>OZ010745.1:5810389-8210389 GCA_963932245.1 Tachinus rufipes
AAAATACAGAAAAAACAAACCGATTTCAATTTCAAATTAAAAAGAAAATCTATTAGTATAATTGGATATTTGGATACAGTTAAAGCTATACGGGATTCTAAAGATGAAGTTAAATGTGTTGTTAGACTAAAAAATAATTTTCAGAAAGAAACAGATAGAAGTATAAGAGAAGCAAACAATTGTTTTGATAAATTGAAATCTGATGACGATAATACTAAAGAACTGTTTTTAAAACTGGATGAAATTAGTACAAATGGACAGAAAAAATTGAGTAAATGCTCACACTTAATTTTTTGCGCAGAGAAAGTTGTCGCCGATACCGAAAAATTGTATATAAACGAAAAACAATCGATTTCTGACTATTTTAATTACAAATATGATATGTCGAGTGACTGTGATAGTGATAGTCTTCGTAAGATTAAAAATGCATCATTAATTATTTTAAGACCTAATACATGTAAGTCTCAAGTGTATATAAAAAAAAATTTAAACCGCAACAAAAAAATTTAAAAAAACTGTATTTTAAGATTTTTTTTTTGTGATTTTCTAATTTTTATAAAATTATCTGAATGCAATAAATATATTTTTAAAATTTTTCTTTTTTCTTTAAATATAACATAATTGTTCTAAAGTAATTAAATTTACTATGTTTGCGTTTTTTGATAGTAATATGTTGTTCAAGTTTGACACTATTGAATGCTATATTGTGCTTCTTGTTTCTTTCTATTGCAGGTTTTTGTATAAAATACAATTAGCAATTAAAAAAATTGTCTAAATTTTTTTACAGAATATCAAAAAGTGTCATTGTTAAAACTATGTCTAAATAACAAAAAAATAAAGTAAAATTGTTTAAACTAAAAGTACTTATATAAAGCAAACCAAAAAATAAAAAAGTTTAAAACTGAAATGTGTAAAAAATGTTTAAAACAGTCAAAGAGTGTCTAGGTAGCACAAGAATATTTATCAAAATGTCAAAAAGAGTGTCAAAATGTACAAAAAAATTTTTTTTGTCAAAAAAATGTTGATCAATATTTTTTAAATTGTAAAAACGGTCTAAGCAATTTTAATCTGTCAGCTGCACTCCAAATATGAGATTAAGACGCTTACTCAACAATTTGGAAAGAATTAATAATTGTATCTTTTTAAAAACATGCAAGAATTTCTATAACTCTGTCTAGCTACAAATTAATTTTACTTAGCTATTTTGCAAAGATTCTGGAATTTTTTGGATTCTTATCAACAATCTTAAGAACGACGTTTGAGATGCATATCTAGAAAAAAAAAACTCAGTGCGGTGTTTTTAATTTGAAAAAAGCATACAACATAACCTGAAGATACAAAAATTTTAGAAAATTACCTTTCAATCGGCATCAAATTTTGAAAATGTTATTTTTTTTGGAATTTAAACACTATAATGCTCTGGTTACTCGACGAAAAGTTTGTGAGCATGATGACGGTCAACAGTTTCAACTGGAGTTGACCGCCCACTTGTGCCCGAGTGTTTGTATACAATCTTTTGATAACAAACCATTGAGTGAGTAGGTGGGCAATTCTAAAGCATGATGAGGGTCAATAGTATCAAATGGAGTTGCCCATCCACCTTCTAGAGTGTTTGTATACCATTTTTTGATAACAACCACTTGAGTAGGTAGGTGGGCAACTCCAGAGCACAATAACATTTTATAGTATCAACTAAAGTTGCTTATTCACTTGCTCGAGTGTTTGTTTACAAACAAAATTTTAAAGCATAATGACGGTCAACAGTTTTAACTAAAGTTGCCCGCCTACCCGCTCGAGTGTTTGTTATCAAAAGATTGAATACGAACATTTGGTCAGGTAACCAGACCATTATAACAGTCAATACTTTTAACTAGAGTTGCTCAGCCTTCCGCTCAAGTATTTTTATACAATCTTTTGATAACAATTACCTGGGTAGGTGGGCAACTCCAGAGCATAATGACGGTTAATAGTATCAACTGGAGTTGCCCATCTATCCTATCAAGTGTTAGCATACAATCTTTTGACAACAAACACTTGGGATGAGTGGGTGCGCAACTTTAAAATATGATGCCGGTTAATAATTTTAACTGGAGGTATCTGCAACTTAATATATTAATGCATTTAGAAATACATTCAGATTGAACAAATTTAAACCAATTCTTTTTCAAGTTGGCAACATTGAATTCAACTAGAGTTTTTAAAATTGGTTCAGGTATAAGCAATATACATCCTCACCAAATTGCATAAATTATGATTTATTAAAAGTAATAATATTCTAAAATTAGGCGTCAAGTAATTGTCACCGTTAGAAACTTTTTGCTTATTTTACAAATTAAATCTCTAACTAAATCGAAAATTATGCAAAAAGTAGGTGATATGAGTAATTTATTTTACAATCTAATTTTGTCGCACATAAACTGGTGATTTCTAGAACAAATTTTGCAAATTTAAACAACAAATTAGGTTTCTATTTAACTTTTGATAAAAGATTTTATACACTTTTCTTTTGTACACATTTTGACTCAACGCAAACTATTAAAAAAAACGTACACAATTTTGTAAATTTTTCCTTAAATTCTATCATAAACTATTGAAAATTTTAAAAAAATTATTTATATAAAGTCAAGATAAACAACATCCTGCCAAAAAATTCAGCTTATACATCAAAATATTATCAAAAAACATCAAAATCCAGTCATAAGTTGTTAAAAAGTGAATAAATTCATAAAACCTCAACATTTTTTAAAATTAATTTTAAAAACTATAAAATTGAGCTACAAAATTTGATTATAATAAAATAGCAAAGTTTTGACTTTGAAACATCAAAATATTGTCTTAAAGTACTAAAATTTGGCCATAAACTGTTGAAATATGTTAAAAAAAAGATAAAAATTTTAAAAATAGCATTATTTAGTTTTCAAACATTAAAATGTTGTTAAAAAACACTAAAATTTAGCCATAAACTTTTGATATTAATAATAATGATAAACAATTTTTTATTTATACATAAAACGTACAACACATATTAAACAGTGCCTAACCTAACATATACAAATAAATTATACTTTGTCTAAAAGATATTCAGCTACAGAATAAGATTCAATAATATATGATAATTTACGGTCTTCTCTTTTATATAATTTGTAGGTTTTTAGTTTTGATTTATAGCATATTAGCCTAAAAATGTACAGTTTGTAGTTTGAGATGTTTTTTTATAGCACTGAAAAACTTATTATAAAATTTAAGACATCTTTAAAAAAAAAAATTGAAAATTGTACATTTTAGCAACTTACCCGATTTACGTGGTTTCTGATATTATGTTTATAGACTGCAAAGCATAAAATTAGGGTCACTTTGTAATTTGATTTTTGTTTTAATTTTATGTTTTTTTGGTTGTAACAAACTAATTGCTTAAAAAAAAAATTTGTTGTTCAAAGTTTTTTAAAAGTAATGAAATGAACAATTTCAATTTGTAATGCTAAGTAATAAAAATACTTGCATTTGTTAAAACAAAAGAAAGTTTAAGGACTTCGGTAGCGAATATTCCCTCTTTTGGCAGTGATAACAGCTTGCAAACGACGAGTCATGCTCTAGATCAAATTTTGGATTACATTCTCCGGAAGATTGTCTTATTCCCCACCAATATGCTTTTGTATAAAGTAAAATTAAAAACTGATTTATTATTTTTTTTGCGTACTAAAAGACCTCTACCTTTTGTTGAAGTATTAGCTGCAATAACTCGTATTTCTCTGGTTATCTTCACAACTTTTTTCTCTACTTTTAACTTTTTTAAAACCTCCTCGGTAGTAACATGATCCGTCTAAAAGATTCTAAGGATCCTTCAATACGTCCACATTTTGAAAGCGTTTAGTTTATTTATTGAAAGCTCTGTACAAGAGTACCGGAAAAACATAGCACTTAACTAGCCTTAATTAGTAATTTTTTAAAACTGTATTTTTTTTTAAATGCTGTTTTGTTTTTTTACTCGGTTTTTTAGTTTTGTAGAATAGTCCTATTATTTGTTGAGCAAACTTCTTAAGTACGTAATTTTTTTTATTTTTTTTATTTCTGCATTATTAAACAGTACTCTCTTTGGGTTAATAATGTTTCTGCTAATGATAATGTTGTAGTCCTTTTAGGGACCGTATTGTCCGCATATTTCAAATTATTCAGTAGTTTTCTATTAACTGTTATACATTTTTTGACCTTCTTTGAATATTATTTCCAAATAATAATAATAAGGTGTGATAGCTCAATGGTAGAGCACTTGCATATCATGCGAGCAGTCCGGGGTTCGATCCCCGAAATATGACTGAAATGATAACTTGCTCTTTATCCACCAGCGTGGTTCGGAAGTCACGTAATAAGCTGTTGGTCCAAAGCACTTTAAACAAGCCGTAGACTTACTGTGGCGATGTAAAATAGCCGTAAAAAGCATAAAAGCATAAAAGCATAAAGCATAAATACAGATTGAACAGCATGGGAGACTACACACATCCTTGCCTGACTTTTTTTTGTATTGTAGTTTAATTTGTGGGCGGAAAGCTTCTATTACTATGGCCTACCTACCCGTGTTGATCATCAAAGGTTTAATTGTTATTTCCACTTCTTGGGTTCTTGCAGCTAATGCATACAAGAGAATAAGTGTCAATTGTCAATTTTATATCACAAAATTGTTTAACAATGAATCATTTGACAACTTATTCATAGATGGGTAAGCTTCTCCTACTACACAATTTTTTGTATTTTGTTGTCAAGCAGATTTTGAGCAATTTTTTGGAGATGTTCTCTAGATGTCATCGGTTCTGTTGTAATGACTCTTTGTTTTAATGCAACTTGGAGTTGGAGGAGAGTGGCTCCTAAAATACAACTTCAAGGGCGGCGTTTGCAAAACGCGTGTGGTCTACGTGGTGATGTTAAAACGCTCATTTGGCATTTGTTGGTGTGCTAATTGCACACCAACAAATGTTTTTGTTTTTATTGTGGGTCATTGTTGTAATTTTGTTTGGTTGGTGTGTAGCGGACTTGATCCGTTGCTTCACAATTTAGTCTTTAATTTTTAATTGAAACTTTACTTAGAATTTCTTCCGTGATTGTGAGTAACTAGTGGTCTGTTTGTCATCCCGTTTTTGCCACTTGCACTAGGCCATAGCCCTGGATTTGTCTGTGTGCGCTGGAGGATAGTTGCTGCGTTTCCTTGTGATAATTCCGCAGGTACACTTTAATTTAAATAGGATGCAAAGCAGATGTTGTTTTGTCCTGTTATCTGGTAGGTAAAAAGGCTACTCTGAAGCTTGATTGCTAATACAACCAATATGTGTGCTAGTAATAGACTTTTCTGAACCTGGAATTATCTGGTTGATGTCTATGTGGTGCTTTTGTTATCTTGGCTGGAGGTCCGCTTTGACTGCACCAAGTTTTTTCTGTAGTTTGGAAAGAGAATCTTCTAAAGACTATTTGATTCACCCTCTAAAGAAAAATGCCTACAAACTAAACTTCCCTGGATAATGCCTAGAAGTTTGAGACCGTAAAGTTTAAAACCTTTTGTTTGAAAATTGTATTTTAGAAGAAGGTTGGTTAGGACGCTCTATAGATTATGGGCAAAACCATTTTAGGAAGTAATGATATTGATTGGTTTTTTATAGCAGTATTCATATTTGTCTGGCTCAGCAAGTCTGGCTAGATCCGGGATGAAATAAACCACAAGGTTATCAAAGTACTTTTTGGCTACTGTTAAGATGTGCAGCTGGGGAATACCGAGATCGTTACAAATTTCTTTGTTTTGAACATACCATAAGATTCCAACGAGCCACCGTAAAAGTTTTGGAAAACCCAGAGACAATTGAAGTGCGTGTTGGCAGCTGTTCTTTAAATTAAAAACTCAACAGTAATTGATGATTTTGGTCTGGTCTAACAATGGTGGTGTACATTCAGATTTAGTTCTTAAGCGACATGCCGCTGTTTTGCCAAAGAATTAAAATTAGTAGTTTTTTTTGCCAATCAGGCTTTGTATAGGATGGACTGTACGTGTAATTTGTACGCAAGTTCTTTATCAAAGGTAATACTCAGATAATTGACAGCATTGGACAACAGTATAGAAACATCGTTCAAAAGTTTAACACCAAAGTTTTGAGGTTTAGATATGAACTTATCAGTTTTATAAGACGCAAAAAAATTTAGTATGTGCAGTTTTAAAGATAAACTTTTGTGTCAGACCTTGTCAAAGATTTTTCTCAAGCTAAAATCTGTGACAATGTAATTAATCGCTTAGTTTTTTGGTAGACTGTAGAGTAGTTTTGTCAAAATCTATATTAATAAGCAAAGTGAATGTTGTTTAATTTTGTGTGGTCTTGGATTATGTTCAAAAGCAGATTAAGTTTTCAATTTTGAGATAATTTCTCTGATTCAAAAAAGTCAAAGTAAGGGTATGTCGTCAGTGTGGATGAAGTCATTGACTTCTTGGTGGACCGACCTGCTCCAGATTAGTGTTTTTAGTAATTAAAAAGGAGCAATAAAGTTCTAGGCAAATGACTGCACAGACTAGTGAAATTCTAATGTCTAAAGTGCAGCCCTATACGTAAATCTAATACATGACAAAACTACGTAACAAGCGACATAATTGCATAAAATGAAGCCGGTAAATCTTTACTTATTTTACGTTTCTTTTGTTGCTGCTCTGAGTGCGTTTATAATTTTAATTAATATTTTACTATTGTAAAATGAATTTAAAAAGGTATCATTTTTTTAGTAATTATTACTTGTTTTTTAACACAGGGCAACATATTTGAAATTTGCGGGGGGGGGGGGGGTGCCATAATACTTAGCGCCGCCTCTGGGCATAATCAAACATACATTAGTAGTAATAACACTCAAATAATAAATAAACAACATCCTTCTTTAGATTAAACAACAAAAAAAAAACAAACCTCTTACAAACATAAAGTAAAAATTTAAAACTTTACCCTAATGGATTCACTTTGCCCCCTTTAATTTTTTATAAAATGTTCACCTCTTTCCCATTTTCATTTAAACATTCTCTTTTTTTTGTTGCCTGTATTTGCTCAGTATCATCCCACTTTAATCCATTATACTCATTCACCCAATGATTCCAAGTCCCTACTCTATTTTTTCAAATCTGAGTATGAGTGTCAATTGTCATTTATATATCACAGAATTGTTTAACAAAGAATCGCTTGACAACTAATGCTTGGGTGAGTGGGCGGGAACAAAATATAATTTGTAGGCGTCAAGCTTTTATTACTATGACCCACCTACCCGCCTAAATGTTGGTCATTAAAAGTTTTATTATTATTCCTACCTTTTGTGTTCTTGAAGCTATTATATACAAGAGACTGAGTGTCAATTGTCATTTATGTATCACAGAATTGATTAACAATAAATTCCTTGACAACTAACGCTTGGGTGGGTAGGCGGAAACTAAGTTTAATTTGTAGGCGGGAAGCTTTTTGTATTATGACTTATCTACCCGCCCAAGTGTTTGTCACCAAAAGTTTCATTGTTATTTCTACCTTTTGTGTTTTTGCAGCTGTTGTATACAAAAGAATGAGTCTCAATTGACATTTATATATCACAGAAATGATTAACAATGAATCCCTTAACAACTCACGCTTGGGTGGGTAGGCGGAAACCAAGGTAAGGTTTTTCTAATATGATCCACCCATCCGCTCAAGTGCAGGTCATCAAAGGTTTTATTGTTATCACACCTTTTGTGTCTTTGCAGCTATTGTATACAAGAGAACGAGTGTCAATTGTCATTTATATATCAAAGAATTGTTAACAATTAAATCCCTTGACAACAAACGCTTGGGTGGGTGAGCAGTAACCCAGTTTAATTTGTGGGTAGGAAGCTTTTATAACTATAGCCCACCCACCCGCCCAAGTGTTGGTCATCAAAGGTTTCATTATTATTCCCACCGCTTGTGTTCTTGCAGCTGTTGTATACAGCGTGTTAATGTATAGGGGTAACAAACTTCTAGAGTGGTTTCATTTGAGACACTTTTTATTTATAAACTCATAGGCAACCATGTTCACCCTAGAAGCTGCACGTCAATTTTTTTTTAAACAATATTATATAAATCAGACAAAATAATAGGGTATAAAATTATAGGCAATTAAATTGTCCATCTTTTTTCAACCCAACCCAATTTACTGTGATTTAAAATAAAACCCGGCCGGATTAAAAACAATTTGTTTAGTAAGCAAAAATTCGGTTATTTTTCCAAGAATCAGACAGTTTTATTGTAAAATTTGACACAATTAGTTGAATAACTAACGTTTTTGGGCAAAAACTCCAAAATTGTTAATAATTATTATTTGAAATTAAAATTTGGCCAGATTAAAAGCAATTTGTTAAGTTAAGCAAAAATTTTATTACATTTTTTACCAAAACTGTTAATTTTGTCAATAATTTAAAATATTTTAAATTAAAATCTGGCCGGATTAGAAGCAATTTGTTTGGTAAGCAAAATTCCGGTTAGTTTTACCAAAAATCAAAAAGTTTTATTACAATATTTGACAAAATTAATTAAAAATTTCAATATTTTACGCAAAAACCGTAAAATTTGCTAATAATTTAAATGATCAAAATAAAATCTGGCCGGATTAATAGCAATCTGTTTGTTTAAGCAAAAATCTAGCTTGTTTTAGCATAAATTAGACAGTTTTATTACAAAAGTTGACAAAATTAACTGAAAATTTTAATATTTTACGTAAAAATCGTAAATTTAATAATTTAGATTATTTTAAAACAATATTTGGCCGGATTAGAAGGAATTTGTTTAATCAAGCACAGATCCGACCAGTTTAAGCAAATATCAGATAGTTTTATTACAAAATTAAGTTAAAGTTTCAATATTTTACGTAAAAATTGTAAATTTGTTAATAGTTTACTGTGTTTTGTAATAAAATCTAGCCGGATCAGAAGCAATTTGTCCAGTTAAGCATAACCCAGCATGATTGGCAAAAATCAGACAGTTTTATGACAAAATTTGACAAAATCAAAAGAAAATTTGAACATTTTGCGCAAAATTTGTAAATTTTGTTAATAATTTTAAATATTTTAAATTAAATTCCGACCGGATTAGAAGCAATTTGTTTAGTAAAGCCAGACAATTATATTACAAAATTTGACAAAATTAAGTGAGAAATTAATGAAAAAAACATACAGATTTTTCAAAAATTATTTTAAAGATTTTTAAAAAAATCTAGTAATTTGCCCGACATGATTGTTCTCATAAAAGACATCAATAGATAGAATATTCCAATGTAACATGAAACTTTTGATATTGACGAAGTTTATGGACTGTAACATATTTTCCGTAAAAAGTATTAAAATCAAGCCAAATTTTGCAACTTCTGAGGCCTATTTAATTTTGATAATACAAGAAATTACGCTCAATAGCGCTGTTTGCAATGTTTGTCTTACTTTGTAAAATGTTAACCTTTATATTTGTTCTATGGTTTAATAAAGGTTTTTAATTATTTTGATGTCTTTTTTGTTAATGTATCAAAAGCCTTCCCTGTCCCTACATCTTTGAAACCGGACTGCATACAAAATTTAACTAAATGATGGATCACCTTTTACAATTTTTATTTTTTATTAAACTGACGCAACGCACGCTAAACTTCGCAATCACCACATCGTGCTTGAACGTCGTATCTTAAATAACTTTATACTAATTTGTTTAAGGAAGGGCTATTGCCGTCAAATGATTTGACTGCACCTATTTACTGCGTAAAAGTTACTGATCTTCCTTTCTTTGTTCTGCAGTTGACTTCCACTCTACTGCATTGCAATGTATCTCGTTTTTTTGATAATGTATTTAATAAAACCTTTCCATCAACAAATATACATAACTATTCCATTACTGACCTACGCTTAACACAATCTCAGACGCGCTATCTGTACGCAAATAATAATGTTTATAAAATAATAACTATTATAAATAATGCTAATAAAAACAATTGTTAACAGTATAAAGTAAAATAGTAAAGTAAATTTATTTATGATTTTTTTGCCTACTTATAAATTGTTTACACGTTAGTAAACTGCAAAACTGCATGCTTTTTCCAAAACCCAAGTCCCAAAACTCTTAGTAACTGCGGTTTTAACATCTTATTTTGTTTTTCTAAGTTTTGTATATTTGTAAATTAAATTACATTTAGAAAAAAACCATAGATTAAAAAAGGTCAATAAACTGACCAATCTCATTCTCGCACTACGTACGTTATAAAACGATTAATAACAAGATTTTTTATCTGTGAGTAATAACATTATGCATTAGCTTATCTACAAACAACTTTATAATGTACGTTATATAAAGAGCGATATTAATCACAATGTTTAGTTCAGAAACAGACTCCATAATGTTTGCTAAAATTTCTATTTGTTTCGTTTTGCTGTTTGCGTATCAAGTAAGTAATATATCATTATTGAATTAATATTATAGAAAAAACTGATTTTAAATTAATTAATTATTTTTGATATAGGTTTACAGTGATGATGTTTTATCAATAAATATAAATTTACCAATTACAAAAATTTTGCTACCTAGATATGAATTAAATAAAACTATAGAAGCTGCTTTTGATGAAACGGAAATACTTAAAAAAAATTTTACTTCTAAAATAGAGAAAAATTATATTGAGTCAGCAAATAAAGTCAATGCAGAATTTAATTTTACAATTGGAATATTTGAAGCAGTTAAAGCTATGAGAAGTTCTGAAGATGATATTAAATGTGTCAATAAACTAAGAGAAGCTTTTGAAGAAGATACAAAAAAAAGTATATTAAATGGAAACACTTGTTTTGATAAATTGAAAGCTGATGACGTCAAATATCAAGAACTATTATCAAAACTGGCTGAAATTGGTAACAATGGACAAATAGAAATAAAAAAGTGTTCGATCTTAATAATTATTTGCCCTCAAAAAGTCATCAATGATACCGCAGAATTGTTAATAACCGTATTAAATTTAATATCTGAATATTTTAATTCTAAATATAATATGTCAAATGAATGTTATAGTGATAGTTTAACTAAGATTACTACTGCAAATAATCAAATCTTACACCCTATTACATGTAATTCTATGTTTCCAATAAATGTAGAATAAAACATTTGTAATTATTGTGTATTTTATCGAAAATAATTTTTGTAATTTTTGTTAAATTTTAGAAATATAGTTAAAAAAATTATTTTTAAATTTTTTTAAATTGACTGTTTCAATTTTGGGGTTTAAAAAGCTTCTTATATGATAAATGTTTTGAGATTTAGTAATTGAATGTATCTAAATACAACAAATATGTGCAAATTAATATGTTTGTAATTTTAATTTTTTGTCTATTAAAATAAAATTGTTCTTAGCACTATTGTATGCTATTATAATTTTTTTTTGTTACAACACAGGCTTTCGTTTAAAATACAATTGGCAAATATTGTATGATAATTCTTTACTTCACTTAAAAGAACGGATTTGTTGTACGACAGGATGTGTCGTATATGAATAACTACGAGGCGTGTTTTTAAAGTAAGTACCGTTTTGTATTTTGGCCGCTGCATTTTGCACTCTATGCATGCGTGTTATGTATCTACAATAATTTAAACCCCTCAGAGGCCATTACAAAAATATTTAATTGTGTGTTATTATTAATGTACTGTTTATGATGTTATTTACGTACTAGTATTGTCAGTGAACTTGAAGGTTATTCACATATAGATTAATTGGACCGTTGAGGTGTGAAAAAATACACTGACAAGAGGTCATTGAGAAACTTCACATTTGTAAAAGATATTTATACAGTGGCACGAGGCTTTGGGGTTGTATGTTAACACCGTATTTGGCTTATACGTAATAGTTGTTGGGGGTATGCTTGTGCACTGGCAGTTGAGGCTTTGGAATTGCACAATAACTGCAAAAGATTCTCAAGCTTACACAGGCCAATTGGGTCATGAAGATGTATGCAGGGCTTATTACTTTAGTAAGAAGCAGTTATAAACACACTGGTAATAGAGTATATCTTGAGGATGTGTTAATTAAGTGATTGATGTAATTGTAGAGATTGCGGTATTGATACCAGTCCTATGCTACAGAGAAATTATATGTTTGTTGAGTGCGCGGAACATATCAATAATTATGTGCAGGTTTAGAAAAGCAGAGCGGAAACAATTGCGATGACGCACCGAAGATAAAATGGACCAAGCCGGCACGATTGAAGTGGAGTGGGGCTTAGCAGCTTGGAGAAAAGGTCGGGCGTAAGACGTACAAAGAAGCCTTAGTAACTTTTACGCAGTGAAGCAGTGCGGTCAAATGATTTGGCAACAAATTCATTTATATAGATATAGCTGAATAGTGTTAAGTTAATTAATATACGTCGTTTAAGCAGGAGTGGTGGTTGGAAAGATTAGCTTGCAACGCGTTAGTTACATAAAAAAAAAAAATTTATATAACCCTATTTTACAGTATCTAGTTCAAGTTTTTGATCAATTTTGTACAAACATATTTGTCCTGAACGACTTTTGAACAATTATGTGCAATTAAAATGTTTAGTCAGCAGTTTTAATTGAATAAATTTTCGGTTTTAATAAAAAATAGTTTTTTTGCAAAATTTATGATGACAACTTTACGTAATAAGTTAGTTTTTTGTGTTTCAAGTTTAATGCAAAAAAGGTTTACTGAGCAATTTATGATTATTTTTTTTGTAATAAATACGTTTTTTGTGCAATTTTTGTTATTTCCTTAAGAATAACTTATTTCACACAAAAAATCTACTTTTTTGTGCTAATTTAAAAGAATTGTATCAAAAAATGTTTTTTAAACAATTTTTGATTAATTTTATGTAATAAATTGCTTTTGTTTCAATGAATTTTATTAGGAAAATTAATTTGGCTTTTTTGTGCAATAATAGGTTTTATAAGCAATTTTTGATAAAATTTCGGTAATAAAAAAATTCTTTGTTTTCATAAAGCAAAAAGATTTTACGTAAAATTTAATTAAAACAGATTTAACACAATAAATTGGTTGTTTAGTCCAACTTTTAATGTTTTCTTAAAAAAAAAATGTTGTACGTTTTGTGTAATAACTAGATTTTTTACTAATGTAGTTTTATGAGAAAAATAGTTTTTTGCAACATTTATGACATAATTTTTAAGCAATTTTTATTAAATTTTTTTATTATTTGCATAAATCAAACTTTGTAAATTTTAAAGAATTTTGTGTCAATTTTTATTGCATTTTGTGTAATAAATAAATTCCCTGCTTATGTGTTGGTGACTTTTATTTAAAAAAAAACCTTTTGTTTGCAAGATATATGACAACACAAAAAATTATTATTATGCAAAAATAAGTTTTCTGAGCAATTTTTAATAAATTTTCTACAATAAAAAAATTAAATGAGCAATATTTGATTGCTTTCATAAATCAAATAAGTTTTCCTTAATATTTTACACACAAAAGTAAATTTTTTTTCTTATAATTTAAAAAAAATAATTTTTTTTGCAAATTTTGTGATATATTTTTACCCAATAAATCTGTTTTTGTGCAATATTTTGAAGAAACTTTTCAAAAATAGTGTTTCTCATCTTTTTTGATACATTGAGTTTATTTTTTCTGTTTCTAATAATTTTCATTACTACTAATAAGTTTTATTGCAAAATTCTGTTTTATTTTATATAATAAATTGTATCTTTTATGCAACTTTTAACAAATGTTGTACACAAATGAGTTTTTGAGCTTTATTCTGATTTATTATTATATATAAGTCAAACTAAAAAAAAAACTTTTGTTTAAGATTTATAATTTTTTTAGATTTGGGCAGTTTTATTTCAAACGGACCAGAGCAGTGGAAAAATAGGCATTTTTATAATATTTTTACAGTTTTTTAAGTTTTAGACCCTAAAAACCAAAACAAATTTATATTTTTCAACTAGTTTACATAAAAATACATTAACTTAGAAGGTTAAAAAAATTCAAAAAATGCTTTATTTTGCACAGCCTACTGAAAACAAAAAAATTGTTTTTATGGTTTTTGCGGTTTATAGACAAGGCATAGAATTGAAATAAAGCCATAATTGGATTCTACAAAAAAATTTTAATTGATTTCACAAATAAACATTTTTTTGCGTTAAAATTGCACCGTTTCAAATGGAATTGCTCATTTATAGTTTTTAATATTTTAGTTTTGACTTTTTATAATTAAAATTTTGCAGTTTTCAATAGTTTATGACAAAATTTTAGTGTTTTTAAAAAATTGTTTCATACTTTATAGCCAATTTTTTTTGTTTTTGAAATTCAAAGAATAGAATTTTGCATCTTTTTTTTAACAATATTTTTGATATTTTATAGCCGGATTTTGCTATTTTGGAGTTTTTTACATTTTTTAACAGTTTATAATTTTTTTGTTTTCTGACAATAATGTTTATATTTTTATAACTATATTTTGCTATTTTTGACTTTTAATAAATAAAATTTATTTCAATGCTGCATTTTGGTTTGTTTTAAAATTTCTTAAAAACTTGTACACTTTTTAACAGTTGGCAAAATTTTAGCATTTTCTAACGATAGTTTTTGATGTTTAAAGACAAAATTTTGCTTCTTTTTACATCTTATAAATAAAATTTTGCTCAATTAAACCTTCTTTGGTCAGGTCTTAATACTTTAATGCTTTATGACTAAATTTAGACTTTTTATAAATATAAATTTGCACTTTTTAACAGTTTGAGACAAAACATTTATGATTTCCTACAATATTGGTGTTTAAAGCCTGGATTTTGCTCTTTTATAAATAAAATTTTGCACTTTTTAACAGATTATGCTCAATTTTTAATTTATTCTGACATTATTTTAAAATTTTATAGCTGGAATTTTATATTTTTGACTTTTAATAAATAAAATGTTGCACTTTTCAATAGTTCATGAGCAAATTTTTGTGCTTTTTGACAATAAAATATTTTTGATTTAATATTAATAGAATTATGCACTTTTTAAAAATTTATGACCAGACTTTTGCTATTTCTAACATTATATTGATAGCCGGACTTAGTTTTTTTTTTATTTTAAACAAATATTGATGCTTTCTAACAATATTTTGATGTTTCAAAATCAAATTTTGCTATTTTTGACATTCTATAAAAAAACATTAGTTTTCAGCAGTTTATACAAAGTTTTAACATTTTATAATTTTGCTATTTTTGACATTTTAAATAAAAAAGCACTTTTTACCAGACTTTGGTGTTTTCTAAAAAAAAAATGCTAGATTTTGTTTTTTTTTTTAAATATTATTTAGATATTTTATTGCCAATCTTTGCAGTTTATAAAATTTATTGAAAATGTTTACCTATTTCAACCAAAACTTAAAATTGCTATAGTAAAACCAATTTATAAAAAAAGAAGATCCATCAAATCTTATTAACTATAATTTATTTGATATGGTGTTTTTAGAAATATTCAAAAGTATAATAGCAACTAGACTAACTACTTTTTTAGTATAAATAACTTGTTAAGTAAATACCAACATGGCTTTATAAAAAAATAAAAAAATAAAACTATAAATACTGCTATATTTGGGTATACAAATCTGATAACAGAATATATTAAAAGTGGTCAAATGGTTTTTGGTATATTCTTTGAAAACATTCGATTGCATTGATTACAATATATTGCTTTTAAAATTAGAAAACTATGCTCTAGAGTAGTTTAAATCATACCTAACTAACCAAACACAAATAGTTTAATTGCAAACAGAATCAAGAATTGATTGCTCAAAAACTAAATGTTACAATTGGTGTACCACAGAACAGTTTTAAGGCATTTAATATTCATTTTGTTTATAAATGACTTATTTACTATAATAATAAATAGTAACGTTAGTTTTAAGATTGTTAATTAAGTAGATGACACAAACTTAACTATTAGAGCAACTAATTTTATAGAATTAGTATCTAATGGATCGCATGCTACAATTTGCTGCAATTAGATTGGTTTTAAATAAAAGTAAAACGCAGCAAAACATTTTATTTTACTGTGTCTATAAAACTACTGCGAATAATTATATACAACAAATTGAAATAGATCTACTATGTAGAAAATGTTTGCAGTAACTCAACAGCATCTGCATAATTATGAAATAATACAACAAAAATGTTATACTTCTCAAACTTTCTGAGTGCCAAAGAATTGCGCAGAAAAGTATTTCAATAACATAATTTTTTAACAGTTGTTGCAATATATATTAAAGAATGCTTGCTGTTTCTTTGGAAACACTTTTATTATTTTAAATATTAAACTTTTGATCACAAATACAGTACTAGGCTGAAGCAATACTATATTTCCAAGGCACAGTTTGTTTTTTTTAAGTGCTATATATATGTCTTAAATTTTAAAATGAGCTATAAAAAAATCTCAAAATACAAATTGTACATTTTTAGGCTGATATGCTGTGAATCTAAACTAAAAAGTTACAAATTGTACAAAACAAAAATTCGTAAATTATTATGTACTATTGAATTTATTTATGCAGTAGAATATTTTTTGCACAAAGTATAGTTTATATGTATTGTATATGTTACTTTGTTTTATATTTGCAATTTTTTATAAAATAAAGGAAATTTATTTATTTATTAATTATTATTATTATTATTATTATTATTATTAATATCAACAGTTTATGACTTTAGTGTTTTCTAACAATATATAGATGTTTGAAGACCAAATTATGCTATTTTTATTATTTTATAAAAAGAAATTGCATGTTTTAACAATTTATGGCTCGATTTATTGTAAATTGACGTACCTATTAATCCACCAGAATTTTCAAAAGTTGTCTGGGACATATACGTACCAACAGGCGCAAAAGGGTTAAGGTTGTATTCCTGGACTATTTTCATAACAAAATTGTTGTGGATGTTTATTGTAACTATTTGAATAAACTACGATATTGTCCTAGTAGACTAAAACAAATTTTTGAAGCAATTTTGCTAACACTTTAACCATCAACTTTTAAAAGGTAGTGCATATTTATACGGAATGGCATCACTTTAAAGTATTATGTGTCTACTTGGGTGCAATTGAATTTGCTATTATTTGGCCTTTTAGTAGAGTTTTAAAAAGACACAAACACCACTAAAATATTACAGTGTTTCCTGGATTTTTAGAAAAAGTTTAGTCTTCTTAAGTTTATAGGAATCCACTCAAAACGCGGGCTGACGTACTTTTTTTTAACTATTACTACTTGTCTTCAGTAATTGCTGTTGGAAGGTTTGATAATACTGTTGGCCAGCATCTGGTAGTTTTTTTGTTGGTAGATAAGTGTTTTGTTGTTGGCGTTGAATGGGTAATTTTGTAGTAGATGGTGTGAGCCTGACAACAAATCTACCGGCAACTCTATAACTTGTAATTATGCATAAGCATGTTATGAAGGTCTTTGATTAATAAAAAAAATTACAATTTTTTTCACTGTTATATAGCAAATTTGATTTTTAGTTATTAATATGTTAAATTATGACTTTGTGTCATGAATACTCCATAAAACTAATTGTTTGTTTGTAAAGTAAATAATAATATAAAATCAAAATCACTCATTTATCATTTTGTGATAAAACATGCCCGGATCATTAAAAAAATTGCCAGTTGCTTTGTGTTGTCAAGGTTGATTTTGCATTATTTTAAATCATATATGGTTGTAAAATTACTATAATGTTGATAAAGAATAAATGGAAATTATTTTAATAACCGTAAGCAACAAAAATTTTTGCTTGTATGCAAATTAATATTTTTCAAATTTTATTTTTTTGTTCATTAATATACCAAAGATTTTTTAAAGTAAGTGAATCTACTCTGAGTTTTTTAATTGTAATTAGCACTTAGCCGGAATTTATTCTACAAAAAACAATGTTCTTCATGGTGAACTGCAAAAATGAGACTAAGAAATTTACATCGTAGTGTAGACGCTAGACAAAACAAAGAACGGTGTCTTCTATAAACCGTGTTTCTAGACAATCTAGAGACTTATGGCGCAACATGATTTACTACTGTGTTGTAGTTAGTTTGTTGCAGGCTTTTATTTAAAGTAAAATTAAAAACTGATCTATTATTTCTTTTGTCTACTAAAAGGTTACTATCTTTTCTTAGAGTATTAGCTACTTGTATTTCTCTGGATGTCTTGTAATATGCCTTAAATACTTCCTTTTTTTAATTGTTTTTACAACATCTCTCTTTAGTTTTAATTTTTTTTAAATGATTCTTCTAAGAAACTCTAAGGATCCTTTAGTACCTCTACAATTTGAAGGCGTTTAGTTTATTTATTGAAAGCTCTGTACAATAGTACCGGAAAAACACACTTAACTAGTCTTAGTATGTGATTTTTTAGAATTGTACTTATTTTTTTAAATGCTGTTCTGGTTTTTTCTACCCGACTTTTTATTTTTGTTTTTGTTTAACAAACTTATTTTTTCTATCTTTGCTTTATTAAGCGGGATGTTTTTGCTAATGACAGCTGTTGTAGTCTTTGCAAATACGACCGTATTGTCCGCATATTTCAAGTTATTTAGTAGTTTTCTATTAACTCTTATACCTTTTTGTTTAAAACTTCTTTAAATATCATTTCTAAATATAGATTAAACAGCATGAGGAACTACACTCATCTCTGCCAGATTCCTACTTGTATTGTTACGCTCTCCGAGTTTATTCTTTTAACCTTTATACTTGTTCTTTGGTTTAATAGAGTTTTTTTAAATTATTCTTATGTCTTTTTCATCAATGCAAATCTTAGTAAAAATGTTGATTAGGTTTTTGTGCACCAATGTATCAAATTTACACTAATTTATTTAAAGAATGGCTATTGCCGTCATATTATATTCACTGCGCAAAAGTAACTGATTCTTTTTTTGTCCTGCAGTTGATTTTCACTGCATTGCAATCCATTTGTGCCCAACCGGTCAATTTTGTCTTTGTGCAATAGCTCGCTAAGTTCTCGTCTACTTTTCTATAAACTGAACTTGCACACAATTATTAATACATTTTGTCCAATTAATAAATTTATATCTATATATATACTTATATCAATATATAGTACAGGGTCCATTATAAAAGTAATGCGCATTTTCTATAAAAAACAGGTTTATTAATCATACAGGTGCAAACGCTAAATACTCTTCCCTTGCATCAATACACTTTTAGAGACGTGTCTGCTACGCTTGTAAGGCACCCTGAAACTCTTAATAACCTTGTAACATGCTTTTGGATGTTATCTAAGGACTCCCGAAACTTTTTTTCAGCTTTCTTTTCAGTTGGAGAAACAAATAAAAGTTGCACAGAGCCAAGTTGGGACTGTAAGGAAGCTGGGGGACTACCGACGTGTTGCTTTGGGTCAGGAAGTTGGTAACGGTGATGACCGTTTGACTAAGGGCATTGTAATGGTGGAGCTTGACCGTGTCTTTGATGTCAGTCCTCACGCGCGCGATTTGGCGTTTTAATCTTTGAGCACTTTGACAGTTTCAAAATGGACAATTTCTTGGACGTTAAAAAAGATAATGAGCAAAGTTTTGATACAAAACTTGCTCATTTGCACTTTCTTGCGGCGGGAGGAGGATAATTTTGTGTGCCATGCGCTGCTCTGTTTTTTTCGGTTCTAGGTCAAACATTTGTCTTTGTTTACGATAGAGTTAAGAACTCATTTTGAATCAAATCCAAAAGTTATTAGCAGCGCACAATTGCGCCGTGTTACAAAGTCAAAAAACCACGTAGTACGTTTTTCCGTTCAAAACACTCGTAGCAAATTGGCGACCGACTGCGTTAAAAGGGCAAATTCTCCACCACATTTTGTAATTTTTGAGATTTTATCATTTTTTACCATATTTCAACAGTTTATGACCGAAATTTAGTACTTTCTGACAATATTTTAACGTTTCAGAATTTGCTATTTTTGCACTCTTCAACAGTTTATAATCAAATTTTGCTTTTTTCTAACAATATTTTGTCAAATTTTGTAGTTTTCTGAAATTTTTTACACTTTTTAACTAGATTTTGGTGCGTTCTGATAATATTTTGATGTTTCAAAACTTTTGTTATTTTTAACATTCTATAGAAAAAGTTTTTCAACCTTTTTAGCCAAATTTTGTTTTGACTTTTTATAAATAGAATTTTGCAATTTTCAATATTTTATGACTAAATTAAAGAAAAAAAAATACAAAATTCTATCTGACTACTATATAAAAGTCAAAATTTGTAAAAAAAACTTTTTTTTGCATAAAATCTTTTATCAAAAGTTGCATAGAAACCTAATTTATTGTTTAAATTTGCAAATATATTTCAAAAAATTTGTTTTAGAAAAAAACAGTTATATTTAAAAAAATGCGCCTAATTTTAGAATATATTTGTCTAAAACGGATCAAAATTGATGCAATTTGATGAGGATGTGTATTGCTTATAGTTGAATCAATTTTAAGAAGTTTAGTTCAATTTAATGCAGCCAACTTGAAAACCAAATATTGGTTTAAGTTTGTTCAGATTGGATGTACTTTTAAACGCATCAAGATATCAAGTTGCTGGTAACTTCAATTGAAATTATTGACCGTCATCATGTTTGAGAGTTGCCTATCTACCCATCCCAGTGTTTGTTATCAAAAAGAGTGTATACAAACAATCGAGAGGAAAGATGGGCAACTCCAGTTGAAACTATTGATCATCTAAAATTGCCTACCCACTCACCCACCCAAGTGTTTGTTATCAAAAAATTGTATACAAATACTTGGGCAAATTGCTGGGCAACACTAGTTAAAAGTATTGACCGTTATAATGCACTGCTTACCCAACCAAATGTTTGTATTTAATACAACATATAACTTGGAAGAGTGGATGGGCATCTTTAGTTAATACTTATGATGGTCATCATGCTTTGGTGTAGGGTTAAAATTTGTTTGTGAACATGTGTAATAGTGTTTAAATTGCAAAAAAAATAGATTTTTAAAATTTGGTTTTGATTAATTAAGCAAGTGCGAAAACTACCAAATAAGAAGTAATTTTCTAAAATTTTGTATCTTCAGGTCATGTTGTATGTTTTTTCCAAATCAAAAAACACCGCATTAGGTTCTCTGGCATGCTCATTAAATACATGGTGGAAAACAGGGTAATATCTCAGAAAAAAAAAACATAAAAAAATACTAAATCGTTGACAAAACAATTAAAAGCAAGACACTGGAAACTCAAAACAAACCAAAACTCTTATAATGAAAAAATAGGGCAAAATCAACTACCAACTAACACAATATCTGAGTGGATGTTTCAAAGAATACTTAAGAAAGTTTAAGTCAAATTTGTGGAAAGTACAAAATAACAAAATTTGTAAGACATCTTTTCTACTAGTGCAAACGATGGGAACAACCAAACAATTCTGGAGATAGAATTGGAAAAGACAATAACACCTGAGAACATATCTGATATTATGATGAAAAGCAAAAGAAAACTAGAGCCTAATCTAAAAATATCTAATAAAAATAATCCAATAAAGAAGGTAGAAGAAAAAACAAAAAAAAAGTAGACCTAACAGGTATAAATGCACAGGTGGATTTAATATTCTAAAAAAATCAAATATCTGGATCACTTACAATTAGGTATGTGGGCATGCACTGCAGTTGAAACTTCTTTTGTAGAACAAACTACAAAATTAGAATTAAATGCATTGACGGGAAAACTATCACAAAACTTATTTTCCATTGTAAATCTGCCAAAACTAATCTATCATGATAAAAATTATTAAAAACCATAAAATTAAAAAAAAATTGTAGAATATGAGCAACTAGAAATCATCAATTAACAATAATATCAACCACAAAAATTATGTCAAAATTTCTTTAACAAATTTTCAAAACTAATGTCAAATAAATTAGTATGTTTTGCTTAAATTTACAACAAAAATATTTATAATTTTTTAGAACTGGGTTTCTTACGTAAAATAGTCCAAAAATTTTGATAATTTGGATGTTAGAATACTAAATTTTGCAATTTACTTCACCTTTATAAGCACAAAAATGCTGTTGCTCCTGCAACCAGCCATTGACCTTAGTAGATACCTTGCCAAAAAGTCCAAGCATTAAAAAATAAAACTTTTATTCAAAAATCATAATTTTTCCAACACAAATATTTTTGGCATTTTTCTTTTAATTAAAAAAGTATCAAAAAATGCTATATTATAGATTCCGGACGGCTAAAAAGTTCTTCCCAAACAAGGAATTTGGATTGTGGTACTATACTTTCAACCTGATGGACAAGAATTGTACACTCCATATCCCTCTCCCTCTTCAGGTCTAATACTTGTTGCTACTTTGATGTCCCGCATTGATCTTTCAACCTTTCGTGCAGTTGCACAAAAAAAATCCAACTTTTGAATGACTAACACTAGGTTGGAGAGCGAAAAACACCAATTCATACCACACGCCTACAAAACTTGAAGATCTCCGTCCAAGTGTTATATCAATAGAATGAATTTTGGATGACCAATTTTTGGGCAGGTAGACAAAAATACCGATTCATACTCCAAGACTTAAAACTATAATTTTTGCGCACACATTCAAGTTTTACTTTTTTTTCTCACTTAACTTTATAACAGCTAACCTTAGCAAAAAAAAAATCATTTTCTGAATAACCAACCCAAGTGTTGGGTGATCGAGAAACTAATTTACACCTCACACCCAACTGTTTGTTTTAAGAAAATGGACCTGTCACTTTATCTTGTTATAGCATGGCATACGCCCGCCAAACTTAAGAAAACATATTGAAGGTCAATCAAGAGAACGCAAAAAAGTTTTTGCTAAATTACGCAGCTTTAAAGCAAATCTATGACTCACATGGTGGAACGCAAAAACCAATAGAAAACTCTTACGCTTCCATTGCCGACTCCATCAATGCAAAAAGAAAAAAATTGCTACGGCAAATACAAGTACTAAATGAAGTTTTAAGTAAATAAAAAAAAAAAGATAAATTACAGCCGATGCTCAAAGCTAAACTTTAAAATAATATTTATTTTTAAGAAAGTAGATAGCCAGATTATGTACCAGATTTAATAGAAATAAAGTAAACTCGTTACTTATTACTTGGAGAAGACAAGCAAGTAGAAATAAATAGCAAACTAAGAGTCTACACGGACAAACCTTCAACCAAAATCTCACCAACCATTATCTGGTACTCTGCCAAAGCACAATTTATTTGCTTAGGTTAGTATTAATACCAAGAAGCAAAAAACTTTTCATTCCACCAGTACACTGGTGAAATTTGTAACTTTATAAATACAAGAGTTTATGCACAAAAAACAACAGAAAATACAACAAAAGAAATAAAAACCAAAAACTTAACCCTTCTCTTAAAGAAGAGCTCAAAATAAAATATGAATGTACAAATATGACATTGTAGAAGTTAAAAAAAATTGTTGGAAACACCTAAGTAAAGAAGTAAACAAAGATGTCTGAGAGTTAGGTTACAATATTGTAACAAATAACATCAAAATCAAACAAATAAAGCTGATAAGAGAGCTATTCCCATCTATAACCCAAATTTAAGATTAAAGATGTTAAACCGTACTTAATAAACAAACTAAATGTGACACAAAGTAAACTAAAACTTAATAAGGCGCCTAGACCAAACAAAATACCACTTGAACCTAAAAAGAAGTGGTAAATGAAATACGGAATATTATCCTAAAACATTTTAACTAGAAATTAAGAAATGGCAGTTTTATAAAGATATAGAATAAATCAAGACTTGTCTGAATCAAAATGCCAAGAAAAAATATAGACCAGTATGCTTGGCAAATAGCTTCGGTAAGCTATACGAGCATATGATAGTGAGTAGATTAAAGACCAAATAGAAAGAGAGGTTCACCGTGGGTTGCAATGACAAAAATATTAGACATAAACAGCAAAAAAAAGAACAAATAAAAACAAAAAAAATTGTCCAATAGTTACCATTGGCAAAAAAACGCTTTCAAATAAGTTTTGTGAAAAAGGATACTATCAACACTTAAAAAAATAAAAGTGAAGCATACAAACAAAAAAATCTTAAATTATCTCCCAAACAAGATGTTAAATATATAATAACGTCTTGTAGTGTACTACAAGGCTCAATCCTGGAACCTATATTATTATACACATATGTATTTCAACAAAATGCAAGAGATGAAAATGGCTGATGTGGTGCACCTTTTGCAAGCATAAAAATGTATGCTTGTTTTTCAATTATTTTGTTTTCATCTTAATCTATTAATATTCAAGAAATTTTTGGTTTGTATGTTCTTGCGGCTTTTTAAAACTTTCTCTTCACCGCACCAAAGTTACTGATCCTTATTTATTTGTCCCCAACCGGTCCATTTTGTCTTCTAACTATAGCTTGGTAATGTTTCCTACTGTTCTATAAATTGATTAATACATTTTAATCAATTGTCATGTCAGAACCCTTATACTTATATCAATACCTACTATACTACCAATTACCTAACTAAAACATTCCCAAGGCTGCTCTTTACAGCTGTAATGTGTTCTGCATACAACCTCTAGACCTAACCAGCTTGTGTAAACTTAATAATCTTTTGCAGTTATTGTGCAACCCTAAGACTTTAGCTGCCAGTGCACAAACTGTTTTTAACTGTTACGCATAAGGCCTTACTGCCATATACAGTTTTAACACACAACCTCAAAGCTAAGGCTGCCAGTGTGCAAAATAATAATCTTTTACAGTTCTCTAAGAATGCTATAGCTATCAGTACTTTAATAACTTTGTTGCCAATGTTCTTTGTATTACATACCTCCAAAACCGACCTATGTCATCACATCCCTAAAAGCTCCATTGTGTAATTCAGTTTCTTTCTCTTGGAATTTGTAATGTAAAGATTTACCAAACATTTCCATCAACAAATATAACAATCTATAAATAGTCCATTACTTATCTACCCTTAACACAACCCCAAATGCTCTATCTGTACGCGCGTTAATAGTCTTATTAGGCTGATACGCCAAAAATCTAAACTAACTAATCTATCTGTACGCAAATAATAATGTTTATAAAACATTAATTATTACGAATAATGCTAACAAAATCAAATGTTAATAGTATAAAGTATTAAAATAAATTTATAAATGTTTTATTTTGCAAATGTTATATAGAACATAGTATACAATTTGACTAATTTGGTACAAATTTGCCAACCTATAAATATTTTACTAACTGCAAAACTGTATGCTTTTTCTAAAACCTAAAGAAACTTTTTTCAATATTTTGCGAATTGTCACTTCAGTTTTAACATCATATTTTGTTTTTCTAATTTTTGTAAAATAAAATTAAATTAAGAAAATTAGAAAAAGGTCAAAAAACTGACAATGTTATTTTCGCACTACCTACATTATAAAACTATTATATCAACATGATTTCTTATCTGTGAGTAATAACATTATGCATAACTGCATTAGCTTATCTAAAAACAACAATTTAATTTATGTTATTTTAGTATATAAACAGCGGTATTAATCACAATGTTTAGTTCAGAAACAGACTCCATAATGTTTGCTAAAATTTCTATTTGTTTCGTTTTGCTGTTTGCGTATCAAGTAAGTAATATTGAATTAATAATATAGAAAATGTATACATAAAAAATTGATTTTAAATTAATTAATTAATTTTGATATAGGTTTACAGTGATGACGTTTTATCAATAAATATAAATTTACCAATTACCAAATTTCTGCTACCTAGTCAAGAATTAAATAAAACTATACAAGATGCTTTTCTTAAATTGAAATTACTTAAGTTTAATTTTACTTCCAAAATACACCTAGGCCAAACTCAGACCGCAAATACAATACAAACGGAGTTTATTAATGCAATTAATTTATTTGACTCAATTAAAAATTTTAGAAGTTCTGAAGATGATATTAAATGTGTCAATAAACTACAAGAAACTTTGGACGAAGATATAAAACAAAGTCTGTTAAATGGAAACACTTGTTTTGATAAATTAACTGATGATGTTGACAAATATCAAGAACTAGTATCAAATCTAGATGTAATTGCTAACAATGGACAAACAAAAATGAAAAATTGTTCGATCTTAATAATTATTTGTCCTCAGATTGTCATCAATAATACCGAAGATTTGTTAACAACACAATTAAATTTAATATCTGAATATTTAAATTCCAAATTTATTAAGTCAGGTGAATGTTATAGTGGTATTTTAACTAAGATTTTTAATGCAAAAGAAAAAATCTCAGACCCTTTAACATGTACTTCTATGCTTCCAATAGATCCACAATAAAACATTTGTAATTATTGTGTATTTTATCGTAAATAATTATTGTTAAATTTTAGAAATATAGTTAAAAAAATTATTTTTGATAGCACACAACTATTACAAATGTTTTTTAATTGACTGTTTAATTTTGGGGTTTAAAAACGCTTTTTTATGTATATATATATTAATGTATCTAAATACAATAAATATGTGCAAATTAATATGTTTGTAATTTTTATTTTTTGTCTATTAAAACACTATTGTTCTGAAGTAAGTAAACCTACTTTGTTAAACATGTTTTTTAAACTTGGCACTATTGTATGCTATTATGAATTTCTTGTTTTTTTGTTACTATACAGGCTTTTGTTTAAAGTACAATTGGCAAATATTGTGATGAAAACTCATTACTTCACTTAAAAGGACAAATTTGTTGTACGACAGGATGTGTCGTATATGAGTAACTAAGTAAGTACCGTTTTGTATTTTGACCGCTGCATTTTGCATTCCATGCATGCATGTACCTACAATAATTGGTACCCCACAGACGCCATTACGAAAACATTTAATTGTGTTATTATTAATTTACTGTATATGATGTTAATTATATATATATATAAACGTTTATTTCTTGCCTTTCGGCCTTGAAAATTCTACAACTTAACATAACATTTACCATATAAACTTAATTCATTTCTAATATAACATATAATCTTAATTACCCCAATCCCTGTTTTTAATTAATTATTTATTATTTTCGTTTCAATTTGTTTTCTTTTTTTTGTTACCGTCATCATCCATTTTATTCCTCTTCCGTCTTCGTTCAGTACTTCATTTCTCCTCATTTGCTCTTCTCTCATTTCATTGCATTTTAACATGTGTTCTATGTTTTCTTTCGCTTCTCCACACATTCTACACATTTTCTTTTCTTCATCCATCCAAAATTTGCACACTTTCTCCTCATTTTTGTATCTGAATCTTGCAATCATTTTTTTTCTATTTTTTTATACTTTATACTTTCTAGGTACTTTGGTAGTGCATCAGTTATAATATGTACATAATTTGAATTGTACCTAGATTCATTTATTCTTGTTCTACGCTCTTGCACTTGTATGTCTCTATCTCTTATCATAATTTTATTCCACATACTTCTATCTATTCTCAATCTATCTACTTCCTCACTAGCATATCCATTCTTGTTAAAATATTTTTTTCTGCAAGCTCCCATTTTTCCACATTTTTCTTTCATTTTCTCCTTCAGGCATTCTTGTAATATTTTACATTCATTTTTTTCTCTCACTCTTTCTTCATACTTCATTGCACGCTTTTCTGTTTCTACTCTTAATTTGTCTATTTTATCTCCAGTATTTTGTTTGAATTGCCTCTAATTTCTCCTGCTCTTTCCACCCCCAAATTTCCGCTCTGTACAATAACATACTTTTTACTAAACTTTCAAAAATCATTCCTTTTATTCTCATACATTCAAATTTTCTTTCACCAATTTCCCATACTTGTCTTGCCGCTTTATTAGCATTTCTTGTCATATTATATATGTGTTCATTTTCGTTGTTGTTTGTACAAAAAACATATCTTAGATATTTAAATGATTTAACTTCTTCAATTTCTGTGCCATCCCATTTCCAGTTTTCTACTCTGCGTCTTTCTCCCCCCTTTCTAAAAATTATCTTTTTTGTTTTATTTATATTTACTTCCAACTTTTTTTTTCTAAAATACTTATCCATACATCTAATCATTTCATTCATTTCATTGGCTTGTTTTGCTACAATCACCATGTTGTCTGCATAAGCCAGCGACCACACTTTCTCTCTGCCCACCACCACTTCACCTGTCTGCGCCCTACATAGCATTTCTTCTACATCTGCAATGTATGCCGCAAACAAACTAGGGCTGAGTGGGCATCCCTGTCTCACACCTTTTGTAGTCCAAAATTTACCGCTCATTTTGCCATTCATACATACCCTGCTAACTGTTTCCTTGTATACTTCTTCCATTCTTTTTACTAAATGCTCATTTATTCTTTTTTTTCTTAAATACATCCACAATTTCTCTCTACTCACACTGTCAAATGCCGCTTTTAGGTCCAAAAATAATGCATACACTTTTCCTCCCTTTTCTGCTATTTCCTTTTTTACTATATGGTGTAGTATGTATACATTATCTATGGTCCCCTCTTCCTTTTCTAAACCCTGCTTGTCCATCTGGCAATATCATATTCATCTCTAGTTCTTCATTCAGTTTTTTTTTCTAGTACCATGGCGTAAATCTTGTATGCCGTACTTAGTAACGTTATACCTCTATAATTTTCTGCAAACTCTTTAATTCCTTTTTTGTTTATCGGACATACAAGACCTACTCTCCACTGACTAGAAAACCCTTTTCCCTTCCATACTTTATTTATTATTTCACTCAGTCTTTTAATCAGATCTTCCGTACCATTTATCCATGCTTCATTTTGTATTCCATCTACACCTTTTGTTTTTTTAGTCTTTTTATTTGCTTCCATATCATTTCTTTCGTTATATCATCTACATCTTGATTCATTTGTTGTGTTGTCCTTGGTTGTTTATCGGTTTTTTTGTTCGATCTTTCATACAATTTTAAAAAGTGCATCTTTCAGTTTTCTATTAAAATTTGCTTGTTTTCTCTTCTTTTTCGTTTCTTTTCTTTGTTTATGTATTTCCATGCTTCTTCTTTAGTACGTATTTCTTTTATCTCTAATTCCTTTTTTTTATACATTGCCATAACTTCTTTGCAATTTTTCTTGTATTCCTTTTGCGCCTTCTGATATTGTTGTTTAGTTGCTTTATCATTTTTCCAATATTGTAGTACTTTTCTAGTTTTTCTTTTTTTCTGTGTGCATTCTGTGTTCCACCATTTGCATTTTCCAAATGTTTCTTCTGTTTGTATAAACGTTTTTGTTACTGTTGCGTCTACAATTGTGTTTTCTAGTTCTGCCATTTGCTGTTCTACGCCTTTTTCTCGGAAATGTATTTTATTTAAATTTTGCTTGTACATTTCTATGCTTTCTTGTGTTCATACTGTTTTTGTTACTATTTCCTTTTTGTTTTTTGGTTTTCTGTTTATACTTCTATTTATTTACACTTCTAGTGGCTGATGATCCGACTCTACTCTTTCTCTGTTCCTCTGTTCCTTTTGTTCCTATGTATGTAAATTCTCCCTCTTCATTCTCCTTCCATGTTTCCGTTTAATATGTCTCAGCCATTCTCTTCAATCATTTCTATCATTTCTTTTCCTTCTTTATTTTCTAGTTTATCTTTTGACTCTCTTTTGCTGTTCTATCCGTTTTTCATTCTTTCTCTTTTAATTCCGGTCCTAGCGTTGAAATCTCCTTCTACTATCAGTTTTCTCTCTTCTGTTTCTTGTATTGAGTTTTTGACCGTTGATTTAATTTTTTTTATCCCTCTGCTGTACACCGTAACCATTTTGTATTTTCTTCTACTCAGTATAAAATTTTGTTGCACTAACCCTTCCTTTTCCAAATTTACATCATCTTTTTGTAGTATTTTATTTCTTATTCCTGTTATGATACCTCCTTTTGCTCTTTCCATTATTTTTTTTTAATAGCTGCCTGGCATTTCCAACTAAATTCTTTAGGCATTTGCTCCTCCATGTCTCTCCACCTCTTTTCATCTATCCACGTTTCCACCATTCTAATTAAATCAAATTTTCCTACTTCCAAAAATCTTCATCTTTGTTGTTTAATTCTGCTAATATGATGTTAATTACGTACATGTATTGTCTGTAAACCTGAAGGTTATTCACCCATAGATTAATTGGACCGTTGAGGTGTGAAAAATACATTGACAAAAGGTCATTGAGATACTTCACAAGCCTTTGGAGTTGTATGTTAACACCGTATTTGGCTTATACGTAACAGTTGTTGGGGGTATGCTTGTGCACTGGCAGTTGAGGCTTTGAGATTGCACAATAACTGCAAAAGATTCTCAAGCTTACACAGGCTAATTGGGTCATGAGATTGTATGCAAGGCACATTACTTTAGTAAAGAGCAGTTATAAACATACTGGTAATAAAGAATATACCTTGAGGATGTGTTAATTAAGTGATTGATGTAATTGTAGAGATTGCGGTATTGATACCAGACCTATGCTACAGAGAAATTATATGTTTGTTGAGTGCGCGGAACATATCAATAATTATGTGCAGGTTTAGAAAAGCAGAGCGGAAACAATTGCGATGACGCACCGAAGATGAAATGGATCAAGCCGGCACAAATAAAGCCCCTTAGCAGCTTAGAGAAAAGGTCGGGCGTAAGACGTACAAAGAAGCCTTAGTAACTTTTACGCAGTGAAGCAGTGCGGTCAAATGATTTGGCAACAAATTCATTTATATAGATATAGCTGAATAGTGTTAAGTTAATTAATATACGTCGTTTAAGCAGGAGTGGTGGTTGGAAAGATTAGCTTGCAACGCGTTAGTTACATAAAAAAAATAAATTTATATAACCCTATTTTACAGTATCTAGTTCAAGTTTTTGATCAATTTTGTACAAACATATTTGTCCTGAACGACTTTTGAACAATTATGTGCAATTAAAATGTTTAGTCAGCAGTTTTAATTGAATAAATTTTCGGTTTTAATAAAAAAAAGTTTTTTTGCAAAATTTATGATGACAACTTTACGTAATAAGTTAGTTTTTTGTGTTTCAAATTTAATGCAAAAAAGGTTTACTGAGCAATTTATGATTATTTTTTTTGTAATAAATACGTTTTTTGTGCAATTTTTGTTTACTTCTTTAAGAATAACATATTTCACACAAAAAATCTACTCTTTTGTGCTAATTTAAAAGAATTGTACCAAAAATTGTTTTTTAAACAATTTTTGATTAATTTTATGTAATAAATTGCTTTTGTTTCAATGAATTTTATTAGGAAAATAAATTTGGCTTTTTTGTGCAATAATAGGTTTTATGAGCAATTTTTAATAAAATTTCTCTAATAAAAAAACTTCTTTGTTTTTATAAAGCAAAAAGATTTTACGTAAAATTTAATTAAAACAGATTTTAACACAATAAATTGGTTGTTTAGTGCAACTTTTAATGTTTTCTTAAAAAAAAAGTTTTGTACATTTTGTGTAATAACTAGATTTTTGCTAATGTAGTTTTATGAGAAAAAGAGTTATTTGCAACATTTATGACATAATTTTTAAGCAATTTTTAATAAATTTTTTTATTATTTGCATAAATCAAACTTTGTAAATTTGAAAGAATTTTGTGTCAATTTTTATTGCATTTTGTGTAATAAATAAATTCCCTGCTTATGTGTTGGTGACTTTTATTAAAAAAAAATCTTTTGTTTGCAAAATATATGACAACACAAAAATTTATTATTATGCAAAAATAAGTTTTCTGAGCAATTTTTGATCAATTTTGTAGAATAAAAAAGTTAAATGAGCCATTTTTGATTGCTTTTATAAAGCAAATAAGTTTTTCTTAATATTTTACACACAAAAGTAACTTTTTTTGGTTTTTTCTTATAATTTTCAAAAAAAAAAAATTTTGTGATATATTTTTACCCAATAAATCTGTTTTTGTGCAATATTTTGAAAAAACTTTTCAAAAATAGTGTTTCTCACTTTTTTTGATACATTTAATTTATTTTTTCTGTTTCTATTAATTTTCATTAAACTAATAAGTTTTTTTGCAAAATTCTGACTTATTTTATATAATAAATTGTATCTTTTATGCAACTTTTAACGAATTTTGTACACAAATAAGTTTTTGAGCTTTATTTTAATTGATTATTATATATTAGTCAAATTTTGATTAAAAAAAATAATTTTTTGTTTAAGATTTATAATTTTTTTAGATTTGGGCAGTTTCATTTCAAACGGACCAGAGCAGTGGAAAAATAGGCATTTTTATAATATTTTTACAGTTTTTTAAGTTTTAGACCTTAAAAACCAAAACAAATTTATATTTTCCAAACTAGTTTACATAAAAATACATTAATTTAAAAAGTTAAAAAAATTCAAGAAATGCTCCATAGAAAAGCCATAATTGGATTCTAAAAAAAAATTTAATTGATTTCACTAGTAAACATTTTTTGCGTTAAAATTTCACCGTTTCAAATGGAATTGCTCATTTAGTTTTTAATATTTTAGTTTTGACTTTTTATAATTAAAATTTTGCAGTTTTCAATAGTTTATGACAAAATTTTAGTGTTTTTAAAAAATTGTTTCATACTTTATAGCCAATTTTTTTTTGTTTTTGAAATTCAAAGATTAGAATTTTGCATCTTTTTTTTTAACAATATTTTTGATATTATATAGCCAGATTTTGCTATTTTGGATTTTTTTTTATATTCTTTAACAGTTTATAATATTTTGTTTTCTGACAATAATGTTTATATTTTTATAACCGTATTTTGCTATTTTTGACTTTTAATAAATAAAATTTATTTCAATGCTGCATTTTGGTTTGTTTTAAAATTTCTTAAAAACTTGTACACTTTTTAACAGTTGGCAAAATTTTAGCATTTTCTAACGATAGTTTTTGATGTTTAAAGACAAAATTTTGCTTCTTTTTACATCTTATAAATAAAATTTTGCTCAATTAAACCTTCTTTGGTCAGGTCTTAATACTTTAATGCTTTATGACTAAATTTAGACTTTTTATAAATATAAATTTGCACTTTTTAACAGTTTGAGACAAAACATTTATGATTTCTGACAATATTGGTGTTTTAAGCCTGGATTTTGCTCTTTTATAAATAAAATTTTGCACTTTTTAACAGATTATGCTCAATTTTTAATTTATTCTGACATTATTTTAAAATTTTATAGCTGGAATTTTATATTTTTGACTTTTAATAAATAAAATGTTGCACTTTTCAATAGTTCATGAGCAAATTTTTGTGCTTTTTGACAATAAAATATTTTTGATTTAATATTAATAGAATTATGCACTTTTTAAAAATTTATTGTCAGACTTTTGCTATTTCTGACATTATATTGATAGTCGGACTTAGTTTTTGTTTTTTTTTAACAAATATTGATGGTTTCTAACAATATTTTGATGTTTCAAAATCAAATTTTGCTATTTTTGACATTCTATAAAAAAACATTAGTTTTCAGCAGTTCATACAAAGGTTTAACATTTTATAATTTTGCTATTTTTGACATTTTAAATAAAAAAGCACTTTTTACCAGACTTTAGTGTTTTCTAAAAAAAAAATGCTAGATTTGTTTTTTTTTTTAATATTATTTAGATATTTTATAGCCAATCTTTGCAGTTTATAAAATTTATTGAAAATGTTTACTTATTTCAACCAAAACTTAAAATTGCTATAGTAAAACCAATTTATAAAAAAAGAAGATCCATCAAATCTTATTAACTATAATGTATTTGATATGGTGTTTTTCGAAATATTCGAAAGTATAATAGCAACTAGACTAACTACTTTTTTAGTATAAATAACTTGTTAAGTCAATACCAACATGGCTTTATAAAAAATAAAACTATAAATACTGCTATATTTGGGTATACAAATCTGATAACAGAATATATTAAAAATGGTCAAATGGTTTTTGGTATAATCTTTGAAAGCATTTGATTGCATTGATTACAATATATTGCTTTTAAAATTAGAAAACTATGCTCTAGAGTAGTTTAAATCATACTTAACTAACCGAACACAAACAGTTTAATTGCAAACTGATTTAAGAATTGATTGCTCAGGAACTAAATTCTACAATTGGTGTACCACAGAACAGTTCTAAGGCATTTGATATTCATTTTGTTTATAAATGACTTATTTTCTATAATAAGAAATAGCAACGTCAGTTTTAACATTGTTAAATATGTTGATGACACAAACTTAACTATTAGAGCAACTTATTTTATAGAATTAGTATCTAATGGTTCGCATGCTACAATTTGCTACTATTAGATTGGTTTTAAATAAAAGTAAAACGCAGCAAAACATTTTATTTTACTGTGTCTATAAAACTACTGCGAATAATTATATACAACAAATTGAAATAGTACTACTATGTAGAAAATGTTTGCAGTAACTCAACAGCATCTGCATAATTATGAAATAATACAACATAAATGTTATACTTTTCAAACTGCCAAAGACTCGCGCGTTTCTTTGAAAACACTTTTATTAAACTTTTGATTACAAATACAATACAGGCGTAAGCAAAACTACATTTTCAAAGCAAAGTTTATTATTTTTTGAAAAAGATGTTAGATATGTATGTTTTAAATTTTATAATAAGCTATAAAAAACAAATCTAAACTAAAAACCTAGAAATTGTACAAAATAAAAATTCGTAAATTATTATGTACTATTGAACTTTATTATGCAGTAGAATATTTTTTGCACAAAGTATAGTTTATATGTATTGTATATGTTACTTTGTTTTATATTTGCAGTTATGTATAAAATAAAAAATGTTTTTTTTTATTATTATTATTAATATCAACAGTTCATGGCTAAATTTTAGTGTTTTCTAACAACATTTTGATGTTTGAAGACCAAATTAAGCTATTTTTATTATTTTATGAAAAGAAATTGCAAATTTTAGCAATTTATGGCTCGATTTTCGTGTTTTCTGATAATAAGATTTTAGAGATTTTATCATTTTTTTAAAATATTTCTATAGTTTGTGGCCAAATTTAACTGCTTTCTGAAAATAATTTAATGTTTCAAAGTCAGAATTTGCTATTTTTGAAATTTTTAAATAGAATTTTGTACGTTTCAACAGTTTATAATCAAATTTTGTTTTTTCTGACAATATTTTGATATTTTGTATTTTGGAATTATTAAAATTAATTTTAAATTATTTTGAGGTTTCATAATTTTTTTTTTCCACAGCTGGTGATTGGATGTTGGTGTTTTCTGATAATATTATGATGTTTTAAAGCAAAATTTTGTTGTTTTTGACATTTTATAAAAATAATTTTGCACTTTTAACCTTTCTGGCCGGACTTTTTATAAATAAATTTTATCAATTTTCAATAGATTTTGAAAGAAAAAAATTACAAAATTGTGTACTTTTGCGTTAAGACTTGCAAAAATCCTATCTGTGTCACTGAATACTATATAGAGGTCAAAATTTGTACATAATAAAAGTTTTATGCAATAAGTGCATAAAATTTTTCATCAAAGATGCATAGAAACCAAATTTATTGTTTAAATTTGCAAATATATTTCAAAAAATTTATTTTAAAAAACACCAAATTTAAATTATGTTCAAGCTGTTATAATATTTTTTTATAAAACGTTTTTTTAATTAAAACCTTTTTAAAGAATTTTGTGGTATACTTTTGAAACTACTAGTCTACAATTCATACATTGGGTACTTCGCCTATTTAACCAAGTGTTTGTCATCAAAAATCTTTATAAAATCTTAATTTTCTGTAAACCCTAAGTAAAATGTCTAAAACTTTAATCTTGGATAAGTTCCGGAATCACACGGTGGCTGAAAACATGATGCCTACAACATGGTTTCAGATATGAGCTCTCTACAACCGACCAATTAAATAAAGTGAATGATCAAAATCAAAACTAGTTTTAGTTTAAAACAAAAACCAGCGTCATATTCTTTAATGTTCAAAAGGCCTATAAAACTCAAACGTCTCAGGTTCAATTTGAGAATAATAGAACTTATTGCTTTTTATCTGAAAGGAAAGACTCTGATCGTAAACGTGTTAGGGCATGTGTGCACAATCAAGGCAGGGGTTTTTCAGGGTTTAATATTGTTTCCGATGCTCATCAACTTGTATGTATTAAACATACCATGCTTCGTGCATCAAATTTGCCGACGATACGGTAATAATGCATTTTTCTAGACCACCAAAAGTCAAGACTTCAAGCGATTTGTGAGGCATTAGGTACTAGAAGATAAAAATTAGCAAGACAAACTCACGCCAAAGGAACGTTTGCAAATTGTTAAATTTTTTTTTGAAAAACATGGTTCAGTTCAAGAAACTTATCGGGCATTACGTGCATTGTATAGTGCTCATAATCGTCCATCAGAGCAAATAATTTGAGAAACTGTGCATTGTTTTAACAATACATTTAATCTAAACGATAATAAGTATTCAGTACGATGTCGTACAGTGCGCACACAAGAAACAATTAATAGTGTGCAGCGTAGTATTAATGATGATCAAAATGTGTCAATTTATCATTGTGCTCAACAATTACACTTGTATCCATCCACTTAAAAAAAAAAATTGCAAAAAAATCTCCCTTATGCTGGCCATGTCAAGCCAGCAGCTCCCCAACATGGACTCTCTATCGTATGAGAGAGCCGGGCATGTGCATATCCTGTCTGCAGCCCGGAGTATTATACCAACGCCGTCTCAATGCATTGTGTGTGTTAATTTTTAGTAAATTATTTAAGCTTTTGAGTGTTAAAGCGGTCCAGGGTTTAGGACCACACGCCATGAGGGTTGACCTTTTATGCGACAGCTTGTCCGCCTCAATGTTGCCTACTTTGTTGGAGTGTCTTTTCATCCAGAGCAACTCGATGCTATTTCTACAGGCTGTTAAAATAAGGGCACAATAACACTCATAAATTAGCTTCAATGTGATTCTAGGCTTGTTTATAACAATTAGAACCGCTCTACTATCCGTTAGAATTTGGACATTCTTGCCAGATATTTTTCGGTTCACAATTTCCATAACCCCATAGGTTATTCCAACTACTTCTGTTTGGAAGATAGTCGTATGAGCTCTTAGTGGTAATAATATTTTGAGGTCCAGGTCTTGCGAAAAGATTCCTGCTCCAAAACCTTTATTAGTTTTTAAGCCATCCGTGTAGATTCTAATCGAATCATTGACCACGTTCTGCTTCTCTTGTTCATGTGTGCGCACGTTGTAAGGTCTTTGAAACACAAAGGAGGGTGACATGTTATCTGTTTGCGCTCCTAACAGAGGTGTTTTCTTAACAGCCTCTTCTAGGAGAGTACAGTGTTTGCCAGCCCAACTGTGATCTGACATTTAGACCGACGTAGATACGTGCCAGTCGTAGATTTTGCTTGAAATGCTCAGAGTTGCCAATGTGAAATCTATAACAGTCTGGCAGCGGGACGTAACAAACGTTGGTTCAACGCCTCGATTTAGTATTTCTAGGTTAGTACTGATAATAAAATTGTGACGTTGCTTACCCTTGCCATTTGTGTCTTCACTTCCTCAGACAATATGATGGGAGTCCAACTATAAGGTCAACATTTCCTCTTGTACAGTAATGCACCAAGTCCTCCAGCTGTGTTGTTGGAGGTGGTATCTCGTGCGCAAGGTATGCCAACGCCACAATGATGTCTGGCTTCCGTTTGTCTGCCGAGCTGATTCTGACGGTTGTGAGGTCACCGGCAAAAAGCTGTGGCATAAGAAACGCTGTTATGAGCTTAGGTATATATACACGTTCGTAGCTTACCGTTAGTTGGGTTTGAAAATACCTTCCCACTTAGTTTGCTCAATCCGCAAACCCTGGTTTGTATGATCCAAGGTTCTTGTATTAGGGCTTTTGTGTCTTGCATCAGCTCTAGTTTGCGGCATCGTGTCGCTACGGCCGCTTGACAGTGATGCAGGTTGCATTGTATAACATTAATGTGCCGCCAGTGGTATATTTCCATCCCGGTTTTGACCGGATGGATCAATCGCCTCAGTTTCCATTGCTTCTTCCTGCAGCGGCACATTTTTTGTTATTTTGATGGTGGATTTGCTAAACATATAGCTTAGCAGATTTTCCTTAGTGTGAGTCGGCCTTCCGGTTCCTTAAACTTGGCAATGTGGAAGATGCTCCAATCGTTTACTTTAAGCCACTAATTCTGCTTTCCCAGGCGACTCATGACCAGCTCTACAACATTCGGTTTTCCCGAAAACCACAAAGTAGCCTTTGTCAGCCTAGAAAGCCGGCTCAGTAGCACAACGTCTAGCCACAAAGGTTGTAGAGCGGAAATCACTTTTTGAAGCCACCCAAGTGAGGCGTCATTATCACAGGTGATCCTAATGATTTCTCCTATGTGTGTCAGCCCACTAAAGGTAGAAAGTGTTTTGCTTGGGGTGGATAAGGTATTATCCAGCTCCTAGAAAAGAGCATTCTTAATCAAATTACCCTGCTCACTAGTGGTTTTACCCAGAGGATGAGTCAGGCTAGTAACCGCCACGCGTAGGTGCGATGAAGCAACCTCTTTGTAGCTAGGTCCCCCCTTCTTTTTTGTAGAAGGGATGTTGGGTTTTCCTCTCGTGTTTTTCACCCTTTTCGTGGGTTGCCCAGGTGAGGGTTCAGACGTAGAAGAGCATATCCTCTTTTTTGGTGCTCCCTGTTTTGAAGGTAGTGTCCCTTTGCTCAAAAGCTTTGGATTTTGCCATTTTTCAGGGGGTTTTTGTTTTGGCTTTGACGCACTCTGTTTTGGGTTAGTAGTTGTTTGCCCAGCACTTAAGAAGTCTGCCTTGTTCATTGTTGAAATGTTTTAATTTTTATTATTTCAAAGTATTTAGTTACATCTTATGCTATTAATCCGCAAAATTTATAATATAATAATTTTACGGCCGATTAAAAAACAAATTTGCCGTTTTGTCACTTTTTAAACATCTTTTGTTAAGAATAGCAGCAGGAACACAAACGGTGAGTGAAGTAATACATTTTTTGATCACCAACACTTGGGCGGATGGGTGGGTCACTGTAGAAGAAGCTATCCGCTCAAAAGTTAAACTTGGTTTCCGCCCGCCCACCCAAGCGTTTGTCATCAAGAAAGTTATAGTAAGCTAATTGTCCATTGTATTGCTAACGACTTACACGAACGGTGGGTGTAATAAAATTTTTTTTGATCACCAACACTTGGGTGGGTGGGTGGGCTACAGTATACAAATCTATCCGCCCAAAATTTAAACTTGGTTTCCGCCCACCCACCCAAGCGTTTGTCATCAAGAAATTTATTGTAAACTAATCGTCCGTTGTATTGCTAACATCTTACACAAATGTGATCATCAACACTCGGGTGGGTGGTTGGGCTATAGTAGACTAAGCTATCCGTCCACAATTTAAACTTGGTTCCTGCCCACCCACCCAGGCGTTTGTTATCTAGAACCTTATTGTAAGGTATTGTCTGTTATATTACCAACAACTTACACAGACGGTGGGTGATATAATTAATTTTGATCCCCAACACTTGGGCGGGTGGGTGGGTCACAGTAAACGAAGCTATCCGCCCACAATTTAAACACAGTAAAAAAAGCTGCTCGCCTACAATTTAAACTTGGATCCCGCCCACCCACCCAAGCGTTTGTCATCAAGAAACTTGTAGTGAGCTAATCGTCTGTTGTATTGCTAGCAACTTACACAAACGGTGGACGTCATAATAAATCTTTTGATCACCAATACTTCGGTGGGTGGGTGGGCTACAGCAGAAGAAGCTATCCGCCCTCAATTTGCCAAACGTGGAAAAAAACACAAACAAGAAATGTTAAATCAAATGCTGCCTCAACCGGCTGATGCCTAACCTAACCTAAAACAAGAACAAAAAAGGGAGTTGAAGTAAAATCGATTAAACTCCACGGGACGTCGATTTAGAACTATGTTCTATTGACTGTAAAGTACACTTAGTTAAAGTTGTACGCAGTTGGATGGCCCTACGTGTGTTAATACAATATTAAGGCCGCGTGCATCGGAATAGCATCATTAGAGAGGTAGAAATTATGAGCATAACGTTAACCATTAAAAGAAACATGGCGCAAGAGACAATGCTATCTGTATATTGAACGCTCATCTGCGGTTTTTAGCAGCAATTCTGTCAATCATCAATAGCCAAAACTTGTAATATTTGTGTTAAAAGACTGCTTTTCAAGGACGGCGAAATAGGCTTTTATGGCCTCGCGATCAACAGTACTTTAAAAAATCAGCGTGATTATGTTTATAGTGTTAGTTATCAAGGAATTAGTACGCTTCCCTTCCTCCCCCATAATAGTGACAACTGATATTTGATCTATTGTGTTTTCTTGGCAAGAGCAACATCATCGGTGGTTTAATATCAAAGAGTAGAAGAAGCTACTTGTCCACAAATTAAACTTTGTTTCCGCCCACCCACCCAAACGTTAGTCGTTAAAAAAGTTATTGTAAGCTAACCGTCTGAGGTATTGTTAACAACTTAAACAAAATGTGGGTGTAATAATGAATTTTTTGATAACCAACACTTGGGTGGGCGGGTGGGCTACAGTTGACGAAGCTATTTGCCCACAACTTAAACTTGATTTCCGCCCGTCTGCCCAAGTTTGTTATCAAGAAATGCTAAACGAGTCAAAACAATATCAAATAAAGTGTGCGTGCATTGGAATAGCACATCTGGAAGAGCAAAAATTACGAAACATGACCGTAGACCATAAGGTAACAATAAGAATATTGCAGTCTAGACTAACCAATGCCCAGAACAAGAAAAAGAAATGAGTTTGTCAATCCAGAACCATCTACAGTACAAAATCGCGTGCATCGAAATTCGGGAGAGCAAAAACTATGAGCACACTCAACTATTAAAAGAAATAAGAACAAGAGACAATGCAGTTGTTGCATAAGAAATTTCCATGCGCTGGTGATTCCAGACACAACTTCTTCCTGTGAGGTTATGTGATTACAGTTTTTCAATAATTGGGCGCGACTATGTTAATAGTGACAACTGACATTTGATTTTTTGTGTTTTTTTTTGCATCAGTGGTTTAATATCAAATCACTGGAGTCTATTTATGTATCACCAACAGTCGGGTGGGTGGGCGGGACAACGTATTTCAACAATAAAGCAAGACTCTGTTTATACTTGAGTTCATTCTACCCGCCCAAGTGTTGATTAATAATAATTCTGGATCACCAACACTTGGGTGGGTGGGCGGGTCACAGTATTTCAACAATTGGGCGTGACTATTTTTATAGTGTTTCCGTTCACCCACTCAAGTGTTAGGTATCAAGAGATTAGCACGTTCTTCTTTTTGCCCATAATAGTGAGAACTGACATTTGATCCCTTGTGCTTTTTTAGAGAGAAGCAACATCATTGGTGGTTTAAGCTTCAAATCACTGGATCACTAACACTTGGGTGGGTGGGTGGGTCACAGTATTCCAATAATTGGGCGTGACTATCTTTATAGTGTTTTTTGAAATTCAAACATTAACGCCAAAAAATTATCTGTTACTTAACCACCCTCTCTTAAACTTCAAAATTAATTTGTAAAAACTAAAAATATATATTTTTTTTTTTTAATTTTTTTTTATTCAATTTGAATTTAATACATTGCTCCAAGTTATGCTGTGATTACAATTTATAAACTAAATGACCAAATTTGTTTAAAACTTAGCCTAGGCATTGCCTAAGAATATGCAAAACCAAAATAAATTTTTAAAAATTAAAAATATTTTTTACACTTTTGTTTGGGTTCATCTTGAAATTAATGCATTGTTCCAAATCATACTGTAATTACAATATTCAAAATAAATAAACAAAATTTGTGCAAAATTTAGCCAATGCATTGCTTGACAATTTGCTAAATTCAAAATAAATTAAAAAAAAAATAATAAAAAATAATTTTTACAATTTTTAAAAATATTTTGGATTTAACGTAAAATGTTTTAAAAACAGATTTAAAGCTTAATTATAAATGTTTCAAATTTACAAAAAAATAATAAAAAAATCTTACAATTTCTAATAAAGCATTTTTAAAACTTTTTTTTTTTTCAAAAAAGTACGATTTTTACTAATTTTTAAAACGTAACAAATCTTCCAAAAAAATTCATTTACAATTCAAATATTTCATAACTAATTTAATAAAATTATTAAAATATTACCAATATTTACATATTTATAGAAATAATATTAAATTTATCAAATGATAAAGTGGACGTACAGCTTAACAGACTGGTTGAATGAGCGACATACATTTTTCCTTTATTTAATATTTGCACGAGTATTTTTTAAGTATAATGGACTCCTGAATGAATTGGGTCCTTCAAGCACTGAAAGAGAAATATCGAAGCCCGATTGTACCATATCAATTTATTGCTGCGCGCACTTTCATGAATGGAGCAACCATTTTTGTATTTTGATTTACCGATCACTGCAATAAAATAAAGTGATTTAACAGAATGACGAAATGACAAAAAAAATATAAATTTGTATCTTACCTTGAGTAATAGATGCTTTTTTTCTGAAACAGTACATTTTTTACAAATTAAAGTTTATTCATTGTTAGTGTTTCCCTTTTTATTTTTTGTTATAAGTGAAAGTACATCTTCATTTATTTTTTTATATAGATATCTGAAGCAATTAAATAGATTTTTATATATCATAACTAATACGTGTAACAAATATCACAAAGTTCAAGCCATTTTTTATACATGATTTTATAATTACATTAAAACTTATTGCATCAAAATATACAATTTATTGTAACAGAAATAATTAACTAATTAATTAACTTAAATGGAAAACAAATGAGGAATTATTTTGTTTTTTCTTTAATATAATTAAATATACTCAATTTAATACTTTAGTGAGATTAACCGCACCCTTAAAACTTGATTTATTTAACTAATTTTCAGTCGCAATAAAAAATAAAGGAAAATAAAATTGGGTCCATGTAGGGTCTTTTTTCTAAATTCACCCATGTCAATTAGGACAACACAGGGTTGTAGAGGGACAATACAGCCTCTCTTAACCGTAAATACAGAGCAAATTATTTCCGGCACACCGGAAACTTGTCTTTTAAACCACTTAACTATTAAATAAAAATCCTCCTTTGTTTCCCATTGAATTAGTCTAAAATCTAAAAATAATTTAACAAATTTCTTAAGATCTAAATGTACATGCTAGCTCCATAGTTTAGAACAAACGCTTTTTTAAGAATGTTATACAAATATAAATGATAGAAAAATTCTTATGCTTAGATTTATTATTTTAACTGCATTCAGACTTATTTAATTATTAGCATCAAATTGTGATGTTATAATTAAAAAGCGTCTACATTAAATTATGTGAAACCTTGTTATTTTTGCTGCTAACAAATTAATTGAAAAGTTTAGATAACAATTATAACTTTTTAGGATTAATAAAAGGAATGATTTTTCAGTGAGATAAAAATGCTCCAGTTTTCTCTATTGATCCGGAAGCTTCTTACTGAACAAAACTTCTCCTTTTTTTTATCTCTAACAAGGCCTACACATATTTCCCATTACCACCATTCTATTTATATTTTAGTATAAAATATTTTGTGAGGAAAATAAGCACCGAGCACAGGTGCTATTGCAATCACCAATATTATATTTAAATGGTCACAGGTCTTAAAAGGATTATTGGTCCGTATTTATATATTTTTTGTATAATATTTACAATATTGGCACAAATATGCTGTGAACTAATTACATTTTTAATTGCATGTGTTGCAGATTAATTAATTTGTGCTCGGAACAAATTATTAATTTAAAGATGGAAATGTCAAGGATTTTAGTTTTGAAATATCGCTTTAATTTTAATGAGTTTGGTTAGAATAAGATAATAAACAACGCAAAATTTACTTTAGTTAAGATATTAAACAATAGCAAATATTCATAAATGGTATGCAATATTAAATCAATATATCCATCAGGGAATATAGCGCAGGATAATGTTGGCCGTTACATATCTTGTAGTCGTTAAAAGATTTTCCATCGTAAACATATTTTTATCGTATAGAGATTATCTACATTTTTATATTGTTTGCACCAAACTGAATATTCAGTAAATTTACTGATAAAATTATAGTAGAAATACTTCTAAACCACTCAACAAGATTTATCATATAGTCCAAGCAAATAATAAACGACCACTCTTAAGTAGCCCTTTGGAAACGAAATAGAGAGTTATTCATTTTAGTCGCTGACATTTCCGTTGAATGTTTCTATTTATAAAAGCAACTATTATGTTAAGCGTCACGTATTTTCCCGATTAAATTGCAGTGCCAAATTTTTATAATCCTTTTAGGCCTAGGAATATTCAAAAATTATTATACAAGAAGAAGTATGTACAATGATATGATGATGACTATACACAGCGATGATTATTATTTTATCTGTGCTGGTAAATAATATGTGTGTTTTGTGAGGAGGGAAAGTTATTGCTTGGATATTATTAAATTTTTGTGTTGTTTTACGTGTCCAAGAGGCCGATGTCTGTTCGTCCGGCATCGACGTGATCGGATAGTTGAGCTTCCTTGTCGATGTCGGGATGTTGGTATCCTGTTAGGAAATGGCATGTGCCCGGAATGTTCTGTGGGAAATCCTTTGGGAGACATTCCCTTGGCCTCCCCTCGAAGCTGAAGCCGCCGGAGTTTAGTAAACGCCTGAAATTAGAAGTTACATTTTAATCAATATTATAATTAATTTTCTAACACAATTAAATTATTCCGTTTATAGTTTATAATAGCATTAACATAATATCAATAATACAATTAAATTAAGTCATCAGAATTTAAACTACATCAAAGTTTGTCAAATTTGTCAACATTTGTAGTTTTATAATATTATATAAAAGTTATTGTTGTAGGTTGACTATCAAGCATTGCAAAGTCTATGAAACAATTTTGTTATTTTTTTTTTAAATCAAAATTTTTACAAAATCCTTGTACCATCAGGCTTTTGGCCAACCAATTCAAACTTTTTTAACCAACCATTAACTTACTTCAATGTATCACGTGCAAGCTACAAAGCTTCAAGATATTGGTTCCCAACGTTGAAAATAAGAAAAAAGTGTACGGCATTTTATCACTTGTGCGAAGCAAAAAATAATTGATTTCTATATAGGTGCACTATCCACATCGGTCAACAAAACTTCTAAAATTATAAACGGAACGTTATCTAGTTGATGTTAAAATCCACAAACATTAAAGTTTTTCAACTTCAACTAGATAAGGTTGCATAAAAGAAATCGTTGCCATAGTAACGCATTTTAGCAATAACAAAAAAATAATTTGATCATCACCATTACACTTTAGTACTGTTCACGTTGTTTAAGAGCGGCCATATCGTAACCGTGCAGACCGTTTGACTTTTACCAGGAACTTGTAGACAACGTATGATGTAGACAAAACGTTATGCGTTACTACTTTAAAGCAAAAAACTTAGAACCTATCATTACTTCTTCTTCTTAAAGTTCCGTCTCTTATCGGAGGTTAAAAATTATCGCAGCAATTTTACTTTATTAGCTACTGTTTGGAATAGTTTATTTGATGTAAGGTTGAACCATTCCTTCAAATTACAATACCAGGATATCTTTCTTCTTCCTATAAGTATATAAGTAGGAAAAGTTTCCTACCCATTAGTTTTCTTACTATAATTAGTTTTAGCAACCTGTATTATTCCCCTCTCATGATATAACCTTTTAAGCACTTCTATGTTTGTGTTATATAGCACTATTATTTAAATGCCGCCTGCCTGCAACTGTCCTCTCCGTATAGTAAGGTAAAAAATACGTAGCAGCGCAGCATCCGTATCCCTAGATTCAAGCCGATGTCACGACTGCAGAATAGTATCTATACTGCTCTAGCAATTTCAATGCAAGCTCTTCTTTCTTTCTTTTGTTCAGCGTTTTGGGTGACCAGTGTTTCAAGATGTTTATATTGTGTGACCCTCTATACCAGATTTGTACAAGTGTTTGTTGTTGGTATTATTTTTATTGATAATCATTAGTTTTGGTTTGTTTTTTGAGACGTTCCACTAAGTTTTAAAGTTTTTCAACGCTCTCTGCAAATTACGGTTTTTTTCAATAAGAGCGGGTAGATGTTGATATGGAATAAAGTGTGTAAGGTATTAACAGAATTCTTTTTTTATTTGAAAGGCCCATGTATGCCATTAAGTGTAGAATATGACATTGTTTAAATGCATTCCTCGGTTTCTTATAGTGGCACGGATCCAAGTGGTCCAATTTTCAATTACTCTTTTGGCTGAATTTGAGCGATGGCCTGTGTTATGTTCACCTTTATGGCATCGGTCGATTGTGATTTATTAGCATAGACCTGCAACTTTAAAAAACCTCACAGAAAAATGTTTAGCGAGGTCAAACTGCATGACATTGATGGCCAATTCACATCACCCCTGCAAGAGATAACATTACCTTTAAAACGTTCATGCAGAATGTCAATTTTGGCGTTTGCTGTGTGGCACGTGGCGCCGTCATGCTAGAACCACATGTCGTCTAGGTCTGTATGGTCTGGGCCATAAGATATTGGTTATCATTATTCTGTAGCGCTTACCGTTGACGGTGACCGCTTCACCAAAGTCGTTTTACAAAAAAGTACACTCCAATGACGCCGCAAACCAAAAATCCACACCAAACGGTAACTTTTTGAGGATGCAATATCACCTAGTGAACCTTGTGTGGGTTGGTGTCACCCCATATACGGCATTTTTTTTTTGTTAACATAGCCATTCATTCAAAAATGTGCCAAAGATAATTTTTCCGCCAAAATTGGGTCCTTTTCAAACGATCCAAGCCCAGTCAGCAATCAAACAGCGTTGTCTATGGTCATGAACTTTGAGCTCCTGGGTCAATTGGATCTTGTACGGGTGTAGGCCTAAGTCCGACGCAGAATTCGCCAAATTAAGATTTGCAAAAACCCGAATTCTTGTGCACGGCAAAAAATCGACTGCCTCGGGTTCTCCTACTTTCACAAACCGCGACGATGTTCTCCGTCAATCTTGCGTTCCTTGAACGTACAGATGTTGGCTGATTAATAACTTAACCCATCGTCTCAAATGGCCACCACGTCTACCGTAAAATGGGGGCAATGCTCGAAACGTTTGCACTAACTTATTTTAATAATAACGTGCTGTTCAATCATGTAATTTGCCATGGTGATTTGGCATAAGTAACTGAATACTAAACAAAAAATTTGATAGATGACACATAAACAAAATGGCCGCCACAAGCCGCCAATTTCTACCCGCGCCAACTAAAAAACCTTTTAGTATTGTGTCATCAGCATATCTAAGGTAATTAACTACCTCCCCGTTAATAACTATGCCTTCGAAGCATTCTGCTATGGCTTTTTGTCAAATCGATAAAGCAAATGTATACGTTTTGGTTCGCACCTAAGCAGCGCTGTATAAGCACATTTGTTCCAAATATTGCCTTGTTTGTGTTTGTGTGTGTTATTCCAGAATCCCATTTGATTTTCACTAACTCTACTAAAAAGAATAAAGCTAAAGAATGCTCACACCACAGAACAATTGTACTGATGTGCCATATTCCAAAAGTCTTCTTAAGAATCATCCACAACCGCATTTACAACAAGATGGTCCAAATCCAAGTCTATCTTGTTGTAAATGCGGTTATGGATGATTCTTAAGAAGACCTTTAGAATATGGCACATCAGCACAATTGTTCTGTGGTGTGAGCATTCTTTAGCTTTATTCTTTTTGGTAGAGTGATAAACGTGGACGCTATCTACTGCCGTAATATTATTCCAGTGGACTGAATTAAATTAAACAGCTTAGTTAAGACTTTTACCGAGTCTTCTTCAATGAGTTTCATAAGTTCTTATGGAATCTTATCTGATCCTGTAGCGCTACGCCCTTTGGTTTGTTTTATTGCATGTATCACTTCTTCCTTTAGTATTACTAGTCCCGTTTTGTTAACATCATTGTTTGCCATTTTCGGTCTATTATCCCAAAATATTTTTGTTGTACTTGTTATAATATTTCCGTTTGCATTGCTTATAATGGTTGCTTGCTGTTTTCTTTTTGTTCCCGCTATTTCTTTGATCTTCTTCTGCATATTGAAGCTGTCTGTCACTTTCCTTAGCCTGCTTTATTTTTTTTCTAATGTTACAGTTTATTGTTTTGTACCTTAGCGTATCGCTGCTCTTAAACATTTTTCTTTCCTTCATAAAATCTATAATTTTATTAGTCTTCCATTTTTGTTTTGGTTTTATCACCGCTGAGTTTAAAATCTCCTTGCCAGCAGATATCAAGGCTTTGTGAATAGATCTTGAGTATCTTGCTTGTCTGCCTTTCAAAGATTCTGATCCATTGTCTTTTGTCAAATCACTACTGGATATAGAACAACTATGTTCAAGTTTTTCTTAGAGATCTACCCACAATTCCACAGTAAAATCACTGAACAAAGATTTAGTGATCAAGAAAAAGTAAAAATAAAAAATCAACAGACTTACAAACTTTAAAATAAATGGAATAAAGTAGTCTTTAACAAAAGAATTTAATAAAAACAAAAATAAGACTCTACTTGAAAATTATTTAAATAAAGACAATATTTTAATTAATAATAAAATACAGCTAACGCATCTAGAGAATTGCCGCGGTTACTTGCCCAATCCTGTTGTGATGCCACTAGTAGTATTGTTATAAAAAATATTGGATCCTATCAAATCTACGAGAATATCGGTAAACCTTTCTCTCTAGAAAAATATTGACACGTACAGCGTCATTTTTGAATTAAAATTGGTTCTTATACGACAAAACGCCAACCAACTCAATATCCAAACGATAAAATTTTAGTCATCACTCTTTTTATATGTTGAACTACATACAATATTCTATGTTTTCATGTTTTTGGTTAAAGATTTAAAGTTACATTTAACGAGTAAAAAATTAATAAAGAACTAATTAAAAACTTTTTTTTTAAACACCTAAAACAACTTAACGCATCAAATTTCTACAAATTTGAGGATACAGATTGGATTTTCTTCTATAATTTAAGAAAATTTTATTCAATTATATTCAGGTGTTTTCTAGCTGAGTTTGATGCTGTAAACCCTTATAATAGCGCAACTATTCTCCTCTCTTAAGTTAATTAAGATACTAGGTTCATGCACAGTGTGGTGATTGAGAAGATCAGCGTGCGATGCGTCAGGTTTATTTTAAATAAATGACGCAAATAGTTTTTTTATATAATTTTTGATTCTTATTGGAGTTTTAAGAAGTTTTTTTTAATAAAATTTTAGTAAGGCAAATAGCAAATGCTTTTTGTAATTTTTTTGTGCCTAGAATAAGTTTTCTGCACAATTTTAACCAAATTTTGCCTTTTTATTTGTCTTAAATGAGTTTTCTGTTTAAAAAGTTTGCCAATTTAGTTGCCTGAAATAAGTTTTTTGCAAAACTAAATTCAATTTTGCCATTTTTTTTTTGAGTTTTTTTTACGTTTTCCTTAGTTTTTTGCAATAATTTTTTTAAAAAGAAAATGAGTTTAATGAGCAATTTTTGCAATTTTTTACCTGGATTGCAATTTCAATAAAATTTTATAAAGAAAATGAGTTAATCAACAACTTTAAGCAAATTTCTGTTTAAAATGAGTTTTTTGCACAATTATACTCAAATTTTACGGTTTTTTGTCTTTAATAAGTTTTCTATACATTTTTTGCAATAAATTAGTGTTTTTGCCAATGTTAAAACAATTTTTTTAAGCATTTAATAGAACACAATCCCGCAATTGGTTTCTTGAAATAAATTTTTGCGGAAAATAAAAAAATTATCATTTTATTCAAAATTTGATATCTTTGATTCCGTTACATCTAGAGACTTGAAATTTAAATAAGAAACTCTTAAAACATAGTACTTTTGATCGCAAAAATTAAAAAAAAAATGGATTCGCTTGCCCTACGGTGAAATATAACACATAATTACTAAAATTAGGTTACTTTTAAAAGATTTTCCTTAGATTTTCCGTAATTTTACTAATTTTACGTCTTTTTTCAAGGGAATTTAAAAAAAAAACAAACATAAAAATTGCGTTCTACAAGAAATTTCTTTTCAATTACACTAATTCAATTATTTTAACCTTTTTTTTTTAAATTTTTGGCCTTTCATAATTTTGCAAAAATGTAAAAAAAATTAAATTATAAAAAATATTAATGAAATTTTTTCAATAAAATGTTTTGAACTATTTTTAATTCTCATTATAAAATGTTTGCCATTGTTTTTGTTTTAAATTAATGTTTGCACAGTATTTAATACTGTTTTAACAAAAATATTGCTTTTTGCTTAATTTCTGTGTATTTTATGTCTTTAACGAGTTTTCTGCTATATTTTATGCAACATGTTAAGCAAATGTATGCCATAAACTTAGATTTTTGCTGTTTTGTGACGTTTTTAATAAATTTGTTAGTTTAATGTTAAAAAAAAAATATGCAAAAAGGTTTTTGCAAGATTTTTGTTAACTTTTTGCTTCAAATTAGTTCTCATCATTTTTTGCTTATCTTTGCAACATTTTTTTTTTAAATAAAAGTTATAAGTTTTTTGCAAGATTTTTACTATTTTCATTTTCAACAATTTCTAAAATATTTAACTCAATAAATTAGTATTTTGAACAGTTGATGTTGATAAATTTCTTTAAATAGTTTAGTTTTGTTTGAATAAATTTGTTTTTTAAGATAGTATTGACAAACATTCTTCAAATAAATTGTTTTTAATTCAATTGTTGATGAAAAGTTATTGTGCATTTTTTTAAGATTTTGTAAGAATTTTATGGAACACATTTTATGCGATTTTTTACCGTTTTTATTCAAAATAAATTGGTTTCTCAAGTGTTAAAATTCAGACAATAAATGAAAAAGCTATTTAAAACTTTGGTTTGGCACTATAGATTAAAAAAAGTATCAAATAAAATAAGCTCTTAAATCCAAAAAACTTTGCTTAAACAAAAAATAAAATAAATGTTTTAAACAAGTTTTTAACAAACTTTGCCAGTTAATTAATCTTAAATATATTTTTTTGCAATAAATAAAAAAAAAATATTTTTTTTATAAACAAAATGAATTTATTGCGCAATTTTTGTTATTTTTTTGCCCAAAATGAGTTTGTAAAGTAAAGTAAAGTAAAGTAAAGTTTATTTTCTTAGCATATACATGATACATACGTTTAGAGCATACATACATACATATAAAAAAAATGGTCATAAAACAGATATATCTAAAAACATGTTAAAAATTAGTAAGTATATACTATTACAAGTACAGAAGTTAAAAAGAAAAACATGCAAACACAAAACATTACTAACATATTTAAAAATCGTTTATACTGAACAGTTCTTTATCAATTAGCATATTAGCTAATACTTTTTTAAATTGATGTAAGTTAGTTATACTTTTAATATTTTCTGGAAGGTAATAAAATAATTTCATAGCACTTTATCGAGGCAATTTTGAGCTGATGTGTAACCTGCAATTTGGTAATGCATAGTCGTGCATGTGTTATAACAATGTTTAAATCTAAATTTGTTAAAATTAGTTTTGGTTTTAAAATTAAAAATTAAAAGTTCATATATATACAAGCTGTAAAATGTCATAATTTTGTGATTTTTAAATTGTTCTCTGCAAGATTCTTTGTATATCAGACGCAACAATATTCTAATAGCTTTTTTTTGGCACTTAAACACTTGTTGTGCATGGCTGTTTGCCCGTAAAATATAATTCCGTATCTTAAGACTGACTCAAAATTTGCATAATACACAGTTTTTAGTGTTGGATATTCCATTACTTTTGATAGTTCGCGAAGCAGATAACACACCAAGTTTAGTTTGCTTATTAAGTTTTGAATATGGAGTTGCCAGTTTAATTTATCATCTATAAACATTCCTAAAATCTTTACATTGCTTTTTACGCTTATGATTTGATTGCTAAGGTTTATATCTGTTGGAGGTACATAGTTATCTCGGCTGGTTCTAAACATTACTGCATGAGTTTTTTCATGATTTAAAATAAGTCTGTTTTCAACTAACCAATTTTCGGTTTCTTTGTAGAGTAAGTCGAATTTATGGATTAAATTTGTGATTGATGAGTCACTTAGCAGCATATTTGTATCGTCAGCGTAGCTTTCGATTAGAGCATCCATTTTTTTCACTACAGGTGGTAAATCATTCACATATATGATAAATAGCAATGGACCAAGAATACTTCCTTGCGGTATCCCCATTGTTATATATTCATAATCGGAATCTATGTTGTTCATTTTTACTTTCTGTTTTCTGTTAAACAAGTAGCTTTCTATCAACTTCAGAACCACACCTCTTACGCCGTAGTTGTTAAGTTTTTGAAATAAAATATCGTGATCTATACTGTCAAATTCCTTGGATAGATCTAAAAATATTCCCATTGGAATTTTAGTTTCTTCCAAGACACTTGCTATATGCTCAATGAATTCAATTAATGCTGTACTTGTCGATTTGCCTTTTATGAAACCATGCTGACCATCGTATAGTAATTTACAACTAATAAAAAAATTGTAAAGCCTTACATAAATGATTTTTTCTAAAACTTTTGAAAATTAACTTAAAAGACTAATAGATCTATAATTTGACCAACTTCCTGGATCACCTTTTTTATGTATAGGTATAAGTACTGCTATCTTAAGCGATTCTGGAAAGTAACCAGTTTCTAGCGATTGGTTTATCAGATATGTTAGTGGTGATATTATTTTATTTGCAGAAGCTTTTAGAAGTTTAGTATTTATATTGTCGTAACCGGCACTATTTGAATTTTTCAACGACATGATTATATTATATACTTCTTCTTCATTAGTTGGATTTAAGTAAATTGTTTTATTGTTTTGTTCAATATTTATACTAACATTTATATTAGGAAGCATGTCAACCATATTTTTTGCTGCATTTATAAAATATGCGTTTAATTCGTTAACTTGTTTGATGCCGTTTTCAATTAACAATTATTTTTTTGTTTGTTTTTTTTTGTGCGCTTATTTATTATGTGCCAAGCAGTTTTTTGAGTGTTATCACTGCGTTCTGTTTGATCTTTAATTATATTTTTATCTCTCTCTATTAGCAGGGAGCAGTATATTTTATTTTGATTTTTATAGAGATTGTTTGCTTGATTGCTGAAATATTTTAGAACACATAGTAGATCCAGTGTTTTTTTACATTCTATTATTTCTGGGGTATTATATTTATTTTTGTTTGATTTACATCGTTTGTTCATAGTTAACAATTCCATTCTTCAAAATTTAATCGAATTATTAGAAAAAAGAATTCCCAGATTTCCTTAGTATTATAATGTGTTATGTAAATATTTTGAAATATGTTATTATCTAGTAAATTGTTTACAAATTTTAAAATATTGGCCGTATTAAGTATTCTAGACTGTATACATTTACTTTTATTTGTTGAGATTGTATGTTTTATAATAATTTTTTGTGCATAATGATCCGATATATGAGTTTGAACTACATTTGCATTATAATCAAAAGTAAAATTTGTTAATATGTTATCAATAATAGTTTTAGATGTAGCAGTAACCCTAGTATACTCTTTAATAGTTAGTTTCATATTATATGATTGTAACAAATTTAAAAAAATCAGCACTTATCTTAGTATTTGTAGCAATGTCAATGTTAAAATCACCTGTTATCACCAGATTAACGTTGGATTGGAGAACAATATCTAGAAGTTTATCTAGTTTTTGAAAAAAAAACATGTACATCCGATTGAGGAGTTCTATATAAAACAACACATACAGTTTTCTGTTCATTTAATATCCATTGCACTGCCGCACACTCGATCGTATCCTTTTGCGCCATGGCACCGATATTCTCCCGAACTATGCACGATAGAGAGTTGTGGGTAAATATTGCTACACCGCCATATGCTGTTTCTTTTGAACCATTTGCCTGTCTGCAGTAGTTTGCTGTTAAATTAAAATTTGAGATTCCGTTGAGTTTCAAATTATTGTAGGTTTGATAATGCTCTGTTAGCGTTAAGATATTGCATTCAGGGTTTTCTTCTAGCATTGCTTCTAATTTATTTATTTTTCCTCTTATAGATCTTATATTATTATGTATAATACTAAAAGTTGTTATAAGTTTTTTTGTAGATTTTTGATTAACTGAAAATTTTTATCGACTATATTTTTTACAAAGTTTATTTTATATTTTGCGGCCATGTGTTAGTATTCATTAACTTATCTAGATGTTTATAATCTGCTCCTAGTTTGAAAGCCTTATTTCTTCTTTTTGTAGGTAATTCTTCTATTCCTTTAATTTTAATTTCAGGATGTTTATCCAACATAAATTTTCCAATAATATCAACTGAAACAGAATCCGCACATTTGCCAATGTAGATCCATGCATATTTTTCAGAAGCCATTAATCCGTTATTTACATCTTTACAGGAGCCGACTACTGTTTGTATTTTATTTGGTTTTTTACGGTGTACTTTAATCCATTTTTCGTTGTTTTCTTTCAAATCTTTGTTTATATTAATATAATCATTTAGTTTCTCTTTAGAATAATTGTTCGGGTCATTGTCCTTATTGATTATTTCTATTGGTATCTGTTCATATTTATTTGGTTTCTTATTTATTTCAAGGTTTTCTTTCAACATTTCAGTATTTCCTGTTATCTTAGATGCCTTTGGATTCTGAAATTGCGGCTTTTTTAAAATTTTATTATTTTGTGCACAAGCAGATGAACTAATTTTTTCTAAGTGCATTTTTTGTTTCAATAATTTCATCTTTATTTTTGATAATTTCCTTTAAATACATAATTTCCACTTTAAAAACACATGGATTTTCACGGTCGTCTTTAGTTGCACAGCACTTTATCTCTGATTCTTCAAGATATTCAACTTGTTTCAACTTTTTAACACAACTTTGGTGATATATGGTGTCACATAAAATACATTTGTATCCACTTAATGCAATACTACCACATTTGCACTTCTTTGCTTCAGGAGCGGTTACTTTTCCGTCTGTCAAGTTTTTTCTTAATATTTGTAAAAAAAATTGCATTAATATAAATTACTGTGCAGTTTATAAATTTCATACAAAAAATGGGTATTAAGCACAATTGTATGCGCAATGTTTAAATAATTTCTAGCAATATATGAGTGAGTCAAGTGAACAAAGTAAAAGTTTGTTTTTGCTTAAACTGTTGAAAATGCCTTTCTATACATGAATCCTGATTATGTGATTTTTTTAGGATTTTTTTAGTAAGCCATTTCCGAGTAATAATCCGAAACCGTTTGAGATACAAAACTCAGCTTTTGTACACATCTTAACATTAATATTAGCTATTTTTTAAGCGCTTAATCAATTTCTTTCATGTGCCATTGACAAAGATTTTAGGGTTGAGTGAGGTTTTTTGGCTCTAATTTCTATGACACTTGAAAAATTGGCATTCTGAAAGCACATTATAAACCATCAATATTTTCTACACAAAACAAAAAAGGTACTCTAACATAAACCGTTTTAGAGAAATACGGCATTTTATGATAGAAAACATGAAAAAAAGTAGCAACATGTTTTGTTGTTGATAAAAACATTTGTTTTAGATCTAGTCGTCAGAGTTCATGCATTTGAGTTATTGATAATTGTCGTTTAGTTGTTAAATAACCTTTTTTTATGTGAATTTTCCCATTCTTAGTATTTTGCTTGCGGTGATAGCAAAATGAATAATTACAGTGATAGTAAGATGTGCGATATGCATTTTGTTTATGGCGTTAATGGAAATGCAGCAAAAGCTCGTCGAATTTATCAAGAAAAGATTCCAAACCGACAGGTACAGAATAAAAAAAAATTCATTCGTATTTACAAACGTCTACATCAAACTAGAATTGTACATAAAAAAATAGAAGACCTTGCTTGCTACTTCCGTAAATTAAAGAAGATGTTTTTCAAAAAATCAAAGACAATCATCCATCAACTAGTACTAGAAGAATAGCTTTAAACCTAAACCTTAGTCACGTTACAACGTGGAGAATAATAAAAAGCCAGATGTTATATCCTTATTACATACAGCAAGTACAAGCTTTTTTACCAGCGGATTTTCCGCAAAGATTGGCTATTTGTCAATGGTTTCAAGAAAGAATTGCTCAAAATCCTCGATCCTTAGAACAAGTTTTATTTACAAACGAAGAAAATTTTTCTTCCATAATAATCATGTATGAGCCGACAAAAATCCACATGCCATAATGGAAGGCCATCATCAGCAAATATTTTCCGTAAATGTTTGGGCAGGTGTTGTAGGAGACCATTTAATAGGTGCGTATTTGTTGCCGTTTAGGCTAAATGGTCAATCATATAGTAATTTTTTTGATAAAAAGCTGCAAGGACTTTTAGAGGACGTTTCGGCGTCAATTCTTAAATGAACAGTATAGGAACCTTTGGATAGGTTAATGAAGCCCACAGGCTTGGTCTCCTCGGTCTCCAAATCTAAATGTTTTGGATTTTTTTTTTTGTAGGGTCATTTAAAAAGTTTAGATTACACTACATCAGTTAATACTAATGAAGAACTAAGAAATCGCATTATTGCATCCTGCAATACGATACGAAACACTCAGGCATTTTTAAAAGGGTACGTCATACACTAAGACGTAGGTTGGAAGCCTGCGTTACCATAGGAGGTTATTTTCAACAATTTTTGTGATTTTTCTTGTTTTTTATTAGTTTTGTAGAAGAAAGGTTTTGTGATCATGTTACTACTTTTTTTTCCGTTCTTGAGATATCGTCAAAAAATAAAAAATAAATATTTTTTTTCACAACCTGTATCTCTAAAACGGTGCGTTTGCGGAACCATGTTAATAGAAACTTTTTTTTTATAATTAACCAAGAAATCCCACCTTTTATGTTCCGACACATGATTTAAAACACCTTGTATATTTGTATAATATATGTATTTCTTAGTCTTTCATAATTTCGCAAAAAAGTAAAAAAAAAATAATGTAATCAAAAGAAATTTTTTTGTAGATCGCAATCTCTATGTCTGTTTTTTAAAATTCTCCTAAAAAATGCCGGAAAATTAGTGAAATTACAAAAAATATAAGGAAAAGTAACCCATTTGTAGCAATTATGTGTTATTTTCACCCTAGGGCACTACGTGTGTAGCAAAATCAAAGATATAAAAGTTTTGATAAAATGGTAAATTTTCTGTTTTCCTCAAAAAAATTTAAAAAACCATGAGCAGGATCGTGTTCTACGAAAAATTTCCTATAAGATACACTTTTTTGACAATTTTTTGCTTATTTACAGCGCAAAAACTGAAGAGACACAATTTCTTAAAAAATTAAAACGGCCTCATTTACACTATATTGCACCTAGAGATCTAAAATTAAGAATTGTCATATTTTGGTACCCCAAACATGTGTACAAAATTTGAACAAAATCGAAGATGTCAACGTAGGGACGATTGTCCAAACTTTCGTAGAATTGCCCAAAATTAGATTATTGTTTATAAAACTGGTTTAAACATAAAGTGTACAAAGTAGTAGACGCATCAAAAGAGGAATCCCGTTGCAACAACAACGTAATTATTATTGCGACTTAAACAAAGCACATATGACTTGATTGATTTTAATTTATTAATCCAAGTCATATACTACAATATAATTTAACTGAATTAGTTAAATAAAAAATTAACTAACTAATTCAGAATTTCTTGTAAGAATGTCCGACGCTGAAGTCCTGTGTATAATGTACGTGCAGCTAGCATAAAACAAAAAATTGATTGAGAAGCAATAAGCCAAAATCAACTCTATTGAGCAAATTGTATTTGATCTCATCAAGAGTCAATCTGAAAAGATGAAAATGAAGATTGCCACAAGTACAAATTCAAACAGATCAGCCTGGATCAAGAAGATGCGCTGATAAAGATGAAGATAGATATAGAAAAAACCATAAAAAATACCGTCGGGCTGACCACCAGGCCCGCTTCACTAACAAAAGCCTCGCCTACCACCAAAAAGGCCTTAATAAAAACATCCACCAACTCCACCACGGTCCAGCAAGCGGCAACCCCGCCTCAGGTCTCCCTTAAAAGACCTTCCAAAATCCCACCAATGCTTCGTCCAGCAATGAAGAGAAAAACGTAGTAATCCAACAAAACAGCAACTTTGCTGGCCACCACGACAATCTAAACGATGGTTTTGTTCCGGTCAAAGGAAAGAAGACGAAGAAGTTATGGAAGGATACGAGTAAGACTTCCTCAATTAGTTTAAACAAGCCATCAACTGGTCCGTCACGTAAGGTGCCTTCAGCGCCATTAGGGCACCTAACCTACACGGCCAAAAGGTCATTGATCTGGCCAGCCCCTAAAGCGTCGTTGCCCAACTATGATGCGACTGGCTCCATAACCCTTTTTACAAGCCAAGATAATTCTCTTATTTGATTCGTAATAAAAAAAAAATACCAAGAGCGTATCTTAGTTCTTAATTCTGTAAGCATTACCGTTGAACGCGTAGTGAACGTGTACAACGGTATGCATTTTCTTACGCTTGCGGATTTTAGAGTGGTTATTGAGCACTGCAAAGTGAACAAGATTTTCCACTACACGTATACATCCGAAATGTGCCTGATTGTATCACGGCTAATGTGGTACAAGCTGAGTTAGTTGCTCAGAGGTACACTCCAACGTCCACAACTAGCATGGAAAGGAGCGGGGAAACCTTCTCAAATGCTATAAGTGCAGCTTCCTCAAAAAAGTTAAAACTCGTAACTGAAAAGGTCCAAATACAAACAAAATCCAAAATTTTTAGTACAAAAAGTGTACATCTGCCTACAACAAACTAGCAAAGTATATAACATACATACTAAATAATCCAGAACATTCTCATGTGTTTAAATCCACTATCTGAACTACTAAACAACACAAAAACAAGGTTACAACTTTAAAAAAATATAGTCACAACGCATAAAATTACACACAAAAAAATATATAGATGACCTTTAGAGACTCCAAAAATAATATTTAATTTAAAGTTTGCAAAATTATCCAAAACAAAAAACTTGGAGATTTTCTTGTAAAAAATATAAATAAAAAGCATAACTGACCACTATATTATTACAGACATAATCATACAACTAAAGATGGACAATCTAAGCATGTTTATCTATACAAGAAATTTGTAGCTACCTTTTAGCAACAAAAGGTTGCACTGTGTTGGTAGATTGCCTCTGCAGATGAAGCAAATCATGGCTAGTATTTACAAACAGAATAAACCACTTGCAAATTCACAAGTTAAAACCCTGGTCAACGCGTAAATGACTGTAGTTTACGTCTTATACCACCAACTCTAACCAAGGTAAGCAACTTAGGTAAACGCTACGTTGGCCACAACATACACATCTGACTATTGTGTTTATGCCAGAAAGTACTGCCATGATAAAAACAATTTAAAAACCTAACACAGTTTATGCTTCAATTCAACAATTTATTTGCAAGACGTATTTTAAAGCTTAACTTAACCAACAAAAAAAAAATCTTATAAACTGGCTAGTTATATCAAGCAAAACATCAAAGGTTAAGCCACAACTAAGTCTAAGCCTGCAAACTTGTCACACGGCAACATAATTAGCGCAAGATTCCTGGTGTACCCAGAAGATTGGTACTGGTACGTAGTGCAATCTATTAATTAACCTTCAAAATAGATTAAGGTTATAAAATTAATTAAACAAACTTTAACATCACACACTAAAAATTCAAAAACGGTTTAAACAATTTCGAATTTATGTCGGCCAAAATTTTATCTTCAATACAACCTTAGTCATTAGTCTAGTGTCAATAGTTTACGACTCAACTTCTAGTTTTAATGTCAAATGCTGACAAAGAATTCAACTTTTTGTAGTAAAAAAAAATTTAAAACCAATATTCAAGAGTGGTTTCAACGCTTACGGATATATAATCGGATTTCACAAACTCCCATCAGTGTATTTGATGGTACGGCTTTGCTTAATGGTAAAGAATAAAGTTTATCAATAAATATTTGGGTATAAAATATATAAAGAAGAGACGAAATATACACAAAATTGTATAATAGTAATTATAATTTATGCAAAAAATTTATTCTACTTTTAATTTTCAAATTTCCTTTTTAATTCTTTTTCATGTCATTACCATCAGCTAAATATCCCGAAATAATTAGTTTATTTTTTCATTCTCAGAATGCTATTAACCATAGCCATTAAATAAAGTTATTAAGTCAGTTAGTATAAATAGTCAATACACTCTTTAAAATATTCATTTTGAATTGTGGTGATGAACGATGTTGACGATGTAAGTTACAAATCAACTATTAAGTTTAAATCAATAAAGCCATACTGATGAGAGGTAAACCTCAAAACGCGTCTACGGTTGTTTTTAGTTTAGGATAATTTTTTCATGAATTTGATTTTTTAATAAATATTTGGGTTTTTTTGGTTGAAGCAACACAACAGAGCTACAACTTTGCACCACTAACTATTATCTAACTTGTGTTAAGAGCACGTAAACCAATTTGTGAAAACCTAAACAATTGTCTGTATTTAGTTTGCCGCTTTGGAGTTGGATTAGGTTTGAATAATTGATTTTAAACCTTTGTTTTTCATTAAACTATATTTAATTGTTTACTTTTTTAAACTTTACAATTTGGTTGCCAATTGTGATGCTAAAGTTTATTGATGTTATTTGATTTTTTTGGTGCAACACGATAGAGCTACAACTACTTTGCACCACTAATTATACTATAAATTTTATTTTGTAAAAAAGCAAACCAATAAAACTGTTACTTTTAAAAAATTAGAAAAAAAAATTTACAACAATGGTACTCTTTGCAGAAAATACCACACTACAGAAATTTTGTACTAAAATTAACAAACGTTTTGTTGGTATCAACACAAATATCTCTTAGTTTAAACTCAAAAGTTGTATACAGTACTGTACAGTTAGAAAAACTTAATACTGACCACAAATTTAAAAAAGTAGCATAAAAGTAACATAATTCTGAATTTTACTGTAAAAAATATTTGATCTGTTAAGCTATGCCAAATGGTTTGTTAATTATATTTGTTGCTTTTATTTTAGTTAAATTATATTATTAAATGATGTTAGTAAGCAATAAAAACCAATTTAGAATTTAATTGAATAAAATATTAGCTACTTTATTGAGCGATAAAAAAGACATAATTTTCATAGCCACTAAAATTAAACGAAAATCTGCGAATATATTTTTACTACCACCTTTATGTATCATCGATTGATTGATTGATTATAAAAAATAATAAATCCCCCACAAAAAGATTTTTTTATTACAAAAATTACAATGTCGATAATTTATTTTTTTGTCAATAATGATTTATTATTATGGATCATATTATAATATAAAAATTATAGTTATATCCGTGATGTATGAGCACATCGCGTATCCTTTACAAACGATGTGTTGAATATGATTTTCATGTCTATTATTTATGGCCCGATGGCATCATCAATCCATCATCCGTAATGTAAGAAGGCGTGCGACTTATACACCGAAAAGTGGTTTCAATTAGGAAATTTATGCTTGAATTAATCTTGCAAGAATTTTAAATATTTTTTTGTCAAATACTATCAACATTACAGCTTAATTATTCAACTAGTAACGCAACTCTTGTTGTATTTGTTGAAGGTGTGTAAATAATTCCACCCCCTTCTGTTTACTATGCGGGTCTTATTCTCAAAGATATATTATTAAACCATATACATTAACAAACCGTGTCTTCATTATAACTTTATCAGCTTTTAATTAATTATGTTGCTAAATACATGCAGTGGAAGTTTTAACTTTAAATGTAAATAATTAATTATTACTTACACATAAGTAGTCGGGCTGACGTTTATTTTTAACGGTTCACTGCCTGATTCGAATTTGTTAGCAATGGTGACGTTGTGACCGAACATGCAGTATCTTGGCATTTTCACTCCAACCACTCCTGCGAGCACGTTTCCTGTGTGGAGTCCAATTCGCATCTGAAAATAAAAACAATCAATTTATTAAATAAATTTTCAAAATATTTGTATGGATTAATGACAGTGATGATGTGTTCATTACTCAATTTATACGTGCGGGTTTTAAAGGGAAAGTGATTTGCAGGGTTTACTGGCTTCTAGATATATTCCGGTTGTTGGAGGGTGGATTTGTAGGGAGTCAAGATATGACCCTTTTCCTTAGGGTGTTTCTTAAGTTGGTTTAAATTCATAATGCGTGACGGATGCTATTAGTAAATATATTTCCGATTTAATATAAAGTTCATACATATTCTATATATGTAAAGTGTGTAAAGCATTAATACTATCGTTAACGTTAATTGCGATAAACAATGTACATTACTTATCTGTTTAACTTATGCATATTAGTATGCATAATTGAAATTGTTGGTGATAATTTTAAAATATGTTAAGTAATTATTGTAATTTGAGCAATAAATATTAAAACCTCATTTTAGATTAGACAAAACCATCGATCAAAATGAGTTGAAGTCACTATTAAGTAAAAGATAATGAACACAAAAAGTTTTTCACAAAATTTTGTGAAATTAGGCCAATTTCAATAATGAATCATCACGTTCTTAAAATATTTTTGCGCATTCTTCATACTAGACTATTCAAAAAAATTAAAAGGCTGAGTGAAGATATCTAATTTTGATTCAAAAGTGAAACCTCTATATTTTAATAAACATTCTGTCTAAACAATTTAGTACAAAACTTCTATAGCCAAAGAAAAAACATTTTTTTAATGTTTTATCAACTACAAGAAGGCGTACAACTGCTAATAAACAAGACAAACCAACAGGCCAGAATCTGCATTAAAAAAAAACAAAAAAGAAAGAGTTTTAATCGCATTGAGAATTTGAGAATTGAGAGCATGATATACCTATGCGCACTAGTGAATGACGGATCCTTAATAAAAAATCAAGAGTAAGGTAGAACAAACCAGACAAGCATTCAACAAATTATGCTCTCTACTATGTGGCAAAAATTCTTAGAAATTTGCCTCAGAATAGTGAAATGCTACGTCTGACCAGTTCTATTGTATATTGCCAAAAAGCAGCATCTATCAACAAGATCAAGGTCTTCATTATGTAATCCTTGAAAAAAATGCTTTGAATCTTGTGGGTTGACCGCATTAGCAATGCAAAAGTGCTAAGAAATGCAAAGATAGACAAATCCCTATTTAATAACATAACACAGCGTAAGATCAGCTACCCAAACCATATACATACTAAGAAGTCTTTAATACCAAATACTTTAGTTGATCCTTGACAAAAATATAAAAAGTAAAAAAAAGCTTTAACCGCAAACAACTCTTAAAACTTAAGAAAATTAGAAACTGGACAAGAATAAAAAACATTTGAAAACTAAACTGTAAAAGTATAAAAAAAAAAATAATTTACTGCATTTAAGTACAAATATACCTCAACATCATTAATACCAACTATATAAAACTAATAAAAATCCATAAACCCAATTTTGCATAACCTCAACTTTTTCAACTTTAGTTAATAAATCAAGTTTTAAAAAATAATTTAAAAAAATCAAAACTTTTGAATGACTTTTTGGAAATTGATGCGATTTGGTACTAATATACTACAACATCATTAGTACCAACTGTGTAAAATCAATCAAAATTCATACGCCCAATTTTGCAAAACCTCAAATTATTGAACTTTAGTCAACTTAAGTTTAAAAAAAAATTTCAAAAATATTATAGCTCCTAAATAACTTATTAAAAATTGTTGCAATTTTGTACTAATATACCACAACATCATTAGTACCCACTGTGTAAAGTTAATTAAAATACATACGCCCAATTTTTTATAATCTCCAATTGTTCAACTTTAGTTAATTAAACTAAATTAAAAAAAAAAAAAAAAAAAAATCATAACTCCTAATAAGATTATTAAAAACTAATACAATTTAGTACCAATACACCTCAACAGTATCAGTACTAACTGTGTGAAATTAATCAAAATCCGTTAACTCAGTTTTGCATAAAATCAAATTGTTTAACTTTAGTTAACTAAATTAAGTTTTAAAACAAATATTTGAAAAAATCATAACTTTTAATTAAACTATTAAAAATAAATAAAATTAAAAACCAGTATACCTCAATACTATAAGTATAAACTGTGTAAAAGTAATCAAAATCCATACGCCTAATTTTGCAAAACCTCATCTTGTTCAACTTCAGTTAACTAAACTAAGTTTTAAAAAAAATAATAACAAAAAGTATAACTCCTAAATAACTTATTGGATACAGATGCAATTTAATACTAATATACCTCAACATTATTAGTATCATTTGTGTAAAATTAATCAAAACCCATACACCCAATTTTGCATAATTTAAAACTGTTCAACTTTAGTTAATTAAACTAAAAAAAAATTGAGGTTAGGGTATTTTAATAAAAAATTTATACTTTATTGTGCTGATTTTATTTTTATATATTAGGACCGGTTTCGGTGGTTAGGCCATCATCAGTTTTTTCTTTTTTTTTCACAGGTGTTGTTGTGTGTTGCGGGTGGTGTGAATTTGTTGTGGTTACTTAAATTCACACCACCCGCAACACACAACAACACCTGTGAAAAGAAAAAAAAACTGATAATGGCCTAACCGCCGAAACCGGTCTTAATATATAAAAAAAAAATCAGCACAATAAAGTATAAATTTTTTATTAAAATACCCTAACCTCAATTATTTTAAACTGTGCAATAATCAGAAAAAAATAAAATAAATACTAAAAAAAAAACTTTTAAGTGACTCATCAGAAATTGATGCAATTTTGTAATAATATATCTCAACATCAGTAGTACCAATTGTGTAAAATTAATAAAAATGTATACGCTTAATTTTGCATAACCTCAAACTGTTTAACATTAATTTACTCAACTAAACTTTAAAGTAAATACTAAAAAAAGCATAAGTCCTAAATGACTCATTAAAAATTAAAGTAATTTAATACTAATATACCTCAACATTATTACTACCAACTGTGTAAAATTAATTAAAACCCATACGCCCAGTTGTGCATAACCTCAAATTGTTCAGGTTTAATTAATTGAACTAAGTTTTAAAGAAAATACTTAGAAAAGCATAAATCCTAAATGACTCATTCAAAATTAAAACAATTTAATACTAACATACCTTAACATTATTAGTACCAACTGTGTAAAATTTATAAAAATTCCATGCGCCCAATTTTGCACAACCTCAAATTATTCAGCTTTAATTAATTGAACTAAAATAAAAAAAATAAATAAAAAAATCATAATTCCAAAATGATTTATTAAAAATTGATACAATTTAGTACCATTATACTTCAACTTCATTAGTACCAATTGTATAAAATTAATAAAAATCTATACAACTAATTGTGAATAACCTCAAATGTTCAGCTTTAATTAATGAAACTAAACTGTAATGAAAATAATCAAAAAAATCATAACTCCTAAATGGCTTATTAGAAATTGTTACAATTTAGTACCATTATACCTCAACATAATTAGTAGCAACTGTATAAAATTAATAAAAATCTATATGCCTAATTGTACATAACCTCAAATTGTTCAGCTTTAATTAATTGAACTAAACTTAAAAAAAAAATCAAACAACCATAATTCCTAAATGACTTATTAAAAATTGATGCATTTTAGTACCAATATACCTCAACATCAATAATACCAACTGTCTAAAAATAACAAAAATCCATACGCCAAATTTTGCATAACCTCAACTTGTTTAACTTCAGTGAACTGAACTAAGCTTTAAAGAAACTAATATTTAGCAAAAATGTAAAGCAATCAAACATTGTTCTAAAATTTTGTATAAATTCTAAAATATGTTTTTCACGTATTTTGAAAATATTTTGTGATTAATTTTGATCACAGTCAACAATAATGCAAAACAAAAATTAAAAACTTGTTCCAAAAATAAAAAAAAAATTTATATTAGTTTTTTTATACTTCTTCTTATGCAATAAGATTAATTTGTAAACAATTTGAGTTGACATTTTGAAAAAGCTATCAAAATCAACAATAATTGTATTTATGAACAAGTTGAATATATGTTTGCTGAAAATATAGTACAGTATAAGTAAAAGCTGCGTTTCTTCAGAGTAAATTAAAAAAGCGCCAAACCTCAATTTTGCGTTAACTACCATGTTAATAGTGCCACATATAAAGAGTTTGCTCCGTTACTAACATTTTTGTGTTGTTACATAATTTTAATTTTTTTTAGTTTTGTCAAAAGTCTTGAAATTTTGTGTTATCACTTGATTTTGAATTATTTATTTATTTTTTTAGTTTAGTTTTTAGTTTTTTACTGACATTTTTGTGTATTTTCATGATTTTTGATTAATTTTTTTAAAACTTTTTGGTGAGTCTAAGTTTAATACTTTTGTGTTTTTCACATAATTTTTGTAATTTAGTTTTTTAAGTTTGTTTAGGAGGTAATAGAAAATATATCAAAGATCTACTTAACAACTCAGAGCACATACACACAACTAGAACTGCAGTTTTTGTGGATTCCTAATCAGTAATAATTGATTGAATTTACTTAATCAATCATCAACCATCTAATTAATTTTAATTAATTAAAAAAATAATTAATTATTTAGATTTTATTCCAACATCTAAAGCTCTAAAAAAAATTAAGACATTCTTAATAAACAATTCGATAAGACCAAAAAACTTAAAATGTTCATTGTAATATAATAATAATTGTCAATCGACAACAACAAAAACAATCTTTAACACCTCATGATAGAACATTTGGGAGAAAGGTGTTGATTTGCCAAGTTCTGGTTCCAATTGTAGCCCTGTAGGTACCTCTAACAACTTTTCTTTGAGTAGAGCAATTATTTAAAGTTTCTTGTCTTTCAGAAAATTATTTTTGATGGGTGTGCTTTAGAATCACTCTTGTTTGTCTGCACATATTTTTTAATGAATAAATTTTGCCAAGAACAAAAATATTGATTAGTTTATTTTTTTGGCATTAAATGAGCAAATTAGGGTTCTTTCATTTTTTTTCTTTTTACAGATGTTCTCGTAACGCCAAAATGCTATTGCTGGACCAGTTCTGCTATTGCGCCTTTGTTGTGTTGGAAAATAATGGTGGTTGCGTTTTTGGTTGCTATTGTATTATGCTTTTTTCTAGCTATCCCCAAATGCTTAGGTTTCTTAGTTGATGTTGAGTAATTGTTTCTTTCAGAATTGCAAGGACTTTATTAAGACAATGCTGAAAAAAAAACCCGTTTAAATAGCAGTTTTAGCCAGGCATAACATCCAACCACACACGTCACCGAAAGCTACGGCCCTGACATTCACACAGGTACCAAAGACCTGTTTCCCCTGCAGACCTCCCCCAAAAAACCTGTTAAAACCTCGATCAAATCCATCAACGTCTCTATAAATAATAAAGTAAAGTATGTCCAGCTGGACTACAACATCACGCCCTAAAACAAAAATTAGCTTTTGCTACTTCTACTAATAAGCAAACCAGCCAGCTTATATCGCTAGGTGCCTTCGACTAAAGGCTTTCAACTCGACCAGCAACCAAAGCACAAGCAATCATTTCTGGTCTGTCATTTTATTTCCTGGGCCAACCAACAAGCCCCAGATCCTGACAACATCCACGGAGAATGCTGATTCACAATGCCCACTCTCCATTGTATTACGGAATAAATCCATATTCCAAGGGCTGTCGGCTACGTTTACATAAACGTAATTATTGACCCATGCAGTGCCATAACGCGCTCTCCAAACTTCAAACTTATTAAGTTTAGCTAATTTTCTGATGGACCCATGCACCTTCATTTGCATGCAAAATTTTAAGTTGCAATAAAACAACAATGTGTCTGATAAAATCCTAAAACATGTAATAAAAAACATATTCAACTGCTTTGAGGCTGAAGTGGCAGCAGAGTTAACAGCTTTATGGTACGCCCGTTATCAGTCAACCGCATAGGAAAAGATAAAAAACCTTTTATAACGTTCTTTGTTTCAGTTGCCTCAGAACACAAAACATCAAAAGATCATGTGTCTTATAAAGTTTTGTAAATTTTTAGTACAAACGCTGTTATCAAGAGAATGGATCACGACTTTCTCTTGTGACAAAAAGACTTTTAATGTCCGCAGAGATGTTTAACATCAAATATCTTAATAATAAACACTTGGACAGAAGGGTCAGACACTCCATAACATGTTAACAATTAAAGTAACATTTTTTATTTTAATTTTTTAGAGAATAGCAGGTCAAAATATTTATATGTTTATACCGCATTTGTGAATTTTTTTTGTTATCAATAAATTTTTTTTCAGTTTCAGATAACATATCAAAGGTATAACTGACGTTTTTGCAAGTTTGCATAATTTTTAACTCCCCTTCCGAGAATGATAACAACTACCAGGTGCCTAATAAAGCCAAAACCAATCCTTCCCGCTTGGTCTTGCCCGCCAAAGAATTGATAACTCCTCCCCTTTTAATAAGATCCACGGACGCAAATAGATACGTCACCGTCCAGCGAAAAAATCCAGCACCAAAAAGAAGAAGACTCCGGGTAAGTGAACAAGGACTTTCTGCTCTAAAATGCGCTTCAACTAAGCCATCGAAGTTGTTGACATTTCCAATCCCTTTTAACTCTCTAAAAGACAATTCTTTCAAGTTCCGTTCACCGGCATTTCTGCTTACAGATATGCACGTATTCCCGGAACTCTCAAAATACTTCAGCAATAACTATATGGCTATTCTATCTTTGCAAAATACGTTTGAGGGTATTCAGATGGCGCCAACCTCTAGCAACAACCATAAGAAAGCAACTGTTCACCTCGAATCCGTTGCCTCAAGGTAGTCAGCCGGCATGACTTAAAATATTTCACAGAGCTAGAAGTGGGGCTTGTTCTTAAATCCCCAAAATTCCCCAAAGCGACAAGCAAAGAATGTAAACTATCTCTAAATGCATAAAAAAGCAAATTCATGGTAATGACAAAAACACAACAAAAACATCTACGTACACAATAAACTCATAGAAAGAGTAACAAAGTACAACTATTTGGACGCAACTATTAACCAAGATAACAATTGTTCAGTGGAAATAAAAATAAAAACAGCAAAAGCTAGAACAGCTTTTATGAAAATGAAAAAGCTCTATGTGAAAAAGATCTAAGCCTAGAATTAAAAACAAGATTAACGGCATGCTATTTACAACCAATTCTATTGTATGGAGCAGAAGCATAGACATTTAAAAATTTGAACATCAAAAGATTAGAAGCTTTTGAACTGTGGATGTACAGAAAATATTGAGAATACCATGGACGGTCACCAAATAACAAAAACAGAAGTATTTAGAAAAATGAAGAAAGAAAAGAAAATTGTAAACATCATTAAGACGCGGAAATTACATTACCTAGAACACGTGACTAGAAACGATTTAAATTTTTATGTCTTGTCATAGGGCATGTCATTGATAGATATAAGGTCTGTTCCAACATACGATTTGGACGGTTTGCAAACCGTTCAAACTATGCACACAAACAAATTACTGTGTATAGAAGATTGCCTAAGGATGACAAATATTTGTTTGTGTGCACAGTTTGAACGGTTTGCAAACCGTCGAAATTGTATGTTGGAACAGACCTATAGTCTTCCTAACTGACATTTTTCTGTTTAGACAGATGACGAAATTTTTGTGTTTTTATTTTTTAGTGATATTTTTGTTTTCACATGCTTTTTGAATATTCTTGTTTTAAATTTTTTGTTTGGAGGTGACAAATAACGTCAAATTTTGTTAGAAAGCAACAGCGCATTAAAGGAACTATATTTGACATGTGAGAAAAACAGAAATTGTCAACAATTTAAAAAAAATTAAAAATTATGTAATAACACAAACATATACAAAGTTATAGATTTTAAAATTTATTTAAAAATTCACAATATATTACAGATGTAACATGTGATATATAGAATCCAGTTATACAAAACAACCCAATTAAAAAAGCTCAAATGCGGCAATTTTTAGAAAAATCCGGCTATTGATGCCAAAAATTTGTTGTACAAAACTCTAAACAATAATTTAGGTATAATAGCTGAAAAAAAAAAACAATTAAAAAAGAATACAATTATACAAGAGATATCCTTCAATAAAAATTATAAATTTAGCTAAATACTATGTTACTACTTGTGATAAAAAGTGTATTCTTACAAATACATTACTTGCTTTGGCTCTTATAGAATCTTTTATAGATGTAGTAGAGATTACAAACATCAATTATATTAATAAAAAACACAAATTTAACCATTTCTAAAAATCTGCAAAACAAACATGAATTCGGCCATAAAATTAAAAAAAAAAAAAACAATTTTGCAATATTATATCAAAATTCTCCATAATTAATAAACAATACTTCAACAATAGTTTAACGCTAGAGAATTGCTGGGATTAGTTCTGATGTAGCAGCACCCCATCAGAACTAAGCCCAGCAATTCTCTAGAACAATATTATTAGCAAACATTACATACTAAAATCCCATTACATCTACGAGAATATTGGTGAACTTTTTCTTCTAGAAAAATATTGACTACGTGTCAGCGCCGTTTTTAAATTAAAATTTGTTTTTATAGAACAAAACGCCAACCTCAAATCCAAACAATAAAATTTTAATCATCACTTATTTTATATGTTAAAATACATACAATATTCTATGTCTTCATTTTTTGGATTAAAAATTTGCAGTTATATTAAACAAGTAAAAAATTAATAAAGAATTAAATAAAAACTACTTTTTAAAAATTAATTGCGGAGAAATGACTTATCGCATCATTTTTTAAAAATTTAAAGGCACAGATTAGATTTTGTTAGATTAAATAATTTATTCAATTATATTTAAGCGTTTTTTTGCTGAGTTTGATTCTGTGAATCCTTATAATAACGCAACTATTTTCTCCCGTAAAACAAAAAATTAAAAAAATCTAAAAGTAAATGCATTTGGTTCTTATTTTTCATAATTGCCAATAGATTTTAGTATTAAATTTGAACATTTTTTAAAAGATTACATGTAAAATCTAAAGATTTATTAAGAAAAATTCAAGAAATCAAAAGTTTACACAAAAAAATGCATTTGGTCCTCTGTTTTCATAATTGCAAATAAATTTCTGTATCAAATAAAATTTGAACTATTTTAAAAAAACTCAGATAATTTGGAACATAAAAATATGATAAACTCTAAATTTAAAATAAAATTATATTGCATTTTTTATAGTATAAACTGACATTAGTATCAAATTTTTGGTTTTCAATGATTTTGAAACAAAAACGTTGAAGAAATCCTAAGAATTTTGAGTTAACATAAATCCTTGTCACAGTTAACAAAAATGTAAAGCAATAATTTAATGTTTTTTTTTTTTTTAATATTCAATTCCAAAAGTTAGCATCAAATATTTGAATTTTATGCATCATTTAAAAAACATTTCAGGTCAAGTTCAAAACATTAAAGAAATTTAAAGATTATCCAAAAAAATGCAATTGGTCTTCGTTCTTCATAATTGCAAATCCATTTTAGTATTAAATTACCTAAATTTGAATATTTTTCCAAAGATTCAGATTATTTTGAAACCCAAAACATCATAAAATCTAAGAATTTTGTAAAAAAATCGTTGGATTTTATGCATTATTTAAAAGATTATAATCAGTTTAAAATTAAAACTTAAAAAGATAACGCAAAGAAAATGCAATAGGTTTTCAGCTTTCATAATTACAAATAAATTTTATTTTTTTGTAGTTATTGCAACTTCTTTTGACACTTTTATTGTACATTAAGAGTATAACTCAAATTTTCTATTTTCTTGGGGGTTTTCTGTTCTGTATTATAGCTGTAAAGCTAGTTACTCCGTTCCCTTTTAAGATAGGCAATCGAGATATTGGGCACACCAAACACATTCTTGGCAATACCCATTCAACTTGTGACCGCTCCGGCCGATGCTTAAGTATTGTTAGCACTGTTAATCAAACATGTCAATTGTAAAATTTTCTCAGTTTTAAGAAGTTATTTTATGCCTTATAGTTCTATGTGTGGCTTGGCTACTTTGGCAAATTTAAGATGTACTCTTTTAGCCAGGTGCATAGCTCTATAAATCTTTGAATTAGCTTAACTTGGACACCCAAAAATCCTACGTTATAAACCCATCATTTTTGGGTTTTTACTTAAACCCCGACACGTTTGGAACCCAAACTCGTAGCCTCCAAAGGCTTTTTTCTTAGAAAGATTGACCCAACCACTACTTAGCTTGGTTGGGTAAAAACTCACAAGTAGACTACGCTTTGCAACACTGTCAACAAAGCTGTATTGACCAACAACAACCAAACTGACGGTGTTTTATGCAAAAGCTCCAAAACAATCAATTGCAAAATTTCCCACTAGAACTAGGCATAAAGACTACCTGCCAACATTCTAAGAGCTTGAACACAATACCAAACTTAAAAACCATTTTCGGGTCTATTAAGTAACCAAAGTAATTTACCACAGTTATCTAGTAAAAGTTTTAAATGGCAAAGCGCAAACATGGCAAAATCATGCTGACAGAGACTTAGACTATCTACAAAGAAACCAAACAAGCTTTTCTGCTAAAGTATGCAAACCCAAGCTTAATTGTAGATCTGAACCGGCAAAGAAACGCTAAGCCAACAAACCAGTTGCCACTTTTATTTGCCGCAATATTGGCTAGATTTGTTGGACCAGCAAATCCAGAAGATTGTCTAAAATTGAGGCAAAACTGGCCAGTCAAAAATCCAGCACAGTGCAACTATTAATCCTTGCTCACATGCCTAATTATGTATTTTTGACCGTCTTAGATTTCACAAGCTAGTGCTGAAAATTGAAAGTTTTTTTGTGGATGGTTTAAGGCCACTTATTACTAACGTTGTGACTGTTTCAAACTGCAAGACACTACAATTTAAACGTACGCATACAACGTTGAAAAAAGATGCTTGCTAAAAGCGTAATCAACCCTCTACCAGCAATTACTACGCCTCAATGGTTATTATCAATAAGAAGGAGAGAAAACCCCGCTTTTGTCTCAACTTTTGCGCAAGAGAAAATTTTGGGGCTGTTGCCGTGCTTTCTAAATTGGACTGGACCACTGAATACTAGTAGATACCCGTGTACACATATAGCCAACACCGACACTACCCTAACACTTTAAAGTTATATTTTTTGGCCTTAAAAATGTTTTGACTATCTTTCAGAAGGCGATGGTTAAGGTTGTAGGTGGGTGAATAGACAAATTTTTGTTAGAGTATCTTAATATTGTTGTACCACAACCACATAGGGCACTTAAGGCAAGTGATAGAAAGGTTACAAGAATATGAAATACAACGTAACCAAAAAAATGCAACTCCAAAAGCCCAACATTAAGTATCTAGAACACAAAATTACAGTTCAGAAAAATCAGCTATTAAAACATCAACATTGACATATCCGCATAAGTCATAAATTAAAGAAGCCTTGATCAATTTGAAAGAATTTCTGCGTAGCTTTGACTTCTTATTTATGGGAATCATCCCCAATTATGAAATCTGACAACCATTATGCCAAACACAGCACTAAAACAAGCGCACCATAAATCAAAAATAAAAAAAACTTATTTGAGCATGTCTACAATTCTATGTCCCAACTAAACCAAATTACTACAGCAACTATTGTAATATATAACTCAGACCACTGTCCAGTTTTTGCAAATTGGTAACTTTTTTATTTTTTCTTCTGGCACTTCCTGGCCAATTGGCATTACTCCAAAAAGATTCTAGCCAACAAACTTGAATCTGCTCCAGTATTTACCATTTTTACTGACATTGATAAAACCATTGATAACCTGACTAATGCCATAACCAAGAAGCTACTGCCTTCCGCCTTGCCAGATCTCAAACAAAATAAAAAAACGTATCTGCTACAAAAACAAAACCAAAGCTTAGTTAAAATAGCAAAAGTCCAGAAACCCAGACAATACGCGCTATTTCTAGAAATGTGTATGCCAAAAAAACGAGAATCTCAAAAGTATATAACATTTTTAAGCTTTAACACATAAAAGAATGTTTGTATCAGTCATCCACGGTTTAAGTAGATTGCAATACTTAAACAAAAATAAAGATCAAAGCATGGCAGATAACTTTGAAATGCAATGCTTGCTTAACTATAAAGACGTTGAACCCACATCTATTGCTACAACTTTAATACTTTCTGGTCATAGCACCAACACAACACTTCTACACACTTAAAGCCATAATGTTAAAATTTGCTCCAAGTTCTAACAAAATTTCTAACTTAACTCTTAAAACTTTCCATCAGTTTTGACCCAAGTATTCTTACGTTTTTTCTTTGTAGCCCAAACCAAGAAACTTGTTTACTATATTGAAAAAAATAGCTGAGAATCGCCACGTAGAAGAGAAAATTTTTATTTCATCTTTTCAGCACGGGTTTTGCTTAAATCACTATATTTCCCATCAACTGCTACGCGTTTGGAACATAATTTGAGATAGTTTTAACTCAAAAAAGCAACCGGTGGGGTGGGGGAGGGCTTTATAGACATCAAAAAAACATTCGACAAAGTAAAGCACAAAAATTTGAAAACTCCACAAAATTTTCCACTGAGTCTGACTCAATTAAAAACTTTTTTTCTCAAAAAACTAATAATGCACTATTAACCTCTGCATAAAATTGTCTAATAAATGAAGATAAAAAAAATAAATTTAAGCAAATTAGGTTTAATCATAGTTTTGCAAGTTACACTGATAAAAGATGCATACGTTGAAACACTAATGCATGTATTTTTTATAAAGCAAATTAACATAATTAAAATGTAAATTTTAAACAAAATATTTTTTAGTTTAAACCTAAATTAATTAATAATTACAAAAATACGGAAAAATTACAAATTAGTTAATTAAAAAAAAGTTATATTACATAAACAGCAATTATAATTTTCTGTTCTTAATTAGAATTACTCGTTAAACATGTAGTTACATGCATAATTTATTAATTTCATAATGCTTCGCAATATGCTGCAACATTAAGTTTTGAAAACTTTATAATCAAATTATTCGTATAAAACATTTTAATAAATTATAGCAAATAAAATCACAAACTTGAATGCATTTTGATTGATTTAAACAAAAACTAAGCAATCAATAATAAATAAGAAACAAGTCTGCATACCATTAATCCTATATAATTTCATCAAAACCACAACTCACCCGTATTGGCTGCCCATCATGTGTCTGATGCAACTTGCACGTATCAATCATCCTCAAAGCCATCCACGCGATTTGTTGAGCATGGGTGTTCGTCTCCTTATGTAAACCACCGGCAACACAATACGCATCTCCTATCGTCTCCACCTGAAACAATCATTCATTTTATCTTACAGAAATGCTGGCAGTATAATTCAAAGATTTTGGCAAGCAACTTGACCTTCTTCCCTTCGTATTCTTTAATGATAAATGTTTCTGTTTTGATTGAAATTGTGGCCACACAGTTATTTTGTTTTATGTTTATCTCAACAAAAAAAAAACTACTTAAAGTTTGAATGGTTCTTCAACGATTAATATAAGCATTAAATTAAAATTATAATTCCCTCCGGGAATAATTCAAAACAATATGTTATTGATTCAATTTGTAGTATTATGCCTCTAACTACAAACTAAACAAACATACATATTACGTTTGCACTAAAGCTCCAGCTTCCTGTTAAATTAATATTGTTTATTAAATTAATTTAGTTTCCATTTGCTGTAACATAGGCTGATTACTAAGAGGTATTGTGTATCGAAACTAGAATTGTATCCCAATTTCAAAGTGTAATAGAACACCTGACAATTACAGTTAGACTGATTGTATTTGTGTTTCACAAAATGTAACGGTTGGACTAAGTTTATTTAAAGACCATTGTAGTTATATTAACTATTAATTAATTAAAATGTTTATTGTAAATAATTGTATGTGAATAGAGTAAAAAAACTTTTATGTAAAATATCAAACTCAATTAAGCAACATACTAAATTAATTATTCTGTAAAGCTTTGTAAAAGCAATTTACTATTTTATTACAAAATTAGTAAAATCTATTGCATACTAAACGCGCATTTGATGCAAACAAACAGCATTTCCCTGCACGTAACCTCATTTTCACCCAACACTTTTATTTTAAAACAAAACTGCACTTTGTGAAAGGAAACAAATAATAAAAAAATCGTTGCATAGAATGCACAGAATTGATTACGTATTATGTACAAAAGAACTCTCAATGAATTGATTGATTGTTTGTTTGTGACAGAAAAGGTTGGGTAGTGTTCATAAAACAATTTCATTTTTAAATTAATATTGATGATGATATAAAATAGCAGAAGCAAACACATTAAAGTAAAATATAGTGCAGATGGGTTTATTTTAATTTATTTTTTTATAAAATAAACTTTTAGAGATAAATTTAAATCTAATATTGAATATGCCTTGTCCGATACGCGCAACATTTCTCTTATCCTCCATCAAATTGATTTATATCAAGAAATGGAACAATTTTATTACCCTTTGTCATTCCTGCTGTTACAATTCAAACGTGACTTTTTCTCTTACGACATATACATTTTTTAAATTGCATCAAACGGATGCGTTTTCAAATCTTTCGGGGTTACGGCTTCAACCAACCTTATAAAGTAATAACAATAAAACACTGAGTTTGTTATGGCTTACATTGCAGACCTCACAAAGGTAGTAATAAGTTTAATGAGGAAGAAAAAAATATTATTTAGTTTAATGCATGACTGGTTTGTTAGTTCTTTTAACTTCAGATAATAGTAAATTATTTTATAATAAAATTATTAAACTAATATATTTGATGACCTATATCAGATGGTACATTTGATTCTTCTCTTTAAATATTTCTAATATAATTTAAAGTAATAGAATATTTTTATATAATTAATGAATCTTATTTTATAATTATAATTAATCAATTTTATATTATTTGTTTGTAAAATCAATGATGCAATTAAGCTGTTCTATGTATGCAGCTGTAAATTTACAAAGCTAGTTAGCTTTACATTGATTAATGGTTTCCGCTTTACTACGGTGGCATTGTTACCATATAAACACATGTGGTACAGAATCTCTTCCTTCTCAAGTTATCAACACATACTATCTATGTAGTGTGATGTATTTTAAGCATTGTTGCCAAATCTCCAGTATTAACATATTTATTCAGAAAAGTTGATTCATATTGCTTAAATAAGAATTTATTAAGAATGAACCAGTTTCTCAATAAATATCTAATTTTAAAAAATATTTTTAATTTAAACATAGCAATGTTGCCAAATACCCATTATTCAAAAAAGTTGATCTTTATTGTTTATGGTAGAATTAACGCTTTCCTCAATAAATATCAATCTCTTGAAAACATTTTTTCAATAAGCTCTGTTACCAAATCATTTAGTAATAATTTGATTTATAAGCATTGTTGCCAAATTTTAAATGTTAACCATTTTTATGCTACGAAAACGGGTCTGACAATAAAATATGTCTGTCTAAAGCTAATCTACAAATTCTGCAATTGTGTTTACAGTTGCAAGCATGACAATTTGTTCAAAAACGCGTTTGTTAAATAGATTCAATTAAAAATTGCCCAAAACCTACAATTATCGAGCATAAAATATCATATTAATGCAAAAAAAATACAATCATTGCTTGTAATTTTTTAGAAAACACTATAAACCGCTCAAATTGCGTTTTAGTTAAAAAAATATGCCTAAAATTATTCAAAAATTGCAAATTATTGCTTGTATTTGTTAAAAAAATGTTTAGTGCACTAAAGACAATAAAAACACAAAAAGTTTGCTAAAAACGTAAGATTATTATATAAATTTATTAAAATAATCGCTCAGAATTTATCAAATATTATCCAAAAAACGTTAACAAAACTAGTGAATTGGCTTTAAAATACAATATGTCTTTTAAAGCTAATTTACAAATTAAATTTTAAAAATGCAATTTTTTAATAAAAAATCGCTTAGATACTTTTTCTGAGCGATTTTATTATATAAATTTATTAAAAAAATAACCACAAATCACAATAAAAACAAGTAAATTATCAAAATTTGAAAGCACAAAAATTGTTACTAATCAATAGTTTTTCAGAAATAGCTAAGCGCATGAAGCATTTAAAAAATACTCAAAACGGGTTTTAAGAAAAGAAAAATTTAAAATTTAATTTAAAATTATTCATAAAATCTTTTAAGCGTTTTCTGCGCGCACAAACTACAATATACAAATTGAAAATCGCTTAGAAACTACAAATATCGCGCGTAAATTATTAAACTTGCAAAAAATCCAAAATATCGCTAATAATTTTTTAATTGTTTTTAATAAAACATTTTATTTGCATAAACCATATAAAAATCGCACTAAGCGTGTAATTAATTTAAAAAAAATTCAAACTTTTAATAAAAATTGCTCAGAAAAGTTAGTTTTTAAATGAATTTGTCTAAAAAATTCTTTTGACGCATTAAAAATGTCATTTAAACATGATTTAATGTTCAAGTTTATAAAAAAAAACTATTTTAAACTACAATTACTATGAGAAAAATCGCACGTAATTACATTAAAAATAGTTTAGAAAGCGTTGCGTTTGTTTCAATTAGAAATCGCTCATAATCTACTAACGTAATCCAGCAAATATTGCGTAAAAACATAAAAAAAATGCTAATGAATACTATCAATTTACGTTTGTTATTTAACAATTATTACCAAAAAACTACTTTAGCACATAGTACACATAAAAAATGAATAAGGAAATGCTATTATTGCTTAAAATTAATTGAAATTACAACTAATTTATCAAATAACTCAATGAAAATTATTTAAGAGAACAAATTGCCCAAGAAATACTTTAAAAAATTTATCAATTATTTAGTTAAAAATTGCTCAAAAACTAAAAATTTTATAAGCGTCAAAAAATAAAAATTATAAGCACATACTACTTGTAAAAAATTGTCTATTTATCGCTGGATATAATTTAAAAATGCCTAGAAACCGGGTTTATTCAGCAAATTTAGTAAAATTTGCTTAGAAACTGCGTGTAATTTGTCAATTTTTTTCTAGAAAACCATTTAAATTCACAAAACAATTATGTGTATGTTTAGAAAACAAATTTATCAATTACAATTAATTAAGAATTGCTCAGAAACTACAATTTTTAAGCAAAAATATTTAAAAATTAATCAGAAAACATAAATATTTGTTAAAAATTAATTAAAAAATTTTTAGAAACCAAACTAATTGTTCAGAAAGTTACGTCTAGTTTATCAAAAATCTTCTAAAAAACAATTTAAACTTATAAAATGCACAATAAACCGTACTTACCAAATACATTCAATTAAAAATTGTCCAGAAATATAATTTTTAAAAACAAATAATTAAAAATCGCTCAAGAAACACAAATATTGCTTGACATTTATTTGATCATTTACAGAAAATACTTAAATTGCATGAAGCTTGTAAGAAACTGTTAATAGAATGCATTTATTGCACAAATTTAATTAAAAAATGCCCAAAAATTGGATTTATCGCGTCAATTTAATCAAAATCTGCTTAGAAACTATAAGTTACGCGTCTAATTTACCAAAATCACAATCTATAAATTGAAATTACGACACAACAGAATTACTGAATGTGAGACATCTATTTATTTTGCAAAAAGTATGATCAATATATATTTAAATTAAAAAAATAAATATAAATTCAAAATCAAATATACAACAATTGTTGTAAAATAGCAAAACAATCAGCAATAAATAAATAGCAATATGGAGCTGGATAAATAAAAAGAAACCTGAACAACCATTTTTTGCTGAAGCTTTTAATAAATTATTTTTTGAAACACCAACTACTGAACTGCAATTGACACAAACACACATAACATTTAAATAACTCAATCTTTTGAATAAAACTAAAATCTTTAAAATAATCAATAAAATTTAATCAAGTTTTTGTAAAGATGCTAATGAAGTTTTATCATTTTATAAATTATATTTGTGTTTTATTAAAACCATTGTACAATCTATTCAAAATAAAATTTTAACAAAACATCTATGATTGTTTAGTATTAAAAAATAAATTAAATAAATCAGTTTTATCAAATTACAGAAAATTTGAACATATTATCAATAACAAATTAACTTTATTTTTTACAATGCATAATGTAATATAAAAAAAACAAACATGGTTTTCAAAAAATAAATATACTAACAATGTATTAAATATAATGTTAGAATTCACAACAAAACAGATAAACATGACAAAATTAATAAATTTAAAAAAAATCAAATTGTTTCATGTTTACTATGTTACCTAGAATAATGTAGTATTAGAAAGAGAAGTTTTAACAACAGTATTGTAGAAGATAAGTGACTTAATATGTCATAACAACCTTTTTGTTAACTTTTCTATGATTACATTTGAAAAAAAATTAAAAAAATTGATCAAAAATGTTTGGAATTTCTTCAGAAACATTCAATTAAAAATATATGTTTATTACAACCAATGTCATAAATTTTGTACATTGTTAGTGTAAAATATGCTTGTTGTTTGTAGATATAGGGTTTTCTATGTTCAAGATACAATAAACAGAATTTGGATTATTTTTTAGACTACAGATATTAAAGTTATAAATTAAATTAATGTTAGCTTGATTTAATTGGTTTGTAAAACAGATTAAATCTTGTTTTGCCAATTTAATTGTGGAGACTTGTTCGACAACTGACGGTAGACTAAACTTTGTACTCTTTAGACTAAGATGAAAATCTTGCGTTAGTATTGTTTTTCATGACCAGTAGCAAATGTACGGCCTTTACCCACACATCTGACTGAGAAGCTGTTTTATGTGCAAAACTATTAGATCCAGAACAAACCAACATGATTTAATATTACGGTTTATATCCATGTCGGGATTAGTAATAGGAAGTACTTTTTAAAAAAGACAAAGTATTTTGGTCTTGGAGCAGAAAATTCGAGTACGGAAAATCACCAATTTTCCAAAACTAGCTTTTCTGTGTTTCAAATAGGTACTTAAAAAAAATTAAATCTGTTTGTTTGGGTACGCAAAGACAATACTTTTCAAAAACTGAATCTGTTCACTTTTAAGCAAACTCTTTTATGTTTTACACATTTAATTGCGTATCTCTAAGCATCAATTTTAATTCAAAAAATAGTTTGCTGCATTTTACTTAAAAATTTAATACCTAATTTATGCAAACCATGTTAATATCATTTTTTTTATTTTAAGAAATAAAAACTGAAACAAAAAGCAGATTCTAAATGTTTTCCGCACTTTACTCAAAAATTTAATACCAAATTATTATAACCATGTAGTTGTGCATCACTAAAAATCAATTTCAATCAATTTTTTTAATTTTTTAATAATCATCAAAACAAAATGCAGCAGTGTCTGCGTTGTACTCAACATTTCATTATCAAACTTATAGCATCTCTAAGCATCAATTTGGATCTAAACAACGTTTATTCATATGTTAAAATCATTTCCACATAAAAATTGACAGTTTATTTGTTTTACAAAAAAAAGTATTACCAAACCTATGTAGACCTTTATAACCATGCATATAATTATTCTAGAAAATCAAATTTTAAGGCCTCAACCAAACCTAAGATTAAAAAAAACAAAAAAAAAATTATTCAAAAATTGCAAAACTTAAATGAAAAAAATTTTAGTAAACAACAACCACAAAAAATATCCTAAAAACTTAAGACTTATTGTATAAATTTATTAAAAAATATTATAAATTACAATTACCGTATAAATATATGCTCAGAATTTATCAAATATCATCCAGAAAACTTTGCTGAGATCACATTTACGTAATTGCAAAAGCAACAACAAGACAAGCGAATTGGCTTTGACAGTACAATATGTCTTTTTAAAGTAAATTTACAAATTAAATTTAAAAAAATGCAATTTTTTAATGAAATACCGCTCAGATACCTTTTTTGAGCAAATTTTGCGTGTATTTGACTAAAACACTTAAAAAAACGCACAAAATATGTTACAAAAATTGTATAAATTCATGCTACTAATTTCTCAAAAGTTTTTCAGTAAACATTTATATAAAAATTATTCAAAACGCGTTTTAATAAACAAAATGCAGACATTTAATCAAAAATTGCTAACAAAATTGTTTTAGCGTTTTTTGCGCACAGACTACAATATACAAATTGAAAATCACTTAGAAACTACAATTATCGCGCGTAATTTACTAAAACTAGAAATATTGCTAGTAGAGAATACACTTTAAGTGCAAGAATCATATAAAAATTGCACTGAGCGTGTTATAATTTAAAAAAATCAATTAATATTTGCTCAAAAAAGTTATTTTTTGGGTCTGTTTGTTTAAAAAATCTTTTTAGTGCATTAAAAATGTCATAAAATCATTTATCGTGCAAATTTATTGAAAAAATGGTCTTAAACTACAATTACCGTTCAAAAAATCGGGCAGAATTACATTAAAAATAGTTTAGAAAAAGTTGCGATTGTTTTAATTCAAAATTATTTCTAATATTCTTACGTAATACAGCAACTATTGATCAAAATCATAAAAAATGGTTAATGAATACACGTTTGTAACTTAATAACAAATATTGCCAAGAAAACTAGTTTAACCTCATAGTACACATAAGAAATCAGGAAATGCCATTATTGTTAAAAATTATTTGAAATGCGCTCAGAAATTACAACTAATTTATCAAATAATTCTCAGAAAACTGTCTGTTTCATAAGAAATAGTTTAAATAATGCATTTATCAATTACATTCAGTTAAAAATCGCTAATAAACTACAATTTTTTAAGCGTGAAAAAATAAAAATTGCGCAAAATACACAAATATTGCTAGAAACTTCTTATATTTGTTTCAAAAAACGTTTTAAACGTATGAAACTCATAAGAAATTGCAAAGTTTAATTTTAAAATTCTCAATAACAAAATTTATTCCTGAAACTTCAAATTTTGTTCAAAAACATTTACATTTATTTGAAATGTGCGCAAATACTACAATTTTATTGTACAGAATATTACAAAATTACATTTTTTAAAACAATTGATTAAAAATTGCTAAAGAAACACACATATTGCTTGACATTCATTCATCATTTACAGAAAATACTTAAATTGCATAAAACATGTAAGAAAATGCTAATAAAATGCATTTATTGCACAAATTTAATTAAAAAACTGGATTTTAAAAACTTCAAAATGTTGTAGAGTTGGTGAAAAGCTTTTAGAGTTGCTTAAAAGTGTCGAGAACATTTTAAGTGTTTTTAGAATTTGATCAAATGTTATTGTTAAATTTTTGAGTTGGTTAAAAGTTTCTAGAACCATTTCAAGATTTATTAGAGTTAGGTAAAAGATTTTTGAACTTGAACTCTCCTAAGTGTTATGAAGAAATTAATTACGTCATCACTTTCTTTAATGACATCTGTCAATCCGGCAGGTGGTGGTAACTTTAAATTTTTTTGTAACAAACACTTAGGCGAATGGGCAAAAACACAGCCCAAGTGTTTGTTATCAAGAAATTGTTTAAGTGATCACTCTCTTGTACCTTCATGAGTTGGCAGTCCTTCTGTTGTTTACGTCATCACTCTTTTGTACTTTAATGACATTTCTCAGTCCTTCTGTTTAGGTTTTTAGTTTTGCAACACGGCAAGTAGTAGTAACTTTTAATTTTTTTTGTGAAAAACAATTGGGCGGGTGGGCGAGAATACAGTTTGAAACCAACGGTCCAATTTTTCTAAACTGCGTTACTAAAATCACAATATACAAATTGAAAATTGGGCGCAATTTTATTAAAAAAATATTGTTACCAATTTCTTATTTTTTTTTTTCAAAAAAATTTTTAAAAATAAAAAGATTTAATAAATTAATCAAAAAAGGTTTTACCTACAATATACGAAACCACAATTATCGTCATTAAATTGTTAAAAATTACTAAAAATAAACAGAAATATTGCTAATACTTTTTAACTTTAGAAAACATTTTAAGCTCATATACTATACAAAAATCACATACAAAATTTAAATAAAATTAAACAATCAAAATTGCTTAAAAAAATTAGTTTATCTAGAAAATAATTTTTAGCACATGAAAACTGTCATAAAAACGGTATTTATCGTACAAATTTAATAAAAAAGTACCACAAACTACAATTTGCGTGTAAAAAGATGCAAAATTGCGCAGAAATACATTAAAAATTGCTTAGAAAGTGTTGATTTGTTTTGATCAAAAATTGCAGCAAATATCGCTTAGAAACATAAAAAATTGTCATAAATGTTGTTTGAAATTTTTGAATTATTTTTCAGAACACTATTTAAATGCATAAAAAACAAAGTAAAAAAAATATTTTTTATTAAAACTCTCAACTCCCGCGCTTAATTATTAAAGTAATGTCTAGAGACAATTTTTGGCATAAGAAAATGTTTAAAAAACAGTGTTTATTGTAAAAGCTTAATAAAATTTTATTCAGAAAATAGGAATTATAAAACTTGTAAGAAACCAATTAATAAACTAATTTAATGTATAAATTACTTGATCAAAAATTGATCAAAACAACATATTTAATCATGCAACACAAAAAATTGCTTGGAGCAAAAGTATAGTGCACATAAAAAATGTTTATTGCATAAAATTAGTTAAAAATTGCTCATAAACTACAACTTACGCGTTTAATTTGTCAAATAACTCCGAAAAAACTATTTGGAGTACAAAACGCATAAAAAACAATTAAAAAAATCATTTATCAAATATGATCAATTGAAATCAAAATCTACAACTTTTTTGAGCTTTAAAAACTAAAAATCGCTCAAAAAACACAAATTTTGATTAAAATTTTTCAGAAAACCTTTTAAGCACATAAAGCTTGTAAGAAATTGCTTATTTATCGCACGGATTTAATTTTAGAATGCCCAACAACCGGGTTTATTTCGTAAATTTAATTAAAATTTACTTAGAATAAACATATTACGCGTACAATTTATCATTTGTTTTCTAGAAAACCTTTTAAGCCCACAAAATGATTGAATAATTGTTTAAAAAAAGCATTTATCTATTACAATCAATTAAAAATTGCACATAAACTACAATTTTTAAGCAAAAATAACCAAACATTGCTCAGAAAACGCAAATATTGCTGAAGTTTGAATTTTCCAGAAAACTTAAAGGGCGCTACGTGCCACACAAGCAACGAACAACTTTTTTCTTTAGTGCCACGTGAAAGATAAGGTCTATGCCAATGCTCCACAACCGATTCAAGAACTTAAAGATGGAATTCGTAAAGTTATTGAGGACATACAGCCGCAAATGTGCGAATTGGTCAAGGAAAATTTCATGAAAAGAATGTAGTACTGCAACCGTAACCGCAGCGGCCATTTTACTGATATCGTTTTCAAATGTTAATGGCATATCTTTTTCTTTACAATGAAATAGACATTTATTGATTTCTCTTAAAAATACCTGTTTTTTTTTAAATATCAAAATGAAACTTCTTATTGGAATACTTTGAGAAAAATTGAGCAAAGTACATTAAAAATGATTTAAAAATTAATGCGTTTGTTTTAATCAGAAATTGCTCCTAATCTCCTTACGTAGTCCAGAGCAAACATTGCTCAAAAACATAAAAAAATGCTAATAAATACCATCAACATTTGTAGCTTAACAAATATTCAATTATATTATATTCAAAAATTATTAATTACCAAATTTATTCCGTGAGTTTAATCAAATTTTGCTTATGTGTATAATTTACTAATTATTAAAAAAATAAAAATTGAAATTACAAAACAATTAAATAAGTACAAAAAGAACGCATTTATTAGTTGAATATCAGCCAAAAACTACAACTTTTAAGTTCAAATAATCAAAAATTATTACAACTTGCGCGTCTACTTTACTAAAAATCACAGTATACAAATTGAAAATTGCTCCCAATTTATTAAAAAAATATTGTTATTAATTTATAATTTTTTTGTAAAAACACTAAACGCATAAAACATATAAAAATCATTGAAAGCATTTAAATAAAAAAAATGCAAAAAATTAATCTAAATTTGTTCTAACTATAATATTCAAATTAAAAATTGCTTAAAAACTACAATCATTGTTTATAAATTAATAAAAAAAAAAAACAAAAATATTGCTAATACCTTTCAATTGTTCTTTAAAAAACACTTTAAGCGCATGAACCATGTAAAAAACGCATTGAACGTGTTATAAGTTAAAAAAATCATTTAAAACATTTAATAAAATTGCTCAGAAAAATTTGCTTTTGGACGCATTTGTGTAGAAAATCTTTTTAGATTATTAATATGTCATAAAAACGGCATTTATTGTACAAATTTATTAAATAATTATCTTAAACTACAATTATCATGTGAAAAATCGCGCAGCAATAAATTACAAATTGTTTAGAATGCTTTGCATCGGTGTTAATCAAAAATTGCTAGAAACATAAAAAATTGATAATAAATACTATCAATATTGTTTGAAATTTTTTAATTATTTTTCAGAAAACAATTTCAATGCATAAAAAACAAAAAAACTAAAAAATTTTATAAAATATTTCATAAAAAATAAAGTTGACTTCAATCTAGTGAAGTTGAAGAAATGTTTTATGTATATAAAAGTTATAACAAAATGTTTTAGAAACAATATTTATATAAAGTTTTGATTACAAACTAATATACATAAAAAATCGAGCGTTTTATTTAGTTATTATTTTGAATGTACAATTTACGTATGTATTTCAGCAAATATTGCTTAGATATACTAGTAATTACTTGTGTAGAGAGATTGTTTTGTACATCAATTTCATTTCATTTCATGCATCGAAATGTATGAAACGATTTTTTTAATGTATAAAACTTGCAAGAAACAAACTGTTAAACTCATTTAATGTATAAATTAGAAAAAAAAAACACAAATTATAATTGCCGTGTATAAAAATACTTACAAAACTTGATCAAAAATTTAGTATAATAACATTGTTAGAACACGAAACTAATAAAAATAGCTCAAAGACGTTTGGTACATTATTTTAATGATCCAATCCTACAATTTACGTATGTTTCTTAACAAGTATTACAAAAAAAAAACAGTTTACTACAATTTTTAAGACTTAAAAAAAATCAATGCATTTATCGCACATTTATCGCACAAATTTAACTTAAAAAACGTTAATAACCAAAATTATTCCTTAAATTTAATCAAAAATTTATAATTTATCAATTATTTTCTAGAAAATCCATTAAACCCTCAAAACAATTAAATAATTGTTGAAGAAACGCATTCGATTATATTAAATAAAAAATTGCCAAGAAACTACAATTTTTAAGCGCAAATCACAAAAATATTGCTTGAAATTTAGTATTTTTTAAGCACATGAAGTTTGTAAAAAACTGAATTAAGTATATTGGCTTTCCACCCAGTGTGAGACACATATACTTGTGTTTTAGGGTATGCACGCATGATCAGTGTGCCCCGTATCTCACTAGTCAAAGAAACAATTTACATAAAATCACAGTAACTATTAAACAGTTTATGCTTAGTAATGTGTAATGTGTTAGAGGTAAATTTATTGTTCAAAAACTACCATATGCTTGTCCAATTTATTAAATATTTTCTAAAAAATCCTACAAATTGCATAAAAAATAGTTTAAAATACGCATTTATCAATCAAATCATCAATTAGAAAAACAACAATTTTTAATCGTAAATAATTAAAAGTTGAGCAAAAAACACAAACATTGCTTCACGCTAAAGAATTTGCCAAGTAGTGGCCGCGTCCGCTAGTAGTATTGTTATAAATAAATATTATTAGCGAACATTACAAACTAAAATCCTATCACACCTAAAAGAATATCAGTAAACCGTTTTCTCTAAAAATTTTTTAAAAATTAATTGCGTAGAAACAACTTATGTAAAAATTTAATTATATTAAGGCGTTTTCTTGCTGAGTTTTATTCTGTAAACTCTTATAATAGCGTAACTAATCTCCCCCTTTAACATTTTTAATGCATTTTTCAGAAAACACTTAAAAGGCATAAAGCTTTTAAAAAAATACTTAGAGCATTTACTGCACAAATTTAATTAAAAAATGCTAACAAACCAGATTTATCAGGCCAATTTTATCAAAATTTGCTCAAAAATGATAAAAATATATAGACTAATATTGACTTTTTTTTGCATTTGAATCAATGTTTAAGTCTTACAGGCAATTTTAAAGTTTATTATAACTACTGTTAGATTTCAAAGTATAACATGTAAAATCGTGATATACAACTGATCAAATATATTGGAGGCTAAATTGTCGAATCAGTTTCCTTATATAAAGTGTCAGTTGCAAAATATAAGTAAAAGGGTTAACAGCAGAATTACTTAAAAAAAAACAGATAAGAAAATAGCTAAGCTAAGAAAGTAAGTAGAAAAAAGTTAATATAAAAAAAAAAACAAAGTATTATAACTCCAAGGCAAGTATTTTGGTAAAATCACTAATCCTGAAAAACTAGATTTAACTTTCCTGCGTTTAGAATAGGTAGAAATCGGGTATTTTGGACCCGTTACATGGTAGTTTTGGTATGCAAAGACACTACTCCTTAAAAACTAAACCTGTCTACTGAAAGCCAAAATCCTGGCTTCCAGAATCAGCTCCTTATACGGTTATTAACAATACAATTAAAGAATGAACACAGGCATAACAAACTCAAAAACACATTTTTTGGCATAAGAAATACAAATAATCCGGAAACGTCGCAATACCAACCAAACATTTTACCTTGATAAACACCAAGAAGTCGGATGACGCTATGTACTAGAATATTATTATGAACAAAATATACATGCTTTCATTGTTTATCCCACTCTCACAAGTCTCCAATTCTCTCTTGCACTCACCTATTTGTAGAGAAAACTTATAATTTTTAAACAGAAGATTAAACAAGATACGAAGCAATATTTAAACTGATCCAAAATGTGGTTTTTAGATATTAAAATTGTTTCATTAAAAATATTAAAACATTCATCCAATTCAAGCAAAACAATCAGTCATTATTGAACGATAACAAATTCCATTCACACAAAAGGGTTGCCAGCATCGTTAAAAAAATAAATTAAATGATTTTTCCAGCATGCACACCAGACAATTAAACTGACTGGATGTAATGCTTGTTAGCTGAATTTTAGAGGAGATACGTTTTTTTGTATACAAATTGCTTAAGCCAGAAGTAAACTAAATTGCCAAAAATTTAACACAAACTGGTGTTAAAAATGCCTAAAGTCTAAAATTGACTACAAATTAACAAAATTGAATTACAAACATTCTGATGTACAGTTGAAATTTTTTTTTGTTTTTTGCACTTCATTGTCTCATTGGTTTAAAAATATTTTACAGTGAATGTGTTGATTCAAATTGTTCTTTGATTTAAACGATTTTAAGTAACCGAAAATTAGTTAGTTAATACACGTAAAGTAATCGCAACTAAACGTAATTTTTTAATGATTTGTAAACTTTGTTATAATTTGTACCATTCCATGATAAAATGGTAAATACTGACAAACAAAATGTTAAAACTTTTCATGAATCGTCCATTATAATAAGTTTTATGATCCATAATCTAACAGATCTACGGTCAACGTTAAGACATTTCCGTACTATTTAAATACTATTGCAACCTACAGAAAGCCATTTCTCTCAAAAAATCAAACCTAACAGATTGTAAATAAAACCTTGAAGCCAAGTTTTTGCAGCATTATTAAAAAAGCCATAAGGTCTTTGCACAAAAGTTAAACAATCTTGACTAAACACCAGTTGGTAAATATAGTATAAAAAGATTGTTGATGCCAAGTGATTAAATCTTTTTCAATAAACTTTTTGTAAATTGTATCACGTAAACTGCAAATATGAACTTGATCACTCACCTATAGAACCAGTCAAAATTCAAGCATTAACCAGTCCGCATGTAGACTTAGCAGTTGCCCACAATAAACAGAATTATATAAGAAAAAAACTACATAAAAAACACACGTTTCCAACCAAGCAGTACTACTTTAGTGGCTAAAAACCCCACTCTACATTAAGTATTTAGCCAATAAACACTAAATGATGAGCTTTAATGATGTAACTAAACCAAATTCTTAAAACAATACAGTAACAATAAGTTCTCAACCGATCTTGCATCAACATATCAATTAAAAAACAAGCAAATTTTCATTCTAATCGCACCGGACTACAGTTCCCGGTCGGTCTTATCCACACACTATTTGCGTCGGTGTCAGACCCCCGTTTTAAAATACTAATATACTAAAAATAAGCGGTTGTGCTCGCTATCCTCAACAACCAAAAACTGTACAAACTTCTCTTCGGAGTCATTATCGCATATGATGGTGTAACGATAAACATCCAAGTTCTTCTTTCCAAAAAGACAAAAACCTTACATCGCCACTAACCACCACCGCAACATTTAGGTAAAAACATAGTTTTCTTTGGATATCTTTTAAGTGGATAGAGTGTGATGTCTTTACAATTTCCCAATTAATTTGATGCATTTTGTCAAAAATAAATTTAGTAGAAAGCCGTTTTACTAAAAGATAGGTTAGAATAATGTAATAAACTAATGTAAGAGTTAAATTTTGCATAACCTGTAATCTGTTGTTCCTAAAATCAAATGGTTTATCATTAAATATATTATAAATATCCTAATGGTTTGTAAATTGCATCTTAATACTTTGTCAATCGTTGGAATTATAGATATTGGTCTAAAACTTTGCAAAAGTAAACTTATTTTTTCAAAAACTAGTACAACTTTAGCATTTTTTACAAAATCAGGCGTCCACACAAAGATGATTGATTTACCTAGTCCCAGGCCAATTTGTATACCAAAACATGTACAAACTAAACTAACATATTGGCCAAATATAACAAACTGGTATTCAGAACAGCATTAAATAAGTCAAATTGACATAAAACATGTAGTTGTAAGGTCGAGACACTGGCTTAAAAAAATCCACAAGTAAGCTCAGCAACAAAAACGCTTTCCACACATTAGTCCGTACTACTCCATCCGTGTATAACTAAAGAAAATTTGGATAATTAGCAATTAAATTCAAAAATTTGCTCCAAAAAACACCGGGATAAGATTGCGTTTTTTAAATAAAATTAGGTTCAAACATGTCTTTATCTTTGAAAAAAAAAACTTGTAAAAATGTAAATACTCTGTCAGTTTGCACGTTCATTGGCTTACTAAAGGTAGTCTTCAGTCTTTACTTATGCTGCTGTGCTTCATCACTAATAAAAAAAATTTCATTCATGTGTCCTTTTTTAGAACGTGTCGCCGCTCTGTACTAAAGTACAAAACATTGCCAATGTATGGCTAAGATAAAAACAAATAAACTGCAGCTGAGACTTAGTATAGACTAGGTAATGAGCGTCTAATAATTTTAACCGAGAGTTTCTGGCCGATAAAAAAATAATTTTATTATTGTTATTATTATTATAATCCACAACATACGGTTGTTAATCATGTTTTTCTAACAGTTTCCCAACACAGCAAATCAAAGATATTGATCAATTACTGTTAGTATTAGTTAGGTTTTTACCTTGTTTTAGCGATAGCAGTATAATAGTTCATTTTTACCACGTTCCCATATCAGATTATATATTTCTAGCAAGCGCTTCTTCATAGAAGAAGGCCATTGCCAAATAAATTAATATAGCATAATATTTGGACCGGGTGCCGTATTTGCGCAACTACATACTGCTTTAAACTTAAAAAAAAAAAATTGTATAGCAAAAACTCTTGAAAAAAAGGCTTTAAATTTTTTTTGTTTCGCAAAAAAAATTGTTTTGTAGTTTTGAAAGCTATTTATGGATTTAAACTATCTAAATTTTAATTTGATAGACAATGTCTTTTCATGTAAACTTCAAGAACAGTCTTAACAACAACAAAAACTTCAACAATCGGAATAGTTGTCGACATGTAGTTTTTTTACAAAAAATGTCTAATGCTCTCAAAGAAAACCACGTAGGACACAGGTTAGTCTTTCTCTCCATGCACATTCCAAAGACTACCATTTGACAACATTAAAACATAACTGGCATTACACTTTAAACAATCAACTTTAAATTGATTAATAAATAGAAACAGTCAGGTACATACATACCGTAGATATACCAAAAAGTACAACAATTTATAATAAAGATTATAGAAAAACATAGAAAGCTAAAAAAATACTACACTAAACAACTAACCACGTAGGGTCCACGCCACTAACAGAAACGCTAAGTCATCAACACCGCTCACGACCAACAACCTATCCATCCTCCGTTTTAGAAGATGAAAGAATTATTACAAAAGGAACAAGGATAATATCTATTACAACAACTAATCAAACAAAATTAGATAAAATGTGATTTAATTGTGAGCAACTTTTACAATAAAAAAGCGATTTTTTACCGCAAGTCAGTGCCTTAAACATACTTTTGAAAGCAAATCATCAGAGTTCTCCACAACCCATCAATTAAGCAGAATAACTAATTAAATCAAGGCTGATTTTTGTAGACTTACTTTTAAAATACAGCGTTTTAGGTTCAAGCTGTGATTGATAAAAGTTACTGTTTTCTATTTAAAAAGAAGGACAGTAGATACAATTGTTTAGATAGTGTCAAAATAGAAGTTTTTTAAAGTTTAGTTCTTTCTGTACTGTTCTTTAATTTGTATTGTATTTGACCTGATCTTAGCAAAAATCTTTTTTAATAAAATTGCTTATCACTCAGATCCTGAACTTCACCAAACAAGACAATTAACTTCAGCCATTATAGAAATTCAGGCGCAAAATGTGCTCTTTGAATTTCAAAGGTCACTTATAAAGAACAGTTGTACAATAAAATTTCATTAAGTCTTGTAAGTTTTGAAGATTTTCTGGAACAACCACAAAAATATCGTAAGTCAGTCGAGTCCAAGATATACACCAAAGCACATCTACACAAAATAATGTCTAAGAAAATCAATAAGCACTAGATGTTGAACACCTAAATTACAACATTAATAACCTAGAAGTAACCAAACCACACACTTATACTAGAAAACAACAACTTAGATCATCCAACAAAGTCACAACGAAAAATGTTGGTTCAGTAAGTCCAGACAATCAACACAGTTTGCTGCTCACAACCCTAGATTTTGCACTAATAAAAAGCAGTTTTAAATCTAACACTCCAACCCAGAAAAAAAGTGATACTTACTACACCTGGTAAACTGCTCTGGCAGATTTTACATAAACAAACAACCTCGAAGCAAGACACTTATCGTCTCCTTCTACTTACACTTTCCAATCACGGTACCAAAAATTCGCCGGTAACAACTTATCTTAAAATATATATTTACCTAAATTTTACAGAGTTTTTAAAGATTATATGTAATGATATAAAATTGGATAAAAAATGTAAAATTCTTATAAAATTATGTAAAATTTTTATAAAAGATGATTCTTGTATAAATTAATGTAAAATTATAAAAATTTGATTGTTTTATAAATGCATTGAGAAATTAATACATTTCTTAATAAATAATACCTATTTTTTGTATTAATCATAGTTGCCACATTGCAACAATTTTATTTGTAAGCATTGTTGTTAATTTTCAGTATTATCATAATTATCTTTTATTGAATAGTTATGATAATATTGAAAATTTAATAATATAATACAAATTTATTTTTAAATTAATTTTCTTTTCGGATAAACAAATAATTTACAAAAGCTCAATTTGATAATAAGCAGTAAATACCCAATTTGTAGTATTTTATAAGACCGTCTCCAATTTAATCAATTCAATCAATCAAAGTTTACAACCCTCAAGACCAGATTGCCAACGACATCCAAGCTCCTCCACCTTGTAGAAAATTGCGTAATAAAACAATAAACTGCCGACAAAACAATACAATGTATCCCTTTTATATAACCCAATCCCTTACTTACCTTGTAAACGTCGAGTTGTCCACAATAAATGTCAAACTGGTTGTAGAGATTCTGCAGCATATTGATCACCATCATTGGGGTCGCCGTTGAACAAATGGATGTAAATCCAACGATGTCACTGAACAGCATTGTAACATCTTCGTGTGTCTTAGCTTCAATAGTTTCCCCTTGAAATAAACAGATTATATTAATATGGAAATCAAACGCTTACAAAATACACATACATACAACATTTGAGAGAACATTTAAGCTTGCAGACAATTTCCGCGAATCGGAGTGAAATGTGCATGCATACAGGATTATCTCAGTGTTTGGAACGTTTGCATTGAATTTAATTCGGTGTGATAATAATTATTTGGGGCTGACTGTGATGAATTTATATTTGCAGATTTGTTGTAATGATTTATTTGATTTCATGTTTAATTGTACTAATTTTGTTACAATAGTTAAACCCTTTTATTGCCTAGTAATTTCATTTAATGCGTAAATTTTATTATATTCAGAATGCATTTATCAAACAAAAAACTTCACTTATTCTGAAATTTAATAATATTTCTATGCGGGGTTTTACTACATTCAATTTACTTCTTTTTTAGTGTACAAAACTGTATGCAGAAAATGATGTTCCCTTTTTTAATAAAAATGTGCTGATGAGAAGCTTGGCTTGTTATTAGATTAAAAAAAAAAAATAGTTTGAAACAAATTTAATAAAACTTATGTATGATGTTTTAAACTTGTTTGTATAAATAATTCAAATGGTATTTAGGTCAAAGCAAATTAATGTAGGTGGCATCAAATAAAATCTTACTTACCTTACCAATTAGAATCAATCATTTGCTTAATTCTGGTTTAATTAAATTGTTTGTGCTCTAAGAAATGTTATATTCATTGTAAGAAGGTTTTTATTATTTCTTCTCAACCTTTTTCCAATCAATTTTAGTGCCAAAATTGATGTTTTTAATTTATTTAAAAATATTAAAAATGGTGGATGCGCCGGGCACAAATTATTATTTTTAGTTATGAAAAGTCCTAATTTTTAACATATTTGGCTTAAATACTGTTTAATTTTAATAAGTTTATTTTAAAAAAATTAAAAATTTGCAATTAAAGACATTTATTGTCAAAATATATTTTTTCTAATAAATTCATTTTTTTTTCAAAAATCTTCAATGCTTTATATAAAAATTAAAAAACATAAATTCGATATTCAAAAACCTTTGTTGATTAAAAAAAAATTAACTATTCTTAAAATAAAAATATTTAAAAACTAGCTTTGTACTCTATTTTTGTTCATTATAATTCAACATACTTGACGCAACTTAATTCATAGAATTTACTTACGCAAAATTTGTTATGCAATTCATTAAAATTCATGCATAATGCATGTTTCTTGCTGAGACCTCAAAGCACTTAAAAACATTCTACAGAAGCAAACAAAATATATCATGAGTGCAGTAAATGTCGGTATTTAATGAGATATGTTTCATAAAACTATTATTACATAAAGGAAAAACTAATAAGAGGAAATTGTAATTAATAACTTGACCTCTAAAAAAGTTAATGTTGTCTTGGGAATTATATATTAAATTTAATTGGAATGCTTTTAGATGGACAAAAATGTATTTGATGTAATTGGGTTTATTAAAAAGATTTATCTTGTTTTGTCCAATTAAAGTATGATTTTTGTTGAATTTGTTATTATACAATTTAGTAATTGTGTTATTCAATTCAACTAATTATTGTGTTTTTTATATATAATTGCTTCATTAATTTTGCAATAATAGTTACTTTTAAATTAAATATAATAAATTTATTAAATTCTGTACTTTATAGAATTTATATATTAAATAAAATTTATTATTTTAAACTGATATAAACTTTGTTAGCAATTAATTATAACAAATCTATTTTAAATAATAATTTATTCAACAAATTATACTAGTATTTATGTTAAAAGTTTGTAAAATAGTTATGTGTAACTGATAAGAAAACTATGATTCAAATTTAGTATGTAAGGAGTTCAGATAGTGTGTTACTCACCTAGCCAGAGACGCTTTGCAATGTCTGGTGGGAATATTAAATGTAGCAAACTGACATTTTTCTCTCGCTCTTTGTCGACAGCTTGATTTCCCTCCTCAATTGAACTTTTTAGTTTATCCATTCTTCTACGTAACCCATCCTGTAAATTGAATAAAACATTTTTGTATCAAAATAAATGATTTTATAAATATTAAAACATAATTATCTAATAATGTGAAAAGGCATAATATAGTTTTTATAAACTAGTTCAAACAATACTTTTTATAAAAATTCTTGGAAAATTTTACAAATTAAAAAAAAAAAAAAAAAGTCATAATTTTTTAAAGCAATTTATAACTAAAATGATTCTAATTATTTTAAGGAACATTTGAATTTTTACTTATTTTTAAAATTGTTCAAATAAAGTTATCAATTTTCAAACAATTTATGACTAAATCAAATGAATTGGATTAAGCTCATAAGAAAAGATCGTGAACCATTCTCTTGATAACTAACACTTGTGTCAGTGAATGGGCCACTCCATTCTAAAATATTGGCCATTTACTATGCTTTGGAGTGACCCACCCACCTACCTAAATGTTTGTCATCAAAAAAATTATTGTTTGTCTTCTGTGCGGATGTCAAAAGTCATTTTGTAACAAGAAGTGGTCCTTTTGGCTAAGAATTGGGTGAGTCTGTGAGCCACTCCATTCCAAACTATTAGCCAGCTCTGAAGTGACCCACCCACCCGCTCAAATGTTTCCATCAAAAAAGTTATTATATACTTTATTCCAAATTATTGGCTAATAACCCACCCGCCCTCCCAAGTGTTTGACATAAAAAAAAATTGTTGTTGGTCTTCTGTGAATCAAAAAAAGTCGTGATCCAATCTTTCGATTACTAAGACTTAGGTGGATGGATGGGCCACTTCATTTCAAATTATTGGCCAGTTACTATGCTTTAGAATAACCCACCCACTCTCCAAGTGACTGTCATAAAAAAAATATTTATCTTCTATTCGGAGATCAGAAGTCATTTTGTTACAAGAGAAGGTCGTAATTCAACCCTTTTTGATAATTAACACTTGGGTGGGCGGGTGGACTACTCCATTCCAAACTATTGGCCAGTTACTATGCTCTGGAGTAACCCACCTACTCGCCCAATTGTTTGCTCCCAAAAAAAATATTGATTGTCTTCAGTGCGGACGTCAGAAGTCATTTTGCCACAAGAGAAAACCGTGATCCAACCTTTTGATAACTAACGATTGGGTGGGTGGGTAGGCCACTCTATTACTATGCTTTAGAATGACCCACTTACCTTTCTAAGTGTTTGTCATCAAACAAATTATTGTTTTTTGTGCGGACGTCAGAAATCATTTAGTCACAAAAAGAGGTCGTAATCTAACTTTTTGATAACTAACACTTGGGTGGGTGGGTGGGCCACACCATTCCAAACTATTGGCCAATTATTATGCTCTGGAGTGATCCAAACACCCGCCCAAGTGTTGTCATAAAAAAAAATTGTAACTGTCACCGGCTGCATTCCTCCATAATGAATAAAGGTGTAGTCGGTGGTGTTGAAAGACGTGGGTGTTTGGTCTTTCGATGTTTCCGCGTCAGCGGAAAGTGGGTAACCGTAGTTATTCACCTGGGAGAGAGATTTGGTCTCTCTGTTGGTGCCAACCGGATGGTAGGGGTCAAGGACGCCTAGCACGTGTATGGAGTGGATTCATAACATGCAGGGGTTAGTGCAACTGAGTTAAAGACAAACCCGCAAGCCTAGAGAATGCACGCCCCAGTGGTTGCCAGAGTGGTGCTCGTAAGGTCGCTGTGGAAGCGACGTGTGGCTCCCGCAGGCGTACCTACGGGAGTTGTCCCCAGGGTTTGGGACGTAACCCACGGCAGGGTGTGCAATGCCGTGAGCCTGCTGTGGACTTGGGGCAAAGGTGCAAGACCCCAGGTCCGTCGATGGTAATAAATGTGTTTGTTGGGGGTGGTCCAGGTGAGTAGCAGAGGTTGACATAAAGGTCTTCTAGTCGGGGGTCCCGGTTATCGGGTTCAGGTCTACGGCGGAGGGTGCAGGCCGATAGACCTGGTGCAGACCAGGAGTTACAGGGTAGACTCCTGGGGCGAGAGTCGGTGTATAGTTGGCGGTCGTGGATCCGTTGGCGAAGTCCGTAGGCATAGCGTTGGTCGTGTAGGGAGCAGTGAAGTTGTTGTTCTGAGGTCGCATGTTGGCTCGGTGTGACTATGTCGTTCCTGATGCTGTCGATGCTTGAACACTGAAATTTTTGGCTTGAATGTTTTACATTTATACCCCCTGCCTCTGCTCCTATTTGTCGTCGATGCTCCGCCCATAAAGTGGCATCAATTCCCCCCCACTTACTGAGATTGCGACTTCTGGTGGTAGAACTGGCGGTTTTGTTGTTGGAGCCGGTGCTTCTGGTGCTGGAGCCGGTGTTTCTGGAGGCGGAACAGGTCGCAGGTCGTCGGTATGTAGTTTTACTGGTGGTCTGTAGGGGTTGTCCTCCACCCAGTAGCAGTGAGTCCTTGCCGTCATGATAATCCGTTTCGGACCTAACCACTTGTTGTTCAGCTCTTTTGCTCTGCCTCGCACCATTACTCGTTCTCCGACTTCATACTCTCGGACGTTGGCCCGCCTCTGGTATTGTCGCTCTTTGTAGGCCGCTTGCCTCTGTTGAGTTTGTTGTAAGCGGCTGTTTTTCTGGGGTGCATCCCAACTGCCAGGGTCGGCTAGATTATGCCCCAGTAGTAACTCGCTTCGAGTTTTTTCAGTTGCCGCGTTAGTTCTGCGGTTACATTGGTACACTGCCAGAGTCAGCAATTCGTCCCATTGTTTGGTGGTGTGGTGTTTAACCTTCCACCGCATTTTTGAAGATCTGACTTGTAAACTGGGTCCCATTGTCAGAAAGCAGGACCTTGGGGTAGCCCCACCTGTGAAACAGGTGTTGTTCCAGTATCCTGGTAGTTGCCTCGCTGGTGGTGGCTGATACTGGCACTGCTTCGACCCACCGAGTGCATGGTGAACGCGTATCGATTTCCTGTAGTCGTAACGTCCATGGGGCCTACGTAATCAATGGTTATTCGCTCCCATGGTTTGCCCGGCGGATGCGGGTTTAGAGGGGCCTTTGGTTGGGTCGACCCGGTCTTGACCTTCAGACACCACCGTATGAAGGTCCTAACGTCTCTCCAGATGTTTGGCCAGTAGTAAGCCCGTAGGATTGCCGCTGCAGTTTTTGTCTTTGCCTGGGTGTCCAGCCGTCGCCGTTGAATGGTGTTGTTTGATTACTTCTCCTTGTAAGTCTGGAGGTACCACTAGTTGGTCGTGGCCCGCGTTGGTTTGGATCAATTCACCATGCTCTCCTAACTTGTATCTCAAATCGATTCCCTCCGGGTATTCTGGGTCGTCAACCCGTGTTTGGTACCCTTAAATAATAGCTTGCGTTTGTGCATGGGCATGCTTGTTGTGCACGTCGGACTGCCACTGCAAGTGTCTCGCCTTCTAGGAGGTGTAATTTTGCTCTGTTTGGGTTCTGAGCGCGTCCGAGAAGTTGATAGAGTTGGCTCAGGCTAGCAGTTCCCTGTGTATTTGGATCTTCTGGTGGTAAAAGTCTCTCAGAATCGTCCACCGATTCGGCAATCAACTTATCGTTGGGGTGCCGGCTCAATACGTCAGGTAGCAGGGTGGTAGGTGTTGTTCCACCTTAAAGTAAATTCTTGCAAAATGAGGTACCAGCGGGTAAATTTTGCCTTGGCGCCTGTGGAGCTTTCCAGCCATACCAACGCTCGGTTATCGGTCCGGAGCGTAAACCGCACATCCTCCAGGTACGCCTTGTACTTCTTGATGGCTCATAGTATTGCGTAGCATTCTAGCTCATTTGAATGGTACCTGGACTGGCATGGGGTCAGTTTGCAACTGTCGTACGATATTATGTGTTTTCTTTTGCCCTTCTTCTTGGTAAAGGACCGCTCCAACGCCGATGTTGCAGGCGTCAGTTTGCAGCACAAACGATAGGCCTGGTCTCGGCCGCGCAAGCATCAGGGGCTGATCTAGAGCCGTTTTGAGGTCTTCAAATGCGGTTGCCTCGACTTCTGTCCACACAAAAAGCTTTTTAGCGCCTTGCAAAGCCATAAGGGGGGCGGCTATATTGGAATAATTGGGGATGTATTCCCGCATCCACGTGCATGTACCCAGTTAGCTGCGTAACTGCTTTTTGTTCCTCGTAGTCCTTTGAGTAGACCAAGATGTCGTCAAGATATACCAACACAATGTTTTCCAATAGCCCTGCCAGTACCTGTGACATCAGTTTCTGAAAGGTGGCAGGCGCGTTTTTCAGCCCGAAGGGCATCACTTTAAAGTAATAAGTGCCACCGTCAGGGGCGGCAAAAGCGGTCAAGTGTCGGTGACTCTCCTCCATCGGAATTTGCCAGTAGCCGGTCTTCAGATCAATTTTACTAAAGACCTTGGCATCCTCGAAGTCCTTTAGTGTCTCCTGTATTTTAGGCAGTGAGGCCGGCCGCGATAATCTATGCAGAATCGCGGTCCTCCATCCTTTTTTGTCACTATTACTACTGGGGCACAGTAGCTGCTGGTGCTCCTCTCAATGATACCTGTTGCGAGTAACTCGCGGACTTGTTCGATCAAGACAACTAAAAAAATATAAACCACAAAAGACTCAAAACTATTAATCAAAAATTATTGATTTAAAATGTTCAATTTACTGTAGATTCATGTAATTAACTTGGTTTCTATAGATTCAGTTCAAAGTTCTTGCGTAAAATTAAAAAATCTGTCAGAAAGTAGCATTTTTAGTACAAAATTCATGGTAGCAAACTTAAGCTAGTCTTTAAAAAAGCTCAATTTAATGTACATTTGCTTGTTTGACTTGGTATATACAAACCAGTTCTAAGTTTTTGAGTGAAATGCAAAAAACTGTCAGAAGTATTTGTTATCAAAAAATTACATCACGACCTTCTTTTGTGACAAAATAATTTCTAACGTCCGCAAATAGATCAAACTACCAATTTCTTAATAAATAAATTAAAGTACCAGTTCCTTGATAACGAACATTTAGGTGGGTAGGTGAGCCACTCTATAATTACGAGTAGTTTGAACTTTAGTGGCTCACCCACCCAAGTGTTTGTTATCAAAAAATTGCATCACAACCTCTTCTTGTGATAAAATGATTTCTGACGTCCGCAGAGAGGTCAAACTACTAATTTCTTGATAACAAACACTTGGGTGGGTGGGAGGGTTACTTCATTACATGATAAGTCAGTAGTTTGGACTGAAATGGCCCACCCACCCACCCAAGTGTTTGTTATCAAAATTTTGCATTACAACCTTCTCTTGTGATAAAATGACTTCTGACGTCCGAAAAGAGCTTAAACTACTAAATTCTTGATAAAGAATATTTGGGTGGGTCACTCCATAACATTGTAACGAGTCAGTAGTTTGGACTGAAGTGGCCTAACCACCCTTCCAAATCTTTGTTATCAAAAGATTGCATCAGAATTTTTTTTTGTAATAAAATGACTTCAGACACTCAGTCACTCCATAATATGATAAGTGTTTGTTATTAAAAAAATGTATCATAACCTTCTCTTGTAATAAAATTAATGTAAATGAAATTAAATATTTTGAAAACAAACCATTAGATTTTGATCTAATTTGGTTTAATTGAAGCCTTTTGTTGGTAGTTTAATTAGGTCTAATTATAATCAAATTGGTACGACCAATTCTAGAGCAGATTAGATTAAGATATGAAACAGATTTATTTAATTTTGATGCAATTTGTAAAGGAAGTAAATATTGTGGTTACAAACTATTGGATTTGATCAAATTTGGATCAGTTGAAGCCTTAAGTTTGTAGTATAATTAGTGCTAATTAGAACCAAATTGTTACGACCAATTTTTCTACAAATTAGATCAAGATATAAAAATAAATTTTTAAAATTGATGCAAACTATAAATAAAGTTGAATATCTTGGATACAAACCATTGGATTTTAATTAGTTTTTTTTTTATTAAAGCCTTAAGTTGGTAGTATAATTGTTGCTAGTTAGAGTCAAATCAATACGACCAATTCTTCTACAAATTGGATCAAGTCATCAACCCAATTTATCTAAAATGAATATTAATTGTAAATGAAATTATATATCTTGGAAACAAATCATTGGATTTTGATCAAATCTGGTTTAGTTGAAGCCTACAATTAGTAATATAATTAGTGCTAATTAGAACCAAATCGATACAATCAAATCTTCTATTGATTAGATCAAGATTTGAAACAAATTTACCCAATATTGATGCAAACTTTAAATGAAGTTACATATTTTGAAAACGAATAATTGGAATTTGATCGAATTTGGTTTAATTGAAGCCTTAAGTTGATAGTATATTTGGTGCTAATAAGAATCAATTTTTCTACAGATTAGATTTTCTAGAATCGGTCAAAGGTTTCTAAAACTGTTATGAGTTTATAAATTTTGTTGAAAAGAAAAGAGTTAGCAAAGTTTTCTTAGGAGTATCTATAATTTCTGATGTTTCTAGAAAGTTTCTCAAATCTGAGCAAAAGTTTATAGAATTTAGCGAAAGGTTTCTAGAGAAATCTAAAGGTTTTTTTAACACTTAAACACATAATCTGTTTTTAGCATTTTTCAGGAGTTTTTAGAGTTGGTCATTTTTTTTTTAGATCTTCTTGGAAATCTCTAGAATTTAGTAAAATGTTTTAAGTATTGGTCTTAGCTTTTTGGAACACATAAGGAGTTTTTAGAACTTGATCAAATGTTTTTGAAATTTTGGAAAATTTTTAATTTTTTTTTAGAAATCTTTAGAAGCTTCTAGATTTTGAATTTGGTTTCTGAAACTTTTTAGGCGTTTTTGGAATATGCTGAAGGTTTTGAGTGTTTTCCAATTTTTTTAGAACATCTTAGAAGTATGCAAAATTTGATAAAATATTTTTTAAGGATTTTCTAAAGTTGATCAAAGGTTTTTAAATCTTTCAGGAGTTTTTAGAATTAGTAAAAGGCTTCTTATGTTGTTCAAAGCATTCTAGAACACTTTAGGAATTTTTAGAATTTTCTAAAATGTTTCTGAAATTGCTCTAGAGTTTCTAGATAGACTTAACCAAAAGTTTCTAAAACACTTTTGAAGTATCTAGAATTTGATCAAATGATTCTTTATTTTTTTTAGGAGTGCTTAGAGCTGGTCAAACAGTTCTAGAACTTTTTAGAAAAATCTAGATTTTGGTGAAAGGTTTTTAGGGAGTTTTTTTGAGCATTTTATTAGTATCCAAAATTTGATTGAATTTTCTCTAGAGTTTGTCAAAGGTTTCTGAAATTTCTAATTTTAGTTTTTTAAGTTATTCAAAGTTGGTCAAAAGTTTTTAGAATTACTAATACCTTTCTAGAATTTGGTGAAAAACTTTTAAAGTTAACAAAAGATTTTTTGAACACTTTGGGAATCTTAAAATTTGATCAAAATGCTTTAAAAGTTAGCTAAAGCACACTTTGGGAGTATCTAGACTTTAATCAAATGTTTCTGAACGTTGTTAGGAGTTTCTGAAATTTAGCCAAAGCTTTCTAGAACATCTTTGGAATTTTTAGAATTTTATCAAAAGTTTCTAAAACTGCTCAGGAGTTTCTATAGTTAATCAAAGCTTTCTAAAACTTTTCAAGAGTTTTTAAACATTTTTGGAAAATTTTCTACGTAATAGGAGTAGTTAAATTTATTTATAACACTTTAGAAATATCCAGAATTTATTCAAATACGTTTGAAAGTTTTCAGAAGTTTCTAGAGAAGTTTGAAAGTTTTAGAACTGCTTAGGAATTTCTAAAATTTGCTGTAGTTACTATTGAATAATGAAATTTTCCAGGAGTTTTAACTGTTTCCAGAACTTTTTAGAAATTGATTTCTAAAATTTCTTAGGAGTTTTTGGAGCTGGTCGAAGGTTTTTAAAATACCTCGGTAGAATTTAAACATTAATCTTGAAGGTTTCTAGAATTGGTCAAAGTTTTTAGAACATTTTGAAAATTACCGAATTTGATCAGATGTTTTTGAAAATTTGAAGATTTCTTAAAGTTCTCATGAGTTTCTAGATGTTAGTGAAAGGCTTTTAAAGTTGACCAAAAGTTTTTAGAACACGTTTAAAGTTTCTAGAACTTTGCAGCATTTGGTAAAAGGTTTCTAGAGCAAAGGTTTTAGAACCTCTCAGAAATTTTTAAAATTTAGTGAAAGATTTAACAAATTATGCAAATTTTTAAGATGTTATAGAAAGCTTTGGGTAACTCTAAAAAGCAAAATTTGATTAAATGTTTCTGATATTCTTAGGAAATTCTATAGTTGATCAAAAATTTATATATTTTTTCATACATTTTTAGAATTTAGTAAAAGGTTTATAGAACACTTTAGGAGTTTTTAGAATTTGATCAAATGATTCTAAATTTTTTTAAGACATTTAAGAGTTAGTTAAAAATCTTTTGAGTTTCTAGAGTTTAGTGAAAGGTTTCTGGAATTAACTAAAGATTTTTTGAACAATTGACAAAATTTTTCAAAAATTGCTACAGTTAATAAAAGGTTTCTAAAACTTTTCAGGAGTTTCTAGGATTTGACTAAAATTTTCTGGAACACTTGAAGTGTTTTTACAGTTTGATCAAATGAAATTTTCTATGAGTTTTTGAAGCTGGTCAAAAGTATCTAAAACTTTAGAATTTGGTGAAAGGGTTTTTTAAAACATCTAAAAAGTAACCAGAATTTGATCAAATATTTCTGAGAAGTTTTTGAAGTTGGTCAAAGGTTTCTAGAATATCTCAGAGGTTTCTACAATTTGATAAATGGCTTTTAGAGTTGACCAAATAACATCAGAACACGTTTTTAGTTTTAGTATTTAGAAAATAATTAAGTAATTCTGAAATTAGTTTGCAAATAAACTATTGGATTTTGATCAAATTTGGTTTGATTGGAGGTTTAAGTTGTTAAAACATTTGATGCTAATTAGAACCAAATCGATACGATCAATTTTTCCAGATTACTATAAAGACATTAATCCAGTTTTTCTAAAATTGATGCAAACTGTTGAACTAAGTTAGATATCTCAGAAACAAAACATTGGTTTTTAGTTAAATTTAGTTAGATTGGAGTTTTTAGTTGTTAAAACATTTGTTGTTAATTAGAACCAAATTGACACGACCAATTTTTGCCAAGTTAACATAAAGCATGGAAGCAGTTTGTCTAAAATTGATGCAAACTGTTAAAGTAAGTCAAGTATTTTGGAAACAAACCATTGAATTTTGACCAAATTTGGTTTGATTGGAGCTTTTAGTTGATAGAACCATTGGTGCTAATTAGAATCAAACTGATACGACCAATTTTCTCCAGAATGCCTTAAAGACATGAATCTAGTTTTCTTAAAATTGATGCAAACTGTTGAACTAAGTTAGATATTTTGGAAACACAACATTGGATTTTGATCAAATTTGGTTTGATTGGAGCTTTTAGTTGATATAACATTTGTTGTTAATTAGAACCAAATTGATACGACCAATTTTTGCCAAGTTAACATAAAGCATGGAAGCAGTTTGTCTAAAATTGATGAAAACTGTTAAAGTAAGTCAGGTATTTTAGAAACAAACCATTGAATTTTGACCAAATTTGGTTTGATTGGAGCTTTTAGTTGATAAAACCATTGGTGCTAGTTAGAACCAAATTGATACGACCAATTTTCTCCAGATTGCCTTAAAGTCATGAATCTAGTTTTCTTAAAATTGATGCAAACTGTTGAACTAAGTTAGATATTTTGGAAACACAACATTGGATTTTGATCAAATTTGGTTTGCTTATAGCTTTTAGTTGATAGAACAATTGGTGCTAATTAGAATCAAATTGATACGACTAATTTTTTGACGTCTGCGGGGAGGTCAAACTACTAATTTCTTAATAACTAACATTTGGGTGGGTAAGTGGGTCACTCCATTGCATGATAACAAGTTAGTAGTTTGGACTGAAGTGGCCCACCCACTCTCTCAAGTGTTTGTTATCAAAAGATTGCATCACAACTTTCTTTTGTGATAAAATGACTTCTGACGTCCGCAAAGAAGTTAAACTACTAAATTCTTGATAAAAAAATTATATAGGTGGGTGGGTCACTCTATAATATCATAACAAGTCTGTAGTTTGGACTGAAGTGGCCCAACCCCTGGAAATTTTTGTTATCAAAAGATTGCATCAGATTTTTTTCTTGTAATAAAATGACTTCAGACGTCTGCAGAAAGGTCCAACTATTAATTTCTTGATAACAAACACTTGGGTGGGTGGGTGGGTCACTCCATAATATGATAACAAGTCAGTAATTTGGACTAGAGTAGACCACCCACCCACCCAAGTGGTTGTTATCAAAAGATTGTATCATAACCTTGTTTTGTGATAAAATGACTATTGACGTCCGCAGAGAGGTCAAACTACTAATTTCTTGTTAAATAAATAATGTGTGGGTAGGTGTGCTACTTAGTAACGTAATACTGAGTCAGTAGTTTAAACTAGAGTGACCCACCCGCCCACCCACTCAAATGTGTGTTATCAAAACATCACAATCTTTTCTTGTGATAAAATGTTTTCTAACGTCCGCTTGCTAACAAACTCTTGGTTTGGTGGGTGGGCCAATTCTTAACAAAATAACAAACTAGTAGTTAAGATTAGAGTAACCAATTCACCCACCCAAGTGTTCGTTATCAAAAATATGCATCTCAACTTTTTTTTGTAATAAAATAACTTCTGACGTCCGTTGAAAGTTTAATTTACCAATTCCTTGATAACTAACAGTTAGGTAGGTAGGTGTGCCGGAACAAAATAACAAATTGGTATTTTGAACTGAAGTAGCCCACTTACCCACCCAAGTGTTCAATACCAAAAAATTGCATCATGACCATCTCTTGTGGTAAAATAACTTCTGAGACGTCCGCAGAAATCTTAAACTATCAATTCCTTGATAACAAACACTTGGATGGGTGGGTGGGTCACTCTATAATTTGATAACAAGTCACCCACCCACCCAAATGTTTGTTATCAAAAGATTGCATCACAACTTTCTCCTATGATAAAATTACTTCTGACGTCCAAAAAGAAGACCTTGATAACAAACACTTGACTGGGTGGGTAAGCCAATCCATAACAAAATAACAAATCAGTAGTTTAGATTGGAGTGACCCATCCATCCATTCAAGTGTTCGATACCAAAAAAATGCATCACAACTTTTTTTTATGATAAAATTACTTCTGACATCCGCGGAAAAATCAAATTATCAATTCCTTGATAACAAACACTTGGGTAAATGGGTGGGCTACTCCATAGCGTAATATTAAATCAGTAGTTTGCACTGGAGTTTGAAACTTTTAGAAATTATTCAATCTAAAGCTTCTATATTTTTTAATCAAAAGCTCTGAGCCCTTTAGATATTTCAGAACTTGTTCTAAAGAAATGTAATTTTTCAAATCATTCCTGATCTTAGATGATGCTTTCAAAAGCAACGTTCCCAAAACTACTTAGATATCATTAACACTTAAATCTTTGTTAAAACTCAACAAAAACTTGTTTAAAAGTTCCTGATGCAAATCTACAGTTTTTGAAACGCTAATCAATCTATTAAGGGTTCCCTGAGAAGATATCAAACATCACTTAAGCTTCCAAAATTTCATCAACACACTCTTAAGTTTTGAAACCCCATTAGAAGTACTCCTAAGCATTCCAAACAATTTTTAGTGCTTTCCGGAATGGTTCAACTACTATTTATCTAAAAATTCTCTCAAAGTTCACAAAATTTAAACCAAAAGCTTATTAAAAGTATTCCCAAATGATCTCAAAATTGTTGATAGTTTTTTTAAGCTCTTTGGTACAAATTTAAGCTTCCAAAGTCATTAATAATTTTTTTTATTATAAAAGCTCCCTAAATTTTGCAAAAGCTCTATTAAATAGCATAAAAATATAGTAAAACTTTTTTCCTTAATGTTTCTCTCCCATAAATCAATAGCAAAAGCTCTACATGTTTGGTACAAAATTGCAATACAGTTTTAGGTAGTTTTTAAGGCTTGAAAACATTTTAAAATTTCTCAGGAACAACAAAAAAAACTCCAAAGTGTGAAACTGCTCATAGTTTTGGAACAATTTTTTGAACAGTATTGGATACTGTTCTAAAAATTGTTCCAAAACTATGAGCAGTTTCTAAAGCTTTTTGGACATATTAGAAACACTCCAGAACTATTAAGGTTTAATCTCCAAATATTCTAAGCTCCTAGTTTAAGCTAAAAACTGTAAATATAATTTTTAAAATCAAAAGCTCGCTGAAAAAGCTTCCAAAACACACATTTTCTAAAGTTTTAAGAAAAATGGTCCCAAAAAGTTTTTAAAGCTCACAATGCACAAAATCTTAAGTTAAAAAGGTTTCCTAAAAATTTTAGAAAAAAAACATCTTCCAAAGTCATTAATAATAAATTCTAAAGCTTTTAAAGCTCCCAGAACGTTCCCCGAGCATTATTAAAAAGTAATCCCAAAGCTCCAAAAAGTTTCTTTAGTTTTTTTGACATTTAAAAAGCCCTTAAACGTCATTCCAAGCCTTTGGCAATAATAAATCTTTTTAATTACTAAAACTCAACAACATTTTGCACTAAAGCTTAATGTGGGCCAAACTGTTTCTTCACAAAGTTCCAATTTCTTAAAGCTTTTTAGATTTGAGACATTCCTAAACTTTTTTTTAATAAGCTCCCTTTTATTGATAATAATTTTAAAATCTCCTAAAATAAACATTGTTTTATAGAAGATTACCAAAGCTTTCAAAATGTTATCCTTAAATATTTTTAATGTTAATTGGTTTTTAAGCATTTTTAAAACCTTACGTTTATTTTAACTTTTATTTATAAATATTTCAACCCGCACTACAATTCTTTGAAATCAATATATCCTACTATAATTTATTTGAAGATTTTATTTTCTTGTTTTTATAACAAAATTCCTTAAATTTTTTTGTTATATACGGCTTTGTCCTGTAAGTTGTAAGAGGCGGTGTTATCGCTTTAAAGCTACAAAACAAATTAAAAAATACTAAACTCTATGATTAACGGCGTTTTATTTTGCGGTATTAATTTTTAATTTATAGCTCAATAGTTTACAATAATTAAAAGTAATCTGAATAAATGAAAATAGTATTACTAAGAGAGTTAATTAAATCACTAATTAGAAATTGCTGCAACGCATCTCTCGGACTACTTGTTGGAATTGGAATTGTGTATAGAGCATTATGCGGAAAGTTGACCGCGGGGGGTTCTCGGTGAGTTTTTCCGGACGGTTAATTTACCGCAGCACTTTTCCAATTCACAAGCGTAATAAAACGCGAATAGGGAAATTGTTGCGGTGGCTGAATGCGCATGGACAGTGACAGATTAAAGCTTTGGGTGGCACTGACGTTTTACATTACCATCCACTAATGTGCTTTTAATTAAAAAACAAGAAAACGGGTAATAAAAAAGCTGAATTGTATTCGCTTCGCAGATTTCATTACAAAATTAAAATCGATTTAATAAATACAAAACAAAAACTGCAAACTGATCTATCTGAAAAATTCAATTTCCCCAAAAAGAACATTTTCTTTTCAATATAAAATATTTGATTTGCTTTGCTTTGCTTTGCATTTAGAATAAAATAGGTCGACCCAAAAAGTTTCCATTGCATAAGAATAATGTTTTTGGGGGCTTGGCTAATGAAATCGGGAGGACATTAAATCCTTTTACGAGTCGTATAAATTGGCACCAATGAGATTATGTCCCATAAAATGCCTAATAAATTGCGCGCGCAAACTATTTATAATTTCACACACACAGCCGTACAAATATTGTTTAAGCAATTTATATCGAGATGAAGAATTTATTTCCGGTTTATGTTTTTTATTAAAAATATATCTAATTATCTGGCAATTAATATGAATTTACGATGAAGTCTCATACGGTTGTAAATCAAAGCTTTTTAAATCCGCACATAAAAAATACTTTATGGTCCTCTATATACTTTTATATGTTAGACACAATATGATAAATGGGATTCTTCATTTTAAATAATTTTTAAAATATGAGTTGATGCATATGCTGGGGATTTTTTAGTATATTTTTCAATCCAGCAAATGATTAATATTTTTCATATTTTTTTATTAATTGTTACCACAAGTTTGATTATTAAATACCTATATTATTATAGTAGATTTCTAGAAACATGATATTCACACCAGTTGTAAAGTTAGTACAAAACTTTAGTTCTGTCTGCATCTGAGAAGGATTATCTCATGTTGAAATTCTAATTAAACGATCAGTATAATTATATAATTTTGTAGCCACAAATGAAAAGGATTCAGATAATATTATTAATGGGTATATTTCATCTATCATCATTTTAAAATACTTGTTGGTAATATTGAAAAATTATAGATGAACACTGAATGATTTAGTAGTCAGTTCAGTATGGTTTCAGTGCACAAATGCAGAAATTCTGTTGAAATTAATGCTGCATTTCATTTGGGTGATTTGAATTTAGCTGGTATCAAAAATTTAAATGCAATATTGGGCTTGTGAATGTAGTTGTAATAGTCATCAAAGTATTAGATATCACCATTATCTTCATAGAAACTTTTAAACTTTGCAAAAAAAAATATTTAAAACTTTTTAATAATTAGCACTTGAGTGGGTGGGTGGGAAACCCAGATTATTTTACCGTCCGTACTTATGTTTTGGAGTGACCCACCCACCCACCCAAGTGTTTGTCATCAAAGGTTTAGATATTACCAAAACCTCATGAGATATAAAGATTTTTGACGCTTGCAGAGTAGAGATATTTTAAATTTCTTGATAATTAACACTTGGGCGGGTAGGCGAAAGCCCCAACAGAATTTGTCATCATAGGATTAGATATCACCATTACCTTCTCAAACAAAAAAACTTTTGCGCTTGCAGAAAAAGATATTTCAAATTTCTTAATAATTAACACTTGGGTCGGTGAACAAGAACCCCAGTTCAAATTACAGGTCCGTACTCATGTTTTGGAGTGACCCACCCTCCCACCCACCCAAGTGTTTTTAACAAGTGCAGAGTAAAAAAAGTTATTTCTTTTTGATAACTAACGCTTGGACGAGTGAGTGGAGACCCCGGCTTAAATTTCCGGTCCGTACTCATGTTCTGGAGTAACCAACCCACCCACCCATATGTTTGTTATCAAAAGTTTGAATATTACCATTACCATTTCCATTACCATATGGTATTAAGACTTTTAACGCTTGAAGAGTAAAGAAACTTAATATTTTTTTGATAATTTACACTTGGGTAGGTAGGCGAGAACCCAAATTCAATTTACCGGTTCGTACTTCTTTTTTCTTGTTTTGTTGTCTTGCACCAAGTTCTTAATCCGGCATTTTTCCATGTTACGTCCATTAGGTAGGTAAGGAGCTGGCACGATGATAAGTCCACTCAAGTCAACCTCGCCTGCACGTGGTGCCCGCTGCATGGAAACTAAAAAGGCCCTGGCGAACCCCATCTTTAAATTTTTCTTCTGTGAACTATCGTCCTCACTTGGACAACTCTTCGGTCTAAACTTGACCAACTTTTCGGTCACCATTGGCTATTAAGAAACGAGGGCGTGGTGACCAAAAAAACTCTATTTCTTCTTTCCTTCTAACACGTGGGACCTAACACGAAAAACTGCTAAAGGGTGAGCGGACGGCAATCCAACATGCCAAAGAAAACTGCTACCCCTGTTGGCAAGTTGTGAAGTTAGTAGCAACTCGGTAGAGCTCTGCCAACAGGGGGATTTTTCCACTCTACACTAGACAGGAGGCCTTAAAACTCACACCATGAATGGTAACACTTGCCCAGCCTCGGAAAAAATACAAGTGCTAAGGGAAAAGGCGCCCCTTGGTACGGACGGTCAGCCTACAGACGACTCACGCACTGAAACCGGACCCGATTATGATCTAGACAAACAGAAGAAAGAGGAACAGAACTTATGGGAGGATATCTTTCAACCCTTCAATGGAAGGAGCTCTATGGCTCATTCTCCTCCACGGCAGAGACTACCCAGCATCTCCAGCGAAAAAGCCCAGGACCTGGACAACACTGGCGCAGAAGCCACAAATAGAACTGGCGACAACGAGGCGGAAGTAAACGTTGGGAACACTGATAGTAACCTCAAAAAAAAAGAAGAAAGAGAACATGTCACCAGAGGTTACGAAAGTAGCTTCGGAGGACAAAGAAGTCTTGCACAGGAAAATGCAGGAAATAAACAACAGGATAGGGAAATGTGTAGAAAACCTGGTTTTCACCAGGAACACAAGAACCGTCCACAAAGAAGTCAAAGAAGTTTCCGAAACTATATACAATCTGTGGAAAAATAGAGACCTGGTCCAGAAACAGATAGACAGAGAGAACAAAGAATTTCTGGAGCGAGTGGCAGCCCTAGAAGCGCAAGTGGCGGACCTTACCGCTAACCAATAAGCGAAGGCTGTTGATTGAAGGACACACAGACGCCGGACAAAGCGGCGGAGGAAAGACAGGCATTCCTAGAAAGAATAGAGAAGGCGATCACCAATGAAGAGGAACTGTGGCCAGAAGAAAGTTACAAAAAATGTGAAACAATGCAGAGCAATATCCTGACAAACAAGGAGGACGACTTAATTATCATCATGAATTGTCAGGAGGATCAGAATAATGAAGCTATAAAAAAGCTTATTGGGATGTTTCCTCAACTTGAAGTGGTCACCAAAGAAGGGGTAATGGTACCGGGCAGACCCATCTGCAGCGTAAGTAGGAACTGCCTAATTACAAGAACTGATCTGACCAAGCAAAACCAAAAGGAACGTCGGGAACGGCTGCAACTATATATGAGATAGCAGATCTACGCTTATTGCTGGAGACAATTAAGAAACTGGCCGCACGGAACGGCCGCACAAAAATGGTCTGTGCTGCCACTTGATCAACAAATGCGACCCGGGTCAGGAACATGCTGGAGGTGACTTTCAGAAGCGATGACGTGAGCAACCTCCTACATAGCAACAAAAAAAAGGATGGAGTAAGTAATAAGATAGATGGAAAGGAAAGGAGTGATAATCGCGAAATGATCACTATTATACCAAAGGTGGGCACCCTCTATGCGGACGTCATTCGCAACATGCGGAAGGACGTAGGAACTGACGAGGTTGCAGTGAATAGCGTCACTAAAACGGCCAGTGAACACATACGGATCAAAATCAAAAGCAAGAAAGGGGCGTCGACAAAAGCTTTCACCGACGGGTTTAGGCAGAAGATGGAACACCTGGCAGACGTCGAGACGAGACAACGACAACAAACGTTGATACTTCTCGATATTGACGAGTCTCTAACGGATAAAGAAGTGCGAGAGAGAGTGGAAAAAGAGCTCGGCAGCGGCAAAAGAGTAGGAGTTATCGGATAAGATTAATTTAAACGGAGCCAAGCACGCATTTGTCACGGTCACGAACAACTCGGCGCGACTGCTCCTGGCCAAAAGAAAAATTGGAAACGGATGGGACCGCTGGAGGGATAAAGAAATGATGTCTCCGCCCAGATGCTTCAAATGTCGCAGAATAGGGAATAATGCAAACTCATGCAAGGGTGGCGCAGAGACGTGCCACAACTGCGGGGACGCAGGCCACAAAATTAAAAACTGCAAAAAAGAAAGCGTTTGCTACCTGTGCAATGAAACGGGTCATAGGTCAGAAACCACGAGTTGCCCTATGTACCGGGAATTGGTCCGCAAGATGAGGGAGAAAGGAGCACCCGCACCGACACAATGAAACTGCTCCAAGTAAACTTAAATAGAGCTAGGAGAGCAATGGATCTGCTTAGGCATACCTGCGATGCCGAAGGCATTGACATTGCTCTCATATCAGAGCCAAACCGCAACATGTCCAAAGGAAGCACTAGGTGGATAACGGACCAGCACGTAGACGCGGCTTTCTATATCCCGCAGAAAGGTCTGAAACCGTCAGGCAAAGGCGACGGGAACGGCTTTGTATGGGTAGAGACCGATGCGGTGGTGCTGTATTCTTGCTACATTTCACCCAACGAATCACACGACAGGCTGGAGAACTTTTTAACAGAACTTGGCAGAGACAATAAAGAATCATCATAGGCGCTATGGGGCTCACCAATAAAGGACCATAAAGGCAGCATACTGGCAGAATGGATTACTGAAAAGGACTACTGCGTTTTAAACCAGGGAAATATCCCCACGTTTGAGAAGCGCGGCAGCAGTAGTTTCATCGACATTACAATGTGTACGCCAAACCTTGCTAACAGAGTGACATCGTGGGAAGTAGGAGTGAACGAGGAAAATCTCAGCGAACACAAAAACATCCGGCTAACGATCTCGAACAAAAGTCGTCGCAATAAAAACGTAAATGCGAGGAAACAAGGCTGGAACTCTAGAGATGCGCGGGTGGAAGAGTTCTGCAATAAGATCGAGGCGAGAACTAGTCAAAGGCTCCATAGCTTTACGGCCGCAGAATTGACCGCTATTATGGTCGACACTTGTAACGACACTTTCACCAGGAAGAGCGCCAACAACAGCCGTAAACCGGCGTACTGGTGGAGCTGCGAAATTGCTGAAGCAAGAAAAATCTGTGTGAGAACCAGACGAGCGTACACCCGGGCGAACGCCAGTACAGACTCTATACGGAAGCAACAACTTTATAATATGTATAAAGAGCAGAAGGTGGATCTAAAAAATGCCATTAAGGCGGCAAAGAAAAGCTCTTGGGCCAATCTGTGCAGAGAAGTTGACGTAGACCTCTGTGGCATCGGATATAAAAGCGTGACCGGGAAGTTGGGCACTCGCTCCCCAATAACTCAATCAAACGAGGATTAGCTGAGGATAGCGCAAGACCTTTTTCCGCAACATACTAAAACAGAATGGCCTAGGATAGACATCAACCAGGACAAAATACCACCGTGCACCTATAAGGAAGTAAAGGAAGCCGGCCGACGGATGAAAAGAGGCAAAGCTGCAGGACCTGATGGAATACCGCCAGAAGTAGTTAAAAAAATGTGCGCGAGCCTGTTTACCAAGTTGCTGACCGATCTGATCTTTCCCAGAAAGGTTGAAACTGGCTAAACTGGCCCTAATCGAAAAGCCAGCAAAAGGCGACGGCGCCACAGCATACAGGCCCATATGCTTGCTAAACTATATGGGAAAACTCTTTGAACTGGTCATAAACAAGAGGCTGCAAGACAAAATAGAAGGAACGGGAGGTTTATCCTGCGAACAGTTCGGTTTTAGGCAAGGAAGATCTACGGTCGACGCTATCCAGAGAATAAAGGCACTAGCGGAGGAAGCAAAGAAAGATAACGAATTTGCAGTTCTGATCACGTTAGATGTCAAGAATGCCTTCAATTCTGCCCCCTGGAAAAGCATAATTAAGAAAATGAAGAGATGAAAAATGAAACCTTACTTGGTGAGGATGATCTGCTGTTACCTTCTAAAAAGGAGAATTCTAGTTGGCGGAAAACTAATAGATATGACTTGCGGGGTGCCGCAGGGCTCGGTCCTTGGACCCACACTCTGAAACCTGTATTATGACGGGATTCTCAGGGAAATGATGCCTGAGGGGACGACCCTTGTAGGATGGTGATACGGGGTATATGCAAAGCTATTATTGAAGAAAATGCAGAACTTGCAGTGACTCTCATTGAATTGTGGCTGAACAGGAGAAGACTGGAACTGGCCCCGCATAAAACAGAAGCAGTTGTGCTGGCAGGACGCAACACAATTAAAAGTGTGACGGTAAGAGTAGGAGAACTGGAGATCACCAGCAAAAAGTGCGCCAAGTACCTCGGGGTACTGCTTGGCAAAGACCTGCACATTGGTGCCCACATAGCAGAGGCATCAAGCAAGGCGGAGAAAGCGGTGGCAGCGCTTGCTCGACTGATGCCCAACATAGGCGTGGCGAGGGCAGGCAGAAGACTGGCAATCAGCACAGTGGCCAACTCCATTATGCTGTATGGGGCGCCAGTATGGAGTGATGCACAAATACCGAAATACCGGAAGATGCTTGAGAAGGTACAGATAAAAATAGCGATAAGAGTGGCTAGCGCCTACCGGACCACATCGACCAGGGCCATACAGGTGGTAGCAAGTGCGGTACCTATTCATTTACTGGCGTTAGAAAGGAGGTACGTAACTGGTGCAAACTAAAAAGCAGAAAAAGAGCTGGCCAAAGCAGAAACTCTCAAAAGGTGGGAAGAGGAATGGGGAGAAGTAGGCGAAACGGGTGCGTGGACGCAAAAACTGATCCCAAAAGTCATTCCATGGGTCACTCGGAAACATGGAGACGTCGGGTACCATCTGACCCAGATTCTAACAGGACATGGATGCTTCCAATCACGGACAACGACATTTGCGTGTATTGTGGAGAAGTGGACACTCCCCAGCACACAATGTTCCAGTGCGACAGGTGGCAGTCCACTAGGGAAAGGTTGGCGGGAGACCTCGCCTTGACACCGGAAACCATGGTCAGGGACATGCTCAAAAGCAAAGATACATGGAGCACAATCCAGAAACTAGCAACTGAAATCATAAGGACCAAAGAGCAGGAAGAGAGGGCTAGACAGCTGATAGCTCAGCAGTAGTGAGTAGAGTGAGTAGTAAATGTTTATGTGTGAACAAATAGAAGGTCAAAAATGGGTAACCTCTGTGAAGTAATAACTCACGGTGATCCCGCAGTGGCTGCGACAACCAAGGGGGGGTATTTTTAGTCGGTAGGCGTTTGGGGACCCTTTTCAAACGAATCCGACACTGAGTCTTTTGAAGATTTTTTTCCCGCCGGCATAAAAAAAAAAGGTTACGTCTATTAGCATTGTTTACTAATAGGCAGTATTTCCGCAGTCTGGCATTTCTTTATCAAAAATCAAAACTTTGGTTTGGCATAAAGCGTCTTTTTGCAAAACTGTTATCGCAAACCTTTATTACATTTATGCCCGTACTAATAGTCGGAGATTAAATCTCGGATTAATCCTGGATTCATGAATCCGAGATTCATTTTGATAGTCGTTGATTGGTTCTAAGCCAATTCACGTATATTGTGTCGGCAACTTTAGTTGCATTTGGTCAATGATTTCCTCGCTTAATTCTCGGATCGAGTTGAAAACTATGCAACCATCAATATTCAAATAATCTTGGGTGGTCCCAAGAATTAGCTTAGAGCCAATCAACAACTATTAAAATGAATCTGGATTCATGAATCCAGGATCAATTCGAGATTTAATCTCTGACTATTAGTACGGGCATTAGGTTCTACTTTTGTATTTGATTATTATCCGTAATGGTATTTACTATGTTTTTCTGATTGTTTATGTTGGCAGCCCATTCTTGCACTTTTGTTGACAAATTATGTAAACTAGTTTTTTAATTATAGATAACGACGTCCATGTTTTGGTTTTTGATCCAGATATTTATACTATATAAAAAGATAATTCAAACTTTTTAAGAGTATTTGCATTCTACTCAAAATTTTATAAGTGCTCCTATGTAAACCATTGTTATTATGTAAATTTCTATTAAATTAAGCATATTTAAGATTTAATTTAATCTTAAAAAAACAAAATTTAAACTTAACAAGTTATCAAAAAAATGCTGCCTACATATAAAGATGATTTGTTTCTTTATTTCAGATAACATTAAAGTTATCCAATTTTTAGTAACATCCTGTATAAACGCATAACAATGTAGAACTTGTCTCCACTCATCATATCTTACAGACGATAAAATCTTAACTATCTTTTAATTAAATTCAAAACTTGATTAAGCGTGCAGCAAACTTTATTTTAATGGCCAATTAATGAGAATGAGATGTAATATTTATGTGCAATCCAGTTGGCGCAGTTGCACTGAAAACTAAAACATGCTCTTTATGAAAACAATTTAATAAATAATCAGACATGCAAAATTATCCTTCGTAAAATTAAATGCATCTCACTGCGCTATTTTCTAGTGTCACAATTATGTTTAATTAATGAAAACAGACATTCAATTATAAACTCGTAATAATTGTACGCAACATACAAGGTTTTAAACAATAATTGAATAGAACTCTGATTAATGGTTTAATTAATTTCAAAAGAACCACAATGTTTAAAACAGGGTGTATATTTCAATTCTTTAAAGACAATTCTGTTTTACAATAATTAAATTAAAATGATGCATATTAAAACCAATTAAAAACTGAAAAAAATATTTGTTTAAGCGTGCATTATACAGTTCTGTAGAGCGGGCACAAGGCTGTAATTATTCAGCAAAATTTCAAAAAAATAATGAAATTCTCTCGCCAAGCGAAGATTAATCTAATCCTTGTGCAAGCGTGCTATGTGTGAAAACTGATACTGCAACTCGGAAAATATACACGAAATTCAAATTACTTTTACATCTGGAAATATTAGCTTTGAGATTAATGCATGCTGAAACAGTGTTATATGTGAAATTGCTTTGGAAATCCACTTCCTGGTCAGGGATATTCTGTAAATGCAAATTTCCACATCTCTTTTAATGCACTATAATATTAAAAATATATTTATAGAACAAATTTTCTGCTTAATTTGCAGTTTTTTTACTTTTTTTTAATTTAATTTAAATAAATTTGCTTTAAAGCTGTTAAAATTTTAAAATATTGAATTAAAAGCTAAACGAAATATCAATACTCCAGAATTATAATTGATAACTTTTTGAATACCTGTCAAAAAATCATTGTTTTGTTTCATTTTGTGTTTGAATATTTTGTAAAAAAAAAAAATTGATTTTTTTATAACGGTTTACATATATTCTGTACAAAATTTTTAAGTAAGTTGAAATGAAAAAGACCAAGACAAAATAATTGTTGGTGATATTAAAAAAGTATAGATAAACCCACGCTGAGTGATTCAGTGAAGCCAGTTCAGTGCGATTTCGGTGCACATATGCAGAAATTGTGTTGAAATTAATCATTTGCTGCTCCATTTCATTAGGGTGACCTGATATTGTCCGGTATCAAAAATTTAAATGCAATATTGGGTTGCTGTAAATGGTTATAGTAGTCAAATAATTTATTATAAATAAAATAAATAACATTTACATTACAAAACAAATTATTAATTTACTAATCATGCAATTAATATACAAATAATGTATGTGGTCATCTTTGCATATTATCGTTAAACAGATATGAATTGCTAGCAGGATTAACATAGTTTGCATGATAGTGTGTGCTTGTTAGAGGTCCTTATTTGCTAGCAGTTGAGCTATAAATTATTTACTATTTAGTAGACAAAAAATCGTGACAAAGCCCTTAATGTCAGCACAAGAATTCCGCATTTAAAAAGGCAAGCTTACCGCATAATAATTGTTTAATTACAGGGCTATTATAAGATAGATAAACCCTGAATTGGACTTTTAGTTTTAAATGTATAAGGGTCAACATTTTCCAAAGAATTAATTTTATAATAAATTGTGTGTGCTTATTCTATGTCTGTTTAAACATAATAGTAGTTTTACACTCTAAAACAAACGGAATTTATATGCAACTTTGTCCCAGGTAAGTAAATTAGCCTTTTCAGCAAAAATAGTTTACTGATTACACTCCAGAACATGGTAACGAGCCAATAGTTTGTAATATAGTGATAAAATAAATTTTAAGACAAACTTTAAATCTTTTGATAACAAACACTAGGACGAGTGAGTAGGACACTCCAAAACATAGTAATGAGCCAATAGTTTAGAATAGAGTGGTCCACCCACCCACTCCAGTGATACTTATCATAAGGTTAAATCACAACTGTCTTTTATGACAAAATGACTTTTGATGTCCGCATAGAAAACAAACTTTGAGTCTTTTTGATAACAAACACTTGGGCAAGTAGGTAAGGCACTTTAGAACATAATAATAAACCAATAAATTGGAATCACTCCAGTGATACTTATCATAAGGTTAAATCACAACTGTCTTTTATGACAAAATGACTTTTGATGTTCGCATAGAAAACAAACTTTAAATCTTTTGATAACAAACACTTGAGCGGGTGGGTGAGACACTTTAAAACATAGTAATGAGCCAATAATTTAAAATGGAGTAGCCCACCCACCCACCAAAAAGTTTGTTATCAAAAGGTTAAATCACAACTTTCTTTTGTGACAAAATGACTTTTGACGTCCACATAGAAGAAGAACTTTTACTTTTTTAATAACAACTACATGGGCGGGTGGGTGGGACGCTTCAGAGCATGGTAACGAGCCAATAATTAGGAATAAAATACATATAAATCACAACTTTCTCTTCTGACAAAATGACTTGTGGAACACTCCAGAGTAACAAAACAATAGTTTGGAATAGATTGACAAAATGACTTTTAACGGCATTAAAAACAAATTTTAAATTTTCTTATTATGACCACTTGAGCGGGTGGGTAGGACACTCCAAAGCATGTTAGCGGACCAATAATTTAATATAAAATGACCCGCCCACCCACCCAATAGTTAAGTAATTAATAAGTTAAATCACAACTTTCTATTGTGACAAAATGATTTTTGACGTCCACATAGACAAAAAACTTTGATATTTTTTTTTGGTAACATACACGTGGGCAAATGAGTGTATCATTTGCAAGCATAGTAACAAGCAAATAGTTTAGAATGAAATAGTCCACCACCCACCTAGCCAAATGTTTAGTTATCTACTGATATCTTGGGTTTATAACGTTTTTAGAGATTTTGTCTTTTTTGCTTTTATGTTGAGATCATTTTGAGAATTTGCTAATGTAATAATGTTCTATAAAATTTGCAAACATGAGCGTAAAAACTCATAAAAATAGTTACCAAATTGCTCAAAAAACCTCAAAATTACACAAAAATAACATTTATAACAAAAACTAATCAGAAAACTAATTTTCAACGTAAAATTCGCTCGGAAATCACGTTTGTTACATAAAACTTAGCAAAATAAGCGTAGAGAAAACAAAATTCAACCATAAAACAGCTAAAAAACCACACATTCTACATAGAATTGGTTCAAATTAGCCATTTATAGCATAATATTTGTTAGAAAATCTTAAATACTGTACAAGAAAATGCAGAAATCCCTTTTATAACATCAAATTTGCTTAAAACATCTCAAAATTGCACAAAAGAGACGTTCATCACTCATTACGTTGCGCAGAAAACTAATTTTTCCATGAAATTTGCTTGTTTTAATCATAAAATATATCAAATTTGTCAAAATAACCATTTTCAGCTAGAAACTTGCTAAAAAAATATTAATTAATTCATCAAAACTGGTATTTGTTACAGAATAATTAAATTTGCTGAGAAATCATCATTTAACACATAAATGTTATCAACATTGGTGCAAAAAACCAATTTCCAGCATAAAATTCTCTAAAAATCACACATTCCACATGAAATTTACCCAAATTGCTTAGAAAACATTAAAAATTCTACATTAATAATATTTAGAATAATAAAGCTGCGCAAAAACTCATCTATAATACAAAATTTGACTAGGAAAACTTTAAAATTGCACAAAATTAACATTTATAACAAAAAAGATCCTATTTATAGTTAAAAAATTCATTAAATACATCAAAGCTGTCTAAAAAATCAATCACAAATTAAAAATCGCAAAAAAACATCCTTCTAACAGCAAATACGAACTCAAGCTGCAAGTCAACGATATCATTTACGTGCAAAAGAAGAGAGACGACGGTTGATGTAATGGCACTCAACAACGTACAGGTAGGACGGGTTTATTTCCGGCCAGTTTCGTCGAAAGTTTTAAAAAAATGTAAAATGTGTTTGTATTGCAATGAAAGTACAAAGGTATTAGAGGGATATATTTCAATTATAATTAGTTCCTTTTACAAACTAATTGTTATGCACATTTTTTAGTAAATTAGTGCTCTTGTAAAGAGTTTGCTTTAATTTCATTATTAATATAATTTTGCTTGTATATAATAAATTAATTTTGTTATAAACTATAATATTACATATGCAATGTGTTCAAATATGCGCTTCTTCTAATATGTTATATATGTATATTGTTAATTTATTTCATTTTATTTTGGTGGTGGTGGTATTGTTTACATATCAAATTTATTCATTAAAATAGATATAATAAAATTAGCAATTAGTGAGTTTTTCATGAGCATGTTTGGGACGATTTTCAGTGTCATTGAGCAAAATTTGTGCCATTTTATTAATTTGCAGCAATTTTAATAAATTCTTATTCATTTCGTGGCCATTTCTTGAAATGAACGTTTGATTGATTGTATAAAAATGACTGATATAACTTTGTAATTTGTAACTGTGAAAGAGTTGGTTTTATAATCACCTTTAAAACCTGATTCTAGGTAATAAGTTGTTATTAAATTTTAACTTTTAGTTTGCTGGAAGCTATAGCGGTGTTGCTAGCGAGTCATCAAATTAATCCTTAATTTGGTGACTCGCTTTCTACGCTTTTGCGGAGGTTGCAATTCGGTAAGTATTCTTGAAAGAATGATTGTTTTTTGGTATAATGTCTATATCGCTTGAGTTTCTTCAATTATAAGTCGGAATAACTCAGTTTAGTCATAATATGTCACTTCACAATTAAATAAAGTTTGTTATGACTACTTGCACTGTTTTGTTTAGATCAAATGTTTCCGTAACTTGATTCGTAAAAATTTGTTGTTTCGCGATTAATTACAAGTTGGAATGACTCAGATTAGTGATAATATGTCGCTTCGCAAGTATTTGTAATCCAAAATGACTCAGTTTAGTGATAAAATGTAGCTTTGCGATTAATTACAATCCAAAATGACCCAGTTTAGTGATAATATGTCGCTTAGCAATTAATTGCAAGTCTTAATGACTTAGTTTAGTAATAATATGTCGCTTTGCAATTAATACAAGTTAGAATAACTCAGTTTTGTGATAATATGTTGCTTCACAATTAATTACAATCAAGAATGACTGAGTTTAGTAATAATATGTCGCTTTGCAAGTACTTGTAATCCAAAATGACTTAGTTTAGTGATAATATGTTGCTTCGCAATTAATTGCAATTCAAAATTACTCAATTTAGTGATACTATCTCGTTCTCCAATTAATTGCATGTCTTAATGACTTATTTTGGTGATAATATGTCGCTTCGCAATTAATACAAATTGGAATGACTCAGTTTTGTTATAATATGTTGCTTCACAATTAATTACAATTAAGAATGACTAAGTTTAGTGATAATATGTCGCTTTGCAAGTATTTATAATCCAAAATGACTCACTTTATTAATAATATGTCGCTTCGCAATTAATTGCAATCCAAAATGACTCAGTTTAGTAATAATATGTTGCTTGGCAATTAATTACAATCAAGAATAACTAAGTTTAGTGGTAATATGTCGCTTTGCAAGTATTTGTAATCCAAAATGACTCAGTTAAGTAATAGTATGATGTGTCGCAATTAATTACAATTCAAAATGACTCAGTTTAGTGATAATTGTTGTTTGGCAATTAATTGCAAGTTTAAATGACTTAGTTTAGTGATAATATGTCGCTTGGCAATTAATTGCAAGTCTTAATGACTCAGTTTAGTAATAATATGTCGCTTTGCAATTAATACAAGTCAAAATGACTCAGTTTTCTTATAATAAGTCGCTTCGCAATTACATACAATTAAGAATAACTGAGTTTAGTAATAATATGTTGCTTCGCAAGTATTTGTAATCCAAAATGACTCAGTTTAGTAATAAAATGTCGCTTTGCAATTAAATACAATCAAGAATGACTAAGTTTAGTGATAATATGTCGCTTCGCAAGTATTTGCAATCCAAAATGACTCAGTTTAGAGATATTATGTCGCTTGCTAATTTATTGCAAGTCTTAATGACTCAGTTTAGTAATAATATGTTGCTTGGCAATGAATTCCAAATCTTAATGACTTAGTTTAGTGATAATATGTTGCTTCGCGATTAATACAAATCAGAATGACTCAGTTTTGTGATAATATGATAATTTGCAGTTAATTACAATCAAGAATGACTGAGTTTAGTAATAATATGTTGCTTCGCGATTAATTGCAAGCAAAAATGACCCAGTTTAGTGATATCATGACGCTTGGAAATTAATTGCAAGTCGGAATGACTCAGTTTTGTAACAATATGTCGCTTTGCAAGTATTTGTAATCCAAACTGACTCAGTTTAGTAATAATATGTTGTTTTGCAATTAATTTCAAGTCTTATAGACTTAGTTTAGTAATAATTTGTTGCTTCGCAATTAATAGAACTCAGAATGACTCAGTTTAGTAATAATATGTCGCTTTGCAAGTATTCGTAATCCAAAATGACTCAGTTTAGTGTTAATATGTCACTTTGCAATTAAATGCAATCTAAAATGACTCAGTTTAGTAATAATATGTCGCTTGGGGATTAATTGCAAATCTTAATGACTTAGTTTAGTGATAATATGTTGCTTCGCAAGTATTTGTAATCTAAAATGACTCAGTTTAATAATAATTTTTCGCTTCGCAAATAATTGCAATTCAAAATGACTCAGTTTAGTAATAATATGTTGCTTGGCAATTAATTGCAAGTCTTAGTAACTTAGTTTAGTGATAATATGTTGCTTTGCAATTAATACAAGTCTGAATGACTCAGTTTTGTGATAATATGTTGCTTTGCAGTTAATTATAACCAAGAATGACTGAGTTTAGTGATAATATGTTGCTTCGCAAGTATTTGTAATCCAAAATGACTCAGTTTAGTGATAATATGTTGTTTGGGAATTAATTGCAAGTCTTAGTGACTTAGTTTAGTGATAATATGTTGCTTTGCAAGTATTTGTAATCTAAAATGACTCAGTTTAGTGATAAATTTTCGCTTCGCAATTAACTGCAATTCAAAATGACTTAGTTTAGTAATAATATGTTGCTTGGCAATTGATTGCAAGTCTTAGTAACTTAGTTTAATGATACTATGTTGCTTTGCCATTAATACATTAATACAAGTCGGAATAACTCAGTTTTGTGATAATATGTTGCTTCGCAATTAATTATAATCAATAATGACTGAGTTAAGTAATAATATGTTGCTTCGCAAGTATTTGTAATCCAATATACTCAGTTTATTGATATTATGTCGCTTAAGAATTAATTGTAAGTCTTGGTGACTTAGTTTAGTAATAATATGTTGCTTTGCAAGTATTTGTAATCCAAAATGACACAGTTTAGTGATAATATGTTGCTTGGGAATTAATTGCAAGTCTTAGTGACTTAGGTTAGTGATAATATGTTGCTTCGCAAGTATTTGTAATTTAATATGACTCAGTTTAGTGATAATTTATCGCTTTGCAATTAATTGCAAGTCAAAATGACTCAGTTTAGTGATAATATGTTGCTTGGCAATTAATTGCAAATCTTAGTGACTTAGTTTAGTGATAATATGTTGCTTCGCGATTAATACAAGTCTGAATGACTCAGTTTTGTGATAATATGTTGCTTCGCAGTTAATTATAACCAATAATGATTGAGTTTAGTGATAATATGATGCTTTGCAAGTATTTGTAATCCAAAATAACTCAGTTAAGTGATAATATGTCGCTTAGGGATTAAATGCAAATCTTAGTGACTTAGTTTAGTAATAATATGTTAATACATTAATACATGTCGGAATGACTCAGTTTTGTGATAATATGTTCCTTTGCATTTAATTATAATCAAGAATGACTGAGTTTAGTAATAATATGTTGCTTAGTAAGTATTTGTAATCCCAAATGACTCAGTTTAGTGATCATATGTCGCTTTGCAATTAATTACAATCAAGAATGACTCAGTTTAGTGATAATATGTCGCTTCGGGGTTAATACAAGTCAGAATTTCCAGAAAAAAACATTTGCTTGGAAATGGCATTTACAACATAAAATTTTATGTAGTAACTGGCTCAAAAAATCTAATTGTAGTGTACAGTTTGTTTAAAAAACTGGTAAATTTTGTAAAATTGCTCAAAAAAAACAATTATAACATAAAAATCAAGCTAAAAATTTGCTCAAAAACCGCATTTACCATTAGGAAAACCCAATAATAGCTTTTTTTTTTAGAAAAATATTAGTAATATACATGAAATTGGCAGAAGCCCATTTGCCACATAAAAAATGATAAAAACAAAATTTGAACAATGTCAAAAATCTAAGAAAATAGCTTAGAAACAATTTATTAGGTAAAACTGATAAAAAATTGTCAGGGGACTATTAAAATTAAGATCTACTTAGACCATGAGTCTAAAAATCTTTAATTTAACTTGTTCTAAGTATTTTAAGTATGCTTCTAAAGTCTTCTGAAATCTTTCAAAGTAGCCTAACAACTCTTCTAAAGACTATGATTGTCCAAATTTTTTATTAGCAACATGTGCATTAAAAATTTAAACCAAATTCTATTTTTTTTTTGTTATGTTTGCAGTTTTTATAAAATGCAAAGCTAACAAGTTTAGAATTTTTGAAAAAACTTTCTGTGTAGTTAAGTATAAAATCAGAATTTTAAAAATTTTGGTTATTATTAAAAAAATTGTAAATTCAAAAAAACATGTTTTGAATTGATGCAACAATACCAAATTTTGAAAAAATATAAAATCAAAATTTTAATATTTTTTTTGTGTATTTGCAATTTTTATAAAAAAATAAAAAATATAAAAATTCTAAAATAAATGTTTATATTATTAAAAAAAAAAAAAATAAGTTTTAAAAATTGTTTAAAAAACTAAACGTGTAATCAAAATTTAAAAAATATGTTGATGTAAATACATTTGTTTAATAACAAAAAATAATTAATTCAAAAAATATGTTTATAATTTTTAAAGAAATAATAAATTTAAAAAAATTATGTTTACTTAAATTTGAAATCAAAATTTTGAAAATAGTTGCTATAATTACAATTTATATTAAAAAAAAATGTAACAACTTTAAAAATTTACATAACATTTACACACTTAAGTAAGTAAGCGGGAACTTAGTCTAAGTCTTGTAAGCATATAATTGTTATTCCCCACCCAATTGTTTGTAATCCAATTTCTTAGTAACAAGCACTTGGGTGGATAAGCGAAAACAAAGTTTAAATATTGTGCACGAGTAGTTTAAACTTGTGTTGCCCACCCACCCGCCCAAGTGTTTGTAATTCTTTACCACTAAACACTTGAGTAGGTAAGTGGAAATTTAGTTTAAGTTTTGTGAGCGTGTAATTATTATTCCCCACCCAATTGTTTGTGATCCAAATTCTTGGTAACAAAAACATGGGTGGGCGGGCAAAAACAAAGTTTAAATTTTGTGCGCGTGTAGTTTAAACTAGTGTAAAAACCCACTTGCCCAAGTGTTTGTGATCCTTTAAAGCCACGTTTAATACATAAAAATATTTAAAATCGATGCAAAAAACCATTTTACACCATAAAAATTGCACAGAAAACATATTTTTATATTAAAATTTTGTAATAATTTAAGTTTTTTACATAAAATATTTCAAAAATGACACAAAAAACTTAATATAAGCATAAAATAATGTTAACTACATAAAATATATCAAAATTAATACAAAAAAATTATTTTTAACATGAAATTTGCACCAAAATCACGTTTAATGTATAAAAGTTATTTTTGACATAATATTTTCATATTAAAATTTGTTAATAACTTACGTTTAATACGTAAAATAAATCAAAAATAATATAAAAAAAACTATTTCTAACATAAAATTTGCTCCAAAATTATGTTAACTACATAATATGGATTAAAATTAAGGCAAACATTTTATTCCACGTTTACCACATAAATTTGGTTATAATTGACGCACAAACCCCATTTTACAACATCAAAATTGCACAGAAAACTTAATTTCGTATTAATACTCGCTAATAATTTACGTTTTCTACATTAAATATATCAAAAATGACATAAAAAACTTAAGATAAGCATAAAATTTGCCCTTGAATCATTTTTACTACATAAAATATATCAAAATTGGTACAAAATTATTTTTAAAGTAAAATTTGCTTCAAAATCATGTTTACTATTCAAAATTAAATCAAATTGACGCAAAAAACTTAATTTTAGCATAATATGAACTCTAAAACCACATTTACCACATGAAATTAGTTAAATTTGACGCAAAAACTCATTATACAGAATAAAAATTGCACAGAAAACTTAATTTCATAATAAAATTTGCTAATAATTTGCGTCTACCAATAAAAATAGATTAATAATAACACAAAAAATTTAATGTAAGCTTAAAATTTACTCTAAAATCATATCTGCTTTATAAAATATATCAAAATTGATGCAAAAACATGTTTTTAACATAACATTTGCTCCAAAATCACGTTTACTACATATAATTGATTAAAATTGAACCAATAAACTTATTTTTAGCATAATATTAACTCTAAAACCACGTTTACTACATGAAATTGGTTAAAATTGACAAAAAAGAACCATTTTAAAGCATAAAAATTGCTGAGAAAACTTATTTTTATATTAAAACTCAGTAGTAACTCACGTTTACTACATAAACTATATCAAAAATGACACAAAAAACTTATATAAGCATAAAATTTGCTCTAAAATCATGTCTACTAGATAAAATATTTCAAATTGATACAAAAAACCTAATTTTAACATTAAATTTGCTCCAAAATCACGTTTACTACATAAAATTGATTAAAATTGACGCAACAAACTTAGTTTTAGCATAATATCAACTCTAAAACCACGTGTACAACATAAAATTAATTAAATTTGAAGCAAAAAAACCCATTTTGCAGCATAAAAATTGGACATAAAACTAGTTTTTGTATTAAAACTTGCTAATAATTCACGTTTACTTTATGAAATATATCAAAAATTATAAAAAAAAACTTATTTTTAACTTAAAGTTTGGTCCAAAATAACGTTTACTATAAAAAATTTATTAAAACTGACACAATAAACTTATTGTTAGCATAATATTAACTCTAAAACTACGTTTGCTATATAAAATTAGTTAAAATTGGCGCAAAAAACCATTTTACAGCATAAAAATTGCACAGAAAACTTATTTTCGTATTAAAATTTGCTAATAATTTACGTTTTCTACATTAAATATATCAAAAATTGCTCCAAAATCAATATTAGTAGTAATTTTGAGCAGTTTTTGTGTATTTTTTTGACAATTAAAGTCTTATTTCAACTTTAAAAAGTAGCCTTGAATGTTTGGCGGTTTAACTTAAGTTAAGTTTGCATTATATTAAACAACGCATTTCAATTTAAAAAAACGATTTATTTAAAAAAAATCTAAAAACTTAAAAAAAACTCTACATACTAAAAATCATCTTCCACTATTGGTGGTTCAACCTTGACTTACATTTTATCAAGTAGATGCAAACAAATAAAAAAAAAATATAGCAGCAAACATAAACTTAAAACTTCATTTCTAAACAGTAAGATAGGTTTGGTACTGAAAGGTGCCCAAAAAACAATTTTTTGATTTTGATTGGTCGATATTATTGATAAATTTTCTAATAATCTACTGAAACATTCTTAATGATTCTAGAAGTATTATTGTGTAAATGAAGGATCTGTCATAGTCTTAGAAGTATTATTTGTGTAAATGAAGCATCTGTTTTGTTTCTAAAAGCATCAGTTATGCTAATAAAAGCTTCTAGAGTATTTGTAATATTTCAAAAAAGTCAAAAACTCTATTAAAGTATCTTTAATGATTCTAGAAGTATTAATTGTGTAAATAAAGAATCTATCATAGTCTTAGAAGTATTAATTGTGTAAATGAAGCATCTGTTTTGTTTTTAGAAGTATCAGTTATGCTAATGAATGCTTCTAGAATATTTGTAATATTTCAAAAAAATCAAAAACTCGACTGAATCATCTTTAATGATTCTAAAAGAATTAATTGTGTAAATGAAGAATCTGTCATGTTTCTAGAAGTTATAATTGTGTAAATAAAGCATCTGTTATGTTCCTAAAAGCATTATTTATGTTAATAAATGCTTCTAGAATACTTGTAATATTTCAAAAAAATCAAAAACTCTACTGAATCATCTTTAATGATTCTACAAGTATTATTTGTGTAAATAAAGGATTTGTTATAGTCTTAGAAGTATTAATTGTGTAAATGAAGCATCTGTTTTGTTCCTAGAAGCATCAGTTATGCTGATAAATGCTTCTAGAATATTTGTAATATTTCAAAAAAACCAAAAACTCTACTGAAGCATCTTTAATATATATAGAAGTATTAATTGTGTAAATGAAGCATCTGTCATGTTCTTAAAAGTATTAATTGTATAAATAAAGCACCTGTCATGTTTCTAAAAGTAATAATTGTGTAAATAAAGCATCTGTTATGTTCCTTAAAGCATAATTTATGCTAATGAATGCTTCTAGAATACTTGTAATATTTCAAAAAAGTCAAAAATTCTACTGAAGCATCTTTATTGATTCTAGAAGAATAAATTGTGTAAATAAAGGATCTGTCATAGTCTAAGAAGTATTATTTGAGTAAATGAAGTATCTGTTTTGTTCCTAGAAGCATCAGTTATGCTAATAAATGCTTCTAGAATATTTGTATTATTTCAAAAAAGTCAAAAACTCTACTGAAGCATCTTTAATATATATAGAAGTATTAATTGTGTAAATGTAGCATCTGTCATAGTTTTAGAAATATTATTTCTGTAAATAAAACATCTGTTATGTTCCTAGAAGCATCAGTTATGCTGAAAAAAGCATCTAAAATAATTGTAATATTTCAAAAAAGTCAAAAACTCTACTGAAACATCTTTAAAAATTCTAGAAAAACTATCGGTGTAAATAATGCATCTTTCATGTTCTTAGAAGTATTAATTTTGTAAATAAAGCATCCATTATGTTTCTAGAAGCATCAATTAAGCTAATAAATGCTTCTAGAATATTTGTAATATTTCAAAAAAGTCAGAAACAATACTGAAGCATCTTTAATGATTCTAGAAGTATTAATTGTGTAAATGAAGCATCTGTAATGTTCCTAGAAATATTAAATGTGTAAATAAAACATCTGTTATGTTCCTGAAAGCATCAGTAATTTTAATGAATGCCTCTAGAATATTTATATTATATCAAAAAAGTCAAAAACTTTACTGAAACATCTTAAATGATTCTAGAAGTATTACTTAAGTAAATAAAGCATCTGTAATGTTCCTAGAAATAATAATTGTGTAATTAAAGCATTTGTCATAGTCCTAAAAGCATCATTTATGCTAATTAATGCTTCTAGAACATTTTTTGTAATTAAAAAAAATCAAAAACTCTACTGAAGCATCATTAATAATTATTAGAAGTATTAATTTTTTATAGAAGTATTAATTGTGTAAATAAAAAATCTGTCATGTTTCTAGAAGTTTTTATTCTGTAAATAAAGCATTTGTTTTGTTCCAAATAGCATCAATTATGCTAATAAACTCTTCCAGAAAATTTGTAGAATTTCAAAAAAGTTAAAAACTGTACTAAAGCATCTTTAATGACTCTACAAGTATTAATTATGTAAAAGAAGCATCTGTCATGTTTTTAGAAGCATTAGTTAAGTAAATGAAATACCTGTTATGTTCCTAGAAGCATCAGTTATGCTAAAAAAAGCATCTAAAATAATTGTAGTATTTCAAAAAAGGCAATAACTCTACTGAAACATCTTTAAGAATTCTAGAAAAATTATCTGTGTAAATAAAGCATCTTTCATGTTCTAAAAAGTATTAAATTTGTAAATAAAACATCTGTTATGTTTCTAGAAGCATCAGTTAAGCTAATAAACGCTTCTAGAATATTTGTAATATTTCAAAAAAGTCAAAAACTCTACTGAAGCATCTTTAATGATTCTAGAAGTATTAATTGTGTAACTTGAAGCATCTGTCATGTTCTTAGAAATATTAATTGTGTAAATGAAGCATTTGACATGTTTCTAGAAGCATCAATTATGCTAATGAATGTTTCTAGACTATATGTAATATTTAAAAAAAGTCAAAATCTTTACTGAAGTATTTTTATTAATTCTAGAAGCATTAATTGTGTAAATAAAGCATCTGTCATGTTCCTTGAAATATTAATTGTGTAAATAAATCATTAGTCATGTTTTTAGAAGCATCAGTTATGCTAATAAATGCTTCTAGACTAGTTGTAATATTTCAAAAATGTCAAAAATTGTACTAAGGCATCTTTAATGATTTTAAAAGTATTAAATGTGTAATTGAAGCATCTGTCATGTTTTTAGAAGTATTAATTGAGTAAATAAATTTTCTGTCATTAGTCTAAAAGCATCAGTTATGCTAAGAAAAGCTTCTAAATTTTTTTAAATATTTCAAAAAAGTCAAAAACTCTACTGAAGCATTTTTAATGATTCTAGAAGTATTAAATGTGTAGATAAAGCATTTGTCATATTTCTAAAAGTATTAATTGTGTAAATAAAGCATTTGTCTTGTTTCTAGAAATATCAGATATGCTAATAAAAGTATCTAGAATATTTGAAATATTTCAAAAAAGTTAAAAATTCTACTAAAGCATCTTTTATAATTCAATAAATATTAAGTGTGTAAATAAAGCATCTGTCATGTTTCTAGAAGTATTATTTGTGTAAATAAAACATTTGTCATGTTCCTAGAAACATCAGTTACGCTTCTATAATAATTGTAATATTTCAAAAAAGTCAAAAACTCTACTAAAGCATCTTTAATGATTCAAGAAATATTAATTGTGTAAATGAAGCATTTGTAATGTTCCTTAAAGTATAAATTGTGTAAATAAATCATCTTGCATGTTTCTAGAAGTATTAATTGTGTAAATAAAGCATTTGTCATGTTCCTAGAAGCACCAGTTATGCTAATAAATGCTTCTAGAATATTTGTAATATTTCAAAAAGTCAAAAGCTTTACTAAAGCATTTTCAATGATTTTAAAAGTATTAATTGTGTAAATAAAGTATCTGTCATGTTTCTAAAAATATTAATTTTGTAAATGAAGCATCTGTTGTATTCCTAGAAGCATCAATTATGCTAAGAAGTTTCTAGAGTATTTGTAATGTTTTAAAAAAGTCAAAAACTTTACTGAAGCATCTTTAATGATTCTTGAAGTATTTTATAGTCTTTTTTAACAAAAAATTTTAGGTCTAACGTTTTTCAATTTTGTACAACTTTAGATATAAACTTTCATAATTTATTTTCTTATGTTTATTGTTTGTAAATCTAGATAAAGACAGAAATTTAACATAATTATTCAATGTTTACAATATTTCAAGCAGTTGTAGACACAATTTGACAGCTTTTGAAATTTTGTAAATATTTTAACGTTTTATAGACTTAATTTGAGAGATTTTTTTTATTAAAAAAATGTTAATTATTTTACAGCAAAAACTAACGACGCAATTGATAAATCATATTTTTTATTATTTTTACAATACAAAACAAAGTCAGTAGCCACTTTACATTTCAGAAAAATTCAGATAATATTTCGTAGTTTTGCACGTAAGTCAACATTAAAATTGTAAAAGCTTCAGATAAGATTAAGATGCATAATTCCAAGTAAACTTTCTTGTAATTTTATTAAACGCATCACTGGAATAAATTCTATTAACAGCCAGCAACGGGTTTAGAGTGCAACATAAACTTAAACTATTTATTTTGCTTTTCTGTAAATGCTTATTAAATATTATTAAGAAGACGACTTCCTATTGAAACTGTGAATGATAAAAATATAAATAAAATTAAAACTTTAAAAATAGAACCGTTCAACTTCCTATAAAACTCAATTAATTCTCCGCAACATAGTCCACTTCCTTTTTAATATAAATTACGTTATCATCGAATACTTGAGTCTATATAAAATATCACTTCCCGGATATAAATTCCAAGCACGATTCATGAACTAACAGCATTATAAAAGTGTCTTCACTGCACTCCCATCGCATTATCCTTTTCTCAATGTAAACGGAAAAAACATACAGAAAAATGCAGAGTGAGATAAAATCGCACACTTCTTCTTACCTGTGCTCTTGCCTGTTCCCCCACGAGAATAACATCTCTTGTAGCATCATGGAGCGGAATATCGGATATAAAGAGACCATTTCCTGTAAGTCCTTCAAGTCCATCTAAGAATGGTGAGCCTATAAATAGGATAGAATCTGATTCCGGACAGTACACCATTTGTCCTTTCAATTCCAAACACTGAAACAAATATTAAATAGAAATTAATTAAATTTTGTATAACGTTATTATTTTGTAATTTAGTATATAACATCAATTAAAATTGTCTTGTTTGATCATTGTAGCTTAATTAATTAGTTAAAATAATGATTTGTTAAGGAAGATTGATCTCAGAATATGCTTTATGCATTTGTCAATTATTTGACGTAATTGTGTCAATAATCCTCTGCCAATAATGTATTCACGTCCATTCGCCATTAAGGTTTCAAGCAGATTATTCTCGTCCACATTGCGGAAATTACCGCACACATTGGAGCCTCGTTATGGGCCATTAAATAGTTTCGATTTTCAAGCCTATAGCAACTCAAATCTACAATAGATAGCATTCATACTTAATTAAGCTTATTTATTGAAATTAAATCAATAATTATATTTTAATTATGAATATTAATCAACCACAACCAATCCACATACTGATTTCGTATTCAAATTGAAATGAATTTAAATCTGATTATTTTATGTTCCGGTTTTGTATGAATACTATTGTTTTCTTTGCTTTTTTCCTGTTTATATTAGTAGACGTCTGGGTACTTAAAAAAAGTTCACCTCGTCAGTTTCGCAATTTCATTCGCATGAGAAAGTAATATACAAAGTTTCGGGACTTATTTGAGTTTATTACCGTTATGGGGGTTATTTTCGTTTAGGTTAGAATATATTTGCAATTTGTAAGTGTTCTGTTTTATACTCAACTTTTGGAATATATCATTTTATCACATAATATATCTACTGAATTAAACATTATTAGATGATGATGTTTCACAATTAGTTTAGTAAAAAACATTTGACATTTTTTATGGCTTCTGGGCAAATGATTTTTAATCTATTATTAGTCAGTCAAACATTAAAAATAAGTAATTTACTAATTGTCCACAAACACTTTGGTAATGGTACATTTTGTATGGACAGAATGGTTTTAAATCTTGAAGTATTACTGTACCTATAAGAAACCTTAGACCAATTCTAAATTGTATTTTTGATTTTTCTTTGTAACTAACACATAGGTTGTGAGAAATAACATTTTTAATATAACCAAACTTAATTTTTTTAAAACTGTAAATGCGTACATAATTATAGGGAAAAACTAGAACAGTTCTTGGGGTTTTCAATCTGCAATGGACTTGATGATCATTTGTGTACTTTGCGGTTTTTTGAAGTTTCATCTATGTTTGCGTGTGTGGTTTGGTAGATAGTTGTGGATGGTGTCATACGAGTATTAGTCTGATTTAGTCTAAATTAACTTAATTATTTTATATTGTACATTTTGTAAATGACTTTAATCTGTAATTGGAATATTTTCTGTTGGAATAAATAAATAAATAAAAACATTTGTTTAACTCTTAAAACTCTTAAAAATGTTTAGGAACATTTGATCAAACTAAAAACTCCAAACGTGTTTTCCCAACTCTAAAAAACTTTCACCAACTTCTAGAAACTACTAAAAATCCAAAGAACCTTTGACTAACTGTAATTACTTTAAAAACGCTTTTGGTGTTCGAAAAACTTTGGTCTAACTCTAGAAATTTTGACTAAATTCTAGAAACTCTTTACAAGTTCTAAAAACCAATTCTAAAACTTTTTAAGAAGAAGACTTAAACCAATTTTTAAATCTCCTGAAAAATTTCTAAAAATCTGTAAGGTATTCTAAAAACTTTAACCAAATTTAAAACTTTTATACCAAATTTTAGAAAATCTTAAAAAAATAATTATTTTATCAAATTCTAAAAACACATAAAAAAATATAAAAACCTTTGCCCACATCTAAAAGCTTTTTAGTAAACTCTAAAACCTTTTAATCATCTCTAGAATTTCCAAAAAAATTTTAGAAACATTTGAAAAAATTTTAGATACTCCTAAAGTATTTTAGAAACCTTTCAACAAATTAGAAAAATATGTCCAAAGCTCTAAAAATTTTTAACCAACTCTAGAAACTAAGTTTTTAATTAACAAAATTCTAGAAACTTTTGACCAACTATAAAAACTTCTGAATAGTTTTCTAAAAATATTTGAAAAAAATTTCCTAAAATTCTACAAATTTTTTAACTAACTCTAGAAATTTCAAAAATATTAAAACATTCTAGAAACCTTTGACCAACTATAAAAAACTTTTAAGAAATTTTAGAAACACTTAATCGAAAACTCTTAAAAATCTTTGGCCAAGAGTAGAAACTCCTAATAAATTTCAGAGTCGTTCTATCACATTCTAAAAACTTGTAAACTGCTTTAGAAACGTTTAGCAAACCTAAAAACCGCTTTACAAAACCTTGACCAGATCTAGTAAGATCAGAAAAATTTAATCAAATTTTAAAAACTCCAACAATGTTCTAAAAACCGTTAGCCAATTCTAGAAACCTTTCGCCAAATTTTAGAAACTTCTTAAAAATTCTAAACATCTTTTAAATTGTAAAATCCTAAAATGTTTCAAATTTTAACTCTAAAAATCTTTAGCTCTTTACTCTAAAAGTCCGTAAACATTTTGCTAATTTTAAAACTTCCTGAAAAACTTCGGAAGCGTTAGAAACACTAAAAATGTTCTAAAAGCCGGTAGTCAACTCTAAAAACAATTGCCTAAATTCTAAAAACTTTTAAGAAAATTTTAAAACTTCTGACCGACTTAAAAAACTCCTTAAACATTTAAAAAACATTTAATTAAATCTTAAAAACCACTAAAAAGGTATAAAAATCTTTGACCAACTCTAAAAAATTTGGATGCAATCTAGAAACTTCTAAAATGTTTCAGAAACCTCTGGTTAATTTTAAAATTTTTCAATCAAAATTTAAAAATCTCTGAAAAATTCTAGAGTTTTTTAAGCAACTCTAAAAGCTACTAAAAATTTTTTTATCAAATTCAGTTAGTCAACTCTAAAGACTTTCACCAAATTTTAAAAACTCCTACAAAATTCTAGAAACCTTCGACTAATTCCAATTTTTTTTTGAAAAATTCAATTGTTTAATCATTCTGTGGTTAACTCTAAAAGTCTTTTACCATATTCTAAAAACTTTTGAACAACTCTAAAATTTTCTAAAGAATTTTATTTTTTTTTATCATATTGTAGAAATTCCTAGCTAGTGTTCAACAATTCTTTCACTAAATTCTGGTTATTTTTCAAATTTTTTAAACATCTTTGAACACTCCTAAAAAATGTTGAAATGTTAGAAAAACCTTTGCCAACTCTAAAAGTCTTTTACTAAATTTTAAAACCTCTTGAAAATTTTTTTTTACCAAATTAAATTTTTTTTAAATTTCAAAAATATTTAATCAAACTCTAGAAACTCCTAAAAAATTTAGAAACATTTCTAGAAACCTTTTAATATTTTCTAGAAACTCCTTAAAAATTTTTGAATTCATTGACCAACTACAAAAACATTTAATCAAACTCTAGAACTTCTAAAGTGCTCTCAAAACCTTTGGCTAATTAAAAAAAACTTCTATAAAACCATTTGCCAACTTTATAGATTTCTAAAAAAATTCTGAAACATTTGTTCAAATTCTGAAAACTCCTAAAATATTCTAGAAATTTTTGACCAAATTTAAAAACATTTGACCAAAGTCTAAAAACTATTAAAAAACTTAAAAACCTTTGACCAAATCTAGAAACTTCTAAAGTGTTCTAGAAACCTATTGCCAAGATTAGAAATATTTTATTATTTAAACTCCAAAAAAATTCTGGAAAACAATGACCAATTAATAAATCTAGTAATGTTTGATCAACTGATCTAGAAACATTGACCAAGTTTAGAACCCTTAAAGTGTTCTAAAAATTTTTGGACAACTTTTAACAAATTCTAGCTACTCCCAAAAAGTTCTGTAAATCTTTGAACAACCTTTGGAACTCTTAAAAAATGTTAAAATATTAGAGAAATATCTAGCCAACTGTAGAAGTGATTTAACAAATTCTAAAAAACTACAAAAACCTTTGATTGTCTTTAAAAACTTTAAAAAATATTTTAATAAAGACTAAAAACATCTGGGCTGTTTTAAATTTTTTTGACCAATTCTAAAAACTTCTGGAAAACTCTTTAAAAATTCTAGAGCAATTTTAGAAAATTCTGAAAAATGGTCAAAACAATTTAGAACAGCTCAGGATTTTTTTGAATATAATAAAATATGTTTAAAGTTTTTCAAAAATTTCTAAAAATAGTCAAAGTTTGCTACAACTTCTCAGGAGTTTCTGGAATGTTGTGAAAGTTTTTTAAAGTTGGCTAAAAACTTTTAGGACATTTCAAATTTTTTTGATTTAGTCAAAGACTTCAAGAACTCTTTGAGAATTGATAATAATAATAATAATAATAATGTTATGTTTTTCAAATATGTTATTTTGTATTAAAAGAAACACTTCCAGTTCGATTATCTTCTTACGCACACCTTGAATATTTAAAAAGTAAAGATTTAAGTGATTAGAAGTATCATCTATGATCCCGCGGCATTTACTTTGGGTGATAGAAAAAAACGACTTATTCTAACGTTTCTGGGCCAATTTGCAGGGTTTGTTATTATATTGCTATATAACATTGGCACAGTGACTTTAAACGACGCATACTCATCGGGATTTCTTGAATCAAGTTTCTCGCAATTAAAATTTTCAATTTTTAATTACTTTAAATATTTTAATATATCATTAACATTTGTTTCTTTATCTAGGTGATATATATGATAATGATAGTATCTAGGTGCAGCTTTCAATGATACATCATTTGACGTTCCATACATAATATTTTTCTTATTAGAGCGCCGTTTATTTATTGTACGCCACTCTCCATTTTCATTATTATTCCTTGTATTATTGTTTAAAATGTTTTCAATGTTGATAGGGGGTTTCAGAGACTCGGACACATTTTTATTCTTCCTATCAGTTTTCGTTTTATTTCCTGAATTTTTTATTTCCAATATGGTTTTTGTTACATCGGAATATTTTATTTTGTCAGCTGTATTTCCTGCATTATTGGATTCAGATAACACACTCGTGTTATTTGTTTGCAATTCTGTTGTTTTCTCATTATCTTCTTTTAATACTTTTATCTCTTTAATTAGCTTAGAGATTGTATCTTTTAAAGGTTTTACCTCATTGTTAACTATTTCTTGGAGCATTGCCTTAAAATCTTCACTTTTTAAGTAAGAAATTATAGGATCCTCGCTTGCAGATCTTAGATCTGATCTCCCCATTATGAGAGATATCAGATTTAAATATTATTCACTTAAAAATAACTTTCGTTTTAACGTAAAATACTATTTCGGCTCAGAAACACGTCCGACTCACGCGGCGGTTCGACAACGATAAAATGTTGTGTTTTTATAGTTTAATGAAAGGCTTGACAAAATAGATTCTGGAACCAAATAATAAGTTCTAGAAAATCATTTGCAAATTTAATTTTAGATACTTTTAGAAAAGTTCTTGAAACTATTAACAAAGTTTAGCAAAATTCTAAAAATTTTCATTGAGAAAATTAAAATAAACATTTAAAAACTTTTGACCATTGCCAAAAATTTAAGTTTCTTTTCTTTCTCTCTATATTAGAGATATTCAAAATTTTGGATAACCAACAATTAGGTGGGTGGGTGGAACACTCTATAACATAATTACTAACCAACAGTTTAAACTAAAGTGCCCACCCACCCGCCCAAGTGTTGGTGATTCAAAATTTTTAAAGGCTCTTTTCTTCCCGCGATAAAAGTGTCTCTATCAGAGCAGGCAATGAATATACAAGTTTTAGAATAACCAACAGTTGGGTGGGTAGATGGGATACTCCATAACATAATTACCAGTAAATAGTTTAAACTAGAATGCCTAACCACCCGCCCAAATGTTGGTGATTCAAAAATTTGAGTGTCTCCTCTCTGCCCGCGTTGAAATTTTCTATATCAGAGAAAGCAATTAAACTTTTGAATAACCAACACATGAGTGGGTGGATGGGGCACTCCATAACATAATTACCAGCTAATAGTTTAAACTGGAACAAAATCTTTATATCAGAAAAGGGAATTGAAATACAAAGTTTTGAATAATTAACACTTGGGTGGGTTGGTGGGACACTCCATTACATAATTACCAGCCTTTAGTTTGAACTGAAACCACCCACCTGCCTAAGTATTGTTAATTCAAAAATTGGAAGTCTCTATATCAGAGAAGGCAATTAAAATACAAATATTTGGATAACTTACACTTGGGTGCGTAGGTAGGACACTCCTTAACATAATTACCAGCTAATACTTTAAACTGGAATTCCCATCTACCCGCCCAAGTGTTGGTGATCCAGAAATTGAAGTTTCTTTTTCTGTTAGCGTTGGAAATTTCTATACCAGAGGAGGCGATTAAAATACAAACTTTTGAATAACCAACAATTGTTACTTAAATACTCTTAAAAAGTTTTCAAATGTTTTAAGGTTTTTGAACAAAGAATCAAATTGTCCAGTATATGTATTTTTCTATTCTATTCCTTTTTATTTTTTTACTGTTTTTTTTTTGGTTAATTAGTTAAGTTTGAAATAAGTTCTACTTTACAACCAACTCTAAAAATCCCTGATAATTTTGACAAGTTCTTTGATGCAATTAAGTATTAGGTTGGCGGCATATTTTAAGTTTCTTTGCAATCTGCTCTATAAGATAGGCTTGCCAGAATTAGCTTATCTTTGTAAAGAAAATATTTTTTTGAACCCATGCAAATTTCCCAAAATCACAATTTGATAATATAATGAAGAAAAATGGAGTTTTACTAAATTTTTTATAAAAGTTATTTTTTTGAACAAACTTGTTAGGTTAGGTTAGGTTAGGTTTTAATGACCTGATGTAACCAACGCATTAGACTTATTGGATTAAATAAAATGTTGTAACTTCCAAATAGTTTAATAGATTTTGCTACAATTTGGTATCAATTTAGTACATTATCATAAGTACCAAATGCATAAAATTCATGAAAATAGATTGGCCCAAATTTGCATAATTTCAATTTTATTGACTTCATGTAACTTAATAAAGAGACTTGCTAGTAACATTAAAAATTTGTAACTCCTAAACGGTTCATTAGATTTTGCTACAATTTGGTACCAATTTAGTACCATAGGTACCAATTGAGTAAAATTTATAAAAATTAATACGCTCAATTTTTTATAACCTTAACTTAATTGATCTGATATATCCAATGCTTTAGGTTTATTGGATTAAAACAAAAATTTGTAACTCCCAAACGGTTTATTAGATTTTGCTACAGTTTAGTACTAATTTAGTACATTATCATAAGTACCAAATGCATAAAATTTATGAAAATCGATTGGCCCAAATTTGCATAATTTCAATTTTACTGACTTTATGTAACCCAATAAAAAAGCTTGCTAGTACCATTAAAAATTTGTAACTCATAAACGGTTTATTAGATTTTACTACAATTTGGTACCAATTTAGTACATTATCATAGGAACTAACTGCGTAAAATTTATAAAAATTAATACGCTCAACTTTTTATAACCTCAACTTAAGTGACCTGATGTAACCAACGCATTAGACTTAATGAATTAAATAAAATGTTGTAACTTCCAAACGGTTCTTTAGATTTTGCTACAATTTGGTACCACATTAGTACATTATCATAGGAACTAACTGCGTAAAATTTATAAAAATTAATACGCTAATTTTTTTATAACCTCAACTTTAGTGGCCTGATGTAACCAACGAATTAGGCTTATTAGCTTAAATAAAAATTGGCAACTTCTAAACGGTTCATTAGATTTTGCTACAATTTGGTACTCAATTACTACATTATCATAGGTACCAATTGCTTAAAATTTATAAAAATTAATACGCTCAATTTTTTATAACCTCAACTTTAGTGACCTGTAGTAACTAAAGCATTAGGCTTATTGGATTAAATAAAAATTTGTAACTTCCAAACGGTTCATTAGATTTTGCTACAATTTGGTACTCATTTACTACATTATCATAGGTACCAACTGCGTAAAATTTATAAAAATTAATACGCTCAATTTTTTATAACCTCAACTTTAGTGATCTGATGTAACCAACGCATTAGGCTTATTAGCTTAAATAAAAATTGGTAACTTCTAAACGGTTCATTAGATTTTGCTACAATTTGGTACTAATTTACTACATTATCATAGGTACCAATTGCTTAAAATTTATAAAAATTAATACGCTCAATTTTTTATAACCTCAACTTTAGTGACCTGTAGTAACCAACGCATTAGGTTAAGATTATCTTAGATGGTGCCCAAATCTAGAACAGAACCATGAAATTCAAAAAATATATAACAATAATATGCAGTCAACAAAAAATGCTGGCTATTAAAGTAACCTGCGGCTATAGAACAACGTCAACCAAAACTATACTTGTGATAGCTTTAATAATGCCCGTAGAACTGCAAGTAGAGCTAAGGAGCAGAGAGTACAAGAAAAATAAAAGAGAAAAAAAAGAAAAAAAAAGGAAAAAATGATGGAAAAATGGCAAACCTCATGGGAAAAGAACTCAGGCAAAGCAAATTGGACTAAAAAGCTAATTAAAAATGTAACCAAATAGACTAACAGGAAGCATAGAGTATCAGATTATTTTCTAACCCAAGCTTTGACCGGACACGGAGACTTTAATTTTATCTCTGTCGTTTTCACATAACGCAGAAAAGGATGTGCAAAGTGTGTCAAATCTTGAACATACTCTGTTCAATTGCAGCAGATGGAGCCTCAAAAAAGAAAGAAAATCTTAAAAAAAAATGGAAGAAATGCTAACACCAGAAAACATGACGGACATTATGCTAAGAAATGTAGATTGCTTGCAAGCTAGAAAAAGCGTTCAGCGTCCGGGCGTGTATCTTTGCAGATATGAATTTGCAATTACGAAGATACAAGATCTCGCCAAGTGGAGTGAGAACCCCACACTCAGGCTAGAAGAGTTAAGGTTAGGTTAGGTTAGACTAACCAAATATTACGTCATAAATAAATTTACTGTGCATTTTAATATTTGCACCGTAATCGGTTCAAACTCCCTGACAATCGGCATTGCAGAGAAACGCGTCAAATTTTTATTTTCTTTTAGATAGGCTATGAAATCTCATAAAAAATTATTTGTTATTTTTAAGAAACGCATTTGCATCTGCAAAGTGATGTCCTAAACCAACACTCGTTTGCAGAAGTTTGCTGACTTTTTAAAAATGCCTATCTTGAGAGCTCTGTAGTCACTACCTGGGCTTTTTATTAACTATACTTTCTTCGATGCATTAAAACATTTTTCTAGGCAGCTATTGTTGCCTTTGTTGAGACAGTTTGACTGACAAGTTCAACCAGCGTTACTTTGGGCAACTCTACAAAAAATGATTAATGTTTTCCTGTTTTTGAATTTAGAAAATACCACTTAGTTTGAGTCATAGAACACTTAAAAAAATGTTGCTTTTTTTGCCAAAGATCATTTTGACTCAACCTTTGTCTAAAAAATGATTTTTTACGACAATTTTTAATTTAATCAATTTTCAAGCATTTCCAAAGCATTCAAAAACTGCCAAATATTTTTTTAAACAGTTATAAATTGACAAAAAATGTTCTAAAATTGCCATTTAATGTCAAATGTACTTAAACTGTTAAAATCTTCAAAAATTGTTACTAAACAGTCTAAATATTTTACAAATTTACAAAAATGTTAAAAGTGTTCCTAAATGAACAAAAAAGTCTCCAAAACGTTTATATTTGATGAAATATTTTTTTTACAAATTGACAATAAATTATCTAAAATTGCCATTTAATTGTCATATGTACTTAGACTATCAAAATTTTAGAAAACAGTTCAAATATTTATTAAACTGTCAAAAGTGATTTCAAAAGTATTCCAAAATAAAGCATAAGAACTCCTCTAAATTTTTACAATTCATTTTAAAACTGTCAACTATTTTCTAAAACTGTTACAAACTAATAATAAATGTTTTAAAATTACCAATTAACTTTTTGATTTTAAAATTTCTTGCAGTTTAAAATAAAGTAAACTTATAAAAATTTCAAAGTAAAATACAATTTCTTCCACCTTACTCACAAGATGATGTGCGAGATATAAAATTTTCACTTTAAACGCGTAATAAAAATATGATACTGTAATTTTTCACCGTGTTAAAATGTAGAGCATCTTGAACGTCGTGGCACGTTATTGTAATAAATTAAGGGCGCAAGGAAAATAATAAATTTTCAAAAGCCAAGACGAAGCAATTTCCTGAAAATAGAGAAGTAATTATCGTCGCTGGAATGTAAAGACATCGCTCTCGGTGTGTAAACACAAACGCAGCACGACACGCAAACCCTATTGCTTGCTGTTAATGATCCTCGACGAAACTAAATTGCTGCGTGACTTTTTTTGGTCATGGATTTATATCATCACTCACTCAAGCTTGATTTAACCGTGCTATAAACAAGACTATAAATCAAAAGATATTACCAATAACAAGGATGTTGTATTATATTAAAATGCAAATTATGGGATGCAAAGAATAATAACATTTTTGATGATTCTATAGTGGGCTAATAATAATAAATTATTCACCATCAATAGATTTTGTGTATTAGAATGAAATAATGTAAGAACATTTACTATTTTCCATTGCAGAAATTTATTATAAGATTCGAATATGCAACCTGTGGAATGTTTTATACCGATTTGTGTTAGAAATATATGTACATTAATAAAAATATGTTTTACTTTGTAAATATTCGATTATACTGATTAAATTAATTAAATCCTCGTCATCCCTGGAATTATTAAATTTATTTAGAGTAAATATGATTAAATTTTGTAATTTTCATTAACCCAAACATTAATTATATGAACAGAAATTAAACAAGCCGCACATATGGCCTTAATTAAGGTCCTGCGGCATTGCAATATCACAATAAGTCAGTTTAGACAGTAAATAAATTATGATGTGAATTTGGAATAATATTTTAATTAACATCAAAGTAATATTGTCTACAAGCCAATTGGATTTATGCGTTTAATAAACGTTTTGAGTTAAGGTAAACTTTTTAAAATTGTTTTTACAAACTTTTTTAAAGCGTTTGGGAAGTTTGACATGGGTTAAGAACAATTGTTAAAGAAGTTTTAAACGTTCGTTCTTTAGTGATCAATAGTTAAATACTGTATGCTAATGCCCTAATGATTTCATCTAGTTTTTTTGTTAAATTAAGGTTTTTTAGAATAAAATAATAAAACTTGTTATTAATACTTAAAACTTTTTAAAAAATTTATTTGGTTTTAATTGACTTTGTTTGAAATAAATAACCAAAATGATTGATGAATTGTTTTGTTCATTAAGAAGAAAACTTATTTTACTTGAAAACTATCCTAAGAAAATCTCATTAAAGTTCTTGTTCTCTTACAGTAAATCTATCATCACTAAACAGTATTTCAAATTTTATTTTGTTTAATAAATACTAGACTTTTTATTATTATTATATAATTAATTTAAAATAAATAATTAAACCATATATTTATTTAGCTTATAAATATTTTTTTTAGATTAAATCAAACAGCAAAGAAAAATAAGCTCCAACTAAATGAAAGAAAGAAAAACACAACAAATCACCTGGCATCTCCGTAAAATTCTCTCCCCTTTTTGGCTATTAATAAAAAGTAAACCATCAAGACGTGCACATTTTTTCCCAACCACACCGACGCTTTCTACACAAATATACGAATATTTGTATTCGCCCGGGGTGCATAATTTATCCTCTCAACAATTCATCTCCATATGTCCTGGCGTTAATATAAATCTGTCGTTGCAGGCTAACTCACAAAAAATCCTTCTATTAAATTACATTTTCATATTTGCGCTCGCGTAACGGTGTCTGTGACGAATTATTTTATGCAAATTCTTCTTGAGAATTAAATAAATTTTGTTCACCCAACATAGTTAATATATGGATGGTAGAAGGTTTTGTCATATTTTTAGAACCGACTCACTGAATTAAATAGAGATTATTTATATTTATATTAAAATTTATAGTTGGTAATAAATTATAGAAAAATTTAATCTAAAGTTATTTAGTTTAACTGAATTTTATTTTGTACGTAAATAATGAAATATGCTGGAATATTTTTTTGTGTTTAAGTAAGCAATTTATATATATATATGGTCATGTATGAGTCAAGTGGACAGAATAAAAATTTGTTTTTGCTCAAATCACTGAAAATGCCTTCCTCTACATGAATCCTAAATATGTAATTTTTTTCAGATTTTTTCAGTAAGCCAAGTTATAATCAATCAAAATTTGAAAAAAATCAAAGTTTTTGAGTTTTTTTACATTTTTTGATCGTTTGTAACTTCTTCGGATTGCATTTTTAGAAAAAAATTATAATATACATTTTTTTTAGATTTTTGAAAGATTTGGAAAACGCGCTATTTATTAAACCAAAGTTGGTTAGACTGCTTTAACAATTTGGCATGAGACATCAGTGTTGTATTGTCTGTATATTGCAGAACATAGCTAGTTGAGTCAAAGTGGGTCGGATAAGAGCTATATAAGTCAGATCAAAAAAATTATACAAAAGAGAGGACAAAGGGGATCCTTGAGTAGGCATTACCTATTCAAACATAACGAGTTTGTTTCTTTAAAATCAAAATCAATATTTTATTAAGATAATTAGGCACATTTAAAACCAATAACTTAAAAAAAGTCCTAATTTCTAGACAAACGCCTTCTTTATGTTCATAAACAAAACGACTGAGTGCTTGCCTTTGAGGTGGGATGTTTGGATATTAAAAGTAAGGATTGTTAAAGGATGACTGGTAAATCTACGTTTAATAATTTAATAAAACCAAATTATGTAATAGGGATTTTATTGTAGATTTGTATTGAAAGTTTATTTTGTAATACACAAATAAAAAGTTTAAATACCAATACTACAACAACTCTAAATGCTAAAAATGATTTACCGACTGGTTAAAACCATTTTCAATAAACTTGTTTTTTTTAAAGAATCTGCTAGAAAAATTATGACTACACAAAAATTGCATTGCTGCTTTATGCGTAGTGTCTAGCAGCACAAAAAGGGCAAAACATAGCTCATGTTTACTTAATCATGCTTAAGTTTATAATACAACTGACACTAGACTAACGTTTTCTTGGTATCACTAAGGAAATTGCTAATAAAAACCATGTTTGTAGAAAACCGTAATTTTTAATTGTCTCTAGCCCAAAAAGGTATTCTAAAAATCATCTTTAATTTGCCAAACATTTTTATACGCGTTGGTGGACAGACAACCAAATATAACACTCATCAATAGCAAACCAAAAAAATCAAATAACAACACTTGCTGCTAATCAAGTTTTGTATCAAAAATAATCCTATAAACCAAAAATTGCTGAAAAACATCATTTTGTACACATTGTGTAAGTCTCATATTCGTCGTCGGTGTTATTGCACAAACTTCTTGTTAAATCTGATCTTGCACTGTTCTTGGACAATTTAAAAAAAAACTTTGATTTGAGATATCTTTATAAAAAGTAATCACAAAAGCTCAGATTGAGTTATCGTGGAAGCTATTGTATATGCTCATTCCTACTGATCAAGCAATTTCTCAGAAGGTCCATTGACACTCTGGCTGTATGACTGCTTGTTTCAGTGTTTTTATTTCTGGCATTTGAACACATCAAGCTGATGTTATTGTTATCTCACGGCCATCATCATCCTCAAAAAAATACTGGCCAGTTATTCCATTCAAAAAGATCGCATACCAGACAGTCACTTTGACCGGATGAAGAGTTTGTACAGTTCATAAGAATTCACATCAGTCCAATAGCAATAATTTTGTTTATTATATTCGTTGAGGTAAAAATGAGCCTTATCATTCATCCATATGTTATGAGCTACCAGTAGATCATCTGCAAACAGGTTTAACATGTGCTCACAAAAGCCAATGCGGATAAGGTAATCTCTAGGATTCAAAGCTTATTTAAATATTATACAAGAGTAAATGTAAATCATTATGTAAAATTTGTCTCACGGTTTGAGTTGAAAGTCCAAGAACAACGCTGTGGCGCCTGGCAGATTTTCAAGGGCTTCATGTAACGATAATCGTACAGCCTCCATATTTTCGGGTGTTTGCTCTGTTCTTACACTATTACCTCTTCTTGTTGTTTTACCCGTTGCTTTTAAGTTGTTAGCTCAAACAATAATGGCTTTACTGCTAAGAACAGGAGCACGAGAAGCAAGATGAAAATGTCAGCAAAACTCAAATTGGTTTCACGTATGGAACTTCCATTTTTAAAATACGCTGTAACAACAAAACCTCGCTATTCACCACTTCAACGCTGCATAGTTACTAATTTAAAAATGTATAGATGAACATGTAAATAAAACGTACACAAAACATTTGCTTTCATCTAACTTTCTAAACTGCTTTAAGAGGTTGGTTGCGGCCAACGCGCAGGTACGCTACATTGTAATCCAACTACTCGCACGTCATGCGCAGAAATGCATAAAAAATATACACGCATACACATTGAAAATATATATTATTTAACTGAACATACCAAGCCACATGTTACGTTGTCTTTTAACTAGTTAATCTTAGAACAGGCAATGATGTCAGTATGATCGACAATGCTTATACCAGTCTCTTGATTCAACAGCACAAATCTAACTTTGTTATAAATTAAAAAAATGCCAACTGTCATTCAATCTAAAGAAACCTTAAATCAGAAAAGAAAAAAGATTATAACAAACTTCAATTATAATAAATAAAATTATTTTGCCCTAATTTAAAGATGCAAAATGCTAAAAAAAATGATGCCCAAATAATAAAAAAAATAAATTTTAAATCTGGCAATTTCTTATGTTAAAAAATGCAACTAAACAACAAATAAAGCAGCTTTTAATTGCTTTGTACTATTTTATACAAAGCTACTATAGATGCTGTCATAAAGCAATATCAATCAAAGCATAAGAAATATTATGTTTTTGCAGTCAACACAAAAAAGTATGACAAAATTTATTTATGCTTTGGTTGGAGATGTCTTAATCACGCAAGACAAGTTAAAACCACTTCAAAAATTACAAAAAAAAATTGAAATTGATTAATCAACTCATTATGTAACATTTAACAAAATAATTAAATTAGGTTATGAAAAATTGTTGTTTTAATAGCAACTTTAGAAAAATCAAATTTCAACTTTTTTTGAAAATGATTAAAATACGTTTTAATTTTTTTTTTAAAGTTACCAAAGTTCAGAAATTAATTAATCAACTCATTAGTAACATGTAACAATTTTTTTTAATTAATTTTTCAAAAATTGTTGCGTTAACAGCAATTTTAGTATATAAAAATTTTGGCATTTTTTGAACATTACTAAAATACGTTTAGAATTTTTTGAAATATACCAAACTTCAGAAATTGATTACTCAACTCATTAGTAACATGTAACAAAATTTTTAAATTAATTTTTCAAAATTTGTTGCTTTAATAGCAATTTTAGTAAAACCAAATTTTGGCATTTTTTAAAAATAATTAAGAAAAGTTTAGGATTTTTCTTAAAATTACCAAATTTTAGAATTGACTCTTTGTTAAAATATAGGAATTAAATTTGCAAAAATTGTTGCTTTAGCAGCAATTTTAGTAAAATCAAATTTTGACATTTTCTGAAAATATTAAATAACGTTTAAAATTTTTTGAAAATTACTAAACTTTGGAAATTATTTATTCAACTCATTAGTAACATGTAACAAAATTTTTAAATTAATTTTTTAAAATTTGTTGCTTTAATAGCAATTTTAGTAAAACCAAATTTTGGCATTTTTTAAAAATAATTAAGAAAAGTTTAGGATTTTTCTTAAAATTACCAAATTTTAGAATTGACTCTTTGTTAAAATATAAGAATTAAATTTGCAAAAATTGTTGCTTTAGCAGCAATTTTAGTAAAATCAAATTTTGACATTTTCTGAAAATATTAAATAACGTTTAAAATTTTTTGAAAATTACTAAACTTTGGAAATTATTTATTCAACTCATTAGTAACATGTTACAAAATTTTTAAATTAATTTTTCAAAAATTGTTGCTTCAATAGCAAATTTAGTAAAATCAAATTTTGGCATATTTTGAAAATGATTAAAATACGTTTAAAATTTTTTGAAAAATACTAAATATAAAAATTGATAAACAACTCATTAGTAACATAAAACAAAATAATTATATTAAATTTTTAAAAATTGTTGCTTTAATAGCAATTTTAGTTAAATCAAATTTTGGCATTTTTTGAAAATGATTAAAACACGTTTAGCATTTTTTGAAAATTTATAAATTTTGGAATTTGTTTATTTAACTTATTAGTAACATTTAACAAAATAGTTAAATTGATTAAAATACATTTAATTTTTTTTTTTAATTAATAAACTTCAGAAATTGACTAATCAGCTCATAAGTAACATTTAAAAAAAAATTTAAATTAAATTTTCAAAAATTGTTGCTTTAATAGCAATTTTAGTAAAATCAATTTTTGACATTTTTTGAAAATGCTTAAAATACGTTTAACATTTTTTTAAAAGTACCAAATTTTATAAATTGTTTATTTAACTCATTAGTAACATAGAACAAAATATATTCAAACTAATTTTTAAAAATTGTTGCTTTAGTAGCAATTTTAGTAAAATCAAATTTTGGCATTTGTTGAAAGTCATTCAAATTACGTTTAAGATTTTTGAAATTTACCAAAATTTAAAATTTGATTATGCAACTCATTAGTAACATGTACCAAATTTTTAAATTAATTTTTTAAAATTTGTTGCTTTAGTAGCAATTTTAGTAAAATCAAATTTTGGCATTTGTTGAAGTCTTTAAAATTACGTTTAGAATTTTTTGAAAATTATTAAAATTCAAAAATTGATTATGCAACTCATTAGTAACATGTCACAAAATTTTTAAATTAATTTTTCAATTTTTTTTGCTTTAGTAGCAACTTTAGTAAAATCAAATTTTGGCATTTATTGAAAGTAATTAAAATTACGTTTAAGATTTTTTGAAAGTTACCAAATTATGGAAAATAATTAATTAACTCATTATTAACAAATAATTATATTTTTAAATTAATTTTTCAAAAATTGTTGTTTTGGTAGTAATTTTAGTAAAATCAAATTATGGCATTTTTTGAAAATAATTAAAATACGTTTAGAATTTTTTGAAAATTACCAAACATTAGAAATTGATTAAATAACTTATTAGTAGCATGTAAAAAATATTCAAATTAATTTTTCAAAAACTGTTGCTTTAATAGCAATTTGAATAACATGACTTTTTGGGATTTTTTGAAAATAGTTAAAATACGTTTAAGATTTTTTTAAATTACCAAACTTCAAAAATTTATTATTCAACTCATTAGTAACATGTAACAAAATATTTAAATTAATTTTTCTAAAATTGTTGCTTTAATAGCAAATTTAGTAAAATCAAAATTTGGCATTTTTTGAAAATGATTAATTACTCATTAGTAACATGTTACAAAATATTTTAATTATTTTTTTTAAATTGTTACTCTAGTTATTTCTCTATTAAATAATGTGTATTTTAGTTATTTCTCTATTAAATAATGTGTATTTTAGTTTGTTCTCTATTAAATAATGTGTATTTTAGTTATTTCTCCAATAAATAATGTGTATTTTAGTTATTTCTCTATTAAATAATGTGTTTTTTGTTATTTCTCTATTAAATAATATGTACTTTATTAATTTCTCTATTAAATAATAGGTATTTTAGTTATTTCTCCAATAAATTATGTGTATTTTAGTTATATCTTTATTAAATAATGTTTATTTTAGTTATTTTTTCAATAAATAATATGGTTTTATGTTATATCTCTATTATATAATGTGTATTTTAGTTGTTTCTCTATTAAATAATGTGTATTTTAGTTATTTCTCCAATAAATAATGTGTATTTTAGTTATTTTTCTATCAAATAATGTGTATTTTAGTTATTTCTTTAATAAATAATGTGTATTTTAGTTATTTCTCTATTAAATAATGTGTTTTTTTTTAATTTCTTTATCAAATAATGTGAATTTTAGTTATTTCTTTATTAAATAATGTGTATTTTAGTTATTTCTCTATTATATAATGTGTCTTTTAGTTATTTCTCTATTAAATAATGTGTATTTTAGTTATTTCTCTATTAAACAATGTGTATTTTAGATATTTCTTTAATAAATAATGTGTATTTTAGTTATTTCTCTATTATATAATGTGTCTTTTAGTTATTTCTCTATTAAATAATGTGTATTTTAGTTATTTCTCAATTAAATAATGTGTATTTTAGTTATTTCTCCAATAAATAATGTGTATTTTAGTTATTTCTCTATTAAATAATGTGTTTTTTGTTATTTCTCTATTAAATAATGTGTATTTTAGATATTTCTCTATTAAATAATGTGTCTTTTAGTTATTTTTTTATTAAATAATGTGTATTACAGTTATTTCTCTATTAAATAATGTGTATTTTAAATATTTCTTTAATAAATAATGTGTATTTTAGTTATTTCTCTATTAGAAAATGTGTTTTTTTGTTATTTCTCTATTAAATAATGTGTAATTTAGTTGTTTCTCTAATAAATAATGTGTATTTTAGTTATTTCTCCAATAAATAATGTGTATTTTAGTTATTTTTCTATCAAAAAATGTGTATTTTAGTTATTTCTTTAATAAATAATGTGTATTTTAGTAATTTCTCTATTAAATAATGTGTTTTTTTTAATTTCTTTATCAAATAATGTGAATTTTAGTTATTTCTTTATTAAATAATGTGTATTTTAGTTATTTCTCTATTATATAATGTGTCTTTTAGTTATTTCTCTATTAAATAATGTGTATTTTAGTTATTTCTCTATTAAACAATGTGTATTTTAGATATTTCTTTAATAAATAATGTGTATTTTAGTTATTTCTCTATTATATAATGTGTCTTTTAGTTTTTTCTCTATTAAATAATGTGTATTTTAGTTATTTCTCAATTAAATAATGTGTATTTTAGTTATTTCTCAATTAAATAATGTGTATTTTAGTTATTTCTCCAATAAATAATGTGTATTTTAGTTATTTCTCTATTAAATAATGTGTTTTTTGTTATTTCTCTATTAAATAATGTGTATTTTAGATATTTCTCTATTAAATAATGTGTCTTTTAGTTATTTCTCTATTAAATAATGTGTATTTTAGTTATTTCTCTATTAAATAATGTGTATTTTAAATATTTCTTTAATAAATAATGTGTATTTTAGTTATTTCTCTATTAGAAAATGTGTTTTTTTGTTATTTCTCTATTAAATAATGTGTATTTTAGTTATTTCTTTATTAAATAATGTGTATTTTAGTTATTTCTCCAATAAATAATGTGTATTTTAGTTTTTTCTCTATTAAATAAAGTGTTTTTTTGTTATTTCTCTATTAAATAATGTTTCTGTTAGTTATTTCTCTATTAAATAATGTGTCTTTTAGTTATTTTTCTATTAAATAATGTGTATTTTAGTTATTTCTCAATTAAATAATGTGTATTTTAGTTATTTCTCCAATAAATAATGTGTATTTTAGTTATTTCTCTATTAAATAATGTGTTTTTTGTTATTTCTCTATTAAATAATGTGTATTTTAGATATTTCTCTATTAAATAATGTGTCTTTTAGTTATTTCTCTATTAAATAATGTGTATTACAGTTATTTCTCTATTAAATAATGTGTATTTTAAATATTTCTTTAATAAATAATGTGTATTTTAGTTATTTCTCTATTAGAAAATGTGTTTTTTTGTTATTTCTCTATTAAATAATGTGTATTTTAGTTATTTCTTTATTAAATAATGTGTATTTTAGTTATTTCTCCAATAAATAATGTGTATTTTAGTTTTTTCTCTATTAAATAAAGTGTTTTTTTTGTTATTTCTCTATTAAATAATGTTTCTGTTAGTTATTTCTCTATTAAATAATGTGTCTTTTAGTTATTTCTCTATTAAATAATGTGTATTTTAGTTATTTCTCTATTAAATAATGTGTATTTTAGTTATTTCTCTATTAAATAATGTGTTTTTTGTTATTTCTCTATTAAATAATGTGTATTTTAGTTATTTCTCTATTAAATAATGTGTATATTAGTTATTTCTCTATTAAATAATGTGTATTTTAGTTATTTCTCTATTAAATAATGAGTATATTAGTTTGTTCTCTATTAAATAATGTGTATTTTAGTTATTTCTCAATTAAATAATGTGTATTTTAGTTATTTCTCCAATAAGTAATGTGTATTTTTGCTATTTCTCTATTAAATAATGTGTTTTTTGTTATTTTTCTATTAAATAATGTGTATTTTAGATATTTCTCTATTAAATTATGTGTATTTTAGTTATTTCTTTAATAAATAATGTGTATTTTAGTAATTTCTCTATTAAATAATGTGTTTTTTTTAAATTTCTTTATCAAATAATGTGAATTTTAGTTATTTCTTTATTAAATAATGTGTATTTTAGATATTTCTCTATTATATAATGTGTATTTTAGTTAATTCTCTAATAAATAATGTTTATTTTCGTTATTTCTCTAGTAAATATTGTGTTTTTTGTTTATTCTCTATTAAATAATGTGTATTTTCTCTATTAAATAATGTGTATTTTAGTTATTTCTCCAATAAATAATGTGTATTTTAGTTATTTCTCTAATAAGTAGTGTGTTTTTTTGTTATTTCTTTATAAAATAATGTGTATTTGAGTTATTTCTCTAATAAAAAATGTCTATTTTAGTTATTTCTCTATTAAATTATTTGTTTTTTTGTTATTTCTTTATTAAATAATGTGTATTTTAGTTATTTCTTTAATAAATAATGTGTTTTTTGTTATTTCTCTAATAAATAAGGTGTATTTTAGTTATTTCTCTATTAAATAATGTGTATTTTAGTTATTTCTCTATTATATAATGTGTAATTTAGTTGTTTCTCTATTAAATAATGTGTATTTTAGTTATTTCTCCAATAAATAATGTGTATTTTAGTTATTTTTCTATCAAATAATGTGTATTTTAGTTATTTCTCTATTATATAATGTGTTTTTTTGTTATTTCTCTATTAAATAATGTGTATTTTAGTTATTTCTTTATTAAATAATGTGTATTTTAGTTATTTCTCCAATAAATAATGTGTATTTTAGTTATTTCTCTATTAAATCATGTGTTTTTTTGTAATTTCTCTATTAAATAATGTGTATTTTAGTTATTGCTCCAATAAAAAATGTATATTTTAGTTATTTCTCTTATAAATAAAATGTTTTTTTGTTATTTCTCTTTTAAATAATGTGTATTTTAGTTATTTCTCTATTAAATAATGTGTATTTTAGTTATTTCTCTAATAAATGATGTGTATTCTAGTTATTTCTCAATTTAAGAATGTGTTTTTTTGTAATTTCTCTAATAAATATTGTGTTTTTTTGTTATTTTTCTATTAAATAATGTGTATTTTAGATATTTCTCTATTAAATAATGTGTATTTTAGTTATTTCTTTAATAAATAATGAGTATTTTAGTTATTTCTCTATTAAATAATGTGTTTTTTTGTTATTTTTCTATTAAATAATGTGTATTTTAGATATTTCTCTATTAAATAATGTGCATTTTAGTTATTTCTAACACCAAATTTTAGCATTTTTTGAAAATGATTAAAATATGTTTAGAATTTTTTGAAAATTACTAAACTTTGAAATTTGTTTATTGAACTCATTAGTAACATGTTACAAAATATATTAACTAATTTTTCAAAAATTGTTACTTTATTAGCAATTTTAGTAAAATCAATTTTTGGCATTTTTTGAAATTGATTAAAATACGTTTCGCATTTTTTGTAAATTATTAAATTTTAAAATTTGTTTATTCAACTTATTAATAATATGTTACAAAATAATTAAATTAATTTTTTTGAAATTGTTGCTTTAGTAGCAATTTTAGTAAAACCAAATTTTGGCACTTTTTGAAAATAATTAAAATATGTTTAGAATTTTTTGAAAATTACCGATTGTTAGAAATTGATTAAATAACTTATTAGTAACATGTAACAAAATTTTTAAACAAATTTTTTTTAAATTGTTGCTTTAGTAGCAATTTTAGTAAAATCAAATTTTGGCATTTTTGGAAAATGATTGAAATACGTTTAGGATTTTTTGAAAATTACCAAACTTCAGAAATTGATTATTAAACTAATTAGTAACACGTAAAAAAATATTTAAAGTAATTTTGCAAAAATTGTTGCTTTAATAGCAAATTTAGTAAAATCAAATTTTGGCATTTTTTGAAAATGATTAAAATACGTTTAGGATTTTTTGAAAATTACCAAGCTTCAGAAAATAATTAATTTATTCATTAGTAACATGTAACAAAATTTTTAAATAATTTTTTCAAAAATTGTTGCTAAAATAGTAATTTTGGTAAAACCAAATTTTGACATTTTTTGAAAATGATTAAAATACGTTTAAATTTTTTTGAAAATAACCAATTATTGGAAAATGCTTAAATAACTCATAAGTAACATGTATCAAAATTTTTAAATAAATTTCTCAAAAATTGTTGCTTAAGTAGCAAATTTAATAAAACCAAATATTGGCATTTTTTGATAATGATTAAAATACGTTTAAAAATTTTTGAAATATATCAAACTTCAGAAATTAATTATTCAACTCAATAGTAACATGTTACAAAATTTTTCAAATTATTTTTTTTCAAATTGTTGCTTTAATAGCAATTTTAATTAAATTAAATTTTGGAATTTTTTGAAAATAATTAAAATACGTTTGGAATTTTTTTTAAATTACCAAATATTAGAAATTGATTAAATAACTCATTAGTAACATTTACCAAATATAATAAATTAATTTTCAAAAATTGTTGCTTTAGTAGCAATTGTAGTTTTAATAGCAAATTTAGTAAAATCAAATTTTGGCATTTTTTGAAAATGAATAAAATACGTTTAGGATTTTTTGAAAATTACTTAATTCTAGAAATTGATTATTTAATTCATTAGTAACATGAAACAAAATATTTAGAACAATTTTTCAAAAATTGTTGCTGTAATAGCAAATTTAGTAAAATCAAATTTTGGCATTTTTTGAAAATGATTAAAATACGTTTTAAAGTTTTTTGAAAATAACCAAATATTGGAAATTGATTAAATAACTCATTAATAACATGAAACAAAATATTTAAAGTAATTTTCAAAAATTGTTGCTTTAGTAGCAATTTTAGTAAAATTAAATTTTGGCATTTATTGAAAATGATTAAATTTTCGTTTATAATTTTTTGAAAATTATAAAATTTTAAAAATTGATTAATCAACTTATAAGTAACATAAAACATAACATTTAAAATAATTTTTCAAAAATTGTTGCTTTAGTAGCAAATTTAGTTAAATCATAATTTGGCATTTTTGGAAAATGATTAAAATACTTTTAGGATTTTTTGAAATTTACCAAATTTTAGAAACTAATTATTAAACTCATTAGTAACATGTAACAATATTTTTAAACTACTTTTTAAAAAATTGTTGCTATAGTAGCAATTTTAGTAAAATCAAATTTTGGCATTTTTTGAATAATATTAAAAACACGCTTAAATTTTTTTTAAAATTATCAAATTTTAAAAATTGATTATTCAACTCAATAGTAACATGTAACAACATTTTTAAACTATTTTTTCAAAAACTGTTACTTTAGTAGCAATTTTAGTAAAATCGAATTTTGGCATTTTTTAAGAATGATTAAAATACGTTTAAATTTTTTTGAAAATTACCATTTATTGGAAATTGATTAAATAACTCATTAGTAACATGTAACAAAGTTTTTAAATAATTTTTTCAAAAAATGTTGCTTAAGTAGCAAATTTAGTAAAATCAAATTTTGGCATTTTTTGAAAATATTTAAAATACGTTTAGAATTTTTTGAAAATTACCAAACTTCAGAAATTGATTATTCAACTCAATAGTAACATGTTACAAAATTTTTCAAATTAATTTTTTAAAAATTGTTGCTTTAATAGCAATTTTAGTTAAATCAAATTTTGGAATTTTTTGAAAATGATTAAAATACGTTTAAGATTTTTTTAAAATTACCAAACTTCAGAAATTAATTAAATAACTCATTAGTAACATAAAACAAATATAAAAAAATAATTTTCAAAAATTGTTGCTTTAGTAGCAATTTTAGTAAAATCAAATTTTGGAATTTTTTGAAAATAATTAAAATAAGTTTTGCATTTCTTGAAAATTTCCAAATTTTAGAAATTGATTAATTAACTTAGTAGTAACTTAAAACAAAATATTTAAATTAAGTTTGAAAAAATTGTTGCTTTAGTAGCAATTTTAGTCAAATCAAATTTGGCATTTTTTGAAAATGATTAAAATACGTTTAGAATTTTTTTTAAATTACCAAACTTTAGAAATTGATTAATCAACTCATTAGTAACATTTGAAAAAATATTCAAATTAATTTTTCAAAAATTGTTGCTTTCGTAGCAATTTAAAGCATTGATTGAATATTTGGAAAATTTTCAATCAACACTTTAAAGTTTTGATAACTGACAAGAATTTTTAATTTGTCAACTCAAATTTATTATAAATAATTTCAAAAAATGTAATTTTAATAAAGATTTTTTATAAGATATTCAAAACTTTAGAAAAAAATAAGTTTTTGCTTTACTATTTTGCTAAATGTGACAAGAATTTTCAAAATATCAAAATTTTCACAAATTGCTTGGCTTTTACAATTGCAAAAATCTGTGGAAAAGTGGCACTTGCGATGCAACTGATATTTTTATGTTTTAGTTTGGTTTGTCTTGCTTTGAAAAAAAAATCAGCCACTTTAGAAAATAGTTGACCATATAAACATTGCCTCTGCATTAGATCGACGCATTCCTAGCACTAAACTATATCGTGTTGGTCGTTAAACTACCCTAAATCCAATAAACGTATTAAGCGAAAATATTTATAACGTAAAGTTATTTGCTAACAAATTGAATCATTAAACTCGCCACTTTAAAACTAATTACCCTGTCAAGTTATTATACCTCATCTAATTAAAACCTTCTTCCTCAAATTAATTCATTTTTAACATAATGAAATCAGATTGTAATCCCAAAATGTGTTAAGATCTGCACTTGAAACTAATAAGGGTAGTTGTGATCATCCTTAACGACTTAGTTAGTTACAGTTTCGTGTCCGTTGATGCTGAAATGTTCCAGACACTTTGATTTATGTAACAGTTCAAAACTAATACATCCTACAAATTAATTATAAAAATTAATAACAATTAAGTAAAGTTTACAAGATTAATTAGACGTGAAAAGCATGTCTAGAATTAATGATACGTCGGTTATGACTTGAAACTTTAATAAAATAAAATCGCTGACCTATATAATACAAGTTTTCTAATAATAAATTTTCACAAAACAAACTAAATCAATTGGAGTTTTAAATAATGATAACAACAAAGAGAAACGAAATATTTGCCGAACTCATTATGTATTTTTTGCGTTTGCACTGAACAATACAAAAAAAAAACGTATTTTTATCTTCGGCTTGAATAAAATGCATAATTTGCATATCGGAATGTATACTGAAATGATCAAAGAAACGTTTGAATGGAAATGTTTTTTTGTAATTTGTTTTTAAAAACAGAAATAATAAGAGTATTATGTTTTGCAGTAACAAGTTAATATTGAATATTGAAAAAAATATTTGATTTAAAGTCTGCACAAGAACTTTATTCTAACATACAGCAATCAAAGTGTTAAACCTGTGGAAGCCACAAGTTTGTACTTTTATATACACCTACGGTATTCTTCTGGAATTCAAGCAAACTTCCTGTAAGCTTTTCTGAAACGTACTTTGCCCTACTTCAATTTACAAGCAAATTTAGTTATCAATTTTATGTTTAAAACTGTTTATAATAGGAGTTAAATATATTCATTTAAACTAAAAGCCACACTTTTAAAACAACAAATTTAAAAACTTCTATAAGATAAAAATTCATAATAAATTAATAATTAAAACAAACATTGTTGTGTTTCAAAGATTTGTTTGATAAATTATCTGTTTGATGATGCCATTCTGTGGTAAAACATGTCACAGTTTATCAAATAAAACCCAAACAGCGTTTGTTTTAATTATTAATGTGATATAGAGTTTCAACATCAACTCAATACTTTCAAATAAAATATATGCATTAATTTGAATATACAAAAAAGTCAGTGAATATTACTAACATGTCTCCCAGAAATAAAAAAATGCTTTATATTTTGTGTTCTATTTCTGTACGCAGGACAATGTTCATCATGTGTTTATAAAAGATACAAGTAATGTGTGTATAGGACTGTGAAAATAAATAAAGCGTAAAAGTAGTGTATAAAAACTGAAATTAATAGCAACAGAGTTGAGTGAATAAATATAAAATAAATTGCAAAAAAATTAATATTTTGAGCGTGCAATTTGAGACAGTGCATGGCCTCTTTGAAATAATATAGGGTATGTTCCATGCAAATTAGGCAATGAATATGCTAAGTGTGGGACGATTAAACTTGTGCAAGGTGAAAATTTCCATTATTCCAACTTCCCACGACTGCGACGTATTTATATTTGAATGAAACAAAATTTTAAATTTGTTGAATATAAATATTTAATTTTTTACCTCTCCCGGTAATGGTTCCGTTCCGTTGAGCTGTCTCAGTGCTAGAACGAATGGCGTATTCACCCTCTTAACTATCTCGCTGAAGGAGAGAGTTATGTTTCTCGGACGGTGAAACTCAAAGTATGTGGCTAAAGCGGTGCCGTGAGTTGTTAGATGGCAGCCGAAGAGACGCATAAAGCCGGCGCCGAGTTGAACCAGTTCCAACCGGCGATCCATCACGAAGTGCCATGGGAATGCTTTGCAGAAGGTCGGGACGCTGATATTTAGATCAGGGGTGGGTGTTGTAGGTGCCACCTGTATAGCTTCAAGCTCGTTCTCAACGCACGGTTTAATCTTATACCTGTAACATAATGTAAAGTGTTTTATAATAAGGATATGAGAATATAACGTCGTATAAGGTTGCTTGTATTTTATTTAAAAGAAAATCAACAAGTAGATTATTGAAAACGTTATATAGAGCATTATTAAGTTTCATGACTAGTTTAGGAATATTTTATTAAAACTATATTTAAAATGTAATAGTGCAAAGGTTTTAGTTTGAATTTGATAAAATTATAGACAAAATTTTATAAAAATAACTAAATTATAGTACGCATATTGTTTCTATCATAAAGGCGGTTGTTAAAACTACCTAGAAGTACAAAGACTGTCTACAAATAACCTGCAAATCATAACAAAAATCTTGACATAGTACTTGTAGATATCCCAATATGCAGAGGATGTGAAATGGAAAATAAGACAACCGAGCACGTACTATGTACATGTTGGGCGCTTTCCTACGCAAGAGTCCATGTTAGGGAATTGCTAGTTGAACATAGCTAGTATAAAAGAAACCCTTTGAAGCAATGTTTTAGCATATATCAACCACATAGGTTAACTGTGTATCGGAACAGAGTAGTAAAGTTTACCTAAAATCCTAATAAAGATTAAAAAAATAGTTTCACTCTTTCACACAAACACAGAATGCAAAAGTGCAAACACCATTTAAAGCCCAAAAACACAAAAACACCGTTTTGTTTGCGGTCCGTGTACCTGGACCAAGTTTTTAATACGCAAATCTTCAGTCATTCTTTAAACAATCTCCACACCTTTTAAAAAACTACAATTTGGATATTGTTGCACCCACAACTCTACCTGCTCTTAGAAAACCTTTAGAAGCATTTTTTTTTGGCCTACCGGCACTAATAGAAATTTTTTTCTATTAATTGAAGACATTCAACAAAAGTTATTATAGAAAATCTTTCAAAAAAGTTGAATCAAGAATGCAAAAAGCCGCAACTTTTACAAACTTTGGACAGTCCTTTACAAAACCAACAAAAAATCAGCGTACTAGTAAGAAAGTTCTAGGAAGACCATTTATTAATAACGTCCTTACCTTGCCGGCTCATGTAAATGTTGTGCCAAGAAGTGCCAAAAATCCAAATTAACAACTAAACCAAAATTGCCCTCATAGACACTAGAACTGGCTGCAACTTTTACAGATTCAAACTCTTCCTGTCAAAAAGGTACTTCAAAAAACAATCATTTTAAAAGATTGATTACGGCTAAAAATGCTTCCATATTAAAAAAAATCTTTCTAACGGCTTTTATCACTATGTTCTCTGCATCACCAAACTAAAAAACTGGTACAAAGATTTTGAAAAAAAGTCCAACCAACAGTCCAACAAAGAAAGCTTTCATATACAACAAATAAACAGTTACTCTCAAATAGAATCATCAAATAATGCATACCAGTAGTATTCGCTAAAAAGAAAGACAACTCAATTCAATTTTTAAGATTCTTTGCGCAAAATTCATAAAACCCTTTACAACTTTTAAGGATCAAACATCTTCAGTTGACTAGTAGGTGTTAACAATAAAAAAATGCAAACACTTCATCAGTTTAGTAAAAACCGAGCCAATTGTTATGCTCTCACGCCATACTTACGTCAAGGCGCAAATCACGCTGACTATAAATAGTGTGAGTGATGTAAGCTCATAACTCAAATCACCAAGGTGAGATTCAGACCTGCCATTTTAAATCAAACCCAAAATCCTTTTTCCCAATCCACCTACAAGCGTCTCATCAATATCCCCCCCAGAACAAAAGCTCTGAAGCAAAAGGAAAAAACACTTTAGGAGAAATAATATTAATTATTTGTTTGCCTACGCCCATTGGACAATTAAGAAACGCTAAGCATCGCACTTGGGCATCTTTAAAGGAACGCTGCCTTGAGGTGGTGACACTTAAAATCCCAACCTATTTTACCAAAGAAGACTTCAGCAAAGCACTCGAAAAACGTGACTTTAATTTATTAATCAAATTCTTCATAATCGCCGTGCAACTTTCTAAAGAATCCAAAAACGCGGATCTTAAATTGTTGTGGAGCACAAGAAGAAGTCTAACGACATTCCACAATGTCAGCTTTGTTAGAGGCACTGACACACTGCCAACAAATGAAGCGCAGACCCGGTTTGCAGATGTTCTTGACGTAGCAATACTAAAGAACGTCAACTTGCAAGCAATGGTAACGACAATCAACGGCCTAAGCTCTGACCACACTCTGGTACTAGAGTACTATTGAAGTTACTCGAAAGAAGGTACATCATATATACGGATTGAACTTTCTTCTCTTGATGCCTGAAAGATAGCTTTGACTTCAGTATAAACTACTAATTTTTTTTTTTAAATTGTTTGCACTTTTGACTACTCAAGTCAAATAAGCCTCTAAAAAGCTTCTAAAACCTTTCAGGTTTGCGTCAATAATCCTTTAAGACTATATAATGCTTACTACGGCCACAAGGGAGCACAAACACAAGTGATAAAAAAATACACTATAATCTTTTACTAAGGGCAAAAAGAGCTCCAAAACCCTTAGGAGCAGACAGGTTTCCATTCCCGCCATTCACAGTGAGAATGGAATTCATAAACAACTGAAAAAAATGCCAAATTCCAATGGTCCAATTTGTACACCAAATACACGGATCAGTAGCACATCAAAAGAATTAGTAGGAAAATCAAAGATTTCCTGAGAACCGCTGACGATGACACTACACTGGACAGCGTCAAACCTTCTTAAATCAAAGAAATTATAAAAGATTCAAATCCCGCTCTGCCCCTGGTTTGGATAAAATTTCCAACAAATTTTAAAATCGTTCTTGCATGAAGTATGTGTTGCTCTTACCAATATTGCAAAAGCTATTTATTTACAAGTAACTTTCCAGTAGTTTGGAAAGGCTCGCATGTGGCCTACATTGCTAAACATGAAAAAAAAAAAAAAAAAAACCCAAAACTATCAGCCTATAAGCCTACTATGCACCTTAAGTAAGGTCATAAAGAGGGTGATCTTAAATAATATTTAAAAACACACAAATCTGAACAATCTTCTCCCCTCCTATCCACGTAACCACGTGGCCGATCAAATTGTCAAAGATTTCAGACATAAAATGGCAACTGAAGTAGTTTTATTTGACATTAAAAATCCTTCGACTAAGTCTGGCATAAAGAACTTCTACTAAAACTAATCAGACAACAATTTCTTCTTATAAGGCTGTTAGCCTCATATCTAAACTGCAGAAATCTGACAGTAAAATAAAAACTACAATTCTACTACACGACAGATCACGGCTGTAGTTCCTTAAGTTTTCATTATCTTGCCGCTCCTTTTTATTTTGTTCGTAGTCAACATGACTTCGGGGAGTATGCACGAAGTTAAAATGTTTCAATATGCTGATGACACAGCACTTCAATTTGTGGTCAACCAAAATAGTCTTTTTACGTCTACATAAAACAACCTTTAACTTGGTTACTGCAGCTAGTCTTACAAAGAAAAATAGAAGATAAAGGAGAAAAAAGAAGAATCTCCTGGTTGAAGAATCTGCGCACATGGTTCAACACAACAACGGTGGGACTATTTCGCGCTACAGCAGATAAAGTAAAGATAGCTATGATGATTGCCAACATTCGATACAAATAGGCACCAGAAGAAAAAAAAAAGAGTCTGGAAGATTGGATGGAGAATAGCAATACACCTCAACCATCAGACCTATGATCACGTATGCCTCCGCCATTTGGCAAACAGCTACAAACAGCCACATTAATCGTCTTAAGGCCTTTCAAAACAAAACTTTGCAGATGCTTACTGAAGCTTCCATGGTTTGTTCAAAACTTGGATACTCCAAACAACCTCAAGATTCTTCCACACATTGAAGCTTTAGCCAAAAAGTACTTCAAAAACTTTGCGGTTCACTCCAATCCTAATTTAGAAAAACTCGAAAAACTAAATCGTGCAGATAGGAAAACGCTAGAAAAGGTATTGGAAAACAAAGTAGACAATTCTACAATCATTAAAATATGCCTGAGTGACAAAAGCAAATGGAAAGCACTAAAAAACTATGCAACAACAGTACTGAAGAAAAAGATTGAAGCTTTGAAATTTAAGTAAACCAAAATAGAAGAAAACACACAAATTAAAAGCCACAAAAAATGAAAAAACAACAAGGAAGAAGTTAATGAAGATATAAAAAAAACTAAAAAAATATTTAAGAACAATCCAAATATTTAAGCCGAATAACACAAAAATGAAAACAAGGAGAAAAGAATGCCAGTGTAGGAAATAGGGCAGAAAAATAGGGTATAAAGAGAGATAGGCCGAGGACAGCATGTGTTGCCCCGGCTGGGTTTTGAGAATGATTTCTTAAAAATACCTATTAAATCCATATCTCCAAATGAAAGCTCTATGAGCCGTAAAGTCTCAAACTTCCAGGCATTTACATTTTTGGTAGAGTTTAGTTAATAGGCGCCCTAAAAAGGGTGAATCTGATACTTGTCTGTAAACAAAGTTTTTAGAAGATTCCCCAACAACGCTTCAAAAAAGAAGCTCAGTCTTGCTCAGTCTATCCACTAGCACAGTCTAGTATCCGTCTATTTATTTGTACACACAATTTGACGTACTAGTTAATACATATAAAAACCATTATTTACATCAAAACCATATTGTCTTAATAGTGCATCAAAACTTTACGGTCGGTAAAGTAAATACGGCTGTACAGTACTTCAATTTGTTTTTTATCTAAACTTTATGGATTTGTTGCGTTTATTTCTAGAAATATATAAAAAAAAATGTATTTTCTTTTCAATTTGTTGATAAATTTTTAAAGTGAATGTATATTTTGAGCAAATTTTGATTAAAAATTTTAAAATTTATTTTGTTATTTACGTTTAAGCACTAACAAATAACCACCTTTAGTGATCTTTTAAACACAGTTTTTTATACAGTTTAAGCAACAAATATTTTTTTGGGTAAAATTTTGATAGTTTTAAATTGGTCAATTTTTGTGGTGTTTTATCAGACAGTTTTCTAAATAAATTTATATAAAATACAATCAATAAACGCAATTTTTGTTGTATTTCATGCATTAAGTTCAATTTGTTTGAAAATGTTAATCAAGTTTAAACGTTTTTTAGGCGGTCGTTTTATTGATTTATTTTAATATATAGTTCTATAGTACACCTTAAAATATCTATATTTTCCAAAAAAACTTTATTTATTAATGAAATAATGCAAAATTAGTATTTTTTTTTTATTAAAGTATTTTGAATAAAATAATGCAAAATTGATAATATTTTGCCGTTTTGTGCAAATTTCTGTAAAAATTAATTTTTTATAAAAGGTTTTTGAATTTTTTAAATTGAAATCAAGCATGTTAAATTCATCTTTCATAACACAACTCAAAATGATTTATTTTTCTGCAAAAAAAAACAATTTTTAATAAAATTATGCAAAATTGGTAATACTCTGCAGTTTTGGGCAAATTTTTGTATCAATAAATTTTTTATTAAATGTTTTTGAGTTTTTTTAAACTAAAATCAAACATATCAAATTTGAATTGTTATAACAAAACTCAAAATTTTACTCTTTGTTTGATAGTTTTTGCGGCAAAAAATTGAACTAAATCTAATAGCATAAAAATTTAAGATTATTAATATTTTTAGCATTCAACATATATCCGCCCGGCGTTTATCACAGCTTAACAAAAAAAAAAAAAAAAATTTTTTTGTAAATATGAAAAAGTGATAATTTTTTAATTAAATTTTTTGGTGTATTGTTTTTTTAAGCGCTTCTAAACGTGTATTTGTAAAAAATTATGTTAAAAAATAAACTCGTTTTTGCAGTTTCTTGAGTTTTAGACCCCTAAAACCCAAATGCACAGATCAAATTTATATTTTATAACTAATTTACATCAAAATAAGTCTTTGGTGATTAAAAAAATTACAAAAATGCTCTTTTTTGTCCAGACCACTAGAACCAAAATATTGTTTTTTTGGGTTTTGCGGCGTATAAAGAAAGTGTGGACTCAAAATGACGCCAAAACTAGATTCTACTAAAAATTTCTGATTGATTTTACTAAAACTATTTTTGCGTTAAATTGCAATTTTTAACAAAAAATGCAATATATAAAAAAAAATGCAATTTAAATAAATAAAAATTGCAAATTGTAAAGAAAAAATGCAGTTTTTAAATAAAAAATGCGATCGATTGCGAGATAGTAGTTTTAAATAGAACGCTCTATCTACCTTTCCACTCAAGTATTTGTAATCTAGAAACTGAATTATCTTCATTGCAAATATAAATTGTTTCTAAATTAAAAAAAGAGTGACATCCATTCAGTTTATCAATTTTGGGACAATAGTTCTCAAACGTTTTTTGGACTGTAACCATTGGCTAAGACTTTTTTAAGTTGCCAATTTTTTCAAAACATTTCCGAAAAACTTTTTTTTTCTTTTCGCCAAAACTTAGATGTCGTAACTTTAAAAAATCATCTTAATACTGCAATAATTGGCAATTAATGCGTAAAGAATTTAGAAACTCAAAAAATTTTTGCTTGCACAAAACTATCTGCCCCCTAAAGGACTTTATTTCTAGTCCACTTGCACTATATACTTAAAAACTTACAAAAACACTTCAAAGAATCATACAAATAATTAAAAAAAAAATAATTTAAAAGAACGAAAAACTACTGTTTTTAAAAGCCAATAAACCCTTCCCTAAACATTTAGCAAACTAATAGAATTGTTTTTACTTAAGAATTCCGTGTTGCACAGAAAAGTAAAAAAAAAACACGACAGACATGCAATAGTCGCAGATCCAACAAACTCTGGACAGCAACCAGCTGATGTCTAATAATAAATTGCTAATGTTAATTAAAAAAATAATGAAACACTACTCAAGCAGAAGTCCGACCCAGCAAACAATCAATAAGGAAACTCTAGAAGAGCTAAAGCCTAAAACTGTTTTTATAAACATTGCAACCAGCCAAAACATTACCTAACCCACACTACCCAAATTTAATCATGTAACATAAGTAGATAGATCTTATTTTACCATCTTTAAATTACTAAAATTCAGCATGAGCCAACAACGTTAAAATTACTATATTTTTTTCAAGTATACACAACTATCCAAAAAGTAGTCCTCAAAAACCAGTAATCCTAAGAATAAAGACAATGTTTTCACATAACAAAATTTTAGAACACTTGTCTATTTCATTTCAAAATCTTCTGCCACGTTTGTTAATTTACAAACTCTCAACACCACTAATTCAGTGGCAAACTAGGTTCAAATTACAAACCCCACTTCAAAATAAAGTCCATTTACCCACAACTCGGCAAAAAAAACAAGTAACTAATTCAAGATGTTATACTAATATATGATTAGTGTCCATTTAACCATAATTACATTTAATATGAAATTGTGGGTGGACCAGATACCTTGTCAATAAACTATTCTCTTAGTTAACGGGTGCGATATTATATATTTGTTTTCATATTCAAAGGCAGTTTATGCGGTAGTAGCATAAGCATAACCCTTCTACAAGCAAATTTTTTTGATAAAAAACTGCAAAAGCTTGATAGGCTACGAGATTATGTTTCAAAACCAGTACACCATTTCAATAAAACAAATAAGCCAATCAAATCTTTAAAGAAGAAGCCGCTTTAAATCGGCATTTTTAAAAATTTGTCCTATAAATTAACGCTCAAAAATCTTTAGCTGCACATTATTTTATCTCAAAACAAAATTAATTTTTTCACTAAAAGCTAACAATTATACTTCTCAAGTCAATGTAAAACTACCTGACCAATAGCAAAGTGAATTTTATTGTTTTGAGTTTATTAAAAACAAATTATTAAACTACCAGTTTAATTGTCAACGCACGTTTCTCTAAAATAAAAAAAAAAAAAATTTAATCAAAATCTTATAAAATACTTTACAAACAACACAAAAGTGTAAAAGAACAAATCCCATCTAATTTACCGGTCAACATCTAACAATTCTTTAAAAACATGAGTACTACAACAAAATAAAAACAAAAAACTTGTGCAGCTTGTTATAGATAAGACAAAAATCGCTCTAGCAGATTTATACGCTACACCACGTATCAAAAAGTTAAAGACACAATTTAAAAAAAAAAACTCTAATTAAAATCAATTTATCATTAAATCACTGCATGACATAAACTAAAAAAGATTAAAAAGACTAAAAAAGACTAAAAAAGACTACAAAAGATTAAAAAAGACTAAAAAAGGCTAAAAAAGATTAAAAAGACTAATAAAGACTAAAAAAGACTACTAAAACTCAAAAAGACTAAAAAGGCCAAAAAAGCTAAAAAGACTAAAAAAACTAAAAAACTAAAACAAGTTAAAAAACAAAAAAGCTAAAAAACACCATGCATATGTAGATACAAATAGCTGACAAGCTACACCAGTCTACCCAACAACAAAAACATTAAGCATTTATTCAGTTAAAAAAGTTACTGCAGATTTTTGCCAAAATTAAATTTTTTGGCATAAACCAAACTCCTAACAACAATTGACAATTTAACGTTTACCATGGTAAACAAGTTCCTACGCTATATGCGAAATCACTAAAATAAAAAAAAAACAAAACTTTTATTTTCAATTATAACTTAAACTACAACAACACTAAATAAATTCAAACAAAACTAGCAGATTTTTCGCATTAGATACAAGCAAAAACAATAGTGCTAAACCTTGTTGATAATATTATCAAAACACGCTTTTTTACTATAAGGACCTCAAGCATCATTCATTCATCATTATTTTAATTGTTTTTTTTGCAGTATTTACGCTAAATTCAAACGTCAAAGCTGAAAAAGTCTGAACCAGCCACTTCCGCTGCAACCTACTGTACCACACCAAAACCACTTACAACGGACTTGAACCACAGCCTTTGCTAAAATATTTGCTTGCAAAAGTTTGATAACGGCAAAGCCGAGATTAACCTCTAGTAAATGTACAGTTAAACATTTTGCAAAGATTACTAATTAATCATTGTTTATCACCTTAAAAATTAAAACCTTTGCACTTAGTTAATTAAAATTAAAGTATTGAATAAATCCACTACTAAAGCCATCTATTCAAATTCAACGGCAGAATTGACCAAGGAGGCTGCAAAAGTTTATATTTAAAAAATAAAATCAAAAATATTTAAATTCATTTTTAGTACTTTTACAAAATTCTGAAATCTGTGCAGACTTTTTAAGATTTTTTAATACATAATCTTGTACAATTAACCCGTATAAAGTTTAGCTAATGTTTCTGAATTGTCATCAAACTACCAAATTAAAAAACTAAAAACCATCATTAATAAATTTCATTCTTCAAAAAACAAAATATCAAACTAGTAATAGCAACAATTTTTGTATACTAATATGCCCAATCTAACAAAGCAGCAACCTCTCACTGAGAACGGCTTTACTGCAAAATGCCAATGCCAAAACACAACTGATTTCTTAAAATTTTGTTTTTTTATTTCAGGTTTTTTTATTAACATAATTACCATTAAGGTCATAAAGCTATCAGCAGAATAACTAAACACGGTTTTTCTTCTTATATGCTACTTTGCTGCAAAAACGTATATTTAAACCTAGCATGCTACAAATAGGACGTATTTATCAGATTTTGGAGCTCAAAAAATTGGCTGCCAATAATAAAAAGTCTACAGCGTGTTAGCTAATACAAACAATAAACAAAGTTTTTTTTATAAATTATAGTTTCAACCTTTACAATGCCACCATCAGACGGTAATGCAAACAAGTATGTCCAATGTTGACCTTGTAAAGGTTAAAATTAGTTACGGTTTTTTAAATATGTTCGTGATATAGTACATGGGCAATTCCACGGAAATTCGGACAATTATCCCACATTGATATCTCCGATTTTGCTCCAATTTTGTACATATGTTTGGGGTACCAAAATATGTCGAATCTTAAAATTTTAGATCTCTAGGTGCAATGGCTATTTTAAAGAAATATTTTGTCTTCTTTTAGTTTTTGTGCTGTAAATTAGCAAAAAATAGTCAAAAATCATATTCAAGAACTGTTTCTTATAAGAAATTTTTTGTAGAACACGATCTCGCTCATTATTTTTTGAAATTTTCCGCGTAAAATAAGAAAATTCTATTTTATTGAAAATTTGATATTTTTGATTCCGCTTCACCTGGAGACTTGAAATTTAAATATGATGATACTCCTGAAACATAGTACTTTTGATTGCAAAAATAAAAAAACTGGATTTTCTTGCATTAGGGTAAAATATAACACATCATTGCTAAAAATGGATTACTTTTAAGGGATTTTTCTCAGATTTTTCGTAATTTTATTAATTTTCGGGCTTTTTTTCAGAAGAATTAAGAACATAAAGATTGCGCTCAAAAAGAATATTTTTTTTGATTACACCAATTTATGATTTTCTTTGACCACATAATTTTTTATAAAAAGTTTATATAATTTTCTAAACGAAAATCAAGCATGTTGACATAAAATTTTTAAAACACAACTCAAAATGACTTTATTTAAAAAAAAAATACAATTTTTAATAAAATTATGCTAAATTGGTAATATTCTGAGCTTTTGTGCAAATTTCTGTATCAAATAAAATTTTATAAAATGTTTTTATGATTTTTTAAACCAAAATCAAACATGTTGAATTCAAATTTTCAAAACATAACTTAAAATGACTTTATTTTCTTAAAAAAAAAATACAATTTTTTTATAAAATTATACTAAATTGGTAATATTCAGAGCTTTTGTGCAAATTTCTGTATCAAATAAGTTTTTATAAAATGTTTTTATATTTTTATAAACCAAAATCAAACATGTTGAGTTCAAATTTTCAAAACACAACTCAAACTGACTTTATTTTCTTAAAAATAAAACAAATTAATAATAAAATGATGCAAAATTGGTAATATTCTGCTATTTAAAATGTTTTAATGATTTTTTAAATTGAAATCAAGCATGTTGAATTTAAATGTTTATAGTTAAACATAAAACTGGGTTATTTTCTAAAAAAAATAATTTATTCATAAAACGATTATGTTATGTGCCAATTTTTTTACCAAATAGTTCAAAATTAACAATTTTTTTTTTAAATTTTTAATTAATTATAGTATATCTACATACTAAATCAAGTATGCTAAATATAAATTTTTGAACTCACAACAGGAATGAATAAAATTCAAACAAAATTGATAAAAAATTGCTGAAAAAACCATTTATTATTCAAAATTCATTAAAAAATTGAGTAAATTTGCATAAAATCTATGGAAAATCGTATCGAAAAATCATTTATTAAATAGAAACTGCATTAAAAAAAAAACTTATTTATTACTCAAAATGTATCTAATATTGCTTAGAAAAAAACAATTGTACTATAAAACTATCAATAATGCCACATAAAAATTATTTAATAAACACAAAACTAATAAAATGCAAATGCAAGTACCCACAAAAATGTTGTTACGTCATACAATTTATTAAAAATTGTGCAAAAACTCCGCAAAATCTATCTAAAACTGCTTAGAAAAAATAATTACTGCATAAAATTAATTAGAAATCAAATAAATATACGCAAAAAAACCTATTTATCACACAAGTTATAAAAAATCTTAAAACTCATTTATTAATGTTGAGTAATCTTTTAAAATTTACCTAAAAGCAATAGCTTCATAAAATTTATCAAAAATCGCGTAATGAAGTTGCAAAAAACTATTATATTGATTAAAATTTGAACAAATACAAATATTTACCTAATAAAATTTATCAAAAACTGTACAAAAAACTTATATATTACACAAAAGTCATATAAAATTGCTCAAAAAACAATTGTTTCATAAAATTTATTAAAAATAGTACAATAAAACTATTTATTTCCTAAAAAACAAAAAACAAAATATTAAAAAACAAGCAATTTATCAAAAATTATTGAAAAAAAGCATTTATTACTCAAAAATAATCTAAAATCGCACAAAAAAAACAAATATTTTTTCAAATTTATCAAATATTGCAGATTAACATAATTTTTCCTAAAAAATCAACTTTGTTGCATAAAATTTATTGCAAAACATTGATTAAAAATTACGAAATAAACTAAACGACGCAGCCCGTAAGGCTTAATCTCTACTAAAAAAACAAAAAAACGGTAAAAAATTGGTAATGCAATTGTCTTTTTCAAACTTGACTTAAAGACCGTATCCTAGAAAGTTCTATTGTACCCTAACAGCCAGCATATGACCGTCTGCTCTTTACCGCATAAAACTACATGTCACTTTCAAATAATGCCATTAAGATTTAAGAATGGACAAGCCACTTATAAAAAGCTAATTATTAAAGTTTTGGCGGAATAGCTTGAAAAGTTTGTTTTAATTTACTTGAACATTATCGTAGTCTATTCAAATATTTACAATGAACATCTACAACATCACCGACTTGTCATAGAAAAACTCCAAGAATACAGTGTACACTAAACGTGACATTAGTAAGCAGAAAATTAAATATTTATTTAGACTATCAGATCAGTAAAAAAAAACGCCCGATGATACACCACTTGTAACTGAAACAAACACCTAAAAGCAACTTCAAAACTTTCTGGATGTCTGCACTTGGTTAAGAGAATATGTCCCAAAACTCAAAAAACCCCTCTCACAAAAAAAAAACTTTTTATATGGTACAACAAAACTGGTTTGTCTTCTAAACAATTAACCTAGACTTGAGCTCCAGTTTGTGTTGCACACTAACGCATGCAAAGTAACTAAAGAACGCCGCCAAATCATTGAGTATGCCAGCTCTCAGATTCCACATTTTAAAGACAAAGTATTTTTTCTAAAGATGGACAATCAATCAAGCAGTGGTTTAGCTCAAAAATTCCACCTAATTAAAACCAAAATCAGTCAAACAGACGTCTACATCACCGAGCAAAAAAAAATAAAAATAAAAAAATGTAGATTGACTAGTAGTCCCAATATGCTTGTTCGACTTATAAACATAACCGGACTTTACCATTGCATGTCACTGCAACACCAAATCCAAAAAATTCTTGATGCACAACCTCTTAAGGTTGAAGCAGTAAAACAATGCCAATTAACCTGCAAACAGATTTGCATAATAATTAATCATCTGCAAAATATTGCATCTAAATCAGACAAAAAACAAAGAATTATTTCGTACCAGCAAAACTAATAAGTAGTACCTCGGCAATTAAAAAAAAAATAATTTTTTCAAAATTTCTTTAGCTTCTTTAACAAAAATAGATAAAATTCAACAAAATTTAGACATTTACTGTCAAGTGTAGTACAAAATAATTAATTCCTAATTAATTTTAAAATATGTACATACTAAATCAAGTATGCTAAATCCAAATTTCAATTTGCAACTCAAAAATTCTTAAAGCTTTCTTAACAAAATCCAAAAAAAGTTAAAATTCATTAAAATTTTGACATTTATTGTTAATTGTGGCTAAATTAGTTTTGAACTGTTACATAAATCAAAGTGTCTGGAACATTTTAGCATCAACTGACACAAAACTATAACTAATTAAGTCGTTAAGAATGATCACAACTACCCATATTAGTTTCAAGTGCAGATCTTAACACAATTTGGGATTACAATCTGATTTTGTTATGTTAAAAATAAATTAATTTAAAGAAGAAGGTTTTAATTAGATGAGGTATAATAACTTGACAGGAGAATTAGTTTTAAAGTGGTGAGTTTAATGATTCAATTTATTAGCAAATAATTTTACGTTATAAATATTTTAGCTTAATACGTTTATTGGATTTAGGGTAGTTTCACTACCAACACGATATAGTTTAGTGCAAGGAATGCGTCAATCTAATGCAGAAGCAATATTTATATAGTCAAGTATTTTTTAAAGTGGTCGATTTTTTTGCAAAGTAATGACAAACCAAAATAAAAAAATAAAAAATATCATTTGCCAAGCATGTTCAAATCATTTTGTAAAATTTTTGAATTTTAAAAATCTTTGTCACTTTTAGCAAAAATGTAAAGCAAAGATTTATTTATTTTTTTATTTTTATATTTTTTAAAAATATTATTATTCACATGTTTTGAGATCATTTACAATAAATTTGAGTAAAAAAAAGTAATCAAAAATTGATAGCATTGATTAAAAAAATTTCAAAATTTTGAATAAATTAAAAGAAAACAAATTCAATTGTTTCTTGAAAATTTTTAATTTTAAAAATTCTTTTCACAATATTGTGAAGCAATAATAATAATTTAAAACTTTTTTAAATATTTTTAAAAATTTTAAAAAAAATTTAAACCAAAGCTTACTCTTACATTCTCTTTAATAATTTAAGATTATTTTGTAAAAAATTTGAGTTAACATTTTAGAAAACTTTGTCACAGTTATGTGCGTATAGATTTTAACTAAATTTGCAACATTTTAATTGACAACTTTAAGGTATATTAGTACTAAATTGGATCAATATCCAATGATTAAGTTAGAAGTTATGACTTCTTTTGTGTAACTTAAAACTTTTAAAGTTTACTGATCTTAAAGTAATTGAGGTTATCTCAAATTGAGCGTATGGATTTTAACTAAATTTGCAACAGTTTTAATGACAACTTTAAGATTTATCAATAATAAATTGCACCAATATCCAATAAACAGGTTAAAAGTTTTGACTACTTTTTGTAACTTAAAATATTTATGTAAAGTTTACTGATCTTAAAGTAATTGATGTTATGTCAAATTTAACGCATGGAGTTAAACTAAATTTGCAACAATTTTAATGTGTACTAATATTAAATTGCATCAATAACCAATGTACAGGTTAGAAGATATGACTACTTTTGTGTAACTTACAAATTTTAGGTGAAGCTTACTAATCCTTAAGTAATTGAGGTTATGTCAAATTGAGCTTATGGATTTCAACTAAATTTGCAACAATTTTAATGACAACTTTAAGGTGTATTAGTTTTAAATTGCACCAATATTTAATAAACAGGTTAGAAATTATGACTACTTTTGTGTAACTTAAAATTTTTAAGTAAAGTTTACTGATCCTAATGTAATTGAGGTTATGTTAAATTAGGCGCATAGATTTTAACTAAAGTTACAACAATTTCAGTAACAATTTCAAGGTGTATCAGTACTAAACTGCATCAATATCCAATAAATAAATTAGAAGTTATTACTACTTTTGTGTAACTTACAAATTTTTGGTAAAGTTTACTAATTCTTAAGTAATTGAGGTTATGATAAATTGAGCGCATGAATTTTAACTAAATTTGCAACATTTTTAATGACAACTTTAAGGTGTATCAATACTAAATTGCATCAATATTCAATGAACAGGTTAGAAGTTATGACTACTTTTGTGTAAAAAATAATTAATAAGTTTTTTTTAATTTTTTTAATTTTTAAAAAACGCATTTACAGTTCAAATATTGCATAAGTATTTCTTCTTTAGGTAAACGCTTGGAAATTAAAATGTAAAATTACTAACAAAACGTTTTTTTTGCATCCACAAAACCCACAACATCTCTAGCTGCCGCCTCTGACTCTTGTGTTAAAAAAATAAATGTTATTTTTGAGTGTAACATAATAGATTTTATAAGTAGCTGTTCTCACTTTACAAATGGTTTATGTTATATGTACTAACAAAGTAAGCAGACTACCCATTGTAAAAAAAATATCGAATAGTAGCCACCCTTAATCGCTTTTAGTCTACCAATCCGTCTGTAATCGCTTTTAATCTCTCAGACTATTATCTTTTTATGCATAACCTACATAGCTACATTTATAATACATTAAAGGATTGTTATTAAAAAAAAAAAGAAAAATTTATTAATTGTCCTGCTAAAAACCACAAAGAAAATGATAAATAGCTGTTAAACTAAATGTATATAAAACTTTTTGTGTTCGTTTCCTTCCATAAGTACCAAAACAAACAAACATTATAGTAGCAAATTACAAGTATACAAAAACTAAAACATTTTACTGAAACTTCCCATTTAAAATTAATGATCACTGCATGTAAATAAACTAACTGAAAGTTTTTATCTATATTAAACTCTGTTACATTGTATTCTTTGTAGCATCTTATCATTTTTAGAGAAATTGTTGTGGTCGTGTACGCAAGCAATAAATCTTATTCATTGCTGTATTCGAGTTTCTATGAAAAGAAATGTTGCAATGTGTGCAAAGCGAATGCATTATTTATTTTTTGCCCCTAAGGATTTTATTTCGCGTAGAAATTATTAGATAATAACCGTATATATTTATTATTTATGTTTCATACTCTGTGTAAAGGAAATGGAGTAAAAAGGTAGAAGCGCTTTCAAGTCCTGACATAAATTTAGTTTATATATTTTTAATTCATAAGTTTAGTTTTAATTCGATTAATTAATATATTAATTAATCATAATTGATTGATTTTTATATATTATGCAATAGTAAACCTTTTCTATCTTAAGCTAAGGATGAGATATGTAAATTTAAGATAATAATTTGCATAAACGTCTCTAGTGAGAAACAATTCCCAAAACCAACTACAAATTGCCGCTCGTCGCCAATCAAATTGATAATCTACTTGAACCTTAAGTAACCCAAAGGTAGAAGCCATAAAATTTAATTAAACATTGCGCTTACCGAAAGTGTCTAGAGTCCTGTGAACTTTGCGTGACGGAAACGCCAATTTGTGTTTCGTATAGTATCGCAGCAAGGGCCTTTAAGCTGCCGACCAATAAGTAAGCCACCGCTGGTCGTTCGGTAGTGAAATCCAATTGAAGATTTTCATCGGTGCTTGTGCACACGAATGCAGCTTCGTGTTCGTCCACCTCTTGTGAGTCCTGCTGATGCTGTAATACATCGTGGACACCATCTAATGTAGCTAGAAACTCACGTAAATCTCCGCCTAAACAAGCGAAAGCTCTTTCTATACGTCCGGTGCATGATTTTAGAATTAGTTCTTGACCTAATTTTTCTAAAAATTCATCTACGTTGGGATCTAAAAGAATAAATTTTTTTTAAATAATAAATTAATAAAATCTACTTGAACATGCAATTTATACTGTTTCATTTTTCCCAATAAATTTCAATCAAGCACTCGCACATGTAACATAGCACGATATGACGAGTCATTATACAATGCACTATCATTGAATGCAATCTAGTTCGATTTGGCTGTCACGAGTCCGCATAGCATCAGCTGGTATCCTGTGAAATACTATTGTGTGCCATTTCATCATTCCCAGCAATGCAAGCGTTCCTTGCACTGATTTCAATTTAGCAAGACATTTAATAATGAAAATATTAAATCATATTTGAAGAGACGTTAATTATGTCGGCAGCAATAAAATTATTCATGTGCGATCGAAATTAGTCGGAGTTTTATTATGTCTAATAAACGCGGCGATGGATGCAATATTTATAATTTATTGTTGTCATTAAAACAGTATATTGTAGTTAGCAATTTATTTGTAACTCAGTTTATTTTATTATATGCAATGAGAATTGTTTTTACCTTGTGAGTTAGTTAGGAGGTCATAAATGTCTTCTAAATAGTCGTAGTGGCTGCAAATTGATGGATCTTCCGGTAATATTGATCTGGAATTAAATAAATTTGTTTTAAACAACATTAGTGGATAGCAATACTTAAAACAACTTAATTAGTAAATGGTTTGTGTCTTAAAATTAAATAAAAAAAGTTTTTGATAAATTTTTTTACAAAAACTTAATTTTTTTTATTTACAAAAATCGTAATTATATTAACAAATTTTAAAACTTTGATTCAAATTCTTTTAAACATGTCTACAAAGTTTTTTTTTCAAAATTTTTAAAAATGTTTTTTTAAATTTTCAAAATTACCTTTTTTTTTCTTTTTTAAAAGTTTTTTTGTTTTAAAAATTGCAATTAAACCAACATTTTTCAATTTTAAAACAAAATTTTGTGCAGACGTTATCAATAAGTTTTTCAATCAGTTACAAAATTTTGAATTTTTTAAGAAATTCATTTTAAATTTTCAAAATTGTTTTTTTTTTCAAAAATTGTAATTATATCAATTATTTTTAAACTTTAATTCACACTCATTTTCTCAAAAAAAATTTTAATTAATTTACATAATTTATAATTGTTCAAAAATAGAATTTTTTCAATTTTCAAAATTGATTTATTTTTCTCTTTTTTTACAAAAAATGTAATTAAAGCAACAATTTTAAAAAATTTGATTCATTTTTGGCATTTGTTGATAATAAAGTTTTCGATCTATCTTTTTTTTTTATTTTCCAAAAATTCTAAGCAAGTTTTTCAAATTTTTACTTTTTACAAAAATTGCAATTATAGCACAAATTTCCAAATTTTGATTGACAGTTTAGGAAAAATGGGCCGGTGGTTTGATACTGTGTTTCCGCCCACCCGCCTAAGTGTTTGTTATCAAAAAATTGGATTATTCCAACACGTGTTGCGTTTCAATTGTTTTTATTGTGATAGATTTAACAATACTTGTCACTAATACGTCAGAGGTGGGCACAATAACCAATTTCTTGATAACAAACACTTGGGTGGGTGGGCGGGAACACAATTTATAAAAATTGAGCCGGTGGTTTGATATTGTGTTCCCGCCTACCCGCCTAAGTGTTTGTTATCAAAAAATTGGATTATTCCAACACGTGTTTCGTTTCAATTGTTTTTATTATGATAGGTTGAATAATAATTGTCACTAATACGTCAGAGGTGGGCACAATAATCAATTTCTTGATAACAAACACTCGGGCGGATGGGCAAAAACACAATTCATGAATATTGAGCCGGTGGTTTGATATTGTGTTCCCGCCCACCCGCCCAAGAGCTTGTTATTTAGAAATTGGATTATTCCAACACTTGTTACTTTTCAATTGATTTTTTTATGATTGATTGAATAATACTTGTCACTAATACGTCAGAAGTGGGCACAATAACCAATTTCTTGATAACAAACACTTGGGTGGGTGGGCGGAAACATAATTTATAAAAATTGAGCCGGTGGTTTGATATTGTATTCCCGCCTACCCACTCAAGTGTTTGTTATCAAAAAATTAAATTATTCCAATACTTGTTGCGTTTCAATTGTTTTTGTTATAATAGGTTGAATAATAATTGTCACTAATACGTCAGAGGTGGGCACAATAATCAATTTCTTGATAACAAACACTTGGGCGGATGGGCGAAAACACAATTCATGAATATTGAGCCGGTGGTTTGATATTGTGTTCTTGCCCACCCGCCCAAGTGGTTGTTATTAAGAAATTAGAATATTCCAACACATGTTACGTTTCAATTGTTTTTATTAAGATAGATTGAATAATATTTGTCACTTATGCGTCAGAGGTGAGCACAATAACCAATTTCTTGATAACAAACACTCGGACGGGTGAGCGGAAACACAGTTTACAAAAATTTTGCCAATAGTTTGATACTTTGTTCCCGCCCACCCGCCCAAGTTTTTGTTATCAAGAAATTAGTTTATTCCAACACTTGTTGCGTTTTATTTGTTTTTAATATGACAGATTAAATGATAAATGTTACTAATACGTCAGAGGTGGGCACAATAACCAATTTATTGATAACAAACACTAGGGCGGGCGGGCGGGTAACACAATTTATAAAACTTTATTGATATTGTGTTCCCGCTCACCCGCCCAAGTGTTTGTTATTAAGAAATTGGATTATTCTAACACTTGTTGCGTTTTAATTGTTTTTAATATGACAGATTGAATAATAATTGTTACTAATACGTCAGAGGTAGGTTTCATGACCAATTTCTGGATAACAAACACTAGGGCGGGTAGACGGAAACACAGTTTATGTAAATTTGGTTGGTAGTTTAATATTGTATGAATTATATATACAGGGTGCGCCAGAGAAACTTACTTATTTGAAAAGTCAATAAAAACAAAAGTACTTCAGTTATTGTTTTAATTCTATCTTTATTTGAGAATACAATATCCCAATTTTTTTTTCATGCAGTCTTGAAAATGACACGGGTAAATGGCGACCGCAATTGCGCATACACTGATTAAGTCAATTTTTGAAATTCGTGTCCACTCTTTGCAGCATATCAATCGGTATGTAGGCAATGGCGTCGCGAATGTTTACATAAACCAGGGATTTCAAATAACCCCATAAAAAGAAATCGCACGAATTCAAATCTGGAGAGCGTGACAGCCATTGGAGATCGCCTTTGAGAGAGATGAGGCGGTCGGGGAAATGTTGTCGCAACAAATTCATTGAGTCTCGTGATGTGTGTGCTGTGGATCCATCTTGCTGAAACCACACGTTTATAACGTTTATTTCTTTGAGACTTGGAAGAAAAAATTCCTCGATCATGTTTCTGTAACGAGCTGCATTCACGGTAACTGCGCGTTCGTTTTCTTCAAAAAAAAATAAGGACCAATTATTTTCATTGCCGACATCGCACACCAGACAGTAACTCGTTCACAATGAAGTGGTTTCTGGTGAAGTTTACGCGGATTTACACCACTCCAATAACGCATGTTTTGCTTGTTGACGCAGCCGGAAATGTGAAAGTGAGCCTCGTCTTTGGAAAAAACTACCGCGTCTTCAGGTAGGTTGTCAATCATCAGTTCACATGCATTTTGACGGGCAACAAAATCGCGTTCAGTCAATTCTTGCACAACAGCTAATTTATAGGGATAAAATTGAAGGTCTTGATGGAGAATTTGTCGAACAGTGGTGTCAGAAATCAGCTGCGTGTTTGCAAGCCGAACGCCGGGGAAAACGCACAACTGACTGCCTCACTCTTTCGATATTTTCCGGAGTTCTGCTGGTCCGTTGAATTCCATTTCTGGGTTTAGCGACACTTCCACACTCCCGAAATGAGTTAACCCACGACAGAATCGAATTACGGCTAGGATCAAGTCTGTGAGGAGGAATTACAAAGCGAGCGCGGAAGGCACGTTGCGTAGCATCAAGTGAGCGACCGTTAGAAAAGAAGCTCTCGACGGCGAAGGCCCGCTGCTCTCTAGACCAGAGCATGATGGCAACTGACTAGAGGGAGAAACAAACTTGGGGACTTATCCCTCCAGATGCGCCTCCTCTCGACCCCTTCCCCGCCCAACTTCTTTTCAAATTATTAAGTTTCTCTGGCGCACCCTGTATATATAAAATAGTCAGTTGCATGAGCCAATAAATAGGAGCATGCATTGTAGTGGTGGAGAATAAACAACGTTGCACTAATGGTATGGTTGCGACATAACCAGTTTTTTACCGAGTCATGGCAGTCTAACCATTAAAAATGAGAATTAAGGAAATGTAATTCTACAAAAGGTTTGGACTAGACGCTTAGACATGTTCTAAGAATGGGTAGTTTGGGTTAAGTACTATCATTGTAAGATAGTATTCTCAGACGTCGGCAAAAAAACTATTGATTAGCCAACGGTAGAGTCTACAGTCTTCAATCAAGTAAGACTACTACAAACTCAGAAGAGCAACGGGAAACTATTTGGGTTCCAACTTCCCAAGGAAACCACATTATTATGACAAGAAAAACCAACAATGGCCCCGAGTCCTTTGAATGGAACAGAGGTGCAAAAAATCACAATGAAACCACTAACAATCGCGACGTGAAACGTAAGAAGCTTATTAGCCCCCAAAAAAACTACAAATTTAGTAGGGACTGCAAATAGATATATTAAGATTGAGTGATGATTATGTTTTATACCACTCAGGAGATGATGAGCAAAGAACTCAACGTTATAGTGTAGCTGTAGCTCTACGTAAAATCTTGTACAGAGCGTAAAACTAAACTTCATCCCGCTGTAAGAACGAATGGCAATGCTACAACTAAAAAGAAATAAAATCAATATAATCATCATGATAGTCTACGCACCAACGGCAGATAAAAACAAACAAAAAATAAAAGAATTCTATGACCAAGTACAAGAATTCAGCTCCCTAACAAAAAAACAGCAAATTAACATCATAATGGGAGATTTTAAAGTTAAAATAGGAAAAGGGAAGGTAAATGACATTGTAGAAGAATAAGGCTTGAAAATACAAAATGAAAGGGAAAACCGTCTACTACAATTTTGCAACAAAAAAGAATATGTAATCTTAAATACATGGTTTACATTACCGGATAGACTCTACACATAGACGTCACCTAAACACAAACCAACACATATAATGAGGAACCAAATAAAATATGTCTTAATTAACAAAAGATTTAAAACGAATATACAATGTGCAAAAGCCTACCCAGGCGCGGACATAATCCCGTGATAACCAAATTAAAATTAAAACTAAAATGTATACAAAAACCTCCAACCGAACATAACATCAACATCGGTAAACTCCGTGATAAAGAATTTACGAAGAAAATACAAACAAAAATAAACAAAAAACTCAACAAGATAGAACACGGAGAAGATGATGACATAAACAAACAATGGGGTCTACTTAAAGATACTTTACAAGAAATTATAACAAAAAACGTAGACACGTCCAAAAAGTATATAGACTATAGAGATTCTCAAACTGATAAAAAAGAGAAAAGCATGAAAAAACGTAGATACGGAAAGCTACTAGAAAATACATTAAGAAATTCAAAAAAAAGATAAAAGCAGCCAAAGAAAAGTGGTTATTAGATCAATGCAGAGAAATTAAAGAGTTAGAAAAAAAGCATGACAGCTTTAATCTCCACCAGAAACTTAAAAAAGCAAGTAAAGTAAATACAAAAAGACCTACAACAATTCTGACAGACAAAAAGAAGAAAATAATACTGGATAAATAAAACGCTTAAAAACATAGAAAAACTTCATCACTAAACTTTTTGCAAATAATCGAACAAACACAGAAATATTACTTATAAATTAATTGGCTCTTTATACTGCAAACAAAAGTTGAATGTGCAAATAGGCAAAGCAAGCGGACCCGACGAAATTCATGCGGAAACAATAAAACTATAAAACTAGTCAAATATTAATATCATCTTTGGCCTCTTCAACAGAATTTATAACACGGGAGAAATACCAAATCAATGGTTAAAATCCGCGCTTATAACAATTCTAAAAAAAGCAAATGCCAAATCATGTGAAAACTTCCAACTCATCAGCTTAATGAGCTATACCCTAAAAATATTTTTAAGCATCATCAAAAACAGAATAATTAGTAAATGTGAAAGCGAGATTAGTGACGTGCAGTTTAGATTTCGAAGCGGCCTTGTAACACGAAAAGCTCTTTTCACACTACAAATACCTCGACCATCAAAAGGAAGTTTATATATGCTTTATAGATTATCAACAGGCATTCGACAAAGCAAGACACGACAAGTTGATAAAAAATCTGAAAAATTTAGAACTAGATGAGAAAGACATCCGCATCATCTAGAATCTAAACTGGAATCAGAAAGCCATTAAAACGCTTAAAGGCAAAGATACAAAAGAGATAGATATCTAACGTGAGGTTTGCCAAAGATGTTTACTGACCCCGATGCTCTTTTATGCTTACTCGGAGAAAATCTTCAAAAATGCCTTAAAGGACCAAAACAAGAGTTTAAAAGTAAATGGCTGATAGATTAATAACATATTCTTTGCGGATCATTCCTGCATTATGGCGGAAAATAAAGCAGATTTACAATATATGCTTGACAGAGTTGAATTTGAAAGTACCGCAACAGGTCTATCCATAAACAAAGCCAAAACAAAAATAATTAAAGTATTGGAAATATGGACATTAAACTCGACAGTATTAGAATCAAACAAGTCAAAAAGTTCAGATACCTAAGAACAGTTTTAAATAAAAAAATAGACAAGATTTGGAATAGAACAAGCCAGAAATACATTCATGAAATAAAAGAACTTATTTTGCGATAAAAGTTTAAGCCTAAAATTACGTTGGCAAATGCTACTTCTGGTCAGTGCTGCTATACGGAGTTGAGACACCGACTCTAATAACTAATATGTTAAATAAACTAGAAGCGTTCAAAATGTGGTTATATCAGAAGCTACTAAAAATATCTTGGACGGAGAAGGTCTGGAATAAAACGGTACTTCTTGGCCGCCGATAGGAAAAAATTTAGTAAAGTGGTTGTAAACCTTTAGTAATAAAAATGCACTAAAAGAAGAAAAAAAGTCAGCAATGGTAATTTTAATAGTTTGTAAAAATTTTGACAATTACCTGTAATAATATGACTGTTGATAAATAATTAATAATAATTAATCACACTTGTGAGAGAGCTTTGATAATTTTGACTTATGTGATACAATTTTGACAAGTTTGTAGAACATACATTTATTCACTATTGTTGTAACAAATTGGGTAATAATTTTTCAAGTAAAAACGTACAGATAGCTATAGCCGCAATAGGCTTTTTATTAAAAAAACCAAATATTAAATTAAACAACAAAGTTATATCTAAATCTTCTTCAATTAATATAAAGAATGTTTAATAAAACGATAACTAAATTTTTATCACAAATACTTTAATGGTTTAAATATATATTACTAAAAAATATAGACAAATACAAACAAAAATTTACAACTCAAATTTTGAATTTTAAAGGTCACTGTGTGGCTCAGTTGAGTAAAGCTTCTAACTCAAGTATGACGCATAAATTGTCGCCAGTTGGAGTTCCAGTTCTGGCAAAGCATTTTAAGAAATTGTGGCATTTATCAGTTTAAGACAGTCTGATAAATGATTAATGTCCATGTAAACTTAAATACATTTAGTTTGAAAGTGTGCGTGGACAAGATACCAGGTCTTGTAAGTATCTACAGTTTCTCTATTTTTTCAATTAGCAAATGCAATAGTATACATTTGTATTTCGGGTACATATTCAAAATCAGCTGTGAGGTAGTACACAAGCATAAACCTTAAAATATCAGCATTTGTACTTAAAAAAGAACAAATTGTCAAGTAAGAACAAACTAACAAAAAATTATTTATTTGTACAAAAAAATAATATAAAATAAGTTGCATTACAGATGGTCTAAATAAATTTGAAAAGTGTTGCTTTATATTGTATTAAGGCTCATTTAGCAGATTATTAAAAGAGTTACATACAATTCTACAACGCCTTTCAAATCACAATTTCACACATTTATCCAAACGTTTTAAATTTAAACAAAGATTGATTCACATTATTAACTTATTAAAAAAAAAACACAAAAAAAGTTTCATTTTGAATAGCTGGTTATTTGGGTAGCTGTCAATTTTGAAGCTATAATCTTAAAGTTAAAACTACGCCATTATTAAAAATGGAACGATACATGCTTCAACAAAGCATTGAAGTTATTAAAATTTACTACAAAAATGGTGAACATTTTTCAGTCACAGTTCGCAAAATTAAAGCACTTTTTGGTCGTCCTAAACCACCTTCTCGGCCGGCAATAGTAAACCTGGTGGAAAAATTTGAGCTGTTGGAACAAGTTTGTTTGAATCGAAACCGTGTGCATTGCTCAAGAACACATAAGAATATTGCTGATGTAGCCTGCAGTGTTGAAGAAAACCTAGGTTAATCAATTCCTTATCGATCTTTAGAATTAGACATTCCAAAAACAACATTGCACCGTATTTTGCATAAAAATTTAAGTCTAAAGGCTTTTAATGTTCAGTTAACACAAGAACTCAAGCCGGTCGCTCACCATAAATCTTTGCTAATTGGGTCCTTCAAATGCATCAAAATGATCCGGAATTTCATCAAAAAATCATTTTCAGTAATGAGGCTCATTTTCATTTTGGAAGCTACGTTAATAAGCAGAATTGTCGCAATTGGGACTCAGAAAATCCAAGAATGATTGTTGAAAAGTCTTTGCATCCTCAACATGTCACTGTTTGATGCGGTTTTTGGGCTGGCGGAGTGATTGAACCCTACTTTTTTGAAAATGAAGCTTGTGCAACTGTTATAGTGAACAGATGGCGCTACCGAGCTATGATTAATAATTTTTTATGGCCGGAATTAAAAGATATTGATGTGGACGACATTTATTTTCTGCAAAACGGCGCTACGTGCCACACAATCAACAAAACAATCGCAATTTTGCAAGAAAAGTTTTCTGACCGTGTTATTTCTCAAAGAGGTGATCACAATTGGCCACCAAGATCTTGTGATTTAACACCTTTAAACTTTTTTCTTTGGGGCCACGTGAATGATAAGATATATGCCAATGTTCCACAATTGATTCAAGACCTTAAAGATGGAATTCGTAAAGTTATCGAAGACATACAGCCGCAAATGTGCGAGTTGGTCATGGAAAAGTTCATGAAAAGAATGTGGTACTGCAACCGTAACTGTGGCTGCCATTTGACTGATATTGTTTTCAAATGTTAATGGCATATCTTCCTCTTTACAATGAAATAAACTTTTATTAATTTCTCTTAAAAAATACCCGTTTTTTTTTAATCAAAATGAAACCTCTTAATAATAATAATACTTTATTTACGGTATAATCTTACCATTTACATCTACATCAAATATACATAAACAATGATGTTTTACAATACAAAAATAAAGAATACAAATATACTATTCATAAAAGCGCACATATTAGACATTAGTCAGCATGACTTAGCTGACTTCTGAACGTAGACTTAGAGACACAAAATACATTAATCTTATTAGAAAACTCTATACAATAGCGTATGTGATAGTCAAACTGGTTTTAAAACACTTTAAAACAATTTTAAACGTTTAAATTAAAGTACAATACAAGTTCATTTTAAAATCATTTTATAATTTTTAATTATACCATTTTCAAAATTAATAAAATTAAAATATTACAAAACTATACAAAAAGTACTAATGTTAATCTGTTAGAAGCAGCAAAATTCACAATAAGCTATGTAATCTTCTTGTTAATCCGCCGAATGAGCAAAAAGACTTACCACACAAAAATTCACTCAAAAAACTGATAATGACCCTCATCAATAAAACATTAAGAGATATCAAAAATGTAACATAAACTACTATGTATAATTACTTCTTTTTCTTGTTTATGAAATAATAAAACAATTTACTATGTTTTTTAAAACAAATTTATTCATAATAAATACAATACTAGTTTTGTTTCTAATAGAGCTTTTTACAAATGTAATAAGTTATACAAGAGGGAACCCAAAATTAACGGGAATTGTGCTGTGGCAAGAAGGCAGAGTGGGGAAATCCATTGTTTGATTCGGTGTCCGTTAGAGACACGTCTTCTGAGTTAGTGCGCAAAGTTTTGTTGCTGTGAGTGTATCAGTTTGTCCGTGGAATTTTTTTTAGTAAATTAACTATTTCCATTTTGCCAAACACATGATGGCCAATTGTCGAGAGCAACGCGCGGGTGTAAAATTTTGTTTCCTGTTGCGGAAATTGGCCGCGGAAACTAATGTAATGCTTAAGACTGCTTATGAAGATGCTGCCCTAAGTAAAACCAAAGTCTACAAGTAGTTTTTACGTTTTAATAATAGAAAAACGTCAATAAAAGACCAACCCCGTTCAAAAGGCCCCTTAACGTCAAAAAGCGACAAAAACGTCGACAAAATTAATGCTCTCGTTTGTAAAAACTATCGCCAAACCATTGAAAGAAGAAAAAAGCAGATTTTTGTTGCACAAGCAACTGGTTCTTCCATCATGACAAAGCGATGGCCCAGACCGCTCTAATCGTAAAGCTGTATTTGACCAAAAACAACATTGTCCACCCCCCCTACTCATTGGATTTAATTTCTCTTTTTGTTCCCCAAATTCAAAAGCGTTTTGCCACTGTAGAAGAGGTAAAACAAAAATCGCTGGAAGACCTAAAGAACATTCCAATAAATAAATTTAATTTTTTTTTTTAAAATAGAAGAATTGTTTGCAGAAGTGTGTTGTGGTCAAGGGAGAATACTTTAAAAGAACAAACATTTGGTGTAAAAATATTAAGAAATAAAGAAGTTATGACAAAATTTCCATTTTTTTTTTGGGTCCCCCATCGTATGAGTAAAAATAAATAATAAGAAACATACTAAATAGTTTTATTATTTCATAAACATAAATTATCACGTAGTAGAAGTTACAACCATCAATTATATTTTTTTTTTCTTCTTGTCTTGTGTATATCTATCAATAGATGTTTGCAACTACATGTTCTATTTTTATTTTTATTCTAATTGTATGAATAAACTTTCTATAGTACAAAGTCCACTTTATTGTCTTATACTTAACTAAGACATTCTTCCTTCTTTTTTTCCTTTTTCCATACATTCTTGAAGTACAGAAAATTTTAAATGCTTTGCAATACAGCCACATTACAAAAACTTCAATTTTATTTTTTTTAAAGTTTATTCTTCCTTAGAGGAGTACTGGCTATATATAGCATTTGACAAACTATAACTTAAGGTTGATATCAAGTGTTGGCAAAAACTTTTTAAATTTTTATAAATGTTTTACGTGCATTTACAATCCTGTTAATGTTCATTTCACTAAACGCTATGTTTCCAAATATTTGAACTTACTCTTGCAGTTCAATTGGTAAATTGTTGTTGTTGTGTCTGAGTTTTTGTTATGACCATAAACTTTGTTTTCCTAATAACTAAACCAAACTGATACATACATAAATATTTTAGAATTATAAAAAACTTTTCAATAAGTTATAATATAACTTCAAAAATATTCTCCAATAGATATAAACAACTCCTTATTGTAATACTAAAAATTAAACTAAATTTAAAAAACATTTCAACTGCTATCAACACATATTAATACTTAGTTACTTCTTCGCAATCATAAAATAGTCTAACACAAATTTAAAAAGTTATGATAGACTTAGGGTGGTATTTATAAACAAATCTTCATCTCCGACTAGACGCAGTCTCACTTTGTCATTACCGCCTTCCATAGTTTGCAATTATATCGTACAAATAATTTATAAATAACTGAAACAAAATTGATCCACAATGTAAATCTTGCTGGACATCTGAAGTAACTAATTTTTGATAAGTGGTTATTAGTTTTTAATTAAGTTAAGTAAGCAGTTTTCAATCGGCAGATTTTGAGGTTGACAAAAAATAAAATTTTCAAACGGTCAAAGTATATCTGGCAACCAGGGGGGGGGGGGGGAGGACAAAGAACTCATCCCAAATGGAAATTCAAGAATCTCACTAAAAATTAAACTGGCATATGTAGGACTACCAAAGAGGATGCACTTAATGGAGCTGCACAATATATTTATGAAAAAAAGAGAATACAACAAGAAAAAACTAAGAAAATACTTAAAAACAATGCAAATATCTAGACTGAATAGCACAAGAGTGGAAGAAATGAGAGTTGGATGCCAGTGTAGAAAGAAGAGCAAAAAATAGAGTTTAAGGAGAGATAGGCCAGGGACAGCAAACCCACCTCAAACTAGTACTACATTAAAAACAATGACTAGAACAAATTAACAGCAGGATTTACAAAGGAAAAAAAACTGAAAAGTATTGCCATGCGTTAGTTATTTTCAAGGGCCACTTGTTGAGGCCAACACTTTACTACGTCCTTAAAAAAAGTAAATGTTGTTGAAACTATACATTGAATTAATATAAATTTTTGGCAAAATAGTATATCTTCTTCTTAAGATATCTTCTTCGATCAAAAGTTGGGGACCATTATGATAACCATGGTGATTTTGTTTGTTATTGTTCTAAATATTTTAACAGATGTACAGTTGAATTATTAATTGTCTCTTTATTTGCATTTTTTTTAAATCTTGATGTGTTTTGTTTTGTCCATCTACGGTATTCTAAGAATTCTTCTTAATCTTTTTCTACATTTCGAATGTCTCCTGTTGTTTATATTTACCAACTTTGAGTTTTGTGGCTTTTATTCCGTATAACAGAGTTGACTCTATGTTATCATTTTGATTTAAATATTGTCAGAAAAAACTGAAATCTGGCCATAAATGGTCAAAAAATGCAAAATTCTATTTATAATCAAAAATAACTAAATCCAGCACAAAATTTTAATCATGAACTGTTAACAATATAAAATTTTTGTTATAAATAGTAAAAAAATGGCAAAATTCGGCTAAAAACGGCGGAAAAGTGCAAAATTTTATTTATTAAAAGTTAAAACTAGCTGAACTTGGCTACAAAATATAGTCAGAAAGAACTGAAATCCAACTTTAAACTGTCAAATATTTATTAAACGTCAAAAATAGCATAATTTGCCACAAAATATTAAAAAATTGCTAGATAGCACCAATCTTTAATCATAAACTGTTAAAAAATATAAAATCCTTGACATAAAAAGTGAAAAAAATGACAAAACTCGGCCATAAATCGTTAAAAAGTGCAAAATTTTATTTATAAAATGTCAAAAATTGCTAATTCTGTCTATAATATATTAAAATATTAAAAACTAAAACCCGACTATAAACTATCGAAAATGCATAATTTTAATTATTAAAAGTCAAAAAATTAAAAAAAATCCGGCCACAAAGTATAAAGAATTGCCAGAAAGCACCAAATTTTGATCATAAACTGTTAATAAATTTACAATTTTTGCTTATAAAAAGTAAAAAACTACAAACTATGGTAAAAAACAGTTAAAATGGGACGTTTGGTTCATTCCTAAAGAGATTTTACCTAAGACAGCGGCACTTACTCAAGAAAAACATTTTTTTTTTCAGATTTGTTGCATCTAAAATAGGAAAAAGCAAGAAACAATAGGCCACAGACATAGTAATAAGACCTAAACATGATCGCTTTTTTCAAGTTAAAAAAATTGTCAAGTTAGGTTAGGTTAGGTTGGGTTAGGTTAGGTTAGCTCAGGTTAGGTTAGATTACTTATAAACAGCTTGTCAACTGTCAACTTTTTTTGACATATTAATTTTACTAATTATTTCTTTAGTTTTTCAGAGTTTTTTTCAGTTTGACTGCGAGTATGTAAAAAGCTATTTTGCGCAAGTATCAATTACTATTATTTCTTTCTGCTTTCATATTATCCACCTACAAAACAATAACGTGGAAACCCAAAAACAGTCTTTTTGTAGCTTAACTACAAGATCGGACCTGCAATGGTTAAATTCTAATAAATTTCTTGGGCTTTTCGTAATAAATTTCACCTTCAAGATGCAAATTTTTTTTTTTTTGAGAAAAGGAGTGTGTTGAGAATAACATTTTAGTACTCTAACCTACTTTCGACCTTTAAAAATAACGACAAACTGTTTCAGAAATTTGCTCGTAGCACCAAAAGATTTTTTTTTAGTTTTTATGGCCATAAAGTTACATCCACTTTAGGTCAAGACTAATAAAGCACTGACACATAAACTAAAACCTCGGGAACGGGAACCTGAGTTGACTCTTGCTCTGACCACTAAAACTTTGATAGTATCTTGGTATCTTTGTTCTTTGCTCTGATCTTTGTGTATATTTTTAGAATAAAAGCTTTAATGGTCTAGAGTCGGTGTACTCAACAATGATCAAAAATATAATGTTGTGATTAGAGCAAGGATGCGCAGCTTAAATTTATCTAATCATATGTACATTTTTACATTTGTTTACTACTAGGAAAATTTTTACTTATTGACATGCCATTTGACTCAGTGAAGCCAAGATATTCACTGAGTGTGAAGTCAGTTGTGGGCAAAAATGATGTTTCTGTATTATTATGCACTAACATTTTACGGCAAAAAATAACGTTATTGTTTTGAGCATCCTAAAACCCAAACTCAATAAAAAAAACAATAAAACTTTTGCAAAAACGACGCACATAATAACAAAAAACTAATAAATCTTGTTTTAAAATTAAAAAATTATTATAAAAATATTAAAACTGATAAAAAATAAAAACTCACAACTATTAAATCCTATTATAACAAAAATTTAAACTTAAAACTAAGAAATCTTGCTTTAAAAGTAATAATTTTAGCTTTAAATACATAAATATGAGCAGAAAACTAAAAGAACCTGTATCAAAAGTAATAAAAATTAACAAAAACTAAAAAAATCAGTCTCAAAACTATCATAAAATTAGAAAAGTTGGTCAATAAATACAGAATAAAATTAACAAATATTAAATCTTGTTTTTAAAACATAAATTTATACTTAAAACTAAGAAATTCTGGTTCAAAAAACCTAACAAACATAAATATAGACAGAAATTTAAAAAAACTTGTCTCAAAACTAATAAAACTTTCATAAAAGTAGAAAAATTAGTTGATAAAAACTGAATGAAGATTAACAAATAATGAATTTTGTCTTTAAAGCATAAAATTAAACTAAAAACTAAAAAAATCTGGTTTAAAAGTGATAATTCCGGCATATTATATATGAATATAGTGCACAGTTTTATTAAAAAAGTTGAAAATAGTTAATTCTGTCTATAAAACATTAAAATAGTCAAAAAAACAACTGAAATTTGGCTCAAATGCCTCTTTTTCGTTCATGCTTTCATGCCGTATAATATAATCCTCTTCTAAACTAGTCTAATTAAATATAACCTATGCTCAAACCAAACAGTATTTAAAGCATCTTTTAGTTCAAACAGTCTGGCTAACAAGACATAATTGCAATATATTATACCAACCTATATAGCAAAAAGATTTATAGACATATACTATCCAATTGTAAGACAACATGACTCCATTTCCCCTAACAGCTATGAAAAACAAAAAATTAAGTCAACTCTTATTTACAGACAATATTGCAATATTTGATGAAACAAAAGAAGAACTGAAGCAAATTATCAAAAAACTAGAAACAAGATTGGCTGAAATACGTAGAAAATGAACATTGAAAAGACAAAAGTCATAAAAAACTAAACAAAAAAACTGCAAATTGCACTAGCAAGTACGCTCCTGAAACAAGTAGACTAATTCATACACTTAGGTCAAAACACTAAACCAAATAAAGACCATCAAGAGACTAAAATACCTAATTTTTATTTAAAATAATAAATATGTTTTGTTTATTTTTATGTATTTTACCTATATCAATACTTTATATTTTTTAAAAAACAAAGTAGTGACAGTGTAGCAAGATCAAGTGTCAGCAAAGGTAAAAAACATCGATTTTAAAATCCAGAAATTTATTCAATTGATAGAAATATATACAAAAATTTGATCGCTATGCGAGCAGAAGAAAGTAATTTATCGGTCGACGCGACAGATATTGGAAAAAGTGGTGCACACGCGTAAGGCATCTTCGTCGATCTCTCCCCTACGAGAAAATCAAATATTGACACTTTAGCGATAATAGGGAATACTAAACATATATATGCATCTCGTGGGGATCTGTGTGTGCTGCAGCCGCCGGAGAATAAACATCTTAAAATCTTCTTGCATACATACGACGCGGAAAAGTTTAAATTTACTTTGCACCAAAACTTAACTTTGCGCATTATTATAATTCTTTTCGATGGATTGAAAACTTTATAAAGCACAAAGAAAAGATTTTTTTATTTCAAATCCGCTTAATTGTGTTATGTGACGAAATGGTGAAGGCGCCGGGTTAATAATTTCAAAAACAAAAAAAAAATTATTGTCAAATAATTAAACAGTAAATTATTCTTATGTATTGTTGCCAAAACTTCTTATAATAAGCTCATAATAAATATTTCAAAACCAGTTTTATTTCCTTCATTTTATAAAAATAAAAATTCTAAACGAATTTTATATTGCATTTCCAGACTTATTATTATTCGTTTGTATCAATTTCATATATACCCAAATATTACATTCAAAGCAGAAATTTCTAAATAAAAATATTTAAATCTGTTACATTGTCTATATACTATTCCAACAATGCGAGACGCACATATGAAATTTATTCAACAAAAATATTCCTCGCTCGGATTTCGAGCCAACTGAAAAAACCTTATATATTGCATACTATCTTTACATGAAAATGCCTCTTTATGCATGGATCCACACTATATAAGCTGAACCATGCGCATCTTGTATAAATATTACAAAATATAACAAGTTTGTGGAGTACTTAAAACATACAAAATCGGTGCTTAAACATATAAAATTCATGTTGAATAAAATTTAAAAGAAATATTTGTATATAACTTTTCAGCATAAATTTATAATTTATTTTTTGTAAAGCAATTTTTATTATAAATAGTTTTAGTATATTACTTCCATTATTCCTTTCTTTGCTGAATAAGAATTTTTCTCATGAATACCCACATAACTCATTACTATCTTGTTCCGGTCGAAAGAATTTATCAGAAAAATTCTCATCGCACCTATTGAATAAATTCCTTTTTAATGTTCGCCAAGGTTTTATTCGACCGGTCCAGAAATATTTATAAGTGGCTGACGAAGTTTATAGCATTTTTACGTAAGCGGATAAAAGTCCAGATAAAAATGCGGTATCGGGATGATAATTCGCCCGGCGTGTAGTCCTTTACGCTATATTTATTTTTACGCTCGCTTTAAGAATTCATAAAGTGCATGAGATTAAATTGGCGATCCTTTTACAGAAATGCGAGTTATTAAAATTTCTTTTGTTCAATATGCATTAAATTTAATTATTAAACAAATTTTATTATTATTTAAAAATTTATGTAAATAAATAATTTTATTCCTTCTGACGATCAAAGGTTGCGTATTTAATTTTCTCCACTCAAAAGGTTTTGCATAAAATATCCCATCGATCACACATCAACATGAAATTCTAATGAAATTCTCCCTCGGGTGGATTGAAGATATTTTTTCCGTATTTTTAGAAACATATCCGTAAGGTTGTAAAAGGATGCTTCGTTGTAGATTAAATTAAGGACAGAGTAAAAGTTGATGGTTTAATGTAAAAGTTTGCAATAAAATGGGAGCACATAGTTGTTTATGGGAAATGTTTGTTAATTTTTTATTTTGTAATAAAGTGTACGATGGGTATGGAAATACAGTTTAGGATTATAAAATGTAACTGTAAAAGTTTTTCGATGACATTAGTTTGTATTTTATTGTGGAACTTTGTTTGCTTAAAGGGCTTTTATTTTCTGTATAGATAATAAAATATTATAATTTTAAATTTATTTAAATAATATGTATATTGTTCAATATTAATAACATTTTTGCTTGTGTTTTAGATTGAATAGTAAAAAAATTGACAAAATAAAAGAATTAAAAAAAAAACATATTTTTTGAAGGAGAAATCTTAATCAAAATAAAAACCCAATCTACGCTAAAAATTAATCAAAATTTGCAAATTAAATTTATGAAAATTTACTAAATCAGATCCAGTTAGCTTAGTTTTAAAGCTAATTTAATCAAATTTATAGTTTATTGTATTTGCCAAACAAAATCAAAATTACATTTTTAATGTGACCCAAGTGTTTGTTATACAGAAATTAGATTACAAAAAATTAGGCGGAGTGCAGCAATCTAAACCATAAGCCTACAAAATTTAAACTTTGTTTCTCCCGCCTACCCAAATGTTTGTTATAAAAAATTTACAACACACCTGGGTGGGTGAGCGGAAATACAAATTGAAACCACACGCCAACAAGTTTTGAACTTATTTCAAATTTTGTATGCGAGTGATTTGAGTTTGTGTTTCCGCTCACCCACCCAAATGTTTGTGATCTAATTTTTTCAATACAAACACTTGGATGCAAAACAGCAATCTAAACCATACGGCAGCAAGATTTAAACTTAATTTCCCGCCGCCTACCCAAGTGTTTGTGATTAAAAAATTGTATCACAAACACTTGTGTGGGTGGACGCGAACACAAGTTTAAATCACACGCTTAAAAAGTTTGAACTTACTTCCTGCTTACCCACCCAAGTGTTTGTAATTAAGAGATTTAAACATAAACACTTGGGCGGGTGGTCGGGAACAACAATCCAAACCACACGACTACAAGTTTGTGTTTGTGATCCATTTTTTATCACCAACAATTGGATGCAAAACAATAATCTGAACCATACGGCCGCAAGATTTAAACTAAGTTTTCTGCCAAGTGTTTGTGATACAAAAATTGGATTACAAACACTTGGGTGGGTAGGCGAGAACACAAGTTTAAATCACACGCCCACAAAGTTTGAACTTAATTCCCGGCCACCCACCCAAGTGTTTGTTATTAAAAGATTTAAACATAAATTCTTGTACGAGTGGGCGAGAACACCAATCTAAACTACGCGACTACAAATTTTGAACTTAGTTCAAATTTTATGCGCGTGTGATTTGAACTTTTGTTACTAGCAATATAATTTTTATTGAACAGTACATTAATTTCCAACCTAAAATTCAAAATTACAACAAAAAATCAAAAATGTTTAATCAATAATTTTTCAAATTTGGTCAATTTTATCCTTGTTTTGTATAATTTAAAAAAAAAAAATTTACAGCCCGCTAAAAAATTGTGATATCATTTTTTCCATCCTTATTTTATCAGGTTTAAAAAAATTAAAAAAATTAAAAAAATTTTGAATCCAACATTTTTTTTTAATTATTTGTTTTTAAAAGAGCTGCAAAAAAAATTTTTGCAACCCGATTAAAAAAAACCTAAAATTTTTTTAATTTTTTTTTTGTCTTAAATCAAATTAAATTAAACATAACACATCAGTTTTTAATTCAAAACACAGGCGCATAGAATAATTTTTCAAAAATAGTTTTAATCAGTAAGTAGACAGATAATTTTTTTTTCTGTTTGATTTAAAAAGAAGCAAAAAAAAAACTTTTTATATCAAAATTTGAGCAAAAACTGTTTTTTTATAGTATAGCAAAAAAACAGTTTTTTTAATTCTGTATAAGTACGAGCATAAAGCAAAAAAATCTTTTGCAGCTTACCAAAAAAACATAAATAAAACTGTTTTTAAAAAGAATAAAACTTTTTGCTTAAAAAAATTACTTTGTACAGTAATAGATCTAAAAACATTTTTTTAAATTTTAGATTTTATAGGAAAATGGTTTTTAGTTTTTTTAATCAAAAGTAAATAATTTTTTTTTAAATCACACAAAATAACCATCTACCATAGAGCATTGCAGGACCAACTAGTGTAGACATATTTTTGCAAACCGCAAAAAACTAAAAATTAAAAAAAAAAATAATTAAACAAACAAAAATTCCTTTTTTAATGAGACAAAATAATAATAAATTAAATTAAATTTATAATTTTTTGATGGTATTTTGGATTAGAAAATGATGTTTTTTTTATTTTCAAATAAAATAAAATAATAATATAAAAAAGAATAATAACATTTTTTTATTTTATTTGATTTAAAAAATTTAAGCATAATTTAATTAAAAAAAAATTAAAATCATAAAACATCACTTTTCAATTCAAAATACAAGCAAAAGAATCTATTAAAAATTTCAAAAATCTTATTTGTCTGATTTAAAAAAAATAAAATATATTTAAAAATTAAAAAAAAAAAAACAAAAAAGTATCACTTTCCAATCAAAACTGCAAAAAAATGTTCTGCCTTAGTGCAGTAGTAGTAAATTCTGTTAAAAAAATAATTTTATGTAATGTCACTTTTTCATATTTTATTTTATTTAAGAAAAAAATTGACACATTTAAAAAGATCTATTTTATTTTGTTTGATTTTAAACGCATCTCTCTAATCCAAAATAAAAACAAAAATATATTTGATTTTAAATTTTTTTCAGTTTTTTAATTAATAATTTGTTTATTAAAACAAATTAAAATTAATGTTAAAAAAAATTTAAAAAGCATCATTTTCCATCTCAAAATACAAGCAAAAAACTGTTTTTTTTTTTTTTACTAACAATTTTTCCGCTCTAAAGCAAACCTAAAGCAACAAAATCTTTTGCAGCCCAATATAAGTAACTTTTCAAAAATGTCAATTTATTTTTTCCTTATTCAGTTTAATTAAAAAAAAATTAAAAAAAAGATTTTAACATTGCTTAGTTAAAAAAAAAAAACCAAAAAAAGATAACCGTTCAATCAAAAATACAAATTTTTTTAATAATATTTTTTTAACAAACTTTAAAAAAAAATTTTAAACTTTACCGAAACCATTTGTTTTTGCCACAAAATGCGGGCCAAAACAATAATTTAGCAGTCAATTTTAGATTGAAAAAATGTAATTGTTTAAAATTAAAATTAAAAAACTAATCTATTTATTTAACTATTAGAGTTTCAATCTTGAGAAATTTTGACTAATTAAAAAAAATCATTTCAAAATATTCAATTTACAAGCAAAAAATATAATATTTAAAAATTTTGTTGATCTATTATTTTATTAAAAAAAAAATTGCTTTATATTTTTTAAAATAAAAAAAAAACACACAAAATTATGCATCATTTTCCAAACCAATAACAAGCAAAAATTTGAAAAAATCATACAATTTTATCAAATTTTTCAATTCTTATTTTGGTCAAATAATATATTTTAAAAATTTTATTTTGTTTGATTAAAAAATATCACTTTCAAATTCAAAATAAAAACAAACAAAATTAAATTTAAAAAAACATTTGTTTCAGTTTTATTTGGTCCAATTTAAAAAAAAATACAAAAAAACAAAAAAACAAAAAAACAAAAAAACAAAAAAACAAAATAACAGTGTAACAGGGTGTTGTAGGGTTATAATAATAATAACGTGGTTCTTCGTGAATAATGTTTAATCAACAGTGAAATAATAATAATCGTCTAACAATGTAACAAGAATGAAATCTTAACTGCCTAAATAATGTTTTACAAAATACTTATATACTACATTTTCCCACTATAAAATATACTCCAGCACAGCTGCTGGAAATATCCGGATTATTATAATCCGTCGCGTCCGTTGCTTAATTAGTTATTGGAAATATCCAGATTATGTCGTTAATATAACTTTGGGGAAATAACCAGATTAATATATTTGGGACTTCTTAGTAACAGGGTAGTGTTATTACCTATACATCTTAAATGTGCTTGTTACAACAGCAATTTTTTTTTTTAATTTTTTCTAGCAAAATTTTTTTATTTCAATGCAAAATAATCATTTGTAAATCACCAAAAAAAATTAATTTGAAAAACTTTGTCAATTTTTTCTATTCTTACTTTGTCTGATAAAAAAATCTTACCTAAGTAAAAGCAAAATTAAACTATAAAAGTTTGGTAAGTAGTATATTAGCTGCCAAAAGTTAAAAAAAAATCACCAAGAACTGTAGATCAAAAACACTAATGAATCGATTAAAATTTTAACACAAAATCATAATAATCATAATAAATTTTTTGTTCATTTTAATTAAGACAAACTCACCTAGGCCTGCTAGAAATTAAATTGTCAATTTTAACCTAGGATATTAAATCACAAGATTGCTGAATATGCATCCAAATATCAAGTAAAGTGAGTGGAGTGGCTAAAAATGGTTCAGCCTTTTATCAAGAAAGTTTTAGAAGTTGATTTTTTATTTGTTTCATTTAAAAACATAAAAAACCATTACTTTCTAATCAAAAATAAAAACAATTTTTTTTTTCTAAAAATTCTGTTCATTTTTTAATCATTATTTTAGGGTAATTAATTTTTATATTTTGTTAATTAAATATTACTTTCCACACCAAAATACAAGTAAACAAATAATTTTTGTAGATTTGTCCATAATTGTTTTAGTCTGATTTAATAAAAATTTAAAAAAACTTTTATTTTGTTTAATTAAAAACTATGTTTTTCTTAGTTAGTTTAAAACTTTTTTCAGTTATAATTTCCAAACAAGCTAATTTTTTGCCGCAAAAAATTCTATGCAGCTCGTAGATTTTTTCATTTTAGTGCGGCATTAAAAAACTGTTTTGGTTATTTAATAAAAAAAAAAAAAAAAAAAAAATATATTGCAATTAGCATGAGCAAGAAATTCTTTGCAGTACGCAGAAAATATGATTTTTTTAAAAATTTGTCAAATTTTTTATTTTTTATTTGACTAATTAGAAACCAATTAGAATATTAAAATTTCAAATCTTTATTTTGTCTGAATAAAAGAAAATATTTTTTTTTTTAATTTGTTTGGAATAAAAAACAAAAAAAAACTGTGTTTTTAATAACCATTTTTTTTATTAAAAAAAATTAAACCAAAAAATATATATTTTTAAAATTTGCTACAATTTTTTAGCATTAATTAAAAAAAATCAATTTTTAATCCAAAATGGTTTTCTATCTCATATCTTATTTTTAAGCTTTATTTTTTTGACATTAAAATTTAAAAGCTTGACTGTTTTATTTTGAATTTAAAAAACTGCTTGCAATTTTTTTTTTTAGTTTTTTAAATTTTTTGATCGTTTGTATCATTTCAGGGTTGCATTTTTAGAAAATAATTGTTAAACATTTTTTTCTTTAAAATTGTTTTTTTTTAAATTTTAAAAAAATTCCAGCAAAAACAATTTTTTTTTAAAGATGACGGGTTTTTTCTCAAATATGAATTAAAACGAGCTTTAATATGTGCAAAAAATAGCCTACAAATTTCAGAAAGTGCCGTGCACTACGCTCTAAGATTTCTTACAATGTAACCACAGAAATACTTGAAATTTAATCCTTTTTTATATTTTTAAGAATTTTTGTTAGACTAATGAGCCATACACTAAAAATCTTCTGAAGATAACTGTATATATAAAAAATTAGATGTCAATATTAGCGAGACACAATTTGGATAACTATGATAGACAGTTCTGGCGTAATAATCAATAAAAGAACCATTAACAATTTTCGGTATTCAGACGATACTGTGCTAGTAGCAACCAGTATCATAGATCTTTAAAACACGCTCCAAAAAATCAATACCGTATCAACAAACTACTTATTAAAACAAAATTTAAAAAAACTAAAAATTTCATTGTGACCAAGACGCATAACAATAAAATCCCAGACTGACTCTATACCAACAGAACCGATAAAATAAGAAGATACAGTATCTGGCACCAGGTTTGAAGACATCAACAAAAATTAAACTCGCGAGAGCTGGCAAAGATTGAAAATTTAATAAATTGTTGATTTTGTTTGTGAAAATGACAGATTAACCTCTGATAAAATAAAATAAAATAAAATACAAACAACATTTTTTTTTTTAAATTTTAACTGCCAGTTTTTATAAAACCTAACCTAACCTAACCTCTAATATCACCCGCCATCAAAAATGCAAAATTTGAAAATTTAATAAAACATCGATTTTTGTTTGGAAAATTGACAGATAAACCTATGATAAAATGAAATAAAATGAAATACAAGCAAAAGTTTTTTTTTTAAATACTTACTGCCAGTTTCTAAAAAACCTAACCTTACCTAACCTCTAAAGTCACCCGTTATTAAAAATGCAAAGATTGAAAATTTAATAAACAGTCGATTTTTTTCTAGTAAAAATGACAGATTTACCTCTGATAAAATAAAATAAAAGAAAAAACAAACAACAGTTTATTTTTAAATACTTACTGCCAGTTTCTAAAACACCTACCCTAACCTAATCTAACCTCTAATGTCACCCGCCATCAAAAATGCAAAATAATAAAATAAAAAAAAAAAATCGATTTTTTTTTGTAAAAATGACAAATTAACCTCTGATAAAATGAAATAAAATAAAATACAAACAACAGTTTTTTTTTAAATACTTACTACCAGTTTCTATAAAACCTAACCTAACCTAACTTCTAATGTTACCCGCTAACAAAAATGCAAAGATTGAAAATTTAATAAAAAGTCAATTTTTTTTGTAAAAATGACAGATTAACTTTAGATAAAATGAAATAGAATACAATACAAGCAACAGTATTTTAAATACTTACTGCGAGTTTTTAACCTAACCTATCCTAACCTAACCTCTAATGTCACTCGCCATTAGAAAATGCAAAGATTGAAAATTTAATAAAAAATCGATTTTTTCTTTGTAAAAATGACAGATAAACCTCTGATAAAAAAAAAATAAAATAAAATACAAGCAAAAGTTTTTTTTTAATTACTTACTGCCAGTTTCTAAATAACCTAACCTAACCTAACCTCTAATGTTGAAAATTGAAAATTTAGTAAAATGTCGATTTTTTTTGTAAAAATGACAGATTAACTTCTGACAAAATGAAATAAACTAAAATACAAGCAACAGTTTTTTTTTTAAATACTTACTGCAAGTTTCTAAAAAACTTAACCTAACCTAACCTCTAAAGTCACCCGTAATCAAAAAGGCAAATATTGAAAATTTAATAAAAAGTCGATTTTTTTGTTGTAAAAATGACAGATTACCTTCTGATATAATGAAATAAAATAAAATACAAACAACAGTTTTTTTTTTTAATACTTACTGCCAAATTCTACAAAACCTAACCTCTAATGTCATACGTCATCAAAAATGCAAAAATTAAAAATTTAGTAAAAAGTCGATTTTTTTTGTAAAAATGACAGATTACCTTCTGATAAAATAAAATTAAATTAAATACAAGTAACAGATTTTTTAAATACTTACTGACAGTATCTAATAAATCTAACCTATCCAAACCTAACCTAACCTCTAATGTGATCCGCCATCAAAAATTATAAGATTGAAATTTTAATAGACAGATAAATTCTGATAAAAAGAAATTTAAAAAAATACAATCAACAGTTTTAAAAATTTACTGCCAGTTTCTAAAAAACTTAACTTAACCTCTAATGTCACCAGCCATCAAAAATGCAAAAATTGAAAATTTAGTAAAATGTCGATTTTTTTTTGTAAAAATTACAAATAAACTCTGATAAAAAAAATTTAAAAAAATACAATCAACAGTTTTAAATATTTACTGCTAGTTTCTAAAAAGCTTAACTTAACTTCTAATGTCACCCGCCATCAAAAATGCAAAAATTGAAAATTTAGTAAAATATCGATTTTTTTTTGTAAAAATTACAGATAAACTCTGATAAAAAAAAAATTAAAAAAATACAATCAACAGTTTTAAATATTTACTGCTAGTTTCTAAAAAGCTTAACTTAACTTCTAATGTCACCCGCCATCAAAAATGCTAAAATTGAAAATTTAGTAAAATGTCGATTTTTTTTTGTAAAAATAGCAGATAAACTCTGATAAAATAAAATTTAAAAAAATACAGTTTTTATTTTAAATACTTACTGCCAGATTCTAAAAAACTTAACCTAACCTCTAATGTCACTTTTTTTTTGTAAAAATGACAGATTAACCTCTGAAAAATAAAATAAAATAAAACACAAACAACAGTTTTTTTTAAATACTGACAGTTTCTAAAAAACCTAACCTAACCTAACATCTAATGTCACCCGCCATCAAAAATGCAAAGATTGAAAATTTGATAATTTTTTTTTTTTTTGTAAAAATTACAGATTAACCTCTGATAAAATGAAATAAAATAAAAAACAAACAACAGTTTTTTTTTTAAATACTTACTGCCAGTTTCTATAACATCTAACCTAACCTAACCTAACCTCTAATGTCACCCGCCATCAAAAATGCAAAGATTGAGAAAATAGTAAAAAGTCGTTTTTTTTTTTGTAAAAATTACAGATTAACCTCTGATAAAATGAAATAAAATTAAAAAACAAACAACAGTTTTTTTTTAAATACTTACTGCCAGTTTCTATAACATCTAACCTAACCTAACCTCTAATGTCACCCGCCATCAAAAATGCAAAGATTGAGAAATTAGTAAAGTCGTTTTTTTTTTTGTAAAAATTACAGAAAAACCTCTAATAAAGTGAAATAAAATTAAATACAAACAGTTTTTTTTAAAATATTTTTTGCCAGTTTCTAAAAAACCTAACCTAACCTAACTTCTAATGTCACCTGCCATCAAAAATGCAATGATTGCAAAAGTTAGATGAAAAGTTGATTTTTTTTTGTAAAAATGACAGATTAACCTCTGATAAAAAAAAACAGTTTTTTATAATACTTACTGCCAGTTTTTAAAAAACCTAACCTAACATAACCTTACCTAACCTACCTAACCTTTGATAAAATAAAATAAAATAAAATAAAACAACAGTTTTCTTTTAAATTACTTACTGCCAGTTTCTAAGAAACCTAACCTAACTTAACCTAACCTAACATCTAATGTAACCCGCCATCAAAAATACAAAGATTGAAAATTTAATAAAAATTCAATTTTTTTTGTAAAATTGACAGATTAACTTCTGATAAAATAAAATACAAGCAACAGTTTTTTTTAAATACTTACTGCCAGTTTCTAAAAAACCTAACCTAACCTAACCTCTAATTTCATTCGCCATCAAAAATGCAAAGATTAAAAATTTAATAAAAAGTCGATTTTTTATTGTAAAAATGACATATTAACCTCTGATAAAATGAAATAGAAAAAAAAAGCAACAGTTTTTTTTAAAGGCTTACTGCCAGATTCTAAAAAACTTAACCTAACTACTAATGTCACCCGCCATCATAAATGCAAAGATTGAAAATTTAATAAATGGTCAATTTTTTTTTTGTAAAAATTACAAATTAACCTTTGATAAAATGAAATAAAATAAACACAAGCAACAGTTTTTTTTTTAAATACTTACTTCCAGTTTCTAAAAAAATATTTCTACCAAAAAAAAAACTAAAAAAAAAAAATTTAAATTTAGAAAAAAAATTAAATATATAAAAAACTAAAAGCATACTTTTTCATCTTACATACATTTGTTATAGTTTTTTTAATTATGTTTTTAAGCGCCATAAATTTGAATAATTATTTTTTTTAAAGTTTGTAATTAAAAAAAAAATTAATTAAAAACAAGCAAAAATAAATAACTTTCTAAACGTTTTGTCAATTTTCAAACTTTATTTTGACAGAAATGTAAAATTTTGCTTTAGATTTTTTTGATCTTTTGCACGCATGTAAAAAATATAAATTAAAAAAAAAAAACGTTTAAAAAATTATCTTTTTGTTTAATTTAAAAAAACTCTTTTTTTTTATTTTAAAATTCTAAAAAAATACATTTTCAATTATGTTGTCAACCTTTTGATATTATTTAATTTGATTAAATAAAGTTAAAAAAATTATAAAAAATAATAAGTGTTTTGTATAAATTAAAAAAAAAAAACAAAACAATTTTTTATCCAAAATTAAAAAAAAAATATTTTGACATTGAAACAAATCAATTAATTTTATGTGTAAAAGAAATTAATCTTTAAAAAATTTGAGAAATAAATATTATATTATTTATCTGCAAAACAATTCTAATCAAAAAAAAATTTAAATTAAAAAAAAAATTGATTGATTTAAAGAAATAAAAACATCACTAATGGTAATGGTATTAGAGATATTTATAATACAAACAAAACAAAATATAATATTTAATTTAACCAATTAAAAAAAATTAAAAAAAAATTAAAAAAAAAAAACAAAATTAAACTTTCAATTCAATACAAGCAAAAAAATTAATCAATTTTTTTTTGTCAATTTTTGTTGAGTTAAAAAATCTTTTTCTATTAAAAAAAAAAACAAAAAAGCATCATATATAAGAAAAATAACTGTTTTTTAACAGGCTGCAAAAAATGTCACACAAGTACAGTTCTATTGCAAAAAAACTTTTGCAGCAAGTTAAATAAATTATATTTTCCAAACATTTTGTTGATTGGTATTATATAAAAACTTCACAAGGGCAGGCAAAAAAATAGTTTTAAACACCAATTTAATATATAAAATACTTGACTATCAAGCACGATTCATTACCCATTTTTACAAATATAAATGCAAGCTTTAGTGCAATTTAAATTTATGTCCTTTTTCAGCAATTACAATACTTTTAACGTATACTACAAAATGATTAATAACATTAAAATACAACCAAACAATGTATTCCAATCAGAATAAACCATTTACCCACATAACATCATTGAACTAAACATACAACCCAAATTACTGGACAAACAAAAACCAAATCAATTGAAAGCATTCTTATTCGTGATTGTTTACATTACGCAACACCAAATAAGAATTTTATATATGTTTTTGTTAGTAGAATTTATTTGATAAACAATATTATACTAATTTATAAAATACTTACAAGCATTCATAGCGTTCAGGTTCATTTTCTCTTTCCAATAGCGAATTTAGAGCAGATTGTAATTCTTCATTCTGAAAACAAATAGTCAAATTAAAAATTAAATAAATTATAAATTGTTAACATTTTATATCACTCACCAGTTACAATCCCACAAATAAGTGCAAGTAAAAATGCAAAATATACTATCTTCAAAATTGTGGTATAGCTTATAATAAATTTAAAATTTTAAATCAATATTAATTTTAAAAACTTAATTATTTACATAGAATGCAATTATACTGAAATATTTAAATGCTTTTAAAAACATTATCTTGCATAATAACTTATTTAATATTCTATTTGGCATTATTAGAATTCTTATAAAGTTGCAGTTGTTTAGATAGAATATGTTAAATTACGTATTACAAAGAGAGAAATAATTTATAATAATATTCCAACTTACTTTGTTTGTGTACATTTACACAGAATAAATTATGATGATTCTTTATAGTAACTTGCATAAGATGTTATTTTGAATATGAAGATAAAAACTTTCAGTGTAAAAAATATTAAAAATTAAAATTATGTACTGAACCTATTTTTTTACTTCTTGACAATATTTTCTTAGGTTATTTTGCTATTTTATCATTAAAATTTTGCACTTTTCAATAGTTTTTTTTTGTAATTTTTTTGAAATGTTTGCACTTTTTGACACTATTTTTTGTTTTTATAATCAAATTTTGCTATATTTGACATTTCATAAACATAAATGTGCACTTTTCAATGGTTGAAATTTGGTGTTTATCATCATACTGAATAACATGTTAATGTCAAGTATTTTTTAAAGAAAATAAAGAAAAAAATTGTTTACAAAACTGATTACATTAGTTTATATGATGTAACGCATGCAGTATGTAAAACTCGTTGATTGCAAAATAGTTTTTAACTTTATGTAGTTATTTTGGTATAATTGCATACCTTTCAATTGATAAACTTGAAATGTATGTAAATAATGATAAGCAATGAATTTTTATTGATTTGAATATGTATAAAATAACAAAAGTAATTTTAAATTTATTATTAGCAAGTCAACAATGATGAAAGTACTATATTTTGCAGTCTTAATTGCACTTGCTTGTGTGGATGCAGACGGTAAGTTATATTTTTACTTTTTAATAATTCTCCCATTGTTGCTGCAGTTTTTTCCCATGTTATTTATATTTTTACTTATTGCAATATTTCTTCCTTTCATGTAATTTCATGCTTTTTTGGTTTCTTTGCTTTGTAGAAATAATAATTTACTTACTCGTAAATGATGACAGAAAACGTTGTTACCTCCAAAAGTCAAAACTGTTAAACCATATTGTATGAACAATTAGGTCAAAAATATCAAATTACCCATTAACATGTATTAACGGCAGACTCTAACAGAAACGGTACAACGGAGCACCCCTAGTTCAACTCCAGAGAGAGTGTCGGTAACATATATGAAGACGTAACTGGGTAACAAACGAAACGATGCCATGGATTAAACCTATACCTCACATTTTGATTTTTTTTTCAATTCTCTTTCTGAAACAAACTTGTGCGCATTGATACAAAATAAATTTCAAAATGTTATAAAATTTTTAATAATTTTTACACCTTAATAGACGATGGCGATTTATTTAAAATTTACAGGTAGACGATGTTACCTACAAAAAGATTAAATTTAAAAAAATATGATATTATAATCAGTGCCCTGAATTTTATTTGTAACAATTTACTAAAATTTATTCTTACAAATACATTAATAAGATATAACTTATTTCATCTAAGAAAGCTTTAGTAAAGCCAAAACTAGTAATGTATTTGTAAAAATAAATTTGTGATGAAAAACATAGTAAATTGTTTTATTATTTCATAAATAAGAACAATTCTTGATTTACTAAAAATGCAATAAATTAAATTAATTAAATTTTTTAAATTTTAATAAATATTTTTTTTAGATTTTAAAAAATGTAAAAACAACATGACATTTAAACAATGTGGGGATGTGTGTCAACCAACATGTAATCCCGAACCATTAACATGCGTATTAAGCTGTGTTCCAAAATGTGTATGCAATGCTGGATACATATTAGTGCATAAAAATTCTACAGATTGCGTCAGTCAGTGCCCTTAGTAGAGTAAATTAATATGTTAATTCAACATTTTGCAATTTGTAATTATTTTTTAATAACTAACGTAATAAATTGATCTATTTATTAACAACCACATCAAGTATTTATGTCGTATATTAACTAATTAAACTTATTTGCTGTCGAAGTTTACTAAATTTACCCTAGTGAACAATAAGAAAATGATGAAGAAACAGAAATTAAGTTAGGTTTTAGCATCATCAAGGCAAAAGGGTCTTTAACCCGGCTTGCTTCTAAATAACCACTTCAAATCCACTTTCATAGACCCCTCAACAAACCTTTCTACCTTGGCAACATTTGCAAGGCATGCTACCACAGAACGCCAACAATTTAAGAAGATGAACAATTCTTTTATCTGTAAAGCACATGAAAAAAGATAGAAAACATTTCCAATGTACGTTTCATCGGCCCAAAACGCATAAATTATGTCTCTCATCAAATTATGCTACAGCACAATTTTTGTTAAATATAAAAGTTAGGTGATTGAAATGTAATTCACCATATCTTTTTGTAAAATGCGCTCTATCAGCACTAAGACAATGAAATCTACGCATATAACAACATAATCCGCGTGAAAAGGGCCGCAATCTACAAGTTACAAAGACTGTTTAGCTAATCTCAAGCTGAAGCCTAGCCAAACTCTAAACTAAAAGATTTGAAGATCAAATCTTGTCTGCCTTACATAACACAAAAAATTAATGTCAAATACAAACTATTAATAACAATATCAAAGGCAATCTTAACAGTACAAAAACGCTACTGTAGAAATCAAGAGTAAAACAACAAAAAAACTTGGTTATGCAACCAAACAACTCTTAAAGGAAAAGAAGAAAAAATATAAAAACCTAAAATGTTTACTAAAACTATTTCATTCGAATTTTTATGTTTTGAACCATATTAATTGAATTATTATTCAAACAAGAAATTGATTAAGTTTGTTCAAAATTACTACAAAGAATTTATAATATATATATATATATATAAATATATATATAGATATATAAATAAATATATATATATATATGGGTAATTCCATTACTTTTCGACCAATTTGAAAAAGTCGACCTCTTTGATTTTGCTCAAATTTTCAGGGATCCAAATATAGATGAAAAAAATGAGATTTCCAAAATTTTGGACCTTAGAATATTGCCTGTTCAAAATGACACACATTTGAAGGTCAGAAATTTTACAATAAAACGTCGTTTTTAGCTTAATTTGTATCTCAATTTTTGGGCTTCTGGAAAATGATAGAAAGGTCTACGATAGCTCAAATTATTCCTTATTACATGTACTTTAAAACCCATATTATAATGTTTAATATCGTCGCAGTCATTTTGATATATTAAGCTTCAAACATTATTCCAAAAAAACCCGTAAATTTAGCAAAATCGCAAAACTTTGCTTTCTTTAAACCGTTCTTACTTTGTCAAATCTTAACAAAATTTGATTTGCAAGGTCTAGAATTCCTCGTGTTTAATCTCTTTTTGAAGTGATCACACAATACTTATAGAATCAATACGTATACACCATTATTTTGATGCAGGAAGTTGCACATGTTTTCGCGATCTTCAAAACTTGTAATTTTCAGGTCCCGAAAAAGCGCTGTCACCTTATGTCGATTTCAGTCAAAATTTCAGTAAATACTCTTCAGACTACAAGAAAAAAGGTTATTTATATGAAAAATGATTTATTAAGAATTATCAAGAAACTATTGAGAAAATGCAAGTCGTTGTGCTACGTCGCCTGGTTGTAGGTGTTTTACTTTTGATAATAATATGGGTGAACATTTTCACTAAAAAGCGCGTCAAAAAAGTTGTTTTTTGTCAGGAAATCTCAATTGCTAGGGCATTACCATTACAGAGTCCGTAAACAAAAATGATATTTGCGTATTCTCTATGTTGAATAGCATTTTTATCAAATTTCACTAACCGAATCAAAGAAAACTGTTTTAACAAGTATCAAAAGCTTGCATTAATGCACACTTGTTAAAGTAATGTTGTTTTGTTTGTGTTTTTTTGCTAAATAAAAAGTTTTTTAAATATTTTGTATTTGTTGACTATCTCAAAAACAAAGCAAGATAGACAAAAAGTGATTTAGATTTTCTGAATTTTGACGATTTTTGAATATAAAAAAACTCTTGATAATGCCCAATATACCATTTTTTATATAAATAACTTTTTATTTGTGGTCTGAAAAGTATTTACTGAAATTTTGACTGAAATCGACATAAGGTGACAGCGGTTTTTCGAGACCAAAAAATTACAAGTTTTGAAGATCGCAAAAACATGTGCAACTTCCTGCATCAAATTAGTGGCGAATATGTATAGATTTTATAAGTTTTATGAAATCATTTTAAAGAAAGATTGAACACAAAGACATATGAACCTCGTGGATCAAATTTCTTTAAAACTTAACAAAGTTAGAACGGTTTAAACAAAGCATAATTTTGCAGTTTTGCTTAATTTACCGTTTTTTTTGAAATAATGTTTGAAGCTTGATGTATCAAAATGACTGCCATAACATTATATAGACAAATATGGGTTTTAAAGTACATGTAATATGGAATATTTTGTGCCATCGTGGACCTTCTTATCTTTTTTTAAAGGCCCAAAAACTGAGATACAAAAATGTGCGGTTTGCCAATTTTGCCAATTTTTGAATATAAAAAAATTCTTGATAATGCCCGATATACCATTTCCCATATAGATACCCTTTTTTCTTGTGCTCCAAAGAGTATTTACTAAAATTTTGACTAAAATCGACATAGGGTGACAGCGCTTTTTAGGGACTTGAAAATTACAAGTTTTGAAGATCGCGAAAATATGTGCAACTTCCTGCATCAAAATAGTGGTGTATACGTATTGATTCTATAAGTTTTGTGTGATCACTTTAAAAAGAGATTAAACACGAAAAAATCTAGACCTTGTGGATTAAATTTTGTAAAGATTTGACAAAGTTAGAACGGTTTAAAGAAATCAAAGTTTTGCAATTTTGCTAAATTTACGGTTTTTTTTGGAATAATGTTTGAAGCTTAATATATCAAAATGACTGCCACGATATTAAACATAAAAATATGGGTTTTAAAGTACATGTAATAAGAAATAATTTGAGACATCGTGGACCTTTTTATCTTTTTCCAGAAGCCCAAAAATTGAGATACAAAATAAGCTAAAAAAGACGTATTATTGTAAAATTTCTGACCATCAAATGTGGTCATTTTGAACAGGCATTATTCTAAGATCCAAAATTTTGGAAATCTCATTTTTTTCATCTATATTTTGATCTCTGAAAATTTGAGCAAAATCAAAGAGGTCAACTTTTTCAAATTGGTCGAAAAGTAATGGAATTACCCATATATATATATAGTCATTTGCCCTTTTGCCCTTTCGGGTGTAAGGAGTTGGCCTTAGTGGCCTCTAATAAATTTGTTCCATATATTTCTGAATTTTGTCATTTCCTTAGCTTCTTTCCATGTTTTTCCTCTCTTTGTTAATATTTTTGTTAATATGTTATCTCATGTTTCTTTTGGTCTACTTCTCTTCCTTTTTCCTTGTGCCTTGGCTTCCCATATCCTTTTTGTTGGTGTTGAGTCTCCCATTCTGTGCATGTGTCCCCACCACTCAAACTGTCTTCTTTCAATAAATTCCTCTATTGATTCGATTCCAAGCTTCTTCCTTATCTGCTTGCTTTTTATCTTGTTTCTTATTGTTACTCCTTTCACTCTTCTTGATACTTTCATTTCTGATGCCCTAATCCTGCTTCTGTCCCTTTTTGATAGCACCCATGTTTTGCATTCATATGTAAGTATAGGTCTGTAGACTGCTTTATATACTTTCATCTTTGTCTGTTTAGTTATTTATTTTTTATTTATTAGCACCTTTCCCAGGAAGTAGTATGCCCTGTTAGCCTTCTCAAGCCTTTTGTTAATTTCAACTTTTTGCCTCCCTTCTTTATCAATCATTGTTTCTAGGTATTGATAACTGTCTACCTGTTCTTTTGTTTCTACATCTATCTCAAGTTGTATCTATTCATTCTCAGCTGCTACTACCATAACTTTTATTTTTTTGCTTATTCATTTTCTTCCCATTTTCTTTCGGAACTTCGTTCCAGACTTTTATGTTGTGTTCTAAATCTTTTCCGTTCTTGGCTAAAATTCCCATGTCGTCTGCAATAGCGCACTGTGCTATTATCTTTTCCATTTTTTAATATCCTATATATATAATAGTCTTGTTTTTTGTTTAGCAAGTTTAATTAATTCGTCCATAAAAATTATATATAGGAGTGGACTTAGGCTGTCTCCCTATCTTACTCCCTCTGTGGTGTTAAATATTTGCGAAGTCAGGTTTTTGCTTATAACGCAGTTTCTTGTTTCTTTGTACATACACTTAATTACACTAATCAACTTTTTGTCAACATTTTGATTGTGTAAACTCTCCCAAATTTTTGCTCTTGGTACTAGGTCAAAGGTTTTTTTCATGTCTATGAAAGCAATGTACGTAGATTCTAATCTTAATAAGGATTTGTTTATGATTTCTTTAATTGTGAATACATAGTCCTGCGTGCAACTGCCTTTTCTAAAACCACTCTGTTCTTCTGATAATGTGCCCTCAACTTGTTGCCTAAGTCTTTTCTCTAAAATCTGCTCTATTATTTTCATTGATGTATTTAGCAACGTTATACCTCTGTAGTTATTACAATCCATTTTGTCGCTTTTTTAAATATTGGTAAAATTAATTTTATTTTCCATTGCTAGGAAATTATTTCGTTGGTCCATACTTTATTGTATACTTTCAGCAACAGTTCTCTACCACTTTCTCCCTTGTTTTTCAACATTTCAGTTGTTATTTTATCATGTCCAGCAGCTTTGCCGTACTTTAGTCTGTTTATGGCTTCTGATAGTTCTTCCATCGTTATATTTTGTTGTGTATTTTTGTCTTTTTTTTCAATTCTGTTTGAGAATTGCATCTCTATGTCCTGCCGTTGAGTCTCTTTACCTCCTAGTAACTTTTGAAAATAATTCTTCTATCTCTCCATTATTTCTTTTTTGTTGGTTAGCATTTTGCCTTTCTCATGTTTTATTGCCAGTCTGTCTGTTTTCTTTCCATTTCCTCTAATATTTTTCAACACTCTATAAAACAGTTTCTGGTTTTCTTTGCTGTCTCTTTCCATTTTTTCTCCAAATTCTGTCCATGTTTTTTGCTTCAATTCTATTACCATGTTTTTTACCTTTTCTCGTTGATCTTTGTATGTTTCATAACTTTTTGCTGTCTTTTTGTGTAGATACATTTGCCAGTTTTTCTTTTTACTTGCTCTTTTATTTGTTCTGTCTACCAATCCGTTTGTTTTTTATGATTGTTTTGTCTTTGTACTCCATATATATTTTCTTGCTGCCTCTGTGACGGTGTTTCTAAACACTTCCCACATTTTTTCTATATCCAAGTCTTCTGTTTTTAAACTATGCAGCTTTTCTTGGATTCTCTGCTTGTATTTTTTTGCTATTACCTTGTTCTTTAGCTTGTATGTTCTTATTAGTTCAGTGTGTTGTTTTATTGTCTGATTTTATTTCAACTCTTTCTGCTATTGCTTTAATTTCTGCAACTAACAGTAAATGATCGCTATAAATTTTGTGTCCCCTTTTGATTGCCACATCTTGTACCATTGATCTGTTTTTCCTTTCTACTATTATGTAGTCTATTATCAATTGTTTGTCTCTACTTTGCTGAACTCGAGTATATTTGTGTATGTTTTTGTGTTCAAAGAATGTGTTGGCTATGATTAAGTCGTGTACTGTGCAGAAATCCAGCAATCTGTTCCCGATGTTGTTTCTTATGTCTTCTCCGCGATTTCCTATAGTTTTTGTGTACATGTGGTTTTTTTACCCACACTAGCATTTAGATCTCCTACAATGTATATAGTTCCTTTTGCATTTTCTACAACTACCTTTACTTTCTCCCAGAATTTGTCTTTGTTTTCTGCTATTTCGTTTTTGTCAGGCCCATATACAGCAATTATCATTTTCAGAACTTATAATAAGCACTTTTATTATAGAAAAGTAGGAAATTGCGGCTATGATATATAAAGTATTGTCACTATAAACTAAAATTTGAGCATAAACTGTTATATTACACAAAACTTCATTTAAGAAAAGTCAAAAATGGCAAAATTATCTTTAAAATATTGAATAAAAATTCAAAATCAAACAAAAAAAATTCGGCTATTGGGTATAAAAATATTGTCAAAAAGTACCAAAATTTACTATAAATTGTTAAAAACTGCTATTTGCTATTTATGAAAAATCCTAAAACTGCACATTTATGACATAAATCATTAAATAGTTAAATAAAAAACTAAAGTCCGGCTAAAACAGTTAAAAATGCAACATTTTGTTAAAAAAAGGTTAAAAATTTTAAACAATCTTTAAAAAGCATCAAAATTTGGCCATAAACTATTAAAAAAATGTACAATTTTTCAAGAAATTTTAAAAATAACTAAGTCTAAAATAGCAATTTTCGACATTAAAATATCGATAAATTGTTAAAAAGCTACAAAATGGCACCGTTACCTGTAAAAAAATTCATTTTTTTTATTAAATCTCAAACATAGAAGAATCCAACTATGAAATAATGTCAAAAAGATTCAAAATTTGATCATAAAGTATAAATATATTGTCAAAAACTACCAAAACTTATCATAAATTGTTAAAAAATGTATCATTCTACTTGTAAAAATTTAAAAATTAAAATCTGACGTAAAATAAAAAAGAATTTTTTCAAACGAACCAAAAAGTGCAAAATTCTTTTCACAAAATGTTAAAAATAACAAAATAAAAATAGCAAAATAGTAATCTGCAATGATTGCGCCACAATTATTCAAAGGTTTTTGGTTAGTACTTAGATCAACATTTTTACTTGATTTGTTTTTTATTGTTAAATATCACTACCGACTGCGCCAAAATGATTAAATAGCTTTTTTCTGCTAATTTTTTTAAATTTTCTTATTTAATTTGCAATTAACTATTTTATGTCATTACTGACTGCGTCTTAGTTAGTCATACTTATTTTTTGTTTGTACTTGCTTTAAAAAACCTTATTTTTTTTTAAATTTAATTTCAAGTTTCTATAGTACCAAAGTTTTTTTGGAAACCCGTCTATTCTACTGGTTGGTATAAATCAGTTTTGTTGAGTGTCTGTTTGTTGTTTGTTACTACAATGACAAAATAAATTTCTAGTGTTTTAGAAACTTTTAACAAACTTTTTACCAAGTTTTAGAAATTTTGAGCAAATTTTAAAACACTAACTTTTATTTAAAATTTTTTGGTCAAAACTAAACCAAATTCAGAATTTTAAAACATTTAACAACTGTAAATTTTAGAAAGTAGTAGAATCTTTGACAAAATTCTAGAAACTTTTGAATTTTTTTTAAAACATTTGAATAAATTCTAAATAGTATTTTAAAACTTTTAGGCTAAGCCTAGACATTTTTTCCTAAATTCTAGAAACTCCTAGTACTAGAAACTTTTGACTAATTTTAGAAACTTCTAAAAAATTTCAAAAACATTTCATTAAATTTTTGAGACTCTTAAAATGTTTTAGAAATTTTTGCCTAACTCTAGAAACATTTAAAACAAATTTAGAAACATTTGATCACATTTTAGAAATTTTTAAGATAATTTAGCAACATTTGGCCAACTTTAAAACTTTTATATTAAATTTTAGAAACTGCTAAGTGTTACTAGAATCCATTGCAAAACTCTAAAAGTTACTCAGAAATCTTTAAGCCAATATTAAAAAAACTCTAACATTTTTTTATTAAATTTTAGGAAATTCTCTAAAACTTTTTAACAAACTTTAAATCCTTTTTACCAAATTTTAGAAATTTTTTGGAAATTCTAGAAAAAGGAAAAAAATATAAAATAAAAACTTGTAAAATTCTAGAAATTTTTGGTCAAATCTAGAAACCTTTGGTCAAATTTTTGAAAATTATTAAAAACTTTAAAAAGTTAAAAAAAAATCAAAAACATTTGATTAAATTTTAGAAACTTCTAAGTTGTTCTACAATCTTTTAACTAACTTTAAACGTTTTTAACTAAAAAAAAAAAAAAATGAAAAGTGTTAGAATTCTTTGACAAACTGTAAAACCATTTCTACAAGTTCTAAAAATTTCCCAAAGTTTTAGTACCTTCTGGTCAAGTCTAAGAGCCTTTCAAAAGATTCTAGAAACTACTGAAGAATACTAAAAACTTTTGACTAACTCTAGAACTTCTGAAAATTTGTAGAAATAATTAATCAAATTCTAAAACCTCTTAAAGTGTTTTAGACATTTTTAACTAAACTTAAAAACCTTTTACTAAATTTTAAAAACTTTTGAAATACACTAGAAACTTTTGACCAACTATAGAAACTCTTCTGTGGACAAAATTCTTATAATAATAAAATAAGTAAATAATATGCTGGCGGTTCTTAAGTCTTTAAACAAAAAATTAAATACAACCGAGCAATTTGTCCGTTGTTTTCTACTAAAGTAGTACTTAAAGACACCCAGTTGACAGTTTTTTTTAGGAGCCAAACTCTAGATCATTTTTTCAATGTTTTTACGGAACACAAAAAGTGCGTTATTACAAGGCTACAAAATGCTATTTGAATTGCTGTAAGTCAATCCATTTGTTGATATCTTCTTAAATTTTATAAATAACTCCAGTTCAATCTACTAGCTAGTAATCATGATCTGAAGTGACCTACCTACCCGCTCTAGTGTTAGTAATTAAAATTGAATATTACCTCATCCTCCTCTAACTAAAAGACTTCTAAAATTTGCGGATAAGTAAAATTTTGAATTCATTGATAGTAAATACTTGATCGGGTAAGTGGGCACTTCAGTTCAAACTTACTTGTTAGTGGTCATAATCTGGAGTAACCTACCCACCCGCCCAAGTGCTGGTCTTTAAAAGATTAAATATTACTTCATCCTCTTCTAGCTAAGAGACTTCTAAAACTTGCGGAAAAGAGAAACTTTAAATTCTTTAATAACAAACACTTTGGCGGGTGGATAAACACTCCAGTTTAAATTAATATTGTGATCTGGAGTAACCCATCTAAATGTTGATCATTAAAAGATTGAATATTACTTTTTTCTCCTCTGACTAACACTTCCAAAAAAAAAAAAATTCAATTCTTTGATAACAAACACTCAAGCGGTTGGGTGGTTGGTCCAGTTTAAACTAAACTAAAACTCAAAAACTTTGGTCAGTTTCTCCTTCTCTGACTAAAAAACTTCTAACACTTCCAGAGAAGACAAACTTCCAAATTTTTGATAACAAACACTAAAGCGGGTGGTTGGGCACTCCAGTTTAAACTACCTGCAGATAATCATAATCTGAAGTAACCCACCCACCCGCCCAAGTGTTGGTCAATATAATATTAAATATTACCTTTTCCTCCTCTGACTAAAAAACTAACGAAGAAGAAAAACTGCAATTTTTTTGATTACAAACACTCGGGCAGGTGGGTGGGAACTTCAGTCCAAACTACTCGCAGATAATCATAATTTGGAGTGACCCACTCAACCGCCCAAGGGTTGGTCATCAAAAAATTAAATAATAATTCCTCCTCCTTTAACTAAATGACTTCTAATACTTCCAAAGAAGAGAATTTTTTGATAACAAATACTTGGGTGGGTGCATAGGCACTCAAGTTTAAACTATTTGCTTGTAGTTATGAAAAATAGCAAAACTAAAAAAAAAAAACAAGTTAAAGTACCATATTAATTACAAACAAATTCAATGCTCCAACGCTCTTACATACCTGCGCCAAAAAAATGTTAAAACCTAACCTAAATAGTAGAATAGCACAAAAATAGAAATCTCATCATCACTAAACTAAACTCTTAAAAAGTATATCATGTTCCAACTGAAATAATACAGAGAGACAATTAAGTCCTGTTTTATTCAACATCATAATAAAGTTTTTTTTGAGGTCAACATAAAAAAAAAATTAAATGGGAAACAAAGAGATCAGAGTGGTATACTATTCTAACAAAACTGTGTTGATATTTAAAGACAAAGAAAACTTACAACTGCTCTTTTACAAGTTCAAACAAATTGCGTTTTCAACATGCAAGTACCAACTTAAAACTTATGGAAATCCATTTTTTTTTTATCAAAATTATCATGAACATCCTTTTATAGGTGTTTTTAATGTAGAAAATATTGAAAACCAAAACTATGCACTGATTCTATACTTAAGTTTTTTGCCAATATGAGCAAATTAGACCATTCTTATCTTTACCAATTGTTACTATAATAGCAAGTTTCCATAACTCATAGTAATACTGACTATATTCTGTTATATGAAGTAATCAGAAAATTTTAAGCGGTTTTTGATAGTAAAATATAAAATTTTATTATTATTATTATTTATTAAAATAATTACCATCACACAAATTAAAAATTACAATTATTGACTACAGTAATCTATAGATGTACTTGTAATTAGTATAATTACATACCTTTCAGTAGATAAGTTTGAATTATATCAATAAAATAATTATAATCATTAAACTTTTATTGATAATACTATGTATAAAATAACAAGAAGCCATATTAATTTTATTATTAGCTAGCCAATAATGCTGAAAGTATTATATTTTGCAGTCTTAATTGCACTTGTTTGTGTGGTTGCAGATGGTAAGTAATTTTGTTTCTAATAATTTGGTGTGTGTAATGTGTATCTTATGTTTGTTTTTATTTTTGTTTTCTTAAGTTAATTTATGTGTTCTATTACTTAAAGTATTGCAAAAAATACATGTGCATTAGCTTCGGGTACCAAAGCTATGATGGGCAGTTAAGGTAAAAAAAAAAAACCTAATCTATTGACGACTTTGCAAAGATAAAAATCAGAATCAGTCTCAAAATTAAATTTACAAAATACAAAATATTGTTTTCAGATTAATGCAGAAGACACAATTGTCAATACATTATAGTAACAATTAGACCAAGTGTGATCTTAATATTGTCTAAATGAAATTAATAATATTTTATAGTATTTGTTTCTGATTATTGCACAGTTTAAAATAATTGAGGTTAGGGTATTTTAATAAAAAAAATTATAATTTATTTTGTGCTGAAATCAGCACAATAAAGTATAAATTTTTATATTAAAATACCCTAACCTCAATAATATTTAAGTTTTTTGTAATAAATCATTGGTGTCTTTAAATTAATCCTGAAGACACAATTGTTTATATATTATACCAAAAATTGTACCAAGTATGGTCTAAATATTGCCTAAACTAAATCCAATCTCAAAATTAAATTAATAAAATTTAGAATAATTTTTGCAATTTTTTGAACATATTGATTTTTGTAATAAATCATTGATGTCTTTAGATTAATGCTGATGACACAATTGTTTATATATTATACCAAAAATTGAGCCAAGTATGGTCTAAGTATTACTTAAACTGAATCCAATCTCATAATTAAATTCAAAAAATTCAAAATAGTTTTTGCAATTATTTCAAAATATTGTTTTTTGTTATAAATGATTGATGTTTTTAGATTAATGCAAAAAAATCTAATAAATATTTTTTTTAGAATCTGTTAAATGTGGAAAAAACCAGGAACATACAAACTGTGGAAGTATGTGTCCACCCACATGTCATAATAGTTCTAATAGCCAAGTTTGCTCATTGCAATGTGTTATAGGATGTCAATGCAAAACTGGATATTATCTTAACGATTTAAATAAATGCGTAACATTAGATAAGTGTTAAAATTTTGTATAGTAGTATGATAATAAAACATTTTGTTATTATTTTTTGTAAATAATTTGTAATTTTTCATTTTAACCAAATCAATTATTCATATCTTGTATTGATTATATAAAAACTAATTCAAATTAAATCGTCCACTGTTTTATGTTGCCCAATTCTAACCTAACCTAACCTATTTAACACAATTATTACTTCAATAAGTGTTTTGTAAGTCCACCACCACAATTCAATTCTATTATGTTTGAAATAACCCCCAATAAACACACACTGATTGCCTAGCAACTTATATTTCCCGACACGCGATATCATAACTTATTCACTATAGGGATTTAATAGATTGCGTATCTTGTACGTTCGAATAGGACACATATAGAAAAATTAATAGCTCCGATAATACTTTCTGATGATTCGGTTACGATGGAAATTGGATTTCATCCCTCTTCCCGAAAACTCAATTTTTATATAGCGACAACGTTTGACATCTGCTCCGGAGGTTGTGAGTGAGATCCAGCAAATCCTAAAAGGATATTTTCATTTGAATTATTCCATGTTGAAACTTTGTGTTGAATTAATTGTGTTCAGAACAAATTTGTGTATAAATCATATTTTTGGTAACATATGCTTTTTGTTTGATAAAAGTTATCAATGTTTTCTGATTTATCCATGGAATTAAATTTGATTTATATCAATAGTAAAAACATTATTTTGAATTGTATCAAAATATAAATTTTAACTAACTTAGCGGTTGCTGAGAAAAGTTTCGTAAATTGAAATCACAACTTTAATGAAAGCAACAAAGAATGTAATAAAAAAACAAAGTAAAAGTAATTTGCTCCTATTATAAAATCGGACTTTTGTTTAATTTGCAGACAAAACGATGTCATTTATTATTCAGAAAAAAAAAAGAATGCCCTAAGAGATAAAAAATACGGGAGGAAATTCCTTGAGGCTAGAGAAAATGTATACGCAGGGATTTATAAAAAAAAAATTAATAAACACGTTGTAAGGACTGATACTTATTCATGGATTAATTAGTATTTTAGCAAACGCTTTGTGCATTTTTATTACTCTAAATTATTGTAATTACAGAATTGATTGTTCATAAATTAGTAACATAATTTAAAAAGTAAACTCTAAAATTATGATTGTATATTAAGTTTGTTCCAACTGAATAGATTATTATTTTATTTGGTTGCAAACGTCGAACAGAATTATTATATATAATATGTTATAATTAGAAACCGGGACTCCTTTTATGCTTACAAGCAATATTAAAAATACTGCAAATATTTGTTTAAAAGTGGACAAAAGTTTTTAATTTTTTTCTGAAGTTTTTTTTGTTTCTAAAGCTATTATAGTTTTTTAAAGTTTTTAGATTTTTCTTTTTTACTCTTGAAGATTTTGCAGTTTTTTTAAAGATTTGAATGTTTTTCTAAGTTTGTTCTAAAATTTCTGATTTTTTTTGATAATTTTTCTTGAAGTTTTAAACAAAATTTAATTTTTTTTAATTATTTTTTTAGTTTTTGTTGCTTTCTTAAAGCTGTTGCTGAGATTATAAAGTTTCTAAACTTTTGCACTTTTTTGTTTCTACATTCAGATGCAAAAAAGCCAAAAAACCAACTGAATATAGAAAAAATCACATATGCAAAAACGATAATATACACAAAAGAAAATGCATTTCTTCAAAATAAACTTAACAGAGTTTAATAATAAAAATTTTAATTGAATAAGATTTTAATACTTTGTATTGCTTCCTCACACCCTAATTGTTGCCTGCATACGGCAGCCCATGCCACTAATAAACTCAAAAATATTATTAGGTGCAATATTCTGCCATTCTTCCTGAAGTGCCACACGAAGCTCGTTTATTATGGATATATATATACTGCACGTCCTCTAACACGCCTGCTCTGCATGTCCAAAACATGTTCTACAGAATTTCCATCTGGAGTACATGCAGGCCAGTTAAATTTTTTTATTTCAACTGCAACCAAGTACTGCCGCACCTTGCAGAATGTGGTCTTGCGTTATTCTGCATTAGAATAAAGCCACCGCCAATAAATAGAGCAAATGAAACTACCTAATTTTCCAAAACCTTCTCAATATACCGCTGTGCAGTCAGCAATCCTCCATCAATGACAATCAATTCGGTGCAAGCATCTATTGATATTCCAGCCCATACTATCAGGAAACCTCCACCAAGGCTAAACCGGGACTTAAAGGTACACTTTGCAGATTGTTTTCTCGTTTGTCTCCATACTTGTTCTTTTCTATTTGGCAAATATAACAGAATCTAGACACGTCAATAAACAGTACAGTCTTCCATTGTGCTAATGTCCAACTCAAATATTTGCCAAAAAAATAGAGTCTGGCTACTCGGTGACTTAGAAGTAATTGTGGTCCAGCTGCTGGTCTACAAAATTTTGAACCAGCTTTTTAAAACGTTTGACAAACTGTCCACACACTCACAAATGTACCACAAACCTCACAGAGTTGGTTTCTGGTCTCCACTGAAGTCACATGACAATTCCGTAAAGTAGTACAAACGATAAATTAATCATCGATAGCAGTCGTTTTTGGTTTCTGCAAGCTTGCAAGTATTTTTGCCGGTCTCCCTAAAGTGCTCTTTGGACGGTAGACAAACTGTAGATTTGTTCTAAGTATTTATTTTTTTTAAGTTTTTCCAAAATTTCTAGTTTTTTTAAAGTTTATGTAGTCTTTTTTTTGCAATTATTGTAAAATTTATAAATATTTTTTTTAAATACTTTAAAAAAGTTTTTTTTATCATCTTAAAACTTTTGCTGTATTCCTAAAGCTTTTGTAGTCATCGTAAAGTTTCTAAATTTGTGTGTGTTCATCTATTTTCATAAAATTTCTACTGTTTTGCAGATGATTTGTCTTCCTAAACTTGAAGTTTTTCTAAATCTTTTAGATTTTGTTTCAATTTTCTAAATTTGTTTTAAAATTTTGTTTATCTTTTTAAAGTCTTTCTAAAGCTTTTATAGACTTCTAATTTTTTGGCAGTTTTTTTTTAAGTTTTTTTGAAGCATCTGCTGTCTTATTGAAGTCTTCTTAAATTTTATTTGATGTTTTTTGGCAGTTTTTGTTGTCTTTTTAAAGTTTTTGTAAATTGGTAAAATGATATCAAAATAGATGTTTTATATCAAATATACAATGCGAATAGTTAGACAAACTTTGAAAAACAAAGGTTTAGAACAATCAAACAATCTTTTGTGCAATTTAAGGTTAAGTGAAAGACCAGTGCTACATTAAACTTTGCCTTTTTTACTTGAAGTAAAATAAATAAAGACAGCAAAAACTTCAAAAAAGTATAGAAAAACCTTAAAAGGTTTAAAAAAAATTAAAAACTTTAAAAACACTGCTAACGCTTTAAAAACATAAAAAACTTAAAAAAAATTTAATTTGGAAAAACTGCAAAAAAATAGTTTTTTTGCAAATGCCAAAAAAAGCTTTTTGGAAAACAGTAAAAACTATAAAAAAACTAAAACAAACTTAGAAACTTTAAAGAAACTAAAATTTTTAAATTTTTAAAACAAAATAAAATAAACAACAAACTTTGAAAAAAATATGAACAAATTTAGGAAGTCTAAAAACTATCACAATAGAAAAAGTTACTTGTCCACAAATTGAACTTTGTTCCAACCAACCCAAACGTTGGTCATCAAGAGATTTATGTTTAACAATTCTCTCATATCTAAATCCAAGCACACAGAAAGTGAGAAAAATAATAGATCTTATCAGTTGAGCGGGTGGGTGTGTCTCAGTAGAAGAAGTAACTTAACCACAAATTAATTAACAAAAGAAGATGTAACTTGCCCAAAAACTTTGTTTCCGCCTACCTACCCAAGCGTTGCTTATCAAGAGATTTATTGTTCTACAATTCTCTCATATTTAAACCCAATCACACAAAAAGTGGGATAAACAATAGATCCTTTAATGACTAACACTTAGGCGGGTGAAGGGGTCACAGTAAAATTGCCTACAAATTAAACTTTTTTTCCACCCACCCACCCAAGCGTTGGTTCTCAAGGAATTTATTATTCAACAATTTTTTTATATCAAAATCCAAGCACACAAAAACTAAAATAAACAATATATTATTTTAATGAGCGGGTAGATGGATCACAGTAAAAGAAGCAACTCGCTCACAAATTAAATTTTGTTCCCGCCCGACCACCCAAGCGTTGGTTATCAAAAGATTTATTGTTCAACAATTCTCTTATATTTAAATCCAAGTTTAAAAGAGGTGGGATAATAATAATAATAATACTTTATTACAAAGAACTCCAGTTTACAATGTAGATAACATTACAAAGACTATAATATAATAATTTGTTAAAACTAAATAGACACACACACACACACAACGTTTGCATTGATCATGTGCTTCGCACGGAGCCCCCCTGCCCCTGCCCCCCCCCCCCCCCACCCTGTGCCCTCTGACGTAGTCGTAGTCGTCGACGTTAAAACCAGAGTTTTAATAAGACAGTTACCGAGCGGATGTTAGTACGTAAATTGTTTATTTGTTGCGCAATATATGGGTATATAAAGCGAAGTTTACCTACAATGCATCAGTATGAAATTTACATTCCCGGATCATCATTATTTAGAACCAGGTAATAAATTAGATGCTGGTCATCCGGTCGATAGTGACGATGCTATTGCCCAAAAACATAACTACAAGTACGAACATGCTACAAGTGAAAATGATATATTGAAAGCTGATAAAATTAGTGGAAACAAATTTTGGCAAGATTTTAAAAATAATAAAAAATGGCACAGTTTAGTTGGTGCTAGTAGTTTAAAATTGAAGAACTTATATGAAAAAAATTTTGGAGTCGTTTATCCACGCCATATGCCTCGTAAGTTAAAAGATATAAGTACAATTGAACACCCGGATCAACGATCTTACGCTGAACGACAACAACAACTGTCGAGAGAATATCACGCTAGACAAGATAAAAGGGAAAAGTGGCCCGCATTTCAGAAACGATTTTATGCAGAAGATAGACATAAAGCAAATGTCCCCGCCGCTAGACCCAACGACGCAGGAACCTGTCTAACCAACACCGACGCCACTCGAGGAGAAGCTGCAGCAGTTAACGAACCTAGTCCGTCAAGAAAACGGGCTCGAGTTGTCAGTCCTAATACTGGTAGTTCTGACTTTGATTTTGCTGATTGGTTTTTGGATGAGGAAAATATGGAAATCCCAATGGATATGGAATTACCGGAAATTATAGGTGCGCAAGGTGATGGAGTAACAGAAGGAGGAGCAGGGAAAACTAACCAGAAAAATGTTGGAGTGACTGACATATTAATTCCAAAATCAATCAAACCTAAGCCGCAAATTTTTAATTTTAATGAAAAGTTGCATACCTTACTCCTATGGCTTTGCTTGTGCAAAAAGTGCTACTACATCAAAGTTTGATATCATTAGCATTAATACCAGTTGATTTTGTGCCTTTCTATTTATCTCCGCAAAAATTCGATGATTTACCAGTTTCCGCTAGAGTTGTAGCAGTCAGATGTACTGTGAAAGTCCTTGGTTTACATACCAGCTTCGATACTGGAAAGAGCACATCCAATTCCGCAAATACGGAACATGTAGCAATTGGATGGTTTGGTATCGGTCTTAATATGAAATTGCAAATAGAAAATCAATCATACGAGGTAAGCGCTAATGCTCCTATGATACCTACTTCAACGAAAAATCCAGCTACGAACAAAATTACAGCTAAATTTTACAAAGATAAAACACCTCATCTTTTGGGTGTTCCTAGATCGATAAATATTTATTTATGCTTATACGTCGCTGCTGCAAATAACGAAATACTACACTCCAGCGAGTGATGTCATTTGGATCGAGTCGTGCAACGATTCAATGTGGCACCCGCAATTGGACAAACTTTAATTAAGTACGAATATACACCAACCCGTAGAGAATTAAAAGGTAAAGCTTTGGCTGGTAATTTCACGGAATGTTCATGGTTTTTTGACACTGGAAAAATGGCAATTAATAGAAAATAAAGAAGGTATTATAGTGAGTAAAAATCATACGGAAACAGATGATCGTAACTATATCAACGTTCCTTCTACTTATCACTCTTATATTGAGAAAAGTAATCATAAAAAAGTGAACGATAAACCCACAAATTGGGGAACGTTGCAGCCGCAAGTACATATTGGATTGATGGCAATTCCACAATTAAATCCGGAAACGGAATTAACGAATTTCCAAACATCGTGCATGTATTACGAAGTAGTAGCAGAAATGGACGTTGCAGTCGATTTCAATTCGAGGTACAGTTCTGGCAAGATGAGTTATTACTCACAAGAAGTCATCCTATCCGGAGGTTTACATTCCTACGTTCCAGATGCTATAGTAGGATTAGGATGTATTAATATGAGTGCTAATGAAATGTATAAAGAATAATAAATAACACATTAATATTTTATATTTATTTATTTAAAAAAAATTAAAGCAATCCTTAACATATTCCTCTATAGTTTCCTCATTGCAAGTAGGTTCAGCATACCAATCATTTTGAAAAAACAAATCACTTTCAGTGGGAAGACCTTCATTATATTCTTCATTAATAGCAGCAGCTTCCAATTCCATTTCTACATCTACATCTTGATAAGAAGATAATATATTATACTTTGTTAGTAATTTATAAAATGCCAACGGAAATGGTTTTTTAGAGTAGTCCTTTAAGAATGGTGCAGCTTTTCAACGATAACTGATCATTTTTTTCCATGCGACAGTATTTGTCACATTCAATAGAGGACTTGCTGGAAACTTGAGGAACCACTCCAAGAGTTGATCTTCCTTACTTTTCGTTTTGTGTTTGGCAACTTTTTGAAGTGCTGCACTACTGCCGCTTCTAGCTCCTTCACCTTCATCATCAGCGGGTCGACAGGCGATGAAACTAAGAACGTTGTCTGCAGTTCCGCCTTTCTCCACCATTGCCCGCGTTCCACATTCGCTACTTCTCTTGTGCGATAAACGTCCAGTTTGACAACAACAGCTCCAGGTTCTCCCTCCAACTTCAAAGTACAATAGTCGTCGTTCATCTTTTTGCAAATAGTTTGCAAGATTGCAGAACCATCTGTTGCTGACATCGCATTGCCAAATAACTCGCCGTATGGTGCGACGTCCGTGCCAAAGCATTGTTCGGATTCTTTGACATCTGCATGATTGGTTGGAATAGGAGCAGTCGTGGACAATGTGAAGATGGTCGTCGTAGTGGGCAATCCAACAGATTTCTCCTTGGAAAGGGATTGAGCAGTTTCGAGTAACAATTCCCTTTCCTCCGGCTTCAGTAAGGTCCGGTAAAACGTGGTGAACTGCGTCGCGCAGGATTCTCTCAAAGCTGCCGTAGGAGATAACATTGTCGTTCTTCTCGTCTTCCTTCTTCCTCTTTGATATTAACTTGCAAAATACAGTCACTACTTTTTGGAAAACGCGTTTCATTTGCAAGATCTTCTGCTCCACTGATTTCTCCGTACAACGTACTAAAATAGTCAGCAAGCTCACCAATGACATTGCCGGAGTCCACAGTAGTTCTAGTGTTGATGCGAGAGAATTCTCGTCTTTTTCGACTACTAAGTCGACTGTTTCCTCTTAGGTTGTCATTATTACTGTCACTATCACTACTTAAAATGTATAAGTTTCGCTGTGCCAAGACATGGAGCGACTGCAGTAATTCAATCACCGCTATCATATTTATAGTAATTTCACCTCCCGTTCGTTGCGCAACAAATAAACAATTGACATACTAACATCCGCTCGGTAACTGTCGCGAAGCGCATGGCTATGCCTATCTCACGCGTACCCCGCCCATGACGTCGTTGCCGGCCGCCAGGACAGAAGCAAGAAACTTTACAAAAATAGTAGCAGAAGTAATATATATTTAAGTCAGACCGGCGCAGCAACATCAGTATGTCGCTTTATACGGAGGTTAACAGTGACTTTCTAAGTGATAGTTGAACAATGGGTCGTACGTCACCACCACCAACCAAAAAGAACCAAGTCTCCTTCATGACGCAGGACATCTTAGATGAGAATCAATTAGTGGAGAGCGACCAGGAAGATCAGGAGGATCAGGAGGATCAGGAGGTCCAAGTAACAGTGAAGGACAATTCCTTTTTATATCACCTGTCGAACTTGTGGATCGACAATCGCACAATAAAGTTAACTCTACCCATATTAACCAAAATTCTCTTCGTCTTAACATTATAGAATTTATTCAAACTAAAGAAGGATGTACAAATAGTGGCTGAATGTATGCGAAAAGCTATGAAAAAGCTGTACCAAACAACGTCAAACAAAGAACGTTTGCACAGTATGTCTCTAAAAAATTTCTTGAATACCTCTCAAACGACGCGTCTTACATGACATTTATCGAGGACCCTTTACCGAAAAAGTTTCACAAGTTATTGTACTAGCACCACAGTCTCAAACTTCAATGGCACTTCAGTGAAAAGCACCTCAAAAATCTCTTTTTGTATGCTGAAAAGGACAAACGACAAATTAATTACTTGGAGTGCAAAGGAGACGTCTGGATTAGAGGTGGTAAAGCTAGACATCATGCCGTTCAAAAAGTAGGGCATTCATATTATAAATGTATACACAACTAATTAATAATAATCTTAAATTTGCTTTAATGTCTAAAATTGATTAAATAAACATTTAAAAATATCAACATTGCAAGTATTCTAATTTCGTAATATTCTAGAGACGAGACTGTAAAAACCGTAGTTAATAGAATGAAACTTAATTTTAAATAGATGACTATTTCTGGTAATATGCAATGTGTTGAAGTCTATAAAGTTTAAAAATGTATAATCAAAACTTAATAATTTGTACAAAAATAACATATCTGCAAGAAAACGTCTCTTTTTTAATGAATCCATATTAAGAATGGCAATAGTAATAACTGCATCAAAACTTCCTAAGTTAATATTATGTTTGAAATAAGCTTATTATAATAATTTTATTTGAATTTTTCAATATTTTGAATGTGAATTAGGCAACCATACTACTGAACAGTATTGAAGACCAGAGTTTTTAGTATTTCTGCACTAAAATCACTTCCATATTTATTCATAAAACCAAGCATTTTATATGCTTAGCAAATAGTACTATTAATATAATTTATAAAAGTTAATTCAGAGTCAAATATGCTTTTTTTTATGCATTTTATTTTTTTTATGCTTTTTACGGCTATTTTACATCGCCACAGTAAGTCTACGACTTGTTTAAAGTGGTTTGATGGGACCAACAGCTTAATACGTGACTTCCGAACCACGCTGGTGGATAAAGAGCAAGTTATCATTTCAGTCATATTTCGGGGATTGAACCCCGGACTGCTCGCATGATATGCAAGTGCTCTACCATTGAGCTATCACACCATCATCCAGTTCTCTCAGATCTCGATTTTTTTCACACGTTTTAAAGAAATATGATAATTATAATTCAAAATATTTCTAGATCTGGTAAATGATATAGTGCAGCATTGATATGTATATTAAGTTGATTATTGATAGACCATTGGAAAAGCCTGCACAGGTCTTCTTGAAGCAAAACCTGATCTTGAACACATTCAACAACTCAATCTACTTTTAGATCATTAGCAAACAGCTAGTACTTACTATTTTTAATGCAATCAGTAATGTTGTATGTAAATAAAAAGTAGAAAAAGCAAGGGACCCGCATGAGATCCTTGTGGTACCCAAGATTCTACAGAGATTGAACAGGAAATAAAGTTGTTTATTTGTGCAAATTGTGTTTTACTACTTAAAAAGCTGTATATGTTTACCAAAACCAATTGAAATTAGGCGTAGAATTAGTAGAAGATGATCAACGCGGTCAAATGCTTTAAAAAAATCAGTTTAAATACTATCTATTTCAGTATTATTTTTCAAAGCAATAATAATATCATTTTGATAGCAAATTAAGTTTGTTACTGTGAACTTACTACTGCAATAACTATGTTGCTCATCAATAATAATATTAAGGCCTTCCCATGATAATTGTAATGTAAATAAGTAGTCAAAAAGTTTTGGAATAACAAATTGACTACTTATTCCACGATAATTTTTAACATCTTTCCTTTTGCTGAATTTATGAATTGGAGTTATATAACTAGTTTACCAATAATCTGGAAGCACACTTAAGTTTATAGACAAATTATATAAGTCATGTAAAGGTTTACACAATGTAAATGTACAAGCTTTTAATATAAAGTTAGGAATTCCGTCTAAGCCACAAAAGAAAGAATTCTTAAAATAACTAATACCATCAAAAACGTCTGTGCAGCTTATTGATGAACTTGCCATATCAGTAAAATTTTGTTAGAAAAATTGCTTACAACCGGATTTTGATTTGTGTAAATATCTGAAAAGTATTCCGCAAACAAGTTAACTGTATCTAAGCCTTTATTACTGATTTGGTCATCTAGAAACATAATGTTTGGATACCTATTTGTTTTTTTAAATGTTTTTACATGACTCCAAAAACATGAACTATCGGTAGAAATATTATTTTCCATATTAAATATATAATCATTATAGCATTTTTGATTTACTAATTTGCATCTTGACCTAAGATTAGAACAACTTTGGTAATCAGTATCAAGACCAGTTTTTTTTGTACTTTTTATGGGCTTCCTTTTTCATACAAATGAAATCCGTTAACTTTGGAAAATTAGAAGGATTAGTATTTCTAATTGGCACAAACTTATCTAGCGCTTAATACAAAACATTATATAAATTAGCAATAGAATCATCTATATTATATTTATAATTACATAGAACTGAGTTCCAGGCTGTGAAAGCAAAATATTCATTCATTCCAACAATGTCCGCATTTTTAAAATCATATTATAAAGTCATAAAGGGAACATCAAAATTATACACGTTGTGATAAAGATTATTTTTTGTAAAAGATCGCAACCTGTAGTAATTTCAATTTCATCATTTTGACTAAAAATTAAATCTAAATATACTGCAAAATTATTTGGAAAATTATTAATTTCAAATAAGCTGAACTGGCTGAAGGTTTCAATTTAGTCGACAGTTAGGCCAAACTTATCATTGAGTCACCACATATAACAAACTCATGTAAAGAAAATAAACTCATAACTTCATCTACTGCAGCACAATGACTGACGTATGAATCTAGACTTGATCGTGGTGGTAAATATACAGCTCCAAAAATATAACATTTTGTTGTTCCTCGTACTTTAATAAATACATGTTCAACGCTATTAACTGTAGTTTCAATCATTTTTGTATTTATGTTTTTACGTGCAGCAATCATTACACTACCGCTTTCCTTTTTTTCACTAGTATCATTATTTCTGTCTGTTCTATAAATATTAAAATTGTAAAAACTAAATTTATTGTTTGCAATATATGTATTTAATTTAGTTTTTATAAATATTATAATATCGTATGACAAAATTGAATTGAAATTTTAGTTTTGATACCACTTACGTTTTGGAAATAGCAGCTAATAGACTTAACATTTTGTTTTTTTAAGCTTGTTTTATAACTTTGGAAACACCTTTAATACACTTTATTACAGGATCTTTTTCTCCTTTGGATTATCAATCATTTAATTTTTTAAGAACTTTATTTCTTTCCGATCGTTGCGTGTCGGTAAGATCAGGACTGATCTTGCAGTTTTCATTTAGATTTAATTTGTTTTTAAGGCATTCAAACAATAGATCCTTTGATAATTAACACTTAGGCGGGTCACTGTAGAAAAAGTAATTTGCCTACAAGTTAAACTTTGTTGTCGCCCACCCACCCAAGCAATGGTTTTTAAAAAATTTATTGTTCAAAAATTTTCTCATATCTAAATCCAAGCACACAAGAGAAAGAATAAAAAACAGATTCTTTGATAAAAAAAGACTTGAGCGGGTGGGTTGGTCACAACAGAAGAAGTAACTCGTTCACAAATTAAATTTTGTTCCCACCCACCCACCCAAGCGTTGGGTATTTAGAGATTTCTTGTTCAACAATTCTCTTAAATCTAAATCAAGGCACACAAGAGGTGGGATAAACAAGAGATCTTTTGATAACTAACACTTGTGCAGGAGGGTGGGTCACATTAAAAAAGTAACTTGCCCAAAAATTAAACTTTGTTTCCGCCTACGCTTGGGTGCGTTAGTAATAAAGAAATTTATTGGTCAACAATTCTCTCATATCTAAATCCAAGCACACAAGAAGTAGGACAAGCAATAGATCTTTTGATGACTAGAACTTGGGCAGGTGGATGAGTCACAGTAGAAGAAGTAACTCACCTACAAATTAAACTTTCTTCCTATCTACCCACCCAAACGTTTGTTTTAATGTTTTTTATTGTTAAACAATTCTTTCGTTACTAAATCCAAGCACACAAGAAGTGAGACAAATAATAAAATTTTTGATGACTAACACTTGAGCGGATGGACTGGGTCACAAAAAAATAAAGAACTTGACTACAAATTAATTTTATGACAAATTTAAAATTAAAAAAAAAATTCTTTGATTAAACTCTAGAAACTCTAAAAATGTTATAGAATTTTTTAGCCAAATTTAGAAACAGTTTGTTAAATTCTCAAAACTTTTCAAAAATCTTAAAAACTTTTGAACAACTTTAGAACTTTTGAAGAAATTTAAAAAATACCTTATCATTTTTTTTTAAATGTTTTAGAAGTTTTTAACTAATTTTAAATGCTTTTTACTAAACTCTAAAAATTTTAGAAGTTCTAGAACATTATGACCAAATTTTAAAATTTCTGAAAATTTTCTAAACTTTTTGATCAAAATTTAAAATTGTTTATAGTGTTCAAAAAGCCTTTGGTTCAATTTAAAAACTGTGTACAAAATTTTAAAATTTTCGACAAATATCAAAAACCTTTGACTCTTAAAACTAAATATAATTAATTCTAAAAATTTTCTAATTGTTCTACAATTTTTTGGTAAATTTTAGAAGCTTTTTGCTAAATTTTAAAAAACTTTAAAAAATTTATAAACTCTAGTAACTTTTTAAAAATTTCAGAAACTTTTGATCAAATTTTAAAAAGATTGTAAGTGTTTTAGAACCTTTAGATCAAGTTTAGAAGTTTTCTAATAAACTTTAGAAAATCTTGAAAAATACTAAAAATTCCAAAAACTCTTAAAATGTTTTAGGACATTTTTAGTAAAAGCTTTTCACTTAATTCTAATATTTTATTAAAAACACTAAAAAAAAAAATAATTAATTCCAAAAGCGTTTTAGAACTTTTTGGCCAACTTTAGAAGTCATCATTAAGCTTTAAAAAATCCTGAAAAAAATTTAAAACTTTTGATCAACTCTAGGAACTCTTAAGAAATTTTAGTAACTCTTTATCAAATTCTACTTACTTTTGAAGTGTTTTAAAAACTTTTTAAATAACTGTTAATGCTTTTACTCTAGAAACTTTTAGGAAGTTTTAGAATTTTATGAAAAATCTAAAAACTGAAAATTTTAAAAATTAATTGTTCAAATTTTGAAACCCTTTTAAGTGTTTCAAAAACCTTTGGTCAAATTTTGAAGCTTTTTACAAAGTTTAGAAATTACCAAAATTTAAATTTTAAAAACTCTTAAAAAAATTAGAAACATGATTAAATTCAAAAAAATCCTAAATTGCTTTACTTTATAATTCTTTTGTTGGCTCTAAAACATTTTTGCAAAATTTTATAAATTTTTAAATAACTTTAGAAGCGTTTGAGAAATTTTAAAAACATTTGATCAATTTCTAAAATTTTTATAAGTATTTTAGAACTCTTAGGTTTGGTTAGAAGTTTTTGTGAACATTAAAAAACCTTTCACTAATTTTAAATTTTTTTTAAAGATATTTCAGTAATTATTGATCAAATTTGAAAAAATATTCCAGAAAATGTTAGTAAGGTTTGGAAGCTTTTTACTACATTTTAGAAACTTATATTATCATATAAGATCATAAAATATTTCTTTGATTAAATTTCAAAAATTCTTAAAACTTTTGAACACTTCTAGAAACATTTGATAAAATATTAGAAACATCAAAGGTGTTGTAAAACTTTAGAAATCTTTAATTTAACTCTAAAAAATTATTAAAAAAATTTGAAAATTTTAACAACTATAAACTACAAAAAAAATTAAAAACATTTAATCCGATTTCTACAAAATTTTTAGAAATACTAGACATTTTTGTTTATATCTATGTTTTCTTGAAAACTTTTAAAAACTTTTTATCAACTTTTAGAAAGTCCTGATGTGTTTTAGAGCTCTTTAACTAACTCTTATTGTTTTATGAACAAAAATCATTTTTTTTTTTAAATTAATAAAAATATTTGATTAACTTTTAAAAGCTCTTAAAATGTTTTTTTTCACATAATTCTAGAAACTTTCGAGCAATTTCAAAATTTTGTTTTGATTAAATTCAAAAAACTTCTGAGAAAATTATAAAATGTTTGATTGAATTCTAGAAACTATAATTTTTTGGCTAATTCTAAAAGTCTTTTGCTAAGTTTTAGAAATTTTTAAAGGTATTAGAATCTTCTAAAGTGTTTTAGAACCTTGAGGATAAACCTAGAAGTTTTTTACTAAATTTTAGAAACTACTAGAAATCTTAAATAAACTTTGATCAAAACCTATAAACTTTAAAAATATTTTAAAAGTTTTTGGCTAGTTTTAGAAGCCTTTTAATGTTCTTTGGCGATTCCTTTGCTAAATTAAAAAAAAAAATTAATTATGTTAGAATTATTTGACGTACTGTACAAACTTTTAAAAAACTTGGGAACATTTGATCAAATTTTATACATTTTTAAAACCCGTAAATCAAGATTAAAAAGCTTTTACAAAATTCTAAAAACTATTAAGAAATACTAAAAATCTTTGATGAACTCCATATACTCCTGAGAAATATTTGATTACATTTTTGATACTCTTTAAGTGTTTTATTTTTAAGTCAGCTTTTGAAACCTATAAAAAGTACTAAAAATTTTAATTAGCTTTAGAAATTTCTGAAAAATTCTAGACACTCCAAAGATGTTTTAGAAACTTTTAGTCAACTCTATGAGTCGTTCAATAAATTCTAAAAAAAATTGAAAAATACAGAAAAAAATATTTGATCAAATTCTAAAAACTTTTTATATGTTTTACTTTTAGTAAAGTCTAGAAGCATTGCATTCTAGAAACTTATGAAAAGTACTAGAAAATTTTAACTACCTTCTAAAAAATTTTAGAAACAATTGATCAAATTCAAAAAACTTCAAAGGTGTTCTAGAAACTTTTGGCCAACTCTAAATTCTAGAAAGTTTTGAGAAACACTAGAAACCTTTGACAAATTTTATAAACTGATAAGAAATTTTAAAAACGATCAAATACTAGAAACACCTAAAGAAACTTTTAGCCAAAAATAAAGCTTTTTAACAAATTTTTAAAATTTTTGACAATATAAATTAATGTAAACTATAGAAACTCTTTTGTGGATAGAAAATAATATGCTGGAAAGTTTTAAATAATATGCATAAAACAATTTCAATTGCTTAATGTAATTTAAAAAGTTGTTCAAAACACAATATGTAGAAATATTATTTTATTTAAAAAATCAACAAACTCAAACTAAACTTTTTTACATGTAGCAGAATAAAATTACTAAACACACAATAAACATCACAAAACATGATCCATTCAAGCGTTATAATTGGATTTTTATTTAACCTGTGTGCTGGAGGAATGAGAGTAAATACTTTTTGAAGCGCAACAAATAGAAACAATTTTTTCATCTAAATTTTAACATTAATATCAATTTTACAAATATTTCAAATGCGGAAAATATAATATTATGATATTTAATAATGCTGATAATGCTGATAATTAATTGAACATAATGTTTATGCAAAAGTAAACAATAACTTTATTTGATTAATTTAGTTTTGTGTTGTATCAATAGTATTGCGTGAGTTTTTATTCGATAATGGACTATTTAGCTGATGTATTGATAACCATGTAAACAAAGTTATGATTGATTGTTCACGGTCACTGCACATATGATTGATACGTTATAAGTTAAATATTTTTATTGATACAATACTCCTAACTAAATGACTTCTGTGAAAAGTTATTTGGATTTATATTTTTTTAAAAGATTAAAAATCTGTCAATCAATCAGAAAAACACATTCAACAATTTGTTACTTATTACACAAACAAGCGTTTATTGAACCCTTTTACAAAAGGGGTGAAATCGTAACAGCAAGCGTCCGCTTTAATTTATTTAATTTAATTGAACTCATCAATATGTGTCTGATGTTTCGGATGTATATCCCGGCGGCGCATGCTGAAATGTAATTTACTAATGAACAAATTCAATAAAATTACAGGTGCTTTTGTTCCATTCAATTTGAAAATTGTATTTTTAGTAAAAAACTATTAAAGTTTCTAATGAAATTTCTAGTCGTATATGGAAAAGTTTTCACCCAACTTAATAATGATGATATTGTTATCACTAGCAATATGTGCTATTAAAATGGAAAATTTCAAAGTTTTCATGATAACTTTATTATCTCTATACGGGTAAAGTTATATTTAGTTTTAATTTCATTTCTAAAATTTGTATTTTATACTTTAACTCAATTTAATTATCACTATACGTTCTAAATTAATGTTTCCCAATAGATTTCCAATTAACCGTGTTGTACATTCTCAAGAGACCCTCGTAAATAAACAAGTGCGTTGCGATCACTAATTGGGTAAAAGATGAAAATATTTTCCTCTACAAATTAATTAATTAATTGATGCTATGTTACACAGGGATATCTATATATTTAAGTAACATCAATTAATGTATTATTAATGTTCAAAGTCTGGTAATTAACGGCTTTGTACATGTTTGGTGGAGAACCTTCCAACAAACATAATTCCAAAGCGAATTAAATTATGCCTAGAAGCAAACAATTGGTTAATCCATAGAGAAAATCGGAGTTGAAGCAATAGTTAAACGTTATACATTCATATATGTTTGGTAAATTTTTAAATTATAGAAAAGTATTTAGAAATAGTAGTAGTAGATAGAAATATTATTATTATAACTAAAAACCGGATAAATAAGCAAAGAAAAATCTAAAAAAAATATAAATGTAATTTAAAATAATGTAAATATGAATTAAATAGATAAAAAATAAATAAATTCAACAAAAAATTAAATTCTGCATTCTCTCACTCAGTATGATTTTAAATTTTCTGCATTACAACAAGCTTCTTTCCGCGTTTTTATTTTGTTTCCAGTTTTAATTAATTAATTTATTGCAATTGAATAGTTTTTGCATTGAAATAAATATTTAATTAATTAAATTATTATATTAACATTATTGGTTGTATTTAACACTAAAACATCTCATTAACAGGCTTGATCATCAATTCGTGGATCTGTACATGAAGGGGTTCCAATTACATACATAACAGCATCAAATACATCTTCAGCTTTTAATGTTGGCATTATATTATAAAGATTTGTATGTAAGAGACACAAATCCTGCTCGATATTTGCAAAAAATTGCTTGGAAATTTCTTGAATAAAATTTTTTAAGAATCTTTTAGAAAACGTATTTAATGCATGAAAATTGCTTGAAAAACACATTTTTTAGATAAAATTCATTATAAATTTAAAAAAATAATGCATTTATTGCTTCAGTCATAAAAAATGCGTAGAAAACGCAAATATTGTTCAAAAAGAATTATAAATCAGCCAAAAATTGCGCATAAAACACACTTTCTGCATAAAATCTGTTATAAATCTTCTAGAAATACCATAAATTGCTTAAAATATATCAAAAATTGTTAGAAAACGCAATTACTGTTAACAATTAGTAACAAAATGCAACTGCTTGAAATTAATAAAAAATCGTATTTCTTAATAGTTTTATGAATTTTGTAATAAGCTTCTAAACTTGGTCTAATTTCTAAAATTTGATACAATGTTTCTAAATTTCTCAAAAGTTCTAGAGTATGTTAAAGAATTCTAACATAATCAAAAATTTCTAAAATTTAGCTAAAAATTTCTAGAGTTGACCACAGAACAATAAAAAGCTTCTAAAACTAGCCAAAAAGTTCTAGAATATCTTTAAAATTTATAGAATTTGATTAAGTGTTCTTGAACATTTTTAGAAGTTTTTAAAGTTTATCAAATATTTCTAGTATTTCTTAAAAGTTTCTAAAAATTAGTAAAAAACTCAAAAGCTTAGCCTCAAGATTCTAAAACATTTCTAGAAAATTTTAAGAACTGATCAAAAATTTGTCAAAAGTTTCTAATATTTTTAAATATTTCTAAAATTTAGCAAAAGACTTCTAGAATTGACAAAAAAAAATAGAATTATTAAAATTTATTCAAACATTTTTGAATTTTCTTAAAAAGTTTGTTAAAATTTGTCAAAAATTTCTAAAATTGCTCAAAAGTTTCTAGATTTTTGTAGAAGGTTTCAAAACTTAACCAAAAATTTCTAAAACACTTTAAGAGTTTTTAGAATTTAGTTAAACATTTTTAATAAGTTTTTTTTAAATTTTTTGGTTTTTGGTCATGAAGTTCTAAAAAATAAAAGTTAGTTAAAGATCTCGAAAAACTTCTAACAGATAATAAAATGGTTTTTAAAAGTTCTCAAAAAGTCCTAAAAACAAAAGTTTCTAGTACTTCTCAAAATTATCTAGAAATTAATAAAAAGTTTGTAAAGATGAGTTAAAAATTTTAAAAGATTGATTAAATGTTTCTGAATTTTTTTAGTAGTTTATAAAGTAATTAAAATTTTCTAGAATTTTTCAAAATTTTCAAGAATTTAATTAAAGTTTTCTTAAGTATCTACAACATCTTTAAAGTTTTTAAAATTTTATCAAATGTTTCTAAAATTTCTCAAAAATTTCTAAAGTTAGTTCAAATTTTATGATACTAGATAATAATATAAGTTTCTAAAATGTATTAGAAAGCTTTAAGATCTGACTAAAACATTCTTGATTATTTTAGGAGTTTTTTTTAATTTGATCAATTATTTCTAAAATTTCTTAAAAAAATCTAGAATTAGTGAAACGTTTGTTAGTGTTCAAAAAATTTCTAATTTAACCTAAGGGTTCTAAAGCACTTATAAAAATTCTAGAAATTAATTAAATGTTTTTAAAATTCCTCAAAAGTTTCTAAAGTTTTTTAATAGTTTATAAAATTTAGCGAAAATGTTTTAGAGTTGACAAAAGAATTGTAAAGTAAAACAATTTAGGATTTTCTTGAATTTAATCAAATTTATCTAATTTTTTTATGAGTTTTTAAAATTATAAATTTTTGGTAATTTTTAAACTTTGTAATAATCAAAATGTGAACAGAAGTTTCTAAAACACCTAAAGGAATTTCAAGATCTAAATTTTTGAAATTTTTAAAATTTAAATGTTTAAACATCCTAGGAGTTTTTGGAATTGAGTAAAAAGCATCTAAAGTTAGTTACAAGTTTATAAAACACTTTCAAAGTAAATAAAATTTGACAATTTGTTTCTAAAATTCTTCAAGAGCTTCTAGAATTGATTAAATTTTTTCAGGATTTTTTAAAGCGCAATGATCACTTCTAAAGTTGGCTAAAAAGATTTAAAACATTTTTGGAATTGATTAATTTTTTTTACTATTTTTTATAAAATTCTAGAATTGGTCAAAAGCTTCTCAACTAAAAATATTTTAAAAGTTTCGAGAAATTAATCAAATATTTTTAAAAATTCTCAGAAATATTTAGAGTTAGTCAAAAGTTTTTTGTATTCTTCAAGAATTTCTATATATTTCTGAAATTTCCTAAAGTTTCTAGAATTTGTTAAACGTTTTTTTTTAAATTTTAGCAAAAACCTTCTAGAATTGGCCAAACAATTGTAAAACAATTAAAGAATTTCTAAAATTTACATATATTTAGTTTTAAGAGTTAAAGATTTTTGATATTTATCGGAAATTTTAGTATTTTTTAAATGCATCTAAAGTTTTTTTGAAAACTAAAACAAACAAAAATAAAAATTTGATCAAAAAATTTAAAAAAAATTAAAAATTTCTAGATTTGGTCATAAGATTCTAGAATTTCTAAAAATTTTTAAGAGTTTAGTAAAAAGCATCTAAAATTAGTTAAAAGTTTTTAAAACACTTTAAAAGTAAATAAAATTTAATAAAATGTTTTTAAAATTTGTCAGAAGTTCCTAGAGTTAATCAAAAGTTTTTAGTACTTCAAAAGTTTTAAAAACTTAACAAAAAACTAAAATTGGCTAAAAAACTCTATAACATTTTAAGAATTTCTAGAATTTAATCAAAAATCGAAATGTTTCTAAAATTATTAATTTTGCCATAAAGTTAAGCTGCGGGCAAGTTTTTTATATCATTGTGATAAATAAAGTTTGACTTAAATTTTTAATTTATATTGTAACAATCAAAATAATTAAAAAAAACTATAAAAACAATTTTAAAATTTCTAAACTTAATTTTGAATTTTGAGTTATATGAAGCAATGCTTAAACTAAGCTTGACTTGAATTTAAATTCTATTTTGTAACGATTGTATCGTGAATTAAAGCAAAGTTGTTTTTCTTAAAAAAAATTAAAAAAATTATAAAAAATGTTTTAAAATTGTTAAACTCAGTTTTAAGTTTTGTGTTACATAGAGTAATGCTTAAACTAAATTTGACTTAAATTTTGAATTTATGTTGTAACAATTGTAGCCTCAGCATAACTTGAAGCAAAGTTGTTTTATAGTAAAATCAAATTAATTTCAAAAAGTTATAAAAAATATTTTTAAGTTTTTAAACTTAATTTTGAGTTTTGCATTATTTGAAAAGCAACACATGACTTAAATTTTGATTTTTAATTGTAACAATTGTAGCCTTAGCTTAGCTTGGAGCAAAGTGGTTTTTGGTAAAAAACAAATAGTTTTAAAAATTTAAAAAAAAACATTTTTAAATATTTAAACGTAATTTTAAGTTTTGTTTTATATTAAACATTGCTTAAACTAAATTTGACTTAAAATTGGAGTATATATTATAACAATTGTAGCCTCAGCATGATTTGGAGCAAAGTTATCTTCTGATAAAAATAAAAATAATTTCAAAAAATTATAAAAAAGTTTTTGAAATCAAAATTTGACTCATAAAAAATCAGGACCCTACAAGCCAACAACATAAAAATTTATATTTTATAAGTAAAAATCCGGCGATAATATACAAAAGTCTGGCCCTTAAAAAAAAATACGGCTTGCAGTGGTTAAAAACAAAAAAAATCCGGCCGTCAAAGCAAGCAACATTAAAATTCATATTTTATAAGAAGAAATTTGGACATGTACAAAAATCCGGCAACTAAATAAAAAAATTGACTTATAGTAGTAAAGCACAGTTTATATATAAAAAAGTCCGGCCGTTACAAACAAGCAACAATAAAATTGATATTTTTTAATATACAAAAATCCGGCCATTAAATAAAAAAATCTGGCTTGAAGTGGTGAAACACGGATCATATATAAAAAAATCCGGCCGTTACAAGCAAGCAACATTAAAAATCATACTTTTTAAGTAGAAATCCGGCTATTTATTATGAAATTCTAGCTTGAGGTGGTAAACACGGCTTCTATATAAAAAATCTGGCCGTTATAAGCGGGCAACATTAAAATATATTTTTTTAAATTTAGAAATCAGGCCACAATATACAAAAGTTGATATTTGCCTATGATGTACAAAAATCTAGTTTAAAAAAAAATTATTTGTAATATAACATTAATATGCATTCTTTATATGTCAAAATCAATAAATATATCTCAACAATCTTTTAACAAACTTAGATAATTGCAAGCAATGCTCAGAATTGTTTATATATCTAAGTAAAGTTTTTAACCAATAAAATAAATAGATAAGATAACTAATATGACTCAAAATTTGTTTTCAATTGATCTAATTTATACTTTTATACAGCTTTTAAATTCAACCAAAGGTTCCTTAAAAACGTTAAAAAAATTTAAAATTTGATCATAAAATTAAGAAATTTCTAGATTTTTTAGAGTTTATTATTATATATAATTAGTTAAAAGTCTCTAAATTTTTTTAAAAGTAATGAAAAATTGATAAAATGTTAGCTAAAAATTTTTATAACAATTTAAGAATTTTTAAAACTTATTCTGTGGCCAAGTTTTTTATTTCACTGTGACCCACCCACCCGTCCAAGTGTTAGTCTAACAAACGCTTGGGTGGGTGGGAGAAAACAAAGGCAAGTTACTTTTTTATTGTTTGTCCTACCTTTTGTGTGCTTAGATTTAGATAAATGAGAATTGTTTAACAATAAATTTCTTTATAACTAACGATTAGGTGAATGGGTGGGAACAAAGTTTAATTTGAGGGCAAGTTACTTCTTTTACTGTGACCCACCCACCCTATAAAGTATTAGTTATAAAATGATTATCTCACCTCCTGTGTGCTTGAATTTAGATATGAGAGAATTGTTGAACAATAAATTTCTTGAAAACCAACGCTTAGGTGAGTGGGCGGGAACAAAGTATAATTTGTGCGCAAGTTACTTTTTCTACAGTAATCCACCCACCCGCCCAAGTGTTGGTTGTCGAAGCATCTATTGTTTATATCACCTATTGAAGGATGGGATTTAAATATAAGAGAATTGTTGAATAATAAATTTTTGCAAAACCAACGCTTGGGTGGGTGAGTGGAGTGAGAAAATTGTTAAAAAATAAATCTCTTTATTACAATCGTTACGGTAGGTGAAGTTCTTTTACTCTAAACCACCCACCCGCCCAAGTGTTAGTCATAAAAAAATCTATTGTTTGCCCCACCTATTGTGTGCTTGGATTCAGATACAAAAGAATTGTTTAACAATAAAATTCTTAATAACTAAAGCTGTAGGAGAGTTACTTCTTCTACTGTAAACAAATAATTAATTATTTTTCACTCCTGCAGTTATGACAAACAAAAAAGTGACTGTCAATTATTAATAATATTTTAGAGTAAGATTTAATTAAAAAAAAAATACTACAAGCACTTTTGGTAAATAAAGTAACAAAATACAACACTTAAATTGAGAAACAACTTTATATTATTACCAAGTTAAATTCTATGAATATAGTTTTGAAAGCCTTCTGCAATGTACCCAATGTAATTTATAAACAACAATGTTAGTTTAATTTAAAAGAATAATTACATAGTAAGTAGGTCAAATAACGGCACTAGTGTTATTAGATTTTACAAAAGCGTTTGACACACTTAACCACAATATACTACAAGTAATCTTAAAACATATTGGCCTTGATGAAACAGCTTTACAATTTTTTGACAACTACTTAACAAATAGAGCTCAAAGAACAAAGTTAGAAAATAATGTATCTTCATATGCTTTACTCAGATCAGGTATACCACAGGGATCAATCTTGGGACCTTTGCTGTATAGTATATATACAAGTTTTTTAGAAAAAAATATTATTTGTTGCAATTATCACTGTTACGCAGATGATACTCAAATGTACTATTCCTTTCATCCTGATGAAGTAGATGTTGCAATAAATAAAATTAATGCTGATATACAAAATATTGAAAACTTTTGTAAATTACACTGTCTGCAACTTAATGCCGCAAAAACTGAGTTAATATTATTTGGACCATCTAAATAAAAAATTTACATACTAAATTCTAAACGGTTTGAATTAATAATCAGCAATAGTGTCATTAAACCAAAAAAATGTGTAAAACGTCTTGGAATGTATATCGATACTGACTTAAAATTTAAAAAATATATGAGTGTACTGACTCAAAGAGCTTATGGGAATTTAAAAACAATCTATTTAAGTAGGAACTACCTTAACATTAAAACTAAAACAATATTAGCCGAATCCATGGTACTATCATGCTTGAATTATTGTGACACAATATATAGCCCTTTTATCGATAAAGAAGACTCATATCGCCTTCAAAAATTCAAAATTCATGCTTGCGTTTAATTTTTGGAATAAGGAAATACGATAGAATATCTCATAAGCTCAGGGAAATAAAATGGTTAAATATGTGTCAACGTAGAATGCTACATAGTGTCTGTTTATTTCATAAAATTGTTACAACCCACAAACCAGCTTATTTGTATAGCAGGTTAACTTTCCGCACGGATGTTCACAATCTGAATATTAGATTCAAAGGCACTCTCACTCCACCAACTCATAAGATAGAATTTTTTAAAAAAGGTTTTTCATACCAAATAACTAAAGCGTATAACTCGGTACCCTCTCAATTTAAATATTTGCCGGCATCAAATTTTAAAGAAAAAATGAAAACCGTTCTGATGGTATAATTTTCTGGAATTTTTACTTCTTTGTTTATATATCATATCATCTATATTATTGTTTGCATGTGTGTGTATTTTAAATTAAATAAAACTTTGGAATTGTACCTTAAGATAATTAAATTAGAATTGTATTTTATAGTTATGAACAAATTATAAAGGCAAATGGTAGAACAGATTCCATTAGTTTGGATCTGATTTTGTCCTATTTACAGTACTTACAGTACAATCTATTATTATTATTATTATTATTATTTTTAATTGATAGAAGTGTTACTTTGTTACTGTTACGTTCTGTAAATAAATGCAATTTATTATTATTATTATTATTATTATAAGTGTAATTTCTCTTTTATTATTCAAAAACTAATAAATACTTATTTCAATATCACTTTATATAAATCAATTTGATGATTATCGTAAAGCCACCACTATCCACATTGTGGTAAACCATGAAGCAAATCACTGCGGTCGAACCTATCTACGCCGAAGCGAATCCCCATAATAAATCCTCCTACATGTCAGTGTTAACTGCAGATGAGATTCGTAACTGTCTAATGTATTTATGCGACTCCGATTGGTTATCTTTGATGTTAGAGGTGCCTTTATTACGTTGACGATTTGATAAGGGCTGTTTCAGAACTGCGTCATTACATTCAGATTAGACCCCTACAGCGTAATGTAAGAAAAGTTTTTTCTCTCTTTTGTGATTATATATGTGTGTGGGATGGAAACAAATGTTCAATAAGGGACGCTTTTATGCGGAAACATTTGCGAAATCTTCAAGAGAATAAGAATTTATATACAATTTTTTTATATAAATTTTGCAAACAATAGAATTTTTTTATTGTTTAATTTTTAATTTAATTAATTAATATAACAAAGTTTTATAAAATCTAAATTTGTTTTTAGCTTATTAGTTTGGGTCTGCTTTACCACAAATATTAATTCAACTACTTCAAATTTGAATTAGCACTAATCTCTTTAAAAGCAGTTAGATTCGTCAAACAACTTATTAATTATTTCCCCGAATAAACAATTAAATCAACCATAGAAATATCTTTGTCGGATTAATATTGCATAATTAATATTCAGTCTGCAAATAAATTTGTTTTGTAAGGAAGGAAATGAACGATCCACTTTAAATTATTCCGGACTGTTATTTGTGTTCTTATAAAAGCGATTAGTGTAGATTGCCAATGGGTAACGCTTTTTGTAATTAATCGGGAGATACAAATAGAGCAGAAAAACGTGTCCAAGTTTCTACACTAACTGAATTAATTGTTTCTCCGTTTTCAACAAGTTAGTGAGAGAAAAAAGTAAACAGGAAAGCAAACATTATCAATTAATTGTTTTTTATGTATTATTGATTTTCTTGTAAGGTGTTAGCAGAATATTCTGGATGTTATTTAGATTGTAATTGAAATTGACAAAGTGGAAATGTAGTTTGGATGAGAACTGATGATGTAATATTGGTTTCGACTATAATAGTTTGACCTGAAAGTTAATAATGCAAATTCTCTAGATTACATTATAATGATTACATTAATACGCATCTCAATGTTAACTTTTTAAATTTATTGACACAAAATTTGTTACTTAATAAATAATTTTTTATAAAACAATTGTTTCATTTTTTATTATTTTAATACATCTATGGTCTCATTAAGTTACAACCATGTGTGTATATAAGTTTTACAAATTTAAAACTAAATATCCATACCCAAGATTTAAACCCAAAACCTTTTAGTATTATAATAACTAATTCAAAACATTTACGCCACCAAGATCGGCTTAACAATAAGCACTCTAGTGTTAGTCAGCAAAAAGTTGGATATCACCATTTTTTAGATAAAGATATCAAACGCTTGCTAAAACAAAATTCCCGAAAACAAACACTTCAATTTAAATTATTTGATAATAATTGTAAAATAAAGTCACCTACTCAATTGTTGATAATTTCTAACGTTTGCAGAAAAGAAAAAACAATTTTTTGATAACAAACTCTTGGGCGGATAGACAAAAACTCCAGTTTAAAATACTTGATAGTAAACATAAAATAAAATGTTGTTAAGAGGTTAGATATCATCATCTCCTCCACAATTTTGGCAACTTCTAATACTTGCAGAAAGAAAAAACTTTTATTTTTTTACATCAAATTGCTGGCAAGGTAAGTGGGTACTTCAATTTAAACTACTTTTTGGTTATCATAAACCGGAATGGCCAATCACCCGGTTAAGTGTTAGTCATTTTGGTCAAATAGATTGACAGTACCATCTTTTTTTTAGACCAAGTTTAGAAGTTTTATACTAAACTCTAGAATTTGCTTGTTTTTTATTTAACTAACACTTGGGCGGGAACACAGTTTTTAAATACTGGGCCGGTGGTTTGGTACAGTGTTCCCGCCCACCCGCCCAATTGTTTGTTATCAAAGAATTTGTTAATTCTCACACTTCATGCGTTTCTGCTGATTTTAATGTGACAGATTGAATGATAGTTGTCACTAATACGTCAGAAGAAGGTACATTAACAAATTTCTTAGTAACTAACACTAAGGCGTTTACAACTATTTGGCCGGTGGATTGATACAGTTTTTCAGCCCATTCGCTTATGTTTGTTATCAAGAAATTTGTTTATTCGCACACTTGTTGCGTTTCTGGTGTTTTTAATGTGGTAGATTGATGCCTGCAATCATATACATTTTTGTAAGGATTCATTATCAAACGGGTCATTATAATTTAATAAACATTACAAATATAATAATATTCAAGCTTACACAGGCCGGATAGATCTAAAAGTTGTATGCAAGGCGCATAATACTTGTATCCATAAATAAATTAGTGTAAAATTAAGATTCAAGCACGGTGTGGTGGTTGAGAGGTTTAGTCTTGAAGAATACTAAATACCTTTGACAATTCCTGAAAATTTTTGATTATATTCAAGAAACTCTTAAAATGTTTCAGACATTTTTAGTAAAGTTGAAAAGATTTTTATTAAATTTTAAAATTTGATAAAAAATACTAAAAAAAATAATTAATTTCAGAAGCCTACTAGAACATTTTGTTCAACTTTAAAAATTATCATTAAGCTTTAAAAAAAATCCTAAAAAAATTTAAATTTTGATCAACTCTAGGAACTCTTGAGAAATTTTAGAAACATTTTGCAAATCTAACTATTTTTATATATTTTTTATAAAACTCTAGATATCCTAGGAAGTTTTAGAATCTTATGCAAAAATCTAAAAACTAAGAATTTTAAACATTATTTGATCAAATTTTGAAACCCCTTTAAGTGTTCCAAAAACATTTGGTCAAATTTTGAAGCTTTTTACAAAGTTTAGAAATTACCAAAAAATATAAATTTTTAAAACTTTTAAAAAAATTAGAAACTATTGGTTTAAATTCTAGAAAATCCTAAAATGTGTTACTTTACAATGCTTTTGTCGACTCTATAACATTTTTCCAAAATTTTATAAATTTTTAAAAAACTTTAGAAATTTTTGAAGAATATTAAAAACATTTAATCAATTTTTAGAAGTTTTATAAGTGTTTTAGAACCCTTAAGTTAGATTAGAAAATTTATCGAACACTAAAAAAACCTTTCACTAATTCTAGAAATATTTTAGAAAGTTCAGAAATAATTGATCAAACTCAAAAAATATTCTAGAAAGTTTTTGTAAGATCAAAAAGATTTTTACTACATTTTAGAAACTTATATTATTATATAGTATCATAAAACTTTAATTAACTTTAGAAACTTTAGAAGCCTTTAGTTAAATTCTAGAAAATTTGAACAACTAGAAAAATTTAAAAACTTTTGATTAGTGTTTTAAAACTTTTTAGCCATCTCTATTAACTTTTAATTAAATTCTAGAAAAATTAAAAAAAAAAAAAAAGTACTAGAAATCTCTGTTCAATTCTTGGACTTCTTCAGATCTTTTAAAAATATTTTATCAACTTTTAAAAACTCCTAGAGTGGTTTACAGCTAACTAACTTTTATTCTTTAGAACTTTATAACCAATAACAAAAAAAAAATTATTAAAAATATTTGATCAAAGTCTAAAAACTCTTAAAGCGTTTTAGAAATCTATGACCAAATCTTTCACAAGATTCTAGAAACTTTTAAAAAATTTCAAATACCTTTGTCCAATTTTAAAAAACTTTTCAAAAAATTCTAAAATGTTTGATTGAATTAAAAAAATTCTATATTTTTTTGGTTAATTCAAGAAGTCCTTTGCTAACTTTTAGAAAAATTTTAAACTATTTTAAAACTTTTGATCAATTCTTAGAAAAGTGTTTTAGAACCTTGAGGCTAAGAGTTTTTACTAAAACTTAAATACTAGAAATTTTTGATAATTTTTAAAAACTTCTAAATTTTTTAAAAACATTTGATCAAATTCTATAAACTTTAAAGATATTCTAGAAATTTTTGGCTAGTTTTAGAAGAATTTTTTTATCATGTTAGAATTCTTTGACAAGTAGATTGGCACTTTAATTCAAGTAACGTGACCCACTTATCCAAGTGTCAAAAAAGCTTAATACCACCATCTTTTTTTTAGTTTTAAAAAATAAAATAAAAGTTTTAAAAAAATAAAAAAATTCTAACTACTTAAACACAACTTTTTGAGCGGGCTGACATTCCAAATTATAGTACAGCGCCAATAATTTAAATTAGAGTATCAAGAAGTAAAAATGTGACTTTTTCGTGTGAGAAAATGACTTTTAACATCCGCATAAAAAATTAACATTAAATTTCTTGTTAACAAACACTTGGGAGGTGGGTGGGACACTCCATAGCATGGTAACACGCCAATAATTTGGATTGAAATTGCTCACTTACCCAACCAAGTGTTAATTATCAAAAAATTAGATCACAACCTCCTCTTGTAGCAAAATGACTTTTGACGTCCGCATAAAAGACAAACATTCAATTTCTTAAAAACGTACAGTTGGACGGGAGGGTAGGACATTCTTAAATATAGTAACCAGCGCCAATAATTTGGATTAAAATTGGATCACAATTTTTTCTTGTAAAAAATTGACCAAAGCATGGTAACAAACCAATAATTTTGAAAAAAAAATCCCACTCACGTGCTAGTTATTAAGAAGTTAGATTACAACTTTCTTTTGTGACAAAATGACTTCTAACGTCCGCATAGAAGACAAGCATTCAATTCCTTGATAACAAACAGTAGGGCAGGCGGGTGGTTAGGACTCCATAGCATAGTAACGCGCCAATAATTAAGATTGAAGTGGTTCAACCCTAGTGTTAGTTATCAAAAAGTTAAATCACAACCTTCTCTGGTGACAAAATGACTTCTGAGGTGCACATAGAAGACAAACATTCAATTTTTTAATAACAAACACTGGGGCGGGTGGGTGTTACACTCCACATAGTAAAACGCCTATAATTAGAATTGAAGTAGCCTATCCACTTACCCAAGTGTTACTTATCAAGAAGCTTTATTACGACCTACTCTTGTAGAGAAATGTCTTCTGACGTCCGCATAAAAGACAAATATTTAATTCCTTCAAGCAAGTGGGTGGGTAGGACACTATCATAGCAACTTGCCAACAATTAAGATATGAGTGGCCTACCCACTCAACCACGCGTTAGTTATCAAAAAGTTAAATCACAACCTTTTTTTGGGACAGAATGACTTCTGACGTTCGCATAGAAGACAAAAAATTCAATTTCTTGAAAACTGTCGAGTATAAAAAAATAATTGTACATTGTATATCGTTAAAAGATGTGATGACATTAAAGGCAAATAAAGACACCAACATTGAAGTACATGTAAATAAAATTCATGACCTGTTCCAGCAATTCGTAGTGACAAAATAGATATTGAATTCCAAATAAGCGCAAAATGATTAGGTTTGCTTCCAAGCAGTTATTACGGCCTAATTAGCGCGTGGAAAGTATGAAACAATAAAGAATTAACTTCGACTTTAGTGCGCTCAAAAATTGTTGAAGAATATCGCCGTCAAAAAAAAAGAAGGGTAGATCCCAACAACACTGTCATAAGAGTCGATAATAATTTGTCAAAAATGAATTTAAATGGCGCTGCATACTCGCAACAGCCTCTATCATTTTTGTCAAAAACCAGGGCATACAAAAAAGGTTTGCTGGTCCTACGCAAGGTGATGCCAGCAGCAAGATAGCTCACACAGAACAAGGACAAACTTTGTTGTTGATGAATGATGATCGTGAGCAGGGTGCAGCCAATTTACTAACTGATGCCACAATCAACGACGATTCAATTTTGGATTCGGGCGCAACAAGTCACATTTGCAAGAATTGTGAGTTTTTTGAGCAGTTGAACAAATATCACTAAAAATTTGTCACAGTGGCTGATGGTCAGCAGGGTCCAGTACTTGGACGCGGAAATATAGAACTGTAAACAATTAACAAAACATGGAATAGTGTTAAATAATATTCAGTAATGTGAAAATAACGCAATTGCCATTTCCGAAGAAGTCGACTTATGAAAGTCAGAACATTATAGACCTAGTACATAGTGACTTGTGCGTTACATACTAACATTCAAAGACAATTACAGTAATTACACTATCATACATATATCTATTAAAGGAAAAATGTGAAGTGCATGAAGCCATAATAAATTATATACACCTCACACAGAACATATTTAAAAGAATGCCAAAAATAATACAAACTGACAGAAGCAAGGAATATTTAAATATTAATATCAAAATTTTATGTAAATATGGTATCCAACATCAAATGACAGTGCCGTACAGCCCATCTTAAAATGGTACCGCTAAAAGAAAAAAACCGTTTTTTTATTGAGATGGTACGCTGCCTGCTAATAGATGCAAAATAATAAAGTACCAAATTATGACAACTTTAAACTATTTGGTAGTGGATGTTATCAAAAAATAAATGAAGTAACTCGTCGCAAACTAGACAACGAAGCTGAATTGTGTTGAAGAAAGATTTACAAACAAAAGGTTATTGTGTATGGATACCAGTCCGAAACAAGTTAATAATATCAAAAGATACTATATTTACAAACTAAATACCTAAAGCTACTGAAAAAAGTCCCCCGACTGGTAAAGATGAAGAGCACTAGATCGAGTTTAAAGTGACCAAACCTATAGCGGTCAGGATGGTACCAGAAGAATCCAGTAAAAGCACCGACAGTCAACATACACGCAGTGCATTTAAAAATGCGTGCGTGAGTAAATGTGTTAGTGCGGAAACAAGAAAATCGTCACGTGAGAATAAAGATGTGCTTCCACAAATATACTTGGAATACTGTGAGATTGCCAACAAATTACAGGAACACAAAACTTACAACTAAGCTATAAAGGCACCTGATAGTGTTTAAAAAGAAATGATACATGGAAATTAGTAAAGCAACAGGAAAACACAAAAGTTATAGGATAAAAGTGAGTTTTTAAAATTACAAGTACAAAGCCAGACTTGTTGCGCAAAGGTTTTCTCAAAAGTTTGGCATAGATTATAATGAGGTGTTTGCACCTGTTGCAAGACAACTCTACAAATCCTACAAAATGTTGCAGTTATGTGTAATTTAAGTATAAAACATTTTGATGCAAAAACCGAGTTCTTAAATAGTACATTGCAAAAAAAGATATATATGCAACAATCGCCAGGCTATGTAACAGAACCAAATGATTCTGTCTACTTTTTTACAAAAGTATTTATGGTCTGAAGCAATCAGCAAACGTATGGCACCATAAACTGCATGAGACTTAAACTGACTTTAATTTAATACAAAGTAAATACAACCCATGTTTATACATATACAAAACTCAACATGGTAAAGCAGAAACAAATGCAACGCATGGACAAATTAAGAGAACATTATGTGAACACTTTGAAATTGATCTAGGTTTTGTTAAACAATTTCTTGAGATGAAAGTTACAAAAATCAATAATAACTACTGTTTGGACCAAGAAAAATACATTAACAAAATTATTTCAAAATACAAACTGTGTAATGCCAAAAAAAGCATCATCCCAATAAATGCACAGTATTATAAAGATGATATGAATGGTGACTACTTACTTAGCAATGCCAAATATAAAAAAACAATTGGTTGTTTGTTATATATATCTATTAACACTATTTTATCCCAAAAAATTAAGCATCCAACATATAACGATTGGAACAAAGTAAAAAGAGTAATAAAATATCTAAAGAGGACAGCAAATTTTAAATTTAGATTTGGAAATAACAAAGAGACAGCACTTCTAGGTTACTCTGATGCTAATTGGAGTGAAAACAGAATATGTAGAAAATCAAACAGTGGTTTCATATTTTTCCTTGATGGTCCAATTTCAAAGATAAGCAAGAAACAAACTCTCGTTGCACTATTTTTGACAGAAACTGAGTTTATTGCATTAGCAGAAGCAAGCAAAGAATGCATTTGGCTAAAAAACATCCTTACGGCGGTTAGTATACATATAAAGAAAACAACAATAATTTACAAAAATAACCAAAGCTGCATTCAAATTGCAAAACACAAACGGATTAATATGAGAACTAAACAAACAAGTAAAATTGGTTGCCAATACTGCCCTAGATATAAAAGTATACCAGATATGTTGACCAAGCCATTACCAAAACAGAAGTTCTTAGAACTAAGAAACATTGTTATAATGCATGAGAGACTAATGCAGCACAACCATATGTGAATAAAAGAGGAGAAGTACAGGATCGGATTGTTATAGTATAGTTTATAGTTGATGTAATTATCCACACAAGGGTAATCAGTGAAAACGTTAATCACAATTTATTTTTTTTGTTATTTTATTGTTCATTATTTGGTATTATCATGTATATGTACTTTCTTAGTTTTGACAAACGTTTATTAATTATTATAAATTAATATGTAACAGGCTCATAAACTTTATACAATGTAAAAATTAAGGAGAAGTGTTGAGTATGAAAGAATAATTGTACATTGTATAAATGTTATATAAATACAGTTGGTTGGTTTTAAACTGTTTACGTGTAATGACCTGACATACTCGTCCCAATATTAACAAAAACAGACACATAGAGGTGCTCCAAAGCATAGTAACGCGCCAATAATTTGGATTAAAGTGGCCCTCCCACCCACTCAAGTGTTAGTTATTAAAAACTTTAATCACAACCTTCTTTTATTGAAAAATTACTTCTGACATCCGCATAGAAACAAACATTTAGTTCCTTGATAATAAACACTTAGGCGGGTGGGTAAGACAATCCAAAACATAGAAACGCGTTAATAATTTAGATTGCATTACAACTTTCTCTTGTGAAAAAATGACTTCTGACGTCCGCATAAAAGACAAACATGCAATTCTTTCATAGCAAACACTTGGGTAGGTAGAAAAAACATTCTATAGTATCTTACTGGCCCATTAATTTGGATTAGAGTAACCCACCCACCCACCCAAATGTTAGTTATCAATAAATTGAATCACGACCTTTTCTTGTGGCAAAGTAACTTCTGACGTTTGCATAAAAAAACAAACTTTTAATTCCTTGACAAACACTTGGGCTAGTGGGTGGGCACTCCAAATTATGATACTACTTTAATAATTTAGATTAGAGTAACCCACTCACCCACCCAAGTGCTAGTTATCATGAGGTTAAATCACAACTTTTCATGTGATAAAATAACTTCTATAGAAGAGAAAGCATTAAATTCTTTAATAACACACACTTGGACGGGTAGATGGAATACTCCAAATTATAGTACCGCGCCAATAATTTAGAATGAAGTAGCCCACTCACTCACCCAAGTGCTAGTTGTCAAGAAGTTAGATCACAACCTTTTCTTGTGATAAAATGACTTCTAACGTCTGTATAGAAAACAAACATTCAATTCCTTAAAAACAAACTCTTTGGCGGGTGGGTGTGTCACTGTATAGCATAGTAACACGCCAATAATTTGCAATTGAGTGGCCCATCCACCCACCCAAGTGTTAGTTATCAAAAGGTAAAATCACAACCTTTTCTTGTAATAAAATGTCTTCTAACGTCATTATAGAAGAGAAAACTTTTAATTCAATTCAGAGACACTGAAAACTATGGTACTGCGCCAATAAATTGTAAAATGAAGTCGCTCAACTACTTACCCAAGTATTAATCAACAAAAAGTTGATTATATCAATCTGTTTTTAGTTTAAAGTTTGTTGAAAAAAAAGTTTTTTAATTTAAAAATAACAATTTTTGCGCGGACATTACAGTTCAAACTACTTGATCAATATATATATATATATACTATGAAATAGTTTGACCTACCCATCCACCAAAATGTTTGTCATTAAAAGATTGGATATCATCATCTTTTCATTAAACTACCAACGCTTGCAAATAATTAAATTTTTGGGAAGTTGGAAGAAAACTTTAGTTCAAACTACTTAGTCATCATAAACTGCAGAAATATAACTACTCTCTTAAGTGTTGTTCATCAAGAGATTAGATATTACATCTTCTTCTAGTAATTAAAAAACTTGTAACGTTTGCAAAAAGAAAATAAAATCTTGATAAAAAAAAAATCTTAAGCTGGCACTCCTAACTCTAACTACTTGATAGTAATTATAAAATAAAGTAAAATTTAGTGACCTACCAACGCAACCAATTGTTAGTCATCAACAGATTGGATATCACTATTACTTTGCAGAAAAAAGAAACTTCTAATTTTTTGACAACAATTTCTTGAACAAATTTTAGTTTAAATTACTTAAATAAGTTGAATATCCTTATCTTTTCCTTTGGCAAAAAAACTTCTAACGCATGCAGAGAATAGAAACCAATTTGTTAATAAAAAACTCTTAAGCGAGTAGGAGAGCAGTGTAATTTAAACTATTTGATAGTAATTATAAAATAGAGTAACCTACCCACCCACCAAAATTAATTATATTTATGCATACATAATGCAAATTAGCTTTTATAACATTTTTAACAGATTTCTCATAAAATTAAATTTTCATTACATATTTGTAATTTTTAATGCGTTTTCTAACAACTACCAAAGCTAATAATTCACAAATTATTAACAGAAAATAATAACTTTAAGATTAAAATTTCAGGTGATTATAAGCAATTAATATTGCATATAAACTATATTCTCCATCCAAGCGTGTGATTGCTCTAACAGAGTTTCGCTTTCGAGAAAATTGCAAATGTAAATGAAAAGTAATTATTTCTTAAATTGATTACTAATTGAACAACGAATAAATGATATCAATATAATAATGTTTATGATACATTTATTTATAATTTAAAATCAATAAACAACAAACTTTCCGTAATAAAAATCTTTAATGCTTTCCGTCCCTCGATAAACCTTCCAACTAGGAATCAATTTAGAAACATTAATCCCAAAACGATTTCACTTAATGTTTGAAATTTGCTGAACGCTAAGCAAATATTAACTTTTACAAATGGTTGAAATATATTTTCAATGAATGTCTATTGATTTGTGAATAAAAAACTTAAAACTAGACGCAAATATTTTATTGTTGATTTTTGTAATATTGCGGGAGTTTATTGTTGATTTTAATTGAAGGCAAACTTTTTCTATTTAACTCATATTTGCTTTACTACTTGACGTAGTTGAGCAGTTTTAATTAAGTTTGTACATGAAAGAATTTTTAAGTGTTTGTTGACTATATAAATTAATTTTTGTTCAGTTCACAGGAAATATTGTGTTAAAAACCTGAACAACAAACAGTTTATAAATTAGATAAATAATTTAAAGCAATAATAATTATAAAAAGCTACAAGAATTTATTTGTGTAAATATGTGACAAATTTTCAACTGAGCTGCAATTATAACTCACAAGACACTAATCACGCACATGATAATGCTCAATTTATTTCCGACGAACTCCCACTGACAAAGACGCAAAGACGTTCATTGTTCGCCCCCAGAGCATTATTCTCAGGGCACACATAAACCTCTCTCCGACTTGCTTTTTAAAGCGACATGAACAATGCCAATCAACTTCGTCAAATAATAATTATAATTGTCGTACATTTACTAATGCGAATTTTAGAATAAACAAATTAGTCTAATAAAGTTTGTTTGAAGTAATACGTCATAATTGCCAATTAACAATAAATAATTTTATTAAAGGGTCAATAGTAATATCGTTTTATTCAAAAATTGATTTAATTATATTAATTGATTTATATTTATCAATAGATTATTTACTCATTACAGATTAGATAAAATTGAAAGGGTTTTTATGTATTAGGTTAATGATATATACATTAATTGACAATTAATTAAATCAATAGGACAACCAGGTGGTGGCACTGATAAGATAATTTAGGGAATTACTGTGCAATGACCTAAATAGTATAATAGAATCTGAAAATTGTTATGGAATGTTATGGATTCATATTCTTGATAAACTTTAATAAAAATTAAATGCACGCTTGCATTAAGCGTATTGATTTGTATAATTTTTACACAATTAGTACTCACAATATTGAGACATACTGTTGCAAAACCTTGTCTAATTTTAATAATTAATTAGAAAATTATGATCATTTTTTTTGTTTTTCTCGTAACAAAGCTGAAACTGACTAACCTAATTAAAGTAAGGTTATGTAAAATTAAGCGTATTGATTTGTATATTTTTTACACAATTAGTACTCAAAATATTAGGATATAATGGTGCAAAATTTTGTCAAATTTGAATAAGCAATTAGAAAGTTATAATCATTTTTTTGTTTTTCTTGTCACAAAGCAGAAACTGACTAACCTAATTAAAGTAAGGTTATGTAAAATTATTTATTGATTTATATAATTTTTATACAACTAGTATTCACAATATTGAGGTACATTGTTGCAAAATATTGTCAAATTTTAATAAACAATTAGAAAGTTATAATCATTTTTTTTTGTTTTTTATGTCAAGCTGGAACTGACTAATCTAATTAAAGTAAGATTAAGAAAAATTGAGCGTATTGATTAGTATAATTTTTACACAATTAGTATTCACAATATTGAGGTAAATTGGTGCAAAATTTTGTCAAATTTTAATAAACAATTAGAAAGTTATAAACATTGTTTTGTTTTTCTTGTCACAAAGCAGAAACTGACTAACCTAAATAAAGTAAAGTTATGTAAAATTGAACGTATTGATTTGTATAATTTTTACACAATTAGTACTCACAATAGTGAAGTATATTGGTGCAAAATGTTGTCAAAATTTAATAAACAATTTAAAAGTTATGGTCATTTTGTTTGTTTTTTTTTGTCACAAAGCTGAAACTGACTAACCCAATTAAAGTAAGGTTATGTTAAATTGAGCGTGCTAATTTGTATAATTCTTACACAATTAGTACTTAAAATATTGAGATATGTTGGTGCAAATTTTAGTCAAGTTTTAATAAACAGTTAGAAAGTTATGATCTTTTTTTTTGTTTTTCTTGTGACAAAGCTGAATCTAATTAACATAATTAAAGTAAGGTTATGTAAAATTGAGAGTATTGATTTGTATAATTTTTAAACAATTAGTACTCCCAATATTGAGGTATATTGGTGCAAAATTTTGTCAATTTTGAATAAACAATTAGAAATTTATGATAATTTTTTTTGTTTTTTGTTACAAAGCTGAAATTGACTGACCTCACTAAAGTAAGGTTAAGTAAAATTGAGCGTATTGATTTGTATAAATTTTACACAATAAGTACTAACAACATTGAGGTATATTAGCGCAAAAATTTGTTAAATTTGAATGAGCAATTAAAAAGTTATGATCATTTTTGTTTGTTTTTTTTTTTGTCACAAAGTTGAAATTGACTAACCCAATTAAAGTAAGGTTATGTAAAATTGAGCGTATTAATTTGTATAATTTTTTCACAATAAGTACTCACTACATTGAGGTATGTTGATGCAAAATTTTGTCAAATTTTAATAAACAATTAAAAAATTATGATCATTTTTTTTGTTTTTTTTTTTATTACAAAGTTGAAATTGACTAACCTAATTAAAGTACGGTTATGTAAAATTGAGCGTAGTGATTTGTATAATTTTTACATAATAAGTACTCATAACATAGAAGTAAATTGGTGTGAAATTTTGTCAAATTTTAATAAACAATTAGAAAGTTATGATCTTTTTTGTTTTTTTTATCACAAAGCTGAAACTGACTAACCCAAATAAAGTTAAAGGTTATGTAAAATTGAGCGTATTGATTTGTAAAATTTTTACACAATTAGTACTCACAATAATGTAGTACATTGATGCAAAATTTTGTGAAATTTTAATAAACAATTAGAAAGTTATAATCATTTCTTTTGTTTATCTTGTGACAAAGCTGAAACTGATTAACCCAATTAAAGTAAGGTTATGAAAAATGGAGCGTATTGATTTGTATAATTTTCACACATTAAGTACTAACGACATTAAGGTATATTCGTGCAAAATATTGTCAATTTTTAATAAACAATTAAAAAGGTATGATCTTTTTTTTTTATCCGTCAATTACACGTAATGACGGATAAAAAAAAAGATGTGAGTGAAACAACATTTAATTAGGTAAACTAATTGTGTATTTAGAGATTTTTAAGTAAATTTTAGAGTAAACAAAACCATAACCAATAAGTTTTAATTTTATTTTTATATTTTATTAATACCATAAACATTTGCTAAAAGAAATACTCACGTCGATGTAACTTTCTCTGTTGCGACGTGATTAACATATCGGGTTTTCGTGCAGAGACTCTGGGTTCGATCCTAGCGTACAGTGTAGTTATATTTATTATTAAATATATTAACACATTTACTAACTTCCCCACCGTGGTCTACCTTTGTCGTCTCCGTCTTTAAAAGTGAAGCGAGTGACCCCGTGTTTTGTTTGTTTTATTCAATTTTATTTGTTTTAAATTAATATTTTAGTTTGAAAATTTACTAACTCAATATAACTGCCGTAATATTTCATCATGCCAATTTACTGTAGCTACTGCAAAGAATTTATACGCCCGCAAATGTATCAAAACTCTCTAAAATGCAATATGTGTAATGCATGGGTTCATGGTGATTGTGTCTCTGCTATAAAGCAGAGGTAAAATTATTATTAAATAAAAAAAAATATTTAATTGCTCAATTTGTACAACCGCAGTAAAAGTTACTGATAATTCTAATGTAAATTTAAATTCGCTTGAAGATTTGTTTAAAGCGTTCGAAGCCAAATTAATAGAAAGATTAGACAACATCGACACTAAATTATGTAGAATAGGTGACAGAGTAAGCATGCTTGAAGAAAAAAATAAGAATATGAAAGCTGAAATAGAAGAATTGAAAGCGGCCTCTTTCAGTAATGAAGTTACTATTGCCGAAATAGAAGACCGTAAGAAGAGAAGCAAAAACATAATGGTTTTTAATGTAGCTGAATCAATTTTATCAACTTCAAAAGATAGGATAAAAAAAAACCGATTTGAAGTAGCAAATATGTTAAAACCTCTTGGTGATTTAGCTTAGCCAATTAGAGTCCTAAGAGTTGGCCATAGTACTACAAAACCTCGCCCATTAAAATTAATTTTTGAAAATATAGAAACACCAAGAACTATTATCCGCAATAAAAAGAAAGTAAATGCTAATATAAGTGCTGACCGTACTAAACATCAAATTAATACATATAAACAAGTCCAGAAAGACCTAAATGAGAGAAAGGCAAAAGGTGATCAAGATATTTTCATTAAATATATTAATGATCGACCTATTATAATGAAATCAAAGCAAAATAAATCGTCAAGAAACTTTTAAATATTTACTTTCAAAATTTTCTATTAAACGTTCTTACCAACAACTATGACGTCATAATTATTGTTGAAACATGGCTTACGGAAGATATTTTAGTAACTGAATTTATATTATCTAATTACATTATATTAAAAAAAGATAGATCGACATTATCTAGCAACAAAACATCAGGAAGAGGAATCCTAATTGCTATAAAGAAAAATTTAAATGCAACTGTAATTCAGAATTTGTCAGACTCAGTCAAACAGCTTTTCATTTTAGTTAAATTGCAAAACAAAAATTTAATCATTAGTAATGTATATATCCCGCCTAACTCTGATATAACTAAATATATCACCCACTGCAAAACAATAGAAAATATTTCAGAAAAAATAACAAGTCCATCTTTTTTAATATTTGGCGATTACAATATTTCTGACGCAGTTTGGACAAATGACGACCTGGGAACTCAACCAATAAGCACAAATAATGCGGTTCAAGTAATTAGTGGCATGTATGGATATTTTAATTTATTTCAGAATAATAACACTCTTAATTCCAAAGGCGTATTTTTGGATTTGGTATTTGTATCAGATAGAACAGCGAGAGTATATATGCCAGATGATCTTCTATTTAACACTAGCGTGCACCATGAAGCCTATTGTATTAATTTATATGGTCAATGTCCCGAAGAAGATATGAGTTTTCAGGAATTTATTCCTGATTTCAGAAGAGCAAATTTTAATGAAATTAATTTATTTTTAGCTTCTATCACTTGGGATAAGCTATTTAATAGTTCTGATCCAGGCTTTGACATTAATGCTGCAGTTGAGCTATTTTATAATATATCATATGAAGCAATATCTCTTTATTAGCCGATGAAATGCATTTGAAGAAGTACTTATCCTAAATTGTATAATTCTGAACTTATAGCTTTAATTAAGTCTAAAATACAAGCCCATGTTACATATAAAAGCACAGGATATATTAAAGATTATAATCACTTCAAGGAACTTTGCCGTATGTGTAAAACTCTAATAACGTCTTTGTATGAAGAATACACTCATCGTGCTAGTCATAACATCTGTGATAAGCCAAAATACTTTTGGAATTTTGTAAAAGAGAAAAAGAAGACTGATGGATTTCCAAAGCAAATGCAATACTGTGATATTATATGTGATGATGAACAAGGTTGTGTGGATTTGTTTGGTGATTTCTTTTCGTCAGTTTATGTGAATGATAAATGTGTTGTACCAAATTTTAATTTGTTAGAAAATGTTAATGTATCACCATTATATGTCAACATAAAAAATATCATTGAGACTATCAACAACTTCGATGACTCAATTAGTTATGGTCCAGATGGAATACCTAATATGTTTTTAAAGAATTGTATATGTACTCTATCAAAGCTACTACAAATATAGTTTAAACAATCGGTGAGAAACGGTATATTTCCAGAGCACTGGAAAAAAAAGTTATATTGTTCTAATTCACAAATCAGGCAGCAGGAATATTATAAACAATTATTGTGGAATTTGTAAACAGTCGACTATTCCAAAAAATTTTGACTGCATTATTGCTTCCCAGTTAAAGTGGATGTGTAAACATTATATTACCAATAAACAACACGGTTTTATAGAAGGTCGATCAACAACAACAAATCTTTTAGCCTACCAATACAAAATTATAGAAGCCTTTGAAAGTAAAACTCAATTGGATGCTGTTTATACGGATTTTGCCAAGGCATTTGATCGAGTCAACCATAAAGTATTAAATGCAAAATTAAAAGCAATGGGTTTTCACGATACTACAATAATGTGTATTAAAAGTTTTCTCACCGGTCGTACACAAACTGTCAAAATAAAAAACCATATGTCTAAAATTGTAAATGTAACATCAGGGGTGCCACAAGGTTCACATTGCGGACCAATTTTATTTTTACTGTTCATAAATGATCTGTGTAATAATGTTGTATACTGTGAATGCTTATTGTACGCAGATGATCTTAAGATTTTTTATAATGTTAAATCAGCAAATGATTGCGTGTTAATACAAAAAGACCTAAATAGTATTAACCAATGGTGTATGTGAGATAATTTGCTGTTTTTAAATTTGTCTAAATGCTATTTCATTTCTTTTACCAGAATAACAAATCCAATTAAATTTGAATATGTTATAAACAATACGCAATTAAAATCAGTAAACGAAATAATGGATTTAGGAATAACATTTGATAATAAACTTAATTTTAAAGCGCACATAGATAACATTTGTAATAGAAAAATGTTAGGCTTTATAACACGCATATCAAAAGATCTAAGTTCACGGGCATTTGTAACTTTATATTATTCTTTAATACGATCGATTTTAGAATACGGTAGTATAATTTGGTCTCCACATCAGCTATGCAATATAGAACGTATTAAAAAGGTTCAAAAAAAGTTTATTAGATCGTATTCATTTAAATGTATCAATTATATAGATGGCAATATGCAAACTTTTAGAACTTTAAGAGAAAGGAGAATAATAATTGATCTTCAATTTGTTCATAAATTAGTCAATGGTTATATTAATTCGGCAATACTAGTTAATAGACTAAATTTTAATTTTTGTCAAGAAAGATACACTCGATATTCTAACCTATTTAGAGTAAAGTTGCATCGCAACAATTATGGATTTTATAGTCCCTTTTCACAAATGATGCGAGAATGTAATGCTGTTCAACACATTGCAAATTTCGATCTGTTTGTTTTGTCAAATTAAATGTTTAAATGTTGTTGTAACCGTAATAATTTAAATGTATGATTTAATTTATTTATTTAGTTATGTAGAGATGTACACTATTGTAGTTTTTAGAAATGTATTGAAATATGTACATATTTTTCTTCAAGGCGTCAATAGTTTTATTATTATTATTATTATTACAAAGCTGAAACTGACTAACCTAAATAAAGTAAGGTTATGTAAAATTAAGCATATTGATTTGTATAGTTTTCACACAATTAGTACTCACAAGATTGAGGTATATTGGTGCAAAATTTTGTCATATTTAAATAAGCAATTAGAAAGTTTTGATCATTTTTTTTTGTTATTCTTGTCACAAAGCTGAAACTGACTAACCCAATTAAATTAAGGTTATGTAAAATTAAGCGTATTGATTTGTATCATTTTTGCACAATTAGTACTCACAATATTAAGATATAATGGTGCAAAATTTAGTCAAATATGAATAAGCAATTACAAAGTTTTAATCATTTTTTTTTGTTTTTTTGTCACAAAGCTGAAACTGACTAACTTAATTAAAGTTAAGTTAGGTAAAATTGAGCGTATTGATTTGTATAAATTTTACACAATTAGTACTCACAACATTGAGGTATATTGTTGCAAATTTTTTTCAAATTTTAATAATTAATTAGAAAGTTATGATCATTTTTTTTTGTTTTTTTGTCACAAAGCTGAAACAGACTAACCTAATTAAAGTAAGGTTATGTAAAATTGAGCGTATTGATTTGTGTCATTTTTGCACAATAAGTACTCACAACATTAAAGTATATTGGTGCAAAATTTTGTCAAATTTTATTAAACAATTAGAAAGTTATGATTATTTTTTTGTTCTTTAATCACAGAGCTGAAACTGACTAACCTAAATAAAGTAAGGTTTTGTAAAATTGAGCGTATTGATTTGTATAATTTTCACACAATTAGTACTCACATTAATGAGATAGATTAGTGCAAAATTTTATCAAATTTAAATAAACAAATGAAAAGTTATGATACATTTTTTTGTTTTTTTTTATTACAAAGCTAAAACTGACTAACCCAATTAATGTAAGGTTATGCAAAATTGAGCGTATTGATTTGTATATTTTTGACACAATAAGTATTCACAATATTGATGTATATTAGTGCAAAATGTTGTAAAATTTTAATGAACAATTAGAAAGTTATAATCATTTTTTTTGTTTTTTTTAGTCACAAAGCTGAAACTGACTAACCCAATTAAAGTAAGGTTATGTAAAATTGAGCGTATTGATTTGTTTAGTTTTTACACAATCAGTACTCACAATATTAAGATATATTGGTGCAAAATTTTGACAAATTGTAATAAACAATTAGAAAGTTATGATAATTTTTTTGTTTTTCTTGTCGCAAAGCGGAAACTGACTAAGCTAATTTAAGTAAGGTTATGTAAAATTGAGCTTATTGATTTGTATCTTTTTTACACAAAAGATTGAGTTATATTGGTGCGACATTTTGTCAAATTTTAATAAACAATTAGAAAGTTATAATCATTTTTTATGTTTTTTTTGTCACAAAGCTGAAACTGACTAACCCAACTAAAGTAAGGTTATGTAAAATTAAGCGTATTGCTATGTATAATTTTTACACAATAAGTACTTACAATATTGAGGTATATTGGTGCAAAATTTTGTCAATATTAAACAAACAATTAAAAAATCATCATGATTTTTTTAATTTTTTTTATCACAAAGCTGAAACTGACTAACCTAATTAAAGTATGGTTATGTAAAAATGAGAGTAGTGATTTGTATAATTTTTACACAATTAGTACTCACAATATTGAGATATATTAGTGCAAGATTTTGTCAAATTTTAATAAACAATTGAAAAGTTATGATCATTTTTTTATTTATTTTTGTCACAAAGCTGAATCTGACTAACCTAATTAAAGTAAGGTTATGTAAAATTGAGCGTATTGATTTGTATAAATTTCACACAGTTAGTACTCACAAGATTGAGGTATATTGGTGCAAAATTTTGTCAAACTTAAATAAGCTATTAGAAAGTTTTGATCATTTTTTTTTTTGTTTTTTTTGTCACAAAGCTGAAACTGACTAATCTAATTAAAGTTAAGTTAGGTAAAATTGAGCGTATTGATTTGTATAAGTTTTACACAATTAGTACTCACAATATTGACATAGATTGGTGCAAAATTTTGTCAAAATTAAATAATCAATTAAAAAGTTATGAAGATTTTTTTAATTTTTTTTATTACAAAGCTGAAACTGACTAACCCAATTAAAATAAGGTTATGTCAAATTGAGCGTATTGATTTGTATAATTTTTACACAATTAGTACTCACAAGATTGAGGTATATTGGTGCAGAAATTTGTCAAATTTGAATGTACAATTAGAAAGTTATGATCTTATTATTGTTAGCTTTATGACAAAGCTGAAACTGACTAACCCAATTAAAGTAGGGTTATGTGAAATTGAATGTATTGATTTGTATAATTGTTACACAAGAAGTACTAACAACATTGAGGTATATTAGTGCAAAATTTTGTCAATTTTTATTAAACAATTAAAAAGTTATGATCATTTTTTTTGGTTTTTTGTCACAAAGCTAAAACTGACTAACCCAATTAAAGTAAGGTTATGTAAAATTGAGCGTAGTAATTTGTATAATTTTTACATAATAAGTACTTACAACATTGAGGTAGATTGGTGTAAAATTTTGTCAAATTTTAATTAACTGTTAGAAAGCTATAATCATTTTTTTTTATTTTTATAACAAAACTGAAACTGACTAACCCAATTAAAGTAAGGTTATGTAAACCTGAGCGTAAAAATTTGTTGAATTTTTACACAATTAGTACTAACAATATTGAGGTATATTAGAAATTTTTTTTGTTAAATTTAAATAAACAATTAAAAAGTTATGATCATTTTTTTGTTTTTCTTTGTTTCATAGTTAAAATTGACAAATTTGAAATAAGTGATGTATAAAACTGAGAGTATTAAATTGTGTTAATTTTACACAGTTAGAACTTAAATAATTAAGGTATATTGGTTTAAAGTTTTATTAGTTTTTAATAAACAACTAAAAAAATTATGATTATTTTTTTGTTTTTTTTTGTCTTATAAATAAAAATTGACAAATTTGAAATAAGTGATGTGTAAAATTGAGCGTATCAACTTGTTTTGATTTAACACAGTTAGTAAATAATAAGGTATATTAGATAAAATTTTTATTTGTTTTCAATAAACAACTGAAAAGTTATGATTATTTTTTTGTTTGTTTTTTTTTGTCTCATAATTGAACTTAAAAAATTTGAAATGAGTGATGTGTAAAATTGATCATATTAATTTTCATTATTTTTATACAGCTAGTACTGTTTATTAAGGTAAACTGGATGAAAATTTTATCAGTATTCAATAAACAAGTAAAAAGTAATGATTTTTTTTTTATTTTTTTAATCTAATAATTAAAATTAACAAATTTAAAATAAGTGATGTGTAAAATTGAGCATATTGATTTGAATAATTCTTACACAGTCAGTACATACTTTATTGAGGTATGATAGTTTCAAATTTTATTAGTTTTTAATAAACAATTAAAAAATTATGATTATTTTTTTGTTTTTTTTTGTTTTATATTTAAAATTAACTAATTTAATATAAATGATGTGTAAAGTTGAGCGTATAAATTTGAAATATTTTTACACAATTAGTACTCATTAGATTGAGGTACATTGGTTTGAAGTTTTATCAGTTTTTAATAAACAATTAAAAAGTTATGAGTATTTTTTTGTTTTTTTGTCTTATAATTAAATTAACAAATTTAAAATGAGTGATGTGTAAAATTTAATGTATTAATTTATATTATTTTTACACAGTTAGTACTCACTATATTGAGGTACATTGGTTTAAAGTTATATCAGTTTTTAATAAACAATTAAAAAGTTATGATTACTTTTTTGTTTTTTTTGTCTCATAAACAAAATTATCAAATTTGAAATGAGTGATGTGTAAAATTAAGCGTATTAATTTCTAATATTTTTACACAGTTAGTACTTAAAATAATGAGGTATATTAGTTTAAAATTTTATCAGTTTTCAATAGACAAATAAAAAGTTATGATTATTTTTTTGTTAATTTAGTCTCATAATTAAAATTAACAAAATTGAAATGTGTAAAATTGAGAGTCATAATTTGTATTATTTTTACACAGTTAGTACTTAAATTAATGAGGTATAATTAAATAAAATTTTATCAGTTTTCAATAAACAATTAAAAAGTTATGATTAATTTTTTGTTTGTTTTATAATTGAAATTAACAAATTTAAAATGAGTGTTGTGTAAAATTGAGCGTATTAATTTGTATTATATTTACACAGTAAGTACTTACTTCATTGAGGTATATTAGATTAGGGTTTTATCATTTTTCAATAACCAATTAGAAAGTTATGATTATTTTTTTGTTTTTTTTGTCTTATAACTTAACTTTACAAATTTAAAATAAATGATGTGTAAAATTGATCGTATTTATTTGTTTTATTTTTACACAGTTAGTACTCACTTTATTAAAATTTTTTGGATTAAAATTTTTATAGTTTTCAATAAACAATTAAAAAGTTATAATTATTTTTTTGTTCTTTTTGTCTTATAAATAAAAATAACAAATTTGAAATGAGTGTTGTGTAAAATTGAGCGTAATAATTTGTATTATTTTTACACATATAGTACTCACTTTATTGAGGTCTACTGGTTTAAAATTTTATCAGTTTTCAATAAACAATTAAAAAGTTATGAATGTTTTTTTTGTTTTTTTGTCTCATTATTAAAATTAACAAATTCGAAATGAGTGATGTGTAAAATTGAACGTATTAATTCAAATTATTTTTACACAATTAGTACTTACTTTATTGAGGTAAATTGGTTTAAAATTTTATCAGTTTTTAATAAATAATTAGAAAGTTATGATTATTTTTTTATCTCATAAATAAAATTGACAAATTTGAAATAAGTCATGCGTTAAATTGAGCGTATTGTTTTGTAATATTTTATACAGTTAGTATTTATTTTATTTAAAGTTTCATCAGTTTTCAATAAACAATTAAAAAGTATTGATTATAAAGATTTCAATTCAATTTATTTCAATTTTCTTTATCTGCAGATAAATATATATTTTTTAAATTACTTTTAATCTTTTGCAAATTAATCTGAACTTATTAATTAAAGCAATTAATTTCTTTATAAGTTATTAAAAGCTCAATTTGCCCAGGAAGTAACTTCAATAAAGACAGTAGCCAACGTCAAATTCAGATTGATAAAATTAACTTATTGGAAATTTGACGTAGAAGCAACTCACTCGCTTCAATTATAAAGTTTTAAAAGTTTTCAGTGGGTGAACTGAAAAGGGACGTGTGTATGAAGTTGCTCCGCACAACTTTCGGCAATGTTTAATAATTTAATAGAATGGTTGAAGGGACAATGAGATGAGACAGCAGAAGCAAGAGCAGAGAGTAGTATTATTATTAAATATGATCTGATATGAATGCGGAATATGTAGAGTAAAAGAGAAGCAGCTTATTTTAAAAGGAAATGAAAATTCAGTTTTTCTATAATAAAACAAATAAGTTTTTTATTATTGCAATCTATATATTATTTTAAATAAAAAAAGCAAGAAATTGAACTTTAAATATATTCAATTTTTGTTTGTCGTTGTCATGTTTTGATCTTGGAAGCCAATCAATTTTGACAAATCTGTCATAGTATAACTATTCGCATAACTAGTTAATAAAAAAAAATAAAAAAGCTTTACACCCTCCGACGTCACCAACAGCACTATTTTCAACATAAATCGTAATAAAATACATTTTAAAGATTCTGAATTAATTATATCATTTCCCATCTCACTAAATTCTACATGTTCAATTAATTAGACATCAATTTAATATTTAATTAACAAGAACTGTTTAATGCAAACTAAAACCTGATATTTCAATTAAAATGTTGGGGTATAGCATGACCGATTTTAGTTTGAGGGCAAAGTAATTTAATATCAGTTGCTCCTACGTATATCGCTAATAATATTTACTCTATAACTAGATTTAATGTGTTCCACATTTCACGTACACATGTATCAGTGTCTGAGCATAATCCACTATAAGGGAAAATGCATATACAATATATTATCCTTCAGGTGAGATAATATATATCAAAATGCAAATTAGTAAATATCTAGCATATTTAATTAAAAATTGTATACATTATTATCAAATAAAAGTTGCAGTTTAAATTAAATACAAATAAGCAATCGTTTATTCATGAGTAATAAACAGTTCAAATATTCAATATTTATATAATTCAATAAAGTAAAGTGTATAATAAAATTTCTACCCTTCGACTAAAAGAAGGCATCGATTTTGCCATTTCCTCAATGTTTAGGTCAAGAAATATAAAATTTATACGGTGAAATTAGAGAGCTAGAGCAATTTAAACAGGAGACATGGAGGTTCGCTCTGCTCTTTCATTTATGTTTTGATTATACGCTGGTCATAAAAGCTACCACACAGAAATGCAATTTCCCCCTACCTCAATTGCCAACAACTTTAACTCTATTAGGAATTTTGTTAACTATGCTTATGTATAATAGAAAATTCACATATTAAATTTATGGAATTTAATTTATTACAATAAATTTTAATTGTATATAGTTTATTATAAATAATATATAAGTGTAAATAGCATTGAATTTGTGATTTATGTTTTACCAAATCCCAACAATTATTAAACTATTAATTAACTAAGTTCACTTGCATTGAATTACAGTTTAATGTCACTCAGGCAACAGCCATGCATGCAACAAATTGAATTGAAAAGTTATCAAAATACCCGTCGGCTACGTAATAATACATAATATTCCTATTCACAACACGATGCATTAATAACGTCCATCCCTTTCATAAAATGATTTGAGTATTATTATTATAACGTACAGAAAATCCTCATAGTTTCATTAACGTGAGCATGCGAGCAGAAAAGCTTCTGTATAGTAAGATTATGATGGAGGTTGGATTATAATACGTGAGTGTTAAACAACAGATATGTTTTAATAATATTCTGCTTGGATTAATATGGGAATAAGAAATTGAATTTAACTATTTTTTTAATAACAGTATTTTTTTTTAATAAGTTTTAATTTAATTTTGTAAGTAATATATTATTTTATTGATTACAATTTTAATGCTAGCTTTAAAGGTTAGTGACGGATATTAATTTTAAATTTTTTTAATAGAATTTTTTTTTGTTGATTTTGATGTTATAAATATCTATTTTGTGTGATTGTAAAGTTAATAAATAATTTTTTGCTTAAATTATAATTAATTTAATGCGACAAACGTAAAGTTTGAGCAAATATTATGCTAAAGAATAGCTTTTTTTAGGAAATTTGATGTTTATTTTGTGTAGTTTTAAAGTTTTTTACGCAAATAAATGAGTTTTTTGCCTTAACTTTGATCAATTTTATATGTTTATAAGTTTTTTAAGCAAATTTGATTAAGTTTTTTGTGCTAACTTTGATAAATTTAAGGTTTTTTGAGCAAATTATATTTTCAGAATAAGTATTAAAAGATTTTATTGTTATAATTGTTTTTATGTGATTTTTGAGCAAATTTTATGCCAGAAATGAGTTTTCTGGGCAATTATGGTGTTATAATTACACATTCTATGTGATTTTGATGTTATTCAAGTAAAATTTACACTATAAATAAGTTTTTTGAAGCTAATTTTTATGTTATACTTACTATTTGAGTAAATTTTATGTTGTCTGAGCAATTTTACAACAAAAAAAGTTTTCTGAGCGACTTTAAATGTTATAAATGGCTATTTTCTGTAAATTTTTAATCAAATTTTATGTGATAAACGTAAATTTTAATCAAATTTTATGTTAGAAATTGATTTTCTGTGCGATTATGTGTGTTTTCTAAGCAATATTTACACTAAAAATAAGTTTTTAGCTCTAATTTTACGAAATTTTGAATGTTAAGCATAGCTCCTAAGCAAATTTTATGCAAATTTTAATTAAGTTTTAGTTAGTAAACGCGATTGTTGAGCAAATTCTGTAATAGAAATAAGTTTTCTGTGCAATTTTGGTGTCATAAATGGCTATTCTGTGTAATTTTGAGGTTCCTTAATCAAATCTGATGCTATTAATTTGTTTTTTGCTTAAATTATAGTAAATTTAACCATTGTTGATCAAATTTTATGCTAGAAAATAATTTTTTGAACAATTTTGATGTTATAAAAGGCTATTCTGTGTAATTTTGAGACTATATCCAAGCAATTTTATTCTTTAATTAAGTTTTTTGCAACAAATTTAATAATTTTTTTTTAAATTGCTAAAATATTAATAAAACTATTGCATTTACTATTGATGATATCACAATTTTTCTAATTTGGTTAACCAAACTTAGTTCAGATAAGGTCAAAGTATGACAAATTAATTAAATAATATTAAAATTAAAAATTATTTTTATAATTTTTTAAAAATCGCTTAACTATTTTTAATTTTTCTATTACTGTTATTAAAATCACAATTTTTTCTTTGGTTTAGCATTTTTTTTTTTTTTTTTTGACTCGTTACTTTAAGCTCTTCTATAATAGACTATTCCTTTTTCATTTTTATTTTGTTTTTTTATCTTTTTCTGTCAACGCTTCTTTATAATATTAAAAAAAAATGAGTCGTTTGGTTTCCAATCCAGACTACTGACTAGTTATCATGCTAGAAAGTGTCCTACCCACCCACCCAAATTTTTGTTATTAAAAGATTGATCATTTAGCTTCTCTGTGGTCGTTAAAAATCATTTTGTCGCTAGAAAATGTCAAAATTCAATCTCTTAAAAACAAACATTAGGGTAGGTAAGTAGGTCATTCCAAACCAAATTAAGGACTCGGTATTATGCTGTGGAGTTTCCCAACCACCCACCCACCCAACTGTTTGCTAACAAAAAAAATTGTGATCCACCTTCTTGAAAACAAACACTTTGGTGGATGGATGGGCTAGTCTAATCCAAATTGTTAACTCGGTATTATGGTATGGAGTGTCCCACCCACCCACCCAAGTGTTTGTTATCAAAAAATTAAATGTTTGACTTTTCTGCGGTTATCAAAAGTCATTTTATCACTAAAAAAGGTTGTAATCTAACCTTTTAATAACTAACACTTGGGTAGATGGGTGGGTGAGTAGGCCACTCCAAGCCAAACTAGTTATCATGCTATAAATTGTCCCACTTACTCATCCAAGTGTTTTTATTTTACTACAAAAAAGGGTCGTAATCCAAAGTTTTGATAACTAACACTTAAGCAGGTAGGTAGGCCACTCCAGTCCAAACTACTGACTAGACACTCACCCAAGTGTTCGTTATCAAAGAATTATACGTTTGACATCTTTGTGGTCATCAGATCTCATTTTACTTAAAAAAAAAGTCATGATTCATTCTATTAATAACAAACACTTAGGTAGGTGGGTGGGCTTTTCCAGTTTAGACTACTAACTACTTATCATGCTATGAAGTGTCCTACTCACCTACCCAAATAGTTATTATCAAAAGATTGAACGTTTGACCTTTCTGCGGTTGTCAGAATTTTTTTTACCACAAATAAGGGTTGTGATTCAATCTTTTGTTAACCAACACTTGAGTGCAATAGTTCAGGTACATACTTAAAGGCAGCTTGTAAGGTAGTATAACAAGCGTAAGCTCTAAAATATCGGTTCTTGTAACAAAAGCAAAAGTGAAACCTTTTTAGATACTTGTTAAAGTTACCATGCATTGTTAGTACTTAAATAAAAAAATAGTTAAATTTCCAGTGTTTCCTGTAATATCATAGTTTTAAGTCTGGTATTAAAGTGCGCAATTTTGTTGTGTTTTCTTTATAATCTTCAATTTCTAAATTTGGTTGTCCTTTTTCTCTTTTCCGTCATAAGGTTTAGTGGTAAAACTCTTCCAAGTTCTTTGTTGCTCACCGTCAAGCTTGTGACGTACGCTCTAGTTTCCTTTCATATTTTTCGAATTTTAGACATGTTGCCTATAGTTATGCAGCATATAAAATGCAGATAATATTTTTTATTTGCTTTGCTGGCATCTACTACTGTTTTTCTTATCTAAGTAGCAGTTTTTGCTCTGTTGTACATATTTTTTTAAATTTAGGTACACAAAAAGACTTAGTCCACTCTAAGTACTTGATTGGTCAGTGTCCGTTATATTTTATACTGTATATACGCATTTTTTCTTCTATGCGGCTATTTGCTTCATCCACCACACTCCTCTTTTTTAAACTGCAATAAGTCATTGTAAATCATTGCTTTTTTTAGGTGCTTTATGCATCTTTATTTTAAGTATTATCTGAGCAATTTTTAATCAACTTTTAACAATAATTGCGTTTTGTAAGCGAATTTTAGTAGGTCAAGGATCATAAATTATGATTTCATAGATTTTATTACCAATATTAGACTAATTACGTGTATTAGATGTGCATACTAAGCGATTTCTGGCAAATATTTGTCAATAAGTCTGTTTTCTAAGCAATTTGTAATAAATCGCTTACGATAAATGAACGTTTTAAGCCAATTTTGATTGATTTGTGTGTTTTTTGAGCAATTTTTAAACGTTTTAAAGTCAATTTTGATTGATTTGTATGTTTTTCAGCGGTTTTAAATCAATTTCTAACAATAAATGCATTTTGTAAGCGAATATTGGTAGGGTAAGGTTAATAAATTATAAATTGATAGATTTTATTAGCAATATTAGATAATTTAAATGCAATAGATGTGCATACTAAGCAATTTCTGGCAAATATTTGACAAAAAGTTTGTCTTCTAAGCGGTTTTTAATAAATTGCTTACGATAAATGTGTTTTCTGAGTGAATTCTGAAATTTTTGAATGTTTCAAGGCATTTTTGATTGATTTATGTGTTTTTTGAGCGATTTTTGATTAATTTCTAACCAAAAATGCATTTTGTAAGCGAATTTTGGTAGGTTAAGGTTAATAAATTATGAATTGATAGATTTTATTAGCAATATTAGACAAATTAAAAGCAGTAGATAAATATTTGACAAATAGTCTGTTTTCTAAGCAATTTTAAATAAATCGTTTACAATAAACGTGGTTTCTGAGTGAATTTTGAACATTTTTAAACGTTTCAAAGTCAATTTTGATTGATTTGTGTGTGTTTTGAGCAATTTTTAAACGTTTTAAAGTTAATTTTGATTAATTTGCGTCTTTTTTGAGCGATTTTTAATCAATTTCTAACAATAAATGCGTTTTGTAAGCAAATTTCAGAAGGTTAAAGTTGGTAAATTATGAGTTGATTGTTTTATTAGCAGTATTAGACCAATTACATACAGGAGATGTGCATACTAAGCGATTTCTGACAAAATATTTTACCAAAAGTCTGTTTTTAAGCGATTTCTAATGAATCACATGCGATAAACGTTTTTTGAGTGAATTTTGAACATTTGTAAACGTTTTAAAATTGGTTTTGATTGATTTGTGTGTTTTTTGGACGATTTTTAAAAGTTTTAAAGTCAATTTTGATTGATTTTGTAGTTTTTGAGCGATTTTTAATCAATTTCTAACAATAAATGCGTTTTGTAAGTGAATTTTAGTAGATTCAAGTTGATAAATTATGTGTTGATAAATTTTATTAGCAATATTTGACTAATTACATGCAGTAGATGTGCATACTAAGGGATTTCTGGCAAATATTTGACAAAAAGTCTGTTTTCTAAGCGATTTCTAATAAATCACATTCGAAAAATGTTTTTCTGGGCAAATTTTGAACATTTTCAAGCGCCTTAATGCCAATTTCTACTAATTTGTGTGTTTTCTGAGCGAGTTTTAATTAATTTCTAACAAAATAAATGCGTATCATACGCGATTTTTGATAGATTATTTATGTTTTATGAGCGATTCTTTTAAAATGTCAAGCAATTAATGCGTTTTCAGCATTTTTTTAATTAATTTAACAATTAATGTTGCCGCAAACTTTGATTTTTTTAAAGAATGAGTATGTTTTATGAATAATTTTATGTTATTTACTTGTGGTAGACTTGTTTATTGGCAGTTTCTCAGATATATTTGACAATAAATCTGTTTTTCAGCGTTTTTTTTTAGAAATTACATTTGTTAACTGTCTGTTCTAAGTGAATTTTGAATTAAAAAAAAAAAATAAAGCTAATTTTAATTAATTTCTAAGTTTTTATAAAATATTTGACAATAACTCGGCAATTTCTGATAAATTGCATGTGAAAACTTCAAGCATTTATGCAAAAAAAATTAATTTGTACTTTTTTTGAGCAATTTTTAATTAATTTTTAAAAATAATTGCGTTCTGTTCTGTAAGCAATTTTCTATGTTGATGAATTATAAATTGATACACGTTTTAACAATTTTGAATAAAATTATCTGTTTTCTCAGCAATTTTCAATAAATTACATGCGACAAATGTTTATCAAGCAAATTTTAAACATTTTCAAGGTTTTTTTGAGCGATTTTTAATTATTTTAAGCGGTTGATGATTTTGCTGAGCGATTTTTATTTATTTCTACCAATAAATAAGCAATTTTTGACGGATTAAGGTTGAAATAATATATTTTGAAACCTATTTAAGTTCCAGAATTTTTTTTTTTGTTCCTTTTTTGTGCTTTTGTTTAATACTTTAATAGATGTATTAGTAGCAGCTTTTTTTGTAACTACTTTCCATTTATTGATTTTAACCCTATCCATCAATTATCAATTTTTGATTTTATTCTCGTATTTTAGACTGCTAGTCTAGCTGCTATTCTTTCTATTAATCTTTGTTTTGATTTTCTTTTTATAATAGCTTTGCCTTAAAGTCGCTAGTTATGACCATTGAGCTGGTTGCTATTGTCTGCCAGAGCTCTTATAAGTACCTCTCATACTAGTTAATCTTGCTGTTTGAAGTTATAAAGCAGCTGACAATTTTTTTTTCTTATATTAGTCCAGTCAAATATGCTTAAAAATTAATCTTGCCTCCAAAAAAACCCAAAAGTTTAGAAACTTTTTACGTTGATTTATAGGTACTTAATAAAAAATATACTAAAAGTTCTGACAAATGTGACACAAGCTCTAGCAGCAATGATCAAAAACAGGGCAGAGGTTTTTTTAGTTTTTTGTTAATATCTCAAGAATTGTATGTCGGAGTTAAAAGTTGACGATAAAAATAATAAAAAGAATACAAGAAACTACTTCCTAGTGTAACAAAAGTTAGTAAAAAGGGAATAAAATCATTAGTGTTAGCTAGCAAGCACAAAAAAAACGGTAAAAACTCTAAGCTTTGTGGTTTTGCATTCTCTATAAGTGAATAGCATGAAGATTTTGGAAAAACCCGTAGAGCTAGAGATTTAGTCAATACTGCAAAACATTCTCAGTGGTTTGAAAATTATCTTCCTTTTTCTCTAATAAACGACACAATTTCAATTATCAGTGTATAACGCTCTTGAAATTGGAACGCAAGCAATGACCAAAACAGACAAACTTCTTCAGAAATTAAACTGTTACTGAAGAAGCAAGCATTCCTTTTGGCATGCATGACCAATTCAGTTTAAAGTTTATAGCAAACTGTGGTGATCAACCCTTTAACAATGTTTCAATAGATAGCTATCAACAATCAGAGTAATGAAGACTTGAAAAACTACTTACAACATAAGCTTGCTTCTTACTGCAAGACAAAGCCAATCTCCTTGATTTTTGACATCGTTTTGGATAGAGGATTACTGTTACACAAAAATTCATTAATCTCAACAGTTTGAAAATGTTATGTTCTTAAGCAATATGCCGGCAAGAACTGTACCGTTGTGTTTGATGGCATCATTTAGTACAAAAAGAACCAAACAGAACCAAGGTACTAAGTAAAAAGGTCACTTGACATAAACTTTGAACACAAAACACAAATGATTTTTTTTCTAATAAACACAATAAATCCAGACTTATTTCATTCCTTTTAACTGCCTTTCACAAACATGGAATTAAAACAGAACAAATTGATACATTAATGAAATCCGTAAACTAGTGACAAACTAGCAATAATTGACAAAGATGTTGATCTTATTTTCTTTTTCATAACTTGAACCCTATCTGAAAGACAGATATTATTTGAAAAACCAAGCCACGGCAAAGTAAAAAGAAAAGTATATTCAAGTCAGCAATACTGCATACTTCTTGTGCATGCATTCAGCGGATGTGATACGACTGTTTCAAGTTCATTCCATAGGGGCCGAAGCTAAAAACAAAATATTTCTAACATTGTACAATGCACCCCACAAACAAATCTTCTTTAACATGCATTGTTACAATGCTTTTACCAAATTGGTTTGAAACGTTAAACCAGACCTTTCTACGCTGCCACCCACAGAAAGAACAGCACAATGCAGCATGCTTTTTGTGTGTACCACTAAATCTAATTTTGGCTAGAGAATAAATTTCCTCCAGAACAATGAAGTTGAAAATTTGAGTGCGGCCGGCTGATCCCAGTAACTGCAAAAGACGCAGCAGCATCTGAAGCAGTCCTCAACCTCATTTCTTAAAAATGTATAACTGGATGTGGAAACAGATGTGGCTACCAAAATGCAAAAACAATGTGCACAAACATTTGCCACAACTGTCATCGAAAATGCTTAAATGGCATTACTTTTACCTCCAAAAAAGACTTTGATGTCTCTGATGATCTGGATTTTTTCATATCTCTGGAAGAAACACAACATTTGGTAAAAAAGCTTGTAAATGAAGATCAAAATACTATTTTTTTTTTTACCAAGTCGTAAACTTTGTCTCTACAATGATCCAAAGTATCCAAAAATGTAAGTAAAACATTGTCGAATATTGATTTACAAGTATCTAATAAATGGTAGTAAAAAATACATTTTTTTTTTGCATTGGCATATTCAATAAATTACATATTGTGCCAGACTAAACTTTTTTTATTTAAACGCAATCTTTAATGTCTTATAAGAGTCTGTAACCGCGGGAAATACAAAAATGTAAATGATTATTTATATTGCAAATTTTATCAGCCTTAGTTATGTATATAATCAACTTTTAACTCTAATCTACATTTCTTAAGATATTACCAAAACATTAAAAAACAAGCTTTGTTTTTGGTCATTGCCGCTAACGCTCGTGTCATTTTTATTAGGACTTTTGGTATATTTTTCACTAAATGGATTTTTTCAGAGGTGAAAAGCTACTTTGACTAGACAACTTAGACTTGAATCTTACAACAAAAACTATTTTAAATGTTAATATGCTTTTTCACTTTCTAACCCGGTATACAGTAGATTAGTAATCTCTCCAGTAGTTTGAAATCTACTTGTAGGTCCACCCGTAATGTAAATTTTCAGCTTTACAAGCAGACTAATGCATCAGCAGTTGCATAAAAAATAGCTAGATAATGTTGATAATAATAATATTTAAACTATAAACCAAATATAACTTAATTAAAAGCCCAGAGTCTTAACATGAAAGTACATACATATGTATAAGTACCTAGAGTTGCAAAAAAATTAAAAACTGTTGATTGTTCTAATTCTAAAAACTTTTTTCGTCTTAAAGTATATCTACGTCAAAAACATAACTTAAGTAGTGACCTACATTGTAATTAGTGAATTTGTGCGATGTCCAGAATCTTTTATTTGTTGAATATATGTTGTTCGTTTCACGTTCAATGCTTAAAATTGAATTCTTTAGCAATTACAATGAAAAATAAGCAAAAAGTACGCCAACAATAATTTTGATTAAAGAGGTAAACGGAAGCAACTTTAAGTGTGTCTAGCTTAAGTTTATGTACAACTTTCACATTCAATTTTAATTGCAGCGTGTTTAGTATGTTAACCTTAAGAAATCAAATAATTTTCCAATCAACATAAAAAAAATTCAAATACAAAAATATGTTTAGAATTTGATTTGAAAAGGTAAATTTGTATTTAGAAAAAGTTTTAGGCTTTATCTATTTGTCTGAAATGCTAGCAACATTTTAGAAACATATTCTTAACATAAAATTGAGTGTGTTTTCATCAATTTTTTAAACAATTGTTTGTGAAAAATGTTAAATTTCAGTTTGAAAACACATTTTTTGATGGTTCAAAACAAAAAACTAGGTGCTATTCATTAAACTAGAAAAAAAAAAAACAATAAACGTGTTGAAAAAAAAACTCCAGGAAATGTTATGTACAGTCTTTTGGAACTGAAATAAACGCTGGACCATCAACTACTACAGATTTAATTTTTCTTTTGGTGAAAAACGTTGAAACGCATCAGAAGCACTAAAAATGTTAATAAATTTAAAACTATATTCTCTGTATAAAAATTATTAGGTAATATTTTAAATAAATTTAATCAAATAAGATTTAAATGTGTTTTCATTCAACCCATTGGTTAAAAACTGCAATTATATTTTGATATTGAATAAAGATAGCTTGGTTATTGGGTAAATGAAATTAAGTGCACAGAACACTAACCCAAATATCAAAGGCACTGCTAAAGTTTGCAAAATTAAGTATTTGTAAAATTTGACGTTCTTCACTTATAATTCAGTTGACAGTTTGGTTTCATTTCAACAAAATTTAACAAGCGTAAAAATTGTGTGAAAAATGGAAATTTCAAATTGTGACTTCCGAGTGATGATTTTTTATGATTTTCGATACGGTTTAACACCGCAGCAATGTGTAGAAAAACTAAATTTGTTATTTGGGGATAAAACACCATCCAAAACTGTGGTTTAGAAATAGTTTGCAAAATTCAATCATGGAAGACCAACGTTTAATGACAATTTTTGAGAAGGTCGTCCTTGCACCTTTGTTGTCGCAAAAAATATTGAGGCTCTGCGTGAAATGATTGTGTCAGATTGGCATGTGAGATAGAGGCATCCTTAGGCATTGCAGCAAAACAAACATATACGATTTTGCACGATCATTTGAATGTCAGAAAGCTTTGCAGTCGTTGGATCCCACACAATTTGAAAGAAGAAGAAAATCAGGCACGTGTCAAGTGGTGCAAAGATATGCTAAAAAAACAACAAACTGTAGAGTTTTTGACCAGTAACAACATTCAATTAATGACTTATTGCGCATATTCTCCTGATTTATTGCCCAATGACTTTTTCCTATTTCAATAAATCAAAAATAAAATGCGTTGCAAGCGTTTTTCATCGCCTGAAGCATTTAAATCACTTGTTTTTTAAGTACCTCGCTCAGAGTGTCAAAATTGTTTTAAAGATTGGTTTCATTTGATGCAATTTACATAACGTAACTTGTGTTCTGCTTTATATTTTGGCAGTGTCCCTTGCATACTTTCCTTAAAGAATACTACTAGGTTTTAGTCAAAGCTTAAACTTTTAACAACATTTTTTTAGAATGTAAAATAAAGTTAAAGTTTTCTTATGTTTTCATAAGTCAAAATTTTGTTTTGTATTAGAAAATGGTAAAAAAATATCAAAGAAGTAGTAGTACATTAAAAGTACTATTAGTCAGTAAAAACTGCTTGCTAACCTTTCATTTTTTAGCAAGAATCCAAACCGAAGAGCAAGGCATAGTAGTCTAGACATCTAACAACTGCACCAAAAATGTTGAATTTGAATCTCACAACAAAAACAATTTTAAATCTTTATACTTTATTCCATTTCTCAACTCTTCTGCCTGAGTGGATTTTATGATTTAAATCCTTCTCTGGTCCAGAGTAGATTAATAATCTCTCTAGTAGTTCGCAATTTACTTGAAAATGTAAGTTTCCAGCATTACAAGCAGAGAAAAAGTTAATGCGCTTGCAGTTGAGTAAAAAGTAACTGGGTAATGTTGATAATGATAATATTTAAAGTATAAACAAAATATTAATTAATAAAATGCACTTAAAGGGGGAGAATAGTTGCGCTATTATAAGGGTTCACAGCATCCAACTCAGCAAGAAAACGCCTGAATATAATTAAATAAAATTTTCACACATTGTAGAAGAATGTCCAATCTGTGTCCTCAAACTTGTAGAAATTTAATGCAATAAGTCGTTTCTTTGCAATAAATTTTTAAAAAGTGACGTTTTTAATCAGTTTTTTAATAATTTTTTACTCGTTAAATGTAACTTCAAATCTTTAGCCAAAAACAGGAAGACATAGAATATTGTATGTAGTTCAACATATAAAAAAAGTGATGACTAAAATCTTATCGTTTGGATATTGAGTTGGTTGGCGTTTTGTCCACCAACTTTAATTTAAAAACGGCGGTGTACGTGTTAATATTTTTCTAGAGAAAAAGATTCACCAATATTCTAGTAGATGTGATAGGATTTAATATTTTTCCATAATAATACTACTAGTGGCACCACAACAGGACGGGGCGACTAAACCTAGCAATTCTCTAGCGTTAACAGCAATTTTTACTAGTTTTTTTCATAATCATTCTTGACAATTCATCTTATTTTAGGTTATCATATTAAATTGCTTTCAACAGCAAATTTAAATTCATTTTGCTAGTTGGTAACATTTTGAGTAAAAAGTAAATACCTTTAAGTTGCAACAGCATCGGTTTAAAGCCATTTATACCACAACATTAATGATATCTCACAGCAATATGATTATTTATAAAAATTATTAGGTAATTTTTAAAAATAAATCAAAATAGCTTAAAATTAGTTTTAATTTATCCCAACTGAAATATTATTTTGTTGAATAAAGTAAGATAACTTAGTTGTAGTTAAGAGTTTTAGAGATGCATTTTAAAACTTTAGTACATTTTATATAAAAATGACTTTTTATCAAATTAGTTTTATTAGTAGATTAAATAAACATAGGTTGGCACAAACCTTAACCTTACCTGCACCCATTGAATCCTGCTAGAAAAGTATTAAGGCTTTAATGACCAAAGAACTACTGAAATAAGTAATCCACTTTTGTCAATCAACTAGGTTAGAAAGCTTATAGTGCAATTATGACAATTTCAATAAATTATTCAAAAATTTTAAACAATATTATCTATAACGCAATCAAAGAAATAGAGAAAATTAGTTTTAAGATAAGTAAGATGCGCTAAACTGGATGTAACAAACTATTGTAACATAAAATTTATCAAAACTTCAAGTTTACTACTTTAACTGTAAGCACAAACACGACGCATAGTAGAGCCATTTACTGGTAATAATTTAAAAACTAAAGTGCAGTAAATATATGTATTTGTTTTTATGACGTAGTGTAACAATTGGACCCAAAAAGTGCGCGTTTTTTTGCTCCGTGCCAAAATCAAAAACAATAAGTTTTGAAAAATTTATGATATTTGAGAAATTCTAGATAAAATATTAAGTGTTAGGTCTGTTCAAACATACAATTTAGACAGTTTGCAAACCGTCCAAACTGTTTACTTTTTCTTAATATAAAACCAAGTCCTATATGTATCACAAATGTACTGTTTCAGTTTTAATTTAGTGATGCCTTCATCAAGCTTTTGTTTTATTTTTGCTAGTTGGTTATCTGACATTATTTTACATAATTTCTTCACTTTTTCTACATTTATTTCTAATCTCTCAAGAGATTAAGATGGCGATTTTATGTGCTACGTGCAATAAAAATATTGGTCGCTATGATGACTATATTAACTGTATACAATGTGATAGTAATTTTCATTCACAATGCAAAAACATACTTAAAGCAACTTGGTGTACCATTAAGAAATCTGGAGAAATTAAGAAATGGATTTGCAATGAATGTAAAGAAGTCAACATAACCTCAAACGGATCAAACATAAAGAATGATTGCAATAATAATAATAAGAACAGTGCAGACATGGAAGTAGGTGAGCTACATATTTGTATTGAAAAAGCAATAACATCTGCCCTAGAGAAAATTATACCAGTTATTAACCAAAGATTTAAAAAATCAAATTAATTAAAAAAAACATAATAAAATTAATATATATTAACGACTATCCAAATGATCTAAAAGCTGATTAATTAGTGTGATATGCTGATGACACAACAATATTAAATAAAGGTAAATCCTATTCTGAAGCCTTAGAGAAAAATAGTGAGACACTATTAAAATCTACGGAATGGTTTACCTGCAATCAACTGTGTTTGAACTAAACTAAAACTACATCAGCTATATTTACTAACAGATCAACAGACACTGTAGACGATACGATAGAGATGAAGTTCTTAGGACTGCATCTAGATTACAGAATACAATGGCAAACTCAAGAAGATAAAGTTGCGCATAATCTAAATAAAAATATATATTTGCCTTGCAAATATTATAGCAAAACCCGCTTTAAAATGCGTATACTTTGCATTTTGCCAGTCTTGCATACAATATGGCTTAATAATCTAGGGTTACTCTACATCTAGACATCGCATATTTGCATTGCAACGATGTGCAGTACGGATTATCTTAGTCATAAAATATCGAGATGATTGTAGGATAGGCTTTGTAAAATACCAAATTTTAACTGTGCCATGTCTGTATATTTTAAAATGTTTAATGTATGTTCATAAAAATAAAGATAATTTTAAACAAACAAGGAATATCATAACCACAACACTCGGCTACGGAGTGATTTAAGACCATGTGCACTTTGCTTAAATAGTTCCAGAAACAGCACTAACTATTACGGTAGTAAGTTTTATAACTTACTACCTAGACAAATAAAACAACTTCCTCTAAAGTTATTTAAAACTAAAATAAAAACGTTTTTGTCCCTAAAAGCTTTTTATAGCTGGGACAAATTTGTAAGTAGCAATTTAGAAAATTTAATTTTATATATAGCTTCTCTGTATGACTTGTGTAACTATTTGTATATAAATGTAAGCACTAAATAAAATTATTATTATTATTATTATCTTTACTTCTTTGTCTATTTCTTAATGTATGTCTTGTTATTAATCTTAATGCTCTCGATTCTGTTGTTTGGAGCAAAAGTTTTGTAATAGTGGTTTCTGTTCTTGTTTCGACAACGTAAAACAAAATGAGCTATAGACTTATGTATATTTTTACTTTGTTGATGCTCATGCATTTTTTTTTCTGTATTACATCTTGCAAGAAGCCTGATATAAGAGATGCTTTAACTATGTGCTCTTGTACTTCAGTATTAAAATTTTGATTACTTATTATGTTAGCCTTTAGATTTTTAAAACTTAATAACTGTTACATGAGTTATTGCATAAGCTTAAACTGTTTTGATTTCTTTATTTCCTAATCTGAATCCTCTATTAACTGTTTTACGCCTTAATAGTTATGTTGATTGTTTTTGATAGTACGTTATTTGCTTTTTTGAGATCTTTAATCATTTGTATGATTATAGAGTCTAGATTTATGTTTGTTAATATTTTTAGTACGCCAGAAACTCTGACTCTGTCTTTGTTTGAAATCTATGAACTTTTTCTTAGTGATTTGATGTAAGATAAATATATCTTTTATCGTAGATCTGTTTTGTCTAAATTTCTGCTGTATTTCACTGACTTCCGTTTGTGCTATTTCTTCTGCATTTTTCTCAAGAATTTTAAAACTGAGTTAAAAAATTATTCCGCCAAAAATGTTGTGTTCTGCTTTTGATACTGTTTTGAAAATGCGTTTCTTCTGATATTCTTTTAGTGTAAATATTAAAAAAAAAAATAGTAAAAAACAATTTAGAAATTCATATATGCATGCGTCTACTAGAAACAACTATCAAAATAACACCATAAACTCTACAGTTTCTACAGTTTGCTGGCAAAGTTGTTACAAGTAAAAAAATTTCAAATTAGAGTACAAAAAGCTGCAATTTTATAATCACCATGAAAATTAACGAGGCTCTAACAACCAAACAAATACTAAAATAAGTAATATACTCCTGTAGACCAACCTATTTTAGTAGACAAACTTACAAAAAAAAAAGTTTTGTCCTGTCCTACCCTGTTTAAAAACTAACAAGGTTCTATTCTATTCAATCAACTACCAAAATTAACAAGGCACTCCTGTAGGTTTTGTGTGGACAAGCATACAGGAGATAGAGTTACTCTTTCTTCTGAGATTGAGAAAACAGCCCTAAAGGCGGGCAAATCTCAAGAAACACAAGATTAACAGCAAAACAATGCAAAAAACCCAAAAAACATAGCAATATGAACATCAAAACAAATTATTCCAAAACTTCAAGTCCCACAATTAGATTAAAAAAAAAGTAAATGCTATTAAGCTTAGATATAAAAATATGTGCACAACATGTAAAAACGATGCAAAAGTCTGAAAAAATCTATAACGCAATACAAGAAATAAAAACAAGGAAAAGTAAAATTTGCTGGATTAGAGCATGACATCAAAGAACATTGATTCTACTACTTGGAAACATCTAACGGTGAGCAACACAACAGCGTAAAAATAATAGTATGCAAATCAATAACTTATAAGTAAACAAACCATTCTCGGTATACCTTTTTTCTAATCCTTTATCAAAAATATTGTTAAGATTGCAAAATGACTTAATAGCTGTACCAATTTGAGTCTAAGCTCATGCGTTTTAAACTGCCTAATTTCTGCCCAAACAAAAAGTCTTACTCGCGTGCAAGGAATCTCACTTTTAGATCTCCAAAATGACAAAAACAAAAATAAAACATATTCCAAAAACCAACTAATTCTTTTCTTTTCCAACAACAATGTAAAAAAAAAAATACAATGCTGACAAAATAACTGCTTGCATATATAAAAGTTTCTCCTCCGCTGCTTAAAAAAATAACTATAAGAGAGTATAAAAACTCAGTAAAAACAAGTTTCACTAACACAAATTGGTTTCTAAAATTGGTGGGTGCAAAAGAACCTCTTAAGAAGAGAACTCAAAAGAAATTAAAACTCTACAAAGAGTAAGACAAAGCTGTGTACTGTCTCTAATAATATTTAATGTCTATTCAGAATATATATTTCAAAAAGTTCTGTAAAACCTTAATGATAACTACTCAGATAATTTAAGTTATGTTTACTCACAACATAGAGCAAATACAACATCCCACAAATATAATAACAGATAATAGCAAAAAAAATTAACCTAGATACATACACAAAGACTTGTTTTGCTAACTTAATCGTATCATAAGCCAAGTTTGACTTTGTAGGAAATTTGCTCAGAAGATTAGTGCCACTTGTTCCACAATTCATGGTAGATTGATTTATGTACTTATTAGACTCAGTAAAAGCATGTAATAAAACTTTCACGTTAGTAACCTTTTTGTTAAATTGTTTTAAATCAACGGCCTCTACCTATTTTGAACCAGGGACACGGGAGTTTAAGTACGCAAAAATTTGTCTACTCAAAGACAGAATCCTAGCTTCAAACGCCAAAATCCCGGCTTCAAATTGCAAAAAGTGCATAAGACAATTGTCATTTATTTTTTCAAAAATGTCACTTAATGTACTAATTCTGTTCCAAAATTAAAATTAAAATTTTCAAAATTGTTGCTTCCAAAAGTATTTAATATTGCGGCTTAGTTTAAGTTTGACAAATAATTAACAATATTTATAATTACATCAGACAATTGTCATTTTTTTTAGATTAATTGTCAACTAACTCTGTCCCAATTTTGAGAATTAAATTTCAAAAGATGTCGCTTCTATGTTTAATTGAGCTTGATTAATTAAAATAGCTTTTAATGTGCCTCAATTAAAACAAATAATAAACTAAATATGTTTAATATTATTAATATTAATATATCAAAATATTCTAACATAATTTGTGTTTATTTGATGATTTAACAGGAATTTAAATCAACCTATACAGCTACGCTCCGTGTATTTTAATTAGGGTTGCCTTGACTGAGGGGGAAATTCATAGTCTCAAGTTGTGCCTGATGAATTTAAAATTGGATCTCCGAGTTCACTTAAATGATGACTATGAGATTCTCATCTTATTATTTTAATATAATCATAATATTCAATAAATTTATAATTTAATAACACAAAATTTTAACAACAAAGGTTTTTTATACAAATTAATTCATTAAAGGCAAAGTGCAAACTTAATTTGCACACATTAACATATTTTACATTCGGTGAAAATTAAATTTCTCTTTGGACCTACACATTTACACACAAATAAAAAAATCAGACCCTAAAACATTTAAAGTTCCAAACCCTTAACTTCTACTCCCTCAGGATTATTTTACACTGAACTTGCCGCATAAGAAGTTTTGTATAAAAGCAAAGGGCTATATTTATGTCCCTTGCGGCTACTGATGTTTTTTTTTATTTAGATAGCAGCATCATAATCTACATAATTTGCAATAAAAATTACTCTCATTGTACAAGTTAAATTTAGTAGAGCTATGCAAAATAATTAAAACTGACGGTTTGGGATTTCTTTGAAAATAGTGTGGACATGTGCAACGTTGCGGAATATAAAACTGGGTAAATATTTGTTGCCGTTGCATCACATTGTTTGCGTACTTTCAATTACTTTAGGTGGATGTATTCAGTTTATCTTTCGTAAAATGTTTTGATGAATATATTATTTTTTTTAGAAAATGGATTTTTATTAAATAAAACTAACGCTTTCATATAAATTTTTACATAACTCCACACAAACAATTATTAAAAGTTTTAAAATGCATTAAAGTTTTCCAATTTACAGCAAATTTAAACAATTTTTTTTGTTTTAAGCAGCAAATTATGATAATATTATGCAACCTAATTATAATAAAATAATCCAGTTTGTTAATCAGTTTGCATACAAAACATCACAACTTCTGTAATCAAATTAATTCCACTCCACAAGTTAATCGACAAAGATTACCAATCTTGTGCAACAATTGATGCATCCTACAAACTAACCTCAAGTATCTCATGTAAATAAAGCGACATGTTAGCAACTGTAATGATGCTTTGATTGTTAATCCATTCTGACAATTCTTCATTAATTGTAATTAAAAACAATCTGCTAATGATTGTTGTTTTAATTACACTAATTAAAATGCAAAATACAACTCAGTATGCATGCAACGCATTTTACATTTGCCATAAACGTTTCTATTTTTAACTAATTGGATGCAATTTTAATTACCACTATTTCATTACTTAACGTTTTAAAAATAAAACCAATTTAAATTAATGAAATTAGTTTCAGAAAGCCGTTAAATAAATTATATCAAATTTAACTAAAAACTCGCTGATGATCCTTTTCATAACGGAGTGCTCACATCCTCCTATTTTAATGAATATTCAATGTTATGTAAATATATGAAAAATAATAGCATTTAGTTTGACCGGGATGCGGAATTTGTGGGCTACGTTTTGTATTTATATTTAAATTGTAGAAGATGTAATAATAAAGCTCATCATATCCAATTGTATCTTTGATACACATAATTTTCCTATTATCTTATAGGGATTTACGAGATCCAATCGTGAATCGCATCAGTGCAGATTGCTATGGGGATAAACGTTTATGGTTTTATTTTTCTGCAGGGAAAATGTTAGCGGAGACAGTATTAATCCGTATATGTTTACAAAGGCATGATGCCTGGCGTTAATTTAGAAGTTATCTGTGATGTTACATAAATGGTGAAAGCGCCGGGAGATAAATTTATATTGAGGTAATTTTTGTTTTTTGTTTTGATCTCTGTCATATTTTATAAACGTAAAAGCATATTTGCAAGGAAATAATAGGTTTGGGCCGGATTATGCAATTACTTTTGTATCCGTTTAAAGCCGATTGTAAATGCAAAGCTTAACTAATTTTTATTTTAAAGCAAAAAGGTCATATTACAACTTTTAAACTGTTTATTGGAAATTGATAAAATTTTGTAACATTATACCTTTATATCATCAGTATTAACAGTGCAAAAATAAACTTTACATAGAATGATTTAATAAGATTAATTATAACTTTTAAACTGTTTATTGAAAGTTATTTATAAAATTTTATAAAAAGTTTTTTCAATATCCTGATTACCAACTCATAAAAATGATTTAACTCAATTTGACCTAACTTTAATTTAATTAATTCAACCAATCGTGCAAACAAAATCAATTAAATTGTTTAATAAAAATTAACAAAATTTGGTTGTTACCTTATTTTAATATTATCAGTACTAACTGTCCAAAAACCATCTAAATTAATACGCTAAATTTGAATTTAATCTGTTTAGTCAATTTTAACTATAAACCAAAAAGCCAATAATATCATATTTGATCTTAACTGAACTTAAATCTTAAATAATTTTACAAAAATTATAAAAATCTTAAAAAAATAAAAGATGTGACCCAGAAATAACAAATCCAAAAATGGTTAAAAAAACCTTTCAAAAATTTTTGTTAAAAATTTGTAAATGAACCTAATAACGCTTAAAAGCAATTAGAAACTTTTAAAAAATTTTGGAAAATCTTAAAAAAATTTAAAAACTAACCCAAAGACTTTTGAAAGCTATTAAAAGACTTTAAAATATCTAAAGAGACTAAAAAATGTAAGATTTTTTGCAAAAACTAAAATACTTTAAAAATGATTAGATGTAATTTAATAGTTTCTCAAGATCTAGTAGAACTTTGAAAACCTAAAAAAACTTTAAAAAATCTAAAAAGTTTTAAAAAATTTTGCTCAAATTACATAAAAACTTTAAAAGTTATAAATTGCTTGAAAACTATAAAAAAATCTTAAAAAACTTTGCAAGAATTATTATGTGTAGATGTTACTTACTACTATAAAAACTTTAAAAGTTATAAGTTGTGGCCTAGAAAACTAAAATAGTTAAAAAAACTTTAAAAGTAAAAAAAACAAATTAACAGTCTTAAAAGTTTTGCTCAAAGGCTATTAGAAAACTGTGAAAAACCCAAAAACTTTAACAAAATCTAAAAAGTTTTAATTTTTTTTTGCAAAAGCAATAAAAATTTTAATATTTAAAAACCCTAATTTAGAGAGCTTTGTAAATTTATAAAGAACTTTAAAAAGCCAACATAATTTGTAAAAAATGTTTCAAAACTTATAAAAAAACTAAGAGGCTGAAAAATCTAAGAAAATTTTACAAAACTAAAAAAAAAATTATAGTTATAAGAAATGTTAAATAATAATAATTTTGGTTACCTTTACCAAAACCGTGTTTGGCTCTAAAATGCAGGCAGAAACAGTTTAGCGGCATTTGATTGGCTGTAAACCGTAATTTTACATATTGTACTATAAAATCTTGACAGTAGCAACAAACTATAAAAACTTTAAATTTTTTTGATTGATTGATTGAGTGTAGTTCGTGCTAAAATGATTCAGCAGATTTTTGTTTGTGCAAAAATTTAAAAAAAATCTAAATAATCCTAAAGAATTTTGTAAAAACTATAAAAAACTTTTTAAAATAAAAAATGTGATCTAGAGAGCTTTGAAGATTAATAGAGAACATTAAAAAACTAAAAAAAAAATTAACAAAGAGTATATTAAATTGCCTTGACAAAAATAAATCTTAAAAATACTTTAAAAAAATGGGATAAATTTATAAAAAGACTATACAATACATTATAAAGCAATTTAAAAATTTAAAAAAAATTTACATTCCAAAATAAAAAAATTGATAAATCCCTGAAAACGTTAAAAAAAATTTTATAAAAATTATAGAAAACTTTAAAAGTTATTGGATGTAACTTAAAATTGTTATATTAGAAAATTTTCAAAACCAAAATAAAAAAAATAATTAAGAATTCTAAAAAAACTTTAAAAACTAAGAAACGTTACGATGAGGTCTACTAGAAAACTTTGAAAGGCTCAAATAAACATTATAAAAGTCTAAAAGAATTTAACAAAACAAAAGATTTAAAAAATCATAATATGTAAACTAAGTGCCTCAAAAACTTTAAAAATTAAACTTATAAAAGCTAAAGAAACAATATAGAAATGTAAAAAATTGTAAAAAATTGTAAAAAAATGCAAATAAAAAACTTTAGAAGTCAATGTGACATAAAGCTATAAAAAAACTTAAGAAAAACTAAAAAGTTTTAAAAACTGATCTTAATATACCTTATTACTATTAGTACCAACTGTGCAAAAATAATCAAAATTGATATGCTCAATTTAACCTTAAATTAATTTTGGTTGGTCATTTTCAACTTAAATAAAAAAACTTTGCAATGCTATAAAAAAATTAATTTTGCAATAAATACAAAAATTATTAAATTAATAGAAAAAATCTGTAAAATATACCATATAAACAGTTAAAAAGTTCTATAGAAACAAAAAAAACTTAAAAGATACCAAAAAGTTATTAAAACTATAAAAAAATTAAAAATTAATAAAAATGTAATCTACAAACTTGTAAAAATGATAAAAAAACTTAAAAATTTTTTTTTAAAAAAGTGAAGATTTTAAAAAACTTAAAAAAATCTAAATTTTTTTTATTATATCTAAAAAAAATGATAGAAGTTATTAGATGTTACCTAAAAACTTTTAAAAACTACTAAAAGAGTTTGGAAGCTTTGAAAAAAGTTTTAAAATCTAAAAAACTAAAACTTTTTTTTAATCTAAAAATACAAACAATCTTTTTTTTTTTTAAATTTAAAAAAGTCTTTAAATGATGTTAGATTTACCATAAAAACCCTCAAGAGCAATTAATGTTAAAATTTGATAAAAGTAACATACATAATTTTTAATTTTTTTAAAAGTAATAAAAAAACTTTAAAAATATAAATAATCTTAAAAAGAAACTACTAACAAAATTTAAAAGTATATAAGATAATCTAGAGTAACGTAAAACCTAAAAATCTTTAAAAAATTTAAAAAAAGTGAGTGCCTCGCAAGACTTTAAATAGCACAAAAAACTTTAAAAAACTTTAAAATAACAAAAGTTAAAAAAAAAACTGACTTACAGTGTTTTAAAAGCTATTAAAACATTTTCAAACGCTTAAAAAAATCAAAATAAATAAAAAAAACTAAGACTTAGAATGCTTAAAACATTAAGACTTTAATAAGCCAAAAATACTATAAAGTTTCAAAACCAATAATTGCTTTTTTTTATTAGAAAACTAAAAAAATATTGAAATATCATAAAAAAATTGTTAAAAAATTTATTACAATTACAAAAGACGATAAAATTAATATACATATGTAACCCAACTTAAACTTAAATAGCACAAAAAACTTTAAAATAATTAAATCAAAAAAATTTAAAAAATTGACTAAACTTAAAAAAAAATGAAAAACTAAAACATTAAAGTTGAGACTTGCCTCAAAAATTAAAACTTTAAAAAGCCAAAAAGACTATAAAGCTTCAAAAGCAATATTTGCTTTTTGATTATTAGAAAACTAAAAAGAAATAATAAAAAATCATAAAAAAATTGTTAAAAATTTTATTACAATTACAAAGACGATAAAATTAATATACATATGTAATCCAAAGACTGTCTAATGCTACTAAAATACTTTAAAAACTCTAAAAAAAAAAGTTTCAAAATTTGGGGCAATCTAGGTCTCATTTTGAAAGCTATTACAGAATTTTAAAAACATTAAAAAAACTTTAAAAAAAAATTGAATAGTGCAAAATTATGCAAAAGTTATAAAAGTTTTTAAAATGTAAAAAATGTAACAAAAAATGCCTCAAAAACAATAATGAATGCTTAAAAAAAAATCAAAGTTAAAAGATATTAGATATAAACTAAATACCTTCAGTAACAATTAAAAAAATGAGTTTTTTATAAATAATGAAAAACTTAAAAAATAAAAAACATAACTTAAGTGCCTTAAAAGTTATTAGAAAATTTCAAAAAACTTTGTAAAAATTTTGAAACTGTTTTAAAAAAATATTAAATGTGACATGAAAAATTTCCAAAAAAAACTTCTTAAATAGCACAGAAAACCTTAATATAATTAAATCAAAAAAATTTAAAAAAATTACTAAACTAAAAAAAAAATGAAAAACTAAAACATTAAAGTTGAGACTTGCCTCAAAAATTAAAACTTTAAAAAGCCAAAAAAACTATAAACTTCAAAAGCAATATTTGCTTTTTAATTATTAGAAAACTAAAAAAGAATCATAAAAAATCATAAAAAAGTTGTTAAAAATTTTATTACAATTACAAAAGACGATAAAATTAATATACATATGTAACTCAAAGACTGTCAAAAGCTACTAAGATATTTTAAAAAATCTAAAAAAAAAGTTTCAAAATTTGGGGCATTCTAGGTCTCATTTTGAAAGCTATTACAGAATTTTAAAAACATTAAAAAAACTTTAAAAAAATTTGAATAGTGCAAAATTATGCAAAAGTTATAAAAGTTTTTAAAATGTAAAAAATGCAACAAAAAATGCCTGAAAGACAATAATAAACGCTTAAAAAATCTCAATAAAATTAAAGTTAAAAGATATTAGATATAAACTAAATACCTTCAGTAACAAATAAAAAAAATAACCTTAAAAGTTATTATTCAAAAAAAATTAAACAAATTTTAAAAATGTTTTTAAAAATAGTAAATGTGATAAAGAAAACTTAAAAAAATTGCAAAAAAAACTTTAAAAAGTTTTCAAGTTTTAAAATTTTCATTTCTGCTTCAAATCATTTTATATAAATTAGTTTCTAATTTTTTTCTTATCAATTAATGTATTTTGAATCCAAATTTATTATCAGCATTTTGAAATTCCTGCTGGTTACTGCGCAAATTTAAAATTATTAACAAAATCATACAATTTGGGTCATTTTGGGACCATTTCTGCTTCAAATCATTTTATATTAATTAGTTTCAATTTTTTTTCTTATCAAATAATGTATTTTGAATCCAAATTTATTATCAGCATTTTAAAATTCCTGCTGGTTACTGCGCAAATTTAAAATTATTAACAAAATAATACAATTTGGGTCATTTTGGGACCATTTCTGCTTCAAATCATTTTATATTAATTAGTTTCAGTTTTTTTTTCTTATCAATTAATGTATTTTGAATCCAAATTTATTATCAGCATTTTAAAATTTCTGCTGGTTACTGCGCAAATTTAAAATTATCAACAAAATCACACAAATTGGGTCATTTTGGGACCATTTCTGCTTCAAATCATTTTATATAAATTAGTTTTTTTTTTTTTTTCTTATCAATTAATGTTATTTGAATCCAAATTTATTATCAGCATTTTGAAATTTCTGCTGGTTACTGCGCAAATTTAAAATTATTAACAAAATCACACAAATTGGGTCACTTTGGGACCATTTCTGCTTCAAATTTGTTAGAACTATAACAATTTAAAAAACGTTAATAAATACTTGTACTAGTACTAATACTAGTAAAAAGTTAAAAGTTAAAATACGTTAAAAAGCCTAAAAGATCTAATAAATATTTTAAGAACCACAAAGAAACTTCATAAAAGTTTTTAGATTTGACCTAAAAACCCTAAAAGGCTAACAAAAAATTATAAAAAACTTTGTTTTAGAGATTTTTTGGAAACTTAAACAAAAATAATTGTGATTTAAAGACACTCAAGATAAAAAAACAAATTGAACTATAAAAAACGTTATTAAATGTAACCTAAACTTTTTGAAATTTTTTAAATATTAAAAACATGTAAATAAACTTCAAAAAAATACTTCTAAAACTTTTTGCAAAAATTATATTAAACTTAAAAAGTTATAAAATTCAACTTGGAGTCACTCAAGAGCTATTAGAGCCCAAAAAAAAATCCTGAAAACTTTATGAGGGCTACTAGAAGACTTTAAATAATCCCAAAAATCTAGAAAAATTTGTGTGACTTAAGACTATAAAATTTTAAAATGCAAGAAAACTTAAAAAAAATTGTCTTGAATTTATAAGAGGACTTTGAAATTCCCTAAAAACTTTAAGTAATTTTGTGCAATCTATAAAAAAACTTAAAAAATTATAAATTATAACCTAGTGCTTTAAGAACTATTAAAAATCTTAAAAAACTCAAATTAAAAAACCTAAAAATTTAATTTTGTATAAAATATAACCTATAAACCAATAAAAGTAATTTAAAAAAAATTCTTTTTAGAATTTGAAAAATCATCAATTCAAAAAATCTAAATAATTTAAAAAAAATTTGCAAAATTTATAGTACATTTCAAGTTAAAAATGTAAGCTTGAAATGTTCAAAAGTTTTTAGAAAACTTTAAACGCAAAATAAATGTTATAAAAATTCATAAAAACTTAAAAAAATATTAGTTGTGGCCTAGAAAACTTAAAGAATTAAAAACAAAATTTCTAAAAATCTGGAAATCCAAAAAACAAAAAACAAACTGAAAAAAATGATTCAAAATTTATAAAAAAAACTAAAAACCTGAAAAATCTAAGAAAATTTTAGAAAACTTTATAATGATAAAAAATATTAAAAATTATTATATTTGGTTATATCTTATTAATCGATTGAGTGTAGCTCGTGTCAAAATGATTCAGAAGACTTTTGTTTGTGCTTAAGCGGCGCTAAAGCTTATTTTTGGCCCTTAATACACTATATATTAAATATAACCTGAAGCCAATAGAAAATTATTTAAATAATAAATTAAAAAAATTAAAAAAACTTTTCTTTTTAATTTATAATAGTATTTAAAACTAAAAAATGTGTGAGTGCTTTAGTGAATGATTTTAAAAAAACTGAAAAATGTGACGTTAAGGCTTTTATAAGCTCAAAAAAACCTTATAAAAATGCCTCGAAACTATGCAAAAACTTAAAAAATTAAAAAAAAAACAAAAAAAAAATAGTTTAAAAGTTATTTAATGTGACTTAAAACTATAAAAAAACCTAAAAAAATAAAAATTGTAACCTAAAACTAACTTACTTATTTTAAAAAAATCTGAAAAGTCTGAAAAAATGTTTCAAATAAACTGATACGCTCAATTTTAACTCTAAACCAAGTGAACCAAAATTGTTTATTGAAAAATATTAAAAATTAGTCTTAAAATAACTTATTATTATTATTAAAACAAACTGTGCAAAATAATCACATTTGATATGCTCAATTTAACCGTAAATCAAAATTGCTTAGTCATTTTAAAATTTGAAACAATAAGGCTAATAAAATTAATAATAACTTTTAAACTATTAAAAACTATTAAAAACTATTAACAAAGAAATACAAAAATTAATAGAAAAAACCTGAAAATAAAAAAAAACTTTTTAAAGATTTTTAGATTAAAGAGATTAGAAAAAAAAAATACCAAAAAACTTAAAAAAACGTTAGAAGGGAAAAAATGTAACCTACAAATTTGTAAAAACTATTAAAAACCTTTAAAAAATATAAAAAAAATTAAAAAAATTTAAATTACTTTAAAAAAAAATTATTACTAAAAAAAAATCAACGTTAAAACTACATATGTTACCTAAAAACTTATAAAAAATGTAAAAATTAAAACTTTTTTTTAATAAAAAAATATACAAATAAACTATTTTTTTTAAATCATAATTTTTTCTTAATCTTTAAAAGTTATTGGATGTACCTTAAAAACCCTCAAAAGCAATTAACTTTAAATTTTGATAAATGTAACATAAAATTTTTTAAATTTTTAAAACTACTAAAAAAACTAAAAAAAAACTTAAAAAATTTATAAAATAATTCTAAAGCATAATTTTTTTTCAAAAGTTAGAAATAATGTGACCTATAGTGTTTTAAAAACTATTAAAATAATTTCAAAAAATAAAAAAATACAAAAAACTTATATTTAAAATAATTTTACAAAAGTCTTTAAAAAAGTACAACATTTGTTTTATTTATGTTTAAAAAATCTTATTTTTTTTTTGCAAAAACAAAGAACTAAAACCTTAAAAGTTATGACTTTATGAGAATGTCTCACAAATGATTAGAACTGTAAAAACATAAAAAAAAATTAAAATTTTATTAGAACTATAAAAGACAATAAAATTTAAAAAATGTAACTTAAAAACTTTGTAACCTAGAACGCCTTAAAAGCAATTAAAAAACTTTAAAAAAATTTAAAAAAATATAATAATAATGCAAAAACTAATAAAAAAAATATAACAAGATTGTTTTAAAGATTATTAAAAATTTTTGCAATACCCAAAAATTCTTTCAAAAACAACTAAAAAATTGAAAACTTTTGACATTATACTTTATTATTATCACTGCTAATTGTATAAAAATTACCAAAATTGATTTTTTCACCATAATTTAAACAGCTTGGCCAATTTTAACTTTAAACTAAGAAAACCATCAAAATCAATTAAAACTTCCAAACTGTTTATTAAAAAGTTAAAAAACTTTATTAGAATACGCCTTAATAATTGCAGTACCAATTGTGCAATAATATCAACAACGATTTGCTTAATTGTTTATTTAAAATAGAAAAATCGTAAATAGCCTAATGAAAAATAATTTAAAAAATGTTTTTTTTTTTAAATAACCTAAAGTGCCTTGAAAGCTATTATTTTTTTAAACTTCCAAATTGAAAAAAAAAAATTAAAAAACCCCAGAAAACTTTTAAAAATCTAAGACTTTAAAAATTAAAAACGTAACCTAGAAATCCTTGAATGCCATACAAAAATTAAATTTATAAAATAAAAACTTTGAGAAAATTTTAAAAATAAAACTAAACAATCTTAAATATTTTTATAAAAACTACAAAACTTTAACAACTAAAAGATGTAGTCTTAAGTACTTCAAAGACCATTAGACAACTGTAAAAATTGAATTAACTTTAAAATACAAAAATAAATAAATCTTAAAAACTTATAAAAAAATTATAAGATGTAACCTAAAAACCCTAAAGAACAAATAAAAAACTTTAAAGTTGAAAAACTTAAAAAAAATTTAATAACACTAAAGAAGACGATAAAAGTTAATAGATGTAATCTAAAAACGTTTGAGAACTATTAGAAAATGTTTAAAACAAATTAAAAAAAAAATTAAAATCTTTAATAAATTTGCATAAATTATAAAAGACCTAAAAATCCTTAAATATAAATCTAAATTAATTTGCTCAATTTTACATAACCATAAGAGCATACCGACCACTACCTTGATTTGTAGTATTTTAATAAAAACGGCAACTTCCCTTTCATCGCTGCTTCTACAAATAACTTGATAATTGATTTATTATTTTACCAGTACATTTAGAAAAGATTAAACTATGATATGTCAGTCTTTTTTGTAAAATTATATTTGCAAACAGCAATAAAATGCATTCAAAAATACAGAAAAACGCATTTTTTTCTATATTTGATATATTGATTTGAGGTTTTTCGGCTATTTCCTAACTATTATTTGACTAAAAGACATTGACATATTATAGTTTAATCTTTTCTAAATGTACTGGTAAAATAAATTGAATATCAAATTATTTGTAGAAGCAGCAATGAAGGGAAAGTTGCCCTATTTGTTAAAATACTACAAATCAAGGTAGTGGTCAGTATGCTCTTAATTTAAATGATTTAGCCAATTTTAACTTTAAACAAAAAAAAAATTTAATTATAACTTTTAACCTGTTTATTAGAAATTAATAAAACTTAATAGCAATATACTTTTATATTGATAGTAGTAGTAGTAAACTGTGCAAAAATAATCTAAATTAATACACTCAATTTAACTTAAACTAAGTATTCAATGTAACCAATTTTAACTTTTAACTTTCAATGATAACTTCTAAACTGCTCATAGTAAATTATGAAAATGTTGTAACCATAAACCTTGACATAAAAAATACTAACTGCCTAAAAACTATCTACAGATAATACCCTTAATTTAATTTTAATTGGCTTGTCTAATTTCAACTTGAAATTAATAAAATCATATTGATATTAACTGAATTTAAACTTAAAAATTTTAAATAAATTTACAAAAAACTTAAAAAAAGGAAGATATAAACTGAGTGCCTTTAAAAATAGCAAATTTTATAAAACTCAAAAATATTTAAAACGTTTTGTAAACTTTTTTAAAATTTTGTAAATGTTTACTTTTAAAAATCTCTATGTACTTGATAGAAGTATCCCAAAGACTTTTAAAAGCTATTAGAAAACTTTGAAAAGTCTAAAAAAAACTTCTAATAGGCAACTTAGAATTTTTTAAAAATACTTAAAAAAAATTAAATAATCTTTAAGAATTTTTCAAAATTTATAAAAAACTTTAAAAAACTAAAAAAAAACTAAAAAAAACTTTAAAAACACCAAAAAAAAACTTAAAAAACCTGATTTTTAAATAACATTAGAAGTAGTCCTAAAAACGTTCAAAAACTTTATAGATTCAAACAGACTTTGAATGATCACAAAAAACTTGAAAAAAATTAATAGATGTAATCTAAAAATTGTTGAAAGCTATTAGAAGACATTTAATGATCTAAAACATTAGAAAAAACTGATAAATCATAAAAAAATAATTTTATATAACTTTGCAAAAACTAAAAAAAAATCTAGAAAAATTTACAGTTTAAAGATTAAATAAATGTTTTATAAACTTATGAAATCTCTAAAAAAAATTTTTTTTTATTAAAACTAAAAGAACGTTAAAAAATGTAAACTAAAAGATTTTAAAAATTAAAAAACGTAGATAGCCTAAAATGATTTTACTACTATACCTAAATTTTAAGTTTTTTTATTTTAAAACATTCTTAGATGTAACCTAGAAACCCTTTAAAGCAATAAGAAAACTTTAAAAAGTTGAAAAATCAATAAAAACTTTCAAAAAACTTTAAAAAGTTAAAAACTTTTGGGCTACATATTAAACTTTAAGAAATAAAATGTGAGTCAAAACCAACGTTCTAAAGCTATTATAAAACATTTAAAAACGTAAAATCAAAATTTATTTAACGAGTATACATACTACACTGCAGCAATACAAAAATTGGCAAAACATATCATTCAATTTAAAAAAAAAATAATTAAAAAAAAAACCTTTTTTAGAGACACTCACAAAGATATTGCACAAGCTATATTTTGATAGGGTACAGCAATTGCTTCCTTCATTCCAAAAAAAACAAAATTTAAAAAAAATCCTGTTAGTTGGCAGCTAACATCTAAGGTTATGAACAATTGCATAGGTACCAAGATATAATTAGAACCAAAAATCTTATTAAACAAGTTAGTGGTGCACCGAATCTCAAAAAATAATATAATATAATAATAGAAAAGTAAACAATTTAAAATTGTACAATTGACAATCAAGAAAATAAAAATTAATATTTCAAAAAATTTGGCATCTTTTACAATATAGCGATCAACACAGAAATAACTCACAAATTCAAATTGTAGATGATTTTTAAGCAACTTTAATTATTACCACTCTAAGAATCTGTTAAAGGTTTTTTTAATTTATTTTAGCAAACAGAAGCTTTATTTACTTATCTATTCAGCACTTTTTTGACAGTTTTAAATTAAAAATTGGTTGTTATATAAATTGTTTTTTACTGAAACAAAAAAAAAAACTTTTTATGAAATGATAAAATATTTTACACATTTAATTATATTCCCACCGCATTTGCTTTATCTAAATTCAGATAAAGTATACACATCGTGGACTAGATTCATAATCCACGTGCGGTTACAATATATTAAATTGGTTTTTGACCGCGGTGTCTAGACATATTTCATATAAAGCTTTATATGCGAGAGACAAAACGTTGGAAGATTATGGTGGGCTAAATGTATAAATAATATTGCGATTGGAACGAAATGCTTTTTGCCATAAATCCTACAAAGAAGGCAATTTTAATAAAACTTATTTCATTTCAGTGCTATTACATTTGAGATATTCTAAAACTGAAATTTAATGGATATTAAACAGTTTTTTTTTGTTGTCATTTATATTTTTAAAAATTGAATAAGTTTAAAACAAATTATTTACTTTATTTACAACTAATATTGATATAAAAATTGCATAATTTTTATTAAAATAAAATTCTGTTTAATAAATTTGCTTGATTTGATTAAAAATTGTTGGTAATTAAATTTATTCCATAACATAAAATATTTATTGCAGCTTTAACATCCACAAATTCTATTTAAATTCCCCATTTATATATTGCCAATATATTTGTAAAATAAATAGAAATAATCAGAGTGGAAGCAATTAATATTCACATGTATCAATCAATATTTTGTATTCAATTAAAAATCGGATTGTGTTGGCCTATCCATTAACAATAATTCCACATTTTGATACCATATTAAAAAATTATTGCAAGCTATAAATATATAAATTTCTGACAAAAGAGGATTTTGTGTAATTATTTTGACGCTCTAAAACGAGATCCTTTTGAGGAAGTAGACTGAGAAAATAATGAGGAGAACTAAAGAGGCTTGAATAACAACACGTCATAAACAAAAAGAAAATAAATTAAAAACATTAATGGAATTAAAATGTAAAATAATTTATACAAATCACGTTCATTTTTTTTTTAATTTAATTGTATCTATCTTAAATTACTGCAGCACTGCTACTTTTTTTCATTACAAAATTCAATTTTTCTTTTTTATTAAATTTGCTTCAATCATAATTTAGTGAAAATTGTTGGAAAAAATGTAGTATTTAAATAATTCAAAGAGAAACAGCGGATGAAGATTTTTTTTATATATATAAAAAATCTACGCCCTGCAACTAGGGAAGCTGAATTCGCTTCCCAATACGCGATATTGCACCTTTAGAAAGCTTTGATGTTGCAAGAGGAGAATATCATAAATGTTAGAGGAAACCTTTTACGTTATTGTTATGTGTATACTGTAATGAATAAATTGCTTTTTAGTTTATTTTACATATGAAATAGCGTGTTTTTATTGTACCAAAAAAAAAGTCGGCATATATCATGATTTATAAACTTAAATTCTTATTAAGAATAATAATAGTTTAGCCAAGGTAAGGTTTTAATTTGTAAATAATGATTATTGAATTAAGTTAAATTATTTTATAATTTTAATATGTTTCAAAATATTTATTTATTAAATAATTTACTTTCCTGTTAGCAAAATTAGTATTAATAAATTGAGACGCACGGATACAATTATCAGATATATGGTGTCACACCAGAGTAAATTTAAACGACATAATATTGACAACTAAAAATGGATATATTATCAAAACCAACACAACAAAAGAAGTGACAATAAACATGTTGAAAGAATTACAAACTAAAGATATTCTAAAAAACTATAAAGAATCATCACAAAACAAACCAACCCCAAATAAAACACCAATGGCATCATACTCTGCAGTAATAGCATCTGTAGACCTAGATATTACAGAAGAAGAAATTGAAGCAGTCCTCAAAACTAAGGAAATCATCCACCGATATTGTAAGCGTATAATATCTAGAGCCACCGGACTACCTACTTATAAAATTAGAATAATTACTGCCGACGTTGATGCTTACCAAAAATTGCTGCAACATGGCCTTTTTTACAAAAGTTGCCACTTTCCTATTTTTGAAAGTCACGCACCTGCTCCAATTCCAACACCATGTGCCAAATGCAACGCGTTTGATCACACAACACAGAACTGTACCGCACAGCCCAAATGCAGTAAATGTGGAGGGCCTCATAAAACTTCGAGCTGCAACCAGGATTTACCTACCAAATGCAGTTCTTGTAACGAAGAAGAACACGAGCCGTGGTCCCTCAAATGCAAAAACCGACCTACTAAACCCATAGAAGGCATCCCGAATATTAAAATAAAACCAGCCAATAAGAGGTCAGCAGATATTGACCATGTAATTACAAACTTTTCTAGGATTCATTCACCTATCACCATTCATGATTACATAATTGACACTTATCTTCATAAAATTAACAACCCAAAAAACACGGACAGACAAGAGCTTATTAAAAAACTAAAACTACGTTTCATTGAGACATATAACATTGACACATTAGTTTCTTTTTCCGGCAATTGCATGTTCATTGTTATGTTAGATATCCTCAACCCTGACCATGCTCCCCCTACTGTTCCTACAAGCGGCATACAAGTTACTATTACTCAATCCCATAATGCCTAGCCTTAATTTTTTATACTCCAACATAAATAGTTTTCAACGTAAATCCACCCATATCAAAAACTTTTTCATTAAAGATAAAACATCTTGTGCAATGTTTGTTGAGACTAAAACCCAAAATCCCATTTCATTCCAAAACTGGTCTACTATCCAACATCCTTCCACAATCCTAAATCACAATAACAGAGGAGGCTCCGTAGTGATGGCACATCCAACTGTTTCTTTAAAAAAAGATAACCCACCTAGCATTAATAATCCCTCGAACGACTGCTTACATTTTGCAATCCCATTTCTACATAATACAATTCATGTTTTTTTAGTTTATATTCATCCAACCTCTAACATTGAAGACAATATCTTTGTGAAAGCTGCACAATATCCGCATGCTATTATCATAGGCGATTTTAATCTAAATTTAAGAAAAACTCGCCATCTTCAACAATTTTTATCCAACTCCGATTTTCTTAAAATTCCCACTCCCCCAACATTCATAATGGCTGACAACCAATGCACTACACCTGATATTCTTCTTTGTACATCAGATCTAGAACCAATCATCCGTTCAGTAAATGTTATTCCCGATTTATGCTCCGATCACCTTTCAATTTCATTCCAAATTGATATCCAACCTCTTTCTCTCCCCACGATCGAATACATCTACCACTTTGATAGTTGTAACATAAATGAAGTGAATAAAGATGCAACTTCTTTCATCAACACGTATCCCATCATATCACCAAGTACCATAAAAACATTTTTATCATCGGTTTCATCTTCCATTCAACGGAATACTCCTAAAGTGATCAAGTCATACTATAACTATCCCCTTCCACCATTCATTTTGATGTTAATCAAATACAAAAGACAATTGTATAGAGAGTTCCGACTAACAAACGACAGAATAGTAAAAAGACAGTTCAATGACCTCAACAAAAACATTCACAACTTAATATTTCAATACAGAAATGACAAGTATATAACTGCATGTAATAAAATCAATGACAAAAAAGGAAAGACGTATTACAACGAAGTAAAAAAACTGAGCAAATACAAAAAGACAAATGCAATTCCTAACATTATTGACCCAACGACAAATAAAATCTGCTTTACGGATACAGATATAGCCAATACATTTTGCAATCACTTTAATGACACATTTGCTTTTTCCCACTCTGACAATTTTGACAATAATAATCTAACTGACGTAAATAATTGGTATGATACATTCTGTAGACAGACGCACGTTACGCCACAGGACGAAATCATTGACAAAGACACTTATTTTGACGTTTTAAATAACGGCAAAAATTCAGCACCTGGACAAGACTTGATGACAAGAAAAATTTTAAAACAGTTAAATGAAAACATTCACTGTTACATAATTGAAATTTACAACTACTGCCTTTTGCATCAATATTTTCCCAATGAATGGAAAATGGGAATTGTTATTTGTATACCTAAATCCAATTGTAATTTGTCTCATCCATCTAGTTATCGTCCCATTACGTTGCTTCCCGTTCTTGGAAAGATTTTTGAATTAATAATTCACAATAAAATCTTAACACTTACTGAGAAAAATATTCCTATAACCCAATTTGGTTTCCGCAAAAGTCATTCTACATCCCATCCTCTCACAATCCTCACGTCTAATCTCCAAACGTCTCACCTAGAGGGCAAACAATCAAGCGTCCTCTTTATTGATATAAACAAAGCTTTTGATTCCGTCTGGCACGCTGGTCTTCTTTTTAAATTGTCTAACCTAAATCTGCCCTTGTATTTGTTAAAATTAGTAAACCAGTTTTTAAATAACCGAACTTCTCAAGTTCGTATCCGCTCGTCATATTCCCATTCATTTACTCCTCAACAAGGTGTCCCACAAGGATATCCACTCTCACCCCTCCTATATAATTTATTCTGCCACGACATCTACCACCTTAACCCAAATTACTGCAATTTAAATGGATACATTCTGCAATATGCAGATGATACCACACTTATATCACATGCCAAGTCATTAAAATCCTCCATAGACCAGCTACAATCACTATTAGACAGAACAGACACATGGTTCAATAAATGGCGCTTACTCGCAAACCCTCGAAAAACCCAACTTCTTATTCCTTATCACAAATTAAAAATGAACTTACCTTGCATTCGTATGAATCAGCAATTAATCGCCCCATCACAAATATGCAAGTACTTGGGAGTATCCTTTGACTCCAAACTTAAATTTAATTTCAATACCCGATCCCTTAAATTCAAAATAGTCAATAGAGCAAAACATTTCCGTTCGCTGACTTATAAAAATGCCGGCATTAGTACCGCATGCGCAACTCATATTTATAAATCTATCTGTCGTCCTCTAGTTGATTATGCTTCAATTTTATTTTTAAATTCTTCTAAACCTACTCTTAATAACTTGTATGTCGCAGAAAGAACATGCTTACGGTCTATCACCAAAATCCGTCACCCTAACAATCCCTTACATAATCCCTCTAATGAACTGTTATATGCTAAAACCAAGATAGTCCCGCTTAACGAACGCTTAAAAAAGCTTCAAACAAAATTTGCCAATAATGCCAACAACCACAAAATACTAGCCAATTTAATAATACCCAGAAACCTAGAAGTTGTATCAAAATTTAAAACACCAGCTGAACCTCTGTTTCAAAATATTATGAACTTGACAAACGACATCTTAGACTGACGTTCACTCATCACTCATTCCCATATAACATCATCTTTTTTTTTTTTTTTTTTTTTTTTGTTATAAAATTATTCTTATTTTTGTAATTTAACTTAGGCTGAAAGACTAAGGTCGATGGCCATTTCAAAACAGAATGATTATTTATGTAGACTACATGTATATTTTTATTCATTTTCTGTACTGTTCTCTTTTGAATAAAGATATTATATATATATATATATATAAATTGAGACGAATATTCATTCGTAAAAAAAAATTATGTATCCAAGATTTCGTTAGTGTAATTAATTGTTTCTATTACTTTTTTCCATTTTTTTAATTAAAAAATTGATCCAGATTTATTTGTTTTTAAATCATACCTCATTATCATATACAATTTGTAAAAACTATAAACAATATTTCAAAATATTTTGTAAGCAAATTGAAAATGATGCAACAAAATAAAAACTATTATATTCTAGCATATTCTCTTAATCTTATAGAATGGAAATCAATCTTTTTCTAATTTTAATTTAAACAAATTTTTTGTACCTTAAAGAAAACTTTAGTTATTGAAACAGAGTTTGTACAACTCCTTTTCTACTGTTTTCAATGAATTTTGAAACTAAAGTAGCCACACTTTTAATTTGCAAAAATGGTGAATGCGCCGGGCACAAAATGAAGTAAAAGTTATTATATAGAACAAAATTTATGATAAAATTATATATATGAGAATTTTTCTTGCTATCAATAGATTTTTTACTTTAATTTTAATAATTGTTGTTTGGTAAACTTGATTTTAAAAGTAATCTTACTTTAAAATTAGGTTATCTAAGAATTTTTCTTACTTCTGTAGTTTTAGAAAAAATTAAAAGCTTAAAAATAAGTTTTCTGTTTTAATTTTGATCTATTTTATGTGATTTAAAAAAATATTTTAAATTAAAAATGAGTTTTTTGTGCGTTTTTATGATGTAAATAAGTTTTCTGAGTAAATTGTAATAAACTTTAGGTATCAAACGTAATTTTAGATAAAATTTCATAATTGAAACAATTTTTTGTTTTAGTATTAATATATTTTTTATAGTAAAATTAAATTTCGACAAACTTTATGATAAAAATAAGTAGTTTTATAACAAAATTGATGCTAAAATATGTTATAAGCGCGTTTTTTGCTGTAAATAGAATTTCTGTTTCAATTTTGATAAATGCCATGTAGTAAACGTAAATTTAAAAAAAATATAAAGTTTAAATTAAGTTTTTTGTGTCAATTTTAAAATATGTTATGTAGTAAACGTGATTTTTAAGCAAATTTAATGCTAAAAATTAGTTTTATGCGCAATTTTTCATGAATTAAAAAATATTTCTGAGTAGATTTTGATAAATGCCAAGAAACAAATTTGATTTTAGATCAAATTTCATGCTTAAAATAAGATTTTTTTTTTAAATTAAATTTCAAGAAAATTTTATGTTAAAAATAAGTTCCAAGTGAAAAACAATATTTTAGAAAACAAATTAAAATTTTAGTATCAATTTTGATAATATTCTTGTATGCTCTAAATTAGTTTTTTGAGTCAATTTTGATAAATGTTAGATAACAAACGTAATTTTAGATAAAATTTTATGTTTTTTTGTTATTTGTTACATTTTTTTTGTAGTGAACGTAATTTCTGAGCAAATTGAACGCTAAAAATAAATTTTCTGCAAGTTATCTGCTTTAATTTTTATAAAATCATGTGATAAACGTAAGTTTAAAAAATGTAATATGCTTAAAAATAAGTTTATTATGTTAATACTAATATAATTCATGTAGTAAACGTAAATTTCAAGTTAATTTTATGCTAAAAATAAGTTTTCTTAACATTATTCATGTTGTAAATAAGTTTTCTGTGTTTATTTTGATCAATTTCATGTAAACGTTATTTTGGAGCAAATTTTATAGTAAAATTAAATTTGTTGTGTCAATTTTAATATATTTCAAACAGTAAACGTGATTTTAAAATAAGTACAATGCAGTTTTCTGCACGTTTGTCATGCTGTTAATAAGTTTTATGAGTTAATTTTTATAAATAAATATTAAGCGTAATATTAAATAAAATTTTATGCATAAAATAAGTGACATACTTTTTGTAGTAAACGTAAATTTCAAGCACAATTTATGCTAAAAATAAAAACTTTAAGCATTTTTTAAGCTATAAACAGCTTTCTGAGTTTATTTTGTCCAATTTCTAATAATAAACGTTATTTTAGAAAAAAAAAATGATAAAATTAAATTTTGACATATTTTAAGTAGTAAACGTCATTTTAGAGCAACTTTTTTTGTGCTGAAAATAGGTTTTCTGCATTAATTTAGATACATTTTATGTAGTAAACGCAATTTAAAAAAATAAATTATGATCAAAACATTTTTTTAGTGTCAATTTAGATATATTTATGCAGTCATCATAGTTTTTAAGCAAATTTTATGCTAAACAATTTATGTTTAGCATAAAATTTGCTTGAAAACTTGTGTGTTTTGATACTATAAATAAGTTTTTTGCTTCAGTTTTGATATATGTCGTGTGGTAAACATAATTTATTTTTTTTTTGCCAGAATTAAGTTATCTGGTAGTTTTTTTTACTGTAAATAAGTTTTTTTTTTTTTAATTTTGATATATATCTTGTAGTAAACGTAATTTTAAAACAAATTTAAAGCTAAAAATAAGTTAATTGGGTCAATTTTCATATATTTTATGTAGTAATTGTGATTTACAAAAACATTTTAAATTAAAAATAAGCTTTCTGTGCGTTTTTATGCTGTAAATAAATTTTCTGAATAAATTTTAATAAACTTTATGTAGCAAAACATTTATTATTAGTATTATTCTTAATATATTTTTTATAGTACTCGTAAAAGTAAACTTAGAACAAATTTTATGATAAAAATAATTTTTTAAGCACATTCTATTGTGTAAATAAATTATTTGTTGGGTCTATTTCGACCAATTTTATGTAATTAACATTATTTTATAGTAAATATTTTAAAACAAATATTTTGGAAAAAAAATTGATTGATTTCATTTAGTAAACTGAGTTTTAGAACAAAATGTATGTTAAAATAAATTATCTGCGCGTTTTTCTTGCTGCAAATAAAACTTCTGCTTCAATTTTGATAAACGCCATAAAGAAAACGTAATTTTAGGAAGAATTTAAAGCTTAAATTAAGTTTTCTGTGTCTATTTTATAATATTTTAGGTAGTAAACGTAATTTCTTAGCAAATTTTATGCTAAAAATTAGTCTTATGCGCGTTTTTAAATGCATTGAAATAGATTTATGAGTAGATTTTAATAAATGTCAAGTAGCAGCCGTGATTTTAGATAAAATTTCATGCTTAAAATAAGTTTTTTGTGTTTTTTTTTACACATTTTTAGTTGTAAACGTAAATTTTTAGCAAATTTTATGATAAAAATAAGTTTCAAAAATGTTTTATGTTGTAAATAAGTTTTCTGTCAGTAATTTTAAAACACATTTTATGCTAACAACATGTTTTTTGCAAGTGTTTATGCTTTAATTAGATTTTCTGATACATTTTATGTTGTAAACAAATTGTATACTAAAAAAAAAAGTTTTTTTATCATTTTATTGCGTTTATTTTGACTATTTTTTTTTGAAAAATGTTATAATAAAGTAAATTTTATTTTCAAAATAAGTTTTTAGTGTTTGATATGATTCATATAGTAAAAAAAATTTGAAACAAAAAATAAATATTCTGGACGTTATGCATGATGTGAATAAATTTTATGAGTAAATTTTAACATATGTTAGGTGTCAAACCTAATGTTAAATTGAATTTTATGGATAAAAAATATTTGTTTGTCATTTATTACATATTATTTGTAATAAACGTTAACTTTAGGCAAATATTATGCTACAAATAAGTTTAATAAGCATTTTTCAAGCTGTAAACTGCTTTTTTGCGTTTATTTTGACCAATTTCATGTAATAAACGTTATTTTAATGCAAATATTATGTTAAAATTAGGTTTTTAGTGTAAATTCTGATAGAGTTCTTAGAGTAAACATAAATTTATAAAAAAATTTGATAAATATTAAGTGACAAATTTGATTTTAGACCAAATTTTATTCTTAAAATAATTTTTTTTGTTATTTTCTGCATACTTTTTCTAGTGAACGTAAATTTTAAGTAAATTTTATAATAAAACTGAGTTTTCTAAAAAAAAATTATGTTGTAAATAAGTTTCCTATAAATTTTTAACAATTCTTGTGATAACCGTAGTTAGAAAACAAATTTTATGCTAAAAATTTCAAATAATTACATAATAAAAATCAAATTTTATGGTTAAAATAATAATTTTTTACATATTATTTGTAGGAAAGGTGTTTTATAAGCAAATTGAATGCTAAAAATAAATTTTCTATAAGTTATCTGCTTTAAATTTGACAAAATCATGTAATAAACGTAAGTTTAAAGCATATATTATGTTAAAAAATAAGTTTAATATGTTAATCTTGATATAATTTATATAGTAAACGTAAATTTTAAGCTATTTTTATACTAAAAATAAATTTTCTAAACATTTTTTATGCTGTAATTAAGCTTTCAGCAATTATTTTGATCAATTATATGTAATAAACGTTATTTTAAAACAAATTTTATGTTAAAATTATGTTTTTAGAGTCTATTTTGATATATATCTTGTAGTAACAGTAAATTTTTAATAAATTATATGCAAAATTTAAGTTTTTGCGCGTTTTTTATGCTGTAAATAAGTTTTCTGAGTAAATTTTAATAATTGTCAAGTGACAAACGTGATATGAGATCAAATTTCATGCTTAAAATAAGTTGTTTTTTTCATATTTTTTGTAGTAAACGTAAATATCAAGCAAATTTTATAATAAAATAAAGTTTTCTAAGCATTTTTCAGGCTTTTCTGCGTCAATTTTGATCAATTCTAGTGTAAAACGTAGTTTTAAAGCAAATTTTATGCAAAAAAATTTCTGCGCGATTTTCTAGCCGTAATTAGGTTTCTGCGTTTATGTTAAACAATTTTATAAAATTTTATAATAAAATTACATTTTTTTTTTAGCAAATTTTAAGTTAAACAAGAATTTAGAGCAAGATTTATGCAAAAAGTAAGTTTTCTGTACGTTTTTCAAGCTAAATTTATGCTGAAAATAGATTTTCAAAGCATTTTCTATGGTTTTCTGTGTTTAATTTGACCACTTTCATGTAATAAACGTTATATTAAAGCAAATTTTATAATAAGTTTAAGTTTTTGTGTCAATTTAAATACATTTCAAATACTAATCTTTATTTTAGAACAAATATATTGAAAGCAATAAAATTTTCTACGCTGTAATATAGTTTTCTGAGTAAATTTTGATTATTGTAAGATAGAAAGCGTAATTTTAGATCAAATTTTTATTGTAATTTTTTACATTGTTTTTGTAGTAACGTAAATTTTAAGCTAATTTTATGCTAAAAATAATTTTTTTAAGCATTTTTGATGCAGTAAATAAGTTTCTGCGTTTATATTAATCAATTAATTTTAATATACGTTATTTTAAAGCAAATTTTATGTTAAAATTAAGTTTTTGTTTCAATTTTGATAAATTTCAAATTGTAAACCTAATTTTGGAGCCAATTTTATACTAAAACCAAGTTTTTTGTGCTTTTTTATGCAGTGGTTAAGTTTTTTGCATTAATTTAGATACATCTCATCTAGTAAACGTAAATTGTAACAAATTTTAAGCTTAAAAATAAGTTATTGGTATCAATTTTGCTATTTTTATGTAATAAATAAGATTTTTAACAAAATTATATGCCAAACATAAAATTTCTAAGGGTTTTTCATGCTGTAAATAAGTTTTGATACATTTTAGGTAGTACACGTGAATTTAGAGCATATTTTAAGTTTTATATTATGATAAAAAAGTTTTTTGAGCGATTTTAAGCTGTAATTTTATATAATAAACATGACTTTAAGAATTTTTTTTTGTTAAAAATAAATTTTTTGTGTCAGTTTTAATACATTTTAAGTAATAAACATAGTTTCTAAGCAAAATTCTTGATACAATTAGTTTTTTGCGCGTGTTTGTGTTGCTGCGTTAAATTTTATATGGTAAACGTGATTTTTAGAGCAAATTTTATAATAACAACAGTTTTTAAGCATTTTTATGCCGTAAATAAGCTTTCTGCATCAATTTCATCTTAAAAATAAGAATTATGAGTCAATTTTAATTTATTTTATGTGGTAATTGTGGTTTTACAGCAAATTTGATGCTAAACGTAAACTTTCAGAGCGTTTTTATTGCTGTAAATTAATTTTCAATTTCATTTTTGATATTTTTTATGAAGTAAACGTAATTTCCAAAAAAATTTCATGCAAAAACTACCCTTCTGTGCGTTTTTCATGCTGTTATTCAAATCTAATCCTGTGTTTAACGCAATTTAAGAGCAAAGCAAAGAAAATAAGTTTTCTTTATCTTTTGCAATATTTTAGGTAGTAACTATGATTTCAAATTATTTTTTAGCTAAACATAAGTTTTTTGAGCGTTTTTCGTGCATTAAATAAATTTTCCAAGTGAATTTTAATAAATTTTATGTAGAAAACGTGATTTTTGATCAAATTTTTCTAATTTTGTTATATTTTATTCCAAGCAAACAGGAAATGAATTTTGATAATTGTCATATAATAAACATAATTTTAGAGCAAATTTAATAGTTAAAAATAAGTCAATTTTGATAAACTTTATGCAATTCTAAGCAAATTTAAATGTGAAATAGGTTATCTGCTTCAGTTTTATTAAAAGTCAAGTGGTAAATTATTGTTTAGAGGATATTTTATGCTTAAAGTTAAGTTTACTATGTTAATTTTTAAATAATATATGTAATAAACGTGATTAATAAAAATAAGTTTTCGCTGCATTTTCATGCTGTAAATCAGTTTTTTGACTAAATTTTAACAAATATCAGTTGGTAAACGTTTTTAATTAAATCTTATGCTTAAAAATATTTTTTTTATTTTTTTTTTTAAGTAAAGGTAAATTTCAAACCAATTTTAAGTATTTTTCATGCTCTAAATAGGTTATTTTGCGTTTAGTTTGACCATTCTCATGTAATAAAAATTATTTTAGAGTAAATTTAACGTGAAGTTTTTATAAATTTTATAAATTAAGTTTTCTGCGCGTTTCTAATATTTAAATAAACTTTGATAAGCGTCAGGTGGCAAACGTGACTTAAGATTAAATTTCATGCACAAAATAATTTTTTTGTGTATCTTTTTATATATTTTTTGTAAGTAAACATAAATTTCAAACAAATATTATGATAAAAATGAGTTTTCTAAGCATTTTTCATGCTGTAAATAAGTTTTTAGCGCTAATTTTTATATTTATAAAGCGTATTTTATGCTAAAAAATAATTGATTGAGCGTTTTTCTTGCAGTAATTAGGATTTTACGTTTATTTTGACTTATTTTAAATTAATTTTCAAATAATAATAAAATAACGTTTATTTTCAAGCAAGTTTTAAGTTAAAAATAAGTTTTTAGTGCCAATTTTAATACAATTCATGTAGTAAACAAGAATTAGAACAAATTTTATGCAATAAATTAATTTTCTAAGCGTTTTTCATGTTGCAAATTAGTTTTCTGTGTACATTTTGATAAACGTTAAATGAGAAGCGTTATTTTATACCAAATTTTGTGAGATTTTTTGTCAATTTTAACATATTTTTTGTATTAAACGTAAATTTTAAGCAAATTTCATGCTAAAAATAGATTTTATAAACATTTTTGGGCTTCAATAAGTTTACAGCATCAATTTAGAACAGTTTTATGTAATAAACGTACTAAATTATAATGTATTATGTAGTAATCATGGTTTTTGAGCAAATTTTATGCTAAACATAATTTTTTTTGCTTCAGTTTTGATAATTGTTGTGTGGTAAACTTAATAAAAAAAAGTATTTTAAAATTAAGTTATTTGGGAGTTTTTCTTACTGTACATAGGTTTTTCCTTTAATTTTGATAAATGTCATGTAGTAAACGTAATGTTAGGACAAATTTAAAGTTAAAAATAAGTTTTCTGTGTCAATTTTGGTATATTTCATGTAGTACATGATGATTTAAAAACAAATTTTATGCAAAAATAAATTTTCTGCACGTTTGCATGCTGTAAGTAAGTTTTTTAGTAAATTGTAATAAATTTTAGGTGGCAAACGTAATTTTAAATTAAATTTTATGCTTAAAATATTATTTTTGTATTAATTTTAACATTTGTATAGTAAAAGCAAATTTTATTAAAAAAATGTTTTTATTAAGCATTTTTTATCGTGTAAAATAAGTTTGTTGGGTTAATTTCGACTAATTTTATGTAATTAACGTTATTTTATAGTAAATATTTTAAAACAAATAATTTGGAAAAAAATTGATCGATTTCATTTAGTAAACTGAGTTTTAGAACAAAATGTATGTTAAAATAAATTATCTGAGCGTTTTTCTTGCTGTAAATAAAACTTCTGCTTCAATTTTGATAAACGCCATGAAGTAAACGTAATTTTAGAAAGTATTTGAAGCTTAAATTATGTTTTCTGTGTCTGTTTTATAATATTTTAGGTAGTAAACGTAATTTCTTAGCAAACTTTATGCTAAAAATTAGTTTTATGCGCGTTTTTTAATTAATTAAATTAGATTTATGAGTAGATTTTGATAAATTATATATAAAAAAAAAAAATTGTCATGCTTGAAATAGGTTTTTTTGTGTCTTTTTTTACACATTTTTAGTTGTAAATGTAAATTTTAAGCAAATTTTATGATAAACATAAGTTTCAGGTATTTTTTATGTTGTAAATAAGTTTTATGTGTCAGTAATTTTAAAACACATTTTATGCTAACAACATGTTTTTTGCGAGTGTTTATGCTTTAATTTGATTTTCTGATACATTTTATATAGTAAACAAATTTTATACTAAAAAAAAAATAAGTTTTTTTATCGTTTTTCATGCTATTTTCAATATAAGTTTTTAGTGTTTGATATGATTCATATAGTAAACAAAAATTTGAATAAAAAATAAACATTCTGGACGTTATGCATGATGTGAATAAATTTTATGAGTAAATTTTAACATATGTTAGGTGTCAAACCTAATGTTAGATTAAATTTTATGGTTAAAAAATATTTGTTTGTTATTTATTACATATTATTTGTAATAAACGTAAACTTTAGGCAAATATTACGCGACAAAAAAGTTTAATAAGCATTTTTCAAGCGGTAAACTGCTTTTTTTGCGTTTATTTTGACCAATTTCATGTAATAAACGTTATTTTAGGGCAAATAATATGTTAAAAATAGGTTTTTAGTGTAAATTCTGATAGAGTTCTTAGAGTAAACATAAATTTATAACAAATTTTGATAAATATTAAGTGACTGCATTTTAGACTAAATAATATTCTTAAAATATTTTTTTTTGTTATTTTCTGCATATTTTAATGAACGAAAATTTTAAGTAAATTTTATAATAAAACTGGGTTTTCTAAGTATTTTTTATGTTGTAAATAAGTTTTCTATAGTTATGAAACAAATTTTATGCAAAAAATTTATTTTCTTTGTTTTTTTTGCCTTAGTTAATTTTTTACTTTTATTTTGACCAATTTCAAATAAATGCATTATAAAAATCAAATTTTATGGTTAAAATAATTATATTCTGTAATTTTTTACATATTATTTGTAGGAAACGTGTTTTATGAGCAAATTGAATGCTAAAAATAAGTTTTCTATAAGTTATCTGCTTTAAATTTGACAAAATCATGTGATAAATGTTTAAAGCAGATATTATGTTAAAAAATAAATTTATTATGTTAATTTTGATATAATTCATATAGTAAACGTAAATTTTAAGCTAATTTTATGCTAAAAATAAGTTTTCTAAGCATTTTTCATGCTGTAATTAAGTTTTCTGCGTTTATTTTGATTATTATAATGTAATATGCGTTATTTTGAAACAATTTTTTTGTTAAAAATATGTTTTATGCTTAAAATAAGTTTTTTTTTTTATATTTTTTGTAGTAAACGTAAATACCAATTAAATTTTATGATAAATATAAGTTCTCTAAGCATTTTTTATGTTGTAAATAGGTTTTCTGCGTCAATTTTGATCAAATCTTGTGTAAAACGTAGTTTTAAATCAAAAGTTATGCTAAAAATTAGTTTTCTGCGCGTTTTTCTTGCCGTAATTAGGTTTCTGCGTTTATGTTGACTAATTTTATAAAATTACATATTTTTGAGCAAATTTTATGTTAAAAATTAGTTTTACTGTCAATTTTAATATAATTTATGTAGTAAACAAAAATTTAGAGCAAATTTTATGCAAAAAATAAGTTTTCAAGCTAAATTTATGCTAAAAATAGATTTTCAAAGCATTTTAAATGGTTTTCTGTGTTTAATTTGACCACTTTAACTTTAAGCAACTTTTATGATATTATGTCGCTTTGCAATTCATACGAATCCTGCTGATTGGTTCTAAATTGTCTTAATTAAATTTTGTGTAACTTTGTCGCTTCGCGATAAACTTTAAGCAACTTTTATGATAATATGTCGCTTCGCAATCAATACGAATCCTGCTGATTGGTTCTAAATTGTTTTAATAAAATTTTGTGATACTTTGTCGCTTTGCGATTAACTTTAAGCAACTTTTATGATATTATGTCGCTTCGCAATTAATACAAATCCTGCTGATTGGTTCTAAATTGTCTTAATTAAATTTTGTGATACTTTGTTGCTTTTCGATTAACTTTAAGCAACTTTCATGATATTATGTTGCTTTGCAATTAACACTAATCCTGCTGATTGGTTCTAAATTGTCTTAATTAAATTTTGTGATACTTTGACGCTTTGCGATTAACTTTAAGCAACTTTTATGATATTATGTCGCTTCGCAATTAATACAAATCCTGCTGATTGGTTCTAAATTGTCTTAATTAAATTTTGTGATACTTTGTCGCTTTGCGATTAACTTAAACAACTTTTATGATATTATGTCGCTTCGCGATTAACACTAATCCTGCTGATTGGTTCTGATATGTCTTAATTAAATTTTGTAATACTTTGACGCTTTGCGATTAACTTTAAGCAACTTTTATGATATTATGTCGCTTTGCAATTAATACAAATCCTGCTGATTGGTTCTAAATTGTCTTAATTAAATTTTGTGATACTGTGTCGCTTCGCGATTAACTTTAAGCAACTTTTATAATATTATGTCGCTTCGCGATTAATACAAATCCTGCTGATTAATTCTAAATTGTTTTATTTAAGTTTTGTGATACTTTGTCGCTTTGCAATTAACTTTAAGTAACTTTTACGATATTTTGTCGCTTTGCGATCAATACAAATCTTGCTGATTAGTTCTCAATTGTCTTTATTAAATTTTGTGATACTTTGTCGCTTTGCGATTAACTTAAAGTAACTTTTATGATATTTTGTCGCTTTGCGATCAATACAAATCTTGCTGATTAGTTCTCAATTGTCTTAATTAAATTTTGTGATACTTTGTCGCTTTGCGATTAACTTTAAGCAACTTTTATGATATTATGTCGCTTCGCGATTAATACGAATCCTGCTGATTGGTTCTAAATTGTTTTAATTAAATTTTGTGATACTTTGTCGCTTCGCGATTAACTATAAGCAACTTTTATGATATTATATCGCTTCGCGATTAATACGAATCCTGCTGATTGGTTCTAAAAAGTCTTAATTAAATTTTGTAATACTTTGTCGCTTCGCAATTAACTTTAAGCAACTTTTATGATATTATGTCGCTTCGCGATTAATACCAATCCTGCTGATTGGTTCTAAATTGTCTTAAATAAATTTTGTGATACTTTGTCGCTTTGCGATTAACTTTAAGCAACTTTTATGATATTATGTCGCTTCGCGAGTAACATTAATTTTGCTGATTGGTTCTAATATGTCTTAATTAAATTTTGTGATACTTTGTCGCTTCGCGATTAATTTTAAGCAACTTTTATGATATTATGTTGCTTTGCGATTAATACAAATCCTGCTGATTGGTTCTAAATTTTCCTAATTAAATTTTGTGATACTTTATTGCTTTGCGATTAATTTTATGCATTTTTTATGATATTATGTCGCTTTGCAATAAATACAAATCCTGCTAATTGTTTCTAAATTGTCTTAATTAAGTTTTGTAATACTTTGTTGCTTTGGTTCTAAATTGTCTTATGATATTTGTTGCTTCGCGATTAACTGTATCCAACTTTTCTGATACTTTGTCGCTTCGCGATTAACTTTATGCAATTTTTAAGATACTATGTCGCTTTGCGTGGGTAGGTCACAGTAGAAAAAGTAACTTGCTCATAAACTAAACTTTGTTCTCACCCAAGCGTTAGTTTTTAAAAGATTTATTATTAAACAAATCTCTTACATCTAAATCCAAGCACACAAGAGGTGGGAAAACAATAGATCCTTTGATGACTAACACTTGGGCGGGTGGGTGGGACACAGTAAAAGAAATAACTCGTCCACAATTTGAACTTTGTTCACACTCACCCACCCAAGCATTAGTTATCAAGAGATTTATTCTTAAACAATTTTCTCATATTTTAATCCAAGCACACAAGAGGTGGAATAAACAATAGATCCTTTCATAAGTAACATTTGGGCGGGTGGGTGAGTTACAGTAAAAAAAATAGCTTGTCTACAAACTAAACTTTATATTAGAGCAAATTTTATAATAAATTTAAAGCGTATTTAAAAAGCGTAATTTTAGATCAAATTTTATTCTAAAAACAAGTTATTTTCTAATTTTTTACATATTTTTTGTAGTAAACGTAAATTTCATACAAATTTTATGCTAAAAATTAATTTTCTAAGCATTTTTTATGCTGTAAATAAGATTATGCGTATATTTTGACTAATTTGTTATAATAAACGTTATTTTAAAGCAAATTTAATGTTAAAATTACATTCTCTATACCAATTTTAATATAATTCAAATAGTAAACGCGATTTTAGAGTAACTTTTATGCAAACAATAAGTTTTTTGCACGTTTTTTTATGCTATAAATAAATTTTCTGAGTAAATTTGAATAAAAGTTAAATAATAAGAGTAATTTTGAATCAAATTTTATGCTTAAAATTAGTTTATTTTTGTTATTTTATACATACTTTTTGTAGTGAACGTAAATTTCAAACACATTTTATGCTAAAAGTGAGTTTTCTAAACATGTTTATGCTGTCATAGGTTTTCTGCGTTTATTTCGACCAATTTCATGTAATAAACGTTATTTTGGAGCAAATTTGATGTTAAAATTAAATTTTTAGTGTCAATTTTGATTTATTTTAAAAAGTAAACGTAATTTTAAAGATAATTTTATGCAAAAAACAAGTTTATGCGCCTATTTATGTTTTAATTAAATTTTATTTTATGGGTTAACGTAATTTTAGAACAAATTTTATGTTTAAATCAATTTTTTAGTGTCAATTCTGATCTTAATTTTTGTAGTATTTATAGTTTTCAATCAAATTTTATGCTAAACATAAATTTTCTGTGTGTTTTTCATGTTATAATAGGATTACCTGTATCAATTTTGATGAATGTTATGTGGTAAACTTAGTTTTATAACAAATTTTAAGCTTAAGATTAAGTTTTTTGTATCTGTTTTGCAATATATAATGAAAAAATATGATGTATATGCAATCTTTTTGCTAAATAAGTTTTCTGAGCGTTTTTGTGCTGTATAAGAGTACATTTTGATAAATTTTAGGTAATTAACGTGATTTTAGACCAAATTTTATGCACAAAATAAGATTTTTCAACTATTTATAATACTTTTTGACAATATTCAATGTTGCATAAGACAGTTCTGTATAAATTTGTATCTAATATCAATTGATTTATGAATTATGAGCGAGTAGATTAGAATAGTGTCTCCGCCCACCTGCCTAAGTGTTTGTTATTATAAAATTTGATATTACACCTTCCTGCAGCTAGGAAACATGAGAAAATGATTGATATATGTCATTAAGTTTGAAAACAAAGTTGAAGCTAAATTTTTTATCATCAACACTTGAGTGGGTGGGCGGACTCCAAGTTTATGAATTATAAATGGGGTGGTTTAAAATAGTGTCCCTGTCTACCCGCCTGCGTATTTGTTTTTAAAAAATTTGATGTTTTTCTTTCCTGGCCTGTTTATGTAGCTAGAAAACATTAAAGATTGATTGACAAATGTCATTAACGTAAAAAAAAATGGGCTCAAGTAAGTTTTTAATTATCAATACTTGGCCGGGTGGGCAGGCACTAATTATGAGGGAGTAGTTTAAAATAGTGTATCCGCTCAACAACAACAACAAATTAGATATTACTCTTTCTTTCCGTGTTCCTGCAGCTAAGAAACATAAGAGAATGATTGACAGATGTCATTACAGTTGAATAAACTAATTTTTTATCGTCAACACTTAGGTAGGTGGGCGGCCACTAAGTTTATGAATTATGAGATTAGAATGGTGTTCTCGCCCACCCGCCCAAGTGTTTGTTATTATATAATTTGATATTATTTCTTCTTGCCGTGTTCCTGCAACTAGGAAACATGATAAAGTGACAAATGTCATCGAGTTAGAAACAGAAGGGAAAGTGAGTAGTGTTACTTGTTTGGGGTTTTGTAGAAGATGATCCAGATTGTCACAAGTCTAGAAATTAGTGTATTTGCTTCCTGGTTAGTTGACCTTGATGATTGAGGTCAGGGTTGCTGTACGCAGGTTGATGTAATTGATTTTCAGCTTTTGGTGGTATCGGGAAAGTGTACTAGGTATATTACTTTTAGGGAGCACCTGGTGTTATGTTAGATGACGTGGCAGTTGACTTATCTTTAGTAGAGAACTCGCTGGTAACAGTTGCAGCGGTTAGGAGGTTTGTTTGGTAACTTTTCAGTGTTTCTGCATAGGCATAATCCTAGCTTACAGGGGTTAATGCGAATTAGTTAGAGGCAAACGCGCGGCTAAGTAAATGCACTTGGAGGTTGCTGTGGAAGCGACACCGTAGTGTATGAATAATCCCCATGAATTGGGACGTGACTCACGGCGGCAAGTGCAATGTTGTGGCTTACTTCTCGGATTGGGGAAAAAAGTGTGCAAGTTCCCAAAACAGTTGTTGGTGTAGACGTAATGTGGTAGCCGTAGTTAAGAGAAATAGCGGGGGTCAGCGTGAATGACTTTGAGGTCGTGGCACTCCTGGGGCAGATGTTGGTGTTAACCTTACACCAAAGTCTGTGTCAAGTCAAATCTATAGTCAAAGTTTGTGAGCATTGCGTTGGTCAAGTCGTGCAGAAAATAGATGTTATTGGTTCGCATGGTGGCTTTGGTGAGACGGTTAAGTTCCAAACTTGTCAGGAGTTTTACGCTGCTTGTATAACACTGGCTTTGCAACGCAAAAGTTTAACTTTTATACTTTCTATTACCGACTGCGCATCTATTAGTTGTGGAGGCGCGGGATATGCTAATGGTTATCCGCGCTAATCGTACGTGTCGTATGAGATTGTGGTTTGTGTGGTTTGGAAACCCACTGGTAGTCTCCCACTGGATGCGTGAGTTAATATTTAAGCATCCGAGGGTCTTGCGCAACCTGGTTTGGCTTGAAGCCCAGATGTGTGTGCGCTTTCTTCTTTGGAGTAGCTAAAGGTTGTGTTTTAGTGTACCCCATCGGTTGTGGTTTGTAAAGAATAGACTTGAGTGTCAGTTGTCAACAAAGCACCGGAGAAGATATTAACAAAGAATCTCTTAATGACCAACGCTTGGGTGGGTAAGCGGGAATTATATTTAAATTGTGGGTGAGTAGTTTTTAATACTGTAGCCCACCCACCCACCCAAGTGTTAATCATTAAAAGAAACTTAGTTGCAACCACCGTTTGTGTTCTTGAAACTATTTTGTTTAATTGACTCGGTCTCACTTGTCACTTGACAAACGCTTGGGTAGGTGGGCGGGCACCATGTTTAAATTGTGGGCGGGTAGCTTCTAATACTATGTCCCACCCAACCGCCCAAGTGTTGGTTGTTAAGGGAAACTCAGTTGCACTTACCTCTTGTGCTCCTGAAACTATTTTGTACAATAGAATGAGTATCGGTTGTCAATTAAGCGCCAGAAAAGGTTGTAATAGTAAACCTCATGATAACAAACGCTTGGGTGGGTGGGCGGGCACTATGTTTAAATTGTGAGCTGGTAACTTCTAATACTATGTCCCACCCACCCGCCCAAATGTTGGTTATTAAGAGAAACTCAGTTGCACCAACTTCCTGTGTTTTTGAATCTATTTTGTTTAATAGAATGATTATCAATTGTTGCATAAAGTACAAAAAAAGGTTGTAACAATAAATTTCTTAATAACAAACGCTTGGGTAGGTGGGCGGGCACCATGCTTGAATTGAATCTTCTAATTCTATAACCCACCCACCCACCCACCCACCTACCCAAGTGTTAGTTATCAAGGAAAACTTAGTTGCACCAACTTCATGTGTTTCTGAAACTATTTTGTTCAATAGAATGATTATCAATTGTCGCATAAAGCACAAAAAAAGGTTGTAACAATATATCTCTTGATGACAAACGCTTGGGTAGGTGGGCGAGCACTAAATTTGAGTTGTGGGCGGGTAGCTTCTAATACTATGACCCACCCACCTACCCAAGTGTTAGTTATCAAGGGATACTTAGTTACACCAACTTTTTGTGTTTTTAAAACTATTTTGTTCAATAGAATGAGTGATTTTTTGCTAAAATTTTAGTAAATGTCATGTAGTCAACTTTATTTTATTTTAAAAATTATAAAGCAATATCTAAAGTGTACGTTTTTTAGATAAAGCAGTAGAATGCAATCTTTATTGATGACGGACATTGACCGCAAAAGATTGTTTTTTAAAAATAAAACTTTACCTGTATAACTTTAAGTATTTTATAAAATATAGTGGCTTTTATAATTATGTTATAATATTATTTAAAATTTTGCAGCCCATTTTGTTTATTTTATTTGCTAGTAATTATTTCATTAGCTAATAAAATTTTAAAAGCTAATTTGATTCCATATATAACATAAAACGTACCTAAAAACTATAAAAAAGCAACAACCGTAAAAAATATAAAATTCGTGCACCATTTCCAATCCTAAAATTTATACTTTACAGAAAAATAACAATTTATTAATTCCAAATAATAGTTAGCAAACATAACTATATGATTTTTTCTGTTTCATACTTGTATGATTTTTTAATTAAATATTTCTTGCAAATTAATGAAAAACTACATCAAAGCACTAATTAATTTTAAATTTCTTCATGACAAATTTTTGCGATTCTCAACAAAATAATTACGAAAGAGACGAGTAGAAAATAAAAATGAAGCGAAAGAATAATTATGCATTAAATTTATATAGTACGCCGGAGCAGTGCAAAATGTATATACACAATTTTATTATTAATTTACTTTTAATTAAAACTCAAGCTGTACTTTGATAGAACAAGTTTTTTTTATGCACTATCCATTAGATGATGTTGATACAATTCAATTTAAATTCATATCAAATAATTACCTTTCAAAATTCATCAAAAATCGTAACTCACCTGAAACAAACAAACATTAATTATGTATATAACCATAATAATTAATTAAATATATTTATAAATTATAAACAATTAATTAAAACCTCAATTTCCGCAACATTGATTAAGCTGAATTATTGATACCAGTTAAATTCATTTAATATTTCAAATACGCATAATACGTTTCTTCCTAAAATTAAATATTTATCCAGGAGATAAAAATAAGTATTTTTGCTCATACAGAAGAAAATAATATTTACAGAAATTTAGGAACGTTTTCGTTCAGCTTTATTCCCAAGACAACGTAATTTAATAGTCCGCAAAAATAAACATGCGCTAATAAAAGCATCTCCCTAGTCTCTAAGAAATTGATTTATATTATATTTTCGAAAATAATTTAACAGCGGTTTCAAAAGCTTTTCCATGTAACCTGTAAGATGAACCTCAAGTGACATATGTATTCAATGTAGGTTTTATTAAAACGATACATTTTATTAAGTGGTATTGCTTCGGGTTTTATGCTCAATTTAGTCCTCTTATTGGATTTGTTCTGGCAGAGAATGTGTAATATGCTTTCTAAGAGCTGCAGTCATTTATCTTCAGTAATTTGAACTCTCCAAATAATTTCTTTAAAAGTTTTAACTCTTTATGTCGTACATATTTCATAATTCGCGACACAAATGAAAATATATAACACAATTGATTTTCTGCAGTTGAAACTTGAAGCGGGCTTTATTCAATTATCCTGCTCATCTGGCATTGACCTTAATTCCTCACTAAATAAGTAATTTCAGCAACCATATTGTATGTGGGAAGTTGGGGTATAGTTATATATTTTCAGATTAGAATGAGATGGAATAGAGTTTGGTCGTATATTAAGGATATTATTAGCAAATCATTAAATTTATAACAGAGTATCGTTATAAATTAAGAGCTTAATGGGTAATTGAGGATACAAGCGTAAATTATTACACCACAATGTAATAATGAATTAATAGTATTATTTTATTCAAATAAATTTTACAATATCCCAATAAAGGTTTTGAGTGGTTCTAATTTTATTATGATGTTTCTGTATTATCAATAATGTTTTAAAGATTCTTTTAAAATAATGCTTAAAAAAAAAATTACAAAAAAAATTGTTATGATAATATTATTCTAAAAGTTTCAATAATGTTTAAAAAAAATAAATCTGTTAATATTGTTATAAAGTGTTAATCGTGTTTTTATACAATTTTCCATCTGACTATAATTCTCAAATTATAAATAATAATCTTAGAGGTTTACAACGAATCAGTTATGTTGTTAAATAGTTAAAAGTGTTAAAAAACTGTTAATAAATTGACAATAATATTTTGGAACGTTTGGCAATTTTACAGTAATGTTCTCAAACCATCAATAATGTTCTTAAACGGCTCACAAGCGCTGATTATCAAAAAATTAGATGAGACCTGTTTCTCCTCTGACTTAAAAACTACTAACGCTTGTAAAAAAGTAAAAATATTTGGGCGAGTAGGTGAGCACTTCAGTTTACTCGGTTGATCATCAACAATTTGAATATCAGCATCTCGTTCATGGACATAGATTTCTATTGTTTGCAAAGCAGAAGAAAATTAATTTTTTGCAAGTGGATAGGCATTTCTGTTCAAATAATTAGCTTAAAATAATGTTCTTAAGCATCTCACTCACCTGCCCAAGTATAAAGTCATCAAAAGATTAGATATCAGATTTTTTGCATAGACTAACTTTTATTTGTTACTAACAGATGAGCAGATGAGTGTATACTGCAGTTTAATTTATTTCATGCTCTGGGGTATCCTATCCACCAGCCCTACTGTTAGTTATCAAAAAATATGATATCAACATCTCTTTTGTAAATATAAAAGCTTCTAACAATTGCAGTAAAAAAAATAATTAAATTTTTTGTTAGCAAATACTAGGGCAAATTAGTAAGCACTTCAATTTGGTAAATATAAAATTAAAAATTGGCATTTTCTTCTTGTAAATAGAGACTGTTCGCTTACTGAAATTATTCAATTTTTTTGATAACAAACACTTGAGCGGGTGCGTGGTCACTCCAATTAAAACTATTTGTTTAGAATGATGCTGTAGAGTTTCCCATCCACTAACCCTAGTGTTAATCATCAAAAAATTAAAAGATAGAAATGCATACTTCTAAAGCTTACAAAATAAAACTTCCAGATTCTTAATAACAAACACTCGGGTGCCCGGCTTTCTAGTTTAAATTCCTTGTTGGCAAGTATAGTTTTAAGACTCCCATCCACCCGCTCAAATGTTTCGTCATAGAAAATAGACATCTCTTTCTTGGACAAGACGCTTAGAGAAACGTTAAATTTCTTCGATTTTTTTGATATTAAGAGATTGGATATTACTAACTCCATATCTGAATTAGACACTTTATAACAAACTTTTAGAAAAGTAGATAGGCACTTCAGTTTAAACAATCAGGTAATAATCACGCTATAAGTGCTCTACCAATTGGGCTACCTACTCAAGTGTTGGTCATCAAGAGATTGAATACCAGCATCTCCAATTTAAACATAAAAACTTTTATCGCTTGCAGACTAAAAAGGATATTTCAATTTCTTGATAACAAACATTTTGGCAGAAGAGTGGACACTCTAGTTCAAACTACTTGTTAGTAATCATGTTCTGTACTTTTTCAGGCATCCAAATGTTGGTCATCTAAAGATTAAATATTGACATTTTCTCTTTAGACATAATAACTTCTAAAGCTAGCAAAAAAAAAGTTTTAATTTCTTGATAACAAACAATTAGACAGGTGAGCAAATGGGCAGTTCAAACTACTTGCTGGTAATCTTGCTTTAGAGTGCCAACCCAAACGTTGGTTATCAAAAAAATAAAAGTCAACTTTTCCTCTTCTGACTTACAGAAATACTAAAAACGCTTGCCAAAAAAAATCCAATTTTTGATAACAATTATTTCCGCTGAATGATGAGTAGTTAATTACCTGAGAGTTGGTAATTAAAAGATTGGATATCGGTATCACCAATAATATTTGACAGATCATTAATATAAAGTATAAACATTAACGGACCTAATACAAATCCTTGCTTTACATCCGATAAAAGATTGTATATTTTTAAATTTGATGTCTCTACATTTACAACAATTTTACGTTGTGTGAAGAAGGATCCAATTTACTTACTGTTCCTCTAATATCCAATTTCTATAATTTTCTTTTAATAAATTTTATGTTTAAAACATCAAAGGCACTTGGTAAATCAAAAAATAACCCCGCAAACATTTGTAGAGTATATTGATTTATGTAAATATTCTACAAAATCAGTTGCAGTTTCCTTTGATTTTGTTCTGATATTTTTGGTCTGTAATGTTCGATGTTATTTATACAACCTTTTTTATAAATAGGAATAACTTGTACCGTTTTTAGAGTTGTTTGAAATTTGTTGTGTACTAATATTTAATTTATTAATTGTGTCAATAAATGTACAAACACTTTTAAAACTTTTGTGGATAGGCCATGTAGAGCCAGTAGATTTTTTGTTCATTAAACCTAAAATAATTAATTTCACGTCGGACTTGCTGAATTTATATATTGCATTGGACTAGAAACCGTACAAAACGTCGATATGTTTTGGCCAGTCAGTGGGCAATTCCATTTCAAACGGACCAGAGCTGGGGGGGGGGGGGGGGGGTGCATTGAGAAACTTGCTTATGTATTTTTTTTTTAGTTTCTATAACTTATTAGTAGTCCCTTGATCGGTATATAAAGGTATAATAACCCATAAAAAAAAATTCTACGATTTTTTAAAGTTTTTTTGACGTTTTTTAACTTAATCGCATTTTTTGTTTAAAAACAATTTTAACTCAAAAAAATAAATTTACTAATGAAATCAATTAAAAATTTTCCGTAGAATCCAAATCTGGCACAATTTCAAATCTATACCTTGTCTATAAGCCGCAAAATCCATAAAACCATGTTTATGTTCTCAGTGGGCTGGGCAAAAAGGAGCACATTTTAAATTTTTTTTAACCGCTAAAGTTGACGTGTTTTTATGTAAATTAATTAGAAAATATAAATTAACAATCTGTCAAATATTGTTGCTGCTAAAAAATTGGGTATACTTGAAAAATATGTTAAAGTTGTTTCCAAACTTTTAGCAATGTTCTCAAAATTGCCATTAAATGTTTTAAAAATTTCGAAAATTAACAAAAATGTTTAAAATAGTGGTACTATTGTTTGTTTGAGTAACTTACTATTTTACAATACATTTTTTTTAAATTATATCTTTTAGAATGGTTTAAATGTTGTTAGTCTTGTTCTCAAATTGTAAATAAAATTAAAAATAATTCTAATCCTTTTTAAATGCTCTAAATGTTTCAAACCATTTTTAATTTTTTTAGAAAACGTAATTAATGCTTTAAACAACTTCTAGAATTTTTTTAAATAGTTTTATTCTTTTTTAAATGGTCTAAATATTTCAAACAATTTCTAATTTGTTAGAAAATGTTTTAAATGCTTTAAACATGTTTTAGAAATTAAATAAAAACGTTATAAATAGTTTAAACAATTACTAATATGTTTAAGAAGTGTTGTAAATGCTCCAAACAATTTCTAAAACTAAAAAAAAGGTTTTTATCTCTTTTTAAATGGTCTAAATGCTTCAAACATTTTTTAAATTTTTTCTTTTCAAACAATTACCAAAAATTTTAGAAAACATTCTGAATACTTTAAAAGATTTTAAAAATGTTTAAAACATTTTCAAAATGCTTCTAACAATTTCTAAAATTTTTACGCTTTTTTAAATGTTATAAATGATTCAAACAGTTTTTACAAAATGTTCTAAATGCTTTAAACAATTTCTAAAATTAAAAAATAAGTTCATAACTTTGTTTAAATAGTCTATATGTTTCAAACATATTCTAAATTTTTTTAAAAAATGTTCTAAATGCTTGAAAAAAGTTCTAGATTTTTTTGAAAACATTCTAAATGCGTTAAATTTTTAAAATGCTTGAAAAATGTTGTAAATGCTTCAAACAATTTTTAAAAAGTTTAGAAAATGTTATAAATGCTTCAATCAATATCTAAATTTTTTTTAAAATGTTTTAAATGCTTTAAACGATTTTTAAAATGTTTGAAAAGTGTTGTAAATGCTTCAAACAGTTTCTAAAATGTTTTGACAATGTTATAAATGCTTCAATCAATTTCTAATTTAAAAAAAAAAAAGTTCTAAATGCTTTAAACAATTTATAAAATGTTTAAAAAGTGTTGTTAATGCTTCAAACAGTTTCTAAAATGTTTAGAAAATGTTATAAATGTTTCAATCAATTTCTATTTTTTTTTTTAATGTTTTAAATGCTTTAAACAATTTTTAAAATGTTTGAAAAGTGTTGTAAATGCTTCAAACAATTTTTAAAATGTTTAGAAAATGTTATAAATGCTTTAATCAATATCTAAATTTTTTTTAAAATGTTCTAAATGCTTTAAACGATTTTTAAAATGTTTCAAAAGTGTTGTAAATGCTTCAAACAGTTTCTAAAATGTTTAGAAAATGTTATAAATGCTTCAATCAATTTCTAATTTTTTAAAAAAATGTTCTAAATGCTTTAAACAATTTTTAAAATGTTTGAAAAGTGTTCTAAATGCTTCAAACAGTTTCTAAAATGATGAGAAAATGTTATAAATGCTTCAATCAATTTCTAATTTTATTAAAAATGTTTTAAATGCTTTAAACAATTTTTAAAATGTTTGAAAAGTGTTGTAAATGCTTCAATCTTCAAAAGTTTTTTTTAAAATGTTCTAAATGCTTTAAACAATTTTTAAAATGTTTGAAAAGTGTTGTAAATGCTTCAAACAAATTTTAAAATGTTTAGAAAATGTTATAAATGCTTCAATCAATATCTAATTTTTTTTTAAAATGTTCTAAATGCTTTAAACGATTTTTAAAATGTTTGAAAAGTGTTGTAAATGCTTCAAACAGTTTCTAAAATGTTTTGAAAATGTTATAAATGCTTCAATAAATTTCTAAATTTTTTAAAAAAAGTTCTTAATGCTTTAAACAATTTATAAAATGTTTAAAAAGTGTTGTTAATGCTTTAAACAGTTTCTAAAATGTTTAGAAAATGTTATAAATGCTTCAATCAATTTCTATTTTTTTTTTTAAATGTTCTAAATGCTTTAAACAATTTTTAAAATGTTTGAAAAGTGTTGTAAATACTTCAAACAGTTTTTAAAATTCTTAGAAAATGTTATAAATGCTTCAATCAATATCTATTTTTTTTTTAAATGTTCTAAATGCTTTAAACGATTTTTAAAATGTTTCAAAAGTGTTGTAAATGCTTCAAACAGTTTCTAAAATGTTTAGAAAATGTTATAAATGCTTTAATCAATTTCTAATTTTTTTAAAAAATGTTTTAAATGCTTTAAACAATTTTTAAAATGTTTGAAAAGTGTTGTAAATGCTTCAAACAGTTTCTAAAATGTTTAGAAAATGTTATAAATGCTTCAATCAATTTCAAATTGTTTTTAAAAATGTTCTAAATGCTTTAAACAATTTTTAAAATGTTTGAAAAGTGTTCTAAATGCTTCAAACAGTTTTTAAAATGTTTAGAAAATGTTATAAATGCTTCAATCAATTTCTAATTTTTTTAAAAAATGTTCTAAAGGCTTTAAACAATTTTTAAAATGTTTGAAAAGTGTTGTAAATGCTTCAAACAATTTCAAATTTTTTTTTTTAAACTTTTTTTAGAATTTTTAGAAAAAAAATTTATTGCTTCAAACAATTCCTAGAATTAAAAAAAAAAATTAACGATTTATAAATGTTATAAATAAATCAAACAATTTTTAGAAAATGTTCTAAATCCTTCAAACAATTTCTATAATTTTTTAAAATAATTCTAAAAAGTTTGAAAATATTCAAAATGCTTCAAACAAATTCTAGAATTTTTAAAATCGTTTTCAACGCTTTTTAAATGTTCTAAACGTTTTAAATATTTTTTCTTTTTAGAAAATGTACTTAATGCTTAAATTTTTATAATTAAAAAATATGTCTTAAATGCTTTAATCAATTTTTAGAATGTTTGAAAAATGTTGTAAATCCTTCAAACCATTTCTAGAATAAAAAAAAAATGTTTCTAACGGTTTTGAAATGTTCTAAATGCATCAAACAACACTAAAAATTTTTGAAAACGTTCTTGAAGCTATTTCTAGAATTTTTAGAAATAGTTTCTAACGCTTTTTACATGTTCCAAATGCATCAACAATTTCTAACATTTTAAGAAAATGTTCTAAATTTTTCAAACAATTTTTAAAATTAGTAGAAAATATTCTAAATGATCAATCAATTTTTATTTTCTTTAGATATTGAATTCAAAATGATTTAAAAAATTACTAGAATTTAAAAAAAAGTTTTAAATGCTTCAAACAGTTTCTAATATTTTTATGAACGTTACAAACAATTTCAAAATTGTTTAAAACATGGTCTAAGTGACTCAAAAAGCTTCCTTATGATTTCAAATTTTTTTGAAAATAATAGTTAATAAACATTTAAAACAATTAATGAAAGTCTTGATTAGTTTTTAGTTAAACAATAATGTACTTGTCAAAAAATTGTCAATAATGTTTTGAAACTGTTAATAATCTTTTCAAAAATCTAACAAAAAAATTAGGAATTATCTTTAAATTATTGTTAAAATACAGTCAAATAATCATGTTAAAAAGTGGTTATCAAACTGTTTATAATGTTTTCAAACTGTTTAAGGTGTCAATTAAAAAAATTAATTATTTTTATATCCAACATTATTTCAACGCTCGTTTCTTTCCCATAGATTTCTGTTCATTTCAGTATAAAAAATGTTAATCCCTAGTTTGTTTCAGTTGTATATGGATCAAAAAGACAATGTTATTTTTATGGTTTCTTTTTTTTATTCTGTGCTTGCCTTTCTTCCGGCTGAATAAACATTAAGAGCTCCTTGTAATATTAAGGAGTGGATCCATTAACGTAATACAAATGTAAATATAAATTCCCGGAAATTTTAGTTACTATCAGAATAATTAGTTTGCTTTAATAATATATTTTTATGTTTTTTCAATGTTACTCAATATAGGTCATCTACCATAAATGCATTAACAAATCTATACAATCTAATTAATTGGTATAGAGCGCTATTATGGATGATGAGTTTGCTACGTTTGTATAGCTAATTAGTTTTACCTTTGATATCCATTAACAAATCACATCTGCAGTAACGTGTATTGCGTTGTTGATCTTTGCGATACAAATGTGTAGGTAGTAGCGTATCTATCTTATACTTCAGTAAAAATTTAAAAAAAAATTCTATAGACTGACAAGAAAAATAATTCATATAGTAGTATTATTTTAATCAAATTAAGTCACGTATGTTTTTATAAAATACATCATTAGGATGCGACAGAAATTGTAGTTGAAAGAAGAAGAAGCGAATCGTTTAATATAAATTTGTTTTATCTGCAAAACTTTTGCTCCAAATGCTGAAACTTATATATAATTTTTGTATGTTATTATGGCTTGAATATTTTTCAAATTTATTGCCTCTACCTGCTTCTTGTAAATTTATTAAACTCCAGAGCCTAGTATGGCCCAGTCATAGACCTATTGTGAATAAAGTAGAAACATTTAACACAGCACATATGCTTAAACGTTTACAATTTAAAAAATGCTGAGAAAAAGTCTCCATTAATGTACTTAGTCACGCACGGGTAATTATCATTAACATCCGTACCATTTTCTCCCTTTTGGCTACCATTAACTTTAATTGCTAAGAATATCCATTTTCATGGGGATTGAAAAGACGACTACGTAATGAAATCCCCAACTAAATAAATTAAACGAGAAAGACTATCCCCTTATTAAAATTGCAAATTTCCTCCTGTATGCGCCAGCAAATTAATTGTGCAATCCGAAGCTTTACATATTTAAAAATCGATTAGTAAATGCATTCAATTTACTTTTTACTTATTATGATTGAATCATTTGTAAACATGTCCATCAAATAATATATTGAAAGGAAATTCTTAGCTGAAATTTAGGAGAGGATATAAAAAAAGATATATAAAAGTCTCGTGCGCACTTTTATTCTCCTGAGGCATACGTGTAGAAAAGAAATCCACCCAATTGACGCGAATTATATTTCATCTGTTGAAAGGGGAAATACGTGCAAGTGGATTATTGCATTGCAATGAAATTGTTGTCATGTTTTATTGTATTGGAGAGTTAGCAACAAGCTTCAGTAACAAAAATTTGTTTTTTATTGTTACATGTGAATTTTTTTATTAAAACTTATTGTATACAAAGCTGTTGCTATGTGTTTTGCAATTTGTGCTTTGTGCGGCGCACACAGACTGCCAAATAAAGAAATCGGCCGCAATCAAATTGTATCACCCTACAATATTGTCGGCACTATTTTGTCTTGATAACCATTGTATTTGATACGTTGATTTCTTGTATTTGGAGTTTTAAAAGCGTCTCTCCCATTCATAAATGCTGAATCATGTTGCACAATATACTTGAACAGGTTCTGCAGCCAGGAATGTATTTTTTTTTTAATTTGTAAGAAATTTTGTCTAGATTTTGGTTGATAATTAGATAATTTCAAAATTTCAAACAAATTAAAAAAAAATTGTAATTGAGTTAAAATTTTAACCAAAGAAAAATTGTCACAATTGATAAAATTTTTTTTTTTAAATTGGAAAAAGTTACTTAAACTGGTGTTGAGCCATAATTATTAAAATTTTGTTTTCAAAGTTTAGCAAAATCTTAACTACCACCAAACATCTAACAGTCATAAAAAAATCCTTCAAAGAACTGATAAAAATAATAGCATTAGCATGTCAAAAAATAACACAACTTTGCACAAAACCAATCACTCTAAACCTCCCAAGCAATTAAGAAACAATCGACGGGTTAGTTTAAAGCCAAACCACAAAGCCAAGGTATAAACCACAAAACACTGATAAGACTTATGCCCATGCCCTTTACTGTTGCGGCAAGATCTTCACTATCTCAGAGTTTGAATCAAGAAAAACACCAAAAACAATCTGGATCACCGGTTACAATAGGTAAAACATAGTCAAACCACGTATCATAAAGTTATCAACCCTAAACTCTTTATTACCGCAACCAAAAAAAAATGTTTTTTGACCAACGACTAATTGTGCCCTATTTTGACCAACAACTAATGTATTAATTTGCGTTACAAAATTATATCATAAACACTTGTGCGGAAAACTCTAATAAATGCTTTTATGTTCAAAGTCTAATTAAAAGAAATAAAAAAAACTAATAAATGCTATACGCTCACTAGTTTCCAACTTAGTTCCCGCCTACCCGCTAAAGTGTTGTTATACAAATCGATCACACTGGGACAAAAAAGCGGGGTGCATCAATAAATGCTACACATTTACTAGAATCAAACTTAGATCCCGCTCACCCACCCAAACGTTTGTTGACAAAAGAACAGATTACAAACAGTTAAGATGAGCACACCAATGAATACGCTTAGTAGTTTTAAACCTAGTTTTTGCTTTCCTACCCAAGTGGTTGTTGTTAAAAGAATAGATCACAAATACTAAAGAATGCTATACGCTCACTACTTTCAAATTTAGTTTATTATCAAAAAAGTAAATCACATTCTTGGGCTGACAATTTGTTGCACATTTTAAAAAACTAAAAAACTTACTTTAATTTTGTTTTGGTAATAAATTAAAGTACAAAATTTCAAAAATTCTGTCCATAAAATCAAATTTTAGTACAACAGTTTATTTCAGGATTTAGGAAATATTTGTTGCGCACTTTGAAAATAAATTTAGCAATTTTTTGTCTAACAGTGTAGCAAATTTTATTACAAAATTTCAAAAATTTAGTCAAAAAACCAAATTTTTTGAAACGGTTTCCTTCAGATTTTGGAAATATTTGTAGCGTACTTTGGTAGCTTAGAAAAATTAGTTACAATTTTTTGAAATAAATTAAGGAACTAATTGTCAATCAGTATAGTAAATTTTATTACAAAATTACAAAAAGTATGTCAGAAACGTTGGTTTTTGTGAAAAAAAATTATTTCAGATTTTGGAAATATTTGTTGCATTTTGTCAAAATACCATTTTTTTTGTAAATAGGTTTGCTTTAGATTTTGGAAATAATTGTAGCATACTTTGGTAGTTAAAATTACTTAATTTTTTTTTAACTCTTAATTTTTAAAAATAAATTAAGCAATCTATTGTCAATCTTCTTCTTCTTTGAGCTCTACAACACTAAGAGAGTTTTAGCATCCTTTGCTACTTCGTTCCAGCTTTTTTGGTTTAGGGCAACTTTTTTCTTTTTGAGGTCTTCTTCTACTGCAAAAATCCATTTTCTGCAAAGCCTCTCTCTGGGTTTTGCTTGGTTTCCATTCTGTTATTAGTGTTATTACTTTGGCACTTCTTCCCTCATCCATTCTGATAACGTGTCTTAACCAACAAATATTTTGGGTTTTAATTAAGAACCTAATTATATATGCTTCGTTGATTAGATGTGCCAACTCGTAATTTGCTTGCCAGCTTCCATCTTTGTTCTGCTTTGGCCCAAAAAATTTTCCTCTTTTGATTTAGAGTCCAAGTTTTGCTAACGTAAGAAACCACAAGTCTAATAAGGATTTTGTAGATTTTAAACTTGCACGCTCTGCTTAAGATTGTTAAATTTAGTAGGGATCTGCCTTATCTCAACCTCTTCGCATTTTATTTAAAAACTTCCAAAACTGCTTCAACTTTTAGAAATCTTTGTTGCATACTTTAAACAAATTTAATAAAATCTAATTTATGTGAAACAGTTTGCAAAAAGTTTTTAATAGTGACCCGCTCAAGTGTTACCACATCTGGAAATTTTGCCGCAATTTCAAGAGTTTTATCCTAAATAATAGGAATCTTTAACGTGAACGCAACAGTTTATCTCTTTAACTAAAAAAACTGGCCCTCCAAATAAAAAATTCTCACTCAAAACCCTTAGAGTAGCAGTCGAGTACGCTAACCACTACATTACCTGAACGTTTGTGACAAGATAGTAACTTCTAACGTTTACATGAAGAACCAACTTTAATTTTTTTGCTGACAAACACTTGAGTGGTAGGTGTTACAATTCAGTTTAAACTATTTGCTTGTAATTAGATTTGGAGAGCTTGAACTAAACGTTTGAGTGTTTGTCATTAAGAGATTGAACATTTCTTGCATTGTAGATGGTACACTACATTTTAAACTACTTGCCCGTATTTATAATTAGAGTTTTCCATCTACCCGTATAAGTGTTAGTCACCAAAAAAATAAATATCATCTTATCTTGCAATATAGTGACTACTGACGTTTGCAGGAAGATCCAAATTCTAACTTCTTGATGACAAACACTTGGGCGGGTGAGTGTTTGTTATCTAGAGATTGAATATCACAAAAAGAACAACATGACACATGACAAACACATGGGCAAGTGAGACATCATAGTTTGAACTATCCGCTCGTATTCATAATTGAAGTGTCACACTCATTTGCCCCAGTGTTTGTCATCATCAGATTGAATATGACCATCACCATCACGGGTAAGTAGGTTGAACAAAAATGTTCCATCTACTCAAGTGTTTGTCATCAAAAGATTGAGTATCACTACCTTCTCTTGCAAAATTGCAACTATTCTTGTTTGAAGAAAACACCAACATCCAACTTCTTGATGACAAACACTTGGGCGGGTGAGTGGAACACTGTATTTTAAAATACTCATCCGGTTTCAAAATTAGAATTTCCAAGTGTTCTTCATCAAGAGATTAGATGTTGATCTTTTATGTAAAAGTCAGTAGCTACTATATTACAAGAGAATAAAATAATATCCAATCTATTAATAATAAACACTTGGGTAAATAAACCATTTTAGTTCAAACAACTTAATTCATGAAATGAATTAATAATTTATTCAAAATCAGTCAATCGAATCACAGCGGCCAAGGGTCAAGCATAGACAATTGTTTCGGTTCTACAAACCTCGTCAGTATGCCTTGTACGACCACGGCATCGCATGATAGCGAAGACAAGTTTGAATAAATATTTCTGTGCTTATGAACACAATTGATATTATAAATAATCAAACGAAAGACTGGTTTGCCATCTAGTTGCAATTTTTAATACTAAAATGTCCGCATTAATCGGTAAATGCTAAAATGATACCGATTAATGCGGACATTTTAGTATTAAAAATTGCAACTAGATGGCAAACCAGTCTTTCGTTTGATTATTTATAATATCAATTGTGTTCATAAGCACAGAAATATTTATTCAAACTTGTCTTCGCTATCATGCGATGCCGTGGTCGTACAAGGCATACTGACGAGGTTTGTAGAACCGAAACAATTGTCTATGCTTGACCCTTGGCCGCTGTGATTCGATTGACTGATTTTGAATAAATTATTAATTCATTTCATAATTTATTGGCGATTCAAAATCGTTATAGCCGCGAAATGACTGCCAATTGCATAAATGCTAAAATGATACCGATTAATGCGGACATTTTAGTATTAAAAATTGCAACTAGATGGCAAACCAGTCTTTCGTTTGATTATTTATAACTTAATTCATGTCAACATTGCAGAACCACTATTAAACTACATTATCAAAAAAACATTGTAATCAAAAAAAGCGCCAAACATTAAATAGAAACATTTTATGAATATCTCAAGAACGCTCTACAAAACGTTCTATATAACAAAATCACAATCATGATTAGTAATTTCAATGCAAAAGTAAAAAAAAAAATGCAGAAATTTGCTACGTTTGCAGCTGATTCCTCTACATATTAAAATGCTCCTGATTGGTTCTCTGCTACCAATTTAATACGCAAAACCAATCAATAGCAAGTGATCAAATGAGCAGTTTTTATCCTCGTTTTCCTCTACACATAGTTAGAAAATACGGACTTAGCAAACAAATCAACTACTTCTGTAAGAACCACCATCTCAACATTTTAAATACTCTTTTCAAACTACTTGCAAAAAAGCTATATAAATAGATAGCTCCAAAACATAACCTAACATACATAAATAAAAACCAAATAAAAATAAATAAACCAAAATTTGCAAATATATTTAAAAAACCGTAACATGTTTCAACCTTTACAAATCCATCATCGGACGGTGATACAAACAATACATGAATATAAACCTAAAATGTACATGTTTAAAACACCGTCTAATGATAGCCTTGTTAAAGTTAAATCTAGTTACTATGGTTTTTAAATATATTTGTGATACTGAAGCATTTCTATAGTTTCTAGAAGTATTAACTGTGTAAGTAAATCATATGTATTGTTCCTAAAAGTTTTTAAAAGCATCAGGAAGTTTCTACAATATTTGTAATATTCCTAAAATGAAAAAACTGTGTTGAAGCATCTCGAATGTCAGTAGAAGTATTAATTGTGTAAATAAGCACTTGACATGTTCTTAGAAGCATCAATTATGTAAATGAATACATCTTTATAGTTTTAAAAGTAATAATTGTTTAAATAAAGCATCTGTCATGTTCCTATAAGCATCAGTTATGGGAAAAAAATATTCTGTAATATTTGTGATATTTTTAAAATGTCAAAACTGTTCAAAAGCATCCTTATAGTTTCTAGAACTATTATTAATGTAAATAAAGCATCTGTTATGTTTCTAGAAGCATCAGTTAAGTAAAAAAAATGCTTTTTTAGTAATTGTAGTTTTCCTAAATGTCAAAAACTATGCTGAAGCATCATTAATAATTCTAGAAGTATTAATAGTGCAAATAGAGCATTTGTCATGTTCCTAGAAACATCAGTTACGTGAGTGAATGCTTCTGTAATAGTTAAAATATATTTAAAAAATCAAAACTTGTACTAAAGCATCTCTAATGTTTCTAGAAGTATTAATTGTGTAAATAAAGCATCTGTTCCTAGAAGTATCAGTTACGTGAATAAATGCTTCTGAAATGTTTATAATAAATATCCTTAAAAAACCAAAACTTGTACTGAAGCATCTCTAATGTTTCTAGAAGTGTTAATTGTGTAAATAAAGCAGCGGTCATGTTCTTATAATCATCAATTATCTGACTAAATTCTTCTTTAATATTTCTAATATTTTTAAAATGTCAAAACTGTACCAAAGCATCTCTTTAGTTTCTAGAACTGTTAACAGTGTAAATAAAGCATCTGTTATGTTCTTAGAAGCATCGGTTATGTAAATAAATGCTTTTTTAGTATTTGTAATTTTCCTAAATGTCAAAAACTATGCTAAAACATCTTTAATGATTCTAGAAATATTAATCGTGTAAATAAAGCATCTGTCATGTTCCTAGAAGCAACAGTTACGTAAATGAATGCTTCTGTAATGTTTCGAAATATAAAAAAAAACAAAATTTGTACTAGAGCATCTCTAATGTTTCAAGAAGTGTTAATAAAGCATCTGTCATGTTCCTAGAAACATCAGTTACGTAAATGAACGCTTCTTTAATGTTTGTAATAATCTTAAAAAACTAAAACTTGTACTAAAGCATCTCCAATGTTTCTAAAAGTGTTAAATAACGCATTTGTCATGTTTCTATTAATATCAGTTATGTAAATAAATGCTTTAAAAATTGTGATATTTTTAAAATGTCAAAACTGTACCAAAACATCCTTGTAGTATCTAAAACTATTAATAGTGTAAATGAAGCATCTGTTATGTTCTTAAAAGCATCAGGTACGTGAATAAATGCTTTTGTAATGTTTGTAATACTCTTAACAAATTAAAACTTGTACTGAAGCATCTTTAATGATTCTAGAATTGTGTAAATAAAGCATCTGTCATGTTCCTGAAAGTAATAATTGTGTAAATGAAGCATATGTTATGTTCCTAGAAGTGTTAATTGTGTAAATGAAACATCTGTTATGTTCCTAGAAGCATCAGTTACGTGAATAAATGCTTACGTAATGTTTATAATATTCTTAAAAAATCAAAACTTCTACTGAAGAATCTTTAATGATTCTAGAAGTGTTAATTGTGTAAATAAAGCATCTTTTATGTTTCTAGAAGCATCAGTTATGTTAATGAATGCTTCTACAGTATGTATTTGTAAAATGCCTAATAATACATAGAAAATTGACTTTTTAGTTTTAATTATTATTGGGGAAGTAAACCGTACTGCAAATATTGTTACAAAAAAAAATGATAACATTCCCCAATTAGGAAATTTTATTACAACAAGAAATTATTTTAACATGTTTTTATCGATTGCTAATAATGTAATATAAAAAATATATTAAGGAAACCCAAAAATTTCCGTTAAGATTAAAAATGTAATCTAAAATAACACCAATTGAATAAATAATGTAAAAAAAATTAATTTGAACTTCAACAAAAATGCGCATTGCACAAAAACTATTGATAAAATTACACAAAATTGATTAAAAAAATTTTAGAAAAATACCCAAAACTTATCAAAAATCAAACAAACAAAACATTTGATGCAAAAAATGTAACAAACATTGCGCAGAAATTATGTTCTAATGATCTAAAATCAATAAAATCCCATTCCAAAACAATCAACAACAAAATAAGCTTTATGCCACTGTTTAATACTACTACTATAGACAATATTTTAGAAACGTTCAAAGAACTGAATTTTGACAATTTTACCAACAAAAGAAAAACAAAAACAAACTTGGCTTTAACAATTACACAATACTACCTTAGAAACAATATATTTATCCTAGCGTTTTAACAATTTTAAAAATGTTGATAACTTTTTTAAGACAGTAAAAATACTACAAAATAGATTACATGCCAGATTCTTTAAGACATAGAAAACACAAAAATGCGTCAAGCAGCTTTTGTTAAACTAAGCAATGTTAAGTAGAGTATGGTAACCTAAAGTAAATAAAGTCTTAAGTTCTCAACTCCATTGCTTTCAACCAAAAGGCAACAAACTAAATTACAAATGTACTTCTCCAAAATATTTTTTAATTTTTTTTTTCTTCTTTGCTAAAGAAAATACTTTACAATAAATCCCCTTTACACTTACTATGCCGGAAACTACTACCAACATGGTTTGTCATCTAACATCACGATTAAAAAAAAAAACACTAAAAACGCAAAAAAAAACTCAAAACCTTGGTTGATATACCATCTAAAAAATTTGTGCAAAGTTTGTACTTTATAGGTAGCACTCTGCTTAAGTTAATTAATCTAAAACAAAAACTTTTGCCAAAAAGAGTGAAAAAATTATAATTAACCCAAAGCAATTTAAAAAGTGCAGCACAATTTTACAAAATCTTTTTCAAGCCCCAAGTTAATTAGTTTAAGTTTTTGGTTCAGCTTCTTTGAGCCCTAAAAAGATTAAAAAATGTACTCATTGTTCTACCTTTAAGACGTTGTACAATGTTCTCAAAAACCTACAAAAATGCGGGAGTTTGTCCTTGCAGACAATAGAAAAGTATGTTGCCGTCAAAAAAGTCTTGCACTGCATAAAAAAATAAAAGTCGGCCGTCAGCTTTTTACGTTAGCGACCGCCTTTAAGTCAAAACAAAAAAGCCAAAAAATCTCAGGCTAAATTCCTGTCAAAAACAAAAATAACCTACCAAAAAGCCCAAAGCGCTAAAGCCAAAACGCTACGTAGCATAGCAAAAACAATTATTTGACACTTTACGCGTTAGCCCATACTAACTTAAAAACACAATTTGATATCTCAAAATCCAGAATTTCTAGCAAATGTTTTAAGATTTCAAAAACAATCAATAAAAACAACACCAAACAAAACAAGATCAAAGAAAATTTAAAAAAACCTATATTCAACCAAGTCGTTTCGAGTGCTTTAGTCTAGAGAACGGCCAACAACAAACAAAATCACAAAAAAAATAACACTTTGTACTTTAAAAAACCAAGTACTTTATAAGACTTAGAAACGTCGTCAAAGCCAACAATAAAAAAAAAAAAAATTAAAAATAAAGCTAACAGAATAAACCCAATAATTAATTAATCTCTGGTAATCAAAATCGCTTGAAAACGCTACAAAAAACATCAACAAAACAAATTGACAACTAAAAATATTGGCAAAAAAATTTCTATGCTGCCAAATTCTAAAACCAACTTAAGACCATACTGGTTAAAGATTAAACTATGATATGTCGGAGTAGTTTTTGTCAAATTATATTTGCAAATAGCAATAAAAAGAATTTAAAAATACATAAATATGTATTTATTTTTATATTTTGTTAGTTTTTCTGGCTATTTCCTAACTATTATTTGACTAAAATACTCCGACATTCACAGTTTGGTCCTTTGTGAATGTACTGGTGAATAAATAAATCAATTATCAAATTATATGTAGAAACATCAATGAAGTTAAAGTTGCCGTTTTTATTAAAATACTAAAAATCAGGGTAGCGGTCGGAATCCTTTGGAATAAAGTCAGCATACCTTTTTTAACATATATAAAAACTGAGTAAAAATGTTTTATTTCATTAGTTTTAAAATTTTAATTTATATTAAAAAATGTAAATCGTTAATATCAACAAATAAAATGTTAACATATTAATACAAATTTGCAAAAAATAATTAATTTATTATAAACACATTTTTACTACAAACCTAATGCAACATACTCCAATGCATCTTTTATTCAGAAAACGGCTCTCAGCCGGGATAAGGAGACTTCAAAGCTAGTCACTATCAGCCCTCAGGTATGAACTACTCAAATTCCCTAACAAAACCGCAAACTATCGAGCATGCATATTTTTTTACAATATGAAATTTCACGCCGCGTCGCGTAATAAAATGCATTTAGAGTATGCGTTGCTGGCGCCAAATTAACAACGTTTGCATAATTTAAAGAGCACGTAATAAAATTGCAACTAAATCTCATTACTGTCGATCATCATAAGCTTGTTTACACGACCATTTGAAATGTTTGCAACAAAAAAAAGAAATTTTCCGGCCTGTGATAAATATTCAGATTTCTTTTTTTTGTGAGGGTTGATTTATTTTTTGTTGGAATAATTTTACTCTAGGGAACGATTCCCTACTGGATTATTGAAAGCTCTTTTGTAATATAAGTAAAAATATTGTAGAACTGATAAATAAACTGATATATTGTTAATAAAACTTTATTTTTGCGCAGACTAAATAAAATGCAATTTGAATATGTCTATTAATAATTAAACTTTATTTCTACCCAAAACGTGCCATTGCAATCAAATATAAATTAATATTAAATTGCAATAAAATGCTTTTATCACACAATTCCATACGCAATAATCCTATTGTTCAGTTAATAAATGCACAGAACTGGAGAGTATAATGCTTATTCGATCAATTAAAACATGTCAATGTTTCATTTTATTGCTGGACATTTATTAAGTGCTTGTACATGATATTTAATACCACATTAAATATATTTATTACAATAATTAGTTGCTATAAATGATGAGGTCCTAATAATGCGATTAACCCCAAAGTTTATTTCGGGTTTCAAACTAATCTGCTAGAATATATTTCCCTGCACTTAACTACGAAAATTGTAGATAAGACGAAGACATAATCTGAAATAAATCCACAAAGACGTCGCTTTAATAAGAAGTGAAAAAGAAATTACATTAAAAAGCACTCGGCTTTAATAAAATTACGAAACAGTTCAAACGCGATAAATTAGCTTCGTGTAATAATTCTGTGCAAATAATCCGGACACTATTAAATATAATCCAAGGGTATCAGGTGCTTTTCCCCTCTTCCTCGTCTCATTGAATTGATTAAGTTAATAATCCAATCAGGGCTATTATTATAAGGTGACATTTCGAGAGGAATATATCTGACTATTGTAAAACAGACGGCGCAGATTAATTCAATTAATTCAATCAAGTGCTAGCGAATTCAATCACATTTTCGGTTTGGTTTAGATTCTATCAAAAGGAGCGTCTTATTGTCTTTCTCGAGTTTAACCCAATCACTGAATTACAGACTTTAATCACAATTATATTTATCTGCTATGTAAAGGATTAAAAAGTTTGTAACAAATTAAAATGCTAATTATTGCGATTTAATGAAATCATTTTACTTTTTTGAAATATGAATCAATGATGATTGATATAAAATACTTTTGATTAATCTACAATTACAACAGAACAATCTAATGTGTCAAACTGATTTAACATATTTCTCAAAAAACTACACAAATTCTCAATAATTAAAAAAAATCTGTTTTGTATTTCGTTTAAACAATGTCCATTAAATTATTTATAGAATATGCAAAAATCTGCAACATTACGCCTGTGTTGTAAAGTATCTAAGTCATTAGTCAATTTTAGATCGGCAATGATCCAAATAGCTTGTTTCTGAATAGAAGAGATAGTGTAGTGTAGTAAATAGTGTAGTAAATAGAAGACCGTTAACAGATGCAGTAAAACTGCTACTCAAATGCATTAAAGAAAAGAAAACACCTACTGCGTAAAAAAACTCTAAAGTAATTCTACTTCACAATACTTAAGGTTATATAACAGACATCAAGAACTATAAACCCATCAGCCTGATATTGCATATATTTTAACAAAAATCATTACAAACCGGCTAACAAACAAACTGCCAAACTGAACTTTTACTAACCTTCAGAACAGTTTTAATAATTTTTACTAAAATTTAAGCATTAGGCCTTTATTATACCAGGCAGCCAAAGTGGCGCTACCAGCCAGAGGTTTTTACCACACCGAGCAACCAGTGTATTTTGGTGCTTCATATACTTACAAGTATTCGGACTAATGTCTCTTGTTTTCCAATAGGGTACAACCCTTAAACGCGCTTTAGTTAATCTATTCAAATTGTTTTTGGACAAAAAAACGTTTAGAGATTTTTTTTTTGTAAAAGTTGTATTTTTAAGAAGTTTTAAGCAATTTTTAATCGTTTATCAACAATTTTGTTATTTTTTGTTGAGCATTTTTTAGTTGTTTTAAAAGCATTATTGTACAAAACTCGCATCCTTTTGCCCATGATCAACAAATTGGGACATTCCTGTAATTATTTTATACAATAAAATAAATATTTTTTTGTGAAATGGAGTTTTTTAAAACTTTGTTGGTCACAGAAACTTGGGTAAGTAGACAAAATACTCAGACAGTTTATAAATTGTGATAATTTAAATAGCATTTATAATAAAATGCAAATATAGTGTAAAAGTTCAAAAAAGATTGATTGTAATACTACAATTTGATGATCATTATACCTGATAAAGCTACTTTGTGGTAAAACAATTGTAGTATTACAATAAATTTTTGAACTATATTTCTGTTTTAATATAAATGTTATAATGAGAGTTCAAAAAATAAATTAGCCTCAACTACTTAATTTAAATAGTTTACTATAATCACCCACCCAAGTATTTGTTATCGACTTATTGATGTTACGCTGTGGCGTTTCTTAGGTTATATTATATGAGAGAATAAATGTTTGCAGTCTAAAACACAAAGCAAAAAATTTGTATAAGCATTTTCTAAAAAAAAAACAATTACTAGATGAGTGAACGAGACTCAGTTTATAAATGTCACACTGCATCTATATTATACAAGAGATTAAATGTTAGTTGTCAAACACAAAAACAAAACTGTCCACTCCTAGAACACAGCAGCATACCCGCATGCAGCAGCAATCCAAAGAGCAAACTGCAATTATGATTGCAATCAATCCGCAGATGTTTGATTAAGCTAGTCACGCAACCAATTTTATACTTTTGTTAATTTAATTTAAATTAATTAATTAATAATTTAATAAATTAACTCAAACATTTCTTGCATGACTGCAAGAAAAGTTAGCTTCAATCAGCAGCTGCTGCAATCGATGCAGAAGTGCCTAAATATCATGCAAATCCAGAAGAAAAAAATCAAGAAACTTAAAGCTTTCATCGCAACCTTGGTGAAGAGAGAAGTCAAAAAGATCGACGTCTACAAAAAGACACTGGACATCTGAAGAACACCATTGTAGAGCCTCCCATCAAACCCTTTCTTGCACCGCCTCAAATGGCATTGCTCAAGAGACACAACAAACGTCCAGTCAAATCAAACACAAAAAAAATTATAGAAAAAAGCAGTAGAGACTTTAATTTAGTCAGGCGCCTTCAGCTTAATAGGCACTCCATTAAATTAGTTCCAGTGCTGATGGCACACTTTGACTCAATATAAACATCAACCAATCCGTTAATGTGATCGATGGCATGCGAATAGACTCCTTAAGGTATGAGGACTTTTATGCGGTGATTGATCACTACACAGTGAATAAAATGTTTTATTATTCATTCCAATTAGGGTCTAAAAAGATATTAAAATATGTTATACGGAACGTGCCCGACTGCATCACGGCTGATGTGGTGCATGCTGAGTTTATCGCTCAAGGGTACAAACCAACTTGAACTACTCGCATGGAAAAGAACAAAAAAATAAATAAGAGTTACACAGTTTATCAAAAACTGAAAGCTTGCCGTGACAGCCAGGCTCAGAATAATGCACGAGTTCTCCCAACGCTCCGAAGAAAAAATCTTTTGCATAAGCAGCGGGAAATGCAAAAAGCGCACCTCTTTTTGCTAAAGGGTAGCTGCTACCTCGCTTGTCCAAAGCAAGTACAGAAGGTTTTGCAAAGCTATGTTATGCTCCCGCAAGTCTATTAAACATTCAGTCTAATATTTTCAGACAATTATATAACAATGAATCTGAATCTCAGTCTTAGACGTATTAAAGAGTGGTCCATCTAGTAGTATCATTTTAATAATTTGTCAGTGACAAGTCTTTCCCGTAGAAAATCTTGACAGAAGGATATTGCTTGAACAACGTTGGAAAATATTGTAAATTTATTTCCAAAGTCAATGTTAAACAGTGCATTAATTAATAAAAAGTTTTGAACATAATTAGGCCCTCACCGCGCGTGCTGTACGGAAGCTTGTGCAAAAAGTTTGTGAGACTGGCATGCTAGTGACCAACACACACTGTCGTACTCAGTTCTAAAACATTAACTCGCCATCGATCTCAACAACTCAACATTTCACTCAGCAGTCTGATGCAAGTTTTGCACAAAGACTTTGCATTATTTGCTAATAAGGTCTAATTGACTTAGCAATTAAAGGCGCACAACCATCTGGTGTGTTATTGCTTCTCAGTTTGGGCTTTGGAGCAGCTCAAAATGGACAACAATTTTGATCAAAAAATATTTTTTTCTGACTAAGCGCATTTTTATCTCGGCGGCTATTTTAACAAGCAAAACTGTCGCATCTAGGGATCAGAAAACCCGCACGTAATTGTTGAAAAGCTTATGCATCCTCAGAAAGTAACAGTTTGGTACGGATTTTGGAGCGGTGGCATTATTGGCCTATTTTTCTTAGAAAACGCCATTTCCACACAGCCCATGTCACAATTGATTTTTTGCGCGCCATGTTTAGTAATCATGTTATCAGCCGTCTCGGCAATGTCAATTTTAAACTTTTTTTTGTGGGGTGCCGTAAAGGACCGATGCTATGCAAATAATAATAATAATAATAATATATCTTTATTTTCCCAAGATGTACATACACAGCTTATACTAATACAAAACATAGTTGCACATAATAGAAAATTTGTCAAAATACAAAATAAATATCATTGTTACAGATTGGTAAATTGATAGATACTGTAAGGCTCTAGTTGAAATAATATTTTGTTTATTTCCTTTTTGAAAATGTTTAAAGAGTTTAGTTTCTTAATTTTTGTGGGTAATTCGTTAAAGAGTTTTAAACATGCGTAGTGTGGAGCTTTTTTAACCATTTCTAACTTATGTATTGGATAAGCATACAGTGTCGATACATTTCTGGTACCTATATTGTGCATTGAAAGGTATTGTTGAAATAGATGTTTGTTTTTAAAAAAAATCCATTGACGATTCAGGCACTTAAATCAAATTTTGAACAAGCCATTTGTAAGATACAGCCAGAAACCGTCACCAAGGTTTTAAAAAACTGGGTTAACAAATGCGCTACTGTGAAGCCAGCCAAAGTAGCCACATAAATAAAATCGTGTTCCATAAACAATGGAAATGTTTGCTTTTTTGAATAAACTAATAATATACAAAAAAAAATTGATTTTTGTTCATTTTTTTTGAATTTTTAAAAAGAGACTACTAAATGAACCACCGTTTACATGTTTGCCACAATACTCTAAGCAACGCCTATAGAGTAGGCACATTGTGCATAATGCAATTCAAAACTAGCAGTTGAGCAATTATTATTGTTAGTCAGATAGACAATATCACACTTGTGTGATGAACTTCCAGCAGTCATGTCGGGAGGAGTTTAGTCGGTAGGCGTCCGTAAGGGTGAATACAACATAATGCAAGTCTTAAGAATAATTCTCGTTTTAACTAAAAAAAATAAAAAATTAAACACAGCTGCTACCATTGCATTGGTCGACAAGCAAAACAACCACCCTGCCAAAACACCGAAACCCCCAGTGCTGACCTCTACCATCAAAGTCAAGAAGATCCATGCATTTTCCCCAGCTGCTGCACCTATGCTTCAGCCAACTAAAACACGGCCCAAGCTTCTTTAAAAAAAAACAGCCAAAAACTTGGTCAACTCCAGAATATTTCAAAACAAAGCACCAAAGGATATCCAGCAAGAGAACAACGTTACCGTCCCAAAAGAATTCCCGCATGTAAAGAATGGATTTTTAGTGGTAGACAACTTCAAAAAGAAAAAACAGAAAAAAAAACCATTCAGTAATTAACAGGCTTTTAGCCGATGCCTATAGTCAAGCGCACACCAGCCAACAAGGCCAAAGGGTCATCAACCCTACAACCGTAACCTCCTTGCTAACTCCATAGATCTTTCTACAAGTCAGAAAACCTTCGGCAACACCCCAAGGAGTGCTGCTTCAAAACGCTCACCTCACATCGTGATTCGGCATAAAGCCAAATTTCCTAAATCTGCTGGCGTTGTTCAAAACAATAAACATTACCATCAATCAAGCAACAAACGTAAAAGATGGTATCCAAATGCACACCTAATTGCATAAAGACTTCAGAGCTGCACTCAACTACGTTGTAAACAATGATATACATCATTGTTCATTCCAGTTAAGAGTACAAAAAAACCTTAAAATTTGTAATTAGAAACGTACTTAAATGCATTAAAGCCTAAAACGGTGCAAGCAGATCTCATCACTCTCGGATTTACGGTTTACATCAAGCTAATCTTTGTTTAAAGTCCAATGCAATGCACCTGCTTCTCAATAGCAGATTCCTGCTTCTTCCAAAAGCACGCCCAACGTAAGCAAGAAGAAATCCTATGCTAACGCAATAAAAAATCAAGCGCAACATGCAAATACTTTTGACAAAAATCAACTTCTCAATTGCTTGGCGCAAGCACTTGAATTTAACAAAACATATTTATATCTACGCTACATCTTCTAGGCGTGGAATTTAGTAGTTTAGTAAACTGTAGGCGCCCGTGAAGAAAGATTTTTCTCCCCATCCACAAAAAAAACAACACAAAACAGAAATATTTTATAAAAATCTTTGCAAAAGGTTGGATAGTTTGGAAAATAATTTAATAAACTGTTCAATAAATTTACAAACATTTGACATTTTGAAACATTATGGCATTTTAAACATAATTTGATGTTTTTAGAATAAATTTGATAGAATATTTTGACAATTTGAAGAACAATTTGAATGACCAAACAATCATTTAAAATACATTTAAATCATTATTTGTTCATTAATGTAATATCAATGCATTAACCTCTTCTATGTTTGCAGCAGCAAAAATTGAACTCAAACTTGTCTTTCCAAAATGTCACAAACATGTTTAATCGGGTTTAGATTAAGACTTCTTGCAGATCAATTTATAATGTAAATTTAAATTTTGTTTAAATATTCATTGACATTTCTAGCAATGTGATTACGTCTCTAATGTACCTGTCTGTGGTTATTGCTTATTAACAAGCATTAATTTAGTGCAAACTTTCAAGTTAAAACCACATCATTTCAACGCCATCAAAACTGAGTCTTGTTGGCACAATACTACGCTATTCTTTACATTTCATAACGCTCATCAATCAACAGAAACAAAATTTTGACTCATTAATAGCAGATTTTGATTCATTTCCTAATTCTTCCTATTTTGTGATTTCAAGCAAAGCTAAAAAAATTCCTGATCAATTGTTAAAAATTTGCTAATTTTCTCTTTACGATTCTCTCACTAATTGTTACACTTAGTACCTATTGCAACTGACTACCTCTCTTTCCCTATTTCTCAAAACTTTTAAGGTAAGAAAGTGGCCATCCCAAAAAATTAGGCACCGGTTATGCAAAACAATTTATCATACTCCATCATGAAAAACCAAAAACTCATGCTGCGTAATACTATGATTAAATTATAGTATTACTAATAAATATAATTGTAAACAATATTAAATTAAAAAAAAAAACTAAAAATATTAGTATTTAACAAAAAAGGTTCCAAAAAACTTTGTTTTCATTAGTCATCTATTTTATGAGTAATTTATGTATATTTCACTCAAGAAATTTGTGTTTAAGCTATCTGTTACCAGTTTGTATGCAGCAACTAAGTTTATTGGACAATTTTGCTATAAATTTTAGATTTTTTGCTGAAATTAAGTTTTATGTGCGTTTTTTTGCATTAAATAATGCATTTTTTACAGTTTTTGATCAAATTTATGCTAAAATTATTTATTTGTACGCAATTACTCTTAGATTTAATGCTATAAACATATTTTTTAAACATAATTTAATAATATTTTTGCAATTAATGGCTTTGTAGTGCAATTTTTGATAATTATTTGGGTTTTTGAGCACTTTTTTGTAATAAATAACGTTTTATTACATTTTTTGATTAAATTTATACCAAAAATAACTAACTCTACGCAATTACTCATAAATGTATTGCTATTAATATAATTCTTAAGTATTATTTGAAGAATTTCTTACAATAAATAGCTTTTCAGTACCATTTTTAATTAATCTCGTACTACATTTAGGTTTTTTGAGCAATATTTTGTATAAAAATTGGTTTTTCGCACTTTAATGATAAAATTTATTCAAGAACAACTTATTTCTATGCGATTGCCTATAGATTTAAATGCTATAAACATGTTTTGGGCAATATTTTAAGAATTTCTTGCAATAAAAGGCAAATTTTATTGAAATATTTAGGTTTTTTGAGCAATTTTTGTGCAACATTTAAGTTTTCTAGACCAAACCGATAATAGAAACTAAATGATTTGGTATTGATAGTGTCAGTGCGAGTGTAATACATTTTAATTATAAATTGCAAACCAATTTTGTCAGTGGAGGAAGCAGTAAAAGCATCAACTTTGCTGGATTAAGGATATTCGATGGGTCATGTTGCTAGTGTGATAGGAAGAAACCATTCCAGCATAAGTTGCATGATTAGACGGTTTAGTAAGACAGGTTCTCAGTTATGAAGGCTGGGACAAAGGCAAGAACGGTGTACTAATCCAATAGATGAGCGTTTTCTTAAGCTATTAGTTCAAAGAAACAAGAGAATGATTAGTAACATCCTAAAAAATAAGTTTGAAGCTGCTCACAATCTTCTTGTATCTTTCCAAACGATTTAAAATGAATGGACAGCAAATAACCGGCCACAAAATACCTGCTCACTAGAGAGCACAAAATTCAAAGATTGCGTTTTGCAAAAAATCATCAAGATTTGACTTTTAATGATTAGAAGATGGTTTTATTCTCAGATGAAACAAAGATTAGCGATAAATTTCCTGATGGACGTAAGCGTGTCTGGCAAGTTGTAATATCTCTCTAGAAGCCCCGTTTGGTGGTGGCTCTGTAATGTTTTGGGGAGGCATCTGTTTTGATGGCCGCAGAAAGTTAGTCCCTATACGTGTTAAGTCAATGGATGCAGATTATTATTTTGAACAAATTGTTGTTGTCCATGTAATGCGATAAGCTGGTTTTGTGGGGCCAAGTTTCTTGTTTATGCAGAATAATGCTTGTCCTCATGTGGCTATGCAGGCAAGTTATTCCAACTTAAATGCTATTGCTATTTCATTCATGGAATGGCTAGCTAATAGTTCTGACATAAACCCAATAGAGCATCTATGGGACAATATTAAAAAAAAAGGTTAGACGTCGTACACCTCCACCTGCCAACCACAATCAACTAATAGACGCAACAATTCAAGAATAAAAAAATACTCCTCAAGAAGTGATTCAAAATTTGATCTCTATATAGTAGCAGTATTTAGGAGTAAAAGAGGACATATTAGACTAGCTCTAAGTCCCTAAATTCTATTGTTTTGTTTGTTTTTTGTTTGCAAGATTAAAGATTTTTAATTTAATTTCATTTACAAACTACTAGACAGTATCTAACAATAAGCTTTCATAAACATTTTATTGCAATATTAATTTCAGTATTATAATTATGCAAGTTATATTTATTATATTACTCATGGAGAACAGTAACAAATATTATTCTCTTATTGCTAAACAATTCATTTTACTTTTCTATAATATTTTCTTTTATTATATAAGACATCTAAATTCATATTACGTCTAACAAAAAAAAATACAATGTAAAAACTCGCACTGTTTGGATAAAACAGGATTTTCCTTTTATTTATGTTGGCCCTCGTTACAAAATATTTAACCACCCTTTCCACAAAATCCTCGTAGTGCCATTTATTTACCTTTAGCTATACAAAAAAACCCAACATTCTTTTTCTTTTGTATTAAGTCGAGACGTTTTATGACAGCGCCTAATTCCACTAAGAAAAAATAAAAGCACAGACGTCCTGTAACATTCAAAGCTGAAATAATCATTTGCACCTGCTCAACTTCTCAACTTTAAATTAATGTTTAATTAAGAGGAATTATTCATACGTAGGGAGAATGTTTGGTAATGTTTTTTACATGTTATGACCACAAGGGAAAATATAACTTTTATTACGAATTAATTAATCTTGTCCATTAGCTATTTTTATAATTTAATTTGCTAAAAGAAGTATACAAATAGCATTCATTAGTTGACATAACATAAAATAGGGGAATTGTATAAACAAATATCTTCTTAAATTCCATAAATTGAACAGAAAAAATCAAACTGAATCTACCTAATATTTCATATAGCTTAAAGGCTACAATACAAATATTCAAGAAATAACATGTAATAAAATTGAAAATGAATAGCTCAAAGCTATATAATTTAGGGTAAAATGATTTTTTTTTTGGTTAATAAAAATCTTTAGCTTTAACAGGATTAAAATCAATTGCAATTTCGCTATTCTGTAAATTGATTTTTATTAAATTCCTAGAAACCATTATTTATGTCATGGGGTAAATATTTACTGAGATGTAGCATCCTTCATCTCTCTCTCATTTTATCTCCTCATCTCGACCCGCAACACAGAGAAATCAATAGATGAATAAATAAATTAATAAAATTATTACCACGCTCGACTGATACTATATTGAAAAAGATTAAATCGATTTCGTACCTCAAATTTATTTATATTTTTATGGAATTTATAGGTTCAAGCAATGAAAGTGTTAATTAATTTTTGCAATATAAATAAAAAATGTTGTAGAGAGTGGGTTTTTATGTATTTTTATTATTTTATAAAAATTAATTAATAATTTCATCATTTCTATAAATATTCCTGCAGCAATTACATAATGACAATCTAGCTTTAGTTGTTGATTGTTTAATCAATAGTTGCATAGAGCTAGTAAATTCACCTGCAAACGTCCACTTTGTCATGGAACATATTATTTGCATTTGCATCAATTAAATTTAAAAAAAAATATACCAAACAATTATCTTCAATTTTAATCTAATTTTATCAATTTTTATTCTAATATTATGTATTAATTATTATAAAAATAGAAAACATTAACGTTTTATTGATTACCGCGCATTATAATGCACACATTCCTTGCTATCAATGATTTATGTCTGCCATTTGAAACCTGCGCCTTCAGAACACCCGCAAAGCAATCAAGATAATTCAGATAAGACTGCTCTCCCCATACATTTTTCTTTTTAAACTTTGTGTTTGCTATGTAAATTATTTATAAATCAAATAAAAATTTAACCCATTTACAATTTTAAATTTTCTTATAGCATATTTTATCTTATCTACAAGAAACTTGAATGGATCCCATGGCACTTTTGGTTTTTGGTTTATTGATTACTTTGCTTTCTTTACGAGTGGCAGGGATTTGTAGCTTAAATAAATAATACATCCTTGTTGATGTTTGCATCAATTACAAGATGCTAATGCACTTAACAATTGGAGGCTCAGTACAAAGGCACAGATTTTGCATACAGTCATCATTACGGCACACTCCCAAAACATTTCTCTACTTGCCGGTATAATTTATTTATCATAAAATTTAATATTCTTCAAGTTATTTACAGCTGTAGAATATGAAAAAATTATGCAAAATGGAGATCATTTTTACACGCCTAAATGCTACAATAATGTATAGTGAGTTGCATACAGTTTAATAAAATTCTTTCTCGACAATCTATCGTTCCAGATGAACATATCTCTCTTTAAAGCGGTCGGTTGTTTGTGGACCGTGACCTCTCTTAAACCGAGTAAAAAAAAACACAATGGCATATATGCCGGTCTAAAATAATTTAGAAATACTGAAATTTATAATATAAATTATTATTGAAAAAATATTAATTAATAATTTTTTTTCTAGTAAAAATAATTAGAATGTTGAGTATAATTTAAAGTCTGACCTGCCCACTGAGTAGTTAAAGGGCCGCGGTATTTTGACCGTGCGAAGGTAGCATAATAGTTAGTTTTTTAATTAGAAGCTGGTATGAACGGTTGAACGAGGGGGTAACTGTCTCTATTTAATTTACTTAGAATTTTATTTTTAATGTCAAGAAAAATAGATTTTTTTCAATTTATCAGATAGAATTAAGTTAATATTGAAACTGATTTGTCTGTTATTTAATCTACAACTAATTTATTAAAATCCAATATCATTACCTTTTATTATCACCTATGTTGTAGGCAATTAGGTAGGTACAGAAATCAAATTGATTCTTTCTTTTTGTTTTTTTAAGAAAATCTGTTTTTTAATTTTAAGTGTCATTAGCATAGAATAATAATTACAAAATAAAGTTTGAAGTATTCAACTCACAATAAACATAACAAACTTTTAACTTATTGTCGCTCTCAGCTAAATGGATTAAGGGTGCAATTATTACTTGAAACTAATATGGGTCTCAAATAAGAGCAAATATGGTAAGTTGTAAAATTATATACTGCTGCGAAGTTGAAAACAAATTTTAAAAAAACCTAGCAACAAATATACTCTCAGAAAAATGGCATTATCTCCCTTATTATGAGACATAGGTCAATTATGAATACACCGTTAGATCGGCAAGAAAAAAACACATATTTCTATAGCAAATACAAGCAATAATTAATGAGCATTAACTAACTAATTGAGTATTTTATTAATTAACAGTAATTGTTTAGCACAGCTCTTAGCGAAAGTCAAATCTTAGTTCTGAATACGGCATTTAAATATTTTTTCACATAGATTGCACGCGCCGAAATGACAGTCCTTTAAAATAATTAATTACCGAGATTAGACTAATTCAAGTAAATAGACAAACAAGTGTTAATTCGGTTATTTATCAACTTATTTTAAATTTGAAAATCAATTTTGAATGATAAAACAAGTACCTTAAACATATATCGATGGCACAAATCAGATTTAATTAATTACCGAGATATGAACCGATAAAGTGCGCGCTAATATAAAACAGTCGCTACTTTTGTTGCCAGGTTATTTAAGGGTAATAGAAATTGATAAAACTAAATTTTGAAAACTGCATTCGATAGATAAAACATGTAAAATGATCATATATCAATGACGCAAATCAGATTTAATTAATTACTGAGATATGAACCGCCGTAATTAAATACATACTAAACCTCTTACTAAAGTGTTCCCGTATTTCAGAGTAATTCTGTTGTGTTGTAATAGCACAGTGATAGAGCAGTTGCTTCGCAGTCTGAAGGTCCAGCGTTCGATCCCCGAGTAATAACTTTTTTTTAATTAAATAATTTTAAACATTTTTACAATATATTTTATGTAATTATTTTAACTGTAAAATTAATACAATTAAATTGCATGAATTACTTTTAAAATTTATTAATTGTTAAAAAATCATAAAACGCCATTTTTTGTTGCCAGGTGATTTAAGGGTAGTAGATATTAAAAAAATTGAATTTTGATAAATGGATTCTATAGATAAAACATGTAAAATGATCATATATTAATGACACAAATCAAATTTAATTAATTACTGAGATATGAAGGGATAAAGTGCGCGCTAATATAAATCAGACATCGCACGCTCATTTTGTTGCCAGGTGATTTAAGGGTAGTAGATATTGAAATAAAAAAAATCATATATCAATGACACAAATCAAATTTATGTTTTATATTATAATATTAATAATATTATTATAATAATATTAGTGTCATATGGGTATCAAATGAAATCAAATATGGTAGTTTGTACAATTATTTTATACCTTTATTTGTTTAGTAGGGGAACGATACGGTACTATGTTTCGGAGTACTATAAAATAATTGTATAACCTACCATATTTGCTTACATATGATACCCATATTACATTTGTGCAATATTTATACATTTATTTGTTTAGTAGGGGGACGATAAGGTATTATGTTCCGAGGTTCTATAAAATAATTGTATAACCTACCATATTTGCTTTCATTTGATACCCATATTACAATTGTGCAAAATTTGTACCTTGATTTGTTTATCAGGGGGACGATAATGTACAATGTTCTAGGGTATTATAAAATAATAGATAAACCTACCATAATTGCTTTGATTTGATACCCATATTACATTTGTGCAATAATTGTATTTTTATTTGTTTAGCAAGAGTATGATAGGGTACAATGTTCTAGGGTACCATAAAAAATTGAATAACCTACCATATTTGCTTTCATTTGATACCCATATTACATTTGTGCAATATTTGTACCTTTATTTGTTTAGCCAGGGGACGCAAGGGTACAATGTTCTGGGATACCATAAAATAATTGAAAAACCTACCATATTTGCTTTGATTTGATACCCATATTACATTTGTGCAATGATTGTATTTTTATTTGTTTAGCAAGAGTATGATAGAGTACAATGTTTTAGGGTACCATAAATAATTGAATAACCTACCATATTTGCTATCATTTGATACCCATATTACATTTGTGCAATATTTATAGCTTTATTTGTTTAGCAAGGGGACGATAGGGTACAATGTTCTGGGGTACTATAAATAATTTAATATCCTACCATATTTGCTTTCATTTGATTCCCAAATTACATTTGTGCAATATTTGTACCTTTATTTGTTAAGCAAGGGGACGCTAGGGTACAATGTTCTGGGGTACCATAAAATAATTAAAAAACCTACCACATTTGCTATCATTTGGTACCCATATTACATTTGTGCAATGTTTATAGCATTATTTGTTTAGCAAGGGGACGATAGGGTACAATGTTCAGGGGTACAATAAAATAATTGTTTAACTTACCATATTTAATTTCATTTGATACCCATATTACATTTGTGCAATATTTGTTAGTTTATTTGTTTAGCAGGAGGACGATAGGGTACAATGTTCTAGGGTACAATAAATAATTGTATAACCAACCATATTTGCTTTCATTTGATACCCATATTACATTTGTGCAATATTTATAGCTTTATTTGTTTAGCAAGGGGACGGTAGGGTACAATGTTCTGGGGTACAATAAATAATTGTATAACCTACCATATTTGCTTTCATTTGATACACATATTACATTTGTGCAATATTTATAGCTTCATTTGTTTAGCAAGGGGACGATAGGGTACAATGTTCTGGGGTACAATAAATAATTGTATAACCTACCATAGTTGCTTTCATTTGATACCCATATTACATATGTGCAATATTTATAGCTTTATTTGTTTAGCAAGGGGTTAATAGGGTACAATGTTCTGGGGTACAATAAATAATTGTATAACCTACCATATTTGCTTTCATTTGATACTCATATTACATTTGTGCAATATTTATAGCTTTATTTGTTTAGCAAGGGGACGATAGGGTACAATGTTCTAGGGTACAATAAATAATTGTATAACCTACCATATTTGCTTTCATTTGATACCCATATTACATTTGTGCAATATTTATAGCTTTATTTGTTTAGCAAGGGGACGATAGGGTACAATGTTCTGGGGGTACAATAAATAATTGTATAACCTACCATATTTGCTTTCATTTGATACCCATATTACATGTGTGCAATGTTTGTACCTTTATTTGTTTAGCAGGGGACGAAAGGGTACATTGTTCTGGGGTACAATAAATTAATTGTATAACCTACTATATTTGCATTTATTTGATACTTGTGCAATTTTTGTACCCTTCATTTATTAAACAAAATCGACCGAACGGTACAATGTTCTGGGGTACTATAAAATAATTTTCATAAACATAGTTTAAACTATATTTATATTTTTTTACATTAATGTCATAAAAGCCGTCAACTTGCAATTTTAATTATCCTTATTGTAATCGGCCTAATTAAATATCTCTGTATATAAAATTTCATTAATTTCTAATTTTTATAATATTTACTATTCATTCTACATATTTCATCTTTAATATAACATTTAATATATTTACTTAATAAGGACAGTGAGACCGGAAAGCTATAAAAAGATAAATGCTTACAAAAAATGTGTACTTTAAGATTGAATTCCCAATTGAGTGGCCCCTTTTGTGTGGCAAGGCCAAGCAAGCAAAATATAAATGTGATTTCAAACACTTATAAATGAAATTCTTTGCTCTTAAATATTATATAATATATAGTTTTCAATTATTTGTTCAGAGTTCAAACGCGTATTAAATGAAATTACTAATAATTTAATATAATTGCGATTTAATTAATGGTCATAATAATATAAGAAAATCTTTAAAAAACCATCAATAAATACAAATATATTTGAAAATAAAAATATCTGAAATGTTATTAAAAAAAGATTATTTCGCTATTCATATAATACATCTCCTAACCTTGACCGTCATTTTTATTTTTCACCCAGCTTGCTTTTCAGAGACATTTAAAGGGGATATACTCTTTAGTAAAGCAACTACCAGTTAATCTATTAAAAATTTATCGTTGACTACAACGCCATCTTATATTAACTGTAGAATTATGTTACACACTTTACTTCACTAGTTTAACCGTTAACAGTGGCGACAAAGTTTACACAATTGTGAACTGGACTTGCAGAAAGTAAGCATGTAAATTTTGTTGCATAAAATGGCGATTATCACTAGGGGGCACGCCCCAATGAAGCTCACTTTATGCAAGTGTTCTTGATCTGGACTAAGGATCATCTTTGTTCCTGCAATAATCTTCATGTTATGCAAGTATTTCTATATCATAATCTTCAAATTGATGCTTGGCTTTATAGGACCCAATAGAAATGTATTACATAAGCAGCTTTTCTTTCTATGAGGAAAATATTAATGTTTTGAAATGAAAGTCCACTAAATTGCTTGGAGATGATTAATAGAGAATTAGTAAAAAACATTAAAACCGTATTTGAAAAAATAGATTGAGACCTTCAGTTACTGATTTAAAGTAATATTATTTAGTTTAAAACAATTTTGGTTAATAAAATTATTTAGTATATGAGAATCATATAATTCATCGCACAGTTATAGCTATAAATGCAGTGATCCAGTACATTGTTTCCTAGAAGCAAGTTGCGTTGTTATTAATAACAAAGTACTGAACTTTCAACTTGCCAAACAAGTTTCCGCATTTAGTCGCAACTAGAAATGCAATATATTCATCTAAATCGTAGCTTTATAGATATTAAACTTCAATGCAAAATTAAATTAATTTCAAAAGACGAATTTGTATAAGGAATTGCTATTATTATTCTAGGAGCACTCGCGTGTTTATAAAAAACTTACTACTACTTACAAAAAATTTATCAAAAATAATTCATAAATTTATTTATATTTATAGAAATTTGCTTATATTTGCCTGTTTATTACACGAAATTTATTAATAAACGGTTAAAAAACTATTTTATTACTCAAAATTGCTATTAAAAATGTTTTATTGCAAGACGCTGGTTAAAAACGCATACAAAATTTGTTTATCACATAAAACTGATCATACAAAAACGCTGAGACAACTTCTATGTAAGACAAAATTTTCTAAAAATTGCTTGTAAACATTTTCATTACAAGACATTAATTAAAATACGCAATTTTTGATTTATTACCAATTTCCAATAAATTCAAGCGATTAAATGCATTTTTTTAGTTTTTTAACTAACTTCTAATTATAAATGCATTTCTTACACAATCTTTGATGTCTTCTTTACGTTTTCTAAGCAAATTTTTAATAATTTGAAACGATTAATGCGTTTATATATAATTTTAAAGCTACATCCAGACATGCAAACAAATTGTAGTTTGCTGCACCTTAAAATTGGCAAAATAAAAAAAAATCTAACCTAACCTAACAAACTGATGGGTAACAGTTTGTTAGGTTAGGTTACATTTTTTTAAAATTATGCTAATTTAAGGGAGGGAAGCAAACGACACTACTTTACTAACGTTTGCAGAAGACCTACCGAACTGTTTGTATTTAATGAATTAGATTTGTTACTTATTTTTCTCATTTTAATGACAGCTAATTCGAATTTTTAAATAACCTTTTGTAAATGTGGAGGGCATTCAAATTAAAATTATTTGGCTACCTTTAAAGAATTGAGTATCCCGCCCACTCATTCAACTGTTTGTAGACAAGTCAGTCTTCTCTTAAACTTTACTGACCAATAACGTTCGCAATTTATGTTTGTTTTTAAACTAACACTTTGGTAACTAGCACTAAACTGAATCTATTTGTCTACAACTTAAAAACTTAAAAATTAAGTACGCCACTCACCCACTCAACCTATCAAAAACAATTTCCATGACTGTACTACTCAGATACAAAAATCTGATACTACAACTCCAACTCTATCAGGGGATAACTCATCTCCTTGCAGTTGAGGCGCGTATAGATTAAGCAATCTAAAACTTCTCGCCATACAAAGCACCAGGATTTGATAATATCTTTCTAGCTCTTTTATGTAATGTGGTAAGGACAACATCTTGACAAAAACTTATAAAACAAGTTTCTGTTTTTTGCAACATTCCCTTAGCATGCAAAAATATATCCTGCAACCCAGGCGTAGTAACTACATAAATTTTATTGCCTTAAAAACCTTATGTTTGTCCTCTTGAAAACTCCCAAGAGACTATGCAAACGATCAATTTTTAAAAAACGGCATTAATAACTTAGCCAGTAGACCCAAACCAGTATGCGTACACTCAGTAAAAGTTTACCAAATTGGTTTTATACGTTATAGCAGATCAAATTAAAAAGTCGCTACGGGAGAAAGTATTTATATACAACTAACTTCAATAAAATAGAAACTTTTAACAATATTGTTAACCCTACAATCTGTAGATGGATAAAACATTTTTTGGAGAAATAAACTGTGACCGTAAACTTTACTATCACCGCTACTATGAAACATAGAAGTAAACAGTCTTGCTAAAAGATTCAATCCCTTTTTACAGAATAGGCTGTAATATAACAACCCAGCTAAAAAAATTGAAAAAATACGATGCAAAAAATGTTGATTATAATTAAAAAGTAGTGCAAAAATCAGACAGACTTTTCAGGTTAATCCACAAAAAACCAATTAAGAAACAACAAGTAAAAGATACAAAATTAATGACATGTCAATTGAGCATGTATTATGCCCAGCTCTCTCTTACGCAAAAAGTCTATCTTAAGAATAAACTGGCTCAACATGAACAGCATAAAGAAAACCACTCCAAGCTGTGCCCTGGTATAATTAGTGGTGCGTCAGAACAACAAAGTAAAGTTACCACTGGAAAAGACCTATTAAGGCCTAAGTGCAATATAATTTGGCAAAAACTATAGTTTATGGTTACGGGCCAATAGTTTAAACTTGAGTTTACGCCCACCCACCCACCAAAGCTTTTGTTATAAATGGATTAGATAAGAAAAAAATGTTGGTGTTCAATCTGTTAATAACAAACACTTGGATGGGTGCGGGGAGCGGGGAACTGGAACCAAGTTTATAAGTACAAATAAAAAAAAAATGATAATATGCAATCTTTTATTAACAAACACTTGGGTGGGTGGGCGGAAACCCCACCTCATAATTACGGGCAAGTAGTTTGAACTGGGGTTTTTGACCACCCACCCAAATAATTGTTATCAATAGTCAACCTCTTTTCCTTATCCATTGCTTCGATAACAAACGCTTAATTGGGTGGGTGAACAGAAACTATGATTACTGGCAAGTATGTTGACCTTAAGTAAGAAAAACTTCAATAATTTTCTCTTTTATAGTTTGGACTTTAATTATTTTGTTGTTAGTTTTAACTACAGATTGTTTAGTGTCAAATTATATATTTTTGATTAAGTTTGCAGCGTATTACTTTTAAAATGTTTGGAAAACTAACAATTTTACTATTTAGTTTATTTTCCAATAAAATATTTCAGTATTTACGATTGTTTTTCTTGCACATTTCATAATTTTTTTAAAAATATTTCCGTCTACAAATAAATAAATAAAATACTCTGCTGTATGCAGAATTTCACCCAGAATCAAAATTTGTAAAAATATACAGGGTGTTCCATTTAAAAAAACGATGATGGATATCGTTACTCGAAACAGGTAAATTATATTTACACTAAAAACGTCAAAAGATAACTTATTTCTTGCTATTTAAGAATATATATATATTTGTTGGGTCTAAAATTTAAAATGAGAAAATTATAGCTTCCGGCGTTTTTTAGAAAACAGCCTGTATTTGTATTGTGATATACACTGCGCGACAAAAGTCTGGGTTCACTAACAATTTTTCCGATTTTTCGTACAGAATTTTTTTTATCCAGCTAAAACAAAATGTTAATGCTTATTTATCAAAAAACAAGTTTAATGACGTAGTCGCCAAATGCATAGCCGTACAATTTTTAATATAGTGCATGTTTTCCTTCTAACGTGCCTTATTCAGATTTTTGAGATTTGGTTAACAATTAAGTAGATGTTGTCAGGGATTTGTTTATCATGCTTCAAATGTTGCTGGCAAGTGTCAGTGTGTGCTGAAATTTAGTTTTGTGATCAAAATGCCGATATCTCCAGTAAGATGTGCACGGATAATTGCCCACATTGAAGAAGGACATAGCCAGAGAGAAGCAGGCCGTAGGAGTTTCTCAAAACGGGGTCCGAAGGATTTGGCAGAGGTATGAGGAAGATGGTCTACTAACAGCCAGAGCACGGTCAGGAAGACCAAGAAAAACTAATGCTCAAGATGACCAATTTATGTTGTTACAATCTTTGAGAAATCGCACTGAAACTGCAACAATTACAGCTAATGAGCTTGCTGCAGTCAGAAATGTTCAAATATCGGCACGTACAGTTCAGCGACGAATTCGAGAAAATAATCTAAAGTCTTATCGGGCTGCCACTGGTCCAAAACTTACGGTTCGTCACAAACAAAACCGACTGAATTTTGCTAGAACTTATCAGAACTGGGGGGCTGCCGAGTGGCGACATGTCTTATGGACTGATGAATCCCGTTTTACGTTGGATGCTCCAGACGGTCGTACACGGGTATGGAGGAGACCAGGAGAACGATACGCAGCATGTACCATGGCTCCTAGATCCAATTTTTTCGGAGGCTCTGTAATGGTATGGGGAGGGATTTCTGTCGAGGCTCGTACAGAACTACATATTTGTGAAAGAGCAGCCCTTAACGCAGATAGGTACATTAGGGATATTGTAGAGGAACATGTTGTACCATACAGTCACTTTATTGGAGAAAACTTTCAATTAATGCACACATGTGGCGAACATTACCCTCCAATATTTTAACGAAGTCGGAATTAGGTGTTTGGATTGGCCTGCTTGTTCACCAGATCTGAACCCTATTGAGCACGTGTGAGACCAACTGGGAAGAGCCATTCGAGCTCGCCCTGATCGCCCTCGGACCTTAAGAGACCTTGCAGCATGTTTGGTTGAAGAGTGGGACAGACTGCCGCAAGAAAACATTGCAACGTTGATTAACAGCATGTCTAGACGTCTGGACTGTGTTATTAGGGCTTGTGGTGGAAACACCAGATATTGAAAGTTTCGTTCGTACCCATAGTTCGTGTTTTTCACTTTTTTTTATAAACACTATATTTCTTTAGTATCCTAAAATGTAAGTAAATAAAGATTAATTATTAATTTATCACCAAAGGTGGTTTTTCATTTTTGTTTTTTGATAAACAAACATTAACATTTTGGTTTATTTGAAAAAAAAAAAAATAGGACGAAAAATCGGAAAAATTGTTAGTGAACCCAGACTTTTGTCGCGGAGTGTATATTATAAATATATAGTGTCATACAAAATTCGACTAGTCTACTGTTGTGAACTTGCAACTATAAAAAACGGTTGGTGCAGTCAAAGACCCTACCGGTTTCTACTTTTTTATCAAAATAAATATAGTTTTTAAGAGAAATCTTTATACTTATATTATTTCTCAAAATGTAGTAAATAATTGGATAAATTTTGCATTTTAAAGTCTTAATATTGAGAATGAGCATTTTTCTTAGTTTTTGTAACTTCATAGCATAATATTAAACTCATATTCTAAATATTGAATTGAATATTCGTATCAAGTGTTGAGATAAACTTCATTGTAATGTAATGTAATTTATTTCATTTATTTGATTAAATACATAATATTGGACATGTCAGGTAATAAAGATATTTGTACTATAAACAAAACAAAAAATACATGTATGTCTAAAATATTAACACTTATAAAATAAAATAAATTGTGTCAAAATAATAATTATTATAAAAAAATAGAAACAATACACAAAACTACTACAAAGGTAATAACACTGATGTCAATAAAATTTAAAACATAGAATAAAAATCACAAATTACAGTTGTTACAGATGGTTAAAAAGTCATTTAATGAATAAATTACATTTTCGCTAAGAAATTTTTTTTAAACAGTTTTTAAATTACTGAAAGTAGAAATACTTTTTATATTCGAAGGCAAATGATTGAATAGTTTTGGTCCAGCATGGTGTGCAGATTGCATACATTTTGTTGTTCTATGTTTTTGTAGATGAATATCTTTCGATGTTCTAGTGCTGTATGGGTGGTATAAGCTGTTTGAAGGAAGAGATTTTCTAATATTGTATATATATATATATATAATAAGAGTTTGTATAGATATATACTATACGCAGTTAATAATTTTGATGTTTTAAATGTTTCTTTGCAAGAAACTCCATAGTTTAAATTAAAAATTAATCGAATTACTCGCTTTTGGTTTATAAACACTCTTTTAAAATCAGCGGACTGGCCCCAGATTGTAATGTTGTAGCTGATTGCAGAGTATGTGTACGCGTAATATACATTCAGAAGTGTATTTTAATTTACTGAATTTTTTAAGATAAGTAGCATGTAGTAAGATTTGTTGATGGATGCACATACTATGTCTATTTCTTGAGACCACGTAAGATTTTGATCGATAAATGTTTCCAAATATTTTATGCATTTTGTGTCATAAAGTTCTGAGACACAATTAATTTTGTTTTGCGGCAAAAATATAATGCATTCGGTTTTAGTTTAGTTAATGATTAACTGATTATTTTCACACCATTTAGTAAAGTGACTTTTAACGGTATTTATTTTAAAGGGAAGTTCATTATAATTTGTAGCTGCAATAACAATTGCTGTATCATCGGCATAGAGAAGAACAGTGTCATTTGGTGGTAGAAAATTTGGGAGGTCATTTATATACAATGAAAAAACTAGAGGTGCAAGTAAGCATCCTTGAGGAGTTCCTATGCTTATTTTAAATGTATCTGAAAGAATGTTTTGATTTTTAACGTTTAATTTTCTATGTGATAAAGAATTTAACCAATGGTTTGTAGGTCCACGAATGCCCATAACCTCTACTTTTTTTAATAAAAACTCAATATTGAGGTAATCGAACGCCTTTGTTAAGTCAAAAAATATTCCAGCAACTACCATTTTATTATCAAGGTGATTTACTATGGTTTGCACTAACTGTACTGCAGCTGTTTCAACTGATCTGCCTTTTCTAAACTCATGTTGTTGAGGAGTAAAAATATTAAAACAATCAAGAAAGTGGATTAGTTTAGAGTAAACACATTTTTCAATTACTTTAGAGTAAAGACTTGTTATTGAAATTGGTCTATAACTTGATATATGAATTTTGTCATTTTTTTTTTAATATTGGAGTTACAGTAGCGCATTTTAATTTATCGGAAAAGATTCTATCTTTAACGGATTGATTTATAAAGTTGGTTAAAGTGTATTTGCAATGCTTTATTAGTTTTGCAAGTATGTAATTGTTATCGGATTTGTTTTTTAAAGTTTCTATGGTTTTAATAACATCAAAAGATAATACTGGTGTCCAAAAAAAAGTATTATTTAATGACGGCAACAGGGTGCACGTAGCTACATTATTATTTTGATATATAAATTGAATTTGATTGGAGATGTGTGTTGAAAAATATTTTCCAAAAGCATTAGCACAGTTTTTTTGTCTTCTAAAATGTTATTGTCTATTTCTAGTTTGATTTTTCTGTGAAATGATTTGTTTTTGCCAATTTCGTCGTTAATTATTGACCATGCACATTTAATTTTATTGGATGATTGGAGTATTTGTTTTTCATTATAAGCCAGTTTTTGATCATTTTGGAGTATTTATCGGACAGTTCTTGAGAACCAGTTATCTTTTTCAAGTAGTTTAATTCTTTTAGAGAATTAGTTTATTTTTATTTTTACAGACATTAATATTTTTGACGGGGAAGTAACATTCAAATATAGATATAAAATATGAAAAAAATTTAGTAAATAGAGAGTTGCAGTCTAATTGGTCAATAAAAACGTCCAGGTAAGTAAGAAACTCATTGAGGTCTGTGTTAAAATGTTTCATTAAATGCATGCTAAAGTCACGTTTTTTTAAATATTTATCATTTTTAGAAAGTGAAATTGATTGATTGAGTCATTGATTAAGGGCATACAGAGACGGTTTGAGCAAACTGATCTGAGAATCCGGTTTCAAAAACTTCTGGTACTGATACATGATCGACATTAGATATAAAATAGTCAATGCACGTGGAAGAGAGTTTACCGTTGTACATCATAACGCGAGTCGGTTCTTTGACAAACAAATTTAATTTAAATAAGTTTAAGATGTCGAATAGTGCTTTAGATTGATAATGTGTTTCAAAGTAGTCTACGTTTAGATCCCCGCATATGTGTATGTAGTTGTATTTAGTGCATAATTCTTTATTAGTGTATTAAAACTTTCACAAAATTTTTCAAAGTTGCTAGTAAGAGACCTGTATATTGTTATAATACAATTAATTTTATTATATAGAGTAATACAGAACTCAAAATCAATTTCAGAAATTAAATGATTATATTTATAAATAGGTAAACTTAGTTCGGAGATATTGTTTTTACAATAGATTAATGTACCTCCATGTACACTAAACTTCCTACAAAATGAAGATATATTTGTAAAGCCATTTAAATTAATAATTTTTCATTGGGTATCTGAAAGCCAATGTTCAGAAATACATACAAAATCAATGTTTTTGTTGTGTATAAGAATATTTAGCGGTGTGACTTTATTTTGTAGACAACAAATGTGAAAAAAATTTAGTTTGCATAATTTACTTATATTTAAGTCAAAAGTTTTGTTAGTTTGGTTTATAATAATGACTAAGTTTAAACAATCATTTTTATTTAGATTTTTTGATCCATAATTGTGTCTCCTAAAAAAGAATTTTCATTTATAGAATCACGTATCTTTTCGATACATATGTCCGTTTTATTTAGTTTGTTATTATCTAGTTCTAGATTTTCTTCAGAACTTATATTTATATTCTGGTTAAAGCTTCTGTCATTTGGATTTAATTTAGTTACTATTTTAATTAAATTGTTTTGATTTATATATTTACTGTTAATTTTAGTTTTATATAAACCATCAATGAAAATGAATATTTTGTAAGTTAAGCTACATTTTGCCGCCTTGTTCAGTTTAATTAAAATTGCTATTAAGGCCAGTTCCTATTACTAGCTTATTTATATCGATTAATGCTACTTTTTGTTTTAATCTATATCTATTGATACTATTAGAGAAAGATGTATTAATATTATCAACAAATTTGTTAAAAATTGGACGTCCACTATAGCGCATAACAGATACAAAAATAACATTTGTTTTACTTAAATCTAATAATAACATTTCTAAATAACTAGAGGATATATTGTACCCGCATCATTACCTCCCGCCATAATAATTACAAAATTTGTACAGAGCTAGTAAATGTTTTTGTAAGGCTCCTAACATCCCCAGTTACATTTTCAAACCTGGCGTTAGGTTTGAACAAAGCTTCAACATAAAATTGCATGAAATGTTGGTTAAAATATTTTAATGTATCACGTCCAAGTTGATTCGCTAGAATTAAAAGTTTTGGTTTATTTTTTCTTTAGTCACCAATAACTTTTGAGATTGTTATTATATCGTCCATGTTTTCATTTTGTTTAGTACATGATTCCGGCGTTAGAGATGAGCTTATATCCATATTTATTTTTTGTTTGTCTTCTCTGTGCGAATTGTTAGTTAGTGTAGACATTGTTATTTTATTTAGTACGTTAAAGTGAGTTTGCGTGGATATTGTTTCCATGGGTTGTGCATTTGATTGCGTTTGAGTAGATGCATTTGTGACGTGTTTTGTTCTTATTGATTCTGTTAACTTTCTTATTAATTCATTTTTGGCTATTATTTTAATGTTTAGAGCATTAATTTTGTTATTATTTTTTAAAATTTTATCGTTTAGCATTGTATTTGTTTGTTCAATGTCAGATAATTTCATTCTCAAATCCTGTAGCATATCTGTATATTCATTTACTTCTTCTTCTTCATTAGCTATAATGCAAATATTACTAATGTTGTATATTGTACTATTCAGTATTTCATTTGGATTGTTGGTTAGCTTTATTTTTCTACTTATGGGTGGCATAATTGGCCAGAAGTAATATTAAATTATATTTATGATAGATAAAATAAATCACAGTGAAATTAAAGACAATATACAATATGGATCAAAAGCACCAGCAGGGTCGTTTGCGGTGACTAACTATGTATAGAGAGGTAGACCACGGGTGAGAGAAGGTTATGTAACAATAGGAAATTTATAGAGCTAATTAAAACTGCTTTAAACATAAATATATACAATTAAAATTAAAACAACATTAGTTGAAAAAGAAAAATATAAAACAAACAAAAAAAATAAGTGGTAGTAAAATGAAGACTTGAACACACGAGCTTCAGTACGGCAGTCAGAAGCAAGACACACTACTCCACTTGATATGTGGTTTATATTATATTATTATGTCCGCCGTAAATTGCGGTAGTACAAAATGTATAAAAATTAAATATACGATGAATTATAAATTATATATGCTTTTAAACATAAACTAGTACAATAAAATAAAACTTAAAATAAAAACAAACAATGATACAGTAAAAGATAAATATAAATTTATATAAAATAAAACTGCAGTTGCCAGACTTGAACCTGAGACCTTTTGGTTTAAAACTCAGTTGCTAATCCTCTTGGCTATACGGCTACTCTAGCATGTTGTGTGTTTAAAATATTTCTGTTCAAAACAAACTTGTTTTACTGACATATGCATTGGAAAGTTTTACCAATAATAATGGCTTAAAATACCTTATGTGACTTCAATTTGTCAATTTTCACTTATTCACATAATTATAAATATATTTCAGTTTGTATTAATTAACATACTTTAATAATAAGTTACACTATTAAACACACACAAAATCACAGTTAATGCAGAGTGAAAAGAACAATAGATGCGACATTTCACACCATTGTACAATTATAATAATAAATATCCCTAAATTCGTAATTTGTAAGCATTCTTTTGATATAGGGACGTTAAAGACCCCACAGGTGTATCAATGTTACAATTTAAAGGTTAAACGATATTAACAAAAAAATATTTTTTTCCTAAAATTCCTCGTAAAACTTTTTTATTGATCATTTTTAAATTGATTTATTCTCCAATTTCTTTTTGCTTACACTCAATAAATTAAAAGCTTTGCTCACCCAACCATACAACTGTTTGTAATCAAATTTTTTTTTTTACTATACGTTCCAAATTTGTCATTTCCAAAAAAAAAATCAAGTTTTAAATAACCAGCACGGTTGGTGAATAAAATACTATTATTAAAACTACTTGCCTACAATCCAGCAATTTAATGGCACTGAACACCCACCCAATTGTTTGTCATCAAAAAGTTAGATTTGTCACCCTCTTCTCCCATTTTACTTACAGCATACATTTGCAAAAAAAATCAGTTTGTAGAACTAACTCTTTAATCAATCAAAACAACACAAAACAATCACCCAATTATTTGTTATTAGAAGATTAAATTTGTCTTCATCCTTTCCAAATTTACTGACTACTAACATTTTAGAAAAAAATACTACTCTTCAATCAAAAAATTGCCGCCCAACATGTCCAACACATCAAATTTTTACTTATTTTTCTTTAATATTTTACTAACAGATAACATTTAAAAAATTATTATCCAATTTAAAAAAAAAAAAAAAACACTTGAGTGAGTGGGCAAGTCCAATTAAAACTATTAGATTTGTGCAAAAATAACGTTTATGATTCTTTTAATTAATTAAAATGAAAATGCGAGTCAAAATTATATTCACGTTTGTCATATAATGTTTGACCACTTCAAGAAAAGCTAAAAAGCGGCACAGTCATTTTGCAATCTTAATTTTTTTTTTAGAAATAAAACAATAATTAAAAACAAATTAAAAAATAGTTTTGAAAATTCAAATCGGCTGAAACCAACCTCAAAGTTGATAAGAGAAGAGAACGGCAAATATTTTTGAAAAATGTATAAAATCGGCATAAGCTTTTGGTTACATAACAATCAACTCAACTACTGCAATCCATGCCAGGAAGCGTAACGTCTTTTACCACAAAAACAAGCCACTAAATGTCAAGCTTCAAAGTCAATCTATGGCTAATAATTCAACAAAGGCTCCACAAGCTATCACGTCTATTGTTTGCTAAAAACCTAAAAATCAATCACTGTTGGATAAATTTATTGATAATTTTACAGCATATAATGCTTTCAAAAACCGTAATTTCTTCTCTAGTGAAATTAACCGTCTTTCAATAAGTGGAGGTCAGTTTGTGATGTAAAATGTAAATACGCTTCAAAATAATCAGTTCGAAATTTTTTAAATATATTGTTGTTAATATTTGTTTATGATCAATAAAATTGAGTGCTCTAAATACCCAGCTAACTTTTTGTCATCAGAGGATTAGATTTATCATCCTATTCTCTTATTTTACTAAAAACTTATATTAGCAAAAAAAAGATCAAACTAAATTTCTAAATATTATTTCATACAAATCTCTAGTTCACAATCACAAACCCGTCTATTTGCACAAGTAATTAACATTAATAATAAAGTTGTCCGTCTCTCCTCTTATAATTAATTAACAACTAACAATCATATTTCAAATACAATAACAACTCAAACATTAAATAAAAAAAAAAATCAATCTACAAACTTCCAGTCTGCAATTTGAAACTAGGTAACCTGTCCACCCACTCAAGTATTTGTTTGTAATCTAGAAACTACTAATCTGTTTCCCATGCTGATTAAGAGAGGAGAATAGTTGCGCTATTATAAGGACTCACAGCATCAAACTCAGCAAGAAAACGCCTAAGTATAATTGAATAAAATTTTCACACATTGAAGAAGAAAGTCCAATTTGTGTCCTTAAATTTGTAAAAATTTGATGCAATAAGTTGTTTCTCCGCAATTAATTTAAATAAATATCGTTTTTAATTAGTTTTTTATTAATTTTTTACTCGTTAAATATAACTTCAAATTTTTAAACAAAAACATAAAGACATAAAATATTGTATGTAGTTCAACATATAAAAAGAGTGATTACTAAAATCGCGTTTTGTTCTACAAGAACCAATTTTAATATAAAAATGGCGCTGTACGTGTCGATATTTTTCTAGAGAGAAAGGTTCACCGATATTCTCGTAGATGTGATAGGATTTAATATTTTTCCATAACAATACTACTAGTGGCACCACAACAGGATGGGGCAACTAAAATAGGCAAGACAGAATCAATCAATTGGGTGTCTGAAATAAATGTCTTTGCTTACTTTATCTGGATCTCAAGTTATGTAGGAATCAATGGCAATCAAAAACAAGCTAGCAAAGCTTAATGGCAATAACTTTACAGCCAAGACATGTGTTTTTTACAACAAATAATATTGTCTAGCCAGCAAACCAAATAATTTGCTTTTTAAAACTATTAAGCTGCAATATATCAAAACTGTAATTATAGCGTAAAATTTGTCCAAAACGCAAAGAACAAGTTATCCTTTCACAACTGCGCATTAGTTACTACCAATAAACCCACGGGCATTAGTTGGCATCCAAGAAGTTTTCAGTTTGTCATATTTGTTATGTGTCATTAATGAAAACTCCAATTTAAACTGTTACTCTACAACAAAGAAATTAAGTACTCAGCCCTTCCACTTAATTGTTTGCAATTGAAAAATTAAATTTGTCAATCTCTTTTTCCATTTTTTGACAGTTAACTTTTGCAAGAAAATCAAATTTTTGAATAACACTTTAGTTAAAACTATTTACCTACAATTAAAAAACTGAAAATCTTTTCAACTGTTTTTAATAAAGTTGTAACGTGTAGTGCGTAGGAAATGGCTTGATAAGCCACACAACTTCTACGTTATTGTAGTTGGTAATAAAAGAACCAATCTGGTGGGGCAAGTTTCCGCAAATACTCCGAAAACCCTGCAGCCACATTTAATATAAATCTGGTTGATCCCGAGAAAGGTCTTTGACGCGAGTGCGGAAGGCGTCATATGTAATTAGTACAATTTATAATATATATTTATGCCAACATGGATAATATAATAAAATTAGTAATGCAGAACCTAGCGCTCGTATCATTATATAATAAACCCTACTCGTCCTTTCACAAAACCAGGCTCCGCCGACAGTAAGCCGGAGCCGCCACTTCAGGTGGTGCATCTTTGCGCTCTTATTTGACTGATAACTAACGTTTAACGTTTTCAGAAAAAAAAACATCAAGTTTTTAGACAAATAATATTTTGGTGGGTGAGTAGAGCACTAAAGTTTAAACTATTTACTAAACATCAAAAAATTAAATAACCCACTCATTCAATTGTTAATAATAAAAATTTTAAAATTAAATTTTTTTCCTGCAGCTAATATAAAAATCCAATTTCTAGATAATCATCACTTCCATGGTTTTTAAAAATATCCCAATTAAAACATTTTGCTTACAATCAACGAATTAAATGTCTTGCTTAATGACATAACTGTTGGTCATTAAAAGAAAATATTTGTCACTTTTTTCTCCTATTTTACCTACATCAAAACACTGATACTATTTGCTTATAATAAAAATTAAAATGCTTTTTCCACGCACCCAAATGTTTGATTAAAGGTTTGAACTTTACCGACAACCAACGTTTGTAAAAATAACAATTTTTTAAATAACCAACTTTTTGATAAGGAAACAACTCATTTTAATAAAAATTTCCAGTCCAATTAGTTGCCTGGCTCTTATTCTGTGTTCAAATAACAATTAAACATGATTGCTCAAATGTAATATCAACACAAACATCAAAACTAAAAATATCCAATTTGTAGACAATAAACACTTAAGTAATTAGGTGGGTTACTCCAATACAAACCAACATGAACTAAGTAATCCACCAAAGTACTTGTTATCCAAAAATTGGTAATATAAGCAGAAGGATCTGCTAACATTAACATAAAAAAAAAGAAGAAAAATTCAATCTCTAGGTGATATACCAATACAAATTTTTTGTCTACAATCATAAACTAAATGACCTCACCCAACCGTTTGTTATCAAAAAAATTAACTTGTAACCCTCTTTTCCTACAAAAAATAAAAATATCCATTTCAGTATAAGACAGCGCATGGACATTATGTTAATCCTACCACCCCCGTCCACCCTCCTAAACGTTTGTTATCATGGCTAAAGAAGAGTTGTAGATTTTAAATCAATGATAACAAACATTTGGTTAGGTGGGCAAAAATTTCAGTTTATGGTTACTAGTAGTAATTTAAAGTGAGATTTCCACCCACCCAAGCGTTTCATATCAATGGATTGAATAAAAAAACAATGTTGGTGTTCAATTTGTTGTTAACAAACACTTGTTAACAAATTACTCGCTTGTATTTATAAACTGGGTACCCAAGCGTACGTTATCAAAAAATTGGATGAGAAAGAGTTTATAATATGCAATTTTTTAATAACACACACTTGGGTGGGATTGGGAACTCCATACGTTCAAACTTGGCTTCCGTCCATCCAAATGTTTGTTATTAATAGATTGAATGTCAACCTCTTATAATTATTTAATACCAAATGCTTGGGTGAGTAGAAACCCCCAGTTTATAATTACAAGCAAATAGGTTAATCTTATGTATAAAAACCTTAATGATTTTGACTTTTATAGTTTGCACTTTTATATTGTTGTTACTTTCAACTAACAAATGATTGGAGTAAAATTATATAGTTTTGATTAAGATTTTTTAAATTTTTTGTAAAACTAACAATTTTACTATTTGGACTTCAAAAAAATTTGCGGTGCTTACCATTAAAAAATATTTAAGATCAATTTGTAGGATATAAATATAATTTGTAATAATTTTATTCAAAATTTCATAAATTTTGTAAAAAAAACCTCAATGGTGTTCACGTTTATAGTTAAAACTTTAATTATTTTGTTGATACATTCAACTTTAAATAGTTTGGAATTAAATTAAGTAATTTGAATCAAGTTTTTTCAAATATTTTGCTTTAGCTAAATATAGTTTTATTAATTTTTCATATTTCAAAAATTTTATAAGAAAAACCTCAATAGTCCTTACCTTTCTTGTCTACACTTTAATTATTTTGTTGTTAACTTTAGTTTTAGATTGTTTAGGATCAAATTATATAATTTGGAACAAGTTTGTACAATTTTTTTTTAATTGAAAAACTAACTAGCTTTTAGACTTTAAAAAAATTGACAAAACTTGCAATTAGAAATCAATTTATAGGAGTTTAATATAGGTTGTATTAAATTTCTTTAATATTTTATAAAATATGAAAGAAAAATCTCAATGGCCCTCACTATTCTAGTTTTGACTTAATTATTTATATATTTCTTATAATTTTAAATTGTTTTGAGTTTATTTATATAGTTTGTAGAGTCCTTTTGTTTTAAATGGTCAATTTATAATATTTTCGGCTTTTTTTTATTAAGGGTTGCAACATAATAGTAGATTGTTTTTTTTTTTGAGTTATTTCAACTCACTTGTAACATTCCAAAATTAAATTAATCAATTTAATCCGTTTTTAGATCTTCAAAGCAACAAACTCATAACAGGTTGCATTGTGAAGGTAAGGGACTAACTAATTAACCAATTATTTCCACTAATTTATCATGCAATTTAATAAAAAAAAATCAAAAAAATATGTTTTTGCTATATTTAAAGCTTCAAATAATTACTAATTGCAATCTAAGAGTAGGAAATCTATCAAATTGTTGATTTGTGCAAATTACTGCTCTAAATTGTTTAAAGGTTGCGCTTGAGTATGTGGAAGAAGTAAAGATTTTAATTTTTAAATAAAAAATATTTTTTAATGAGTACAAAATACTCATTACACGCATTATTAGGCTAAAAAGCTCATAATTTTTAATGAAATTAAGTTATTAAGACAACTATTAAAAAATTCTGCTCAAAAAATTTGAGTTCAGAAAACTAAAATTCATTTGAATTAAGTAGTTTCTAATTACAAGTTAGTAGTTTAAACTGGGATTTCCGCACACCCACTTAAACGTTCATAATCAAAATATTGAATAAGTAAGAGATGTTGATATTCAATCTTTTGATAACGAACACTTAGGTTTGTCAGCGGAAACCCTACTATATGATTACTAGCAAGTGGTTTAAACTCGGGTTTCCGCCCACCCACTCAAGCGTTTGTTATAAACAAATTAGATAAGAAAGAGATGTTGACATTCAATATGTTGATAACAAACAGTTGGATGATTAGGCAAAAAACATAGTTTATGATTACGTGCAAATAATTTCTACTAAAATTCACGTCTACCCACCCAGACGTTTGTTATTAATGAATTGAATAAGGAAGAAATGTTGATTTACAATCTTTTAATAACAATTGGGCGGGTAAGAATCCTAATACATGATTAGTGGCAAGTAGTTTAAACTCGGGTTCCCGCCTACCCACTCAAGCGTTTGTGTGTAACGGCCGCCAAGCGGCGCTACTTGCCGTATCACACGCCTACCTCGGAGAGCAAAGCGCAAATATAAAAGAAATGCGTTTAATATGTTACGGGTATATCCATCCCGTAGTCACGCTTCCGACGGAACGCGCGCAACCAATCACGCGCCATCCAAAGCATATAAAACTCCGCAATTTTTGTTTGCAGTACCGCAGATCCTGAGACCAGTCAAGAAGTCAACATCGAGCCCCGACGAACAAAGCACAGTGTCAGGAACGACTGGAACTCCGTCCCACCGTCACAACTTTCCATTCCGGCAGCTCCCCAAAACGGTAACCGCGGCAAAGAGGTCCGGAGACAAAAAAATTCCGTCTACGACTTACTGTACCGTCGCCGGCTTGCCTACGACGACCCAACGACGCACCAAGATCCATATTCGGCATCCAACAACTGCACAAAAGCTCTATTCTAACGGCATTGCACCCCCGCCAACGGGAAACATTCAGTACGGCCACTATAGGTAACTCTACGCTCCCTCACGTCGTACAACACAAAACTTATTGCCTAAGTCCTCCCGGGAACCGCACTCTGTGTGAGAGTGTCAGAGGTAATAGCGCACTGTGTGTGCGCGTTAGTGTAAAAGGTACTCTGGGTAGGTACAAAGTGTGGGCCTTCTGGGTGAAGGTTTCCGTCGCATAATACACTTTCTTAGTTACAAAACATCAGCTATGCAGACATCAACACCCTTATCTGGAGTGGCAACACTCTCAACCTTAAACCGGCCGTCTCCTACACCTCCATGGAAGAGACGCCAGTGACAAAGATGTTCCAGTCAGTCGATTGATACCTACGCAAACTCTCATAGTAATCTTGAACGCTAGATATAAGACGTTGCGCCGACAAACCTCCTTACCACAAATACTTCATGCTAAACTTTGCTACAACCCTGGAACACTCTACTGGAACCCCAATGACGACCCTCGCTACGCCCCACGGATACTCTATAGAAATAATGCCGACCCTCGCTAGGACCCAGGACTTTTTTTATGATACGCTATACCGCACCACGACGACCTCTGATCTGCCCCAGGTCTATGCTAACCGGGTCTCCAAGTTCACCTCGACAACACCGTGAGCAGTAGCTCCGCTCCCGGCCCTCTACCGCCGTGTTGGAACCATACCGACACAGGACGGCAAACACTTAGATACCTCGATGGCTAACCATGGAGAAAAATTTATCATTGATTGGCGGTGGAGACGTGGAAACAATGAATATAACCAGTAACCACCTACGTCACAACTATTGTGCGGAACCTTTTCTTTTCATGTTGAGAAGAAAACCGGTAACTCGTGATCAAAAAACTAGTTAAAGAAGGAACAGTTTAGTGAGTAAGCAAAAACCATAACTTATGATCACGCGCAATTAGTTTCAATTGGAGTCCACCCAACAAAGCGTTTGTTATTAAAAATTTGAATAAGAAAAAAATGATGATGTACAATCTATTTAAAAAATTTGGACCGGTGGGCAGGAACCCTAATATATAATTACTGACAAGTAGTTTAAACTAAGGTTCCCACCCACCCACCCAAAAATTCTCTCTAATTAAGTAATTAATTAATTAATTTAAATTTTTTGCAGAATAGAAGACATCTGCTACCAATTTTTTGCTTAGATAGAAGAAAACATTCAAATCTTTAAAAACTATCAAAAAAAAAAAATCAAAAAGTTAAAGAAATTTATGGTTTCTCTATAAAAAGCAATTCGGATATAATTAACCTGCATAAAAATAATTTGAAGCAGATTCAACTAGACCAATTTAAGAAACGTGCAGCAGAAATTGTGTAGCCCTGATAACCTTTATCTTAAAACTAAACTGTCCATCCCGCCATTAACGTCAAAAAAAGTTCTAGCTCAAGGTTTCACTAAAAAAGCGTTATCTTTTTCTAATTTTTCCGCAACCGCAAACCCAAACCAGTAATCTAGCTCAGTTCCGGCCCAGGCTTTTCTTAAAATACCTGTTTCAAACCTAAGCAAATTCGCATCCTAAATACCATCAACGTAGTCTACTTTAAAACGTTGCCTTTAAATAAAAAAGTTGCTTTGGTACAGTAGAAAAATAAGTCAAAAAAACTAAAAATAAAATGGATTAAGTTCATTTCTATTAATTTAATTTATAATTAACCATTAAACGCTTTACATCAGGTCCTTTTAGGCTTAGCTAACAAAGCCAAAAAACCTTCAACTAAGACTCCTAAAACGCAAGCAATCAATTTAGGTCCGCCTTATAACCCTTCAAGCCTCCCAACCTCTTCAGTATCTTTAGAAAATGTTGATACAAAGTGCCCTTCTTTTATTGTTGTACAAGATAAAACCGTATTTTAAGGGCTGTTGGCCACATTCAAAAACATAAACGTAACCATCTGGCGCAATAGATGGTAAATGTAAACGTGGTTGATGGAATTTTGATGCATTTGCTATTCAATTCAGATTTTCAGATTTTTAATGTTTTAAAGCATTTTAAAGACACTACCCCTTTTAAGTCAGCAAAAAGATACTGAAATACGTTATTAAAACCGCACCAGACTGCACCTAGACCTGGATTTATTAAATTAAATTAAAGTGCAGAAAAAATAAAAAGATTTAGTTTCTCAAACCTGTGCATTTGCATTAATATTTAAAGTAAACTGTGAAACTGTTTACTTTAAATATATGCAAATTTTTAGATATGCAATGGCATCATTGCCACACTGCAGTTTTAACTGCAGTAAGACAAAAAAGTCAATGCATGCAACAACATTCGCCGCGAGCAAAAAGCCAAACATTGCAAATTACAAAAGTTGCCTAGCTCATCTCAAGCTGAAAATAAACCAAAACTCATCAACAAGTCCTGTTCCACAGCACCTGCTTTTTAATAATAGAGTCAAATTCTTCTCTAGAATGCAAACAACAAAAAAATAAACAAAAAATATAACTAAGGGAGGTGATCATTGTTTTAACCGCGCAAAATAAAATTTTACATTGTACCAGCAAAAACAAACTACAACTTAGATTAAAGTTTTTAGTACAATCACAATCCAAAAGTTGTTCTTATATACCAAAAAAAAATTGTTTTAGAACAATTCGGAACCTACAGATAAGTGTAGAGTCCCTTAACAACCTCTTGCAGGTGACAGAAATAAGATATATAAAATTTATAAAGTTTAAACTTGTCAATATGATCGCTACTGAGACAACCAATGTATTTGCTACAACTGACATAACATTTAACATGATTTACTTTTGCGAAAAAGGCATGCCCAATACCATCTTCTTTATCAGAAGTCACAGGCAATAGTATATATATATATATATATATAAAGATTTTATGTATAAGTATATATATATATATATATATATACATAAAATCTTTTTGAAAACAGAAAAATATTTCTAGTTTTATTCTACATCCGGTGTGAGACACATACACTAGTGTTTCAAAGTATGCTCCCTTTATCAGTATGACTAGCATATCACTGGTCAAAGAAACAATTTACATAAAATCACAAAAACTTTAATACATTTTATGTATAAAAATATAAGTGTGGTAACAACAATTAGTAAAAAGAAAGGAAAACAACATAAAACCTGAATTGCAGATATGTTTAAATTTACAAAATTGCATAATTCAAAACTTATAATAATCTCAGCAATTTAAAAATAAATAAAAAAACTATTGATTTTTAAAATTTTGTAAACAATGCATTTAAAATGATCATAAAACCAGAATATCCTTTTTATTAGTACTCCAAAATAATACAACAAGCATAAAACCGTAGCTAATTATCAGTTATACACTTACAACAACACTAAATTTAAGCTTCGTTCATTTAACCCCATCATGAAAAATTTACGACATAATTAAAAAGTTTAATTTCCAAAGTTTAATTCATACATTAACGATTCAATTAGCAAGCCTCAAATTTGACCGTGAAACTTGAACAAAAAAATCATTATTATCTTACAGAGCAAAACTTTGAATATTATAAGGGACCTTAAGGAACCATTCAATATTATCAGCTAATTTCATATTCTATTAAGTATATTGAAAGGGATTTCTTCAAGAATGTAATAAAATTAAACAAAACCCATAATGTAACAAATATTTCAGCTTTTTGTTTGATTAAATACCGAAATCTACAAAATCTTTTTTATTCGTACAAAACTTGATTAAATTCAAACTGGGTATCGGCTCTGTTCATAAGAGAGTATATCATAAAGAAAGTTATTTCAATAAAGTTGAGGGCACGGACGAGATTAAACGGTATATAAAAAGGCCGATTCTTCTCATACAGAAAAAACCTTTTAGTAGTAGATCAATATATAACTGGAAATATTTCAAACTAATGAATTGCATTGTTTAATTGAAACAATGCAAATGTTTGTGCTTTATTATGGATTGCACTTCAATTGAATTGATATATTGTAATGTGTTGTATGCAGGTTTTGTTTGATAGTTAAACTGAAAATTAATATAAATAGTTTGAATAAAAATATTTTATTAAAAACTTTATACAACTGAATATTAATTAATTTGTTGCTTTACTTACAAAAGCTTCAATTGAAAAACTATTTTTTTGTTCAACTTTATAAAGCCTGTTATTTACATTTGAAAAAAAAAACAATTTCTGGATAATAAACTTATAGGTGAGTGGGTCACCTAGTTCATGATTGTGGATTAGTGTAATCCACCCAAGTGTTTGTTATCAAAAAACTAGAATTTTCTTCTACTCACTCGTTTCGTTCCTTTGTGATTCTAAAGCCTATTTTTATTTATTCAACCTTTGATATACAATATACTATATGATAAAACTAATAAAAAATAATAGCTATTTGTATGTGCTATGTGCATATGTATTGTCCATTTAATTAAAAACTGTGGCAAATAGATTCTACCTTTTATTAAATTCTGTCAACTGACCCGTCGCTCGAGTTATATACATATATCCATCAACCCATACACATATTTTTTTTCTACACTCACGTACAACAAACAAATGCATATATATTTCATATTCAAATTTAAAACACGAGTCTGACTATGTGTGCTGTGCGGTGAAGTGCAGGAAATAAATCGATGTTCCAATTCTGTTCAACAAATTGTCTTTTTGCAAAGCGACGTGTGTACGTCTGGGGAAAGATGAAATTTCGTCTCCTTTTTTTTTATTAGGTGATGTCTGCAAGGAGAAGATAGAATGGGGGACCCAATGATAAGTTAATTTTGAGAAACTTGTTTTAAAGTATTAAAATTACATACAACAAATATTTCTTCCTCAAATTATATGATAATAAATAGCAATATTTTGATAGCAAGATTTTAAAATGAAACTCGTTCAATCACAGGAGAGAAAAAAGGTTCATTTAAGATCCTCGAAAGTTCGCAATCCCTTTCGCTGGATTAAGGACGCGAGTTTCCTTGAAGATGGTTGGGCGTAATCTTGTAGTTTTTTTTTGTTGCAGACTATTCTGTTAACTATCTAATATACTCGTGTATATAAAGATTAATAGTTTTCCTTATTAATATTTTACACAAAAAAACTATACAAATTAATTAATTAATTTACTCGTATTGTTATAAATAATATTTTTGATTTAATCTCAATCAAATATTAAATACAATATGATTACCAAATCCAATTAGATTAATTAATAAATACCATAATAAATACAGATTTATTGAAATTGCCACAAATGTAATATTTTACTAAATGTACATTCAATTTATTTTATACGCAATTGATTACTGCTGTACTTGAACTAACCTTGGCTCAATTGGCGACGCACAATGCCGGAACTTTTCACTCGTATTTTGGCCAGTATTGATGATATCACGGCCCAATTTTCACTCCACTTGTTTATAATCTATTGCACTTTATGATGGTTATATTTTTTTTGTTTTAATTGAATTATTTTTGCAAATTTTAAGTAGCCTCAAGGGTTGCGTAAATCACTTGCGCTTGCCGGTTGTTTACTGAGGAGTGGAGTGAGGAAGGTCTAGTTAAGGGAATAGTAGTGGGAGAAGATGGAGGGGAGCGCTCGTTAGTTGTTAATCCACTGCTATACGAGCTTTATGTTGATTACTTGCATATTCAGAATGCGCACTTCTGAATAACCTCTCAAAAAAATCACTTATACGGTACAGTTAGATTGAAAGGTTGTACACATTAATGTGTAAAACTTTTTTTAGTTGGTAGTCCGCTTCCAAATATTTGAAAAGTGAATCCGACACATTAAGTCTTCAGATGATTTCCCTGCCCAGCCAGAATAATCTAATGTAGTTTTAAAATTTTTACTGAAATGCATTTTTAAGCAATTTTTGCGCATTTTGTACGCGATTTTAAAGTTTTTAAAGCCTTTTAGTATTTTTTGTATACTTTACACTTTAAAACGCGTTTCTTAAACGTTAATTGAATGCATTTTTTAAACAATTTCAAACAAAAATATAACAATTTTTAATGATTATCGAGCATTTTCTGAGCAATTAATAACAGAATTATGCAACTTTTTTGTTTAAATTTGAGTTTAACAAAATTCAACAAGTTTTCGTTAATTTGTTTTTCCTTAAAGCATTTTGAATTCCAAAACGGCAACATAATTGCAAATTTATAGGTTATGTAAAAAGCAAATTTAATCAAATTTAAACTTAGAATATAAAAGTTATGCAACTTTTTTGTTTTAATCTGACTTTAACAAAATTCAAAAAATTTCCGTCATTTTGCTTTTCATTGAAGTTTTTTAAATTTTAAAATGACGTCATAAATGCATACTGATTAGTTATGTATAGAGCAAATTTAATCAAATTTAAACTTAAAATAAGAAAGTTATGCAACTTTTTTGTTTAAATCTGAGTTTAACAAAATTCAAAAATCTTCCTTTATTTTGTTTTTTCTTAAAGTATTTTGAATTCCAAAACGACATCATAATTGCAACTTTATAGGTTATGTATAGAGCAAATTTAATCAAATTTAAACTTAGAATAAGAAAGTTATGCAACTTTTTTGTTTAAATCTGACATTAACAAAATTCAAAAATTATCCGACATTTTGCTTTTCCTTGAAGTATTTAAAATTTCAAAATGACATCATAATTGCATATTGATAAGTTATGTATAAAAAAATTTAATCAAATTTAAACTAAGAATAACAAATGTACGCAATTTTTTTGTTTAAACCAAAATTTAACAAAATTCAAAAATCTTCCGCTATTTTGTTTTTTTTTAATATTTTAAACTCTAAAATTACGTCATAATTGCATATTTATGAGTTAGGTATAGTTAGAGCAAATTTAAACAATTTCAAACCTAAAATAAGAAAGTTATGCAACTTTTTTGTTTAAATCTGAGTTTAACAAAATTTAAAAATCTTCCGTCATTTTGTTTTTCCTTCAAGTATTTTGAATTCCAAAACGACATCATAATTGCAATTTTATAGGTTATGTAAAAAGCAAATTTAATCAAATTTGAACTTAGAATAAGAAAGTTATGCAACTTTTTTGTTTAAATTAAAATTTAACAAAATTCAAAAATTTTTCGCAATTTTGTTTTTCCTTGAATTATTTTAAATTCCAAAATTACGTCATAACTGCTTACTTATAGGTTATGTATAAAACACAATTTAATCAAATTCAAACTTAAAATAAGAAAGTAATGCAAATTTTTTGTTTAAATCTGAGTTTAACAAAATTCAAAAAATTTTCGTTATTCTGTTTTTCCTTAAAGTATTTTGAATTCCAAAACGACATCATAATTGAAAATTTATAGGTTATGTAAAAAGCAAATTTAATCAATTTTAAACTTAGAATAATAAAATTATGCAACTTTTTTGTTTAAATCTGACTTTAACAAAAATCAAAAAATTTCCGCCATTTTGCTTTTCATTGAAGTTTTTTAAATTTTAAAATGACGTCATAAATGCATACTGATAAGTTATGTATAGAGCAAATTTATTCAAATTTAAACTTAGAATAAGAAAGTTATGCAACTTTTTTGTTTAAATCAAAATTTAAAAAAATTCAAAAATTTTCCGTTATTTTGTTTTTCTTTAAAATATTTTAAATTCTAAAACGACATCATAATTCCAAATTTATAGGTTATGTAAGGAGCAAATTTAATCAAAATTGAACTTAGAATAAGAAAGTTATGCAACTTTTTTGTTTAAATCTGACTTTAATAAAATTCAAAAATTTTTCGCCATTTTGCTTTTCTTTGAAGTATTTTAAATTTCAAAATGACGTCATAGTTGCATATTAATAAGTTATGTATAAAGCAAATTCAATCAAATTTAAACTTAGAATAAGAAATTATGCAACTTTTTTGTTTAAATCAAAATTTAACAAAATTCAAAAATCTTCCGCAATTCTGTTTTTCTTTAAAGTATTTTAAATTCCAAAATTACGTTATAATTGCATATTTATAGGTTAGGTATAGAGCAAATTTAAACAAATTTAAAGTTAAAATAAAAAAGTTATGCAACTTTTTTGTTTAAATCTGAGTTTATCAAAATTCAAAAATCTTCCGTTATTTTGCTTTTCCTTGAAATATTTTAAATTTTAAAATAACGTCATAATTGCATATTGATAAGTTAGTTTGTAGAACAAACCACTGACCAGATCGTAATTAGTTAAACGGACGTTTTGTTGTTTAATTGTTGTTGATCCATAAAAGGAGTGGCGGTCTCTTCAAAACTGTTTACATATATTATTTTAACCACGTTCTGATACTCATAAAACTACGCAACTGTTTGCAAGTTGTTGGTCTAATGTTATTGCAGATAAGTTGGAGATGGTGCCCTAAAGATTGATTTATTAGAACCGTGACCATGTGTTTTAAATACTCGATTTTAGGTTGCTTAAAATTGCATTTTTTCTGGTTACACCGCAGCCCATATTTGTATTATTTTTGTATCAACAACCGGAGGTGTCCCATGTGATTGTGGTACTAGGCCAAAAACACAACGTAGTCACCAAGGTACTACATATTTTTTATGTTATTTTTATTAAGACAAATAAAGTGCTATTATATACTCCTAAAACTGCGCAGTTGTTTTCGGGTTAAAGGTCTAGAATGCAAAGTTAAAAATGATGCTGTAAAGGTTGGTTTTCTTGAGTCGTAACTGTGTGCCTCAAATACGTAATTTTAAATTTCCGAAATCGTTTTTCTTCTGGTTGCACTTCAACTCATATTTTTGCAACTTTTCTATTAGATGTTTGCGTTTGTGGTAGTTGATCAAGTACACAACGATGTCATCAAAGTTTACCAACTCAAACTTGCCAATCCTTCCGCTTGTATTTTATCCATCAGCTTTTGGAACAACTCAAAGACATTTTTAATATTAAAAGGCTTTTAAGTTGTCTATCTTTGTGTACTAGCATATGCCAGAAGGTCAAATTCAGTTTGGAGAAAACGGTTTTCAAATAAAAGTATTAAGATTATAATCAATTAAAAATAATTAAAGATTTAAAAAATTGTTACACAATAATTAAGCATAGAAAATTATTTCAAAAATTCAGCACATTCAATAACACTAAGCACTAAGTTTTTAGTTATTCAAAAATTTAAAAAAAAATGTAAAAAAAAATTATTTCAAAATTGCAAGCTTTTGATTAAATTCTTTAGAAATTTTATATTATAAATGCCTTTTAGGTCTAATGGTCACCGAGTGATTTATACTAAGAAGCAAAAAATAAAAATTAGTATTTCAGATTACAAGGTAGATAGAATAAACTTCCTAGTTTTAACCAATTACTGACGGGTCCCTAGAGTAGGTAGAAGAGTGTAGGAAGTGTGGTTTGGTTGAGGCAATAACGTCATTTTCAATAGTAAGCATGTCGTGGTCGGAAGAGCAACGCGGCTTTGTTGATGACAATTTTTGAAAAAAACGAGGAAAGTGTAGTAGCGACGCATAAAGTCTTTTGCAAGCGCTTTGGTTTAGCTTGGCACTACAAAATTCCTGACCCAAAAACTATTCAAAAATGTATCAGTTATGTAATCAAAATAAAATGTGCACTTTGTAATAAACCAATTAGGTGACCTAAAAGTGCGAGAACACTCAAAAACTGTCCTTGAGTTTTTGCCCAGAACAACACGGCAAATTTTACACACAGACCTTAAGTTATGATAATAGTCTAGGAGTTGAGCCCACTATACTGCGTGAGGCGTACAGACGCTTGCAATGCAATTTTAATAACTGTACCCCCGGCGCTATTGGTTTTAACAAGATGGAGCCACGGCTTATACTGGCCGTCGTTCACGCGATCTTCTGCAACAGTTGTTTTCCGTTCGCCTGATCTCGTTGCAAAGATATGTTTTTCTATGGAAATACCTCAAAAATAAGGATTACAAAGCTCGACCTTGAACTGTAAATGCATTAAAAGATGGAATTGAAGACGCAATCGCCAAAATCCCTCAAGTTATGTTGGCAATAAGGGCCAAAAACTTTGTGGAACGCCTCAACATGTGTATTGCTTGAAAAGGCCACCATTTGAACAACATTATTAAAAAAAACCAAAACAAAATAGACAACAAATATGGTAATAAGACAAAAAAATACAAAAAATATTGACATAAAAATTGAAATAAATAACATACCAATTACTAGAACAAAACAGACAAAATACTTAGGAACAATATTAACTGAGAAGCTCACCTAGGATACACATATTAACAAAATATTAAAGAAAGCGTAGCAACAATAGGAGCTGTGTATAGAGCTAGGCAACGCATTACAAAAGAAACGGCGATAAGTATATATCATTCACTATACTTAGTTAAAATTAACTATTTAATAAATATATGGGGAAAGACAACAAAAACGAACAAAAAATTTAAAGACAACAGAACAAAATTCTAAAAATAACACACAAACTACCAAAACTAACACCAACAGAAGAAGTATACAAAATAATTAACGAAACAAAGATAAACAAAAAAATAAAAATAAAAAAATACAAACTAATATAGAAAATTAAAACTAAAAAAAACAAAACCAACCTCCAAATAAAAACCAACAAAGAAATTTACGGACATGACACTAGAAGAAGTATCAATATACATATACACACAACAAAAATAGAAAAGGAAAAACAAACAATACTAGACAATAGACTAGATAATATTCTAGCTGATTTCAAAGAAACGCAGAAACAATTCTCAGAAGTCAATAAAGCATTTAGTTTTTTAGAACTTCAAATTTTTAGAAAACTAATTTACAATTTCTATTAAGTCAAACCGCTTTTTATAACTATAAGATTACGGTTTACATTTTAAAAGTATATAATGCAATCATAATTTAATAAGCAAAAAAAATAAAACCAAGATATAAAATTGAAGATAATCAAACAAATTGCACTTTACCAAATCCGTATCAAAGGTTTTTTTGTATCCAATAATTTTTTGCAGCAAAACAAACAAATTAAAAAACTATTCATTTTTTACTACTCTTCTATATTGCTCTTAATTTTTAACTAATTTCCACACAATCATCTATTTATTACAGAAAGAGCATCCCTTTAAACTAACAGCAAAATCTGACAAACAACTAGTAATTCATTTAAAGGTACAAGTTTGATTGATTGATTTGTTAATTTAATCACTATACAAAAAAACCAGTCTTATATTTTTTTTAAAGTTTATCAAATATTGGCCGTAATTGCAGAAAACATGGTTCCAATTTTAATGACGCTTTTGAACATTTATTTATTTATTATTTATTTATTTGTTTTTATTTCCTATTAATACAATAAGAAAACGGCAAAGTTCAGCATATTGCTGATCTACCACTTAACCATTACATTTTTACAATAAAATTTTATCTTAATTGTTCTTTTCACAAATTAGATGAAGTGGCATTTGGCATATGATTCTATTCTAAATGAAACTTCACATCAATATACTCTGTTTATTTAATTTTTTAAAACTAACATATTTTTATTATATATTAAATTTTAAACAAAAAATTAGACTAATTATTAGAATATAAAGCTTAGGTCTATGTTTTTTTATTTAAACCTTTAAAATGACGTATTGTACGTATTTTTTTCATTTTGTCATTTTGTCATTTTTGTAGCATTCTAATGATATTTTGTTAAGTAAGATATTACTTTAAAAACTTCAAAAGCAGTGCAAAACGTGTTCTTTAAATTCTCAAAAGCTGAATGTTGGCATGGCTTACCTTTTTTTGCTAAAAATCAGTTTTTAAAAATGCACACAAAAAAATGTTCTAAAACCAGTTTATTCATCATATGTGATTATAAAGTTGGAACTATCAAAAAATTTTCTAATATCAATCTATGTTTAGATATTATTAATTAAAGATTGCAAAAGTTGATAGTTAATTTAAAATAACTGAAACAGAGAAAGAAATTTCCAGTAAAGCAAGACAAAGCCAAACCAGAATACTTCATTATCCAAGTGAAGCATCCGGATGAGATCAATATTTTTTTTACTGAAAACAGTAAATTGCCTTAAAAAACTAGAACAAATAGATTAAGTTATTAGAAAAATTTATAGTAAATCTGGTTGATAACAAGGATAAGAAGGTATCCATCAACCAAGATAAATTCAAACAGATACGTCTAAACAAAAAAAAGCGGTTTACAAAATAAGAAAGAATACTTAAAGCATTAAGACGGAATTCACATTTACGTCAAAAGGAAATTTACTTTTCACCCCCGCCAATTCTCAAGTTGATAAGATAAGATAAGATAAGATAATTTTATTATTACATTTGGTAGCATTTACATAAAAATATAATCTGCCCGTAATTTGTCAAAAACATATACATAAAATAGACATAGTATAAAATAATTTAACAACTTAAAAACATTAATATACAATTACAAAATTACAAAAACAATTTAAAAACACTTAAAAAAAAAGTTACAAATATTCATCTATAGCATAAAATGTATGGTCTACTAGAAACTTTTTTACAGTACACTTGAACGTTTTCAGGTTTACTTCTTTGAATTTATTTGGTAGCTTATTATATAGTTTATATTCCAAGTTTTTTTTTGCATTTGTTTAATTTATAAAAAGGTTCAATATTTTTTAAGTGTATTAAAGTTATTAAGATTTAATATTGTTCTAAGTGCTCGTTTTTGCAGAATAAAAACACGTTTAGAAGATGAGGCATTTCTCTACGCTTGTACTCCATATGTCATATGAAAATAAAACAAGGAAACAATTTTCGAGTTGACAAAAAAACCGTAAAAAAACATTTTAGGCATCATTTGGATAAAGACAATTTAGAATTTACAAAAACTTGATATTCTAGCAGTATGGTTGCTTAGCACATAGTGCTTAGATTGTTACAAATTGGCTTAATGAACATTTTTCAAATTAGATAGGTTGCATACACAGGTCAGCAAGATACTACAAAAATTTTTAAGAAATTTTAGTGTAAAAAACTAAAATTCTGCATAGTTTTTAATAAGTTTTATAAGATTGTGTTAATTGTATGCAAATTATTAGTTTTTTGCAGTTTTAAATTTTTTTTATACAAATATAGAATTTTCAAATTTCAGTTTTGTATAATTTTTAATGAATTTTATAGGAAAATATGTTTCTTGTGCAAATTTTATGCAATAAATAAACGTTTGCGTCAATTTAGAACAATTTGTGCATCGAGTAGTGGTAGTAAACAATTTTTTTTCATATACGCGCATACAAAAAAATAAACATATTTAAAAGTAAATTAGAAATAAGTATGAAAAAGACTATCGACCAAAATTTTTTTGCCTAGTGTGCATCTATTTCATTGTAAAAAACATTTTGTTAAATTTATTAATAAATTTTTAATAAATTTTATTAAAAAAATTGTTATTTTGGGCAAATTTTAGACAATTTTGTACAACATTTACCTTTTTTGAGCAAATTTAGAATAAAAATTACAATTTTGTGTGTTTTTTGATAAATTTCAAAAATTTATTGCAAAAATAGATCATTTTTGTAATTTTAAATCTAATTTTGTGCAACAAATGAGTTTTTTGAGCAGTTTTAGACAAGTTTAATCAAAATTGTTCATTTCATAAAATATTTTTTGTCGTTTTTGATTGATGAACTTATGAAAATATGTTTTAAATTACAAATTTTTAATACATTTTATATATAAATATGTTTTTTTGCAAATTTTATGTAACATTTAGTTTTTTGAGCAATTTCGTTCAAGTTTGATAAAAATTACGGTATTTTTTGATTAATTTAAAAAAAAAATATGTTTTTTGTGCAAACTTATTTGTAACAATAAATGTTTTTAAGCAATTTTATACAAATTTACTATAAAAAATTGTTTTTTTTTTTAAATTTCATAAAATATATTTTCTTGTACAATTTTTTTTGTAAATATTTTTTAAAGCTTTAAATTATAGTTCATAAATAACAATATTTAAATTATTTTGTAATATTTTAAAGTGTGGTTCTATTTTAACTAATATAGTACCTTTGCCATATTTACTAGTCTTTTAATGAAATTTTTAGATAGCATTTCTCCACTTTTTCTGAAGATTTTGTACTTTTTTGAGATTCGACACTTTTTTTTTTAACTTTTGCACTTATTTTTGAAATTTTGTTTTTTTAAGATTCACCTTTTTTGAAATTTTGCTCGTTTTTAGAGAATTTGTATTTTTAGTAAAGACTATGGACTATTGGCATTATTCGTAAACTTTGAGCATATTTTTGAGACTATTTCTTGAAAATTTTTGATCAAATGTTTGCATTTTTTGGATTTTAATATTTTTGAGTTACTGCACTGCTTTTAAAAAAAGTTGGCATTATTGTTAAGATTTTTTGATAATTTTTGAAGATCTTTATTATTTTTTTTAAATTTCAATAAACACTTTTACACACCTCTAGATTCTAGACTATTTTTGGGACACCATTAAACTCTTGAAATTACTTTTTGAAACTCAAATGTATTTTCAGTTTTTGAAAGATGTTCTAAATTAGTATTTCTGGACTTTTTTGGAGATTTTGTAATTTTCTTGTTAAAGGTTTTGTATTTGTTTTAACATTTTTGGAAATTTTCAACTAATTTTGAAAACTATTAAGCAATATTTGCATTATTTGGAACCTTTGAGCATCTTTACTGTTTGAAAAACTTAATTTCTCCTTGAGGCTATTGATCATTGATTAGAGACTTTTAACCCAGTTTTTGGTAATTTTCAGCATATTTTGGAAACTTTTAAGATTTGTTTAGTCTATTTTCTGATTTTTGACTACTTTTGGGAAATCCTTAATTATGTTTTGAAAACAACTGAGATTAAATCCAAAAACTCAAAATGTTCAGTTTTTTTGCTAATTTGAAAAGATGTTTTTGGATTGTAACGGCTTAATTATTTTTATCAGTTAATCTTAATTATCATACAAAAGAACCATTCTTTACATTTATTTTTTAAAGATTATTTCTTTCAAATGTTGGCGGCAACTGCGACTAACATGGTCCATTCTAAAGTTCCAATTTTTGATGAAGCGTTTAAGCATTTTGAATAGTAATTGGCAAATGACGCAAGGAATGTTGGCTTTTATTTTTCAAGGTATTTGGCCACAATTTAAACTTAGTTCCCGCCCACCCACCCAAACGTTTGTTGTCAAAGAACTTATTGTAAACAAATAATTAGCAGAAACACAAGAGGTGGATAAAATAATAAATCCTTTAATCACCAACACTTGGGCGGGTTGGTGGACCATAGTAGAAAAAGCTACCCGTTCACAATTTAAACATAATTCCTGCCAACCCACCCAAATGTTTGTTGTAAATTTTTTTTATTGTAAACTCAAAAAGTTACTCGCAAAAATTGCCAAGATAGATAACCGCTACCAAAGGACGCCAAAGAGTACTGTGTGGACTGCATAATGACGTTTGTCATCTAAACCAGGACATTGCTTCAGACGTTGTAAAAGTAATTAAATCGGACCTCCAAGACACTTTTACTCAACTTCAAAAAGATATTAACTTGACCTAGCGACAAAGTGAAGACGCTTTTAAATTTGTGTGTCCAAAAACTCCACAATGCCTGTTAAGCCTCCCACCAAAACTCCGAAGCACTAAATTCAGACTTCTTTTAAAAAGCCGACCAAGAAGCCAATAGACACGCTGAAAAGTAAAAAAAAAATTACTTCCTACTTAGATGCTCCCCACAAGAAGTATTTAAAACAATAAAACAAAAAAAAGTTGAAGAAGACCAAGAAGAATTCCGGTAAGTTCTTCACAAACTTTTGTAACTCTAGCCTTTCAGCCCCTAAAACCAAAGAGACTTTAACCCTGCCTGCCCTTAAGGTTCAGTCGACCAAGTCTAGTCCAACTGTTAAACCCTTAAATCCTCTCTCACGCCCTTCATCTCCGCCAGTACCAACAGAGTACGCTGACAGACAACTCTCTTCTCCCATAACTATTTGGGAGAAATCTTTTTACCCAGAACTGAACCCAGAACGCGCCGTAAACGTGGTTGATAGCAACCGTGTGCACTTCTTCACGCATTCAAACTTTTGTGCTGTGATAGAGCACTGCACTACCTCCAACGTAGTGCACTATACTTTTCTAGTAAGAACTGGAAAGTCCTTCAAATACGTTATTTGGAACATTCCCAATTTCACAATTGCGTCACGGCAGAAGTGATGTAAACCAAGCTCATCGCTCGGAAGTTTAAACCAAAATCCGTCACACGCATGGGAAGAAACGAAAAATCCTTCCCAATGCTGTAGGTCCAGCTTCTCAAAAAAGCTAAAAACAGAAGAATACTGTCTCTTATTTAAATTTGCAAGCTTCAATGTACGGTTGAGTACAAAAAGAAGAATGAATGATGCCATCGTTGCCAGCCATGTATGGTCACACGACATCCAGGTGTAACGCACTATATGTGTGAGTTAAGTGCGCCGGGGCTTATCCAACCTCCAAGTGCACATTTTCTAAAGAGTCTGGGCATGTAGCTACATGAGCCAGGTGCAAAGCGCATATTTTATCAATAAAATCAGCTACTCCCAACAAGCGGCGACAATTTTAAGAACTTTTGCTCAAGTTCTAGCCAACCAAATGGTTAATTTTCAAACTTTCTCAGATATTTCTCAGACATAGTCGTGGTACAAATTTGTCACAAAACAAATTTATGTTTACCAACTTATTTACAACAAAATGACGCCAGAATTAAATACTACAGAAAATTTCTGATCGATTTCACAAAAAAAAAAATGAGTTCAAATTGAGATTTTTAAACAAAAAAGTCAAAGTTTAAAATCGCCAAAAAATTAAAGACTTTATACCCTTATAAACCAATCAAAAGACTACTAATAAGGTAAAGAAGAAAAACATACTAAAGCAAATTTTTCGCACCTCCCACCCCCCCTGCTTTAATCCGTTGATGAAATTGTCCACAGTAAAAGTGTTTTATTTATCTTAAAATGAACTATCACATAGTAACGGCCACTACCATTTATTATTCTGTTCACTTATCTTACTAATTAAATTTCTGTTTTTATTTATTTGTTTATTTTATTATATTACTATCCGAGTAATTCAGTATTTTTTTAAATGTTTTCTATACAAAGTTTTATAAATTTTATTCTATTAATTACTCAAATTGTGTTTGTGAAAACCATTACATCAACAACAAGAAATATATAAGTTAATAGCTAATTTTTTTCAGACCAAATAGCCATACCGCTATCTTGAAAGATTGCATCAAAATATTGCCTTCATTTCTATGCAAAACATTTTGGCACAAACTTGTAAACATTCTTACCATATAACCTGCCTGCATTTACAATTAAATAAATGTTAGAGTTTATGTTAATAATTCCATTTAAAGAAACGCGTTACAAATTATAAATGTAACCACTGTAAATCTACAATTATGTCTATTTATAGTAAAAAACATTACTTTGCGCACATGGCAAGTTCTAAATTAATCCGATAATCTAATTTATACTTAATGTATTTTCAACGCAGTATGTGCATAGTATATTATATCACATAAGTTTATTTTTAGATTTGTATTTATGTAATTTTACAATTAATATTATTAAGTATTTATATATTTTTATCAACTGTTATTATTATGGCAATTTATAACCAAAACAATAAAAATATCGAGGGAATATTTAATTAATAAACCACTGATAAAGAAATATATGGTTATAATATTATTAAGGTTTTATTTTTTAATTTAATAATATAATAAATTTATATTCATTTTATATTTTGTAATTAATATAAAAAACATAAACAGAATATAATTATAATAATTAAAATAATGTATTTCTCTCAATAATTAAGAAGTAAATTACTTTAATAAATGTAAACAATATTTACAAAAATTCAACATAATTTGTTTTGTCTTTGATATAATTTGATCTAAACGGTTTTACCTTAGTACTTCTAATTTAATTTATGTTTACAACATGTCATTTAAAAACCAATTTCTCTATCTAAATTACAGCATTACACAAACAAATTTCATTAATGTTTAATCCAAATTTACGAAAAAGGGAAGCTGTAATTCCCATAATTGGTAACCTAAGTGAAGTAAATAAACATAACATAAAATGCTTTTAAACCCCAAGGTCTTAAAATTAATTAATCACAAAATTATTAATTTAACTTCACAGAATAACAATTAAATTATTGTTTTTTTTGAGATCTATTAATAATTTTAATCTATCTAAAAACTTATTAAATTATACTTTAATTTCCGTTTGAAAATGTTTGTTGACATTATACTTCCATCCCCCATATGGTGAACAATTAAATATTTACCACACCACGTACAAATATTATTATACGCTACACCTAAACTGAGAGTAACCCTCAATTAAATTGTGCAAATTCAATTCGAAAAAGACCTGAATAAATTATTCTTAATTGGGTCCTGACCCTAATGTAACTTACCGGTGGAGAAGTTAAAATTAAAATAGCTGCATTTAAGTTCTTCAAGTTGAGTGTGTTCTTGTCCTCATCATCGAGATCCTCTGTAATCTGTAATGAGCTTTGCCTAGTTGTTAAGGACTTTTTAAGAGCCCCATTAGAAACCGCTTGCGATGAAGATCGACTGAAAGGACACGCCATTGTGTTGTTTTCAATATAACTTCATTGGATTTTATATTAATTTTAATTCACGTGTTTTGACGGCGCACGATTTTGTTAACGCGCACAACGTATCGGCGTCGCGACGCTAGGTTAACTGAATGTAGGCGCCGCTTCGGTTTCGGACATATTCTTGCGACGCCAGCGCAGTTAAAAATGTGGACAATCAACACTTTCTTTTTGGCCGGCGGCTTGCACATATTGGGTGTTGGGTTTTCCTAAGTGGAAACAATTGGAAAAGTTTTTCGTATTACTTCACTGCGGATTTTTATCAACTGATGTACTCAGAATTTTCAGTTCAAAAAGTTTAAATACTCTATTTCAGTTGGTTTCATTTATTTTAAAGTAACACTGTATATAAAACTTAGTGCTTTAACTTCTGTTTATAAAACACAAATAAAAATTGTGTAGAATATTTATTTTCATAAATATTTTAGCAAATAGTTGGATCAAAGCTTAAATATATATAATTATTTCATAAATAATAAAATTAAATAAAAAAGAATCTGATGTACAATTAACCCCAAATTACGATTTTAGTAGTCTGACTCTGATATTCTTAGCATTTCTATATCTATTTTAAGATAACCACCAAAAACATGTTTTTTTTGCGTTTCTAAGAGCAAAAAAAGCACTTAACAGCAAATGGGAGAAACGCAATTGCTTTTGAGGCTAACCAACAGATCTGTCTGAATCCCCGCCAAACCGAAAGTCCGTGGCTCAAAAGGTTTTCCTTCGACTATCGACAAAAAACTCGGGCTTATAGCCGATATGCACAAATTCTCGTGCCGACACACTAAAATTACTCCTAATTACAATTCCAAAATCTAAAATTCTAATCAAAAGATAACGTAATGACCCCTTACCATGCTCTGGAGTGTTTGTTATCAAGAAATTGAATGTTTGTTTGACTTCTCTGCAAGCGTCAAAAGTTATTTTGTCACAAAAGATAGTCGTGATCCATCTTCTTGATAACTAACGCTTGGGTGAGTGGGTGGGCCACCATTTGAATGTTTTACTTTACTGCGAGCGTCAGAAATCATTTTGTCATAAAAGAAAGTTGAAATCCAATCTCTTTATAACTTACACTTTGGTGGGTAAAATATTAACCTCTTACTATGCTCCGGAGTATCCCACACAAATGCTTGTTTTTAAGTAATTAAATGTTTGACTTTTCTGCAAGTGTCAGAAGTCATTTTGTCACAAGAGATAGTCGTGATTCAACCTCATTATAACTAACACTCGGGTAGGTGGGTGGGCCATTCAATTTTAAACTATTGGCCCTTTACCATGGTTTGGAGTGTCCCACCTACCCGCCCAAGTGTTTGTTATCAAAAAATTAAATGTTTTAAAAGGAAACAAACATACTTTTTGTTGGCAGGGGACGCGGATGCTCCTGTAGCAAGCAAGCAAGGTCAAAAGGTTTTGGTTTTTCTTTGACAACCAAAAAAATTGAAATATTAAAAAAGGGGGAGAGGGGAGTAACAATAATGTAATTTTTGGTTTTTTAATAGAGAACAGTAGTGAACATACGTTGGATAACGATCAAAACGCAAATGAGGAAGAGGCTAGTAAGCCACCCGTTTTTCCAAAAAAATCCAGTTTTTTTAGCATTTATCCGAGAAAGTTGTGCCCTGTTAGATTAAGAAGGTTGCTATTTATTTATTAAGAATTGGCAACACTGATATTGTCAGGTGAAACCTGACATTGCCATCGTAAAGTTTGACATTTTTGACATTATAAGTTGAAAATTTCATCTTGGCCAAAAGATAGTATTAAGTTGCAAAAATGTTCTAGCTATGATATATTATGACTTTTGACGTGGTCTAACTTGCTAAAAATATTTCAATACATTTCTATAATGATATATTTCAATTATATTCATCAAAGAAAGTATACATTATAAACCTTTTTGATGTTTTAAATAATTTTATTTTTCTAGCCTTTTTATGTTTAACTCAAATTAGGTTACATTTAATATCATGCAACTTAGCTAATACTAAAACAATTAACAAAATAGTTTTTAATATCCGAGTTTACATATGCGTTAAATTGAAAAAATGTTTAAAAAATCCAATTTAAAAATGTTATCAATCAATTAAAAACAAAATCCAAATTGTTTGTTTATGTGGTTGATAACAATATTTGTAATTTATCACAATTTACCAGAACATACGTTTAATTTAATCTAAAGTACCAATAGTTCATACTGTAGAAGACTGCACACATGAATGAATATTACTAGCAATATTAATTGACAATGGTTATTGTAGTAAGTTTAAATGGCTCTTGTTGTCTTTGAAATAGAATAAAATCTGCTTTGCCATTGAAATATGATTCATCCCATAGTGTAACAAACCGTGATTTAAAAGCTAATAAAATCGCGCACCATTCAAAACGCAAACGAAGCGTGCAGAAATTATGATTCATATTCAACCATAATAAACTCCCGAGGATATTCCATCATCGCATCAACATGCAAAGCGCATACGACACGACACAATTAAAAATAGCGATTATTCTTTTTCATTGCTTGCTGCCTAAATTTGGGTATGTCACGTCGTAACCGCTTCCTCCCGGTCTGATCTGATGTCACCATCCAAGTTACAAAGAAGAAAGTAAACAGTAGCGACTTGTATGCAAAACCGATGGACTCTTAATGAACCCAGAAGCCTAATTACCATTTAAATAACGCACAAGTCTGGGAAGCGAAAAATACAACTGTGGTGCATCCAAAACCGTATACAGCATCGTCACAGGTAACAAGTTGTGGATTTATGCATATCAGCTAGAAAGAAAAAGCCAATTGGCACTTTGGGTGTTTCAATGTAAAAAAAAGCCGACAAAAGTTTTTCGTTCTCAAAACGTTAAAAAGGAAAAGGTGTCGTGTTTCTTTGCAAAAACCGGGCATGTGGCAACTGTGGCTCTTGAAAATCAAAAGACGGTTAATTTAGCGTGGTATACGACCATTTGTTTGCCTAAAGTTTTTGGTAAATTAAGGAACAACAACCCAAAACGACGAATCATATTGCATCACGACAACGCGGCCCAAAAGATCAAATTTATAAACCATCTTCCTTACAGCACCAACCTGGCACCTAATGACTTTTTTTAGTTCCCAGTACTTAAAGATACATTGCGTGGACAACTTTCATTGCCAGAAGAATCGGTTGAAACTTTCAAAACGCATGTTTTAGAGCTATCATTTTCTGACTGGACAAAGTGCTTTGAAGGGTGGTTCAATTGCATTCAAAAGTGTATACATTTTAAAGGCAATTATTTTGAAAAACATAAAAAATATTTTTGATAAAATTCATTTTTTTTTTTAAATTTTTAATATATAAATAGCAATTCTTGTTCTCAAATGAAAAGGTAAGCAGTTAACAATTTGTGTTTTATAGTTTCAGAATTATTATAATCATTAAAGTAATAGTTCTGGTAGTATAGGTTGTTTGAAATACAGTTTGTAAAGTATGTCTGCTTAGTTTTTGATTTTGAAATAGTGCAATGAGCAGTTTTTAATGAATTTCTTGCAGAAGTTGTGTGTTTTGTACAACATTTTTTGGTATTTCTGATTGTTTTGTGAGTGATTTTAATTGAATTTTATTAGGTTTTTTGTAATATTATATTATAGATTTAAAAACAAATGTAATTTTTGAGCAATTTAAAAAAAATGAAAAAATTAATTTATTGTTACAAATTTGTTAAATATGTAGTTTCTGAGCGATTTTTGATTAATTTTGTATTATAAATGTGTTTTAAGAGCAATTTCAATCAATTTTATGTAATAAATAGGTTTTTCAGCAATTTTTTAAAATATTTTACTTTAAATATTGTATTAAAAACTAATTTATACTAAGAATTTTGTTTATACAATTTGTTTTCTGTGCAATTTTTGATAAATTTTATATAATAAATGAGGTTTTATAGAAATTTTGATTAGATTTGTGTAATAAATGAGTTTTTTGGTCAATTTTTTTATAAAAAAATAATATTTTCTATCTAAAATTTATTCATAAAATTGTTTTTTTGAGCTATTTTTTATATAAAAGTGTTTTGAGAGCGGACTCAATCAATTTAATGTAAAAGTGTTTTCTGGGCAATTTTTGAAGATAATTTATTTAATATAAGATTTTTGTTAAATACCACTTATTAAATGTGTTTTATGAGCGATTTTTGATAAATTTGATAAAAAACATGGTTTTTTGAGCAATTTCAATTAAAAAACTTTAAACAATTTGTTTATAAATGTCTTTTTGATGTACTTTCTGCATTAAATGTAATTTGTTGCACAATATCACACTAATTTTATAAAAAAGCGTATTTTATGAGCAATTTTAGCTAAAATTTATATTTTCTGTTTAAATTTACACTGAAAATACGTCTTTTGTGATATTTCTTATTATTTTTTGCAAAAAATAAGATTTTTGATAAAATTCAACAAGCAAATGTGTTCTGCGATCAATTTTCAATAAAAACAATAAACGTAAATTCAACAACACAAAAATTACGTCATTTTTACTATTTCCTGCTAAAAATAAAAAATAGAGCAATTTTTATAGTAATTTACACTAAACAAAAGTGTTTTGCGTTAGTTTCTTGCAAAATACAACGCATTTAAGCTATTTTACGTAATAAATCGGTTTTCTAAGCAATTTTTAAAAGATTTACTCAATCGATCATTTATTGAAAGAATTTATATAAATATCACTTATTAAATGTGTTTTATGAGCAATTTTTAATCAATTTTATCAAATAAATGTGTTACAAAAAGAATTTTGGTCAATAAATGAGTTTTCTGACTAATTTTTAAAACATTTTACTATAAATTTAGTACAAAAACTAATTTTTTGCAAACATTTACTTAAATATTACTCGTAAAATGTATTTTATACTCAATTTTTGATAAATTTCCATCAATAAACTTTTGATTTGATTTTCGAGTCAATTTGATCTATTTAGTGTAATAATTGTGTTTTTTGTACACGATTTTAATATAAATTTAGTAAATAAAACTAGTTTATTGTACAAATTTACATTGTCACAAGACACTTGGATGCGTAGGTCACTCCAGTTCAAACTAATTGACGGTAATCTCTGGAGAGCCGCCCAAGGGTCCGTCATCAAGAGATTAGAAGTTTATCTTTTCTAAAGGCGTCACTTTTTCACAAAAAACAATGGTAATATCTAACTTCTTGATGCATGGCAATCGTGTTTAATCGAATTTAAACTATTCAAAAGTACAAATAGTCTGAAGTGTCCCACCCACCCGCTCAAGTATTCGTCATAAAAAATTAAAAGTTTGTCTTTCCTAAAGATGTCAAAAGTCACTTTCTCACAAGAACCAATGGTGATTTTAACTTCTTAATGACTAACACTTGGGGTAGATGGGCCACTCTGGTTTAAACTATTTATTGGTACTTATAGTCTTGAGTATCCCAACCACCCGCCCAAGTGTCCGTCATCAAAAGATTGAAAATTTGTCTTTTCTAAAAACGTCAGAAGTTATTTTCTCAAAAAAGACGATAGAAATATTTAACCTTTTGATGAATGACACTTGGGTGAGCGGGTGGGCCACTCCAGTTCAAACTATTTGATGATACTGATAGTCTGGATAGTCCTAGTCACCCGCCCAATAGACACTCGCTCAAGTGTCCGTCATTAAAAAATTGATAGTTTGTCCTTCCTAAAGACGACAGAAGTCACTTTCTCACAAGAGATAATGATAATATCTAACCTTTTTGATAAGTGACAGTTTAATAGGTCAGTAAGCCACTTCAGTTTTTACTATTAAGTGGTACTTATCGTCTGGATTGTCCCAACCACCGGCCCAAGTATCCGTCAAAATATTGGAAGTCTTTCCTAAAAACGCCAGAAGTCACTTTCTCACAAAAGACGATGGTGATTCAAACTTCTTGATGACTGACACTTGAGTGCCACTTTAGTTTATATTATTTGGTAGTACTTATAATTTGGAGTATTCTACCTACTCGCTCAAGTGTCAGTTATTAAGGGATTGGAAGTTGGTCTTTCTTGAAGACGTTAGAAATCACTTTCTTACAAGAGACAATGGTAATACCTAACCTTTTAATAAGTGACACTTAGGTGGGTGAATCACTCCAGTTCAAACTATTTGATAATACTCACAGTCTAGAGTGTCCAACCCACCCGCCCAACTGTCCGTCATCAACAAATTAAAAGTTTCTATTTTCTAAAGACGTCAGAAATCAATTCCTCACAAGAGACAATAGTATTTCTAACTTCTTAATAACCGACACTTGAATGGGTGAGTAAGCTACTGCACATTAAACTATTTGATGATACTCAAAATCTGAAGTGTCCCACCCAGCCGCCTAAAAGATTGGAAGTATATAATTTCTGAAGACGCCAGAATTACTTTGTGATATCCAACTTCTTGATATTTTTTGATACATTTTAAAGCAATTTTGATAAAATTTATATATTAAATGTGTTCGATTTTAAATAATTTTATGTAATAAATGTGCATTTTGAGCAATTTTCTATAAGAATTAAACACAAAAACACAATTTTATTCAACAAATTGATTTCTGAGCAATATTTGATGAATTTTATATAGTAAATGTAATTTAAAAACAATTTTGATGAATTTTTATATAATAAATGTGTTTTTTGGACAATTTACTATCAAATTTTATCCACAAAACTTTTTTTCGAGCAATTTTTAATAATATTAATATAATAAATGTGTCTTAAGAGCGATTTTCGTAAATTTTATGTAATAAATAAGTTTTCTGTACAATTTTTTTATTTTTGAAGATAAAAAGATTTAATACAAAAAACCAACTTGTTATTTTATTTATTCATTTTCCAAGCAATTTTTATTAAATTTATTATTATAAATCTGTTTTGGGATGTATTTTATGTAAATAAATGAAATTTAATAGAAATTAACATAATTTTTTTCAAAGCTAATCGGATATCCGCCACTATAATTTCCGGTTTACAAACGCTGCGCCTTCTTGAGTCTTTTAAACTCAATTACTATAACGTACTACAAAAGCTCTGTATAAAAAAAAAACTTAAGTGAGATGACCTCAAAAACAATTTTGTATTAATGACCTCATTAATACAATTTTTATTATTAAGGTCATCTTACTTATGAGTATTTATGAGGTTTTTTTAATATTTTATTTTTGAGGTTTAAGTTAAGATTAACTGAGGTAGTCTTCAACAATTTATTTTTAATGGGGTCATAAGTGAGATGTCCCCAAGACAAATTTTGTTAATGACTTTATTAATACATTTTTTTATTAATGATGTCATCTCACTGATAAGTATTTGTGAGATTATTTTACGGTTTAAGTTGTTAGGTCTTGGTTGAGGTTAACTAAGGTTTACAATTTATTACTAATAGGGTCATCAATAAAATGATTTCAATACATTTTTTTATTAATGATTTCATAAATACATTTTTTTTATTATTGAGGTCATCTCACTGATAAGTATTTATTAGTTTTTTAAAAGTTTTATTTTTAAGGTTTTAGTTAAGGTTAGCTGAAGCAATCTTCTACAATTTATTATTAATGGGGTCATAAGTGAGATGACCTCAAAAACAGTTTTTATAAATAACATTAAAAAATAAAAAGGTCATCTCACTGATGAGCTATTGTGAGCTTATTTTAGGATTTATATTGTTACGTCTTGGTTGAGATTAACTGAGTTAGTCTTCTACAATTTATTATTAATGAAGTCATCAGTGAAATGACCTCAGGTACATTTTTCTATTAATGACCTTATTAGTACATTTTTTTATTAATAAGGTCAATTTACTGATAAGTATTTGTATGGTTAATTTAGGGTTTAATTTGTTGAGGTTGAAGTTAACTGAAATAGTTTTTTACAATTTATTATTATTGAGGTCATTAGTGAGATGACTTCAAATATTTTTTTTAATAAACTCTTCAATACAATTTTGTATTATTGAGGTCATCTCACTGATGAGTATTTATGAAGTTATTTTAATGTTTTATTTTGAAGGTTTCAGTTAAGGTTATCTGAGGTAGTCTTCTACAATTTGATATTAATGAGGTCAGTGAGATGATCTCAAATACATTTTTTTTATGAATGAGGTTATGTTACTTATGAGTATTTGTAAAATTATTAATTTAAATTTTAATAATAATTTAATATTTTAATCAAGTTTCAAACCAAATGTTAATTAAGTTGCCAACCTAAAACAATTGAAACACCAATAACAAAAACCGCAAAGTTACTAATTTGATTTAAAATATAGTTTAATAAATTTCTTATGAAAAAACTGTTTTGAAAGCGATTTATATAAATTTCTGTTTTTAATTTTTGATAATTATAAAATACAAAAATCAATTTCATTCATAAAATTTGTTTGCAATTTAGATCAATTTTATGTTGTAAATGTGGTTTTTAGGGTCTTTTTTGATAAGATGTATTCTTATATACAAAAATTCAGTTTTTATCTAAATTTTGTTTATAAAATTAGGTTTTTTTGCAATTTTTGATAAATTTAGTATAATAAATGTTTTTTAAGCGATTTTGATCAATCTTATGTAATGAATGCGTTTTTGGGGCTTTTTTTAACAAAAATTCAGTACTAAAACTAGTTTTTTATTTAAATTTTAATTATAAAATTTGGTTTTTAGAGCAGTTTTTGAAAAATTTAATATGATAATTGTATTTTAAAAGCAATTTTGATCAATTTTATGTAATAAATGTGTTTTTGGGGCTTTTCTCAGTAATATTTGACAACAAAAATTGGTTTTTATTTAAATTTTGTTTATAAAATTTGGTTTTTGGAGCAATTTTTGATAAATTTAATATGATAATTGTATTTTGAAAGCAATTTGGATCAATTTTATGTAATAAATGTGTTTTTGGGGCTTTTCTCAATAAAATTTCACAACAAAAATTGGTTTTTATTTAAATTTTGTTTATAAAATTTGGTTTTTAGAGCAATTTTTGATAAATTTAATATAATAAATGCATTTTGAGAGCAATTTTGATCAGTTTCAAGTAATAAATGTGTTTTAAGAGCTTTTTTAATAAGAATTCAATACAAAAATTAATTTTATATCTAAATTTTGTTTATAAAATTTGGTTTTTGAATCCCAGAATCGCCGTTTTAATATTCTTAACATATCATTTTCTAACAAAAAACGGTGTTTTCGATACATTTTTATTTCAAAAAAATGTAAAACAAACATACTTTTAGCTTGCGGAGGAAGACGCAGATGCTTTTGTGGCAAGCCATCACACCACAACAGATGCTGCTGCAAACGGAAAGTCTAAAGGTAAAAAAATGGGTGGGTGAGCTATTTCCATCCAAACTATTAATTGGTTATTATTTTATGCAGTGTCCCTTTTACCTATCGAAGTATTTGTCATTAAAAGATGGATGTCTGACCTAATTTAACCTAACTTTTGTTTTCCATCCAATCTACTTACTTGTTTGTTTTCTTTTTGTGTCTATTTTGTTGTTTATCGAGATTTCTTTGTTTAGCTTCTTTTTCTTTTATGATGTTTGTAATTATGTGGTTCACTAGAAACCAGTTTTTTTTGTTCTCTTTACTACAATTTTTGATAAATTCCATCAATAAACTTTTGATTTGAATTTCGAGTCAATTTGATCTATTTAGTGTAATAATTGTGTTTTTTGTACAAGATTTTAATATAAATTTAATAAATAAAACTAGTTTATTGTACAAATTTACATTGTCACAAGACACTTGGATGCGTAGGTCACTCCAGTTCAAACTAATTGACGGTAATCTCTGGAGAGCCGCCCAAGGGTCCGTCATCAAGAGATTAGAAGTTTATCTTTGCTAAAGGCGTCACTTTTTCACAAAAGACGATGGTAATAACTAACTTCTTGATGCATGACAATCGTGTGGGTGGGTGGGCCACTCGAATTTAAACTATTCAATAGTACAAATAGTCCGGAGTGTCCCACCCACCCGCTCAAGTATTCGTCATAAAAAAATAAAAGTTTGTCTTTCCTAAAGATGTCAAAAGTCACTTTCTCACAAGAACCAATAGTGATTTTAACTTCTTGATGACTAACACTTAGGGTAGATGGGCCACTCTGGTTTAAACTATTTATTGGTACTTATAGTCTTGAGTAACCCAACCATCCGCCCAAGTGTCCGTCATCAAAAGATTGAAAATTTGTCTTTTCTAAAAACGTCAGAAGTTATTTTCTCAAAAAAGACGATAGTAATATTTAACCTTTTGATGAATGACACTTGGGTGAGCGGGTGGGCCACTCCAGTTCAAACTATTTGATGATACTGATAGTCTGGAGAGTCCTAGTGACTGGCCCAATAGACACCCGCTCAAGTGTCCGTCATTAAAAAATTGATAGTTTGTCCTTCCTAAAGACGACAGAAGTCACTTTCTCACAAGAGATAATGATAATATCTAACCTTTTTGATAAGTGACAGTTTAATAGGTCAGTAAGCCACTTCAGTTTTTACTATTAAGTGGTACTTATCGTCTGAAATGTCCCAACCACCAGCCCAAGTATCCGTCAAAATATTGGAAGTCTTTCCTAAAAACGCCAGAAGTCACTTTCTCACAAAAGACGATGGTGATTCAAACTTCTTGATGACTGACACTTGAGTGCCACTTTAGTTTATATTATTTGGTAGTACTTATAATTTGGAGTATTCTACCTACTCGCTCAAGTGTCAGTTATTAAGGGATTGGAAGTTGGTCTTTCTTGAAGACGTTAGAAATCACTTTCTTACAAGAGACAATGGTAATACCTAATAAGTGACACTTAGGTGGGTGAATCACTCCAGTTCAAACTATTTGATAATACTCATAGTCTAAAGTGTCCAACCCACCCGCCCAACTGTCCGTCATCAACAAATTAAAAGTTTCTATTTTCTAGAGACGTCAGAAATCAATTCCTCACAAGACTATTTGATGATACTCAAAATCTGAAGTGTCCCACCTACCCGCCTAAAAAATTGGAAGTATATAATTTCTGAAGACGTCAGAATTACTTTGTGATATCCAACTTCTTAATATTTTTTGATTTATTTTAAAGCAATTTTGATAAAATTTATTTATTAAATGTGTTCAATTTTAAACAATTTTATGTAATAAATGTGCTTTTTGAGCAATTTTCTATAAGAATTAAATACAAAAACACAGTTTTATTCAACAAATTGATTTCTGTGCAATTTTTGATAAATTTTATATAGTAAATGTAATTTAAAAACAATTTTGATGAATTTTTATATAATAAATGTGTTTTTTGGACAATTTACTATCAAGTTTTATCCACAAAACTTTTTTTCAAGCAATTTTTATTAATATTAATATAATAAATGTGTCTTAAGAGCGATTTTCGTAAATTTTATGTAATAAATAAGTTTTCTGTACAATTTTTTTATTTTTGAAGATAAAAAGATTTAATACAAAAAACCAACTTGTTATTTTATTTATTCATTTTCCAAGCAATTTTTATTAAATTTATTATTATAAATGTGTTTTGGGATGTATTTTATGTAAATAAATGAAATTTAATAGAAATTAACATAATTTTTTTCAAAGCTAATCGGATATCCGCCACTATAATTTCCGGTTTACAAACACTGCGCCTTCTTGAGTCTTTAAAACTCAATTACTATAACGTACTACAAAAGCTCTGTATAAAAAAAAACTTAAGTGAGATGACCTCAAAAACAATTTTGTATTAATGACCTCATTAATACAATTTTTATTATTAAGGTCATCTTACTTATGAGTATTTATGAGGTTATTTTAATATTTTATTTTTGAGGTTTAAGTTAAGATTAACTGAGGTAGTCTTCTACAATTTATTTTTAATGGGGTCATAAGTGAGATGTCCCCAAGACAAATTTTGTTAATGACTTTATTAATACATTTTTTTATTAATGATGTCATCTCACTGATAAGTATTTGTGAGATTATTTTACGGTTTAAGTTGTTAGGTCTTGGTTGAGGTTAACTAAGGTTTACAATTTATTACTAATAGGGTCATCAATAAAATGATTTTAATACATTTTTTTATTAATGACTTCATAAATACATTTTTTTTATTATTGAGGTCATCTCACTGATAAGTATTTATTAGTTTTTTAAAAGTTTTATTTTTAAGGTTTTAGTTAAGGTTAACTGAAGCAATCTTCTACAATTTATTATTAATGGGGTCATAAGTGAGATGACCTCAAAAACAGTTTTTATAAATAACATTAAAAAATAAAAAGGTCATCTCACTGATGAGCTATTGTGAGCTTATTTTAAGATTTATATTGTTAGGTCTTGGTTGAGATTAACTGAGTTAGTCTTCTACAATTTATTATTAATGAAGTCATCAGTGAAATGACCTCAGGTACATTTTTCTATTAATGACCTTATTAGTACAATTTTTTATTAATAAGGTCAATTTACTGATAAGTATTTGTATGGTTAATTTAGGGTTCAATTTGTTGAGGTTGAAGTTAACTGAAATAGTTTTTTACAATTTATTATGATTGAGGTCATTAGTGAGATGACTTCAAATATTTTTTTAATAAACTCTTCAATACAATTTTGTATTATTGAGGTCATCTCACTGATGAGTATTTATGAAGTTATTTTAATGTTTTTTTTGAAGGTTTCAGTTAAGGTTATCTGAGGTAGTCTTCTACAATTTGATATTAATGAGGTCAGTGAGATGATCTCAAATACATTTTTTTATTAATGAGGTTATGTTATTTATGAGTATTTGTAAAATTATTAATTTAAATTTTAATAATAATTTAATATTTTAATCAAGTTTCAAACCAAATGTTAATTAAGTTGCCAACCTAAAACAATTGAAACACCAATAACAAAAACCGCAAAGTTACTAATTTGATTTAAAATATAGTTTAATAAATTTCTTATGATAAAACTGTATTAAAAGCGATTTATATAAATTTCTGTTTTTAATTTTTGATAATTATAAAATACAAAAATCAATTTCATTCATAAAATTTGTTTGCAATTTAGATCAATTTTATGTTGTAAATGTGGTTTTTAGGGTCTTTTTTGATAAGATGTATTCTTATATACAAAAATTCAGTTTTTATCTAAATTTTGTTTATAAAATTAGGTTTTTTTGCAATTTTTGATAAATTTAGTATAATAAATGTTTTTTAAGCGATTTTGATCAATCTTATGTAATGAATGCGTTTTTGGAGCTTTTTTTAACAAAAAATCAGTACTAAAACTAGTTTTTTATTTAAATTTTATTTATAAAATTTGGTTTTTAGAGCAGTTTTTGAAAAATTTAATATGATAATTGTATTTTGAAAGCAATTTTGATCAATTTTATGTAATAAATGTGTTTTTAGGGCTTTTCTCAGTAATATTTGACAACAAAAATTGATTCTTATTTAAATTTTGTTTATAAAATTTGGTTTTTGGAGCAATTTTTGATAAATTTAATATGATAATTGTATTTAGAAAACAATTTGGTTCAATTTTATGTAATAAATGTGTTTTTGGGGCCTTTCTCAATAAAACTTCACAAAAAAAATTGGTATTTATCTAAATTTTGTTTATAAAATTGGGTTTTCAAAGCAATTGATGCTGCTGCAAACCGGAAGTGTAAAGGTCAAAGAATGGGTGGGTGAGCTATTCCAATCCAAACTATTGACTGGTTATTATTTTATGAAGTGTCCCTTCTACGTGGAGATGGATGTCTGACCTAACCTAACCTAACCTTTGTTTTCTATCCAATCTACTTACTTGTTTGTTTTTTATGTCTATTCTGTTGTTTATCGAGATTTCTTTGTTTAACTTTCTCTTTTTATAATGTTTGTAATCATGTGGTTCACTAGAACCGAGTTCTCTTCGTTCTCTAGCATTATCTCTACTAGGTTGTTTATTTCTAGTTTTTTCCTTAACTTTTTTTCTGTTTCAACCCTTATCTCCAAGAACTTATTACAGTCAGTACCGTGTGAGTGAATGTATCCTTGCTGCCGCAGTGTATGCATGCATCGGTGTTATTTATTTTAAATTAGTTCAGGTAGGCTCTAAAGCAGCCGTGCCCTCCTAGTACCTGCGTTAGGTAATAATTAACTTCTTCATGCTTCCTGTTTATTCATAACAGCAGCCTCTTTATCATAAATTTTGTCCAATCTGCTTTGTCGTTGTCTTCTAACTATCTTCTTTCCCATAGTTCTATCAACCTTTTCCAACAACTTTTCTTTTTTTTTACGTAAACTTAGTCTCGCTCTTCAACAAGAATATCAATTGGAATGGTTTCTGCTATTGTTTGAGCTGCTTCCATCAATAGCGTCCTGTACGCACTACATATACTGATTACGCCTCTTCTCAGTAATCTTGTTAGAATAGAGAGTTTTGACTTCTCTTTAAAAACCTTTTTTCAGATTGGTGCTTGCGTATAACAGCACAGAACTTATCATGATACGTCTTTTGCTAGCTTTTGGACCTTCTACATTTTGCATTATTGCTGACAGTGTCATAGTTGTTTTTTCGGCTTTTGCAGCCGCATCTTTAGGTGTTTTTTAGAGTTTTCAATGTTGTTAAAGTATACTCCTAGATATCTTACAGTCTCTTTCGACGTTATTATTTGATTCTCTACGTTGAAAGTTACTTCTTTTATTCGTTGACCACCCTATAAAATTACTGCTTCCGTTTTTTCAAAAGTTTGCGGGTAAACTTTTTTCTTATAACACTGCAACAATTTGTTTGACTATTTTGTTGATTTTTTTTTTTTATTTCTTCTTGGGCCTGACCTGTTAATATTATACCTGTGTCGTCTGCAAATCATATTATTTCAATTCCTGTGCGCGTTCCAGAGAATTGGTTCCATCACCGATCCTTGCGGTACCGCGCACGTTGCTTCAAGTATCGTGTTATTCCCGACTATGATTAATCTTCTATGATCTTTATCAGATAGTCGCTGACTCTCATTTTATTCAACTCATTTAATATTTCACTCTACCTGGCAAATGCATTCTTTATACCTAGACTGACAAAGACACAAAACTCCCTGTGTTTGTACGCTTTACTTTTGATCTTTTGGATCTTTGTTTTGATTGCGTGCATTGCGTCCACTGTCAATATTTGCGCCTTTTGCTTAGTATTTTGTAAACTTTTTTCCGAACGTTGGCAACCTTTCCGTGTCAATGCTCAAGTTCTCTGGTTTATTGCTTGTCAAGCTTGCGCTATCCGTTGATATTTGGCGCTAAAATCTTTTTCTTTACCCGTCTTGCGGTTAGTGTACAGATGGGCCAATAGCACTATGTCATATAGGTCACCATAACTTATAATTGATAGTACTACCGAGTGGCCCTTCTTTGGTTAGAAAACCCTGATATGATTGGTAGTGCTTTTGTCATGTTTAAAATTCTTTCCTCAGCCTTTTTTGTTATGTTTTTGACGTGATTCCGAAATGATTAAAATTAATACCCAAGTACTTAACTGCCTTATTTTGGCTTGATGGTAATGTTACTAAACTTGAAGACAATTTTTTGATTAACCGCGGTTCTTTGTAGATCATTGCTTCAGTTTTTTCAGAGGCAATTTCCAGCCAGCCTAAACTAATTTAACTTAATCTATCCTATCCTAACCTAACCTAACCTAACCTTTTTTTTGTGAGAAGGAGGTACAAAAGCTTCATAGACGTTGTGCCGGATTCGTCTGGAACGCTGCATCTTGTGCAACTGCCAGACCCCTCCTTATTATTATCTATCTAAGTAGTTCGGTATCACCTTTCGGCATTTCTTCTCAGTTACTTAGACTCATATATGATTTACTTTGCTTGTCTTGTTTTTTCTTCCTCCTCTTTCTTTTTTATGATAGATACCACCATTGCTTCTATCACCTGCCAGTTTTCCGGGCTGTCCAGCATAATTTAGATAATATTATCGCTATTCAAATTTGTTGACAGTTTTGATTTGGCGGATTCCTTAATTCTTGCCCACCTGTTGCAATAAAAGTTTGTATGTTTCGGGGTGTCTACTATCATGCAGTAGGCGCATGCATCGCTTTCTATTTTCTTCATCCTTTTTAGATATGAAGCAAAACAAGCGTGTCCTGTTAAGAATTGGGTTAGGAAGTATCCTACGTGTCCGTGCTTCCGTGTAATCCACGGTGTTACCTTCTTGATTAGTTATCGGCTCCACCTAGCAGTGTCTCCTGGGAGACTTCACTCTGTTTCCCAGTTCTCGATGGTCTTTTGTCTGGCGTTGTTTTTATCCTCTTTGCTGATTTTATCAGATTGTTCTTTTGCCAAAAGGTGTACTGGAATAACCCCTGCTACCACCTGGATAGCTCTGGTAGACGTTGTCCTATAAGCACTTGCAATTCTCAATGCTGATTTCCTTTGCACTTTTTTAAGCAGTAGCCTGTGGTTGGCCTTTACAATTTGGTCTTTCCATATATGAGCACCGTAGAGCATAATGGACTCTACCATCGAGCTCATCAATCTTTGTTTTCCCGGTTCTGCTCCTCCCACGTTTGGCATCAAACGGCTTAGGGCGTCCGCTGTTTTTTTCGCCTTTTTTGAGGTTTCTTTGAGATGATTCCACAAATTCATGTTCCTCCCGATGTGTACTCCGAGATACTTAACGCTGTTTTGGCTTTGAATTTTGTCCAGGCCACTTTTAGCATCACTTGTTTAAGCGTGTTTTTCCCGGCTATAAGAACGGCCTTTGTTTTTTGGTGTTCTAAGGTTAAGCGCTTTTTGTCTAACCAGTTACCAATTTTCCAAATGGCCCATTCCGCCATATCCTCTATAGCCTCCCTGCTTTTACCGCAAACTGCGACATCCAGATCGTTGGCAAACCCAATCAGAGTTACGTCCTCGCCCAGATCTAGTCTCAGCACGTCATCGTTATATAGATTCCACAACGTAGGGCCAAGAATTGAGCCTTGTGGAACCCCACACGTCATTTCCATAACGCCTTCTTCTCCTACCTTTACTATCCGGTCCTCCAGATAAGAGCAGATGATGTCTTTTAAGTAAAGTGAAATCTTTTTTTTTCTAGCACTTCTATTATGCCTTTCCACGGAACGGAATTAAAGACGTTTTTTACGTCTAGTGCGAATAATGCGGCAAAGTTTTTTTTGTGGTTTCTAGCTTTTTACGCCAATTCTTTAACTTGTTTTAGAGCATCTATCGTAGAGCGCTGTTTGCAAAACCCGTATTGGTTGTGTTTCTCTTTTTAGAGTTTTTCAAGTAACACCAGCTTGGTCGTCTTCAAGATAGGTGGAAAAGTTTTTTCTTTAAACAGTTTGTTAAATATGTTTACTACTGTTTTCGTGTTTAGTTCTGCTACTGTTTTTGCGATTTCTGGAGAAACACCGTCTGGACCGGCGGCTTTTCCTGGTCTAATTTTTTTCCGGCTACTCTTACTTCTTCGTCACTGCAGATAAAAAGCTCTTCGTTTGTTGTAAAGCTATACTGCCACTTGGTTTTCTCATGGCATGGAAAAAGTTTTTTTGGCTATGTCCAGTTGTTCCTTGTCGCTTAATTTAATTAGGCAAGTTTGCCCGTACCTAACCTAACCTAACCTAACCTAACCTATCCTATCCTAACCTAACCTAACCTAACCTATCCAACTGTTCGTTACCAAGAGATTGATGTGTAACCTTTCTACGGACGGCGGAAGTTACTTTGTCACAAGAAAATGATGTAAAATACTAACCTTTTAGTAACGACCACTTGGGTGAGTGGGTAAGCCACTCCAATCCAAATAGATTGTTCCACCCACCCACCTAACTGTTTGTCATCAAGAAGTTGATGCCTGATTTCTCTACAGACGGCAGAAGCTACTTTGTCACAAGAGAAGGTTGTAATTTAATTTTTTGATAAGGACTACTTGGGTGGGCCACTTCAATTTAATCCAAACTACTGACTGGTAATCATGCTATATAATGTGTCCCACCCATTCACCCAAGTGTTCGTCATCAAGAACTAATGTGTATAGTAGTAGAATTGGTTTACTTCATTATTGCTTTAGTCGGTTATTGGTCCAAATATTTGAACTAGATGAAGGCTGTCTCTTTGAGATGATTTAAATTAAATCATTATATTTCTATTCAAAAAGTTTTACATTTAGAACAGTTTGATTTGCTTTTTTGATAAAATAATGGCTTATTGTTGTTTTTGGTCCAATCTTCCTGACTAATATGGCCTTTGACAGGATAATTTCTAATTTTCGACTATAAACACTGCTAACTTTCAAAATATCTATCTTCATCCGTTTATTTTTGCTATTACTTTGTGTACTTTCCTTGCATGGTACATGCATTTTACATTCTATGTTGCTAATCCAATTTTTGGATTATTAAAATCTTTTCTCTCTTGACAAAAGCACGTAGTACTACGTGCACGTGAGGTACTACGTGAAATTTATGACTCCTCAATCACAATCTAGTAAAATGACTCAAAAATCATTTCTACCTCAAAATTTTTATTATTTAGATAGCCTAGTTTATTAGTCATTGCCTTTTTCCTCACATGTGTTAAAAGTTTCTTAATCAAAAGAGGTGGAAGTGATACTAAATTTTTTGATGACAAACACATAGGTGGGTGGGTAGGTAACTCTACATTGTGTTAGAAGAATCCAGACCCCATTTTTTCAATTTAAATTAATCTATAATTACGATTTTGGGGGTTCTACTCCGATATTCTTGGCATTTCTTTGTCTGTTTTAAGATAAACACCAAAAATATGTTTTTATACGTTTTGAAAAGCAAACGTGGCACTAAACGGTAAAAGGGAAGAACGTAATTGCTTCTGAGAACACAACATATAACAAATAAAAGATGAAAAAATGGAATAATTGAACAAAATATTATTGTATTCCAAGACCAGTGTAGTTCAATTTATAAATGACATTTCATTTATTAACCAAACAATTCACAGAAACATTAGTTATCTACTCTAGCAATATAATTTGTTATATTGCTGGTGTAATAAGAATTGAAGCAAAAATTGTTTAATTTACTTACATTGTTGCAAATGTCAATGACCTTCAATTATCCACAGCGTGGACACGAATCAACGCAATATTCGCACATCACTTATCACTTTTAATCACACAATAGTTACAAAATCATCACCTAAACACTTTATAAACACCCGAAAAGTACACGCACAGCCGAACAACCCGAACAATTCGCGTATGGCAGCATTGTTAACACTGTTTACAGATTCATGCACCAGCTGATACCAAATTCCAATCTTATTCATCACATGCATACACAATTATGTATCCATTATTATGCAATATATTGGCATTGATTGTAAATGTGCAGCAATATTTCAAAATGCACTGGATATGGGAGATAATTTTATTATAGTTTTGTCTATAATTAAACAAATTTTTTAAGCAATTTATATATTTTGCAATAATAATTTACTGAATTAAAATTATAAAAGAAACAAAACTGTTTTTATCGTCTGTTATTCAATTTAAACAGTTTGTAAATCAAAATTTAATATCCTCAAAACCCACAATTTTTTATCGTAAATATAGGTCATGAAATAAAGAGAAAGATCATTTTCTACTACATTAGATTCCTTAAGAATTCCCCCAACAGAACGAAGACAAGCTGACCTTCCTTCAGTAATAAATCGATTCACTTGAAAACTAAACCGTGCGGATTACGGTCGCTAAAATTTTTTTCTCCTGTAAAGATGTCTGCATTTGGCAGGTGGACCCAATAACGAGGTGGAATTGTTAAAGCACCAATTGATGGAATATATTTGAAGGCACTTAACGCATCAGGAATATAAAATCGCGTGTCAGATTATGAACTCAATTTGCATGGAAAAGTTTTAAGAAATATGAGGCGGTTATTGAGGGAATGTGTCGCGGTTCTTAAACTGACATGTATTAGGTAGGGGATGAAGGAAGCGTGTAATTTGTTATTGTTACGGTAACATATTTAAGTGAACAAATAAGCTGACAAGATAAAAAGGAAAAGTTAATAAAAGTTATTTTGTTCACATTCTTTTTTAACTAAGTTGTTTTGCATGAAGTTTTAATTAGTTATAAAGCAAAAAATATAATATTTCATAATTTTTGATTGCAGTTTCTTCAATAAAAATTTTGTCTATAAAATTAGGTATCAAATCATACATTTATTATAGATTAATAAAGGTTTGAAAGATTAAAAAATCAACATGAAAATATAATTTAAACTTCTTTGTTAATGTGTGACTTCTAAGTTATAAAAAGTTTTATTATTAGAGAATTTTATTATTGAAATATAGGTTGCTGAAGAAATAATTCATAACTTTTTAATGAAAACGACAATACAAGGAAACAATAAATTTTTGAAAGAGACATTTTTCCAATAAAATATCAAAAACTAAATTAATATTTATTACATCAAAAATTGATTTAATTTAATGTAAATGAATGAAACTTGCATTATATCCGATATCAATAATTAATCCATTATAATCATCCAATTGTTATCACCCGAACTCAGCCCGAAACTACCCGAGAGTAACAAAAATATAATTCAATTATCTCTCTCAACATGGTTGCATTTTTATTATTGCTATAAATAATTAAAATATTCTATTCTGAAGTATTGCCTGCACATTTATAATCAATACCTGTATATTGCATGATAATGGAGCTATAATTCTGCATGCATGTAATGAATAATATTGAAATTTGGTATCAGCTGGTGCATGAATTTGCAAACAGTGTAAACAATGTTGTCATACGCGAATCGTTCGGGTTGTTCGGCTGTGCGTGAATTTATTAAATTTCGGTGTTTATAAAGTGTTTTGGGTGTGATTTTATATCTATTGTTTGATTAAAAGTGACATGTAGGTGATGTGCAAATATTGGGTGGTTTGGTGTTCGCGCCGTGGATAGTTTCGTGTGTTAAGATTTGGGATTTGCCAGAGGTCATTGACATCTGCATTAATGTAAGTAAATTAAACAATTTTAATTTTAATTTTTATGCATTTGTTCTATTGTTGCGGTATATAATTAATATGCTTGTAAACGGTTTTGTTAATAAATAACCCGCTATTGAATTCAACTATTACTAGTATCTGGAATGATCAAAATTATTTTTGATTAGACGTTCTGATGTGTTGGCTTTAGCAAATAGCCCTTGAAATAGTTACTCTGTGTAAACGCAATATCTGCGGCAAGCATGTTCTTTGGCTCTTCTCTCCCCATAACCTTTAAGTTTGTCTTTTCTAAGGTTCTATTCCGGGTTAGTATTGGGGTTGTATAATAGCACGTTTTGAGATAATTTTATCTCCGGAATTAGTACTTTTGTCTATTATTTTTTTTGCTTTTGGTCTACTGTCTGTCATCTATTCATTGACTTTTCTCTTGCTTTTATATTTGCTTTCTTTTTACCGATTCCTTACTTTATTACTTTTTTTTAATTTCTAGTCTTTTTTCTTCTACTGTTATATTTGCGAGAGGTGTGCAATCACTTCCATTGCCTCTTGTGATACCGTTTTGTAGACAATGCTGATTTTCAAAAATCTTGCTCTAGTAACTTTTTTATTTCAATTCTGTTTTTTTTTTATAACTTTTCACATATATCTGTGGCGTGTAACATTTTGTTTTTTGCTGCCAATCAAAACGTTTTAAACATTTGTTGAAAAGAAGCCAAAAAATTAATAACAATATTAATTTTTTGGATTTTTTTCAACAAATGTTTAAGACGTTTTGAATTATTTTTTTGAAAGTAAATCAGAGGTGGAGGCTGCCAAAATAAAAACCTTCAAAGATTGACATTTACAAAAAAAGCACTACAGCAGCTGAGCCTAGACAGAAAAAGCAATTTGAAGTCCACCACTGCTGGGCTGCTCATCTAAACTTTTGCTTTACCGGAAGCTCTATCTTTAACTTACACTAAAAAGGCTTTGAATCTACCGCCGCCACAGTTTATCAAAGGCTCAAACATAATCATTGACCGTTTTGTGAACGTGGTTGATGGTATCCGCATGCACCCCCTTTCGCAGACAATGTATTTTATTACACTTCCCTGGTAGAGGTTTAAAAGATCCTGAAATATGTTATTAGGAATGTACCCGACTGCATTCAGATTGATGTGGTAATATGCAAGCTTTGCGTTACTATGGAGTAACCTAACCTAACCAACGCTACGTACGGCCATAAGGCTTTCTGGGCAATGTACCGTAGCTCATCCAAACTCTACTAGCACATTCAGCAAAAAGTCTGGGCATGTAGCTACATACGCCGCATGCTGTAAGTCGCACACTTTTAGTAATAAGAAAATCTGGTCCACCCAAGAATGCTCTCAACGCTTGCAAGAAGCTATCCTCAACTTGTAATAAATATCCTGATATATTCAATTGGACATGCAAGTTAACGACACACCAATGACCAATTTCCGAGCAGTCATTAGAAGTTTAGTAGATAAGCGCTCGTGAGAGTAAATCCAAACTCAAAAAACTATTTTAGAAGTAGAATAGTAATCAACCTCAAATAATTTGCAAACGACGTAGCACTAGTAGGTAGAGGCGTAGAAATAGAAGTACTAAAAGGAAGACTACTTGCTGGCAATAGGTATGATATAGTTATGGATAAAAAAATATGGGTTTAAAATTAGCAACACAGAAAACAGAAGCGGAATGGTTAGCAACTGAGAGGAGGTAGAAAATTAAGTGATAACCATAGGGAAAAATCAAATACCTTAAAGTAACATTTAATACAAAGGGATGGAATGAATAAGTTAAGAAAGCGGTCATGAGAACAAAGGAAATAATAGAAGTCCAGGAAAAGAAGCCAGAAGGCAACAAGAAGCAAATTATTATACGCCGCAGAAACATGGGGAAAAACGATGAAGACAAAAAAGCAGAAATGAATTAAGAGGAGCTAGCTTGTTAAGGATTAGCAGAGCTTACAAGACTGTGTTACAGGTGGCAGTAGAAGTGATTGCGGCAACACCAATTGCGAATATGATGTGGAAGAAAGAATAAAAATAAAAAAAACTAATAAAAGAAGGAATCGGTAAAAAGGAAGCAAAGTTAAAAGGATGAGAGAAGACAATGGATAGATGGCAGACACAGTAGAATAGAGGAAAAAAGGAAGAATGGACTGGACTGGAAGAGAACTAATTCCGGAGATACAAAAGTGGGTAGAAAACAAATCAGAGACGTACTATTATACAACATAAATACTGACCGGACATGGAGTTTTTAGAAAGTTTTTGCAAAAAATTAAAAAAGACAAAAAATGTATATCTGTCAGGAAGAAACACACAATAATGCAGAACACACTCTAGTAGAATGCAAAGCGCGGGAAAAAGATGGAAAAAAATTAGAAAATATACTAAGAAGCAAAGTGAATAAAATTTATTGAAAAATGCTTAAAAGATAAAAATAAATGAAGAGCGCTAAGAAACTTTGCAACAAAAGTACTAAAATATTGAGGAGTTTGAACAACAATAGAAACAAACACACAAAATAAAAGCCATAAAAAAGAAACAAAAGAAGAAAACTAGAAACAAAAAAACATGGAAAAAAATCAAAAAGAATGAAATAAGAAAGGACATGACAATTAAGCATACCAACAAATAGAAGAAATCAGAAGATCATTTGCAGAGACTACAAAACCAAACAAAATTGCACAAATAAGGAGAAGGAGAAAAAAAATGTTGAAGGAAAGCAGAATAACAGAAACAACAAGGCAAATACTAAATGATAGATACGCTATCTTGAGGTTGACAGATAACACAACTTTTGAGATGGTCAGAATACACCTGGCAATCAGAGGACTTGAAGAAATAATCCCAGATAGAGATACAAGGATATCACTAGAGGTAAAACTAACAAATCTAGGACAGCCAAAAGGAATACAACTTATGGGACTGCATAAACTATTCATTGAAAAGAAAAGATACGATAAAGAAGAAGTGAACAAAGACCTTAAAAAATTTAAGAACGTTTATGAAGACAAACCAAATAACTCAAATAAATAACACACGAATTGGAACAAGAAGAAAATGCAGAGTTGGATATCAGTGCAGATAAAAAAAATCTTTAAGGCAATATTGAGCTCATCTTGAACTACAGCCAAATTTAGAATAGTATGCCAAGGACATTATAACAACAAAATTTACGCAGAGCAAAAAACCGGAAGGTATTGCCATGCGTAAGTTATTCTTAAGAATCACTTGTTGAGGTCAACATTTTACTACGTCCCCAAAAATCCATAAAATTATTAAAAAAAGGATATAATCAAATTAAAATTGAAAAAAAAAATTGCTGAAAAAATCTATTTTGCTTTAGTTTTAATGCAGTTTATGCCATAAATATGTTACAGTTTTTGATAAATTATGCACAACAAATTTGATTTTAGCAATGTCTTATAAATTTTGTACAATAAAGTTTTTTTAGCTAATTTTTAATTAATTTTAGGCAATAAATGGGTGTTCATTATTTGAAATAATAATTTATTTAAATTTCTTTTTATGCAACAAATGTTTTTTATGGATTTTAAGCATAAAACATTTTGTAAACTCTATTTTTGATACATTTTTTCTAACAATTCTGCGGCTTTTTTAATGTTTCAGTAAAGTTTATGTTATAAACGAGTGTTTTGCTTATTTTTTATAGATTTTATGCTATAAATATAATTTTTGTGCAAGTTTTGGTAAATTCTTTTTATGAAATCGATTGTTAAGCAAATTTATTTTAATTTTAATTAATAAAACTTTTTGTGATTAATTTTTGATTAATTTTATGCATCGAATATTTGTTAAACGCATTTTTTATAGATTTTAAGCTATAAATATAATTCCTGCATTGTTTTTGATGAGTTTTTGCTTTTTTGGCAATGTTTTATAAATTATGTGTAATAATTTTGAATTTGTTATGCGCGAGCATTTGCTATAAACATTACTTTTGTGCAATTTTAAGTAATTTCTATTAATCAAATTCAATTAGTATAGAATTTATTTTTAATTTTGTTCAATAGTATCTTTTCTAAACTATTTTTGATTGGTTTTATGCAACAAAGGACAGTTATGCGCAAGCTTTAATGAATTTTATGCAATAATTGTAATTTTTGCGCTGTTTTTGATCATTTTTGTACAACAAATTTGCTAACTTAGTCTTAGGGTTTTGCTAAGTTTTATCTATAAAATACAATTTATGGCCAATTTAATATTAATTTTATAAATAATAGTAAAAAAAAATTATTCAATTTTATCATTTTGCGCATAAGTTTTTAAGGAAAACAATTAATTTTTAAAAATAGAATAATGGTGGCCCTTACTATATGATAGTTCATTTTAAGATACACATTTATTATGTACTACATCACAAATATATTTAAAAACCGTAACATGTTTCAACCTTCTACAAGGCCATCATCAGACGATGATACAAACACTTGTTTATATCATATTATGTAAGGTTTGCTCTTGGGTCTGCCAACAGGGACGTAGATAACCTACGAAAGCATTGGCATGTGTATTCTTTTGAATGTTCAAGTTTGAGATACAAAGAATTTTGTTTTTGGCAAAGATCCAAAAGAATCAATGCTCATCGGTTGCTCCACATACGTACTATTTCAAAATTAGATAAAAAACCTTTTATTATTATTATTATTATTATTTGAGCAAAGGTTAATGTATTTTTGAATCATTTAGACTATTTCTTCAATATTCCCGAAAGTAACAAAGAATTATCTGGCTATTTTTGTTTTGATAAATATTGTTTATCAATCGTAATTTCTAAGCATTTTTTGACCAATTCAATAATATTTTCTTGCCATAAACATGGTTTTCGATGAATTTTGTAGATGCTATGTGCAATTTTAATTTTTTTTATAATAAACATGATTATTTTTGATAAATCTTTTTTGAGCAATATTTGATGTCTAAGCAAATTTTTATTTTATGCCATAATTTAAATTTTTGTGCCGTTTTTTTTATGAATTTTGCACAATGTGTTAGCAATTTTTTATAAAAAAAAAGTTTCATGCCCAATTTTGAATAAATTTAATGCTACAAATGACTGTTTTGCTTAATATTGTATTTATGCCATAAATATGACTTTTTTGCAATATTTAATAAATTTTATTAATTAAATACAATTTTTGTTTTTTATTATATCTTAATAATATCTTTTCTTCATAACTTTTGATTAATTTTATTTAATAAAATTTTCATAGATTTTAGGCCACAATTAAAATTTTTGCTTTATTTTTGTTGTATTTGATTTAACACATGCGTTTTCATAGCTATACTTTATAGATTTTGTTTAACAAAAATTTTTTTAACCAATTTTTAATTTAATACATGGTTTTTGTTGATTTTTGATCAATATAATACAATTTTTAAGTAATTTTGTCTGATAATAGATTTCTTCCACAATTGTTGAACAATTGTATGCAACAAATAATTATTATGCGCATGTTTTTACAGATTTTATATTATAAACATAATTTTCACGCTGGTTTTAATAAATTTTGCGCAACAATTTGTTATGTTATGCACAATTTTTGTTGGTTTTATGTCAAACAACAACATTTTTGCGCGATCATGGATAAGTTTTGTCAAATTTTTTTATAAATTTGATTTAACAAATAAATTTTTTACGCAATAGTTAATTAATTTTTGTTTGTTTTCATAAAAGAATACATTTTCTAGCAATATTTTGATGTTTATAGGCCGGAATTTGCAATTTTTGACATTTTATGAACAACATTGGATTTTTGAACAGTTTATAGACGAATTTTGGATTTTTTTTACAATAATTTAATATTTCAAAGCCCAAAATCCAGCTTTAAAACATCAAATTATTGTCAAAAAGTACCAATATTTATTTTTCATTCATTAAATGTCTAAGGTTTTTTTGTAAATATTTTTGAAATTTTATGATTTGTACATTTTTTTAACAGTTTGGATTTTACAGCTTTATAACAATTGTTTAAAAAATGAACGCTGGTTTTATTAACAAATTTACTTTATTTGATCAAAAAAAGTTTGAAACAAATTTTATTAAACTAATTTGAAACAGAAATGGTTCCGAAATGACCCAAATTGTATGATTTTGGTAATAATTTCAAATTTGCGCAGTGACCATCAAGAATATTAAACTGTTGATAAAAAAATTAGACTTAAAATACTTAAATTGATAAAAAAAATAATTATAAACCATTTTATATAAATTGATTTAAAGCAGAAATTGTCTCAAAATGACCCAAATTGTCTGATTGACTGGAGTTGGCAATAGATATGATATAGTTATGCATAAAAAAATATGGGTTTAAAATTAGCAACACAGAAAACAGAAGCGGAATGGCTATCGACTGAGAGGACTAATCAAAGAACAGGTAAGATCCAGGTTGAAGACCAAGTGATAACCATAGGAAAAAATCAAAAGTATGGAATGAATAAGTTAAGAAAGCGGTCATAGGAACAAAGGAAATAATAGAGGTCCAGAAAAAGAAGCCAAAAGGCAACAAAAAGCAAATTAATATACGCCTCAGAAACATGGGGAAAAACTATGAAGACAAAAAAGCAGAAATGAAATAAAAGAAGCTAGCTTGTTAAGGATTAGCAGAGTTTACAGGACTGAGTTACAGGTGGCAGTAGAAGTGATTGCGGCAACACCAATTGCGAATATGATGGTGGAAAAAAAGGATAAAAATAAAAAAAAACTAATAAAAGAAGGAAACAGTTAAAATCAAGCAAAGTTAAGAGCATGAGAGAAGACTATGGATAGATGGCAGAAACAGTAGAATAGAGGAAAAAAAGGGAGAATGGACTGGACTGGAAGAGAACTAATTTTGGAGATAAAAAGAGGGTAGAAAACAAACCAGAGACGTACTATTATACAACATAAATACTGACCGGACATGGAGTTTTTAGAAAGTTCTTGCAAAAAATTAAAAAAGACAAAAAATGTATATCTGTCAGGAAGAAACACACGATAATGCATAACACACTCTAGTAGAATGCAAAGCGCGGATGAAAGTTAGAAAAGAATTAGAAAATATACTAGGAAGCAAAGTGAATAAAACAACATTTATTGAAAAATGCTTAAAAGGTAAAAATAAATTAAACTTTGCAACAAGAGTACTAAAATAATGAAGAGTTTGGACAACAATAGAAACAAACTCACAAAAAAAAACCATAAAAGAGAAAGGAGACAAACAAGAGAAACAAAAAAAAACAAAATTAAAACAAAAAAACATGGAAAAAATCAAATAGAGAGATAAGGAAGAACATGACAATTAAGCATACCAACAAATAGAAGAAAACAAAAGAACAATTGCAGAGTCTACAAAACCAAAAAAAATTGCAAATATAATGAGAAAAAGAAAAGAAATGTTGAAGGAAAGCAGAACAACAAAAACAACAAGGCAAATACTAAATGATTGATACGCTATCTTGAGGTTGACAGATAACACAACTTTTGAGATGGTCAGAATACACTTGGCAATCAGAGGACTTGAAGAAATAATCCCAGATGGAGATACAAGGATATCACTGGAGGTAAAACTAACAAATCTAGGACTGCCAAAAGGAATACTACTAATGTGACTGCATAAACTATTTATTGAGAAAAAAGATACGATGAAGAAGAAGTGAACAAAAACCTAAAAAAACTAAGAACGTATATGAGGACAAACCAAATAACTAGAATAAATAACACACGGATTGGAAAAAGAAGAAAATGCAGAGTTGGATATCAGTGCAGATAAAAAAAATCTTTGAGGCAATATTGAGCTCATCTCGAACTACTGCCAAATTTAGAATAGTACGCCAAGGACATTATAACAACAAAATTTACGCAGAGCAGAAAACCGGAAGGTATTGCCATGCGTTATTCTTAAGGGTCACTTGGTGAAATCAACACCTCACTACGTCTACAAAATAAAATTATAAAAAAAGATATAATCAAATTAATATTGAAAAAAAAAATTGCCAAAAAAGTCTATTTTGCTTTAGTTTTAATGCAGTTTATGCCATAAATATGTTACAGTTTTTGATGAATTATGCACAACAAATTTGATTTTAGCAATGTCTTATAAATTTTGTACAATAAATTTTTTTAGCTAACTTTAATCAATTTTAGGCAATAAATGGGTGTTCATTGTTTGATTAATAATTTATTTAAATTTCATTTTATGCAACAAATGTTTTTATGGATTTTAAGCATAAAACATTTTGTAAACTCTATTTTTTATAATTTTTATTAACAATTCTACGGCCTTTTTAATGTTTCAGTAAAGTTTATGTTATAAACAAGTGCTTTGCTTATTTTTTATAGATATAAATTTAATTTTTGTGCGAGTTTTGGTAAATTCTTTTTATGAAATTGATTGTTAAGCAATTTTATTTTAATTTTAATTAATAAAACTTTTTGTGATTAATTTTTTATTAATTTTATGCATCGAATATTTGTTAAACGCATTTTTTATGGATTTTAAGCTATAAATATAATTTCTGCATTGTTTTTGATGAGTTTTTGCTTTTTTGGCAATGTTTTATAAATTATGTGTAATAATTTTGAATTTGTTATGCGAGAGCATTTGCTATAAACATGATTTTTGTGCAATTTTAAGTAATTTCTATTAATCAAATTCAATTAGTAATTAATTTATTTTTAATTTTGTTCAATAATATCTTTTCTAAACTATTTTTGATTAGTTTTATGCAACAAAAAACAGTTATGCGCAAGCTTTAATGAATTTTATGCAATAATTGTAATTTTTGCGCGGTTTTGTTATGTTTTATCTATGAAATACAATGTATGGTCAATTTAATTTTAATTTTATAAATAATAGTTAAAAAAAATTATTCAATTTTATCATTTTGTTATGCGCAAGTTTTTAATGAAAACAATTAATTTTTAAAAATAGAATAGTTGTGGCCCTTACTATGTGATAGTTCATTTTAAGATACACATTTACTATGTACTATACCACAAATATATTTAAAAACCGTAACATGTTTCAACCTTCTACAAGGCCATCATCAGACGGTGATACAAACACTTGTTTATATCATATTATGTAAGGTTTGCTCTTGGGTCTGCCAACAGGGACGTAGTTAACCTATAAAAACATTGGCATGTGTATTTTTTTGGATGTTCAAGTTTGAAATACAAAGAATTTTGATTTTGGCAACGACCCAAAAGAATCAATGCCCACCGGTTGCTTCAAACACCGTCTATTTCAAAGTTAGATAAAAAACCTGTTTTGATTAATATTATTTGGGTAAAGGTTAATGTATTTTTGAACCATTTGGACTATTTCTTCAATATTCCAGGGAAGTAACAAAGAATTATCTGGCTATTTTTGTTTTGGTGTTTGGTAAGAAAAACGCTTGCAAGTCCAACAAGTAGTGCCACTTTCTTAAGTAATTTTTTTATTTGTCTTTATAAGAAATTCAGCTATATCAGTTTTCTTTTTTTTTTTTGTGCAACTAAAATTGTATATTTGCTGATATTGATATTCAATTTATAAGATATCATTGTACGTATTGTTAAATAAAATGCCCAGAGAGATGAAGGCTTATAAATAGTAGATAAGTATGACATAAGTACTTTTCCATTTGCATAGTACTTTGTTTTCAGTGCACTATTTTTCAAACTTGTGGTTTGTATTCTCATACTTTGCTTTAGATATTTCAGCGAGCAATTCAGAAATGGCTCTGCTCGTTTCTTCTTCTATATTAAAAAGAATAATTTCCAAACCCGTTATTTTAGAATTATAAAAGTTTTATAAAATTGTGACAGCAAAATTGTTTCATATCAAATTAACATTGCTAGAGTGTTCATTTTAAAATGACATGATTTCACTATAACAAAAATTAATGGAAAAGCTGATTTTTAGAATAATAACATTTTTAAAATTTATTAAACCAAAACGTGTGTGTATTTTTATAGTTGGGCGTAGATAAAATATTGTACAATACACATTAATCTTATTAATATACTTGTATAAGATCTATTATGCGTACATGTAAAATAATACGTATAAATGATTTCTAGGGCAGATATCGACTGGTTTTATGTATTTTAAGTACAAAAAGTATAATACGCACTGTGTGGGAGAAAGTCTAACGCGCGATCAATGTTTTTGCTTAGCAAACAATGCGTTAATCTAAAAAAAGTTTTTTTAGAAAAAAAGTTTTTTTATTTATTGCTTAAAATACACCAAAAATTATTATTTTAATATTTACTTATTTAGTTCACTATTATAAATTTAATTCATAAAATGTATTTATTATTAATCTAATACAAAACTTTTATAAAACTACTTATGACGCACAATTATTGCTGGAAACGTTTGGAGAAGTTGCAAAGTAAGATAAGTATTGCTTAGATTTGCTAACTTTAAAATTGGTAAAAATGATAAAAATTGTTTTAGATTGAGAATTTGATAAAAAATATCTTAAAATAGAAAAATTAACAAAAAATCTAAAATTGCCAAAAAAACTTTTTAAATTGCAATTATGTAATTGTTTTATGATTATCTATTTATTTTTTGATGGATTTTTTGTTATTTTTATGTAACAAATAACACCCATTTGTTGTACAATTCTTATTGTTTTTATGTCTGCGCAATTTTTGATAAATATTGTTTATCAATCGTAATTTCTAAGCAATTTTTGATCAATTTAATAATATTTTCTTGCCATAAACATGGTTTTCGATGAATTTTGTGGATGCTATGTGCAATTTTAATTTTTTTTATAATAAACATGATTATTTTTGATAAATCATTTTTGAGCAATGTTTGATGTCTGAGCAAATTTTTATTTTATGCCATAATTTAAATTTTTGTGCCGTTTTTTTATGAATTTTGAATGTGTTAGCAATTTTTTTAATAAAAAAGTTTCTTGCCTAATTTTGAATAAATTTAATGCTACAAATGACTGTTTTGCTTAATATTGTATAGAATTTATGCCATAAATATGACTTTTTTGCAATATTTAATAAATTTTATTAATTAAATACAATTTTTGTTTTTTATTATATCTTAATAATATCTTTTCTTCATAACTTTTGATTAATTTTATTTAACAAAATTTTCATAGATTGTAGGCCACAATTATAATTTTTGCTTTATTTTTGTTGTATTTGATTCAACGCATGCGTTTTCATAGCTATACTTTATAGATTTTGTTTAACAAAAAAATTTTTAACCAATTTTTAATTTAATACATGCTTTTTGTTTGATTTTTGATCAATATAATACAATTTCGGAGTAATTTTGTCTAATAATAGATTCCTTGAACAATTGTTGAACAATTGTATGCAACAAATAATTGTTATGCGCATGTTTTTATATTATAACCATAATTTTCACGCTGGTTTTAATAAATTTTGCGCAACAAATAGTTATGTTATGCGCAATTTTTTGTTGTATTTATGTCAAACAACAACATTTTTGCGCAATTATGGATAAGTTTTGTCAAATTTTTTTATAAATTTGATTCAACAAATAAGTTTTCTACGCAATAGTCAATTAATTTTTGTTTGTTTTCATAAAAAAAATATATTTTTTGTGCTTTCTTGCAATATTTTGATGTTTTTAAGCCGGAATTTGACAATTTATGAACAACATTGAATTTTTCAACAGTTTATAGACGGATTTTGGTATTTTTTGACAATAATTTAATATTTCTAAGCCCAAAATCCGGCCTTAAAACACACAATATTATGTCAAAAAACACTAAAATTTATTTATAAAAATGTTTCATTTATTTTGGATTTTTCTGCCTTATAACAATTATTTAAAAAATGACCGCTGAATTTATTAACAAATTTTGAATCAAAATACTTTAATTGATAAAAAAATGTTTGAAACAAATTTTATTAAATTAATTTGAAGCAGAAATGGTTCCGAAATAACCCAAATTGTATGATTTGGTTAATAATTTCAAATTTGCGCAGTGACCATCAAGAATTTTAATTTGTTGATAAAAAGTTTAGACTTAAAATACTTAAATTGATAAAAAAAAAATTTTAAACCATTTTATATAAATTTATTTAAAGCAGAAATGGTCTCAAAATGACCTAAATTGTATGATTTGGTAAATAATTTTAATTTTGCGCAGTAACCAGCAATAATTTTAAATTGTTAATAAAAAATTTGGATTCAAAATACATAAATTAATAAAAAAAAGTTTAAAACAAATTTATATAAACTGATTTAAACCAGAAATTGTCTCAAAATGACCCAAATTGTATGATTTTGCAAATAATTTCAAAATTGCGCAGTAATTAGCAGGAATTTTATTTTGTTATAAATAAATTTAGATTGAAAATGCATCAATATATAAGAAAAATTATTAAAACAAATTTATATAAATTGATTTGAAGCAGAAATGGTCTCAAAATTACCCAAATTGTATGATTTTGTTAATAATTTTAAATTTGCGCAGTAACCAGCAATAATTTTAATTTATTAATAAGAAATTTGAATTAGAAATACATAAATTAATTAAAAAAAGTTTGAAACTAATTTATAAAAACTGATTTAAACCAGAAATTGTATCGAAATGACCCAAATTGTCTGATTTTGCAAATAATTTCAAAATTGCGCAGTAATTAGCAAGAATTTTATTTTGTTATAAATAAATTTAGATTGAAAATGCATCAATATATAAGAAAAATTATTAAAACAAATTTATATAAATTGATTTGAAACAGAAATGGTCTCAAAATGACCCAAATTGTATGATTTTGTTAATAATTTTAAATTTGCGCAGTAACCAGCAATAATTTTAAAATTGTTAATAAGAAATTTGGATTCAAAATACATAAATTAATAAGAAAAAAGTTTGAAATAAATTTTTATAAATTGATTTAGCAAAAATTGTCCCAAAATTACCTTAGTTGTATGATTTGGTAATAATTTCAAATTTGCGCAGCAATTAACAAAAATTTTAAATTGTTATTATTAAATTTAGTTTGAAAATGCACAAATTAATAAGATAAAAATTTGAAACAAGTTTATATAAAATGATTTGAAGCAGAAATGGTCCCAAAATGACTGAAATTGTATGATTTTGTTAATAATTTTAAATTTGCGCAGTAACCAGCAATAATTTTAATTTATTAATAAGAAATTTGAATTTAAAATACATAAATTAATTAAAAAAAGTTTGAAATAAATTTATATAAACTGATTTAAAGCAGAAATTGTCTCAAAATGACCCAAATTGTATGGTTTTGCAAATAATTTTGAAATTGCGCAGTAATTAACAAGAATTTTAACTTGTTATGAATAAATTTAGATTGAAAATGCATCAATTTATAAGAGAAAAATTTGAAACAAATTTATATAAATTGATTTGAAGCAGAAATGGTCTCAAAATGACCCAAATTGTATGATTTTTGTAATCATTTCAAATTTGCGCAGTAACCAGCAATAATTTTAAATTGCTGATAAGAAATTTTGATTCAAATTACATGATTTGTTAAGATAAAAGTTTGAAACCAATTTATATAAATTGTTCTGAAGCAAAAATGAACCAAATTTAAACAAAAAAAATATTTTTTTATAAATTTTGTAGTTTTCAACTGTTAGTACTTTTTGATAATAATTTAATATAAAAATAAAATGGAATTTTAAAAAGATCAAAAGACATTTTACAAGATTTTTTGGCTTAAGTCCAGCAATAATTTGCAAAGCTTTTTTTTGTATTAAAAATAACCTTTCAGTAAATTCCTTCTTACAGCAACCTCAATGAATTATAACGTAACTCATAACAGAATGAAAGTTTGCTAAATATAATGTTTTAACAACATCTCTACTGCAATTTTTAGTGCCATTCTCAGAACACCAACCATTGAACTTATTTTTTTTGCATACGTACTCTATTTGTGCATCCCATTTTAGTGAACTGTCAATATTGATACCAAGTAACCGCACTGTATCACTTATTTGAACTTCTATGTTGTCAATTTTAATTGATGTAACATTGCTTGTTTGTGGGTGCTTAAAAAGTACAACTGCTGTTTTACTGTCATTTAAGATAAGTTTATTTAAAATAAACCAGTTTCTTACTTTAAAAAAACTAAATTTGCAGCTTTTATTGAAGAAGTTATAGAACTTTGATGTAGTATTATAGTGGTGTCATCAGCATAACCAACTAATAAACCTGACCTTACTTCTTGAAAAAGATTGTTAGCAAATAATACGTATAAAGATGGACCTAAAATAGAGCCTTGTGGCGCACCTGTAATCACCTGAGTTATATTTGAATTATGATTATTCTATTTTAAAAACTGGCGTCGATTTAAAAGATAAGATTTTAACATATACTCGTTGTGGCATTGGTATAAATTTACCTATTTAACTAGGCTTTATTCGAAATTATTGCATTACAACTGTTTCATTAGAGGATGTTCTGATATACACGAAATTGTATAATAGTAATTATAATTTATTTTATTTTTAATTTTCAAATTTCCTTTTTAATTCTTTTTCATGTCATTACCATCAGCTAAATATCCCGAAATAATTAGTTTATTTGTTCATTCTCAGAATGCTATTAACCATAGCTATTAAATAAAGTCATTAAGTCAGTTATAAATATAATAGTCAATACACCCTTTAAAATATTCACTTTGAATTGTGGTGGTGAACGATGTTGACGAATCATATTTATCACATAAAATTTATGAAAATTTGCGCAAAAAAAAATTCTACTAAAAAACTTATTTTTATTAAAAAAATTGCTCAAAAATGGCACCAAATGTATCAAGATTGGCGCATAAACCAATTAAAAAAAAAACTGCTACGATATTTTTTAAATTACAAAGAATAAATATTTGTAACATCAAAATTGCTCAAATTTGCAAAAAACGCGCAAAACACATATTTTTTGTATAAAATTTGCCTAAATACTTGAAAACTGCACAGAACTAACATTTATAACATCAAAATTTTGAAGAAAACTCAATTCTATCATAAAATTTAAACAAAAATCAAATTTATCAAAATTATTGCATAAAACTCTTATTTTTTTATTTTAAAAAACTTTAGAAGTGCACAGAAAAAACATTTATAACATGAAAACCAAGCATAAAACTCATTTATAACAAAAAAATCACTAATTTTATCATAATTTAGATAAAAAACAAATTTATAGCATAAAATTTGATTAGAAGATTTAAAATAAAAATGGCACAAAAAACATGTTTCTATTATAAAATTTGCTCAAAAATTTTACTGTCTAAAAATTATCCTGATTATAAAATAACTTTGTTCAGGTGAGATGCTAGGCACACTGATGATATGTGCATACCCTGAAACACCATTGTTCAGCCAAAATATTGCAAAAAAGCCTACACGATATAAAAAATAAGACTACTTAGTCATTATTTTTTCTGTTTATAATTTTTATTAGTACTAAATGAATTAAACAACCAATTAAATATATCACCAACAGAGTTAACTCAACAAAACATTTATCTATTTGCCGGTCCCATCTATAGAAAGTTTGTTCGGTCCCACTGAAACCGAGAACAATAATGCCCGAGGAAATGCAACTTAATATAAAGTGAGAGATTTCTCCTCGGCGCCAACAATAAAAACTTCTATGAATAAAGAATGAGCTTACAAAAATTATTACGGGAAAAAATACAAATGTGTGGTCTCCACTTTCTATACTTAATAATAATAATTTCTATAAGTCAAAGTTTAACAAAGTACAAACTATTTGTATAAGTTTTAACTAAAATGTAAATATTTTTATTAATTAAATGTTTCAAACATCATATAGAAATAGTTTTTATAAAAATCTTTTAAGTTTTTTTTTTAATATACATGTTGGCTGTTTAAAAAAAGCTCCAACAAAAAATAATTTAATTAATAAAAATATTTACATCTTATATAAAATTTTGCTAGTCACTGAAACATTCAGAAATTTGTTTCAACTTCTCAAAACTAGATTAGTTAAAGTTAAAATACATACGAGTGATTCGTATCAAAGCTTCGTTTGAAGTTAGTTATACAATTTATATTCGGTTAAATTTATTCAGCACTAACAAAAAATACTGTATTTCCCTGGATATATCTCTCAGTGTTCCATATGAATGCGCTGGGTGAATTTAAGCGGAACAGCATCATGAAACTGTCAATGTATGATATATTAGTTTATATATTTTTATCTTTCGCTATTTCCTGCTGACTTAGATGCTCGTAGCATGTTGCAAATGCGTGCAGAAAAATTCAGTTTTTATCGATTAAATAAAACGGAATGTAAACGTTGTCTATTGAATTGTTTTGGTTGTGTTTCTATGGACTTGTATTCTCCACCAAGTGTGTTTTCGCAATTTAACTGTTATCGATTGGAAATTTGGCTCTCTACTCGAGAGTTTTTCGAATAAACCGGATCTTTATATGCTATGACTTTATTATTAAGATGTATTCTTTAACCCAGTCTTGTGCTCTGTAACCCAGTTTTTCTTAAATGCAAGATAAAAATAAATAAACTAACTTTCTGTTCTAAATGTTTTTATGTAAACATATGATATAAAGACAGTTTTCTGACTTTTAACATACAATATATACAATAAGCATAAAAAAAAACGATTACATTTCTGTATACAAATTATTTACTTATAATAAAAAAAATTAAATACTAATACTCAAAATATTTGCAAGTAAAAAGTAAATATCGTATTTGAAATTACTTGCTTTAATGAATATTTATGAGTGATTTAATAATTCCGAACAGTCTGGTTTTGTAGGTAGGGCCCTTTAATGATTCACGGCGCGACGAAATTAAAATTCATCGAATATACAGAAGCAGAAAAAAATGTTATAAGAAAGAGCGCGGTAATTTAATCAAAATGATTTAAAATTGAATTGCTCGGAGAAATTTAATAAAGTTCATTTTTTTGTGTATTCAGTTCATAGTTATAAAATTTATTTTTACGTAGCAAAGTTTATTAAGATACATTAATAATACATTATGGTAAAGTTATTAACAAAAATTGTTAATACTTAATATTATCATTAAGATAATGGACATACATTATGGCAATTGTATGTTATATTATATAATTAAATATTAAATATTAAACCCTTAATATTTAGTTTGCTTAGTTATTAAGGAAGTTATTTTATATTCTTCATAATTATAGATTTATATAATTTAATTAATTATAAAAATGCTAACAAAACTTAATTTATTTCAATTTATAAATAAATTTTTTTCTTATAATAGCTTTAAATATAATTCCTCAATTTATATTCAAAATAAATTCGATTTTATTCTCCACCCAATCTACAAATTGCCACCCATTTCCTATCTAAATCGTAACCACTTATCGAATCCATTCTGCAATGCACTTTACCACCCAGCACAATTCAATTCTACACATTATTCAGAACAATGCCAAATACAATCTGGCTAATATTATTTTTTTATTTTTACGTGTCGCATGTTAACTGAATAATTCATTTTAATCATTGTAGATAGTAATTAGTTATTGATTATGATTATGGAAAGTAGTTCTGTAATTAAAATTTTATTTCAATGGAGTTAGAATTTATAGAGTATATTGTTAGATACGATACAAAGGTATTGTAGTTCAATTAATAATAGTAATGTAATTACGTTTATCTAACTAATTTACTACACACTACAATATGTCTTGTATTTGGTTTGAACAATGTCTATCAATAAAATATCTATAGAAAATGCATAAATCAGCAACATTACGCTTGTGTTGTAAAGTATTTAAGTCATTAGTCAGTTTTGGATTGGCAATGATCTGAATAGCTCGTTTTTGAATAAGCTTCTCCTTATACTTAGAAACATTATGCAATACAAGGACAAATATATATACAAAAGTTAAACACAAGTAAAATGTATCTATTAAAAATTTCTAGTTTTCTAGATGCTTTCAAAGCTATGTTGACAACATAGTTGTTCCAGAGAAGATTATGTAAGATTGTAACACTTGGAAAACAAATTGATGAATATTTAGATAAGGATTTGTTGTTTAGTTTAATATTTGCTACTGATGATACCTCGGATTTGGATTTTTAGAGGGGAGTTCCCCATTCACGCTAACAGTCCCGGGTTCAATCCCCGAATATGACTAAAATAATAACTTTGCTCTTTATCCACCGGGGTGATTCGGAAGTCACTTAATAAGCTGTTGGTCCCATCTACCTCCTTCAAACAAGTCGTAAGACTTCTGGGGCGATGTAAAATAGCTGTAAAACGCAAAATAAAAAAAGAAAGGTCTTATTGACTGGTTTGACTTAAATTACTATAAAGACTTTACAACTAGTAGTTTAATAGTAATACAAAAGTTTAAATATATTTTGATAGTTTGTGTGAAGTCTACCGGTATATTCTAGTCAATAATTAGAATTAATATTTGATCCAAAACAAAAAGTGTTAACTTGGAGGTCACTAAGGGTCAAAACACTGCAAGTTTTAGAAAATGTAAACAGTTGTAGTACGTGTTTATCTAAACGCCTTAAATTTTGTAGCAAAAATTTTAAAGGTCTCAAAAAAGAATAACTGTTAAGGTTTTAGACACTATCACTAACATGAAACCAAACTTTTACTTAGAGAATCTGTGATGACTAGTTTTTTTAATTTATTTTTGTAGGTTGTGGGTTAAGCTTTAAACTTTCTGGATAATTTATGCTTTGGCAGCTTTAAATTCTTTTATGTCATAAACGTTTAGTTAATAAATTTAAAATAAAATAATTACAAATTTTGATTTAATAGCAAGATTTTTTTACAAAACATGCATCCGACGGCTAATATATATAGGGTTTTCTGGGAACTATTGTGTCTGCCAAAAGTGTTGTCTATAATGTCTATAGTACACTGACAGTGTTGCTGCTAGTATGCAATCTAATCGGTGATACCGTTTGCGGTTTTAGTCACACAGTCTTAAAACATAATTTTTGCTATGGCTAAACGTTTCTACTGGCAAAACTATAGCACAAACACTTCATTTATCTATTGAAAATGCACAACAATGTCAAGAACATGTACAATTTATAAATAATGAATTCAGTTTCAAAAGAAAATAAAACGGATTTTGCTTTTTTAACAATGTATGACTAAAATTTTACACTTTTTGACAGTTTAGGACTGGATTTTGAATTTTGCTGACAATATTTTGATATTTCATAACTGGATTTTGCTATTTATGGGATTTTTTGATTTTTTACATTTTTGTTTATGCTTTACAACAATATGTTGATGTTTATTGATAAAATTTTGGACATTTTTTTAACAATTAAAGGCCGGATTTTGCTATTTTTTATAATTTACAAACAAATTTAAACAGTTTTTTGTGAGTTTTGGAAATTTTTTTATTATTATGGCCGAATTTTGCTATTATTAAATAGAATTTTGCACTTTTTGACAGTTTATGACCAGATTTTGAATCTTTATATTATTAATTTATTATGTTTGCTATTTTATAAAAATTTCTCCGTTTTTTAACAGTTTATTGTTAGATTTTTATGCTTTCTGTCGATTGTTTGCAGTTTTAAAGCCGGATTTTGCTATTTTTGACATTTTATGAACTAATTTAAACAGTTTGTTGTGAGTTTTAGTACTTTTTTCACTATTATGGTCGGATTTTTGCTGTTTTTTGAATAGAATTTTGCACTTTTTGACAATTTATGACCGGATTCTAAATCTTTATGAAGATAATTTAATATTCCAAAACCGAGTTTTAATATTATTAGAATTTTATAAAAATTTCTACGTTTTTTTTTAATACTTTTATGCTTTTTGAACTTGTTTGTAATTTTAAGGCCGGATTTTGCTATTTTTGACAATTTATAAACAATTTTATACAGTTTATTGTGAGTTTTGGTACTTTTTTCATTATTATAGCCAGATTTTGCTATTCTTTGAATAGAGTTTTGTACTGTTTGACAGTTTATGACCGAATTCTGAATCTTTGCAAAGATAATTTAATATTCCAAAGCTAAATTATAAAATTTTTAGTATTTTATGAAAATTTCTACGTTTTTTTTAATAGTTTTATGCTTTCTGACAATTGTTTGCAATTTTAAGGCCGGATTTTGATATTTTTGACAATTTATGAACAAATTTAAACAGTTTAGGTTCTTTTTTCATTATTATTGCCGGATTTTTTTATTCATGGAATAGAATTTTACACTTTTTGACAGTTTATGACCGGATTCTAAATCTTTATGACAATAATTTGATATTCCGAAGCCGGATTTTAATATTTTTGGTATTTTATAAAAAAAATTTTGTTTTTTTTTTAAGTTTACTGTAGTGTTGTTATTCTTTCTGACAATTGTTTGCAATTTTAAGTCAAGATTTTACTATTTTTGACAATTTATAAACAAATTTAAACAGTTTATTGTGTTTTGGTACTTTTTTCATTATTATGCCCGGATTTTGCCATTCTATTCTGAGTTTTTATCACAATAATTTGATATTCTAAAGCGGGATTTTAATATTTTTGGTATTTTATGAAAATATCTTTGTTTATTTATTGGTTTACTGCCGGATTTTTATGCTTTCTGACAATTGGTAGCAATTTTAAGGCCGGATTTTGCTATTTTTGATAATTTATAAACAAATTTAAACAGTTTTTTGTGAGTTTTAGTACTTTTTTCATTACTAAGACCAGATTTTGCCGTTTTTTGAATAGAATTTTGTACTTTTTGACAATTTATGACCGGATTTTGAATCTTTATGACAATAATTTGATATTTCAAAACCGGATTTTAATATTTTTGGTATTTTATGAAAATGTCTACGTTTTGTTAATAGTTTACTGTCAAATTTTTATGTTTTTTGGCAATTGTTTGCAACTTTAAGGCCTGATTTTGCTATTTTTGATCATTTATGAACAAATTTAAACAGTTTATTCTTAGTTTTGGTACTTTTTTCATTATTATTGCCAAAATTTTTTCATTTTTTCAATAGCATTTTGCACTTTTTTGGCAGTTTATGACCGGATTCTCAATCTTTATGACGATAATTCAAAATTCCAAAGCCGGATTTTAATATTTTTGGTATTTTATAAAAAAAAAATTTGTTTTTTTAATAGTTTACTGTTGGATTTTTATGCTTTCTGACAATTGTTTGCAATTTTAAGGTCGGATTCTACTATTATTGACAATTTATGGACAAATTTAAACAGTTTATCGTCAGTTTTGGTACTTTTTTCATTATTATGCCCGGATTTTGCCATTCTATTAAGTAGAATTTTGCACTTTTTGACAGTTTATGACCGGTATCTAAATTTTTATGACAAGAATTTAATATTCCAAAGCGATATTTTAATGTTTTTGGTATTTTTTAAAAATATCTTTGTTTTATTAACAGTTTACTGTCGGATTTTTATGCTTTCTGACAATTGTTTGCAATTTTAAAACCGGATTTTGCTATTTTTGACAATTTATGAACAAATTTAAATAGTTTATACCGAGTTTTTGTACTTTTTTCTTTATCATGGCCCGATTTTGTCATTCTATGAAAAGAGTTATGTGTTTTTTGACAGTTTATGACCGGATTCTGAATCTTTATGACAATAATTTAATATTCCAAAACCGGATTTTAATATTTTTGGTATTTTATGAAAATGTCTACGTTTTGTTAATAGTTTACTGTCAAATTTTTATGTTTTTTGGCAATTGTTTGCAACTTTAAGGCCTGATTTTGCTATTTTTGATCATTTATGAACAAATTTAAACAGTTTATTCTTAGTTTTGGTACTTTTTTCATTATTATTGCCAAAATTTTTTCATTTTTTCAATAGCATTTTGCACTTTTTTGGCAGTTTATGACCGGATTCTCAATCTTTATGACGATAATTCAAAATTCCAAAGCCGGATTTTAATATTTTTGGTATTTTATAAAAAAAAAATTTGTTTTTTTAATAGTTTACTGTTGGATTTTTATGCTTTCTGACAATTGTTTGCAATTTTAAGGTCGGATTCTACTATTATTGACAATTTATGGACAAATTTAAACAGTTTATCGTCAGTTTTGGTACTTTTTTCATTATTATGCCCGGATTTTGCCATTCTATTAAGTAGAATTTTGCACTTTTTGACAGTTTATGACCGGTATCTAAATTTTTATGACAAGAATTTAATATTCCAAAGCGATATTTTAATGTTTTTGGTATTTTTTAAAAATATCTTTGTTTTATTAACAGTTTACTGTCGGATTTTTATGCTTTCTGACAATTGTTTGCAATTTTAAAACCGGATTTTGCTATTTTTGACAATTTATGAACAAATTTAAATAGTTTATACCGAGTTTTTGTACTTTTTTCTTTATCATGGCCCGATTTTGTCATTCTATGAAAAGAGTTATGTGTTTTTTGACAGTTTATGACCGGATTCTGAATCTTTATGACAATAATTTAATATTCCAAAACCGGATTTTAATATTTTTGATTTTCTATGAAAATGTTTAAGTTTTTTTAATATTTTACTATCGGATTTTTATGTTTTCTGACAATTGTTTGCAATTTTAAGGCCGGACTTTGCTATTTTTGATCATTTATGAACAAATTTAAACGGTTCATTGTGAGTGAGTTTTGGTATTTTTTTTATTATTATTTCCGGATTTTGTTATTTTTGAATAGATTTTTGCATTTTTTGACTTTTTGACAGTTTATGACCGGATTTTGTATTTTTATGACAATAATTTAATATTTCAAAGCCGAATTTTAATATTTTTTGTGTTTTATGAAAAATTTTACGTTTTTTTAATAGTTTATTGTCGGATTTTTATGCGTTTTGACAATTGTTTGCAATTTTTAGGCTGGATTTTGCTATTTTTGACAATTGATGAACAAATTTACACAGTTTGTTTTGAGTTTTGGTACTTTTTTTATTATCATGGCCGGATTTTGTCATTAACCACAAAATCATCGTTTCAAGTGGTGGAAACAGTAATAAAATGTTTTTTTCAACTTTGTTTTTGTTGGTGATGACAAATGTTATTAGTAGTTGATAGTACAGCGTAAAAGCATGTTTAACACGCTCTTAGTTTTTTTTGAAGTTTTTGGTCACAAATTTTTGGATGCTACGTCAAATTACAACGTTTTCTGTACTGGCTAGTTTTTTTTTTGGACATTGGTTTTTATAGCTTAATATGTTAAACCTAGTTCTCTTTTGCTATGTTGCGGAAGTATAATAATAATAATAATAATAATAATATTTAATTTTTAGCTTAAAAGTGATGGTGTTATTGCCTAGACAATTTGTTGTATATTTGCTTAGTTTAACTCTGTTGTTGCTATCAATGAGTTGGTATAGAGTAGTGTTGCTGGTAGAGATTGGTTTCAACAAAATTGTACTAGCTAATAAGTTGGTACAACTTGACCGTAAACGATTATACTTTTTAAATTGTTAATTTTTTTTTGAGGAATTGCTTATTTGTGTTTTTGTTGTTTAGTTTTTTTTTAGCATTTTTTGGGAGTTGTTTACAAGGTTGGTTTAAATTGATTTTTTTATTTGTCTTAGGATTCAACTAAACAAGCAGGTTAAAAATTTGTTATTTATTAATTATCATTTTATATTATTTGCATGTTTATTGGTATGAAGCTTTTTTTCTTATTAGGAGGGTACATTTACTGTTTTTACACTGCGGGTTTTTAGTCTTATTGTGCACATTTGTTTGTTACTTCTCTAGTAATATGTTTCTTTTATTAAATCCAGAAATTTTTGCCAAAAATACTTTTCTTTTTTGGCTAGTTTGTGTTTACTGAAATTTTGGTACAAAAAACTTACTTTTTGATAATTTTTTGCATTTTACTTACACTTACAATATAGAAAGTTGATTTTGGTCTCTGTGGTTTTTGTTATTAGTAAATTTTATTTTAAAAAACAAAACGGTTATTTTTCAAGAGACAATAAATTGTAAATTTGTGCATTTTACCTAAAAATTTAGTAAAGTACAGGGTGCGGCAGCATAACTTCTTTTTTTTAAATGCGCGCTATTCAGTCGGTTGATGTCGTAGCGGAGCGTTAATAGTTTTGTTTGAGAGGCGGGACTATAAAGTTTTGTACACAACACAGTTTATTTGCCATCATGCGTAAAAACAGTAAAGTTTACTTTTTGTGCGGATGTTTTGTGATTGCAATAATTTAGCCCCGTTAGCTTCTGTTCTGGGTCGCAAGTTAATTGTTACGTAGGTCACTACGTTCAGACAAATTGCAAGTGCGACAAGACAAAGAACTAGAGTTCCTCGGCCCATTAGATTACTTAAGGCAGTGTTGCAATCACCACGTCGTTCTGCGTGCAAACATGCGTCTATGCTTGGACTTTCCGATTGTTCTGTGAGGAGAATTCTTTATGATGATTTTCATTTTTATCCTTACAAGATTGTGCAGGAACTTTCTGAATGTGTCGTGATTTGAAGTGGCTGGCCGGCTCTCCCTATTTGACCTCTTGTGATTTTTTTCTATGGGGTTTCTTGAAATTCCGTGTTTATGTGAATCATTCAAAGACCCTACAAAATTTGAATGCTAGCATCCGGGAAGAAATTGCCGACATAACGTCTGATATGTTGGCAAGAGTCATGACAAACGCCAGAAATTGGTTTACACAGTGTACACCTATCTGATTTGATTTTCAAAACTATTAAAAAAAACTTTAGGTATGCGCCTACATTATAAAAAACAAATAAAAAATTTAGGACTTATACAATGGGTTTTATTAAGTTTTAAAAAAAGGAAGTTATGCTGCCGCACTCTGTATTAGTATGACAAATATAACCATTTAAATTTTTATGGTTTTAGGTTTTATGTGGAATACAGTGCTTAGGGAACAGCTTGAGCAGTATTACGTTTAAGTGATTTTGTGATTTTTTTTGCAAGTATAATATAAATATAAGAGGTTAGGTAATATTTTTTTATTACTAAATATGTTTAAGTTTTTGGTTTTCAATTATTGGTCACTAAAAGTCGGTTATTATGGTTCTGTAAATGTAAATTATATTTATAAAAAAATGATTCCACCATTATACAAACCAAATCAAATAGTCACACGCTAAAACTGCATTGGCTTCTATACGATTTTGTGTAATTTTTGCAAGCTTCAAAGCACTTTTGTTATTCCTGAGTTAGGCTTTGAAAGAAAATAATCAGATATCTTTGTACAATATTCTCATCAATGATGTCCGCTTAATGTTCAGTTGCTGCGATCTGCGGTAAGTTGATCTTCTTGAACTGGCTTAAATATTTTGGGCTATAGCAGCAATATTCTTTTTTGCGCGCATTAACCGATACCTTATACAAATTATTATTTTAACTCAAATTTTTTTTTTCAAATTTTGCATTGTTTCGGTAAAACTTTGGAAATAATTTTTTAATATTTTTTAGATCTGATACTGAGTTATTTCAGTATTTTTAAGGCACTATTATAATTACATAAATTTGTAATAAAATGCACATCTTTAGGCATTAATTTTAACTCAGAGAAGAACAAATTTGCATCTTTTAAAGGACTTTGAAACACAAAATTTATTACTAGGCTTATAACCAATTAAATTTCAGTTAAATTGTGCGTTTTTAAATTTTATTTTTATTCTAGAAATTGTTAAAATTTTGCTAAAAGTAGTACAAGTAATGCATCTTTGAATTAGTAACTGACCAAAAGTATGTCAAAAACTAAAACTAAAAATTTACTGTAATTTTTTTTTGTCAAAACCAATACTTTTGTATTTTTTTATTTGACTATAACCAAAATTTTCATATATTTTTTTTTGCTAAAACCAAGAACTAGAAAAATTAACAGGATAAACATAAATACTTACTCAAAAAACTTTTGGTTTTGGCTAAAAAATACAAATTAGTTTTGGCTAAAACTAACAAGATTAAAAAATGATTAAAAATTATTCAAAAGTTTTAAAAACTAAACCTAACCTAACCTAACTGAATCTAACCTAAAATTTTGATTGATTTTGGCTCGTTTTTGTAGCACTGGCATTTATAGCACTTGATCAACTTTTTTTTTACAGTTACGTTACTTAAACATTTGGTAATATCAAAAAGGTTTTTACTTTTGCACGCACAGCATTAGATGTTTGATTAGCCTGGAATTAGCTCATGCCTTTCATCAGACTAAGTACGCCCGGACACGCATTCTGCGCATCCTAGATATATCTGTCTTCCCTTATTCTTCATTTACTGGATCGTGATCCTTTGTCACTCCTCTCTATTCAGTTTCCATGTACTGGATGATTCTTTTGATGTATCTGTAGATCATTCGCCATTTACATTCCGTCTCCATCATTATATCCATTATATTTTCTGGAGTTATTTCATCTTCTACTTCCTTTTCTATGTTCTTCTTTTCTTCTGACCATCTTCTACATTCAAAGAAGACATGTCTTGGTGTTTCTATCTTGTCACATCTGATGCACTTGTTGTTGTCTTCTTTCTTAATTCTTGTCAAATATTCCTTGAAACACCCATGCCCACTCAAAAATTGTGTGAGGAAGTAGTCCACTTTCGAATATTTTTTTTTGACCCGTGGTCCTACTTTACTTATTATTGTCTTGGTCCATTTTGATTTTCCTGTATCCTTCGACCAATTTACCTGCCATTTGTCCAATATCTCATCCATAATTTCTTTTTTCCTTGCTTCCTTCTTCCCTTGTGCAAGTTTTCTGTATTCCACCATGTACTGTATCGGGGTAATGGATGCTACTAGAATTGCGTCCGTCAATATTGTTCTATAGCCGCTAGCTATCTATATTGACAGTCTTTTCTGTTGGGAGACTATCATTCCCTTATATTTTTCATATTTTAGTACGTGTCCCTAAATTGGTGCTGCGTACAGAATAATTGAATGTGCCACCGATCCAAGAATTCTTCTCTTATTAGAAGCTGGTCCTTTAATGTTTGGCTTTAGCCTACCCAGCGCCTTTGTTGTCTTTTCGGCTTTAGCTGTTATTTTCTTAACATGTTCTTTCATTTCTGCGTTGTAGTCGAACCACACTCCAAGATACTTTAACGCCTCTTTTGTTGCAAACTCTGTGCCACATATTTCCAGTTTCAGCTCTTTAACTCTTCTTCCTCCATACAGAATTACAGCTTCTGTTTTATTCTCCGCTATTTTTAATCCTTTCTCTTCTATTTTCCTTTTTGTCATTTCTATCATCTTGTTTGCTTTTGATGCAAGATCCTTTTCTGATTTTGATGTTACCACTACAGCTATGTCATCTGCAAAGCAGATCATATGTACTCCTTCTCGTCTTTCTAGTTCCAATAAATCATTAAAGTAGATGTTCCACAAGAGCGGTCCTAAGATGGATCCCTGCGGAACACCACATGTCATCAACATTTTTTCTTTTTCTCCAATGTTTAGCACTCTATTAGTTAGGTAGCTATCTAGGATCTTTCTTGTTTCATCTTTAACCTCCATTCTCCGGAGTGTTGACATGATGCCCTCCCATGGCACAGTGTTGAACGCATTTTGGATGTCTATTGTTATCAGTAGACAGAACTTTCTGTTTCTAATGGCCCTATTTTTGGCCTCTTTTACTATATTTATGAGTCTTTCCATGGCTCCTATTGTTGATTTACCTTTCTAAAATCCGTATTGGTCATTGCAAAGCTTCTTTTCTACTTCATCTTTTAGCCTATTATTGATTAAATGTTCAAATAATTTACCAAAAGTATTTGTCAGACATAGCGGTCTGTATTCTTGTGGTTCTTCTGCTTTTATTGGTTTCTCTATTAATACCAATCTGGATTCCTTCCATCTATCAGGAAAGGTCCCTACCCTGAGTTGCTGGTTAAATATTTCCAGTATTGCCTCTGGTACTTCTTTTACTGCCTCCTTTACCAATTCTGGTGGTATTTCATCCGGTCCTGCCGCCTTTTTAAGCTTAATCTTTTTAACAGCACTTTCCAATTCCTCTCTGGTGAACGTATCTACCTCTCCGTTCTATATTTCCTCTCTGTTTCGTATCGGGTACGTAGGGAACAATTTCTTAGCCCACATCATTTGCTGCTCATCAGTTTGGGTCATTCTCTGTCCACATCTTAATTTGTTTAATACTATTTTGTATCCTAACCCCCATATGTCATCATCTATTTCTTTACAAAGCATCTGCCATGCTTCTCTTTTTGCGTCCGAGATTGCAAATTTATACTTATTGCGTTCTATTTTATACTTTTTCCTTATTTCCTCCTTTTGTTTTACACTTGTATCTGGATTACTATTCTTCCTATTATACTCTCTCCTTACTTTACTACATTCTTTCTTGGTTGCCTCTAAGATATCGTTCCACCAGTAAATCCTTTGATTTCTCACCATACCTTTCTTTCTTTCAAAAGATATACAGTGGTATCTATACTTATATTTGTTTTGTTAATAACCTCCTCTTTGAGTGCTTTTCTGAAATTTATTATTCCTTTCACATTTATTTTCCATCCTATATTTGTGCATTCACATTCTCTTTTATTTCTTGTCTCAATCTCGTAATAGATATTTTTATGTAGACTTAGATTTTCCTCGTCCACAATTCTCCAATTCTTTATCTCGTTTATACTATTCTCGCTGCATATTGTAACATCTACGCACGAGCTTGATTTTCCTCTAACGAAAGTCGGGGTTTTTCCTTCGTTTACAACCGTCAGATTCATACTGCTCATCCACTCCACTAATATTGCACCTTTTTTGTCATCCTGGTCACTTCCCCAAAGCCTTGCCTTGGAGTTGAGGTCTCCCGCTATTATTACTTTCTTCTTTTGCATTTTTATATTATCCCCTAATTTTAGCAGATATTCCTCAAAGTCCTCAGCTGTTTTGCTTGGTGACCAATAGCAGGAGTATATGATTACTTTCTCTAATTCTACTAATACAAATCCTCGGTTACTATTATCACATCTATATGCTTTGATGTTTCTATTATATATGCGGATAGCCGCATCTCTATCTTTGTCCACCATCCAGTGTCCACTTTCCGTCATTCTTTTGTTTGGCTCAGCTATTATGCCAATGTCTACTTCATTTACATTACTATTCTTGTTGAAGAGGTCCATAGCTGCTTTCCTTCTTCCTACATTATTTTGTAATATCTTCATTATTTTTTGAAAGGTTGCGCCCCTTTTTTCCTCATGTCCTCTTTGGCTTTCCTGAATCCTGGACATGCTATTTCATCTACTTTGTGTCCTTCTTTATCACAGAAGTAAGATATTTTCAGCAGATATTTTCTTTCTTAACCTCTTTGCATGTTTTAGCATCATGCCCAAAGTTTAAACAATTATAACACCTTATTGGTGTTTTGAATTCTTTAATTCTCCTTTTCAACCAGCGAACCATTAAGCTGCCTTTTTTGATTAATGCAATGGTGTGCTCGATCGGAAGATTTAGCATTGCATATTTTAAGTTTTGCTTGTTTATTCTTTCCGAAACCTTGATCTCATACTCATCTTCTTCCATTGTGATGCTACATTCTTTTTGTATTGCATCTTTAACATCCTTTTTTATTGTAGTCTCATGTAGATCTTTTTTTTTTTTTTTTTTTTTTTTTTTTTTCTGATGCACTTTTTTTTTTTTAACGATATATTATATACATATTTACATTTTATTTTATTTTGTTATAAAGTGGTTATTCCAGCAGTGCCGCCATCCATCTGTAGAACGATTCGAGGGGCCTGGTATTGGAAATCTAACAGTATACATGCTTTTTTTCCACTGAACATATGTGCAGCTACCTTATCACCTAGTTTATTTGTAACTTCTCTCGTGAATTTCTCACTGTCTTCCTCTCTTCCTATTATGTTGATTTTAACATAGCCCTCTTTTGTCTTTGTTATATTTTTAACTGTGACTCTCTCATTTACTTCCACCTTGCTTTTCATTTCGTTTACCATGTCAGCGTAGGTTCTTTCCTGCCCACTGCTTGGTTTAACAATAATTGTTTTGATCCTTGTTTTTTTTTTGGATTCCTGCCATTCTTGCTCAACGTTTTCGTTTGCATTTCGTTGTTTATTTATTCTGACCTGAATTTCATTTTTCATGACATAGTCTAAGACTATTCTGATTTCTTTGTTATGCTCCTTAGCCTGCGAGATACATCTTATACTTTTACTGTTTTTGTTCAGTAATTTCTCTTTGATTTTTGTCATCACCTTGTGCAAGTTTCCGATGATTTCATTTCTCCCACCTATTTTTGCTCCAATTACGAATACATCCTTTTGTTCCTGCTTCTCCAGATTCATGTCCTCTATTTCCATAGTGGTGCAATTTTTAATGGTGGCCAACCCACCGCTTTTAACCCATCCGTTTTTGATTGCTTCCTTGATTTGTGGGTAACCTTCTTTTAATTTCTTTATTACTCCACTCTCTATTGTTACACCTGTGTCTACTATCAGAATTAGGTCTTCCTCTTTCTTTTCTAATAGGCTTTTCATGGATTCGATCTTACTGTTATAATCCTTTTCAGTCCACTTAAGGTTTATTCCTTCTTTTAGTTTTTCTAAGTCACCTGTAGTGCTCATTATCTCCTTTATTTTAAGCTTATTTTTTTTTCTCTCTTGTTCCTTTTCTTGTTCAAGACTTGTTATTTGTTCTGTCTCTACTTTCCTCTTACTATTTACATACCTCTGCGCTTCGGTTGTAAAAATCTCAATATCCTCCTTTTTAACTCTACTTATCTGTGAGGCAATTTTATTTATTGCCTCCTTTATTTCAGTCTTTGTACTTACTTGCTTCTTTATGAGCGAAGTCAGAGCTTCGCTTTCTTTTCTTATATTTACTAATACCTCTTTTATCTTGTTTATAATTTTAGTATCCCACTCTACTTCAGTGGTTTCTACTTTTATCTTTTTCCTTTTCCTATTCCCTTCTATTTCTAAGCCAGGTACCGCTTTCCTGATCCAGTCGCTTAGGTCTGAGATACTACTACTCACGGAACTTGCCCTGCTTCTTGTTTTTCCTCCTTTGGTTTTATTTATATTTTTTGGCATTTCTGATTTTTCCTCTTCCTTTGCCTTTTCTCTTTTAGCTATTTCTTGGCTTACTTTATCTTTTTCTGTCTTAGAACTGACAGGACTTCTTTTTGTTTTCTTTCTGACTTTTCTTAACAACTCTTTTTCAAATTCCGTTAACTTTGCACTTTGCGATTTTTCACTGTCATTTTCTGACTTCTCTTCTTCCTCACTACTTTGAGTTTCCATCTCAATACTATCTCTTTCCTCCTTCCTTGTTGCTTCACTCGTAGACTTGCCCTCCCCAGAATTCGTAGGGCAGCCCGACTTGTCGGGGGAGGATTCTGCACTTTCAGTGCTACCTCCCTGGGGTATTTGTTTAGTACACGATTTATCCATCATTATGTTAAAAATTCTTTAGTCCTTTGTCGTTAGGCCTGCAAGCAAGTTGTTCATCTTCGGTGATCTGTTGGGATAGAGAGTAGGAATTTGGACTAAGGATACACGGGATTTTTTGGGTTATAGGAATACTTTTTATTTAAGAGGTTATGCCTCTCTGTGCAATCCTGTTGGTCCGCGTGAGCTATTTTATTTCGCTCCACCACCCTCTGTTGCCAGAGGAGGCCCCCCTATCCGCCACCCGGGGACGCGCTCGGTAGGGGTTACAGGTGACCCCCCCGAGTAGAAATCTATACTTTGTTTATCGAGAATGGATATTGCTATTCAGAAGTTGTCTCTGTGTTGTTAGCACGGCCAAACGCAGACTTACTTTGGAAATAGTACAGATAGAAGTTTGGCGAATGTTAACAATAAATTATTAGCATACGCAAAATTTTTATTAATTATCTTATTTCCAAAATAATTAAACCTAAATCTAAAAAAATGTATAATCTAATCAACCAAAATTACTTTAGTTGATAGTTTTTTTTTATGCAAAACAATAATAATTTAGAATTAATTGTTTATTTATTCATAAAATAAACATAAATGCTCACTATTTCCGCTTAAAACCTTAATCAGCTTTAATGTTTCACTTCCTACAGACTGCGCCATATATATCTAATTTGATTTTATAATTACATCATCAAAATACAAAACTAATTAATCTATTTGTCGACTAAGATCATAAAAGCTTTAACCAATTAATAGTAGGGTAATTGAAAGTAATATTATAGCTTATTGCTTTCAAATGATTGTTTTAATACGAATACAATGTTTTGTTATTTTCTATTATGAACACTTCAACTAAAGACAATGTAAGTCCCCATATATCGCTCATAATAGTATAGCGAAAATGGTTTACATAATGCAAAAATATTTAAATGATATTACCCTGTATACATTTATATTAGATATTTTCCGGGGTGAAATTGAGTGCGCGTACGGACAGAAAATGGAAACAAAGTACTTATACAGTAACAATACTATCTAGTTTTAGTTAGTTAAAGTTTATTACATATTGTTACTAAAATATTATAATATTTTTACAATTATTAAAAAATATCTATTGACGCGCATATCTTATGATGAATTCAAGAGGCATCCGAACCTCCTGACGAATTTGATAAAGTATACGACATCCATCTTAATATTATACTTGAGATATTTCATACACGTCCCTTTTTGGCGAGTCGAGTCCGTGTCGCCGCTTTCTACTATATTGCCCGTGCCTTTGATAATAAGTAATGCCAACACGATTTTTTTACAACTTTATTGCGCACTTTACAGAAAGTAGTGTTTGTAAAATATCACCTTGTCGGTTTGTATGAATTGTGCTTTATTTTTTCCCCCATCCACGTGCATTATTTTCTTTATTATCTATGGCGGTTTAAACGCATTTCGCGTGAGTGCTTGTAAAGCATTTGTTCTAGTTTCTTCTTGCCGCTTGGTTTACTCAGGAGGCATTTGTTTTGCAGAGGTTATTTATTTCAAACCATGATTGTCGGGAAATGGAACATTTATTAAATTACTTCTGTTTTAAGATTGATTTTCTTTGCTTTTTTGATTATTAAATTGACGTATTGCAAATGGTTAATCATACTAAATTTATTTTTTTAGTTTTGCCAAGAATAATTTATTTTAATTTAATACAAATTAACAAACTATTCAGCATGCAATTGCATGCTACACTTTAGCTATTAATATTAATTAATCAAAGTGTTCCACTCTTTTATTGCTTTGATAAATGAACTAAAAGAGTAGAAGTCGATTCCGTATAATGATTTCCACTGAACTGTAAGGATTGCACTTAGTAGAACACTTACAAAAAATACAATAAACTACAGTTCACATCCGATCATGAATTACACGAAGACTAAGACAAATGAATAATGGAGTAAAACATTTAAATTTAATTCATCAAAAGCGTCTAGAAAGTTACATAAAATAAACAATTCTGCATTTCCGTACTTTTATTGAATTGAATCAGAACTGTCTAGCCAGTGAAAACAATTTACTAAACTACCATTATTTTTGTTAAATTAAATTATTTTTGCTTTGTAATTAGATTTAGTTAATTAAACGGTGTGCAAACAACAACAAACCAATGGTTGAAAATGATAAACGATTTATATGTCACGTTTGATGAAATTCGACTAGCTATTATAAATTGTGAAGCATCCTAGCAGGCACAATCAATACTGAATGCGGAGAAACCCTCCAGCGATAATGAGGTGATTTTTTCGCATATTTAAATAGCTCTCAATCATTTGCGCTGTTTAAAAAAGAAAGTAATTAACTATGTAATTATCTCATTTTGCAACAGATGTTTGTTGCTGCCCTGTCTGTGGTTTGGACCCCATGGGGGTTTGTCGAAGGAAATCCCATTTGATATATCGCTTGCTGATACTGGATATAGAATCAACAGTATTGGTTTCCGCTAACAACATTTGTTTTCACTCTTCGCTACTCTCTGAGTCAGAATATTACATTCCAAATCATTTGGAAATTGATGTAAGTTTATAAGCAACGATTTACAAGGTTGACATGTGTTGAAAGATTAAGTGTTTTGATTTAATGTAATGCTAGAAGTTTGTAAGAAAAAAATAAAATTGTTAACTAAAACATGGATTGCGTAATACTGTATATTTGTTATGATTTTATTATATTAGTTTAATTGTACAAGGCACAAAGTTTTAATTAATTATATCATAATTTAGTTATAGGGCAAAGAGAATAATAATGATTTTTATTTTATGCATTGAGTTAGCTTAGATTTTTATTTAGTAATGTTGGATTGGATTACTTGATGTAGAGATGAAGCAAGGAGAAGATCTTAGCAAACAATCTTTGTAGTAATTAAATATTTCAAACATTTTAACTTTAAGATAGAAACAATCAACAAGATCAAAATAAATCTTGCTAGACGCAAGTTTCTTTGGTCTTTAACACGGTGATCAACCTAACCTAATCTAACACAGTCGAAAAATCAAGCAATGCAAGAAGCCCTATTTAACCTACTATAACAAAAATCTGCAAAGACAATTATGAAAATAAAAACTAAATTCAAACCCAAAAAAAGCTAAAATTACCATCGTAGGAACCGTAGAAGGGAGTCTATTTTTCCAAATTGCTGTACCAAAACGCATTTAAGAAACTAAACAACGCAAGAGCCCCGATTTAACCGACAATATCAAAAGTCAGTCAAGACAAGTAAAAAAAATAACTTAATGCAATTCCAAAGAATATCCAAAACCACCATTGCAAGAGAAGGGCTATTTTTTTTAAATTACCGTAGATGTAAATGGAAAACAAATCCAGGCATTGGTTGACTTGAGAGATATCCAAAATTCGCTTCTTTAAAGTAAAATCACATAACATGTAAGTTTGACAAACCGATCCAAAAACTACCAACCAAAATACAAAAGGAGAAAATGAACCTTTCAGATTAGCAACTAAAGCTAGATTATTTCTTTAATTTAACCATTAATAGCTTATTAACTAAGATGTCAGCATTAATTATTTGCGCTAATGCCTAAACAATAGTATACTTAAGCCTCTAGCCAAGATCAGTATACTTATTTCCAAACAATGATTGAAAACCCTTTTCCAATATAGTTTTTAGTGACAAGCGCTTTGCTTCACGCACATTGCGCAATGTCAACAAAAATTTCGAAATCATTTGGCATGCGAAAGTGGTAAAAAACACTGCCAACTTGCGTAATATAAATTTAAAATATAAAATCAAAATTTAAGGAGAATTTTTACGCATCTTTGCAAGATAATAGCACTATCAATACCACCAAATGCAAAACAAAAAACCTTTAATACTACACAGACATATCCAAAAAAAGATGTAATTTTGTAATTATATAGTTCAAAGTCCGAGCTTATACAAGAAAAATATTTTCTTGCTAATCGTTAGTGCAGTTTACCAGCGCCTAAAGAAAAAATAATTAGAAAAATGGATAATCCTTAAAAAGTTACTGCGGTTTTAACACAGCAATTCACAAAGTATTTACACATTCTGAGATGTGAAAATAAATACTTTTTTGTGCGCTTTGGTTTAAAGATTCTTTCTTGAAAAAAAAAAAACAAAAAAATAGCAAAATAATGACAATGGTATTAAAAGGTCTTAGAAAAAGTGTTTTCGGTGCGATATTATTTGAAGACTACAAATTAAAAAAAAAAAGAAAACGGCAAAATGATGTGAGTAGTACAAAAAGTTTTTTATGGAACTTCTTGCACACAATGCACTAAGTTTGAAACTAAAGGTCTGTTCCAACATACGATTAGGACAGTTTGCAAATTGTTTAAACTGTGCACACAAACAAATATTTGTCATCTTTAGGCAATCTTTTATACACAGTAATTTATTTGTGTGCATAGTTTAAACGGTTTGCAAACTGTCCAAACTGTATGTTAGAACAGACCTTAAGAATTGAGATTTTGGCAATCCAACTAATATTTTTTTGTTGCTAAAATACTTTTTTTGCAAATTTATTTTTTGACGTATTAAACGGGGTTTTGATGGTGATATCAACACTTTAAAGCGTTGACAATATTTGGGTATTGCCAAGGTGATGATGATGCGCTTGAAGTCATATACAGATGAATGATCTGAATTCTACAGTCCTATAAAAATAGAATGTAATTGGGAGACGTTAAATGGCGCCTAAGGATTGCCAAAAAAATGTCCAAAACTAAAGTAAGTTTTGCATATTTTTGTCTATTCTTAAAGTTTTAGCAATTGTGGCGGATGGATCTATGGTCAATTGGCGGCGTCTTGACGTGTTTGACAGTTTTTAGTGAACTTTATTTTTGCACTGATTTTGTGCATTGCATACATAGCTTTAGTTAAAGTGCATGCACCGCACACAGCAGACAATTTGTTTTTTGCGGTTTTTATCTAGACTTAGGAACATATTTTTTACAACAACATTATATTCTTATTAAGATTATTTTTATGAACTTCTTTTCTAAAGTTTTCTTTTGTGAAATGGTGACTTTTGATTTTTACACAATAATTACGCACACATATACTTTCATTCCATTGAAGGTAACTTTTGTTTGTCAATAGATGCGATCGTTTTTCTTAAAACAGAATTAGAAATATTATTTTGATAAAGAACACAAATGTGCTAACCGCTTAAATGACATCAAATGAATGGCAAAATTAGAATATTTGAGTAATATTTTAGACCATTTAAATTAGCTGAACACATAAATGCAAGGTTAAGGTATTGCAGTAGACAAACAAACACTGCAAGACGTCAATTAGCATTGTTTTTAATATTAAACTTGTTTTGAAAAATCTTAAAACAACAATATTCTCATGGAGGCCATGCTTATTTTTTAAAAAAGTTTAAAATTGAAATTGAAAAATTTATTCCAAAAAATGTCTATATCAAGCAGTATAATTACAATTGAAAACTATTTGAAGTAGATGTAATTGCTGTAAAAACTAATTCAAATGGATTACAAAAAAAATTGCTCCACATTTAAGGTCATGAAGTATGTAAGAAAATATTTGCCATCTGCAAATATAGGTCTCTAATGCCAAAGAGCCTACAAGTATACAGGGCCCTATTGACGGACTTTGCTATTTTTGACATTGTGTCAACAAAATTTGACATTTTTTTGGGTTTTGCTTTTTTAAATAATATTTTTTATGTTGGGTTTTACTATTTTTAAAATTTCATAAAGATTTTTACACTTTTTAAGTGTATATTGCCGAATTTTGATACTTTTTGAAAATTATTAAAACGTAGTGTTTGGATTTTTCACTTTTCAACAGTTTATGCCAGATTTTGTTTTTTTTTTAAAGAATATTTATGATATTTCAAAACTGTATTTTGCTGTTTTTATGATTTTTTAAAAATGTTTACATTTTTTGTAAGTTTATAGCTAGATTTTAGTGCTTTTTGACAATTTATTAAAATTTTAAGACTAGATTTTGCTATTTTAACATTTTATGAACAGAATTTTGCAGTTTTATGGCCGGATGTTGATGTTTTGTAACAATATTTCAATATTTTATAGCAATGTTTTTTTATTTTTAAAACTTTATAAATATTTTTACACTTTTTAACAGTTTGTGGCCGGGTTCAATGCTTTTTGACAATATTTTAATGCATCAAAACTGAATTTTGTAAATTTTGACATTTTATTAATAAAATTGTGCATTTTTAACCACTTTTAGATGGATTTTAGTTTATTTTTTTTATTATTAAAATTACTAAAAACAGTTATTTAGTCATTTTTTTAAATATTGTTTTAATTAATAATTTTTTGCATACTTTGTAAAATAAAGTTCTTACACTAGAAATAGCATACTAGAGTATATTATTTATAAGCAACTCAGCTAATTTTTTAAATATTTTTACAATCTTTTGTTATTTTTGACATTTTAGTTATAAAATTTTGCACTTTTTAACAGTTTATGGCCGGATTTTTGTGTTTTCAGACAATATTGTATTTTTTTATAACAGAATTTTGCTATTTTTGGCTTTTATAAATAAAATCTTGCCTTTTTAAACAGTTTATAACCAAAGGTTGCTATATCTAATAAAATTTTAATGTTTTATGGCCGGATTTTGCTAGTTTTGGGATTTCAAAACGTTGAATACATTTTTTACAGTTTTTTATTGCACTTATTTTGATGTTTAAAAACGGTAATTTGCTTTTTATTGACAGTTTATAAATAAAGTTTTGCAATTTTAAACCGTTTCTTGTCAGATTTGTATTTTATCTAAAAATATGTTTAAATTTGATTACCTGATTTAGTTATTTTTGACTTTTTATTAATGGAAATTTGCTTTTTTAACTGTTTAGGACTAAATTTTATTGTTTTTTTGACAATGTTTTAATGTTTCAATGCCGGATTTTGCGATTATTAATGTTTTATAAATAGAATTTTACATTACTCAACTATTTATGGCCGAATTTTGGTGCTTTCTAACAATATTTTGATGTTTTAATGCCGAATTCTGCTTTTTTAATAGTTTTATAAATTTGCATTTTTTAACAGTTTGGTATATTTTAACAAAAGTTTGATATTTTGTAGTCGAATTTTGTTATTTTTACATTTTATTAATAGAATGCATATTTTTTAACAGTCGAATTTTGCTATTTTTTTAAATTTTATAAACATTTTTACCGTTTTTAACAGTTTATGGCCGGATTTGATGCATTCTGACAACTTATTTGTATTGTATTGTAAAATTTTGTGGAACTTATAAGTGAGACTACAAATTTGGCAAAATATTTAAAAATAAAAACTTACTATTTTAATTGTATAAACATTTAGCATTATTTGCCACCGAATTTTAGTTTGTGTTCTTGTAACTTTTACAAAACTTTAGCAGGTTTATGGAGGCAGTGTTTTGTCAAAGGCTTATGTTTTCAAAGGGAAAAGAGTCAATTGAAGATAAACCACTTAGCGGAAGGCTTTTATCTTCAGTTTATAAACAGTTAAAATATTATTGTGACACCTAAATCTTCTTATTTGCTTTATATTAGTCTTTGTGACATTTTTTTTTTCTGAAAAATTAAAATTTTACCTTAATTGTGCAACTGTTTAGTCAGGATCGAACAAAATGTCTTCTGAGCTTTGTAGCTATCCAAGGAAGTTATTTTGATAGAGTTAATATTGAATTGTAATTTAGTTTAAGTTCGGTAGAAAATACATGTATGATTAACAGCTCTAGCAAAAGTTAAGCAACGGTCAAGACAGCCAAGATTTGAATGGGTGATCAACAAAGTGATGCAAAGCGTAGCGTTTTTTCCAATAGATCCGTTACTTTATATAGGCATTCAATTATAGACATGTTTTTTTTTTTTGGGTAAGTGTGCTTGACATCTTGAGGTTGTTAGTTAATTCATTTATTTAACGTCTGTTTATTTCTGCTGCCAAGGTTAATCACCAACGCCAGAGGTTACGACTATTACATCTGCAAATTTTGCCGCAAATTCAAGAATTCCAACCTAAAGAGTCCCCCTGGTTAACATAGGTGCACAAATTAACTCAAAAATTACTTTCCTAGCATCAACAAAAATATGTTTATTAGGATTTTAAAATTTTGATTCCTCTCTCTTTTCCATAGAAAGCAAAAAACTAAACAAAACTTATGAAAGTAGGGTTTTGGGTAGTCTTTACACAAATTTTTTTTCAGCCTTTCAAACTCTGTACATAACCCTTATAAAAATTCCAGAAGGGTTGAAATTAACTTTTGGTTATCTAAACTTTCGATTACATGGAATTTTATTTTTAACTTTATAAGTAATTTTTTGTTTTGCGATTAATAATATTTTAAAAATAGAGTTTTGCACTTATCAACGGTTTTTGGCAAAATTTTGATTCTTATATAATTATAATATTTTATTACTGGACTGGACCAGATTTGGGAGCTTTTTAACAATATTTTGATGTTTTAGGGACGGATTTTGCTTTTTCAATAGTTTTATAGTTTTTGCATTTTTCAGTTTAGTTTTTTCAATATTAATTTGATATTTTAAGCCGGATTTTGCTAGTTTTAACATTTTATGATGTTTTTTTAACAATATTTTGATATTTCATAGCATGATTTTGTTATTTTTGAAATTTTGTAAACATTTTTACACTTTTTAACAGTTGCTGGATAGACATAAATGCTTTTTGATAATATTTTAATGAATCAAAACTGGATTTTGTTAGTTTTGACATTTTATTAATAAAATTTTGCACTTATTAACCGTTTTTGGACGGATTTTGGATTTTTTTCTACTAATCACTAATCAATGGTGCTGTGATGCTAATTCTTATTTGGTACAATTGCGGGCTTTAAGTATGTTTCTAAGCTGCTAGCCAAAAAGATAATTTATTGGTTACAGTTTTTTTATAAAAACTTTATGACCTTTTTTGAAACTGCACGAACACATATGAAGCTGAGGGAGTTGCGTATCAAACAAGAAATAATAAAATGTAAGGTTACACGTTTTATCAAATTTTTCAAAATTATTGCGCCATTCAAAGAGAAGTAAGCCAGTTTTGATAAAAAAAATGGCAAATTTTGAATCAAGTTACAATGTTGCAATAAGCAGGACTACGAGTTTATTAAACAAATTTGCAACAGCAATCAAGGTGCAGTGATAAGATTACCACCAATAACGTTATTCAACTTTAGCGAAAATTTTGTGTATTGCCAGATTAAAATAAAACCTTCATAAACGCACCTACATGGAATTTTATAGAAGAGTAATCTAACCACAAATTTAAAAATCTTTGAGAATAGCGCGTAGAAATTTCTACGTTGATGATCTCATCACCGAAGCCAAAACATATAAAAAGGCCAAAACTACACGTGAAGAAATTTCATTGCTCTTGGAAAAGGCAGTTTCAAATTACACAAATAAGCATCAAATAGTTCCGCAGTTGTAGCAGCATTAGATCTACATAAATGGAATGATTTTAGAAAAGAATAAAATCATTAAAACTTTGGGTCTATATTAGAACGCAAAAAAAACTTGCTCACATATTTACAGCTTGTATAATTAAAAACAAGCGGATTGACAACCAAACAAATCATTTTCTCAGATATCGCAAGCATATTTGATCCATTGAGACTCATCGGACTTGTAAATAAAAGGTGGGCCATTACAAAGAATCTTTTTAAAATGATAATAAAACACAAACGGTTTGATGAAATTTTATGATCTTGAATTTATTTTGTAGCCAAGAGTATCCAGTTATACATGAAATATTACATCAACTAAATAGCAGCCATGGCTGGCCTTACAATAGTCCATTCTCTTGACCCAATCTGTCAGAATTTTTGGATCTTGAATTTATGATTGTCAATCGTTGCTAGATTGTTGGTATAACAACGTTTTTAAACGGCCTCCCAGAAATAAAAATTTATGGGCGTCAAATTGCAGCTCTTTGCTGGCCAATTCACATCTCCACGACGGCTGATTACACAATTTTCAAACTTAGACCGCAATAAGTCGATAGTTTTGTTGCTAGTGTGGCATGTCACCCCATTTTGTTGGAACCAGATGTTGCCCAAATCTAAACTAGCAATTTGCTCCCAAAAAAAGTTGGTTGTCATGGTTCTATAGCGGTTTCCGATAACCGTTTCAACAGATTAAAAAAAATGGGCCGATGATCCCGTTGGTCCAAAATCCGCACCTTACAGTCACTCGTTCTAGATGCATTGGCTGCTCAACGATCACGTGTGGGTTTTCCAATGCCTAAATTTTGCAGTTTTGCTTGTTTACATAGCCCCTGAGGTAAAAATGCGCTTTATCGGAAAAGATAATTTTTTGCCAAAATTCACCATCGGCTTCCAGCTGCTCTAAGGCTCAATTAGCAAAGTTGTATTGAAGTAGATGGTCAATCTTTTCAACTGCTGTGTTATTTGGACTTTATAGGCAAATAAACAGATGTTTTGATGCAAAACACGCCTCAAAGTAGTGCGACTAATGTTCAATTGCTAAGAGCAATGACGAGTCAATTTTCTTGGGTTGGCTTGCACACTACGGGCTACAGCAGCAATATTCTCGGGTGTACAAACCGGAAGAGCATGTGGAGCTTTAGTACGGTTCACCAGCATACCAGTTTCACAAACTTTGTGCACAAATTTCTTCAAAACACTTATATTTGGCGCATATTTGCGACCGAATTTTGTACGCAATTTTTGCACTGATTCTGCAATACACGAATTACATTCAAAGTAAATTTTTAACATCTCCCAACGTTCATCGAGCATATAGCGTGCCATTTTGCTAACCGGGTGTTATATACTGGAGAACTGTCATACATCAGATGTCAAATATCATGACAGTAAAAATAAAGTGGTAGTTCAAAAAGATTCTAAGAGATAGCCCACCTTTGGCTTAATCCATGTAGGAAGAAAATTGAAAATTTACAAAATCGGTTTACATGAAAGTTGTTTTCAATCTATCAGTACAAGTTTTCTTAGTTAATCTTGAAAGATTTATTGCTCGAAGAAGAATGGTGAGCAACAATAGTACAAATTTTCCCAAAGCCAAAAAATATATTAATTAATAAATAAAAGATTCAGAAAAAAACATTTCAGAATCAATCGTTGGGTCCACTATCAAACAATCTAAATGACCTTGCTTAATTGACACCTGGGCTTTTTATGATTGGTGACGCACTTACCGCATTACTTCAATCAAGCCGACAATAGGATTTTACGTTGGTAGCATGTTTGGAAAAAGTGGTCATCTGAGTATTTGTATATTTTCTAACTACACAAGTTTATAATTCTGTGCAAGTAGTTTTGACTGAAATAACCCATCAATCCGCCCAAGTGTTTGTTGTCAAAAGATTTTATAATTAACATTTGGGTGGGAGGGCGGAAGCACAAATTCATGATTTAGCGCATGTGATTTTGATTAGAGTGCCTCACTTACGTGCGAGTAGTATTGGTTGAAGTGCTCACCTACCCGTCCAAGTGTCAGTTATTAAGAGATTAGATCACAAACATTTAGGTGGGTGGGCGAAAACACAAATTTATAATTTTGTGCGAGTAGTTTTGATTGGAGTGACCCATCCACCCTCCCAAATGTTTGTTATTAAGGGATTGGATGACTAACATTTGGGTGAGTGAGCCGGGCACAAGCTTATGATTTTGCGTAAGTCATTTTGATTGGAACGACCCACCCACCTAAACAAGTATTTGTTATCCATTGATTGAATAACTATCCTTTGAGTGGGTGCAAGAGGACACAAATTTATGATTACGCGTGAGTAGTTTTAATTGGAGTGACCCACCTACTCACTCAAGTGTTTGTTGTTAAGAAATTTTATAAATAACACTTGGGCGTGTGGCGGAAACACTAGTTTTATAATTACGCGCAAATAGTTTTGATTGGAGTGATCCAAAAACCCGCCCAAGTGTAAGTTATTAAGGGATTGAGTCACAAAATATTTAGTGCGATTGCAAAGTAATTTTAATTGGAATAACCTATTTACCGGCCCAAAAGTTTGTTGTCAAAAGATTTGGTATGTGTCTGGTTTGGTATCAAATATTGTTATAGCTAGTTGAAACTAGTCTTAAAAGATGCAGAATTTTATGTTGATTAACAAACTTTGCTTGGTTTATATAGACTCAGTACAAAGTTTTGGAGTATAATGCTAAAAACTTTCAGAGAAACGCATTTTTTATGCAAATTTTGCATTTGTGTCTTGTACGGAATCAAATATCGTTGTAGAGAGTTGAAACTAGTATCAAAAAATGCAGAATTTTATGTAGAATTAAATGATTTGCTAGGTTTGTATAAGCTTAGTACAAAGTTTAGAAGTTTGTATAGGTTTAGTACAAAGTTTAGAAGTATAAAGCAAAAAGCATTTTATGCAAATTTTGAGTATGTGTCTTGTACGGAATCAAATATTGTCGTAGCAAGTTGAAACTAGTCTTAAAAAAAAATATGTAGATTTACTTGTTTTGTTTGGTTTTTATAGACCCAGTATAAAGTTTTGAAGTATAAAGCAAAAAACTTTCAAAAAAACGCATTTTTTATGCAATTTTTGAATTTGTGTCTCGTACGGAAATGGATATTGTTGTAACAAGTTGAAACTGGTTTCAAAAATAAAAAAAATTATGTAGATTTACGTGTTTTGCTCGGTTTTTATAGACCTAGTATAAAGTTTTAGTGTAAACCAAAAAAAACTATTGGAAAAAATCGTTTTTGATGCAAATTTTGTGTTCGTGTCTCGTACTGAATCAAATATCGTTGTAAAAAGTTGAAAATAGTATCAAAAGATGCAGAATTTTATGTATAATCAAGTGCTTTACTTAATTTGTATAGGCCCAGTACAAAGTTTTAAAGTAAAATGCAAAAAGCTATAAAAAACGCATTTTTTATGCAAATTTTGAGTTCGGTTCGGTAAATATTGTTGTAGAAAGTTGAAACTAGTCTCAAAAAATAAAGAATTTTATGTAAATTTATATACATTGTTTGGTTTTTAGAAACCTAATACAAGGTTTTAGAATAAAATGCAAAAAGCTATCAAGAAACGCATTTTTTTATGCAAATTTTGAGTTTGTGTCTCGTACGGAATCGGATATTGTCGTAGCGAGTTGAAACTAGTCTTAAAAATAAAAAAAATTATGTAGATTTACGTGTATTGCTTGGTTTTTATAGACACAGTATAAAATTTTGGAGTAAACTGCAATAAACTATCAAAAAAACGCATTTTGATGCAAATTTTGTGTTGGTGTCTTGTACGGAATCAAATATTGTTGTAGAAAGTTAAAACTAGTATCAAAAGATGCAGAATTTTATGTAAAATCAAGTGTTTTGCCTAATTTGTATGGGCTAAGTACAAAGTTTTAAAGTAAAATGCAAAAAGCTATCAAAAAAGCATTTTTTATGCAAATTTTAAGTTCGTGTCTCGTACAAAATTGGATATTGTTGTAGCGAGTTGAAACTAATCTAAAAAAATGCAGAATTTTATGTAGATTTTGTGTTTTGTTTGGTCTTTTAGACCTAGTATAAAGTTTTGGAGTATAATGCAAAAAGCTTTTAAAGAAATGCAATTTTATCTAAATTTTGCATTTGTGTCTTGTACGGAATGAAATATTGTATACAGTTGAAACTTGTATCAAAAGATCCAGAATTTTAAGTAGAATTAAGTGCTTTGCTTGGTTTGTATAGGCCCATTACAAAATTTTGAAGTAAAATGCAAAAAGCTATAAAAAAACGCGTTTTTTATGCAATTTTTGAGTTTGTGTCTCGTATGGAATCGGATATCATCGTAGCAAGTTAAAACTAGTTTTAAAAATAAAGAATTTCATGTAGATTTACGTGTATTGCTTGTTTTTTATAGACTCAGTATTAGGTTTTGGAATAAAGTGCAAAAATCTAGCAAAAAACGCATTATTTTTTGTTCGTGTTTTGTACGAAAACAAAGTACGTTGTAAAGAGTTGAAAAGTCCCAAAAAATGCATAATTTTATGTAGATTCTTGTGCTTTGCTTGGTTTATATAAGCACAGTATAAAGTTTTGGAATAAGCTGCAAAAAATAATCGGAAAAACACACAAAATGCAAAAAAATGCGTTATTTTGATGAAGATTGTCATAAAATGTAAAACAATTGAAAAAATTTGAAACCAATTCAATAATTGGCATTTCTGATAAATTCCATCTAACTGACATATGCCAAAATTGTTATTTAATTGCAAAAAATGCGTTTTGTAAAGTGATTTATAGCAAAATAGACGTTATTTTAATTAAATTTGTCATAAAATGTAAAACAATCAACAAAATAGTTAACAAATTCAGTAATTAGGATCTCTGATAACTCGTAGTAAATTGACATTTGTTTGAATTGCTACTAAATTGTAGCAAATGCGCTTTGTAAACTAATTTATTGCAAAAAATGCGTTATTTTGATCAAATATGTCATAAAATGTAAAACAATTAAAAACCTTTGAAACCAAATCAATAATTGGCATTTCTGATAACTCCCAACAAACTGACATATGCCAAAATTGTTACTAAGTTGCAAAAAATGAGTTTTGTAAAGTGATTTATAGCAAAAAATACGTTAATTTGATAAAATTTGCCATAAAATGTAAAACAATCAAGAAAATAACAAACAAATTTAATAATTGGCAACCCTGATAACTTCCAGTAAATTGACATATGTCAGATTTGCTACTAAGTTAAAGAGAATGCGTTTTTTAAACTGATTTATTGCAAAAAAGGCGTTTGTTTCCTCAATTTTGCCATAAATTGTAAAAAAATTAAAAAAATTGAAATCAATTCAATAATTAGCATTCCTGATAACTTCCAACAAACTGACGTATGCCAAAATTGTTACTAAATTGCAAAAAATGCGTTTTGTAAAGTGATTTATAGCAAAAATTACGTTATTTTGATCAAATTTGTTATAAAACGTAAAACAATTAACAAAATAACAAACAAATTTAGTAATTGGCATACCTGATGACTTCCAGTAGATTGAAATATGTTAAATTTGCTACTAAATTGAAGAGAATGCGTTTTTTAAACTGATTTATTGCAAAAATGCGTTATTTTGATCAAATTTGTCATAAAATGTAAAACAATTAAAAAAAATTAAAATCAATTCAATAATTGGCATTCCTGATAACTCTCAACAAACTGACATATGCCAAATTTGTTACTAAATTGCAAAAAATGCGTTTTGTAAAGTGATTTATAGCAAAAAATACGTTATTTTGATCAAATTTGTCATAAAACGTAAAACAATTAACAAAATAGCAAACAAATTCAGTAATTGGCCATCTTGATAATTTCCAGTAGATTGACATGTGTTAAATTTGCTATTTAATTAAAGAAATTGCGTTTTTTAAATTAATTTATTGCAAAAAATTCTTAATTTTGATCAAAATTGTCATAAAATTTATAACTATTGAAGAAACTTGAAACAAATTTAGTAATTGGTATTCTTGGTAAGGACTAGAGGAACATCCTGGTATTTTTGGGCAAAGACGGCGTTGTCAGAACAGCAAACATACAAACGGCAACGGGAATTGTTAAACTAAAATTTGTCCAATGCTTATCTAACTAGTTTTGAAAGGAAACCTTTTAAAGGGGGCATTATTTAACTAAGTTTTTCTAGATTTGATTTGACTTTTCTTCTTAATTTTAATTTGACGCTCAAACACCAACGGTATTATACTTTAAATTTTAATACTAGCTCATCTATGTTTCTGCAACGTAGTAGAAAAAGGTTTTATTAAAGAGCTTAGTATAAACTGTAAAAAAATATTTAGCAAATACAAGATGACAATAAAATATAATAAATGAAAATATATGAAACCATTCATAAAAAAAAGTGGCGCACTAAAAATAAATTAAATTCGTTTTTAAAATGGTAGCCAGTTGGAGCGTATGTTTGCATAGAAATGAATAAGGAGAGAATGTGTTAAAGAAGATTTAGGAGAGAATGCTTTGAGATAATAGGTGTATAGGGATCAATTCTTAGAAATTATGTTTTGTAAGAGTTGTAGTATGAATACGATTGTATAATTAATTGATAATATTTGGTTGTTTAATAGAATATTTTGTATTTAGTAAATTACTTTGTAAAATCAATCATCAAAATATACAATTTAATTGATAATTTTGACCTATACTATGTTTAATTTAATATAAAATATCTGTAGAAGGCTCTAGTAAAGCCGAAACTAGTAATGTATTTGTAAGAATAAATTTATTTAATAAAATTAAAAAAAAAATATTATTATTATAAAATTAATATACATTTATTCTTTAAAATTAAACAACATTGTTTGTATATTTGCAATTAAAATCTCATGGGATTATTTAAAATTTGCGGTTGTGAAATAATACTCATATTTCTTCCAATTAAGCAGATTAAGTAATTATCCATGTGCGAAATGTGGAAGCATCCATACAACAAAACAAAAGGCCGTGTGCTGATGTATAAGACTGGCACAGAGCCAGTTGGTTAATCTCTGAGAGTGCGAGGATCAGTGGAATCAGCCAACCCCATAAACAGCCGCTGATAAAAGTGTACATTATACACACCTCAGTATCAAAGCCGCATTTGTGTAAACGACACGTATAAGCATAAAAAACATGATGGGCTTTCATCCTGTAAAATATAGTCATCATCATCATCATCATTTTTAATCATGAAATATTTTGTTATAATTTTAATCATATTTTGGTTGCAGTTTTTATTTTCATTAAATTCTGACAAGTTGCTGAGAACAAATATTTGGGAGAGTTAGCCATGTGAATTATTGGGATATTACATTTTATCGTGGTTTTTATTGTAGATTCGAACGTGAGTTAACTTGAATGGCTGCGACGTGTGTAATGCAGACTTCAATTTTATCATCTGATTAATAGCATAATAATTTTTAGAGAGATTCTTTATGGGATTATCTATTAATAATAGAATTGATTGATGAACTGATTTAATAATATAAGCTAAATGAAACTGTTTTATTTACTAAAATTAATTTATTGTTGACAAACAATTCAACAATTTAATTAATAGAGTAAATCTTATCTATGGAACTATATTACATGCAATAATAAATTGTTTAAACTGTTGAATATGTATATTAATTTCAACATGGCTTAACAAACAGAAACGAGTATACGCCTTAATATTTGCATATGGAAAATGTTATGCATGATAGGATTTCCTTGTATAACAATATACATAAATAATACCCAACAAAGTATAATTTGTCAAATATAAAATAATCATTCAAAAAACTAAGCTCAAATCAAATTATTTTTTACAATTTATTCCTTTTAGTACAAATTATTATGAAAAAATTAATCTATTTTGAAATTGTATGCAATTACATTTTATGATTCGGTTCTCTTGTTATTTGGCATGTTTCCAATTAATATAAACACAATTATCAGTTTCACACTGAAGACAATAGCGCAAAGCTGTTGTGTATAAGAAGAGAATGAAGGGGATGATATAACATTCCTTAAAATAGAAACAAGAGCCTTCACGGATAAAGCTTGATCTGGAATTTCATAAGCCCGCTCTGGATTCCGGTGTCCGCTTGAATATTCATCGTATATATTATGGCAATTTGCCCATGCAGTTTCACAAAACTCCTTTTTTCCATTGCAGACATAACTAAAGAAATATGTCAGTCAAATAAATTTCATAAAAATTTGCAAATATATTTTATAATTGTTTCTTTGCAAAAGATAAATTAATTTAGCTATTTTTTGTAATGAAACGAGACATGAAGAAACAAATAGCATTAACAAAACAAATTTAAAATCAAATTCCATAAATTACTGTCCCATATAGCATAAAACATAAATAATCACCTCAACAAAATCATATCTCGCGATAAATTACGCAGACACGATAAAACCATAAATAATTGGACTAACAACGATTCTACTTTAACTGTCTGAACCAATTAAGAAATGCGACGTTTCAGGGTCCCCCGAAATAAAATGGATAGTATTCTCTCTTGAATTCTTGATGAATCTATTGATTTCAGAATCCGGAGCATCCACCTACACTCAGTTAGCTCCGATGCGTATTGTCCGCCCCATCGTATATTTTCTTTCCATCAATTTGAATGATTAGTTGAATTTTTTATGTTTTTTTTTGGTATAAATTATTGGGGACAAATTTGTTGAATGGATGCGAATTTAAAGCGTAGTGAGTTGGATTTGATTATGCTGCGCTTAAATGTAGATTTGATTGTGATTGTGAAATTTTATTAGTTTTCAATGGAATTAAATTGAGATGAATTCTTTTTACATTTATATTACAATTTTTATTTTAATATGGACTGTAATTTTTATTATTTTATTTATTTTTTTGTATAATGCATTTATAAAATAGATGAACAATATAAATATTTTGTTAAAAAATTTAAATTTTATAAAATATGCAAAGTTGAATTATCCGGATTTTATAGGAGAATGCCGCACTTTAATTTAACCTACTAAACAAAATTTTTTATTGCATAAAATTTTTTACAAAAGTCTATTACAAATTGAAAAACTTTAGTAACGTTTAGAAATACCTTGAGAAATAATGAAAAGCAATGTTTGAAAAAACTTTGTTTCTATTCAAAATATTGTCTTTTAAATTTTTAACTTGCATTATTTTGAACTCCAAAATAATGACGTTCTAAATTAATAGATTTTTTGTGCTTTGCTCCCAAAAGCATGTCTGCAAAGTAGAAGTTGATTAGCAGTGGAGAAGAAATAGAGCTTTGGATGGAGGGGTCCTTGTCGTTAAAACTCGAGTAGAAGATTTGTATTTTTTAAGTTCTATTGTCATTGTTTTGCTGTCAAGATATGAGGCTATCAGCTTTACTAGACGCGGAAAAAGTTAGCTAGTTTAAAAAGAAGACCCACGTGCCAAACCTTGTCAAAGGCTTTTTTGACAACAAAAAAAACCACTCCAGTAATCTTTTTTTTCATTCTAAAACCTTCGACAATGAAGTTCGTCACGCGATTAATTTGATGTACAGTTCAATGTCCTCATCTGAACCCATGTTGGTGCAGAAGGGGAGGGGAATGTTGTTCAATTCAGTGTGTTCCTGGATTCTGTTCAACTACTTTTTTGATGACCTTACTTAAAGTGCTAAGAAAACCGATAGTTTTGAGGAAACGTTTGGTCTTTTCCTGGTTTTGGGATATAAATTACCAGAGAGCTTTTCCAAACTGATGGAAAGTGCTCTGTTTGAAAAATCGCATTAGCAATGTTGGTGAGCGCCTTTATTGTTTTATGCAAGAACGTTTTGAGAGCCTTGTTATAAATAATGTCAGTGCCAAGAACTGTGCAAGATTTAAACTGTTTGATAATTTTGCTGATGAGAGAAGGTCGTACGCTTTTCAGCGGTTTGTCGTCGTCAGAGTCGTCAAACAAGTCTTTAACCACTTGTTTGACCATTTCTGAGGTAGAGCATTGGAGTTCAATGCTCTTACTAACGCCTCGGCTTTTCCTTCTATAGAATACTAAAGCCAATTTTTGCCATGAATGGCTGGAATGGGAAGTCGTCTGTTTTGTAAGGCCTTGGAGATCTTTCACATTAGATTGTCATCTTCTGTGATCGATTCCAAGTTGTTTTGCCAGTACAAATTTTTGTGTAACCTTATCACCTTCCTTACTTTTTCGTGGAGCGAAATTAAGATCACGCAATTTTGGGGGTTGCGATGCTTCTACGATTGACGTTTAGCGGCATTTCTTGGATGGATCAGTGTCTTAGTTTTGCGTGATAGTCCAAGTGGATTAGCTACCTTGACCTGATGGGTCTTAGTAGCTTTTTTTGTGGCTTAGTGTATTTGGCGCGTGAAATTCTCGACGGCTTGTTTGATATCGTTAACCGTTTGTATTGGGGCAAGCCTGCCAATACTCTCTTTCAGCGATTTTGAGAAAAGATTCCAATCCGTTTGTGTTACAAATTTTCCTCTTTCTCCGGGTGATCCACTTCCGTAGAACCAGTATTACTAGCCTGTGATCGGAGTTAAGGCCGTCAATGACGTTTATAGAATACTGGAAAGTGACGTTTTTTAGTCATCTAGAACGATCTTTGGGTGACCTGCGTTGCTGTAAAAGGTGTTTTCATCTGGGCCTACTGCTATCAGTTCCTTTTGTTAGACGTAGTCGTGCAACGCACGCTTAAATAAGCAAAAGCATTGTTGATGATAATTGCGTTTGTGCAATGCAACTCTTCCGTAAGCTATTTAGTATGACTACTTCTGTTTTTTTGGGGCTGCCTCTTGCTGATGTTTGGTTAAATTAATTTATACTCGTTTATTGCTATTATGTTTGTGCGAAATATTCTGCAAAAAATATTTTCTTTGTATTTTAGTAGCTCATTGTGTACTAGGTTTCAAAAAAGTAGTCTTAAAACTAACTCCTGAAGGGTTCTTGCTGTTACGTCAATTACAAAACTTTATTTGCTTAAATAATTTTAGACCATGTTTTGTGGGTACAATAAAATTTTTTTTTGGCCAATTTATGCATAATTTAGTTCCATGAAATGGTGTTAATTATTTTAGGTCTAGGGTAACAAGCACTTTTTTCTAATATATCCACTACTTTTTTACGGTTTCTAAAGTAGATTTGTTTTTTCGGAAGTCGCACTGGTGCTCCGAAAGACTTTTTTTTTAGTTTGCATTCTTATCAGCTTATAACTTGTTTTGAAGATCAGATCACTAATTCTGTATTAATATCAACTTTGCCGTTTTTTACTTGGCAGAAAGGCAGTTAGTTAAGAATGTTTAGCAACTAGTATTTTGCTACGTAAGATTTTTGACGGATTATTGTCCAGATTGGGTAATTTTTATCTTTTTAGTGGAATTATGGCTTGTTCTAGTTCTATTCTGTCAAATAGCGTTATGTTTTTAACTAATTCTAACGGTACTCTTGAAGTTGATGAAATGTTTATCTACTATTTTTAAATTTCTTTGTTCTGATTTAGCTTTTTACCCATTTTTGTTTTTTTAATTTAAGTATTGTTGGCGTTGTTTTTGCTGTACTTTTGTCTCACTCTCATTCTAGTAATTTTTGTCTTAAATTGAAAAACTTTTTTTTTGTTTGCTATTGATTGATTGTACCATCAATATGGTAAACTTTTACATCTTCTGCACGTAGACTACTTTTAAATGCTTTTTTTATTGAAAATCTATTTTCATTTTATTTTATTTTTTGAGAAATAAGTTTTTTAAAAGCTTCCAAGCTGTGTTTTGTTTGTAATTTTTGCTTTCATTTGCTTTTTAGCTCGTTTTTTGTTTGAAAGAGTATGTACTGCTTGGTTGCGCTTTTTTTATATAGGACTTTAGAGTTTTGTATTTGCTTGCGTTCAAATTTGTAAAAAATTTGGATTTTTTTTACAAAGGTTGGACAACCGCCGTTGTTGTGCTCAATTATGTTTAGGGTTGCAAGCTAGTCCACAAGTATTTTTATCAAACTGTACGGATTTTTTGTTTTATGGCGACTGTGGTTGTTTAAGTCAGTATAAACCGCATTTGTTTACTTAAATTTGGTAATCAAAAAAGTTTTTTTTTTTTTGTTCTTATCAGTTCTGACGTCTATGTGTTATGTGTACGCTTGTGTTTTTTGCTTTTATGACTACTTTAACATTGTTGCTTTTGCTTTTTTGCGGTTTAGACTTTTCCTTTTATTATTATCAGAAATAAATTTTTTTTGTTGTTTTTTTTTTAATTTATTTGATCTTTTCTTTTAACTGTGTAAATAATTTCTATACGGTTTTAATGCTTTAACTTCGCTTACATCTATCTTTATTAATAAAACGTATTTAGTGTTTGTATGCTGAGTTTGCTGGTTTGCCTTTTTAATGCTTAACCTTCAATGAGCATCTTATAATCTTTTTTTTTTGCTAAGGAAAAAATTTTAAAAAATTTTTGTTTTATTTAATTTAAACCAATTATTTGGTTTTTAAGATCATGAACATTGCTTAATTTGTCTTCTATTTTTTGACTTTTTATTTGTTGCATTTTTTTAAATCTTTATAATTTTTTATTGATCTGTTTGTTGGAGTATTTTAGTTTAGAGCTTATCCCCAATAACGTTTTTTTTTTACTTGTAGGCTTCTACAATTAAAGTTTACAGTACTTTGATAACATACAATTAAGTTGGTATTTAAACGTTTTTTCCTTTAGGTCTCTTGTCTTGTTGCTTTGGTTTATATAGTTTAATTTGTGGGCAAGTTATTTTTTTTACTGTGACCACACTTATCCGCCTAAGTGTTAGTCATCAAAGGATTTATTGTTTGTCTTACTTCTTGTGTGGAACAAGTTTTAATTTGTAGACGAGTTAATTCTTTTACTGTGACTACACCAACCCCCGCTCAAGAGTTAGTCATCAAAGGATCTATTGTTTGTCCCACTTTTTGTGTGCAAACAAAATTATTGATAAAAATTGCTTGGGTGGGTCGATAGAAACAAAGTTTAATTTGTGGGCAAGGTGCTTCTTCTACTGTAACCTTTCTACCCGCCCAAAAGTTAATCATCAAAGCATTTTTGTTTGTCTCAACTCTTGTGTGCTCGGATTTAGATATGAGAGAATTGTTTAAAATAAAATTCTTGATAACTAACGCTTTGGTGGGTGGTTGGGTGGAATCAAAGTTTAATTTGTAGCCGAGTTATTTTTTTACTATAACTCACCCATCCGCCCAAGTGTTAGTCATCAAACAATCTATTGTTTGTCTTACTTTTTGTGTGCTTGGATTTAGATATGAGAAAATTTTTTAAAACAAAATTCTTGATAACTAATGCTTAGGTGAGTAGGTAAGAACAAAATTTAATTTGTGGTTGAGTTATTTTTTCTTACTGTAACCCACCCACCCACCTAAGTGTTAGTCATTAAAAGATCTATTGTTCGTCCCACCTCTTGTGTGCTTGGGTTTAGTTACGAAAGAATTGTTTAACAATAAATCTCTTGATAACTAACGCTTGGGTGGGTGGTTGGAAACAAAGTTTAATTTGTAGACAAGTTATTTTTTTTACTGTGACCCACCTACCCGCTCCAAGTGTTAGTCATCAAAGGATCTATTGTTTGTCCCACTTTTTGTGTGATTGAATTTAGATATGAGGGAAGGATTTAAAATAAAACTTTTGATAACTAACGCTTGAGTTTGTGAAAACAAAGTTTAATTTGTAATTGGTTTATTTTTTCTACTGTGACTTACCCACCCGCCCTAGTGTTAGTTATTAAAGCGTCTGTTGTTTGTCTCACCTCTTGTGTGCTTGGATTTAGATATGAGAAAATTGTTTAACAATAAATCAAAGTTTAATTTGTGGGCGAGTCACTTCTTCTACTGATAATAGAATTGTATACAAGAGCTTATAAGTCTGCAAAGAAGATAGATATTCGTGTAGAATGTACAAACTGCACTATTTTAACGGAAACTATTTAGGTGATAACAATTATAAAGCCAATAGATATTATTCTACAGGAACAATTCAGAGTTTTCAAAGAACTCCAAAGATAACAAGACACAAATTAAAAAATTAGCCTGGGAATGGCAATAAAAAAAATAGATTTGGGCAAAACAAGATGGAATAAAAGGCTTATTAGGTATTTGAACAAATGGAACGACTGTAAGCACTACAAAATCAACTAATACCTGACGCAATGTTTGGCTAGGCACAGCTGCTTAATTAGCTATTTGAAAAGGTTGTGTCTTACTTAATTAACACTTAATTTTTGACTGCATTAATTGGGCAACGCATCTTAAACATTATTGACTTGGTGGCAATTTGACAAAAGAAGTATTTAAGTAAATTTTTTTTTTTTTTCTATTTTTATAACTAAATACTAGTCTTTTACTTGGTTCATTTAGGTATAAAACTCTTAAAAAAAATTCTAGGATTTTATTTAGTTTTTTTGTCGTTTTTTTACGTTGACTATAAAAAATTGCATTTTTTGTTTAAAAATTGCAATTTTAACTAAAAAAAATAATTTAAATAGAATCAGAATATTTCCGTAGAATCTAAATCTGGCGCTATTTCAAGCCTATGTCCTGGCTGTAAGCCTCAAAAGCCATAAAACTAATATTTTGTTTACAGTGGGCTAGGCAAAAAGGAGCATTTTTTATCGTCTGAAGTTGCGTATTTTGATGTAAATTAGTTAGAAAATATAAATTTGTTCTAGGTATTTCAGTTTTAAGGGTCTAAACTCAAAAAATCTGCAAAAGTAAGCCCATAAACTTTTACAAATTCACGTTTAGCCGCGCTCAGAGAAACAATACATCAAATATTATTAAAAATCTGAATTTTATGGACAATTCTACATGGAATAAATCAGTATAATGCTCATCGGCAGTAGAAATGTTCATTTAGTCAAAAATTGCTTTAAAAATTAATAATTTTTTTATATTTACAAAAAATATTATAAAGGTGTGATTTAAACCTTTCTTTTATTAAACTATGTTGAGCGCCGAGCGGATTTATTTTTAAATGCCAAATATAATAATATTTTTCAGTTTTTGCGCTAATAGATTAAGTCTAAATTTGTGCCGCAAGCGCATAAACTATCAAACGAGTAAAAGCACCCAAAATTTGATCAAGCAATAAAAGATGTCTTTGTTAAACTTTTGAAATGAGTTTTAAAAAAATTTAATGGATTAATCATTTTTAAATTGAGTTTAATCATTTTAAAACAATTATTTTTAAGCCAAGTTTTATCAATTTTAAAAAAAATTTTGTATGATTTCTAATTTTAATTTTTTTTTTAAATTAACAATTTTTTAAATTTTTGTTTGCTGAATTACTGGTTTTTTGCACAGATTTTATACCTATACAATAATTTGATGAGTTCTAAACTGGATTTTATTATTTTAAATTGGGTTTTTAATTAAATTTAAAAGTTTTAAGCCAATGTTGTTTATTTTTGTGGGTTTTAAACTAATTTGTTGATTTTCAAGTCAAATTTGCATATCTTTGTTACGATTTGTTACTTTTTAGGGTTTTAATGTAATTTAACATTTTTTTAAGCCAAATTTATACATTTTTAGGGCCGGATTTGTCAATTTTTTGTCAGATTTATTGATTTAAGAGCCGGATTTGCATGTTTTTATAATGATTTGTTAACTTATAAGCCGGATTTGTTTATTTCAAAGTAATTTTTTATTTTTTTAAGCAATTTATGGGTATTTAGACCTGTGTTTTTGTTATTTTTACGGTTTTAAACTGGATTTCTGTAAATATTTTATTTTCATTTCTTTTAATAATGTTTTTTAAGCGAGATTAGTTTATTTTTAAGTCGGATTTTTTAATTTTTTTAGTTTTTTTATATACATTAAAAAAAATCAATTTTATTGAAGCATAATTTGTTTTATAATTAAAAAATTCTAATAAATTAATAATTTTTTTTGAAAAAATCCTTCTTTTGAAAACACATTAAACAATGTGTACTGCAAATTAAAAAAAAAAAAGTCCTGAAAGTCAATTTAATTGAAGCTCAATTTGTTACATACTTTGAAAATTCTGAAAAATTATTAAAGGATTTTTAAAAAATCATAAATTTTGAAAACGCATTAAGTAACTTATTTTCAATCTGTACTACAAATTTCTAACAAAAAATTTAAAAATGAAGTCCAAAAAATTAATTTAATTAAAGTATTAATAATAAGTTAGGTTGTGTTTTAAATTTAATTTGAATAATCTACTTTGCTGAATGTTTTATTATTTACAAACCGGTTTTGGCTATTAGGCTATTGTTGGTGTAATATATTAGGTTTTGTTATATATTATGATTTGATGAGAGGTTGTATTATGAAGTATTATTAGTTTAGCTTTCAAATTTTTTAAAAATTATAATTTTTTTTTGATAAATCCCAATACCATTTATTATGACATTTTACAGTTTAAAAATATTTTTTATTTATATTATTGAGTATATTTAATAAACAAACTTAAGAAAATTGATGACTGATTTGTTGTTAATTAGTTTGTCTGTATTCATTATTTTATGGGTAACCAGAAAGGTAAGTGGAATAAATTTATTTTATTATTAAATTATTTATTTGCATAGAAAAATATAGGAACTTCTAGAACAATTCAATATAAATGTATAAATAGCCCCAAGGAACACTTTATCAATTTCATTGTAAATCTTTAAATAGATAAGAAAAGAAAATTCGACTCGCATTTTATGCATAAACAGTTTTTTTACCAAGCGCCTTATCTCTATTCTGTTCTTTGTGCGCAAGACGATAGTGCTTAGTCATGCTCTCCTCACACACAGTACCGTGAGTCATCTGCATTGGTCGAAGTTGTGCAATTATTAAGTGAATATTTATAATAATAAATAGTGAAATAAATATAACATTGAGTGCGTAATAATTGGAATATATAGATGGAAGTATGGGACAGGAAATAAAGGCAATGGAAAGGTAAGAAAATTAATTAAAAGTTATTTATTTGTGTATTTTAATAAAAATAACTAGAAAATTAACTTAATTTGTTATAAAATTAATAATGGTAATTTAAATTTATTAAATCAATGCATTATTCTTCAAGAAAAATTAACTTTTTATAGGTGATTCGTTTATTTTTGTGGATTTTGGTTTAAATGATTTTAATGCCGGATTTGCTTATTTAGATTTTGATTTGTCAATTTTGAAGCCATTTTCTTTTATTTTATACTAAATTTTTTAATATTGGGGCCGGATTTGTGTTGATTTTTAAACTAATTTTGTTGAGAAATTAATTAATTGGTAATTTTATGCTTGATTTGATGATTTTTAAGCCGGATTTGGTAATTTTAAGCTGGATTTGTTGGTTTTTAAGCAAATTTTGTCAATTTTTAAATTGCCGGATTAATTTATTTTTGATCGTTTTTGATTACTTTGTGTAGTTTGTCTTTATTTTCAAGTTTTTTAAACTGGATGAGTTAAATTATATTCAATTTTCAAGGTATTGTCAATTTTGCATAGTTTTTTTTTTAAATTTTAGGTCAGATTAACCAAATTAAATTTAAATAAACCAAATTGGTTGGTTTAAAAATTAGATTTTGTCAATTTTAAATAAAATTTGTTTGTTTTGAGAAAAGTTTGTTAAATTTTAAAAATAAATTTTTGATTTTTACTCCAATTTTGTTTGTTTTAAAACCAGATTAGTTGATTTTAGATTTGTTTTAATTATATGTGTGTTATTCAAAAAAGTTTATACCGGATTTGTGGGTTTTTTGCCGGATTTTTATATTTATATACCAAATTTTATCTAAAGTATTTCTAAATTGGCTCCAAATATTTCTAAATTTTTTTAATGTTCTATGACTTTACATTAAATATTAAACCTAAATTCAATTAAACGTTAAAAAATAAAATAAAAACAAATTAATTTACTTTTAAAATTTTTTTGTTAAATCCTGCAACAATTGGTATCTAAGATTGTTTAATTAACTTCTATAATCTTTTAATAAATTTTCAATTTTTTTCTGTTTATCTAAGGACGGCTTTTTGTGTTTTTTTAATGTTTACTTTAAAAAAATTTAAATTTTCAAATTTTTTTAAACTTTTTCCAAAAGTTTTCTAAATTTTTGATTATATTTTCGACAATTTGATAAGTCTCCAAACAGTAATTCCACGATAGTTCGGACAATCGTCCTTAAATCGATATCTCCGAATTTTGTACACATGTTTGGGGTACCAAAATATGACGATTTTTTAAGCTTTAGATCTCTAGGTGCAATACAGTGTAAATGGCGGCCAATTTAGTTTTTTAGAAATATTTTGTCTCTTTTTAGTTTTTGTGCTGTAAAAAAGCAAAAAATAGTCAAAAATCATATTTAAAAAAGTGTATCTAATAGGAAATTTTCCGTAAAACACGATCCCATTCTTGGTTTTCCAAAACTTTTTGCGAAAAATGGTAAAACTACCATTTTATTGAAAATTTGATATCGCTACACCTGGAAACTTGAAGTTTGAATATAATACTCTTCAAACATAGTACTTTTAATTGCAATAATAAAAATTTGGATTTGCTTGCCCTAGGGTCAAATATAACACATAATTGCTAAAATTCGGATTTTTTGTAATTTTACTAATTTTTCAAGAAAAATAAAAAGACGGGTATAAAAATTGTGTTCTACAAGAAATTTTCTTTCGATTACACTAATTCATTTTTTTTTTGCGAAATTATGAAATTGATCAAAGTTCGAGTTGACTAAGAAACCAAGAGATAGCTTTTGGATTAGCAATTTGGTTTAAGGAAAAACAAATCAATAATATTTTTGATAAACAAGATTATGGGATTTTGAAAAAGATCAAAGAAAAGTCATACAGAAGCAAATAGTTTTGCGCTCTTGTAACGTTTAACATTAAAAATGTCTTCAATAATGCTAGATTGATTACCTTTTTAACTTAATAAGCAATTATTTCAGTAAAAGGTTATTTTTTATTGATCAAGAAAAACTAGAGGTTAGCTGTGGTATGCCGCAAGGTTTAGTACTAGGTACGGTTTTATGGAGCATATTTTAAAACTAGGTACTAACAATTAAAACCAAAATAGAAAAAGAGATCCTTGGTTGCTGCACGTGGAAAGACAAAAAAAAACAATATGTGTCTGTGTTTAAAAGTTTGAGTCTTTCTTTCATTGTTATTGTTTTTTTAGCTATGATACAAAGTTCTTGCTGTTAACGTTATTAAAAAAATTAAAACTATTACTGCTAATAATGGCTTTCAAAGTTAATCAAACTATTTTGTACATTTTAATGGTTTTAAAGTTTGTTAAAAATTTTATACAATAAGTTGACTTTAACAACTTTAGTTAAATTGTATCAAATCTTTAAATCTTGTAAAGTATGCAGAGAGACGTTATTAGTGCTTAAATCTATTTTATTCGTCTAAAATGCTCTTAAAATTTGTTAGAATATTTTATAATCTTTAGATACTTTTTTCAAAAATTTTAAAAAAAATTAAAATTTTGATAATAGATTTTAGCAGCTTAGCAAAACCGTACAAATTTTTTACATAATGTTAAAAAAATAAAATTTCAGAAAACTGTTTTATGTCTTGTAAAGTCTTTCAAGCGACGTTTAATATTTAGAATTTTTTTTTAGACATTTTCAGGCTCTAAAATTCTAAAATTTGCTAAAGATTTTTAAAACTATGCTGCTAGACTGTAGGAACTTCAAACAATCAAATTTTATCAAAATTTTGAAATAGTCTCAAGATTGTTTTGTTTTTAGTTTTTTAAGTTCTGATGGAAATAAAATAATTTGCAAAGTTTGTTAGGCTTTACCTTTACAGGATTCTTAAAAATTTAAAGTATTTAAAGTAGTCAGTAGACTTTTAGTAAAATCTTAGAACAAATGTATATAAGTTCCAAAATTTGTTATTTATTTTCAATAGCAATAAAGGTTTAAATATAATAAATTATGTATTTTATGTAAATTGCTTTTTCACTCAATGTGAGACACGTACACTAATATTTCAGAGTAAGCAGCCACCATCAGTTTGACCAGTGAGATGCTATGCACACTAATGATAGGTGCATACCCTAAAACACTAGTGTATATGTCTCTCACTGGGTGATAAGACAATTTACATAAAATACATTGTTTAATAAATTTAGATGATAAATTTGTTTTGGTCTTCTGATTTAAACAATACGCTCCAAAACTGCCGTTGTAGGATTGAACTGTACGACATTTTCATTCTTCGCACACAAACAGTTCAAAGTTTCTTTTAATATAGAGCATTGCGTTACTATCTTCAAATAATAGAGGTTTTTAAACATTTTACAAATTCAAACAATTTACCAAACTTTAATTTTTAGAAACTTTTATGAATAAATCAATAAAATAACTAAATTAATTTTGAAATTGTTATAAAAACTATTTGAACTTAATAATTAAAAGTTTTTACAAATTAATAACTATGAAGCAGATAAAAACTAAAGCTAAAGAAATAATACTAGAAATCATTATAAACTCTGCGGGAAGCAAAACGTTCCCTCTCTCTTCTTATGCCATTATCCATTAATGGATGTTAGCGACAATATGGTTAATCTTTTCTGGCTGTGTAAATTAGACTTCTGATAGTTTTCAGTTCTGTCCATTGTCTTACATCTTCTTTCTTTCGATTCTCTTCTTTCCTTCGATTTTGCCTTCAATAGTAGGCTGTAGTATAGGGTTTTACAATAAGAGATTTTATTTAGATATTTAAAAAAAACAGGTATTTTTAAGAAAAATTAATAAATGTTTATTTCATTGTAAAGAGGAAGGTATGCCATTAATATTTGAAATCGATATCAGTCAAATGGCCGCCTCGGTTACGGTTGCAATACCACATTCTTTTCATGAAATTTTTCATGACCAATTTGCACATTTGCGCCTGTATGTGCTCGATAACTTCACGAATTCCATCTTTAAAATTTTGGATTGATTGTGGAGCATTGGCATAGACCTAATCTTCTACGTGGCCCCAAAGAAAAAAGTCTAAAAGTGTTAAAACACAAGATCTCGGTACCAATTGTACCGCTTAGCCCATTCTTTGGTCAAATATGGAAAGCTATTTACCAACGATGCATTATTTAAAGACTGCAATTAGCAGCGGCAGAAGAAAGAAGTCCAAAAAAATTCAAATCAATTAGTTTGTTGGCAAACACTATTGCGCAAAGAGTCGATAATATTGCAGAAAAAATCCTAATGTAATTGTCAGAAAAAATTGGCATCTAGGTGGTTCTCTCTGGCTCTCTCTGGAGGAATCAAGGGACTTGTTAAATATTGCTCAAATACTAATTTTTTATTTGAGCAATAAATAAAAGTTGTGTACAAAAAACTGTGCATAGCATTCAGGGCACAACAGCAGTTTTACAAAACCATTATTGGTGAAAAAACTTAAAAAGTGCGTCTCAACTAACGACGGCAAACATATGGTAAAAAAATAAAGGTTGATTTTAAAGGCGGTAGAAAATAATGATAGATCAACACCAATAATTTTACAATGCATTATTTACCAACAATCCTTATGCAAAAAATGTGTGGATATGTCACAAACTTTGAAACCCGTCATTTCAACAGTAAATTTGCGCTGAACCATTGCTAATTTTCTTAAAAAAAAACAAAAAAAAATGACTTTTCATATTACACTGAAGTACGCTCTCTTAGCTGTGGAAAAGTTTTTATAAAATTTTGAGGGAGGTTATAGATAATTTCCTGACAGACAAAAATTGTCCGTTGGCTGAGCTACATTGCAATAATTAGTTATGAAAATTAACTTTTTAGTCCAATAGAAGAACCAGCTTCTACCAGATTTATATACTCATGTTAAGTCTTTTTAACAAAAAATAATTACTTTTTGCAAGTCAACTAAAGAAGGGATGTTTTGCCTATTTTAATACATTTCAAGCTTTCAGTCAATAAAGCAAGACACAATTTCTTATAAATTTTTGAAGTTTTGGAAGCTTTTAAACATAACTTTGAATCTTGTTTTTCTGATTTTGATAGAATTGCAAACAACATCAAGCTATATCAAAGTCCTTTCAATGTGGATATTGAAACAATCGACCCCATATTTTAAATGGAAATAATTGAATTAGAAAATAATAATTTTTTTAAATAAAAATATGCAACTTTATCTTTGTTTGACTTTTATAAGAGTATCACCATCACACAGTTCAAAAGCCTTCAAAAATTTGCATTAATTTACTTTTGCTACGTATCTTCTAACATACTCATTAAGAAATTTAAAAAATCTGGGAGACAGTATTAAACGCTACAACAAAGAGATCTTAATTGGGAAAAATTACATCATCAATTTTCTGGTCTGAAATCTGTCAAAAAAAGACAAAATAATCTATCCGCTAGAATGAACACCAGAGTGGACTTAACTCTTCAAAACGTTGCCACTAGCTTAATCTTTGTGAGAGAGACTAGAAAATCTGACAATGACATTACAATAATGCCGGGGCAAATTAGTAACCGGAGAGTGAACAACGAGATCAATCTGAGCCCGCAGCAAAATATTTACTTACTAGGGACGGAAAATAGATAAAATGATTTTGAAGCAATGTCTCCATCTTACTTAACAAAATGCATGCCATAAGGCAATAGAGGTAGCTGTGGACAAACTTTTTAAAAAGAGTAAAATAAAAGGTTTATTGGTGGCCTGGCAGCTAGAAAGAGAATGTCAATTAAAACACAAAAGCGTTGAAATCTATAAAAAAAAATGTACCATCAATACAAAGCCAAGAAAAAAGTTCTAGTCAATTTCATAAAAGAAGCCAAGAGACAAGTTTGAATCAATTTTTGCAAAAAGATAAAGAATAATGTCTGAAAGGTAGTAACAAAATTGCAACCAAAAATTTTAGAGTTTATTAAACAACCTTAGCTAAGACAAAAGCCCCATAAGTCAAAATAATTGTATCTTATTAGCGCCGATAATGAAATCTTATGGTTGTTTACGGAAGCGGAACTTAAAGAGAGTACGAAAAAGTTAAAACACACAACGGCGTTTGGATCCAACAAATTTCTCTCAATTTTTCAAGACCGCAATGACAACAAGTCCGGACAACATTTTGAAACTGATAAACTAGACTAGCTAGCAGCACATTTAAAAAAAATTGAAAACGGACAAAACTTATCCTTATTGAGAAAAAAAAACTATATGTTTAGGTAAGCTGTTAGATTAACTGATAAAAATTGGACTAGACTAGGAAACTTAAAAAAAGTTTTTGAACTGCATTATGGTTTTAAAAAAAGCAAATCAACAATAGATGCTATGATCAAACTAAACAGATTCTAAAAGAGATCAATGTAAAATTATTCAGAAATTTTGCACTTTGGTAACGTTTCACATTAAAAACGATTTTAGTGATGCTAGATGGAGCAACATAAACAAAAAATTATAAAAAATTGGCAACTGTTTTAGTAAAATGTCAATCTTAATTGATAAGGAAAAAATAGAAATCAGCTGCAATGTATTGTAAGATTTAGTACAAAGTTTGGTTTTCTAGAAAAAAGTACAGATTTTTGTTTTTACTGCGATAGTTGCTTGCGGGAAAACAAAAAACTATTTCAAAAACGTTCAAGAAGTAAAAATCAAAACTAAGTATTTAATACCAAAGACTTTTTTTAACAAGATTGAGATTAGGAAGAACACCTAAAAATATTAGGCAAAAATTCAGGGAAATTGGTTATGACGTTGGCACGGTTTTATACCAATGTAGACGGATTAAGATACAGCAAAAAGAGACTGTGTTTGATTGTAAACTCTATAATCCTGAACGTAGAGTAGTATAAGAATGCCGGTTCTGCGCCTTCCACATTCCACATTTGTTGTCTCTCTCTAACACATGGGACTTTGTATTGCGGAAACAGTGTGTGTGAGTGAGACGGTCGGTTTTGATCAATTGACGCTAGATGGCGGCAGCAATAGCTAAAACTGGCGCAGGCTAGCGCTGCCGCATGAAGTCGGCGGCAGAGGGAGCTGCTGGCGGCATGCAGCCTGCGGCCGGATACCTGCGACCGAAGGAGGGGTGTTGATGTAGGTTTGGTTGCCTAGGAATACGTTATCTACATCAAGAATATATATACAAGGTGTTTAATATACAGGATGTGTCAAAAATGACGCATACGTTATGAATCTAAAATTAAAAAGTTCTACATAACCTGCTCCCAAGCAAAAAAAGTGTAAAAACCTCATTATCAGTAATAATATATTTTCAAAGTAAATAAATATTGTATAAATGTTTTTTTTTAGTTTTGAATAATTAAAATAAAAAAAAACACAATAAAAATATTTATTTATAATAAAAGCTTACCTGCGCTGAAAATAATATTAAGAGTGATGTTTTTTGTTACTTATGGAAGTATAAAATAAAATAACGATAATTTTATTTTGTAATAAAAAGATAATAAATTTATTTATTAATTATACAGTACTTATTTTGGAGTAATAATATTTTTTCTTAGTTATATATGGGTGTGGCTTGAAGTTGAAAGCTGTTTTAGTAGATGTCATAAGCGGTTTATTCATCTTCCGTTATCTATAAACAAAAAAAATAATTAAAACAATAAAATATAACTTAATTGATTTAAGACTTACATTGTTGATGTGTATAACGGGGTACTTAATTCCGTTTCTTTCTTCGATATTGCATAGAACAATGTAAGCACCTCCACTGTGATTTTTATTGAAATCTTCTACAACATCTTCCGTAAAAAAGGTTACGAATCGCTTTGGTAACCATACTACAAATTCCGGTGTTTTCACCAAAATGGATGGTCCATATCTTGTAGATTTTATTTCAATTAATTCGATTATGTATCTATAATTTATATCCAATTCCAATATTTTCTTTTCAGGTAAATAGGTTGTCACATTACAGAACTGATTCAATTTATCGAAATTCATGATTTTCACTTTACTTTATAACGCAGAAATTGTTATTATCTCATCTACACTAGCAGACTGACTAAATGATATTGAATGTTTTAAATTATCATTTTCTCCATGCCATCATCATCACCACAATGTCCGCAAAAATGAATAATAAATAACAGGAAACCAATACATCACTCATAACATTTCCTTAGTTTATTATAAAAAAAATTGATGAAATTATAATATTTAATGTGTTTAGATAATATTTCAAAACCACAAACAAATTTGTAATTTCCTTAGTTTATTATAAAAAAAATTGATGAAATTATAATATTTAATGTGTTTAGATAATATTTCAAAACCACAAACAAATTTGTAATTGAAAAAAATCCTAATTAATTTATAAATTTACTTCCCCAGGCTAATGTATGAATACCATCATCACAAATGTAACGTTTATCATCAAATGGTGATAGGGCCAACTTATTTTGTGTTTGTGTAAAAATAGTATGCTTGATTGATGAAAATAAATTTTGTTGTCTATATATTAATTTATTTTGAAATAAACATTTTTTATAGTCGTTGCCGGTTAAGTGTTTTTTAACAACATATTTCTTAACACCCTTAGCTTTCTTTAACCATTCACCACATTCAATATTATTTGCATACATTTTACTTCGTAAACCAACAAACTCCGACATAATTTTCCCACCATTTTCGTCTTTCATAATTCCTAACATTGCTTTATTTTGTAAAGGAATACCATAGGAATTATTTAAGGCGAAATTACTTGTGTCAAATTTATTTAGATTTAATAACATATCTTTATAAATATCTTCCGTTTCTATAAGAATTGTTAAACTGTCAGTATCCATGTAACATAATGCCGCTTTATCGGAATACATTTGTTTTATATGATCATAATAAAATTTATACATTAAACACTTAGATAATTCTAAAACTGAGAACCCTACATATATAGGTTTGTTATAAACTACTTTAACCCGCTCCAACTGAATTGCTACCAAATTTTCTGTGAAAATTTTAATGCTTTTGAAATTTGATTTTGCAATTAATGACTCAGCTCCTTTCCGCTTACCAACATTTTCCCAATGATTAAGCAGTCGTACATCCACACGCTTATCAACATTTTCCATTGTCTTCCCAAAAACTGAATTATTCATTAGTTTAAAAAAATCTTTTTCGAAATCATTCTTAGCCATTTGACGTAATTTTGTATTTAAATCAATATATGTTTTTAACCACTGAGATTGGTTAAATTCTAGAATACGGTGAATTTTCGTGATTTTTAAACCCTTATCTAGCGCCTGTTTTAAATTTTGATAGTGAATTATATATTTTGATTTGTTTAATAAATTAGGAATTAGTTTTTTAATTTTATATTTTGACTTTGGTGGAACCATATTTTCTGCTAGATAGGGCAAATCATTATGCTCGAGATGTAGTTCAGCTGGATATGCAATATCAACTTCGAGAGCAAATCCTTTTTCAGAATCATCGGAAATGTTATTAACATTAAAAACATTAATTTCATCGGTGGTTAGCCATCGAAATCCGGAATAGGGTAAAAATTGTGACATAGCCCAACCATACAAATTATTCGCATCTAAATATATGAGATATTTCGAGAGTTCTTTATCATCATAGTCTGACATATATTTGTTGTTAGCCTTGGCATATCTTAGGGAACATTGACAAACGCCTCCTCTAATTCCTGATTTAATAAAGTGATGCATATCTATATCAGTTAACAATTCCAATTCAATTTTAGTGTAGTTAAGCATTGCATCCCAGCTGAGACCAGGTGCAGTATAGTAATGACAGGGGTCCAACTTATATGTCTCATAGCAAACTTTTCGGAAATTTTCAAAAACATCTGCTAAAAGTAACACATCCGACTTTATGTACAAATCCGAATAATCGCCTAAATTTTTACAATTAAATGTCTTCCAAACACTTTTTGCAAATTCATAATCTTTTTTGCAGATATCAGTATTTGTCATAAAATTATAAAACATTTTTTTTGGAGGGAGCTTAGTGTCTTGTAGTCGCTCAATAGAGTCCATATAATCATATGGAAAAACACCTTTTTTTTTAATTAATTCAAATTGATTATCATTGGGAAAATATTTTTTAATTTCAACTAATTGATCTGATGTTAAATTACTAGATAATTTTTCTAAGCTGCTGGCCATAAATCGAAATGAGTCCAAGAATCTTAATTTTAGATTAATATCTTTCATAACACCATCATTATCAGCGTATTGATCAACGCACACCGTTTTTGAAAATGATATATACTTTTCTTTATTTTGAGGAATTATATTTATTTTCTCAGTATCATAAGCGAGTTCTTTCACAAATAAGTGAGCGTCATAACCACTTAAGTTATGAAAAAATACGGGGATAAATTTAGGGATTTTATAATTTAAATTACACTGTGAATGAGCTGCTCCTCTAAATTTGCCAGTTAAATGACAATGATCTTTTACTTTTTCAATATTATTATTAATCACCCCGTCGCATATATGACAAACAGTTGTATTTAGAAATGTTTGTAGCTCATCCGGAGTAATTTGTGTCATTGGTACAATTGATTTTAAATGAGTATTATATATTGATTTAATATCTGCAACTAAATATTCCAAGAACACCTTAGCACAATCTAGTCCGGCATAAGTTCGAAATATATCATTATTATCATTATATGAACATTTAATAAAATAAGCAAAAGAATACGGAGCATGTTGGCGTACGTTGGTTGTTGACGATATTTGTGGATTGGGTTCACACATTTGAACAGGTGTTAAAAGACTTTCAAAGTCACCATATACAACAAAGGGTACAGCCATTTTATTATTATAATTAACAAATTTTAATATATTTTCAGGTTTTAAATCTCCATTTTTAGTTTTCTTTAATTCAGTGGTTGGCAGTACAGTATAAATTTTATTACAATCATTAGCGAGATGCATGTTCAGCTTTTCTTTATTACTAAAAAAAGTTAAACATCCGTCGCATAAATGGGTTGAGTGTTCATGTTTATTCACTTGAGATGAAATTAACCTGGATAAATTTTGAATTAATACATAATGCTTAGTAGATTCATTTTCTAAAAGAAGTAAATTGATATGCTTTTCGGCTTTTTTAGAAGTAAAATAAATTGGCCCTATCACGTCATATTGTTTTTTTTCTGAATTAAATTCTAACCCATACACATTTATACTAATATTATTTAACATTTCAACTTTTTTAAGATCCGAAATTTTACAAGGAAAACTAATACCTTTTAAATTTAAAACACGATTATAATCCGGATATGATGAGGTTCGTTCAGGATGTCCTCCACGTATTGGGTGTAGGGCTGCAGTAAGGCACCAAGCCAAACATGCGTTATCCGGGTTTTGGATATTTATACATGCATGCTTATTCTTAATTTGTTGTGGAAGATCTATATATGACGATCCTCGTATAGGAGTGTATTTATTTACGTTGATTTGGATATGGGAAATATATAGAAGCGCCCAACCACTATCCTTTTCTTGAAACTCCTCACTTTTAGTTTTTATGATGGCGAAAAAATTTTCTAATATATTATCAATGTTTGATGTTCCAATAACAATACTATTTTTTGTATTAAATGATTTTAAATCCGTATCACTTACACCTTCACTGTTTTGTTTCATATATACCCCATAAAGTTCCACATTTATTTTTAAACTTTTCTCAGATTGAACTAAAGGTTCTATCAAGGAATGAATTGTTTTTTTATTTTTATTTAGGAACGACGGTATATCTGTCATAGATGTTGATGGTGCTTTAATTTGAAAAGTTTTTATTCGGTTTTTAAAAGCAGTCTCAATTAATTCAGCACCATCAACTGTTACTGATTTAGTTTTTTTTAAATGTTCTTGAGATCGCATATGTCCTCTATATTTAATAATAGAATCAAATTCGACGTTACATAGTTCACATTTATTTTTTATTTTTTTTATTGTTTGTATACTATTATCTGCCATTTTAGTTTTATTGAAATCACGTTTTGATGTGCTTTCTTTCATGGTTATCTTATTAATGTGATGGTGATAGGCATTTCCACAACTATACACAACACCACATTTTTCACATAGTATTTCTTCATTATGTTTTATTTTCATATGTCGGTTAAACGCATCCGAACGCACAAAACCCTTATTACTACACAATAAGCACTTATTAACTTGGTTAAGATGTATTCTACGATGTCTATTTAAGTTGCATAATTGTGTAAACGATTTATTACAAAAATTACACAAAAACATTATATATGAAAAATATATGATGTATTACATATTAATAAATGATAAACACTGATTATATTTAATTAAAATTTAATAGCAGAAGTTTTAATGAAACCGCATGGTGTGCGGTTTTCATATCATGACATAATATATAATTATGTTATAAATTATCTCTAATAATGTTATCAACAAAAAGATTTTGTAAATTGTTTTCAATAAAGTAATTAATTATTTATGTAATCTCTAAATGTATTTTAAAAATTAAATATGCTTAAATAAAACAAATATTTATAAAATGTATTTTAATTTATTTATTTATTTAGTTATTTATTTATTTATTATAGGTAAAATGAGTTAATAAGAAGGCAGGTTTTTATACAGTGAAACATCCCTAACTCGAATCTACAAGGGACACCAAATAAAATTTGAATTATAGAAAAAATATGCTTAATTTATGTCTTAAAGTTTATTTCATAAAACATACTACAAATTAAACAAAACATTTAATTTTAAGATAATTACATAATGATGACACATTGTCAACAGCACATATATCCTTAATATTTATATAGTAAAAAAAACATTTATATAAAGTTTAATTATTATTTAAATAAGTACAAATTTTTTTAACATTCTGAAATGAGCAATAACTAAATTCATTCATGTGATTCACACAGAAATGCATACATTTTTCAAACTTTGGCGCATTAATTTCACTTTCTAAATTTAATATTGTAAAATTCGGAAAATGTCTTTTTAAAAAATCTTCCTTTTGAACACCCTTGACCACGCACGTCACATCGGATAAATTCTGGGTAAATCCGTAAAAGATGTTGATAATCTCGGTCATATCGATGAGTCCGCCGGAATATGAAATTGAGTGATAATTATTTTCCAACCATCTGGCTTGGATTTTTTCCTTTGATGTTAAAAACGAGTAGTCGATTGTCGGTTTCATCAAGTAGGTGTGAATATTTTTATAATTTGTTGCAATACTTATTTCCTTCGGTATAAACTGTTTTGCTATTACAAATCCTTGCATATCGATAGCTAATATAATCATCATGTTATATATAAAGTATACTCATCAACGGTTTTTATGTGCAAGATTGGTAAATCTGCTTTGATTATTATTGATATCTCGGGTGCACTGAAACTCACTCTTTTTCCATCACAAGAGTTTTCGAACCAACCCCGATAGCGGTCTGTATTCAACTACGCTGTCATACAAAATCAGGCAATATGCTCTGGTGTTATCTTGAAACGCATGATGTCCCTCCATCTCAATTTTTAAATCAATTGTAGATGACTTTATGCTCTCGTTTTGCTTCGAAACGTCAAATACATATAACATGCGAGTTTTAAATTGTGCATAGGTTAACATCGGTTTATTGAAACGTCCATAATAACTGCTTTGGAACTTTGTGTATGCATAATAAGAAGCAGTGTATTCACCGTTCAACACATCTTGATTTAATTTATCATACGGATAAGACTCCGAATTCAAATACACGGTTAAATTTCTAATCGAACAATGATCAAAATGACTTGCATTTTTATCTTTTTTACCCAATTTATCCTCTTGAAATGCGATTATTACATACCGAGGTTTTTCTAGATGGGTTGAAGTTTTGACTAACCAAACATCCTTATCGGTTTTTCTTAGAGATGGTAATTCATGTAAATCCCATCTGCGAAACGGAATCAAAATAGGAGCATCTGATTGAATGTTGGTTAACAATTGTAATTTTACTTCATCGCTCGGCTGAATATGTTGTATGTGCCATTCGATTTTGTCTATGCTAATCTTTGGGTCTTTAGTGGTTGTATAACAGTTTATATCAGTTGTAGCTCTATGTAAAATTAACTCCTGTTTTACATTTACCATCACTTTTTTGTAATCTTCAGCAAACCCCAAAAGACATTTGAGAGGTAAAATTGCGTAAAACTTTTGGTTTGTATCAAAATAAGTTTTCATTCCGGAATCTAACGTCTCATTCCATCCACTCAACTCCAAACTTCTCAGATCTTCCTTGCTATACGAGATGTATCCCTTAATTGTGGTGGTAATTCCCACATCTTTATTTTTGTCGACTTCTACTCCATTAATGTTATAACTAATTTCTCTAAAAAAAAATGCCCAAGCATTTGTGGTCCATTTAAAATTAGCTCCATCAGGATTATCGGTTTTGCCGGAGATGTATAGATAGCTATTGGAAGGTAGGGTGAGTATATCCTGTTGTTGTATTATAATGCGAATTTCATCGTTGTTGTTAAACGATTGAGTTATCGGTTGATAACTATGAAATTCTTCCTTAACAATAGTCTCGTCTTCTCTGAATTTTTCAAAAATACTTAGTTTTTCCATTTTACTTTGTAACCCAACGACGCGAGTCTTGACAGATCGTGACGTGTTAGTCTTATCGATGTTGAACGACGAGTGATATTTTTAATTGTTGTTATCGCTTCTTTATTAGTTTCCGAATTGTGAAATTGAATTCCCATTACGATTTTAATTCGAGTCTAACTAAAATGTTCTCTCCTCTAAAATTTACAGGTAACCCGTTTTGGTCTTTAAGAGTTATAGTAATGTTGTCGATAGTACGCACATTCACCCGCAAATAATAAATATTTAGTGGTTCTATGTTAAGAGCGAATCCCGGATCGACCGAAGGTGAAAATTCAAAAATTGTATGTGATAATTTATCACCGTAATAGGCACCCGTCACAATATTACACTCAAGTCTAATGCTTGACACTTTTATAATTTGAACGGGTAGATCAGATAAATTCAAGTTGTTTGCTTTTAAAATTTTACTGGAATACCCGAGTAATGTTCCGATACTGTCAGACGGTGAAAAGTCTATGTCGTATTTACACAAAATCTCGCACTTCAAGGTATTATTGTTCGGTTTAAGGCTGATTAGCGATTTGTAGTCTATGTCTTTGTTAGTTGATCTATCTTTTAGGATGGATTGCAAATACGTTTCGATATCGGTAATTTCATAAGAACCGGTGGGTATCTCAATTACTTTATCACCGTTATGTTTGTAGTAAAACTTGTTACAACCGTCTTCTATATTGGGAATAGTGTTGTAAGATTGAAAACCAATCAGACCTAAATAATAATTTTTGTTAGGGTCTAATTCGATTGGTGGATAATAATTTTCCGAGAGCACGCTATTATCACTTTGCAGAGTAAACGTTTGAGACATGACTGCGTGTGACTCTAAAATCTACAATCGTATTTATACTAAAAATTTCAAACACAAATGGCCGCAGTTAAACGTATTAAAATCTTGGTATCTATTATGGTTATATGTTATTTCACTACCTCGAAAATATTTTAAGAGTTCTTTTGGGGGAGAAAGATCACCAAAACTGTCAAAGTATTTTACGAAATTTCCACGTTTCTTGTATGCAACCCAATGCGTACCGCTACCTCTCACACGATCGAGATTAACAATACCGGACTCGTTCTTATGAGATCGAATCGGTAAGGTATCACGCATAAAGACTCCTCTAAAATATGATATTTTTGCTTTTAGTGCAAACATATTTATGTCCTTATCGGTTAGCGGGCGTCGAGGTAGCGAACTCAGAAGTTTTTTGATGTTTGTAGATAGAGTCCTAATCCTTTTTTATACGGTTTCAAATAGAGCCCGTTTCCCGTTTTTCCACCGAGAGCAATAGCTTCCATCATTTTATTATGACGTTGAGATTCACTAAATTTTTTACGAGCGTCTGTGGCGTCGTTCACCGCTTTTGCGATACCGGATGCACCACCAGCAAGCGCACCCAATGCACTGAGACCTGCAAAAATAGGTATCAATGGTAGGATACCACCGACTTTAGGTACTGGAATTATACGAGGTGTTCGAATTTTCTTCTTTCCACCAACTTTGCGCACGGCAAGTTTTGCCGCATTAAGGGCTATGTGTGATCCTTCAGTTATACCATTCTTTTGCTTAATTTTATTTTTAAATCCTTTTAACGCATTTTTTGCTTTCATCATAATTACGCTTCGCAACTCAACTTTCTTTACTCTTTTTTTTACAACTTTCTTTCCTCTTTTTTTCTTCGACGACATACCCATACCCAATTTTCTTTTTACTTTCATTGCTGTTGTCACCGCAAAAGCGCTTGCTTTTTCACCTAAGGATGCGTCTGAAGATTTAACTCTTTGCCAAGCGACCTCCGCTAACTGTTTATCCGCTACGTGTCTATCACTCAAATTTTTGTTTTGTGAATATGCGATATCATGTAGTTTACATGCTTCGTCTAACTTGTTTATGCCTGGATCACCTCTTTGTAAACGCTTTTTTAATTTTGTGCCCGGTCCGCAGTATTGATACCCTGGTAGATGTAATTCAATGGGTAACTTATTTATAAAAGAATTGATAATACCTGCACCGCGATACAAATGCATTTAAAAGATTTACTATGAAGCGCCTCTATTTATAACTAAGATCCAACCCCCATTTTATGGCATTACGATGAAAGTGGTCAAGCAGAAAAAGTCGTTGCCGATTGTGAACATGGATGAGTTCGTCTCGGGAATGGGTTTGGCGACGGAGATGCGCCATGGGGAATTATTGCCAAATTCGGTACGATCCCTAATTTGTGGGCCGTCCAATTGTGGAAAATCAAACGCAATGTTAAGTTTATTGTTTAGTGAAAACGGATTACATTTTGAGAACATTTATATTTACTCGAAATCGTTGTATCAACCAAAGTATCGTCTATTGGAAAACGTTATGAAGTCAATACGAAAAATAAAATATTTTCAGTTTAAAGAAAATGAGGAAATTATGAGCCCCGAGAATGCCAAACCAAATTCAATCTTTATTTTTGATGATGTTGCGTGCGACGGTCAAGAGAAAATCAGGGAATATTTTAGCATGGGGAGACACAATAACATCGATTCATTTTATTTATGTCAGACTTATACACGAATACCCAAACACTTGATACGTGATAATGCCAACTTTATTGTATTATTCAAGCAAGATGAAATGAATTTGAAACACGCGTTTTCAGATCATGTGAGCAGCGACATGGATTTTGAAAAATTTAAAAAAATCTGTAGACTGTGTTGGGCCGATAAATACGGATTCATAGTAATAAACAAAGATTGTGATCCGAATAAGGGCAGATACCGCAAATGTTTCGATCGTTATATAATTGTTGACAATTGATTATAACAATCAAATGCACACAAGTGATTGAATGAGCATGACGGACAATGCGGTTAAACATCGACTGATCAATATTAAAAAGGCTATAAGAAAAAAACTGTTTGCCATAAAAATAAACCGATCAGAAAATGATGAATTTTTGAACAAAACATATAAGCCGTTATTGGAACCTTTAAAAGAAATTATTACTCACGGTCGGGCAAATAAATATATAGTTAAAGTGCCGGTTCAGCGAAAAAGAAAATTAGCAAAATGGCATGGCATCTCAAAGCGTAAAGAGGATTATGAAGAAGAGCCTTATGATGAACATGATGCCAACGAATTTCACACACCTCTTCGCAGACCGCATGGGAGTGAAGAGGAATCACATGATGACGAAGAGGTTGCTCATAAACCTCTTCATGAACCTCATAAACCTCTTCATGGGCCTCATATACCTCTTCATGAGCCTCATAAACCTCTTGACAAACCTCATGAAGACGAAGAGGTAGCGCATGGTGCCGAAGAGGTACCTCATGTATCAAATAAAACAGAATATGTGGATGCGGCTTATTTGGATACTTTTCAGGACTTGCCTAGAAAATATGTCAGAAAGAGATTTTCAGATGATCGAAAACTTGATGAGTCCACCGGTATAAATATCGATAGTCATACAAAAAAGTGGACGATTGGAAATTATAATGTTGAACTGGTCGATGGTGAAAATTTTAAAATTGGTGATTCTGTGTACGTTGGAACTAAAGGCTTGTATGAACTTCTCTTTATGAAAGAACCCGACGATCAAATTTATAACGAAAATGATTTGAAAAACTATAAAACAATATTAGAAAAAACACATGCATTACACCGCAATTACGATCCAAAGAATCAAAAACAGGGTTCGAAAAGTAAAAAATATACCGAGATTATTAAGCCCATGTTTAAAAATCGATCACCGACATACACAAAATCTCGCAATAATTCAACCGGCTCTCATACCAGCGGCAAAGGTTTTGATTCTAAATTGCAAGTACAACATATTCCTACGCAATACAAGTATTGGAATAATTTAAGCGAACTTGTTGATAGGTTGTGTTTATTGCACGCATCGAAGAATGCAGGAAATAATTCGCACAATAATGAGATTGCTTCAATCGAGGAGGAATTGCGTGAAGAAGATGTAATTTTCTAATAAATACAAAGCACGCTCTCTTTACACATCATACGCATCATGAGCATCGATAAGTTCGGACGTCATTCATCACAGATTAAAATAAATAAACCATTGACGACCGTTAGAGGGCCACCAGGCGTTGGATTTAAACGTGATGCTGATGGACATTTCAACCTTGATGGCAAAAGAATAAAATATTTGCAATTTCCGATTAATGAAAGCGATGCCACAAACAAAAAATATGTGGATAATGTAAATGTCGTTCAGTTGCAGGATTTGAACACATCATTTAAAAATATTAATTCAAAAGTTAATTTAGTTATTGAAAGTATTCCGCAAATTATAAACTCAAAAATTTTACCAGTAAATGAGGATCTGGCGGAGAAGATTAAAAGTTTATCCAGAGATTTCGAAGCGTATAAAAATACATCAAATCATGAAATAGAACAGCTTAAAAATAATATGGATATAAAATGGGAACAGTTTAAAAATGATTTAAATACGCTATTATTAAGTCAAACAAACAGCATCAAACTGTTGATTGCTCCATTAAAGAGCCCTTCAAGTCAAAATGAGTAAAGAGGATGTAGTGCGAGAGTTACACAAACCGGCAAGAAAGAATTTTGCTCGAAGACGAACGATACTTAAAGGTGTTGACGATCTGTGGCAAATAGATCTTGCCGAGTTTCAATTATTCTCCCGTGAAAATAAAGGATATAAATATATACTTGTAGTGATTGATTGTTTCTCAAAATATGCCTGGACTGCACCCATAAAAAATAAAACCGGTGTGATTGTTGCAGAAACCATGAAGAAAATATTGAAAAATGCCGGTGGACGGAGCCCGAAAAATATTCAAAGTGATCATGGTAAGGAATTTTATAACAGTCAATTTTCTGCATTAATGAAAAAATATAATATTAATCATTACTCAACATATACGATAATGAAAGCTGCAATTGTCGAGCGTCTAATCCGCACACTAAAAGATAAACTATACAGACAATTTAGTTTGCGTGGGCGTTACAGCTGGTATGATATTTTAAACAAAGTTACATTAGAATACAACAATCAACGTCACCGTACGATAGGAATGCGACCAGCTGATGTAAAGCCTGGCGGTGATAAAGAGACCTTGTTATTGAAAACGGTCTACTCACACATAAAAATTGCAGGAAAAGGGAATTTCCGAGTGGGTGATATGGTGCGTCTGAGTAAACAGAAAACGCTTTTCGCAAAAGGATACACACCCAATTGGACAACTGAATTGTTTAAAATTGTTAAAATTAAAATTACCAACCCGGTGACGTATTTATTGGAAGATGAAAAAGGAGATCCTATACAAGGAGCTTTTTACGCTGAGGAATTGCAGAAAACATCAAATCCTAAGATATATTTAGTGGAAAAAATATTGCGAAAGAAGGGAAATAAATTATTTGTAAAATGGTTAGGTTTTGATGCTTCACACAACAGTTGGATTAACAAACAAAATGTATTATAACTCTATAAATATAATTAATATATTTAAAAATATTCCAGTGTTTCATTTGCAGTTCCACCGTAAACACGTATAAAATGTTTTATTTTTTTTACGTTTTGATAATAACATCTTTTGTTAAAAGTGATAATTTTGCTATAAATTATTTAAATCAATTTGGATATTTAGATTTACCTGAAAATAATTCGGCATTAAAAAGTATCTCGGATAATGACGTGGCGGAAAGTCTTGCACTTTTTCAAGAGTATTATAAGCTACCAGCAGATGGCACATTAAATAATCAAACCTTGGAATTAATGAAACGACCAAGATGTGGAGTACGCGACAATCCTATACCGTACAATCTTGTCAATACTAAATGGGAAAACGTAAACCCGATAAAATGGCATTTCTATTTGGCTAATAGAACGTTAATCAATATCGCCAACGTTGCATTTAAAGCTTGGGAAAAACATATTCCCATTAAATTTGTTCGAAGTATTACAAATTATAACATTGTTATTTCGATCGGTAAACAATTTCATTATTGTGTTAAATCGGGTTTGCCTTGTAGAGATCAATTTGATGGTAGAGGTGGAGTCCTTGCACATGCATATTATCCAAATAGAAATAAAACGATAGAGATTCATCTAGATCAAGACGAAGATTGGGATTTAAGTTTGACAAACTCAAACTATTCAAGTAAAAGAAGCATGTTAAGAGTATTAATACACGAAATTGGACACAGTTTGGGTATTGATCATAGTTCTAATCATACTGCAATCATGAATTCATTTTATACAAATTTTTCTTTAAATAACGATATCATTCTTACTGAGGATGATATATTGGCTGTACAGAGTATTTACGGCAAACCAATAGAAAAAACCTTGAATACAACAACAACAACAACAACAACAACAACAAATACAACAATAACAACAACAACTATTCAAAATGAAATATTTACAGAAAAATCAAATGTTAAAACTGATACTGAGACTTATCCAAATTTATGTTTTTTGAAAAAAGTTAATACATTCATAATTATTAAAAATCGTTTATATGTATTTTACAAATTATGGGTATGGAGTAAACATTTAAATGAACATACATATAAACGTCCTGAACTGATCACAAAATGGTTTCCGTTTTTACCTCATAATTTTACTAAAATTACTGGCATTTATCAAAGTCTTAACGATCAAATTGTTATAATTGTTGATAAAAAAATGTATTTTATTAATTTTCCAGCTTTTCAATTAAGTCATACAAAAAGTATAGCCATTTGGAGACCTGATATAGAAGCTAATATTACTGGAATTGTAAATTCAAATAGCGGTAAAACATTTGTATTTTACGATGATGGATATTATTTACAAATTGATGAGTGTAGTTATCACAGAAAAGCCGTTGGTAACATAATCGATGATTTTGGGGGAATTCCCTCAAAAATAGATTCAGTTTTTCGATTTTCTAACGGCCGTTTGTATTTTTTCAAAAAAAATATGTTTTATGAATACAACGAATTTTCTAATACAATTACTCGTGTTGGTCATATTGACCTTACAATATTTGGAATACAATGTCCAAATGAGGGGCTACTACTGCAACTTCAAAGACTTTTGCAAACATTAGTATCCAATAAATTTGATTTCAGTAATTCTGATAACTACGATGAAGATATTTAAATAATATTTAATTTTTGTAAATATAAAAATGTAAGGAATAATTAATTAATAAATAAATATTTTATTTTTATGTACTTACCTTTATATATAATTTTATTCTAACCTGTAAAATGATTCATGTAATAAATTGTAATGAAATAATGATGAAATAAAAATGCAGTTTATTATTATTTTTTTATTTAATTAATCCTTGAACTGTCATTTCACTCCAGATTATAGGGGTAAATATTAAGATTAACAAACTAATTACAAATAATACTTCTAAAATAATGGTGCATATAATTTTAACATTGTCTTCTTCCTCAACACATTTTTTACATGTAATGTCTATAACGGTACAACAAGAATATAGTGCACGCTGCTGTGATAACTCATTCGCAGCACTTGTATCTTGCTGGTGGTTGTCCATCTATATGATCCCTCTGAAGAGTGGTGTTATAATGTTTATTTTATACTATGCAGGCAATTTGCAAAGCTGTCGCTGTGTTTCAAATTTTTTAAACAATTCTTTAGTATTATTAATATGAATAATTTGATTTTTAATACAATGTTTTAGCTCTTATCGGCTTACATACAGTTCACTAGACTTACGTTGTTTTTGTTTCAACGATTTCAGTAGAACTGGTCGCATTTTGTGAAGATTGTGAATATTGCATTACTTCGGGGAAGTTAAACTGCAATACTTCATATAAGATTTCTTTGTTTTCATAGTAATATTGTTTCAGATTTGAAATCTGCTTAATTATTTCTTTTTTTTCTTCATCTGTTGCATCGACCGTTATTTGTGTACGTGATTCCTCCAAACATTGATTTAAATAATCAAAAAAATGTAGTTGACTAAGCCTATCCATACGCATTTCAATCAATTCAAATAATCCACAAAGAGCGTTAAAGCAATGTTGATCCAAAGAAATCTTAACACCGTTTTTTTCAATGACAACCACTTTTTGACGGTTACGCATCTCTTCCAAATATATATTGCAATTATCGAAAACCTGTAAACAATTATAATAAATAATTTATTTTAATAATTACTAGCACACTCCATCTTACCTTTATAGTTTTATATGGATTATTTGTATATTCCCCCTCATTGATAATAACAATTGGTACAATACTTTGATTGCATGTCTCGCAAACTCGTTTTCGCTTTTTCCCAGCGAGTTGCGGTTTCCTCTTCATTCTAAGATAAACATCAATTTCATTTTTGAATTGAATTATTTGATTCCATTCAGCGTTCAGAAACGAAATGTTTTTTTGAGATGCTGATAACTTGACGCACTGATAAAACCCTCTAGTAGGGCTTAAACCAACCGACACATTAATTGTTTTATTTTTATTGATAGGATATTTCACCTCGTTTATTAAACGCGATTCTTGATTTAAAAAACTTTCAAAATCTTCTAGTATATCCGCCAAGATAATCGATTCGTCCGACATGATGTGTATAGCTCTATTGCTAGCAATAAACTAAAAAATTATTTCATAATAAAATATATAATATTATTAAAATTCGATATTTCCTACACTTACTACACTTATTCTATTATATATATTCTAAATGAAAAATATTTATATCATTTTTAACACTACAATGAAGATATTTTTAAATTATTTATTACATGATAAGTAGTTATATAACAATTTCACATTTTCAACACTGCAATGGGGGTATAATATTTTATGAAATGGACAATTAACATATTCTTGCACATTTCTTCTGAGCGGTGGTGATGGTTCCTGATTGGATGGATATTCTTCAATTAAGATAAATTGGTTTAGGTAATCACATTTCATTTTCCCTTGAACATATACGATTTCATCATCATTTTTTATTATAACTTCACTCAATATTTGCGGAATGTCATCTACATCGTATTGTCCTATAGAATTCCACATCAAACCATGATGACGAAAATCTAGCTGATTAACATTACGATGGTCTTCTGCACTGATATCCGAAAGAACACAAACTTGATTAAAAAGTACTTTTGTAATCTCATCTGTATGACTATTATATGCAGCTAACTCTTTGGGAACAAAACTTTTATTAATCACATATCCCTGTAGATCAATGATCACAACCATCTTGATTTTAGTGTTGGGGATATACTGAATTTAATTTAATAAAATGCTAACAATGTTGAAAATATATTATATTTTATATTTATTTAATCAAATAAATTATTATCTTGTCTAACCACAAATAACAACGAGATAACAAGTTATTGCGATTAAATTTATTTTGCACATTATTTAACCGCAGCCTATTACATATTAGAATAACAATAACATCACGCGTCATAGTGGAGTATTTAACCGCAGCCTATTACATATTAGAATAACAATAACAGCACGCGTCATAGTGGAGAGGCGCGTTTTATACCGTCATCAGTACCGTATGGTCAAAAAGGCTTAGGAGCAGGTCAAGTAAACATTTTTATTTCAGATTCGTAACCTACGCAATGAGACCTTTCATTTGAGTACCATAACGACCTTATTTGCAGCACCGGAAGTCGAACATCCGGTCGCCATTTTTGATTCTAAGATAATGATAACCACTTCCGGTCGCCATCTTGGATTTATTTTTGACACACCCTGTATATACAAAGTCTTTCGACCACCCTGTATATATGCTCGTTCGCTTGCTCCCGCTAGGTGGCTGCTGGTATCGCGCGTTGCACTCGCACACTTGAGACAAAACATTGGAATTTCCCCCTCTCATATTTTCCATCCTTCCATTTCCGATTTCTGGTTCTCACTCTCACACAAGCGGCTCTTATGGTGGTATGTAGGCACCCCTCCTTCGGTCGCAGGTATCCGGCCGCAGGCTGCATGCCGCCAGCAGCTCCCTCTGCCGCCGACTTCATGCGGCAGCGCTAGCCTGCGCCAGTTTTAGCTATTGCTGCCGCCATCTAGCGTCAATTGATCAAAACCGACCGTCTCACTCACACACACTGTTTCCGCAATACAAAGTCCCATGTGTTAGAGAGAGACAACAAATGTGGAATGTGGAAGGCGCAGAACCGGCATTCTTATACTACTACGTAGTCTCTATATAGAGTAAAGAAATCCAGGAGAAGAGAAAATGGCAAATTTTCACAAAAATCTAATGGGAAGCAGTATTATTAATTGTAGTGGTAATACCCATTAAAGTCCTTGTTAAAAAAACGACAAAAATGTATCTAAAACGTAATAAAATCATTAAAAAAAAATAAAGGTCAGATGCAGTTTATCGCACAATCAGATACTAACAATTAACACTAGAAAAGAAGTAGAGATTTTTGGCTTTGCGGACGACGTTGCAATAGTTGCATGCGAAAAAACAAAAGGGCAATATGGAGGGCGTTTAGAGGTTAAAAATTATCTCAAAAAGTATCCAATATTATGGAATTTTTTTAACAAGAATTAAAATCAGGCAGAGCACTTGAAAAGGGTATGCGCAAATCTAGACAAATCTTGGTTTTTAACTAATGTAGACCGACCCAAATTAAGCAAAAGGAAATTACTAGTTTTAAAGTTTATAATTCTGCAAGCAACTTTTATATGGGGTAATGTAAATCAAGAGAAGAAGAAATTGCAAATTTTTACGAAAAGTTTAAAGGAGAACTGCAAGGGTACTACCCATAAATATTTTTGAAAAAGAAAAAAAAAAACAAATATATAACTATTGCGTAAAAGAAATTAGCGACCAGATGAAAAGACCAAGACGGTAAGGTCAACTCGTCTGAGTCACTGATCAGATATTTGAAAATGTGGATCAACAGAGATTGCTATGAGGTAATCTACTACATCACTTGTCTTGCGAGATAGACTTGGTCACTCACGTCATAACAAAATGTACTCTCTTCATCCACATTAGCAAAGAATAGAAGAAAAAGAATATTTGTGAAGCCAGATAGACAATTAGCAAAAAAGGAAACAATACATGGCAGGCGTAATATAGTTATGCTATAGCTGTCTTGTTAAGTTGGCAAAGTAGAATAGAAAGGAGCAACTCCAAACTCACACAAGAAAAGAAGCTAAATCTTTTTGTAGGAGGTTTTTCCGCTTAAAAGAAAAAAAAAACAATTTTGCAATACTTAATTATATTTTTTTTGTTCAAACTAATTTGAAGCAAATTTTATAAATTAATTGCTAATAACTCATTTACTGCTAAGCAATTACGTAATCAGTTTAAAGGTTACTAATATAGCAAATACCAATAACTTAATTTACAAAATATTAAAGTTAATTTGTAGCAAATTTTAAATATCATTTGTTACCTGAAAGCTCATTACATCTAAACAACTGACTTAAACTATTTCAACATTAAATAATTATAATTAATCAGTTTAAAGTTTACTAAGAACAAATTCTATTGCCCATATCTAGATTTTTCTAAGAGCGCAGAGTGGCACAACGTTGGTTGCTTTAAAAAAATGTGCAATGGCTTAGTGGCATATTAAATAGTTGTTTTAGCAAACTTAAGAATTTTTTGTTCTATAGTAACAAGAAAGTTATTTTGATTAAACAAAAATTTAATTTTATTTATAAGTTTCAAATAAATATAATAATTTATAAGTTAAAAGCTATGTTTATTAAAAGGTCTTTTGTAAAATATTTATAACAAAAGCTAAAAATAATAACCAAAGTTATTACGGCATACAAACTAGATCCGCAAACACTAAACTATTGTTAACTAAACTTAGCATATAAGCAAACTTCCTTGAGTAAATTATTATTATTATTATATTAAACTGAATAAAATTAGAGAACTTAATAATATGCGCTCTAATACAAAATATTATAAAAATGATAATAACTACGCCACAAACTCCTTAAGGACTTGAATAATTAATTTGATAACGGGGTAATTTTGATATTAAACCCATCATCATATCATGTAATGGAAACTAGTTTAAATATTAATCTAATACTAACACTTAATCAATAAATTTTTAATATAATGAAAACCTTTTTTCTTATAATTTAGTTATCCTAAATTTTTTGCCGTTCCAAGTCCTTCATCCACAACACGTACAATCTCTAAAGATTCCTCTTTAAGTGGCTTTCGTCTTCTATGAACTTTTGATGAAACCCGCTTGACGAGATGAAAAAGCTCAACTCGGATAGTTGCATGATTAAATTTCATAAAAAAAACTTAATATCAACTTCTTAAATTAATACATCATGTTTTCAGTCCGCGTAGGAAAGCGTTAATACAAACTTTGCAATTATCTAGATGTCGGTCGTATCAGAAATTTTACTGTAGACCCTTCATTAAGGTATTCACCTGGAGCTTTTCGTTCCCAGTAATGCAATTAAATTAGCAAAGGTTGACACTAACAATAAAACGGAAACATCTGGGAACTTGCACTTAGATAACCGTTTTATTACATTAGACTACATTGGAATTTCTAACCTCAAGTAATCATTCAAGTACAAAAGCACTAACTAGTTACATGAATTGTTGAAGTCCTTTCTATCAAGGACTATGTCCACTAAGTTGAATCAATAATTTAATTATAAGCTCGGTTTCAAATTGAGTGTAGTTACGATGCAATATAATAACAACTGTGATGTTATTTAATTATAAGTTTATTCTACAATTAGTCTTAATTATCATTTCATTAATTAAATTAGAAAATGAGAATATTTACTTTATCAACTTTTTCATTGTTGAAGGAAGAGTTAATTAAGTAAATTAATTACTATTATTTTGAAATATTAATGATCATTTAATTCAATTACATAATGAATTTTGTATTAAGTAAAACAATATATTTATTATCGTAATATTAACACAAATTACTAAATCGATACTATTAAGTTTATTTTTATCTAAGAAGTTTTTTTTAAACCACAACAAATCCATATTGAAAAAATTTTAAAAGTTTATAATATAACCGTTCTGTATCTTTCAGAATTTATTTTTTTTATAATTTTGTGATTTTTTGTAAGAATATAAATATTGTTTTTTTAAGGGTTTCAAGTTTGTTTAAACTATTTATTTAATATAATATAAAATATTAATAAAATAAACAATTAAAAACGTTGATCATTTTACCATTATCTTGACTAAACATTTTCTTTCCATTTAATATTAATATTCGATTGATGTTGATATTCTGGCACTGAATTTATTTCGACTACAAACATATAATATTTGCTTTGATCTTAATTTGAATATCAATGAATATATACAAACAAGTTGTGTATTGGAAAACTTTATTAGTATATATATAAATGCGACGAGTTTTATTATCATCACAAAGCAGTTGTTTGTAAAGGTATTAATGTAACAGTCACATGCAAATTGCATGGATTCGACATGAATCGAATCGATGTGTATGGAATTAACAGATTCTCTTTCATATTTGTTTTGAATAGTTAATATGATTATTTGGAGATTTTTGATCAATTAAACTTTTGTGTGTCAATTTTGCTTAATTGCTTGCTAATTTTTGAAAATCTTTATTTGATTACAATCTTTTACCAGACAAAGCAGATGTGGATTGAAATTTTATTTACTTTTTGAGTTATTTATAATTTTAATTTTAAAGAAATTATTGCTTACTTTTATTACTGATAAACCCTACAACGTTATTGCGCCAGGCTCTTCCGTACCAAACTTAAACAAAATTTTAGCAGTTTAAAAAAAAATTGCCACGATGTTGCTTACATTATGATCACAACTTTGTAAGCACTGGTTGTCTGCTGCTAATACCAGGCAAGCCCAGTTACTAAGTTGTTTTTGATTTTTAACTATTTAACTAGAAACTTCAACTTCAGCTTTTATGCTATTATTGTCTCCACTATTGTTTATGCCAATTCACAAAAAATACTTTGATCACTTTTTGCGTTTTCTATAGGTACATTTACACTTTAAAACGTTTCTGGAGCGCATGTTAAATTACTGCGCCGGAGTGCAAGTTTAAAGTACAAAACACGACAAGAGTTGCTTTTTAGATTTTTGGATTGAGCAACTCTCATGTTGACATCTGGAAAGATGTGTTGTTGGTTGTAAAGTTTTGCATATTTTGTTGTTGTTTACAGTTCCTTGAAAAATTCTTTTTAGTCACAAATGGAATTATGTTTTAAACATTTTTGTGATAATATGCTTTACAACTTTTGACGTAGATTAATTTAACAACAATGGATTAATAAATTTAATTTAATTTTTTGGGATAAAGCATTATTACTGTTTATCTATATCCAATTGTGGCTTTTAGTTTGCTCAAATTGCGACAAATTTTGTAAAACTTTGTAAAACTGGTTGTTGTTTTGGAAAACATTGTTGTTGTGCGTAAATTGTTTCTGCAAAATTGCTATGGAACTTATTGTAAAATTAGGGCATTACTAGGATCAGCAGTTCTTTGCGCACAAAGCACTTTGAAGCAAATGGTTATTTTTAATTAACTATACTTGTTGCAACCGTCCATTTTTTCAATCATTTTTTTACTAAATGTTTTTGAATGAATAAGAAAAACTCACCGTCAAAAACAAATTATTATTGTCTACAACAACAAAGCGAGCTTGCACACATTGGCTCAAACAATTAACTTTTCGAGCACTTAAAGTCAATTTAATGGGTTATTTGCTATAGTTTTAAAATAAATTTTTTTCACATTAAAAATACTTTGCAAGGTCAACGTTTTTTGACACCTAAAGAACGCTTATTTTGAAAGTATCTCAATTGGAGTAGAAAAATTGCTTATAATAAATAATTTGAAAAACAATAAAATTTATTTTTAGTATGCCAAAACTTGATTTTTCACACTCTGTTAACGATAAGATTTACTGCAGATGTCGTTAAACGACGTTTTTTGGGTCTTCGAGAGTTTGAGTGTGGCGGCAAAAATGTGACTATAGGTAAATAGTAAGAGTTTTTTGCTTTTGCAATGTGCCGGCCGTTTTTTCTTCTTCTTGATGTGCCGTATCCTCAGTGGACGTTGGCGATCAATCTGGCTTATCTAATTCTATCTACCGCGGTTCTAAATAATTCAATTGAAGTATTGCCGGTCCATTGACGCAAGTTCTTAAACCAGGAGGTTCGTCGTCTTCCTGGTGGTCTTTTCTCTTCAATTTTGCCTTGTATAATTATAGCCGTTAGGCTTCGGTTATTGCTTACTAGTTTGGGTCTCGTTACTTTGACATTATTTTGCATTGGTATTGTTTTATAACTACAAAAGATTGTTAAGTTTCATATGTTTAGGGTTTTGTCAAACTTGTAAAATTTGTTTATAAACACAGAAAAGTTTTAGGTGCTAATAAAGATAGTTAGCGGCAGTTATTAGCGGTAATTAGTTAAGTTACAACGTAAATGTTTGCTGTAAAGATTAGTTAAACATCTATTTGTTGCGTCAGATAGTTAAAAAAAGTAACACAACACATTACAAAAAATGAAAAATTAACTTTATCAACAACTTTGAATATATAATATAAAAATTTACTTATCTCAGAAATTAGAGTTGCCGCCTAGTTTTGCGGTTAAAATCGGTTGAATTGATAGGTGGTACTGAGGTTGTTGAATAACATTAAACTAGATAGTTTAAATTAAGTATACTGTACAGCGTTTCCAGATTTGTTTTTGCTTTTTTTGTTTAAGTTTGCTTGGAGAGAACCTAGTATTAAACAGGGCGGATTAACTCTGCTAAGGTGTTTTGTAGCTGCTTTTGAGTGGATGCAAGCTTTATTTGATTTGGAAAGCCATTGTGTGATGTACGTTTGCAACAATTTCCTCATACGTTATTTGTTGGTGGCCAGCCTTAGCATAATAATTTGGTAGCCGGGCACCAACTCAATGTCGGGTATGCGTTTTTTAGAGTATCATTGGTGGAGTTGAGTTTTTAGTTGTTTAATTCTTAAAAATTGTGGTTTAAGTTTTAGGTGCTTCTAGTAAGGTTTTGCTTGGAGTGCAGTTGCGGTAATGGTACGTTGGCAAAACTGAAAGGTAGCTATCGGTAACAATTCATCTCAGCTAAGTGTTCATTAAACACACGTTGACATGGCGCCGTTCTATGGGGTAAGCCAAAAGGTGGTAAGTGGTTGTTGTCTGGTAGATGTACTTTCACTCAACTGTAGTTGTTTGAAATGTTTGAATTTTGAAATGGAGACCATTTTAGTTCAGAAGAATCTTAGTGTATCCGTAACAACAAAAAACTTGACTGTCTTGTTGGTGAAGTAGTTGACGGTGCATGGCTACTGCTAGCGCTAACTATTTTCAACCGTCCTAAGTATGGTAAAACTCTTCTTTGGTGTTTAGCCACACACAGTTTTGTTTTCTTGTGTAGTCTGGTGACAATGCTGCGTACCAGTTGGCATTTTTGCTGGATTTGTTTTATAGCTGCGATTAAAGTCTTAATCTTAAAGGGTTTTAAGACCATTCTTACCGCTACCTTGAGTTGTAGTATTTTAACAAAAACAGCAATTTTGGATTCATTGATTCATTGATGTTTCTACATATAATTTGTTGTTTTTTGTTGTTTCTGCGAGATGTAGAGGAAGCCGGATGAAGTTATAGTTAGCTTTTTGTTATTTTGCTGATACATAATGACAATCTTTATTTAACACTAAGCACAGCAAATTGTAGAAAAACTGTTAAAGACTTCCTATACAACATCATAAAAATACCTTTGAATTTCAACAAGTAAAACCACACTCGCTGAAACTATCACATTGAAGAAAAGATTTAAGCAATCTGTGTAAACATTGACAGTATATTTGCGGTTTAATCTTGAGAAATACTGAAATTGGAAGTTTATTCCATAAGCCAATAGTTTGGTTGAAATTGTAAAAAACACAAAAAATAGTTTAATTATAGTGCCAACCTAGTTTTTTTTTATCTAACGACGCATAAAAACACGTTAAAATATTATTATGAAATTGGATACTTTAAAAAAGTTTTCAATCCAATAAATTAATAGAACAATAACGTATAACTTATGAAATCGGCTCAAAAATATTTTAATAATTTTAGCATGAGGACTTTTTGTTTAACTTAACTAACATGTTAACAATTGTGCTTACATTTTTATTGGTTCAACAGTTCTAAAAGAATATTTGGTGTCTAGAATAGATTTGAGATAAATTTTGAAAATATAGTTTAACAATTGTAGTCCCAACACTAGTTTAAGTAACTCTGAAGCAAGAAATTAGAACCTGTTCTAATTTCTTGGATGAAAACTTGCAATGCGCAGAAAGATGCGCATAGGAAAGTGACAGATTTGAGGTTATGAGTTTGTTTACGTCGCCATTGCTGTCATTGCTAATATTGCATTTGAAGTTGTAAGTTGTTGTTTGTTACACATCCGTTGTAAAGTAAACTCTCACTGAACTATTTACATCAGATGTCAGATGCTATTATTTGACATTTGGTGACAGGTTGGTTCAATGCGCATGCTCACGAACTTAATTTACAAACTTACGGACTAACTTTACAAACTTACGTGTCATACAGCAACACTGGAAATTGTACTAAATATTGGTTTAAATATTATTGCTTTCAATTTAAACTTAAAATAAGTCTCGTGTTAGACGGCTCTAAGAAAAAAAATATATTGGTTTGAAAAAAAAAAAATTGAAACCAATTATATATTAATATGTAGATTATATTTAAATATTTTAGAAATTGAAAAATAAATTTTAAAATTAGTTACTTCCTATATCTAAACCATAATTTGACCAAATTCTTCAAAACTAATCAAATAACTGGATCCCAGTTTAGGAAATTCAAAATATTAATTTATGACTAGCAAACATTTATAAAAAATATTTAAAACTTTGTTACTATTAAAAAATCTTAATTGGTTTAATCATTTCTAAAAAAGTTTTGGAAAATGACTTTGAGCTAGAAGAACACTATAGACAAGGCAAACAATCTGGATCACATTGTAATGCCCATAGTTATTATTTGGCCTTTCAGATTAAACGGTGTACATTACCGGCTGTAGAACAAATTCTGCAGAAGTGCCACAATTCAACACACAACTTTGTTATGATAATCTAAGGGATAAGCCCAAAGAAAAAGATGTTGGCTGTTGGCTAGACAACCGTTCCACAGGCCATGCAATAAGAACGATTGCAACAGCATTATAATGACGTTGCATGGAACTCAAGAATTAAAGTAACTGAAACATTCTGCAAAGCAACTACTAGTTAAAAATTTAAAACTGTTAAAAATTGGTTCATACTAATTGCGATGTGTATACGCACCCGCTGAGTGAAAGATTTTAATAGCTAAACTACCAAATTAGGTTAGGTTAGGTTAGGTTAGGTTGGGTGCTTCAAGGCAGTTTACTTTGTTTTTAACATTCTTGTTGTTGGTGGTTTGAAATAGAGCATTGGGTAAATGTTTCTTGGTTAATGCTATATTAATGTTAATGTCTTTGTTGTCAGTTATAGATACAATATATTTAATGCATGGCCGCGCTAGAACTTTAAAGCAACTACTAGAATCTGGACCCAGAAATCGAGGTTTTAGTAACCTCCAAAAACGTGGTTTTAAATTGTTTTTAATATTTGATTATTGATCTCAAACAACAGTTCTCCAAGTATGTTCGATATTTTTTTATTGTTTTATGGCGTACTATTCCTTTTGCTGTAGTAATTGCAATTTATCATAGCTAATAACTTTTATCTAGTTACGTTTTTACGACTAGGCAGGCTTGTTTGGCCGAATTGTTTTAAATACTAAGAAACATGAGCAATTGCTTCTAGCTTGTTAGTTGAGTTTGCAGTAGGCGTGTTTCAACTTTTATTTGCCTAAATTGCACTTGGTCGTAGTAGTTGACTGTGTATATGACAATGTTGTACCATACTATAAGCTCAATGCAAGTTGGTTATATGTGGATAGACATACAATTTTTGCAGCTAAAATATACCTCAGAGTAGGCCTTTTTTGGTACATCAAAGACATTGGAGCAAACCTTTATATATGGATTGTGCGTTTTGTTTTTTTTACGCGGATATTTTTATCTAGTATTAAAATGCTTGCATTTTATATTTACCTAAGCGTTTTTATGATCATACTTCAGTTTTCTCTATTATGTGAGAGCATACACTTGGTGACATATACTTTTCCTATAGTTATGAATCTACCTTGCCAGCACTTGGTTATCAAACATAGCAAAGGCATTTTTAATGTTGTCTTGATGGAGTAGTATTTATCAGTATTTTAAAGTCAGATCTAGTTTAAAAAAGACATGGGCATTTTCAAAATCTTTTTTTGTTTACTTTATTTAGGGCTTTAAAGTTTATAAAAAACATGATTTGTTATTGTTTTTTAATTGGCTAATTTCTCATGAGAAAAACTATATAATATATTTAGCAAGCTTATTTGATTGTATATTCTTTTTCTACGTTAGAAGCGTAAAGCCTGATATGTATTAGAATGATAGGTTAATTGATTGGTAAAACTAACCATTTAACAATAAGTTTAGCAAATTTTTGCGATAGTGGGGGGTAATTAGGAACGGTCAAGGAAGGCATGTTTAGACATGTTTATTAGTGGTAGGATAATTTTGATTAAAATTTGGTCCTCTGTCACGTCATAAATGTATTATTAGATTTTGTTTGTAGTCTACGGTGTTTTGGTTTTTAGCCAATTAGAAATTTCCTTTGTATAGAGTTGGCGTTTAAAGAAATGTTATTTTTTGGTTTTGCTTTTTGCTTTGGATAGTGATAGTTGTTTCTTTTGCATTTTTTAATGTTGAGATTTTTTTTGGTGTTTTACATAATATGCATAAAAACTATGTAGAAAAAGACGAGAAAGCAATAGGTTTTAGGATCAGTTTAGCTGTAATACTACAGCTACGCTGTTCTTTCTTCTAAACCTTTAACAAACAAAAATATAAAATAAATAATAAAAAAAAAATAATAAAAAAATTAAAAATAAAGTAAAAAAAATAGTAATAAAAATAGTAATAAAATAATATCTATATATGGGTAATTCTATTACTTTTTGACTAATTTGAAAAAGTCGACCTCTTTGATTATGCTCAAATTTTCAGGGATTAAAATGTGAATAACAAAATAAAATTTTCAAAATTTTGGACTTTCGAATATTGCCTGTTCAAAACTACACACATTTAAAGGTAAAAAATATCACAATAAAACGTTTTTTTTAGATTATTTTGTATCTTAATTTTTGAGTTTCTGGAAAAAGATAAAAGGTCCACGATGGCTCAAATTATTTCTTATTACCTGTACTTTAAAACCCATATTTTTATATTTAATATTGTAGCAGTCATTTTGTGATTTGTGATTGATATATCAAAATGACTGCCCCAACATTAAATATACGAATATAGGTTTTAATGTACATGTAATAAGGAATATTTTGAGCCATTGTGGATCTTCTTATCTTTTTTCAGAGACCCAAAAATTGAGATACAAAAATGTGCGGTTAGCCGATTTTGACAATTTATGTATATTAAAATATTTTTGATAATGCTTGATATAGCATTTCTTATTTAGATAACCTTTTTTCTTGTGGTCTGAAAAGTATTTACTAAAATTTTGACTAAAATCGACATAGGGTAACAGCGCTTTTTTGAAACCTGAAAATTACAAGTTTTAAAAATTGCGAAAACATACGTATTGATTCTATAAGTTTTGTGTGATCATTTTAAAAAGAAAAATAAACCTTGTGAATCAAATTTTGTCAAGATTTAACAAAGTTAGAACGGTTTATAAAAAGCAAAATTTTGCGATTTTGCTAAATTTACGGTTTTTTTTAAATAATGTTTGAAGTTTAATATATTAAAATGACTGCCACAATATTAAACATAAAAATATGGGTTTTAAAGTACATGTAACAAGGAATAATTTGAGCCATCGTGGACCTTTTTATCTTTATCCAGAGGCCTAAAAATTGAAATACAAAATAAGCTAAAAAAGACGTTTTATTGTGAAATTTCTGACTTCTAAATGTGTGTTATTTTGAACAGGCGATATTGTAAAGTCCAAAATTTTTAAATCTTATTTTTTTATCCATATTTTGATCCCTAAAAATTTGAGCAAAATCAAATAGGTAATGGTAATTCCATTTTATATATATATATATATATATATATATATATATATGTATATATCAATTTTATAGAAATAAACGCTTTTTTATAAGGTGTCTAATATTCTGCCTTAGTCTAAGAGCATTATCAATTAGTATACTAAGATTTTGTACTGTATTTGATAGTATAACAGGGTTTCTATCTACCATTAAGTATATCGTATTGCCTACTTCTTCACGAATTCTTTTTGGACCGAAAACATTTGAAATAATTTTAAAAGCATTTATTTTAAGGTTATGTTGTTCTCTGAATGTGTAAGTGGTTTTGTTGTAAAAAAAGTTTTTATTGGAGCGTGGACAGTTCTATTAAATTCTGATTCATAAAGTTAATTTTATTGTCAACGTTTTCTAAATTGTAAATTATATTCTAGTTTTTCTGAGAAATTATTTTTTTTTAATTATCTATGTCAAAGTATTTGAAGCATCGACTAGAAACTTATATATTTTTTTAGTAGTATTGTACAATATGTTAAAAAATGATCCAACATGTGAACATTTACTACACCATAATTTATTACATCTTCATTTTCATTTGTATCATAAAATCAATTAAAATTTTACTTTTTTTTGTAACTATAGTAAGTTATGTAATTATTTGCTTTAAACTATATGCTTCTAAGATTTGTTGAAATTGTACAGAGTAGCAATTAGTAGGTCGAAAAAAATTAATATTAAAATCATCAACACATAGTACAGTGTTTCCTGATATGCACATATCTAATACAGTGGTATCACTTGCTTTTCTAAATAAAGAAAAAATACTTTTTGGGGGTCTATAAACAACGCCAAAGTTGAATCAAAATGAATTAAATTGTAATTGAAGCCATAATTGCTCAAAAAATGGTTCTAATGAAACCAATATGAAATCTCATTGCTAATGTATATAGTAATACCTCCTGCTTTTCCTTTGCGATTATGTTGTATTAAATTATAACTACAAATCTTTAAACTATTATCTGGAAAGACGGTTTTGGTTTGATATAGCTAGAAGTAACTGTAAAGGCGGATAACTCCTCCTGGAGAGCTGCTTTAGATTTTATTTGATTAGTGCAAAAGAAAAAAAAAACTGGCAGCCAAATTGGTATTTAATTCAATTGGGAAACTACGTGCAATTTGAATCAATTTTTTCTACATTTGTTTAACAATGTTTCCGTTTGTGCCAAATGAAAAGAACTAGTGGGTTTGGCAAGTTTTGCACTGTAATCGTTTTCTCGATTTTTATTGGGTTTAACATAATTGGTTTTCTACCCTCTGGCGGCGGTGATCATCCTCTTAAGACAAATTTATTTGGCGGCTAGTTCTAGTAATTTATCTTGCAATACAATTTTGTTGAATTTATTTTAGGTATTGTTGGGTTAAATGTTTATAAAATACCGTACTAGTTTCATTGCCTTTATAACGAATTAGCCTGAAAGTAGTGGATGGCATTCATGTAAAGGTAACACTTTTACTTAATTGTGACTTTTTAAAACTTTAGCCAGGTAATTAGGGTTTATTGTTGTTTATCAGAATTTAAAAGTATCCGTTTCTAGAAATGACTGGTTGTTTGAGCATATTAATGGCAACGTTGCTATTAGTGTCACTAGGGGCAAAATCTTTATTCAATGGTTGAACACATTTATTTCAATTAATATAAACTCTATATCTGCTTCCGGGCTTATTCTGCATCTTGTAAAGTTGCGTGCTTGCTGAACTTTTGCTGGATTTTGCTACTGTTAAAGTCACAACTTTTAACGGTTGCAGTGCAAAAATTTGTTGGCATGAGTTTTGCCACAACAATCAATAATTCAAGTTGTTTGAGCTGACAGATCAAAAAATTATTGTGTGTGAAAGAAGCAAGGCAGTTTAGGTTATTTGTTTTTTTTTCTAGCGTCGTTGTTGTCAAAAGCTTGAGATAGATTTTTGAATTACTGGTTTTTGGTTTTAATGTTAAATTGAAATTTTGCTATAAGGAATTTTCATCTTAAAAAAAATGTTTTGGTGCCAGTCACAGCTCCACTTGTACTTAATTATTGGTTCCTATTAGGAATTGATTGTTTTTCAAGCATGACCGGTATTTTATTATTGCGTACAATATCTACATAGCACTTTTCTTTATTGTTGTAGTGTCTGCGTTTCATTTTAATAAATTTGCATAGCTTGTAATGCGTTATTATTTAGTTTTCTTTTAATATAGTACAATCTTTGTGTTTGTTTTAGAAACATTGGTCTGCAAAAAAATTGTATCTTAGAAAGGAGTCCTGTCACGGCTTACCAAAACCTGGAAAGGGCGGTTAGAAAGAAAAAGTATAAAATACACGCTATTCTTAACTCTAGGGGATCCTTTTTTAATATTTTGCGGGTGGTTAAAGGCTTGCTACGTAAATATACAAATAAATTTGTGCTGCTGGTTTTAAATAGTTGGTTGAAGTTTGTATGAGTTGGAAATGGGTGTGTTTTAGTAGTAAGTTGTTTTTAGCGGTATATTTGTGTACCTGTCTTTATAATATTTAAAAAATAATTTAACGGGATTAATCAGCAGTACGTTTTTTGTCTATCACTTTGTATATTAAAAACAAAAATTATTTGAAAACTTAACTACTTGTATAAAACAACTTAGAAAAAACATTAAAAGTTTTTTAGATAAAGCTATTTTTGTTGTTGAAAACACGTTTAATTTATGAAACTTACAAAAAGTAGCTTACAAAACTTTAAATTAGAGTTTAGGAAACATAATTCTTTTTTAAATTTAATTAAAAACTGTTCAATGAGTGTATTAAATAAATAAAACTCACCAATTTTTGACTAAAAGTCATCATAAATTGCATAAAAACTGCATTTATTGCTTTAAATAAAAAAAAAAAAAACTGGTAGGTGTGAGTTATGTTGAGTGATCTATGCTGTGCATCACTGTTCTAGATTTTGACATTTAAGTTTTGACAAGTAGTTTTGTGTTTTGACAGTTTCAACAGCAAGTTTGACAGTTATTTTATGCTTTTGAAAGTTAATTTCAAGTTTTTACAGTTAACATTAGATGTTTATAACCCATTTTAGGTTTTGACAGTTAATTTTTTGTTTTAACGTTTTTTTTTAACAGTTACATTTGTGTTTTGATAGTTAGTTCATGATTTTGACAGCTTTTTAGACTGTCAATTTTGTATTTTAATAATTATTTTGGATTCTTAAAGTTAATTTTAGGTTTTGACAAATAAATTTTTGTATTGTGACAGTTTGTTCTAGGTTTTGATAATAATTTTATGTTTTTTGTAGTAATTCTGAATTCTGACAGCTTATTTCATGTTTTGACAGTTAATTTTGTGTCATGTTTTAAAGCAAGGGGGTTAGAGCTATTGTTGTAACTTAGATTCTGGTTATCAGTAGATAGGTCAAGCTTTTGAGGTGTAGTGTTTTTTTTTATCTTAGATACTATTAAAGATTTCAATCAAATGTTAACAGATTTTCTGACTTATGTTAGACAAAAATAAAATTCTATTTAGGCAAACAAGGATAAAACCTTGCAGTAGCTTTAGACATTTCCAAAGCGTTTGATAAGGTATGGCTTCCTAATCTTGTCAACAAGTTCCGTTGTATAGGTCTTAATAAAATAACTGTAAATCTTATCAATAGCTTTTTTGACAATAGAAAATTATGGTTTTAAAATTTGACTATAAAATCAATAATGCATGTGTTTTGCAAAGTTCTGCTCTTTGGTCAACTTTATTTTTGTTTTATATTAATAAACTTTTTCAAATATCTAAAAGTTCTATAATTATTATTATTAAAAAATTATTTTTTGGATTTATTAATTAATTAAGAATAGGTTCAAATACATTTGGTAAAATATTGAATTTAATTTTTCAAAAATGAACCAACTCAATTATTATTAGTTTTCAATATTTATTAAAAACATTTTAATTTTTTTGTAAATTTTAATTAAATTACTTTAACAAACAATATACATCGTGTATCTAACCTTCAATAATGATGCCATTACATTAAATTAAAGTCGCTAGAGAGGTAATTTATTAATCCAACAATATAGTTTCTTTATGTTTACATATCGTTTAAATATAACTAATTTCTCAAACAATCATAAATCATTATTTATATCCCATAAGTTATTAACATCACCCTCATTATTTCTCATTACCTTTAATTAATATGTTATTCCCAATTTAAATTATCACGCAACTAATATTTACACATCGATTATGTGTATTAATTGCTATTTAAACTTTGTATATACGTGCGTATAATATGTTTTAGTGTAAATATTAGGATATGTAATAATGAATTGTTACTCTAGGGAGTATTAAAACAGAAATAATGAAGTTTAAATTATATAACATGCAAAGAGAATTGTATAGAATAGAAAAAAGCTTTTTACTATGTCAGGAACTTATAGTATATTTGTTTAGCATACAACTTGTTTGTTATTGATATTTAAATTGAAAACAAAGCAAATAATATATTTGTATTGCAAATAAATTCAGTGAGGGAATATTAATATCAGTTTATATTAGTATTGAATGAAAAGAAAATATTTGGTGAAGAGTCTTAACGTTATCAATGTTTATTCAAACATTTACAATTTTTGTTTGCTATAATATATTCCTGTAATTATTTTATTGCATTATATATTTTACCATAAATTGTATAGTGCATATAAAATCCATTTTAATATATTAAATATTAAAACTGAATGTATTTTCAATAAATTATATACTTCCAATATTAAACTCACACAAAACATATAATAAAATTTGATTTATGATTGCCATCTGTTTGCAACCCTGTACACTATATGGGGCGCAAGCGTCAGTTAGCAAAAATCGATTTCCTCATCATTTTCGCCGAAAAGTTCAGTTTTCCGAGGATATTTGTAGCTAACGCACGCAACTCTCCTAACCGCTGCGCATTGTTGGTACTCTGCCATAAAACATGGTACGCGATAGTGAATGCAATTGAAATTTATTTTATCTTCATATTTGTTTTAGTATGGTTTCGTAAACTACGCCTTGGAACTGTTGGTGTTGAAAAGTTTCGGCGAGGAAACTTGGGAAACAATCAAGTAAGTTTTGGGGATTTGTTTATGTTTGTTCTTTAGGGATCATGTGTTTTGAAGTGTTAAGATGGTTTGGCTTGATATCATGAATTTGTTTTTATTTGTTGATTAAATTTTAAATTTATAAAATTAATTAAATGTTGGCTTTAATAAGATATGTAATGAATACTGTGTTTTGTGTTTAATTTTGCTGAATCACTATTTTAATCAATTTGTCTTAAACGAAAATTGTTAATAAATAACTGTAAAAGATTACTAATAGGCAATTATTTATGTTAAGTTCAACAGGTACATTAATCTTTCTGTTGTATTCAAAGCAATCATGTAGAGCATATGTAATTATTTTAAAAAAAAATTCTATAGTTTGAAACAATTAAATTACAACGTAGTAATTATATTTTTAGTTATAATTAATTACAAACAAATTAAGTAAAATGCTTCTTTTAGGAAAAATGCAGAAGTACAAATGGAAGGACAGTTTCTGGTCAGACAGATTTATGAAGACGAGCTCACTTACAATATAGTAGCAGCAGCAGTGGATGTTCTCCGTAAGTATGTTTCTTGTTAGTTATCTCCTAGCTTATTTATATGTTTGCAGAGATACCAGCGACGGCAATCTTAGAGCTGTTTGGCAAAGCTTTTTTTGAATTCTGTCAGGATTCCGGATACGATAAAATCTTACAAGTGCTTGGAGCTACACCTAGAGATTTCTTAACGGTAATAGAACATTTATTTAATATAAAATATGAATTGAATTTTATTAATGTCAATACTTAAGCTTTTTATATAACTACCTCAAAATCAGTCAATTTAATAATAAAAACAATAAAGCTCAATAGCATTATCAGTAAAAAAATTTAACTCATTGCCTATGAAATATTTTTTTATAAATTTATTCAAACTCAATCTAAAGACTTTCGGTTCTACAAACTTTGTCAGTGAAAACAAATTTGGATAGTTTTATATATAAATCATTCATTTAAGGCAGCAGTATGGATTAGTTACTGACTTTAAATCCTACAAATTTATTTGTAAATTTGTTCAACGCTTCTGCATTCATGGTTTCAGCAACAAACATTAATTATCTCACCTCATACTTGGAGAGACTTTTGAGCTGCTAGAAGTAAGGTCGATTGAGTAAAAAAACGTTAATGTTACACATTTATTTAATAACATTATTTTGTTGATTAATTATTTTTCCCTAAAAATGCTGCAAATTGAGCTTCAGCTTCCCGTGATGCATGTAAATTGTTAACCATATTGGAAACAGCATTGTGTATTTCTTTATTTAATTTGGTACTTGTTCTGATAACTGATAACTTTTCAAGCTGAAATTTATTAAAATAAATTTTAAAATAATTAAAGCAAACAGTTTTACCATATCTTTATGTTCTGGTTTGTATAGTCCATCTATGATTTCTTTCATTATTTCTGTTTTTAGTTTGTATGGTATTCTAGAATAATATTTGGGAATTATCTAATAATATAATATAGCACAAAATTTACTTAGGTGTTTCGTAGTTTTTGTAAAATGTTTCTAATGCAATTTTAGTACCTATGGAGCTTTCAGCAGCTACTGCTTTTAAGGCGTTGGTTGGATCAGTTCCATGAAAGTCGTGATCTTTATATTTTCCAACTGCAGTTAGGAGAGTTCTAAAAATTAAAGTACATAATTATATTAAAAGAAATTACAACATTATTTAGTAATTAATTTTTATTTATTGTGTACAACAAAATTAGTAGTTAACATCAAAACCTTAAACCCAAAATTAAGTTTTTGGTTTTATAAATAATATATATAGTTTTTTGAATATTTTCAACATTTTGGTCTTAATAAATCTAACATTGAGGTCACATTTTTTTAAATATTTTCTTAAGACTTGTTATGGATATACATAGTTTCAAGAATGTGTATATTTGCTTATTATGTTGAAAAGGTTTTTTTAAATTTTTTTTTAACATTGTTTCAAATTGAAGTCAAGCGGTACAAATGTTTAAAATTTCTTGCTTTTTTATGACTTTTCTTAAATCTTTTTTAGAATCCCCTTAATTTTGTTTAGGAAATCTATTGTTGATTTGTTTTTCCTAAAACCAAATTGCAGATCAAACCTAGGTTTTTTAAGCTATTTGGATTTTGAATAATTGTTCTAACATAGCATCCATTTAGCAAGTCGGTATGTAATGTTTTTTGTCTGTTCTTTCTTTTTTCATTTTTCAAAAACGATAAGATTTCAACTTGCTGAACTTAAAATTTAGTAAAAAGTCAAAAAATTTTTTTTTTTAAATGACAGATTTGCTATCAAAATTGCAAAAAATAAAAAAAAACTTGTTAAATTGAGATTAACCGTTGATTTAGGTTAGGTTAGATAAGGTTAGGTTAGGTTAGGTTTTTGTTAAATTGACAGATTCACCAATAAAATTGCAAAAACTGAAGATTTAGTAAAAAATCAAAAATATTTTTTTTCCTTAAAATGACAGATTCACTATAAAAATTGCAAAAAATAAAAAAAAAACTTGTTAAAATAACAGATTCACCGTTAATTTAGGTTAGGTTAGATAAGGTTAGGTTAGGTTTTGTTGCAATTGCAATAACTAAAAGTTTAGTAGTCAAAAAAAATTTTTTTTTCTTAAAATTACAAATTTACCATAAAAACTGCAGAAACTTACAAAAAATACATTTTTTTTTTTTTTTTTTAATGACAGATTCATTGTTAGTTTTGGTTAGGTTCTTGTTAAATTGACATATTTACTATTAAAATTGCAAAAACTGAAAAATTTTTAGAAAGTTTAAAAAAAAAATTTTCATTACCAAATTTGCAAAAAATTAAAAAAAAAATCATGTTAAAATGACAGATTTACCGTTGACTTTAGTTGAGATTAGGTTAGGTTAGGTTTTGTTGCAATTGCAAATTTGAAAGTTTTGTTAAAAGTAAAAAAAAAAATTTTTTTCTTAAAATGACAGTTTTACCATCAAAACAGCAAAAACTTGAAAAACTATTTTTTTTTTAAATGACAGCTTCACCGTTAGGTTAGGTTAGGTTAGATTAGATTAAGTTCTTGTTAAATTGACTGATTTGCTATTAAAAGTTTGCTTAAAAGTTTATTAATCTCTCTGCAAAAGTTATTATTATCTAAACTTATCTCTTGACTTCACTTTAAACATTATGATCCTTCTCACAAAGGTAAGCTTAGGTTAGGTTAGGTCAGGTTAGATTAGGTTAGGTTAGGTTAGGTTAGGTTAGGTAAGGTTAGGTTAGGTTAGGTTAGGTTAGGTTAGGTTAGGTTAGTTTAAGTTAAGTTAGGTTAGTTTAGACTGCTGAAAGCATTTTGCAAGTTAGATCTTGCTACGCAGCCTATTTCATCAAAAAATTTGTTTTGTCCCCTTTTCCAATTTTGTTCAGACTACTGTCCAATCCTTAGTCGTAGTTTTTATATAGCGCCATGATTTTGTATCTTCATTTAATGGAAAAGTTTTTGTATTTTTTGCGGCCATTCCATGCATTCAGTTGTCCTGAATCGTTTTTTTTAAATTATTTTTTTTTTTGCTAAACTTACAACTTTTGTGCGTTTCCTCTGTTATCTCTAGTTAGTTTTTAGTTTGCTTTTTTTGTTTTTAGTTCTTCTTTGAGGCTATCAATTTCAGCTTTAAGTTGCTTTGTTACCTCATTATTATCGGCAACCTTAGCTGAGTTTTTGTTGAGACTCCTTTTTTGCTAACCTACATTTTAGTTTTTTTTTAAACTACGTGGATAAGTAGTCTTTGTTAGGGTTTTTAGTTTTATTTACAAGTTTAGATACAGTTTCTTTTATTTCCTATTCCGTTTGTATCAATTTCAGATGTTAGTGCAGCAATTTCTTCTATTTCATTCTAAAGTTTTGAGATATCTTCTTCTAATATGTTCTTTGCAAACGTTAAAACATTTTTGTTTTTAATTATTTTTGCCATGTTCTCCAGCTATTAAAAGATGTCCTTGATCCAATTTTGTAGTAAAATCAATTACTTTGCCTAAATTCTGTGTTCTGCAATTTTTATGTATTTTGTCGTCTTCTTGAGTTCTCCAATTTGTTTAAACATGAATTAAGCTTCCTGGTCAAGACCAAATTTTAATGCCATTTTTGTTGCTTTAATATTTTTTTCTGCAACCACCACTACAAAACCAAATTTTTCCTCAAATGACTTTGTAGTGTTATGTGCGGTGTTAGTCTGTGATAAAAATTGCTCCTTTCTAAGACCTTTAAAGCAGAAAAGGTTTTGCGTTTTTGGTGCTTTCCTGGAGTATATTATTTTTATTAATAATAGTGTGATAGCTTAATGGTAGAGCTCTTGCGTTTTATGCAAGCATTCTAGAGTTTGATCCCCAAAATATAACTGAAATAATAACTTGTTCAGAAGTCACCCAATAAACTGTTGGTCTTATCAAACTTCTTTAAACAAGTCGTAGACTTATGGTGTAAAGTAAAATAGTCGTAAAAGCACAAAACTAACAACTATTATCTGATCTAAATCCGATTTTGTTGTTTTTGGTTCTTACTAGGCAAGTTTGAATTTTAGACTTTTTTTTTTTTAACTTAATTTTTCAATTTATTCTTTACATATAAATAATTTGTATATACATAAAAAAAATAAACTGAAGGCTTTGTCATTTGACATCCGGCCGAAAAAAATGTCTATATAGTTTAAATTGTTGAAAGCTGTTCCATAAACTCCACAATAGGGTTGATGTGTTTCTTTATCTTCTTAAGTGCATCTATCACGGTTTTTTCTTTGGTTTTTTATAAAAGATTACTTCTTACTGCTGCGTACTCATTACAGTGTTCTAGTAGGTGATCTGTCGTTTCAGGTAGGTCGCACTTTATGCAATTTGGAGAGTCGTTTTGTTTAAATAAGTGTTGTTTCTCTGCTGTCATTCCATGTCCTGTCCGATATCTAATAATTTTTTGTATAAGTCCTCTTTTTATGTTAAGTTTATCAAACCATAGTTCATTCAAGGGTTGCTGTTGAATTTTTTTATAGAATTGGCCTTTTGTTGATTCTTCATATTGTTGTTGCCATTGTTCTTGCATTCCTTTTTTCAAAATTTTAGACTTGATGTTAGTCTTATTATATTTTTGATTGTCTGGTTTATTTTGTCCTAGATATTATTTTTTGTCTTTGTTTTGGCAAAACTAAAGATCTCTACTTTTTTTTTGGCTTTAATTGTTAGTACCTGGTTTTAAAGTATGCTCTAGAAAACCGTACCTAGTACTAAACCTTGCGGCATACCACAGTTAACCTAATTTTTTTCTTGATCAATTAATAATAACATTTTACTGAAATAATTAAGTTAAAAAGGTAATCTATAGCATCATTGAAAGCAAAACTTTTTGCTTCTGTATGATTTTTCTTTGATCTTTTTTAAAATCCCTTAATCTTGTTCATCAGATCTATTATTGATTTGTTTTTTCTAAAACCAAATTGTTGATCCAAAAGCTATCTCTGGGTTTCCTAGTCTACTCAAATTTTGATCAATTCTAACAGTTCGGTCGTAAAAATTCAAAAAAATTTACAAACATTTGAAGCCAATTTATAAATACTTGATGGAACTTGGTCTAAAAACCATATAATTATAAAAATCCCTCCAAAAACCTACAAATCCGGTATAAACTTTTTTGAATAACACACAAACAATTAAAAAAAATTAAAATCAACTAATCCAGCTTTAAAACTAATAAATTGACCTAAAAATCAAGAAATTAGTCCCACAAAAATATACAAATCCGGCTTACAGTTTAACAAACTTAACTCAAAACAAACAAATTTGGCCTAAAGTTTTTTTTTAAATTGGCAATATCTAGTTTTATATAAATCCTTCTTATGGTTTTATAAAATTTTCAACATTTTGGTCTTAATAAATCTCTCGAAGAGGTCTCATTTTTCATTTTAACTTCTTGAAATTTTTTATGGATAAAGTTTGAACATAGTTTATTAAGGTTTTAAACCTAAAATTACGTTTTTAGGTTTATAAATTCTTCTTAAGGTTTTTAGATTTTGATTTTAATAAATCTTACGTTGAAGCCACATTTTTTAAGTTATTTTATTGAAATTTTTATGGATAAAGTTTGGTCAATGTTTAATAAGGCTCTAAGCCTAAAATTACGATTTTAGCTTTATACATTTTTTCTATGGTTTTTATAAAATATTCAACATTTTGGTCTTAATAAATCTCACGTTGAGGGCACATTTTTAATTTTTTTTTTGAAATTTGTTATAGATATGATTTGGACAATGTTTAATAAGGGTAATAAGTAATAACCTAAAGTTACGTTTTTGAGTTTATAAACAATTTTTTTGAAAACATTTTGATCTTAATAAATTTTACATTGAAGTTGCAATTAAAGCAATTAAAGACTTTTGAATAGTTTTGAAAAATATATCCTGAAATAGTAATTTGTTTTTTTTATCATTGAACCACCACTGATTGAAGGTGATTTTTAATAAATTTCGACAAAATTTATTGGTTAGTTTTTGTTTTATACCAATTAATGTTCAACTTGCAATTGAACTATTTAAAAAATTGTTGAACCACTAATTAATAACTATTCATAGCAAATTACAACTAAATTTATTGATTAGTTAAGTTAAACGATTTTAACTATAATTTATTTTTTAAATTTTTGTTTTATTAAATTATTCATTGATGATGGTTTACCAAAAATTGCATTAAAATTCATTCATAAGTTTCGGTTTTTTAACCCAATTGATTAATATCTAAAATTTGCAATTTTGAACAAAACATGTTAGAATAGATTTTTTAATTTTTTTTAATTGAATTACTAGTTGATAATAATTAACATCAAATTAAAGAAAAACAAACTTATTGATTAGTTTATGGCCTATTTCACAATTAGTGATTTATGTCCAAAAATTGCAAATAAACAAATTTAAATTAAAAAAATTAATAGTTTTTTTATCATTAAACTATTGATTGATATTTAATACCGACAAAACTAAATTTATTGATTTGTTTTTATACTAAAATTATTAATTAAAGTCTAAAATTAGCATTTGAATAATTTTGAAATTTTTGAAAATAATTTTTAAAACAAAAATTTGTTTTTTTAAATTTTTTTTTTGTCGATAAACTACTGATTGATGATGATATGTAGTAATTTACAACAAATTTTATCTATTAGTTTCTGTTTTATACTATATAATTGGCTTGTTTTAATGTTAAATTGCTCATGATTTGCACCAAATTAAAACAGAAAATATTGATTAGTTTGTGTTTTACATCACAATTATATATTCATGTCAAAAATCTAAACCAACCAAAAAACAGTTGTACAGAAACCATGCAAGAACAAAAACCAAAAAATTAGAAAGATAATAAATAAAAGTCAAAGGAATTTTTTTGAAAAATTGTGAATTAAAAATTAAATTACATAAAGAAGAATGAATATATTTTAAGTCTAAAGAGAAACCAAAAATTGAATTTGAAATAAAACTAATAGCTGCATTAGTTATGATAATATCAAACAAGAAACTGTAGTTATTGATGAGCAAAAACCGAAATGTAAGAAAGAACGTTAAAATTTAAGTATGATATCAATATCATATGATGTCAAAAGTTGAATCAATTAAAAAGGTGGAAACACAAAAATCTAAAAACATGTGAGAAAAAGCAAAATTTTCAACTAATTCTTCCATCACAAATGTTCAAATATTTACAAATATTTTGACACAAAACATTCAATGAACGCTCACTTTAAGCCAAAATAATTAATAAAGCACAAAATATTTTCGACTGCTAACTTATAAAAATGCTGGGCATTTATACTAAATGAGCAACACATATTTATAAAATTGTTTTTAAATTCAACCAAACTTACTTTTAATCATTTGTGTATTGCTAAAAGATTAAATATATTATAGTTAGTAATAGGTATGTAAGGGTAAGAGTTAATCAGACGAGCTCTAAGTATGAATAAAAAAAAAATAGTTTTTATACATTGAGCCCGACTGATTTTTGCATTTATAAACATATTTTATTACTGACACTGGTAGAGATGTAGGACCAAAACATTTAAGAGAGATTTTATTAACCTTAATACCGTGACAATTGGAATAAATTTTCAAATTCAGTACTTATAAACCACAAGTATTTAAAGTTAATGTTCACAGACTGCTTAAATCTAGTCTTTAATGTGATAGTTTCGACGAGTTCGGAGACAATGTGCAAAAGTCAAAGATAAAAATAAACTTACTGACAAAGTGCAAATGTGCAACAAAGATGTATTAGTTTCATTTTTTATGTAATATCTATAGTGAGGCCATGTTTAAAAAAACTGATATTGGAAGAAGCAATTGGAATTAACATCAAATATGCAGACAATACTACCAATGCAAAAAACATGGAATAAAAATAAATTTGAAAAAGATAAAAAGCGTAGTAGTCACTAAATTCCATAACCAACAAGTACAACTAAATATCAATAACACCACAATAGAATTAAGACAGTCGATTCTTACAAACACCTTAAAATTATGATGAAACAAACAGAAAACCAGGCGTTGGAATTAATAGCAAGAGTAGAAATAGCAAGATCAGCAATTGAAAAAATGTAAACATTTGAGTGTGGTATCTCTGCTATAAACAGATTAGAACTACGAAAGAAAATACTTGTTGTTACGTGTATTGGACCTAAAAAAACTTCATATATTGGCATTTGAGATATAGTGGTACCACAGAATGTCGCAAATACCCTAGAGGCTAAAAAAGTCATTAACAAAAAGTTTTTTGAATGAAACGTGAAGTGGTACTTTTTATAAAGAAAAATAAATTATAATACCGAGGTTATGCTTTAAAATGTTTTAAATATGTTTTTCTACAACTACTTATGCAAAAAAAAAAGAAAAAAAAGTGTTGAGAAACTTGCTAGTAATTATTTAGAGCAACGGTGAATCAGATAATGATAATTATGATGGTTTCTAACTTACGATTAGAAAAAGATTACAAGAATAAGAATGATTAATGTACAAAATGTAAAATTGAAAAATTAAAGAAAAAAATTGGTTTAGAAATTTGTGTTGTATTTGATCATTAAACCATAGTTAGTAAGTTTATAGTTAATGAAACTCAAATTCTAATTTGTTGTTTGATTTTATCACAAACAGTGATTAATGTTCTAACTTTGCAATTGCAATATTTTCAAAAAATATTTTAATGTAAAATTTTGATTTTTCAATTATAACCTTCAACAAACCACTAGATGATGTTTATTTGCAGCAAGTTATATGAAAATTTATCAATTAGTTTTTGTTTTATAACACAGTTTGTAAATGAATTTTTAAAATTCTAAAAAACCTTTTTGAGTCAAATTTTGATTAATTACATATTATCATTAATAAACTACTGGATGATGTTTTTTTGCAGAAAATTATAACAAAATTTAATTTTTGTTTGTCCAAAATTTGCAATTTTGTTTTGAAAGTCTTAACAACAATATTAAATCGAAATAAAACCCAGAAAAATGTTTTTAATATCTATAAAATTAGCTTTATTTGACAGATAATTTTATGGCATTAATGTTTGAATATGATTTCGGGCATGTGACTGCCGCGGCAGGAATTGCGACAATTTTATTTGTTGACATAGCTAATTAACCAGTGTGCTTCATCACTGAACAAAATTTTAAATAAAATTATGGAGCAATAGCAAAATAGCAATGTTTTTCTCGGTCCATTTACCAAATGTACGGCGCAAACAATGATCGTGTGGCTTCAATTCCTGTACAAGTTGAATCTTGTAAGCTTGTAAACTAAGATTTTTTTGCAAAATTTTTCATAAAGTAGATGGACACAAGTGTTGAGCACGATGACAAATTGACACATTTGAATCATCGGTAACACTACGCTACACACTATCAATTGCTTCTTGTGTGCGCACTGTACGACGATGCTTATTATCGTTTAGATTAAACCTATTGCGAAAACTATGCACAGTTTCTCGAATTAATTGCTCTGATAAACGGTTATGAGCACCATACAATGCACTTTATGCCTGATGAGTTTCTCAAACCGAACAATGTTTTTCAAAAGAAAGTGAGTGTTGTTAATTTAAAATTTGCCGCCTCTTTATATTTAAAAAGTGTTCAAACGACTTATTGATGTTTCTAGTTTTTATTAAGTGTATCCAATTAATAGCCAATAAATCAGTTTGACATGACAAAATTTTATGTTCGTCAATATCCCTTTGCGGTAATAGTTTATTTTTTTAAAATTGTTTTTAAATTTGATTTAAAAGTCATAATTGACGCTTGATGGTCAGATGAATTTGCGTTTAAAACAGACCATTCTATTACTATGTTTTTTGGTTAATTTGTTACTATGTAGTCTATTGCAGTTTTATTGGTTTTTTCATTGACGTTAGTAAATATTCGAGTTGGTTTATTTGTTGTAACTTTTAATTCAAATTAATCAAATAGGATTTTCAATTTTAAGGTTTTGCATAAAAAAGATAACATTAAAGTCTTAACATAATATTATGTAATTGCATTTATGATACCTAGGCCACCCGGTGGTGAACGGTATATAGTAACAAGTTTTATTTTTAAGTTATTTTGGCAAAATACTATTGCACAACATTCAAAGTCTTTATCAATATATCCTGATTTTGATGATAATATGTCTTCAATGTATTTTGACAATAAAGTGATGCAGTTTATAATTATTTATGATGAACAGCTTCAACATTTTGTTATTAGTTATCGAATGTTTCGATAAACATAAAAATCGGGATTTTCAATTTTAGTAATACTTAGAATATTTAGATGAATGATTTTTATCATGTTTCTATTGGTATTATATAAGTTAGGTTGTGTTTATTAAATATACTTTTATATCTTGTGAATATGTCTATTGGTATTATTAAAATTCTTGATAAGATTTTGATTTTGATTCTTGCCAATTGCTTTCATTGTATTCTTGAAAAAAATAGCGCTTAACAATTACATTTTGCAATCAGAATGTGACGAAATATAACTTGTCTTTAAAAAAAAACCCAGCATTAACTTTAAACGATGAGTTGTTGTTAATACTTTTCAATTTTTTTAATATCAAATGCATGTCAGTTGTTTGACGTGTTGAACCATTTTTAATTAAGTAAGTTAAGTATATCTGTAGAATTTAATATTTTTACAGAGGTGTTTTAACACACGTGTATTTGTTTCGTGTTCAGGCTTAGTCTTGTGATGATTAATGTGTAGAATTTAAAATTGACAAATTTTGAAAGTTCAAAATTTACAATTAAATCAATAGCAATAAGGAACTTAATAATTTTATATTAGGTAACAATGAAAATGATATAAAGTCTGCTGAAACTTTTAACAAGTTATTTTTGGAAATACCAACTATTGATACTGCATTTGATTCACTCACAAAGTTTTCAACAAAATTAAATCAAATTTTTGCAAAAGACGCTAACGACCAACTTTTAATGTATAATAATTTATTGAATTTAAAAAAATGTATCAGTTTTGTCAAATTATTTGACATTTTTTTATAACTAATTAGTTTTATTACTTGCAGTGCATAAATTAATATCAAAAAAGCAATTTCTGATGAAAAGTTAAGATAAACATCTATCTTATCTGGCAATACTTATAGATCTTAAAAAAAGCTTTTGATCTTCTATTGCATCCAATTCTACTAGAAAAAGTGTATACTTATGGAATTAGAGGAACTTTTGTACTGTAAAATAGCAATTTTAATGTATATATGGCTATAAATAAGTCAAGTGTACAAAATAATTTTTTTTGCTTAAACCACTAAAAATGCGTTTATTTACATGAATCTTGATCATGTAAATTTTTTCAGATTTTTTCAATTAGCCATTTCTAAGTAAAAAGCAATCAAAGTTTAAAAAAAATTGATTTTTTGCGGGTTTTTACATTTTTTGATTGTTTGTAACTTTTCAGGTTTGTATTTCTAGGAAAAAGTTGCAAAGAACTTTCTTGTGTTCAAAAAATAATATTTTAAAACCAAACATTTTTTTTCTTAAAAGCAGTTTTTCTTACAAAAAGATGACGGGTATTATTTTTTTCAATTATGGATAAAAATGTGCTTTTATATGTGCAAAAGATACTAGTACTATGTTCCGACATATCTTACAAAGTATCCACAGAAATATTTAAAACTAGCGAAAAAAATGCTAAAACTTTAAATTTACATTTTTTAATAACTTTTGATTGCATCAGAATAGCATTTTTAAGAAAAAAATATAACGACCTTTTTTTTTCAAACTTGTCTAAAGAATAAGTTTTTACAGACAAATTTTTTTTCTTTGAATTTTAAATTTTTTTAGAACTTGAAGAAATGACAGTTTTTCTTAAAAAAAGATTATGGGTATTTTCTTTTTTTTTAAACGTGCTTTTATATGTAAAGCAGGTTTTTATTTATATTTGAGAAAAAAGAAAATACCTAACATCTTTTTTTTTTAAAGCTGCCACGTCTAATATTGCAGTTTTCAAAAATTAAAGAAAAAAACTTTTGTTTGTAAAAACTTATTTTTAGACAATTTTGAAGAAAAAAAATTGTTATAATTTTTTCCTAAAATGCAATCTCGAGAAGTTACAAACGATAAAAAAATTTAATTTTAAAATTTAAGCTTTTTTAAGTGTTTTTGTGGATACATATAAAAGCTTGATTTTATCTATATTTACAAAAAAATACCCGTTTTTTTTTAAACTGTATTTTAAAGTTCTGCAAAATTTTTAAAATTTAAGAAATTTTTTTTTTTTAAGTATTAAAAAATATTATGAAATATATTTTTTTATTGTGTTTATTTTTAAACTACTGATTAATGGTGATTTACATTAAATTACAACAAAACTTGTCGATTTGTTTTTGTTTTGTACTTAAATTAGTGGTTAATGTTTAAAAATTGAAATTATAGGAGTTTTTTCATGGTATTATGTCTGTGTATATACTGCTATCTGCGCCACTTGATAACTATTAACTACTTTTTAATAATTGTAAGTAGGGTGATACATATAAATAATTGCCTAATTTGTGGAGACTTCAATGTATCTTACTATAACGAATACATAAACAATCCCGCTTAAAGAACACTCTATTTAGAGCAAGTTATTAACTTTTCTGCATTTTATCATTTAAACAAACCAATTGTTTTCTAAACTACAAGATCTTAGAGAATTTAGTCTTTGTGACCAATAATATTTGGAATGACAACAACAATGCGATTATCCGCTAGTACAGCATTGCAATTTTAAAATTTACTAGAAATACATCTAGTCTTAAATATAGGAAACTATTATATGTTATACTATTGTTCTATACACCAATTAGTGATTATTAAATATTCTAAAATTTCAATCAAATATTTTTAAAAAGATTTTTTTTAATTTCAGAATAGAAAATAAAGGATGTTGACATAAAAAGGGAGTAAGATAAGAAAGCGTTCTATCTTTATTAATAATTAATAATAATATTAATTTTGTTTGTCTACCAAAAATAAATCATGATTACAGACAAATTAGTTAAGATTTAGTTTATCAGATATTGCTAATGTCTGGTCTACCAGAGCAAATAATCACTAAAGATCTCGAAAAAATATTGAAAAAGACTATCCTTTAATGGGATTTTGATAAATAACCTGAGATACATAAATGATGCATTACTCAATTGCGGATTGTTGTTGAAAGTACTACAAGAAATAATTAACAGAACACACGAAGTAAAAGGAAGCGTCAACATAAAATTGAACAAAAAGAAATCCAAAATAAATTATCATTAGGCGACTATAACATTCAGATTGATAGTGCATCTTAAGCAATGACTAAGATTACACATTGGAAATCCGATAACACGTTGAACAAGCGAGGATAGCATTCTACTGTTCTAAGAGATATTAAAATAGAAACGGAACTAGTACCGACTGTAACAATTTTTATGTTTTGCACACATAATAAGGCACAAAAATATCTTGCATATAATTATGCAAGCAAAATTTAATGATAAACGAGGTGCGGGAACATAAAGAACATACTGGCTAAAAAACTTTTGAGATTGGTTTGTGCTGATTGCTAATAGGATAGTCAACGTTTGCTAAACGGATATGGCACATTGACGCTAGAGAATTGCCAGGTTTTATTGCCGCGTCCTGATAGAGTTTTGCTAGTAGTATTGTTATGGAAAAATATTATCAGCAAACATTATATACTGAAATCCTATCACATCTAGGCGAGTATATCGGTGAACCTGTTTTTTCAGAAAAATGTTGACACATACAGCGCCATTTTAAAATTAACATTGGTTTTTATGGGACAAAACACCAACTAACTCAATATCTAAGCCAAAAGATTTTAGTTCTTACTTATTTTATATGATGAACTACATACAATATTTTATGCCTTTATTGTTTGGGTTAAAGATTTGCAGTTAAATTTAACAAAAAAAAAAACCACCTTTTAAAAATTTATTGGGGAAAAATAACTTATTGCATCATTTTTTTTAAGTTTGAGAACACAGATTGGATTTTTTTCTATAATATGTGAAAATTTTATTCAATTATATTCAGGTGTTTTTTTTTATAAGGTTGGTTTTGTGAACTTTTATAATACGCAACTATTTTTGCCTCATAAGAATAAATCATTCTTTTGTTATTATTTATAGTAGATTTTATAATGTAAAGCATGTGTTCTTTTCTGTAGTGTGAAAAGTGTTTTATTCCTTTTTTATTTTTTTTATTCTGATTGTAGTATATATTCTAGTAACAAATATTTATTAAATTATGGGTTCCATAACCCAACAAAAATTAAAATTGGCAATTTTGGATTTCAATATTTTAACCCAAACTTTTGTAGCAAATGATACAAATAACAAAGAAATAAAAGACTAAGAAATAAAATATGATAATTTATTATTAAAATTAGAAAATTTGTTTGTTTATATAGACAATAAAAATTTAAGATGGGTTAAAAACTGGATGTTTGCTTTAAAATTTAAATTTTTGATTTATAAGTTATTTTGCATTAAAATCCAAGTTTTTGCTTTATAAGCATGATTTAATTGACAGATATCTAGCATAATTTTTGATATTTTGACCGATGTTTTGTTTTATAACTTGGATTTTTTGCTGTAAATGCTAGATATCTAACTAGATTTTTTAATTTCTTATATATTAACCGCGTTTTTTGTTTGGTCTGCTTTAAAAATCAAATTTTTGTTTTAGAAGCTGTTTTTAAGTTTTACACGTTAGATATTAAACTAGATTTTTGATAATTTAGCTGCGTTTTTAACCAACATTTTGTTTGTTAGGTAGGTTTTTTTTATTTAATAGTCACATTTTTTGCAGTATATGTTAATTTTATGCTTTAAATAACAGATATCCAATCAAATTTTTGATATATTTTTAATTTAACAGCCGGATTTTGTACTTTAAATGCAAAATGTTTGCTTCTAAAACTGCATTTTTGCTTTATATTCTAATTTCATGTTTTAAATAATAAATATTTAACCAGATTTTTACTATATTAAGCGGATTTTTTGTTTAATGCCAGATTTTTGCATTATAATTTTTTTAAATTTCAAATCCGGTTTTTGGCTTTAATGAAGCAGAATTAAGTAGCAGCAATTATGTTTAAAAAAAATCTGGATTTTCTACTTTAAAAGCCATCCAGCCAGATTAAAAGCCAAATTTTTATTTTATGCAAAAATTTGGCACTCAAACCAAAAATTCCATTTTTGTTTAACAACATAATTTTTTAAGTATAAACATTTGCCTATTTTACTCAAGTTTGCGACTAACAAATTAGATTTTTGTATAACATAAACAAATTTAGTATACAATCAAAACATTACAAAAACATTTGCATGGAATAAACTATTTTATAATTAATATAATTATTTAACAAACATAATTTTATTACCTTGTCAAGATATCTTCATTTTTAGAACAAGCCATTCCTTGAACAATACGCGTTCTTTCACCTAAAGTTGTACTATCTAATCTTTGATACATGTTTTTCCATTTTACATCTAAATCTTTGTCATTGGCCATACCACCACAATAAACAGGCAATTGTAAATCTGGATGTATTGCTTCTCCTGTTTCAAACAGATCCATTAAACGTTTACTCATATCTTCTAAACACTGCTTATGCCCAAATTGACACATTATAACATGTATTTCGACACGATTTATTATAGTAGTATGATCTTTAATATCATTTTTATAACTCAATTTCTGATAAGTTGGTTCTAATAGTTTTACTATTTTGGCCTAAATAAATATAAATGATAAAAATTAATTAGAATTTATTATTTATTAATTCTTACCTTAAATTGTTCATTGATTTCAGAATCTGCAAGCATTTTTTCCATTCGCTTAACTTTTTTGTAGAAACAACTTAAAGGAATATAATCAGTTTCGTTTGTTATATAATCAATAAGTTTGTAGACAATGTCATATTTTATTATACTAGCTTCAGCCAAATTGAAGGAATCGTGTATAAGTTCGGCTCTATTAATTGGGTCTATTATTGTGTGGTCTTTAATCAATTGAGTTGTGATTCTGGACCAATTTTCATTATCATAATTTACTATGTAATAGCCTGAAAAAAAAAATGTTTCTGACTAATGAGATACTAGGCACACTAAAAAAGGGTTCAGCAAGCATATAATTTATTACATTTTTGGAGATGTAATATACCTGATGATTTTTTGTTAAGGATGATCCATAAAGGTTCATCAACTTCTATGCTATCTTTTCGTTTTGTTAACCAGAATGTTGGTAAAGTGTTTTTAAAATCTGGTTTGTTGGATGTAGCATAGTTTATCGGAACATACCATATTTCTTTGGAAGGAGTGGCGTTTACTTTAAAGAGGAAACGGCTCTGAAATAAGCATACATTTTTATTCAAAATTTGTCATTTTAACTTTTAATAAGCTTTTTAAATTATTTTCAAAAACATGTAGTTTTTCAAAAATTCTAAACATGTTTTTTGAGTTTTCAATTTTTTTATATTTTTTCAACAAATTTCAAAATTTTAGTTCAAATTTTGTTAATTACTTTTTCAATAAGTTTTTTAAGCTGTTTCCAAAGTTTTGTTGTTTTCCAAAAATTCCAAACATGTTTTTTTTTAATTCAAAATAGTATATTTTTTTCTTTTTGCAAAAATTGCAATTAAAGCAACATTTTTTTAAATTTTTATACAAATTTTGTTCACCATGTAGTCAATAAGTTGCTTAAGCTATTTCCAAAATTTTGTAGTTTTCAAAAAACTCCAAATATGTTTATTTTTTAATTCAAAATAGTTTATATTTTCTTTTTGCAAAAATTGCAATTAGAGCAACATTTTTCAAAATGTAGTGTTTTTGGTTGTCGATAACTTCTTTTAACTATTTCTAAAATTTTGTAGTTTTCCAAAAATTCTAAACAAGTTTTTTTAAATTTCAAAATAATTCTTTATTTTCTTTTTACAAGAATTGTAATTAGAGCAACAATTTTTAAAATTTTGATTCAAATTTTGTTACGCACATTGCCGATAAGTTCCTTAAGCAATTTCTAAAGTTTTGTAGTTTTTTAAAAATTTTAAACGAGTTTTTTTAAATTTCAAAATAATTCCTTTTTATTACAAAAAATGTATTTAGAGTAACAATTTTTATAATTTTGATTCAAATTTTGTTAACCATGTTGACGAAAAGTTCTTCAAGCTATTTCCAACATATTTTAGTTTTCCAAAAATTCCAAACATTTTTTTTTTTTATTTCAAAATAATTTAGTTTTTTCTTTTTGCAAAAATAACAATTAGAGTAACAAATTTTAAAATTTGGATTCAAATTTTGTCAACAATGTTGTTAATAAATTTCTTAAGCTATTTTAAAAAATTGGTAGTTTTCCAAAAATTCCAAACATGTTTTTTTGAAATTTCAAAAAAAAAAAAATTTTTTTGCAAAATTTGCAATTAGAGCAACGATTTTTAAAATTTTAATTTAAATTTTGTTAAGCACATTGCCGATAAGTTCCTTAAGTAATTTCCAAACTTTTTTAGTTTTCTGAAAATTTCAAAGTTTTTTTTAATTTTAAATTACTTCCTTCTTTTCTTTTTACAAAAATTATAATTAGAGCTACAATTTTTAAAATTTTGATTCAATTTTTGTTCACCATGTTGACGAAAATTTCTTCAAGTTATTTAAACTGCAAAATATTTTGTTATTTTTTTTGCAGAAAATGTAATTAGAGCAACAATTTTTTAAATTTTTATTTAAATTTTGTTAACCATATTGCCAATAAGTTTTTTAAGCTATTTCTAAAATTTTGTAATTTTTTTAAAATTTTAAACTTGTTTTTTTAAATTTCTAAATAATTATTTTTTTTCTTTTTGCAAATACTGCATTTAAAGCAACAATTTTCAAAATTTTGATTCAAATTTTGTCGATAAATTTTTTGAGTTTTTCTAAAAATTTTGTAGTTTTCAAAAAAAGTCCAAACATGGTTTTTTTTTAATTCAAAATAGTTTTTTTTTTGCAAAAATTGCAATTAAAGCAACATTCTAAAAAAATTTTATACAAATTTTGTTCACTATATTATCGATAAGTTTTTTGATACTAATTTTGTGTTTTGTGTAGTCGATAAGTTCATTAAACTATTTCTAAAATTTTGTGGTTTTCCAAAATTTCCAAACGTGCTTATTTTAAGTTTAATGTTTTAAAAATTTTTTTTGCAAAAATTGCAATTAGAGCAACATTTTTCAAAATGTCAATTCAAATTTTAATAAAAGTATTGCTGATAAGTTTTTTAAGCTATTTCTAAAATTTTGTAGTTTTCAAAAATAATTCAAACATGTTTTTTTCTAAATTCAAAATAGTTTATTTTTTTCTTTTTGCAAAAATTGCAATTAGACTATAATTTTTGAAAATTTTTATACAAATTTTGTTCACCATGTAGTCGATAAGTTTCTTAAGCTATTTCCAAAAATTTTTAGTTTTCAAAAAATTCCAAATATGTTTTTTTTAATTCAAAATAGTTTATTTTTTCTTATTGCGAACATTGCAATTAAAGCAACATTTTTTTAATTTTTTCTACGTTTTTTGTTTACCAAGTAGTCGATAAGTTCCTTAAATGATTTCCAAAATTTTGTAGTTTTCAAAAACTCCAAACATGTTTTTTTTTTATTCAAAATAGTTTATTTTTTCTTTTGCAAAAATTGCAATTATAGCAACATTTTTCAAAATGTTGATACTAATTTTGTGTTTTGTGTTGTCGATAAGTTCCTTAAACTATTTCTAAAATTTTGTAGTTTTTCAAGAATTTTAAACATGTTTTTTTTTAATTTCAAAATAATTTCGTTTTTTCTTTTTGCAAAAATTGTTATAAGAGCAACAATTTTGAAAATTTTGATTTAAATTTAGTTTCTTATATTGTCGACATGTTCCTTAAATTTTTTCAAAAATTTTGTAGTTTATCAAAAATTTCAAACATTTTTTTTTTTAATTCAAAATAGTTTATTTTTTCTTGCCAAAATTGCAATTAGAACAACATTTTTTAAATATTTGATTCAAATTTTGTTAACTATATTGTCAATAAGTTCATTAAGTTATTTTAAAAAAATTGTAGTTTTAAAAAAAATCCAAACTTTTTTTTTTTTTTAATTCAAAATAAATAAAAATTTTTTGCAAAAATTTGCAATTAGAGCAACAATTTTTAAAATTTTGATTCAAATTTTGTTAACTATATTGTCAATAAGTTCTTTAAGTTATTTTAAAAAATTTGTAGTTTTAAAAAAAATCCAAACAGGTTTTTTTTTTAATTCAAAATAGTTATTTTTTTTTCATTTTGCTAAAATTGCAATTAAAACAACATTTTCAAAAGTTTAGATACAAATTTTGGTTACTATATTGTCGATAGGTTTTTTAAGTTGATTCCAAAATTTTGTAGTTTTCCAAAAAATCCAAACATGTTTTTTTTTTAATTCAAAATAGTTTATTTTTTCTTGCAAAAATTGCAATTAGAACAACATTTTTTAAATTTTTTTAAACAAATTTTGTTTATTATGTAGTCGATAAGTTCCTTAAGCTATTTCCAAAGTTTTGTAGTTTTCAAAAAATTTCAAACTTAATTTTTAAATTCAAAATAGCTTTTTTTCGATAAGTTCTTTAAGCTATTTCTAAAAAAAAATTATTTTCCAATATTTCCAAACATGTTTTTTTAAATTCAAAATTTTTTAAAAAAGGTTTATGGTTTTTCAAAAATTCTAAACCAGTTTTTATAAATTTCAAAATTTTCCTTTTTTTTTGTAAAAATTGTAATTAGAGCTACAGTTTTTAAAATTTTGAATCAAGTTTTATTAACCATATTGCCAAAATATTCTCAAGCTAATTCCAAAGTTTTTTAGTTTTCCAAAAATTCCAAACATGCTTTTTAAACTGCAAAATATTTTGTTATTTTTTTTGCAGAAAATCTAATTGGAGCAACAATTTTTATAATTTTCATTTAAATTTTGTTAACCATATTGCCAATAAGTTTCTTAGACTATTTCCAAAACTTTTTAATCTTTCAAAAATTCTTAACATGTTTTTTTTTTAATTTAAATTTTTTTTTAAATTTTTTGCTTAAATTGCAATTTGAGCAACAAATTTCAAAATTTTGATTCAAACTTTGTTAAACACATTACCGATAAGTTTTTTAAGCTATTTCCAAAATTTTGTAATTTTTCAAAAATTCGAAACATTTTTTTTTTATTTCAAAATAATTTATTTTTTTTGTTTTGCTGAAATTGCAAATAGAGCAACATTTTTTTAAATATTTATACAAATTTTGTTTACCATGTAGTCGATAAGTTTTATGGGCTATTTCCAAAGTTTTGTAGTTTTCAAAAAAAACTAAACGTGTTTTTTTTAATTCAAAATAGTTTATTTTTTTTTTTTTGCAAAAATTGCAATTAGAGCAACATTTTTTAAATTTTTTATACAAATTTTCTTCACCATGTAGTTGATAAGTTCCTTAAGCTATTTCCAAAATTTTGTACTTTTCAAAAAACTCCAAACAATTTCTTTTTAATTCAAAATAGTTTATTTTTCTTTTTGCAAAAATTGCAATTATAGCAACATTTTTCAAAATTTTGATACTAATTTTGTGTTTTGTGTTGTCGATAAGTTTCTTAAGCTATTACTAAATTTTTGTAGTTTTCCAAAAATTCCAAACATGTTTTTTTTTTTAATTTCAAAATTATTTAGTTTTTTCTTTTTGAAAAATTGTAATAAGAGCAACAATTTTTAAAATTTTGATTTAATTTTTGTTAACCATATTGCTGATAAGTTTTTTAAGTTATTTTCATTTTTTTTTTGTTTTCAAAAAAATCCAAACATGTTTTTTTTTTAATTCAAAATAGTTTATTTTTTCTTTTTGCAAAAATTGCACTTTTAGCAACATTTCTAAAATTTTGTAATTTTCCAAAAATTCTAAACAAATTTTTTTTTTAATTTGAAAATAATTTAGTTTTTTCTTTTTGCAAAAATTGCAACCAAAACAAAAATTATCAAAATTTTGATTCAAATATAGTTTCCTATATTGTCGATATGTTTCTTTAAATTATTTAAAAAAATTTGTAGGTTTTCAAAAATTCCAAACATGTTTTTTTTTTAATTTTCAAAATAATTTAGTTTTTTTCTTTTTGCAAAAATTACAATTAGAGCAACAATTTTCAAAATTTGTATTCAAATTTTGTCAACCATGTTTCTTAAAATATTGTCAAAAATTGGTAGTTTTCCAAAAATTTCAAACATGTTTTTATGAAATTAAAAAAAAAATATTTTTTTGCAAAATTTGCAATTAGAGCAACAATTTTTAAAATTTTGATTCAAATTTTGTTAACCATATTAGCAATAAGCTCCTTAAGCTATTTCTAAAATTTTGTGGTTTTCCAAAAATTCTAAACCAGTTTTATTAAATTTCAAAATATTTCTTTTTTCTTTTTGCGAAAATTGTAATTAGAGCTACAATTTTTGATTTAAATTTTGTTATCCATATTGCCGATAAGTGCTTTAAGCTATTTCCAAAGTTTTTTTTTGGTTTCAAAAAATTCCAAACATGTTATTTTTTAATTTCAAAATAATTTAGTTTTTTCTTTTTGAAAAAATTACAATTAAAGCAACAATTTTTAAAATTTTAATTTAAATTTTGTTAACCATATTGTTAATAAGTTCCTTAGGCTATTTCCAAAATTTTGTAATTTAAAAATAAATTCCAAACATGTTTTTTTAATTTTCAAAATTATTTATTTTTTTGTTTTCCAAAAATTGCAATTAAAGCCACAATTTTAAAAATTTTGATTTTAAGTTTGTTAACTGTGTTGTTTATAAGTTTTTTAAGTTATTTTCAAAATTTTGTAGTTTTCAAGAAAATCCAAACATGTTTTTTTTTAATTCAAAATAGTTTATTTTTTTCTTTTTGCAAAAACTGCAATTAGAGCAACAATTTTTAAATTTTCATACAAGTTTGGTTTACCATGTAGCCGATAAGTTTTTTAAGCTATTTCCAAAAAATTTTAATTTTCTAAAAAATCCAAACAGTTTTTTTTTTTAATTCAAAATAGTTTATTTTTTTTATTTTGCAAAACTTGCAACTAGAATTTTGATATAAATTTTGTTAATCATATTGCTGATAAGTTTCTTAAGTTATTTTCAAAATTTTGAAGTTCTCCAAAATTTCTAAACATGTTTTTTTAAATTTGAAATAATTTCTTTTATTATTTTTGAAAAATTTGCAATTTGAACAAAAATTTTGAAAAATTTGATTCAAATTTTGTTTACTATTTTGTTTTGTTTATTTTGCAGTTTAAATTGCAGTTAAAGCAACATTTTTTTAAAAAAAATTTAAAAATTTTTGTTCACTATGTAGTCGGTAAGTTCCTCAAGCTATTTCCAAAATTTTGTAGTTTTTAAAAAACTCCAAACATGTTTTTTTTTATTCAAAATAGTTTATTTTTCATTTTTTAAAATTTTAATACTTATTTTGTTTTTTGTGTTGTCGATAACTTCCTTAAGCTATTTCCAAAATTTTAAAGTTTTTTAAAAATTCCAAATATGTTTTTTAATTTCAAAATAATTTATTTTTTTCTTTTTGCAAAAATTGTAATTAGAGCAACAATTTTTAAAATTTTGATTCAAAATTTGTAACCATATTGCTGATAAGTTTTTTAAGCTTTTTCCAAAAAATTTTAGTTTTTAAATAATCCAAAAACATGTTTTTTTTTTAATTCAAAATAGTTTTTTTTTTTTGCAAAAATTGCAATTAGAGCAACATTTTTTGAAATTTGTATACAAATTTTGTTCACTATGTAGTCGATAAGTTTTTTAAGCTATTTCCAAAATTTTGTAGTTTTCCAAAAATTCCAAACAAGTTTTTTTTTTAATTTCAAAACAATTTAGTTTTTCTTTTTGCAAAAATTACAATTAGAGCAAAATTTTGATTTAAAGTTTGTTAACCATATTGATGATAAGTTTCTTAAGTTATTTTCAAAATTTTGTATTTCTCCAAAATTTCTAAACATGTTTTTTTTAAATTTGAAATAATTTCTTTTATTATTTTTGAAAAATTTGCAATTTGAACAAAAATTTTGAAAAATTTGATTCAAATTTTGTTTACTATTTTGTCAATAAATTTTTTAAGTTAATTCCAAAATTTTGTAGTTTTCTAAAAATTCCAAGCATGTTTTTTATTTAATTTAAAATTAATTATTTTTTGCAAAATTTGCAGTTAGAGAAACAATTTTCAAAATTTTGATTCAAATTTTGTTAACCATTTTGTTGATAAGTATCTTAAGCGATATCAAAAATTTTGTAGTTTTCCAAAAATTCTAAACATATTTTTTTATTTCAAAATAATTATATTTTACTTTTTGCAAAAGTTGCAATTTGAGCAACAAATTTCAAAATTTTGATTCAAATTTTGTTAACCGCATTAGAAAATAGGTTTTTTAAGCTACATATTTCCAAAATTTTGTAGTTTTTCAAAAATTCCAAAATTTTTTTTTTTTTAATTTCAAAATAATTTATTTTTTTTTGTTTTGCAAAAATTGCAATTAGAGCAACAATTGTCAAAATTTTGATTTAATTTTTGTTAACTATTTTGTCAATAAGCATTCTTAAGCTATTTCTAATTTTGTAGTTTTCCAAAAATTCCAAACATGTTTAATTAAATTTCAAAATAATAATTTTTCTTTTTTTTGCACAAATTGCAAGTAGATTACCAATTTTCAAAATTTTGAGTCAGTTTTTGTTCAAGCTATTTTCAAAATTTTGTAATTTTTCAAAAATTCTAATTTTTTTTTTTAATTTAATTTTTTTTTTTTGCAAAAATTTTAATTTAAACAACACTTTTTAAAATTTTAGACTTAACTTCTGTTAACAATATTGTAGATAAGTTCTTTAAGATGCTTCCAAAATTTTGTAGTTTTTCAAAAATTCCAAATATGTTTTTTTAATCTTTAAAATTTTTTTTTTGTTGCAAAAAAATTTTTTGGTGGCAAATATAAATTTAAATTGGTTAACTTAAACCAGAAACAGGCAGGAATTTAATCTCAAATTAAACTACTATCTTACCTGTGTTAAATGTAAAACATTTTTCTCATAATCTCTAACTGCATTAATGTAAGGAAATCCACTTTGTGTATGCCACGTTTTAAATATATCATGCACTCTATGTGACTTCAACCATTCAGCCCCCATATCATCAACAGCTTCCTGTAAACTATCAAATAAATCCGTCGGTGTAGCAGCTTTATACGACCTAAAATTCCACAATTAGATAAAACTAAAAAAAAAAAAATTTAAAAACACATTTTCTTTAAATATTTTCGAATTCCTTCCTGAAAAACTGGTTTTGATAAAAAGTGTTCCGTCATCCTTATAACAGATCCAGCTAAAACTTTTCATTTAATTTTCTTCAAATTAATTAATATTATGTTACCTTTTTTATAAGCAATAGTATCAATCACTTCCATTAAATCTAATGGATTCGGATCTTTGGTCATAGCTCTTGTTGATTCTATAGAATCTTCTCTCATTGCAAATTGCTGAACATAAACGACATATTGTTCATCCATTCTAATACTGGGGTCTAATTTATGGATAGCATATTGTTCACAAAACGTAGCAAAGCCTTCATTCAACCATACATATTCCCACCAAGTTGGAGTTACCAAATTTCCAAACCATTGATGACCGTACTCATGAGTTATCACTAGCAAAACAAATTGTTTATCTTCTGTGCTTGAAATGTTTTCTTTATATAGTAGACTAGTTTCACTAAAAATTGATTTAATAATTGAATTATTTATTACAAATTAATAATTTACCCGTAGATAACTAAACCCCAATTTTCCATAGCACCAAAAGCAAAATAATCATCAGGAGCCCCAACCTGATCCATTTTATTTATAGGATATGGAATACCAGTAAAATCTTCATAAATTTGTAAAACTTTGTGGCTTTTATGTAAAGCATATTCACCAAACCCATCAGATATAGCATCGGGTCTTCCATATACGCTATCATTATTAAATTTAATTTGTCCTAATTCCGATACAAAAAATGCTACTAAATATGTTGGCATGTTTATGGATGTTTTGTAAATATCTATAGCTTTATCATCAGGCCTATTGGAAATATTTTTTTTAGTTTTAAGTTATTTTATTATAAATTAACTTACATTTTTGCTGATGCAAGGAGTGGCATGTTTGAAGCGCTTTTGTATTTTCTGGGTCTGATTAGGTTTAGTTTAAATGTGGCTCTGAAGGATGGTTCATCGAAACATGGAAAGACTTTTCTGGCGTGGTTTAATGATAACTGTGTAATACCCCACCAACTAAAAGATACAAACAAATAATTAAAATTGATTTTATAATAAAGCTGCTTGAATTAATTGATTCTTTATCATTTTTTACGTTTTAAAGCGTTAATAATTCTTAAATTTAGTTCAAATATTCGTCAAAATGTAAGAGTGGTTCAATTGGGCAAAGCGCATAACTCGAATCTCGGCGCATAATTTGTCGCAGGTTCGAGCTCCAACTCCGGCAGAAAATTTTAAAGATATTATACATTGTATATATTCAAAGTCCTAAAATAATGGCCTTCACAACTGAAATAAAAAATTATTAAATAATTACCTTTCATTTCCGTTAGCATTAACCGATTTTGCTCTGTAGAAACCCAAATTTTTTTCACCAATTAATCCATCATATTTAATAGAAACATAAACAACATCACCAACTAATAACTTTTGATTTAAAGTAATAATCAAAAAATGTTTAATTTCATCCTGCTCTGTATTCACTTCAATCAGTAAATCTTCTTTTTTCACCTCTACCGATTTAATAGTAATTTCTTTAATATGAACAACTATTTCATTAGTTTTATCAATTATTCTACACTTAATTTCAACAAAACCTTTAAAAGTAAAAGTATCAAAATTTGGTTCGATAGTAATATGATAACTGATTGGCCTAGTATGTGTTGGCAATCTGTATTCATTGCTTTTGCTTAGGGCTACAGAAATAATTATTAGAAGCGTGAGCGTGATTAGTAACATGTTGAACAATACAAAGCAGAATTGAAATCATATTTTATTGATTTAAAAATTTATTGTTTTACACTTCATATGATTTGATTATGACTGGAACGTCGTTTAAATGTTATTAATATTTTGCTATTAAACAATGAAATTTACATTATACGACATGAAAATTAATATTTTTAGTAAATAACAAATTAGTTATTTTGGATAAAAACAATTAATTACAATTAGTTATGACTTTACAAAATAATTGATCTAATCTTGTATTAAACAATACAATCGCTTTGCAGTACTTGAATGCAATTACTGCCAACAATACGTCAATGATTATTAATAGTAAATTTGCGAATTTTTAAATGTGCTATTCTCATTAACATTTAATGTTAATCTCATTTTTTTAAGTAGGTAATTGTGTCTTCTGCCATAGATATTTTACATTAAAATTATTATTAAATCGAATTGAATAGAAAGTAGATTTTTCTCTCATTGTACGACTTGTGTGCGCTTATATTAACAGATGTTGAATTAAAATCCGGCACAAAATTTATCATTGTTTTATAAATTTGTATTTTTTTTTAGAATTGATGTTGCAGTCTAAATTATGAATTGTTATGTGAGAAAGAAATTTTTTTAGGCTGCTACTATACATAATAAATATTATAATTGAGAGATTGTGATCTTTTTAAAATAATGTAAACATATATTCAGAAGATTTTAGCATAATATTTGATTTGTTTATTTTGTAAAAATTGTTTTCAGAAAATATTTAAAGGGGACATTTTCAAGGAAGAACAAATGTGAAGGAAAAATTTGCTTTAAGCTAGATAAAAAAAAATTTGAAAAATTAATAAAAAAATATATTTCAGAGGACGTCTTATAAAATTGCACAAGATTGCAACAGTAGTTAGATAAATAAAGAAATAAATATAATAAAAAAGTGCGTTACTACTTTTTACGTAAATTTATTCATAAAATGTATAATAGTAATTGCTATTTTATGTAAATTGTTTTTCTGACTAGTTAGTTTCTAAGCACACTGATGAAGGGTGCATGCCTTGAATCACTAATGTAAGAGTCTTACATTGGAGAGGCAATTTACATAAAATACATTATTTATTAAATTAAAAGAGTTTGGTACTAAAAACTTATATTTGATTTTTACCAAATAATTGTATTGTTTCTGCTTTTTATAAATAATTATTACTTTTTAAAATTAATTTAAAAATTATTTTACATTTTAATGGTCAGAATGCATACCAATCGTTATATTGATTTAATTATTTTTTGTTTGTTTTTAGAATTTGGATGCTCTTCATGATCATCTTGGCACATTGTACCCTGGAATGAGAGCTCCATCGTTTAGATGTACTGAGAGACCGGAAGATGGAGCATTGATATTGCATTATTACTCAGACCGACCATCATTAGAGTACATTGTTATTGGAATTGTAAAGGTATTGAAATTTTTTAAATTTCTATTTTATTTTTTAATTGTTTTAGAATGTTTAAAGACTATTCAAATAATTTGGTTTATTTCTACTTTATAGAATATTATTTTTATTAATTTGAATAGTTAAATGCGTTTTACTTTAAGTTTTAAAGATAGTATAAATTAAAACGGTTTAATCTTCATAGGCCAAGATTTTAGAACATGTTGGAGTTCTTCTGGGTACTTTTTGTATAATACGCTAGTAAGTACCGCTTTTCTCTAACATACTATTGGTTTGTAAAATGACTTTCGGTATTTTGAAATATTATTTTTGGGTACTGCTGTAGGAGTTTTTGTGTACAAATGTGAGAGAAAATTTTAATTTTTTATTTGTATTATGCATCAAACATTAACATTTTAAATTAACTGCATTAGTAAACAGATGTAGTTAGTATACGTGAAGAAGACTTTGTACTGTTTCTAAGGTATTTGTGTGTATAGTTTTTGTGCTGATAGTTGGTGTAATTCTTAAACACCGGTGTTATAGTTGTAGCTTGTAGACGACTATAATGTTAACGGTAGTTGTGTAGCAAAAAAAGAATTTGTTGGGTTGCATCATAAAAAAAGGTATAATTTTAGTATATTTAGCAGCAAAATTTTGACATAAGGTGCGCTATGAATGTTGTGGTCTAGTAGTTTGGTAACACTAGGCTATGCTAGGTTTAATTGAATAGGTTTTTTTGGTTCTGCTGATTTGCTGTGTTTGCTTCTAACAATGTTACAATCTGCAATATCTGATACAATTTGAATTGACTGCGGGAGCAGATTAAATCCGGTTGCTGGTTTTTAGTTGTGCTGTCTTGTGTTGTGGATTTTTTTTAAAACAATGTTGTGGTATAGACTGATTGGAGAGTTTTTTTGTGGTTTGGGAAAAAAAATCTTTGTAGTATAGCGCTTACCGATTAATCTTTCCCCGTTTGGTTATTTACTTTTTTTCTGTTCTTCAGAAACTCGCTACAAGAGTTCAGCGCCCCTCTCGTATGTTTGTGGTGCGCGATAATAGTTCCACACAATCATACGGGACCTACAGTTTAACGGGGAATCCAAACCACTCTACTAGAGAGTTTTACTAGGCAAATACTTTGCAGGTTTGCCATTGCCTTGCAAAGGAGACGACCGCATCGAAATATATTTGACAAATTAGATATTGTTGCTGCCGGGAATTGAACTCGAGCTGCCTGCACAACAGTCCTTGCACTAGACTATTGTGCAACGATCCTCTGTAGAAAATATTATATAAGAGAAGGTTAGTAAGGACGGCGGGTTGACGAGGCTTAGTTCTATCAGTTTTTGATTTAGCGCAAGCGTTGCTTCTTTTGATCACATTACTTTAAAAGAAAACGTTTGTTTGTTTGTCTGAACAACACAATTGTCGGTTCAAAAAACAATCCTTAACAATTTACAAACTAAGTACATCTAAATAATTTGTTAGAATTACTAAAATCTTTATCATAATTAGTCGTAAGTTAAAATTTAACTAATTTCAACAATTAGACAACTTTTTTTGGTCATTTTAAAAAACCCAGAAGTTTTTTTTTTCTATGCGTGTGGGGATACTTTTAAAAACTTTTTGTTTACAGGGCGTGTTGGATTAACACTTCCGAAGGCGCCTACTGACTAAACCCCAGACAATTTGAAAATGCCTCAAAGTTTGAGACCTTACGGCTTATCGATCTGTCGTTTGGAGATATGAATTTAAGAGTGTTTTTAGAGTTTGCTTTGTAGCTAGATTTTGGAATGTGGAAAAGGTTACTCGGTTACTATTGAATTCACCGGTCAATTGTGGACAATGTCTTCCCAATCTTGTTTGTCGAGTTTTGTTAGATCAGGATTTAAGTAAACTGCCAGGTTTTTGAAGTACTTGGTCAAAGCTTTAATGTGTAGTCGTAGTGAAGGAATTTCAAGGTTGGTGCAAATGTCCCAATTTTGAACAAACCATGGAGTTTTAGTTTGCAAAGTCTTGTTTTAGAAGGCTTTAAAACGATTGAGGTAGTTTTGCAACCGTTCCCCAAATAGGGAAAGCGTACGTGATTATTAGTCTAATAAAACATTGGGTAGAGTAGATTTTTGTTAACTTTGTACAGTATAGATTGTATATGAGGCTTCTAATAAAGTCCTTTATCAAAGACTACCTTAAGATACTTGGCAGTGTTAGACCACTGTATAGAAACGTCATTAAAAGTGACGTTCTCAAAAAGTGTGAGCGACCAACGCCGTGTGAAGAGAACGGTCTTGCTTTTTTCTGGGTTTACTTTAAATTGCCATTTGTCTATCCAATTTTCCAAATCGGAGGTAATTTTTAAAGACGTGTGTTGACCAATTTGGTTATCTTTGAAGAGTAGATAAGTGCTGTGTCATCAGCATATTGAGTTATTTTAACCCCGTTAGATTAAAAAGGTCCGGCAAAAGAATGGAGTCTTGAGGAATCTGCGGTGAGGTAAAAATTTAGGTTTTGAGTTTGACTGTCAGACTTCTGCGGTTTAGATATGAGGTTAACAGCCTTATAATACTCAGAGGAAATTGTTATCTGATCAGTTTTAGTAGTCTTTTGTACCAGACTTTGTCGAAGGCTTTTTTTACGTAAAAAAACCACTTCCGATGCTTTTTTTAGTTTGATACTTTTGATTTTTGACAATGTGGTCCTCTACGCGGTTGAGTTGATGAACGTTTGAGTGACCTCATCTGAACCCATGTTGGTAAAATGGAAGAAGATTGTTTAGATCAGTGTGCTTTTAAATAATATCTAAGTCCTTCTCTATGACCTTACTTAAGATGCATAGTTGGAGTATAGGCCAATAGTTTTGGGGAAACTTTTTGTTTTTTTTTTTTAAGTTTTGCAATGTTGACCACATACGAGCCTTTTCAAATTGTTGGAAAGTGCCTTGTACAAAGAATAGCATTTGCAATATTGGTTAAGGACATTATTGCTTTATACAAGAACGATTTCAGAGCTTTGTTAGAAATTTTATACGGACGAGGGGCAAAACGGGATTTGATACTTTTGATAATTTCTCTGAATTGAGAAGACAAACTCTCGATCTGTGTAATTGGTGTACAAATTGGCGCATTGGAGTTTGAAGCTGCAAATGCTTTGGTCTTTTTCTTGATTGTGTATTGAATCCCATTTTTACTTAAGGGTTTTGGAAATTTTTCACATTGGAAAGATTTTATTGTATTTTTTTAAGTTTTCCAGGACTGGTTTTTGTGCTTCTTTATGGTCGTTTTAACTTTGCTGTGAAGTTTATTTACGAGCTTGCAATCCCTGGGGTTGCGATGTTTTTGCCATTGATGTTTGGCGGCAATTCTTATTTAGATTAACGCTTTCCAAAATAATCCTAGACGATTATCGACGCAAACCTGGCTTAGAATTGTGACATTTTTTTTCTATTTATAGTTTAAGTTGCACGGATCGCTAACAAAACGCAGTACTGAAAGTACAGTGTGCCACCCTACACACCTGTCAATTAAATGGACGGAATTAATAACTACTATACAAAATAATATACGCAAAAATTGTTTAAATGTTTTTCTGTGGTTAGTTTTTTTTTTTGTTGCTAATATTGACGTAGTATTGGCACTCTTGGCTACAATGCTTAAAATTTAGTATTTTAAAACTGATAATCTTGGTTGCGATCAATATTGCGCGTCTTCCTCTTTTATGGTATTATAGTAGATTTTGGGGTAAGTTAAGTTATTTTTACAAAGTTGGTTCAGTTTTTGCAAAAATATTCAAAAATATGTAACATTCTTCTAATTATTTACAAAACAAATTCAATAACTTTAATCTGTTTTGTCTTGGTTTGTGTAAACTAATTTTGTCATTTTATCTGTTGTTGTTTTTAAAATTGAGTCACGTTATGCACTAAAGTTGAGAAAGTTGCATATAATGTGTAATTTTGCATACAATAGTTGTGTCGCAGTATGCGTAAACAATTTTATTTTTGTAATTTTGTTAGTAGTATTTAATTTAATTTAAAGTATGCATCTAACTTTAAGATATTAAATCTAATTTGTTGCTCCGCAATTAATTGTTGTGATTTTACTGTCGTTTTGTTAAATTGACAGTTAAATCATAATTGTTTTATTTAATTTATTGCTTTACGATTTAGAATTTAGTCACGGTATGCAAGTAAAATTAAGAAGTTTGCGTTTATGTTGTCGTTTTGCGTATAATTGAGTCACGGTACAAAAAAATAGTTTTGTAGTTATTTTGTTTATAACATTGCAATTGACAGTTGTGTTACAAATATCTTGTTTAATCTGCTGCGTAAAAATTTATAATTGTGTCGGTATCGGTTTACTATTAATAATTGTGTTACAGTATTTTAGTCAATTTATTGATTGCTTCTTAATTGACAGTTGGGTCTTAAATGTTACAATACTTTAAACAATAAAATATTAAAAAAATTAATTTGATGATTCATAACTAATTATTGTGTTTCGGTATGCATTTATCATTTTTTTATCAGTTTTAGCAAATTCCAACAAAATCCTACAAATAATTTTTGTTTTCTACCACATTTAATGATTAGAATTTAAAATTTGCATTTACTTGTTTATTTTTTTTTTAATTTGCTATTAAACCACCAATTAATGATTATAATATTAATTTTTTTTTTTTTTTTAATTTGGGTCGGATTAATTTGGCTACTATTTGTTGGTTGTGCTGTGTGTTGTAAATTTGTTTGAAAACAACGTTGCCTATCTGATGGATTGGTGATAAAAACTGTAAAGTTTTCTTTGTGTTTTAGTAAAGGAAGGGAATAAGTGTCAAATTATTTGTTTGAAAGATAGCTCCTATTGGTTAACTCCCCTTTTTTCAGTACCTGGCAGTCCAAAACCTTAAAGTGTATGTAACTTCTGTTTGGAGGTTGGATTATTTAAAAGAAGGTTGGTAAAAACACTAGAAAGTTTTGATGCGGCTGGATTTTGTAATTCTTATTGCGAATCTACCTTTGTTTACTTTGTGATTTAGCGCGAGCACTGTTTGTTGTTTTGACTACATTACGTCATACAAACAAGCGTTTTCTTTTAAAAACAAACTATAATAAAATTTCAAATTATATTGAATGATTTTTCTCTGTGCCGGCATTGGGAGTGTTTTTGGAAAGAACAGGAGTCTGCTTTTAATAGGCAGGTGTTTTAAAATGAAAATTTGAGAATAGATTTGCCTTCAACTTAATATAAACTTAATATACTTTGTAACTTGCTGTGTGCTGTTGCTAAATGCCTCGATTTTTTAGTAAAAGTGGGATGCTCTCTGGCGCACTTAACGCATACGTATGAGGAGTTGCAACGCAAAGCCGTGTGGTCATAACGCCGGCAACGGTGGCATTGCACGATGTTTAATCTCAACGCTCACATTAAGATCGCAAAGCTTGGTAAGAGACAGAATCCCTTTACTTTGCGCGTTCTGCGTAGGGAAGGTTTTTCCATCTTTTTTCATGCGTTTGATGGAAATTGGTTCATACTCTAGAGCTGATAGCTCTGCCTGCGCTACATCAGCCTTGATGCAGTTGGGGATGTTCTTAACGACGCATTTTATGGCTTTTGACATAGTCCATGGCAGCACAAAAATCTGCATAAAACCAATTGAAGGAGATCTTTAATGTCTTGAATGTTGCCATCAACTCAAGAAATTTTAGTTTTTCACAAATTGTGATGGGAGAAAGACGACGTGTGTCCTGTGGGTGCTGACGTATCTGGAGGGCTTGTTGGAGGGCTAAGAGAACTAAAAGCTGTGCTTCAAATAAACGTTTTGACTTTAGTGGTTGGTCGGGTCTTGAACCCTTTGACCTTGGTGGTTAATGATTTTGATGGCGCTGAGTGTGCCTGACTTGGAGAGCCGGCTGATGGCTTAATAATACTAGAAACAAAAGACTTACACGACTTGAAATTTTTATTGACGGCTACGCTTATTTTGATCTCTTTGGTAATATCCATGCGGATGGAGAGGATGGTATCGGCGAGGTATTGCTATTTAAGCAATCTACTCAGTTTTTACCGTATTTATAACCTTGCACTCTAAGCTCCTTAATTCTACACGCTTGCATCTTTTTAAACTCGGTGAAGAAAAATACTAGTATTTCTCTGTCGGACATCTGAATAGCGGTATCGATTAGTGGTGGATGAAAAGATTAATTAATTTAGCCGAATTAATTATTAGACCGCTTGGTCGGTAATAAAACGCGATCAAGTCATCTATGGTCGTTCTTGTATTGTTTGCAATGATTCTGGGATGCGGGCTCTTGTCAGTCGGGTGGCTTTTTCGAATTGGACGTGTGTTGGCAACTACTAAAATTTTAGAAGTATGACATTGTTTGTGCAAAAATTGTTTAAAATATACGGACCGCTTTCAAAACGCAGTAGTGTGACACCCTGCAAACCTGATCATTAACAATTTTAATAAGTAACACAAAACAAAACAAAAGTTGTTTGAATATTTTGCTACTTTTAGTTTTCTTATATATAACAAGTGATTCATTTAGAGGTAACTTTTTCAAAAAAAGAATTTTATTGAGTAATCTTTATTATCATACAAAAGAACCAATTTGTACATTTATTTTTTTAATATTCACTGGTATTGTGACAAGTAACATTTTATTAGAACCAAATGTTGTCGAGATTGCTGGCTTCAATTTTAGGTAGCACATAGTCTGTTATTATGGTGCGATAATGGGCGTAACTTACAATTACGTTCCGGCTGGCTTAATTTAAAAAAAAAATGCAGACCAATAGTTGCACACCATCCCATAAACCACACCAAACTGTTGATTTGTCTAGATGAAATCTCTTCTGGTTGCTCTTTAGCTTAAATACGACAATTTTGCTTATTGACGTAACCATTAAGCTAGAAATGAGCCTCATTGCTGAACAAAATTTTGGTCAAAAACCGAGGATCTTTTTCAAACTTTTTAAAGGCTAACGACAGAAGCAGTCTGTGAACATTGACTTTGAATATTTGTGGTTTATAAGTTTCGGGAAATACTGAAGTTGGAAGTTTATTCTATTTGTTGATAGTACGATTAAATTTTTTTTTCTTAAAAGTTTCAGATCTTTATCTCCCGACTGTCAGTGAATGTTAGAATTTCTAGCAAGCCTTGTAGTACAAGTAATTATTTGTTTAGATGGCATAATATCTTGCATTTTGTTTGATCAATGCTCTTTAAAATATCTTTAGAAAATGAAAAGATCTGCAACATTACGCCTGTGTATTAAAGTCATTAGTCAATTTTGGATCAGCCATAATTCAAATAGCTCGTTTTTGTATTGAGCTTAGAAAGGATAGTGTAGTTTTTGATGTTATTCTTCATACATAGAACAATATTTAATACAAGGACAAGTTATATATATATATATATATATATATAAATATATATATATATATATGCAAAAGTTAAACAGAAGTAAAAAACATGTTACATCTATTAAGAAATCCTAGTTTTCTAGATACTTTTTTATGTTGACAACATGGTTGTTTCAGAAAAGATTAGAAGACAAATTAAAGAAGATTTAGATATGGATTTGTTGTTTAGTTTAATATTTGAGACTGATGATACTTTGGATTTGGATTTTGAAACAATAAAAAGTTGAGTTTTTTTTAGTTAAAATTGACCATGTTGGGAGCGTTCCAATTAGATATTGTTTTGAGGTCTTTGTCTATAAATTTTATAAATTTTAACTTAAAAATTTTAAGAAGTTATTTTGTATTTGTCGATATAGTTATTAAAAAGTATGAAGTATAAAAGGTGCTATCATTTGCAAAACTTTGAATAGGATTTTTAGTTATTTAAAGAAGTTTATTAATGTAAATCAAAAATATAGTTAGCGACAGAGAAGAACCTTAAAAAACACCAGCATTTATGATTTTGGGGTCAGAGTTAAAAGTTGTTGTTTTTTTATCAACAAATATACAATGGAGCTTGTTGACAAGATTAGGATGCCATACTCTATTAAACGCTTTGGAAATGTCTAGAGCTACTGCAAGTATTTCTCCATGTTTGTCTAAAGTAGAATTCCATTTGTGACTAACAAAAGTCAGAATATTTGTTGTCAAAAAAATATATTAAAATTGACATTTATTTTGTTAGTATTTTTTCCACAACAAAATTTATTAATAAGTTTTATTTTTACCACAATTAGTGTTTTGTTAATTAATGTCTGAAATTTGCAATTAATTTTTTTTTAATTTTGAAAAAATCATTCAAAATAGAATTTTGGTTTTTAAATATTTTTGTTAATCTATACTTTACTGATTGATGATAATTTTTAACAAAATTACAATACAAATTATCAAGTAATTTTTGTTTTATACCATAATTGTTGTTCTAAATTTGAATATCAAGAATATTGAAAATTTAAACAATTTTTTTAGTTGATAATTGAATTGTTGATTAACCATTTACAAACTTTACAACAAAATTTAAAGATGCTTTATACTACAATTAGTACAAAATTTGTAATTACAAAATTTTTGAAAAATTTTAAACTAAAGAGTGATCCATTTAGAATTACTTTTTTATAAATAAAAAAAGAACAAGAAATTATATTTATCGGGTAATCTTTATGATTTTTTTAAAGATTAAATGTTGGCTGTTACTACGGCTAACATGGTCTATTCAGAAGTTTTAATATTTGATAACGCGTTCAAGCATTTTGGTTGGTATTTGGCAAATGATGGAAGTATAATGTTGGTCTCCAATTCTCCAATTGTAGTCGGTTTATTTATGTAAACTTTAGACTATTTGTAATAATTATGCAATATTACACAATCTGGACGGCCAATTCACCGGTCCGAAGCGTGAAATTAACTGTTTGTTCGCGCAATAAAGTCATGTGGCAAGTAGCGCCGTTTTGTTAGAACCAAATGTTGTCAAGATTACTGGTTTTAATTTTAGGCAACAAATAGTCTGTTGTCATTGGGCAATAACGGGTGCTATTCAAAATTACATTTCGGCGGGCCTTATTTAAAAAAAAAAATGTTGCTCTAGCCCATAAACCATACTAAATCGTTGTTTTGTTTAAATGAAATGGTTTTTCTTGAATCTCTTCTGGTTGCTCTTCAGTTTAAATATGGCAATTTTGCTTATTGACGTAGCCATTAAGCCAGAAATAGGCTTTATTGCTGAACAAAATTTTGGTCAAAAACAGAAAATCTTCTTGAAGTTTTTTAAGAGCCCAAAGCTTAAAACGGTAACGATTCGGAAAATTGGGCGGCTTCAGTTTTTGCATGAGCTTACGTAAAATTTGCCAAGTTGTTCCATACAACAAGCAAAACTGTCAAGAATGTTTCCAAATTGATTCATCACAGTCATTGCGTACATTCTCAGCTACCGCCGCTATACTTTTTTCATTATGTGCTGGATGTGGTCTATTTGGTTGAGTATTATCTAATAATGAATATTGAGTTTTAATTTTTTTAATGGTACAGCGAATTGTACGTTTGGTAGGCCGATTATGTATACAATAAGTTGCTCTAAGCGTACAAAACACTTTCCTCATAGAGCGTAGATTTTTGTAACACAGCTGAGTAGTTTGTAGACACTGTGCCGGGCTAATTCTTTCCATGATGATGTCATAAATTACTGAACAAAAATACTAAAACAGTTTGACTTAACGCACGCTTCATCTAACATAAAACTCCTGCTGAAAAAAGTACTTTTAAATGAATCACCTATTATAAATAGTTTTTAAGTTTTGGGAGTTATAAATAAAATTGAATTATTTAAATTTGAACATATTTTTTTAATGAGTAAGTAGGTCGGGTCAGTAATGTGGAGGGCCATTGGTACGGTTGTGAGTTATTTGTGTATATAATTGTTGTGCTAATAGTGTTAGCAGTATTCAAAGTTCAGAAAGTTATTGGATTGCACCATAAAAGAGACGTTATAATTTTAGTTTATGTTACTGCGTGATTTTGTTTTAAGTTGCTTTCTAGACTCAGAGGTTTTTTTTTTTTTTCAGTATTTGTGTTGTATAATAGCACGTCTCGGGTTTCTTTTCTACCCATTCTTTTATGTCTGGGATTAATTCTCTTGTCCATTTCCCCTTTTCTCCTGTATCCCATTTTCTATGCCATCTTTCCATAGTCTTCTCTCTTGCTCTTATCTTTGCTTCTTTTTTACTCGTTCCTTCTTTTACAAGTTTTTTTATTTCTATTCTTTCCTCCAAAATCATATCCGCGGGAGGTGTTGCTGCAATTACCTCTACTGCCTCTTGTGACACTGTTCTGTAAGCTCTACAAATCCTTAGCGAGCTTGCTCTTGTGGCTTCTCTTACTTCCTTTCTGTTTTTCTTTGTTTTCATGGCTTCTCCCCATGTTTCTGCGGCGTACAGCAATTTGCTTCTTGCTGCCGTTGCTATTAGCCTTCTGCTTTCTTCTCCTGGACCTCCGTTGTTTGGCATAAGTCTACCAAGCTTTCTCTCAATTTCCTTTGTTCCAATGACCGCTTCCTTAACCTGTTCATTCATTCAGACTCAGAGGTTGGAACCGGATACGGTGTAAGTAGTTTTTTAGTAACCTCATTCGATGCTTGATTTGGTTGTATAGAAGATTCTTAGGCAATTCTTTTGGAATCTTTTTTTGCTTTGTTTTTTTTTAGTATGAAATCTCTGTACTTGATCAATCAGCTTGTACAAACTTTGGTATTCCGCTTGGTTTGGTTTGAAGAAGGAACTATATTTAAATAGGCGCTTGATAATAAAACCACGTTTTAAACGATACACGCAGATCACACGGACAACATTTCCGTGAGTAACTTTAATAGAAACGTTGTTTAGAAGGTCATTAAAATTATGGAATGGCTTTTAGAGTGAAAGAAAGTTGCTTACGCATAGGACACACCAACTGGACTTCTTCGTATCTTCTGACATGAAGCTCCTTTTTCTGAGAACAAAGCATATTTTGAAGCTTATCATTTTTACTTCAATTTGCTTCCTTACAGTGTAGTGTGAATTTTTATAAATAAAGAAAAATGTGTGATTTGACGGTGGTGCAGTCAGCAGTAAACGGTGTTGCGTTAATGGGTTGACAATAGAGATTTTGCCAATTCTAGAGAGAGAAGTAGGTTTTGTTTATATTGTAATTTAGTTCTTGCAATTTGTATCACGGTACGCGTTGTTATTATAATTATTATTTTTGTCATTTTTGTAATTATTCTGAGATTGACAGTTAAAGCATAGTGAGCACTTATAAATTACGTATTTATTGTTGCAATTGATGGTTGTATTACGGTATGCAAATTTTGTTGAATCACAAACGTAAATAACTTGTTTTTGACATTTTTGATTGATTGATTGTGTTACGGTATATCTATCTACAAAATGTTTTTTTTTATTCATTGCTTTGTGACCTGTTTCTATATAATTTGTCGTTTTACGAATGAAGTTGAAATGACTAAAGTGTTAAAAATGTGTAATTTGTTGCTATAAAATTATCAGTTTTTGACAGAAATTCCAAACATGCTTTATGTTGCTCAGCCTAGTTGAAACAAAAAATTGGTTTGATGGCTTTTGCGGCTTATAGATAGGGTATGGACTTAAAAAAGCGTAAGAATTGGATAAAAAAATGTAGATTTTTTTTTAAGAGTTTTGTACTTTCATGAACCGATACTTAATATGGATGGCTTTAGATTTTTCCAAAGCGTTTGATAAGGAATAGCATTTTAATCATGTCAACAAGCTCCATTGTTCAGGCCTTGATAAAAAAAAACTGTAAATCTCATCATTAGTTTTCTTGACAATAGAAAAATTAGAGTTAAAATTGATAGTTTTAACTCTGACCCCAAAATCATAAATGCTGATGCTCTTTAAGGTTCTGTTCTTTTGCCAACTTTATTTTTGATTTATATTAATAAATTTCTTCAATTAACTAAAAGTCTTATCCATAGTTTTGCAGATGATAGCACTTTTTATGCTTTTCAAAAACCATATCAAGAAATATGGCCAAGCGTCTTGAAATTTCTAGATTAGAATCTGTAGCATCTATAAACAAAGACCTCAAAACAATATCTGAATGAGTCATTTTGAACATGGTCAATTTTAAGTTTAAAAAAACTCATTTTTTTACTATTTTAAAATCCAAATCCTAAGTATCATCTATACTAAATATTAAACGACACAAAAAATCCATATCTAAATCTTTTTCAATTTATTTTATAGGAGTTACAATCTCACATAATCTTCTTTGGAACGACTATGTGGTCTACATAGCTTTAAAAGTATGTAAAAACCTAGGATTTCTTAATAAATGTAAAAAGTTTTTTACCTCTGTTCAACTTTTGCATATATATATAAAACTTACATTAGTTCTTTTATAGAATATTGTTTCCAAGTATGAGGAGGAGCATTAAAAACTGCATTAGCTTTTCTAAACTCCATTCAGAAACGAGCTATTTGGATTATTCAGATCCAAAATTGACTAATAACTTAGATACTTTACAAAACACTTGTAATGTTGCAGATTTTTACATTTTCCATATATATTTTAATGGACATTGTTTAAGCAAAATACAAGACATATTGCCATCTAAACAAATATTTACTTGTAGTACAACGCTTGCTAGGAATTCTAACAAATATTCACTGACAGTTTAGAGATGTAGAACCAAAACTTTTAAGAAAGATTTTTTTATCCGTACTAGCGACAAATGGAAATAAATTTCTAAAGTCAGTTTTTCTGAGACTTATAAGCCACATATATTGAAAATCAATGTTCAAAGACTGCTTAAATCTAGTTTTCAATGTGATAGTTTCAGCAAGTTAAAATTTAAGGGTATTTTATGTTGTTCTGGTATATTATATAATTCTTAAATATTACATGTTAAAATTAATTTAAAAAAAATAGACTACTAATAAGTTATAGAAACGGAAAAAAATACTAAAGCAAGTTTCTCGATGCTCTAATCCGTTTAAAATGACATTGCCCATGTAATAAATTAATGATTTATTTAAACTAGATGGAGTCACATTTGTTTGTTTATTTTTAATTTGTTGTTGTACAGTTAAAATACATTTACAACTTCTTTGTTGTCAATTAGTATAAATTGTTGCATTGTTTTCGATATGCATTTATAATATAAATATCAAACATTACATTTTTTAGAAAAATATTTTATAAAGCTATGCAAAACCTACAGTTGATGGTAAGCACATATATAAAGTATGTTTAATATGCAAATAATTATTAACATGGGTTAAACAAACTTTAGTACAATTATCCATAAAAAATAGAAATTTCATTAATCTGACATCATACAACAAAAAAAAAAGTTAATTTAGTGACTAATTTAACAAACGAGCCAATATACTTTATTACTCATACCATTTTCTTTTAAATGACTTTAACCGCAATCAACAATATAACTATTTATTTTCACAATGGTTTATTTACAATTTTTATTACTTATTTTCATTTCGGTAACACTTTCTCACATTGTTACTTTCCATTACTAATAGTATTCACATTGATTTAATTTTTTAGACTGTCGCCAGCAAGCTTCACAACACAGAAGTAGAAGTGGAAATCCTCAAAACAAAAGACGAATGCGACCATGTACAATTCTTGATAACGGAGCGTTCTGCCCCGCGGAAGCAACAACTACCTGAAATTGACGAAATAGAGACCCTATCCTTAGGTAATCACAACATGCGCAATGTTAAATGTGTGTTATTTTTTACCATTACAAAACAAAGTGTGTCATTTAACTGTACAAACCCGCTCGCTCGGTTATGCTTATGCTTATGCGTGGCCAAAAATATTAAAATTAACAGTTTTTGTTAATTATTTATTACGCGGCAGAATTCTCGATAAAATATTTATTAATTATATAGATTCCTAATATGATTCGCATCCTGTTTGTGTTAATTTGTAAGCGCCTTTCGTGAGTTGCGTCTATGTAGGTCTAGAATTAGCGAAAAGGTTAATTGGATTGTTTGTACTTATACGGGTTTTAACAGAGGACATATCTGGAAAAGCATTTTAACAATTTGCTATAATTAAAAAATATATATTGGCATTAATTCCTATAATGATGTTATTAAAATGTCGTTTTAATTAAATTATAATTAAATTATATGCTATGATTGCAGAAAATATATTGTTTAAAAGTCTAATCAATAATATAATGCAAATATTTCATAAAATGAAACTGTAAAAAATATTATATAAGGTTTTCCAATAAGAGGTTTTATTTTGATGTTTAAAAAAAAAACGGGTATTTTTTAAAAGAAATCAATAAATGTTTATTTCATTGTAAAGAGGAAGATATGCCATTAACATTTGAAAACGATATCAGTCAAATGGCCGCCACGGTTACGGTTGCAGTACCACATTCTTTTCGTGGAATTTTCCATGACCAATTCGCACATTTGCGGCTGTATGTTCTCGATTACTTCACAAATTCCATCTTTAAAGTCTTGAATCGATTGTGCGTTGACCTTATCTTTTACGTGGCCCTAAAGAAAAAAGATTTAAAGTGTTGAATTACAAGATCTCGGTGGCTAATTGTAATTACTTCTTTGAGAAATAACACGGTCAGGACACTTTTCTTGCAAAATTGCGTTGTTTCGTTGCTTATGTGGCACGTAGCGCCGTCTTGCTGAAAATAAAAGTCGTCCACATCAATATCTTCCAATTCCGCCTATAAAAAATTATTAATCATAGCTCGGTAGCGCCATCCATTCACCGTAACAGATGCACCAGCCTGAATTTTGAAAAAGTATGGTCCAATTACACTGCCCGCCTAAAAACCGCACCAAAAATTGACACGTTGAGGATGCAAAGACTTTTCAACAATCGTTTTTCGATTTTCTGAGCCCCAAATGCGACAATTCTGCTTATTAACGTAGCGTGAAAATGGGCTTCATCACTGAAGATGATTTTTCAATAAAATTCCGGATCATTTTGATGGATTTGAAGGACCCAATCAGCAAAGATACGACGTTTACGGTGATCGACCGGCTTGAGTTCTTGTGTTAACTGAATTTTAAAAGCCTTAATACTCAAGTCTTTATGCAAAATACGGTGTAATGTTGTTTGTGGAATGTCTAATTTTAAAAATCGACGAGGAATCAACAAACTTAGGTTTTTTGGAGCATTTGTAGGTTTTATAACAAAATTTGAAATGTGAAAATTAAATGATTTTTATACTTTATAAAGTTTTTTCAAAGCTGATACATATATTCAAAACTGTTTCAATAACTTACAATGGTAGTTGGTTTTAATGCTGGGTAGTGTGGTGGTAATTCAAAAATTAGTGTTTGCAAAAAAACATTAATTTATGCCTTAATTAGTAATACAATAAAATAAATTGAAGTTTAGTAGTTTTGGGTGCAGATGGAAAATTGCGGTTTTTTGCAGCAGTGAAGAATAAGGTTCTAGCTTGTTATAAGTTTATTTTTTTATGCAGATTTGTATGTTGGGTTAATCTGGTGATAAACGTTGTAGGATTAGTTTGGGATTGTTATAATATAGTTCATACATTTTATGCTGTTTTATATGAGAGGTGGAATAATAGCAGCAGTTGGTTCCAGATTCGGTCAAAATTTTACAGTTTCTAGTGTTCAGAATTAATTTCGGATATTGTTTGGTAATGAGCATTTGTTTAAAATGGATATATTATGTGCAGTTGGTCGACATTTTAAATGTTTGTTTTGTAGCTATTTTGTTTATTTCTGTTGTTACTTGTTTTGACCAAAAAGAGATTCCAAGCCAGCGATTTGCCGTACAGTTTTGGCATTTCTGTTCTTGTTGCACAACATTACCATCTCCATTTCTCTACTAGTAATCAAACGGCTATACGTTGTATAAGATAAAGAAACGTCATGATGCGACAAAAATGGAGATATTTATACATTGTTTAAACGGCAGCTTGAAATCTCTAGTTATAAAACTTTTTGGTTGTCAAAAATTTTGTTGTTTCTATATGTATGGTTTCAAAAAGGTTTTTTTTTTGTGGCCGCTTATACATTTGTTACAAATTTGTTGTTTTTTTGACATACACAGTGGTCAAAGTGTGTTACTTTGTTATTTCTTTGTTTATTGTATTGCGCGTGGCTTGTAAGATTTCTAAGGCTTGAGCAGACTTTTTGTAATTCTCAAAGTTGCGCCACAATTCCGTTTTTTTAAGTGATCTCTAGTTTGACTACAAAGAGGTTTTTTAAGTTAATATTTTTGATATCTTTGTTTTGGAAATTACCAATCTTGTCATTGACAATCTTGCAACTCTCTTAACTGTTTGTAGCAGTGTAGAACATAAAGAGCACTTTTTTGCTCGGTTTTACCTCTTTTTCTTAATTGTATTTTTAGTTTTTTTAGATTTTTTGCTTTTTGTTTTGTAAAAAAAGTGTTGACAACATACTTTTGATTAACAATGTTTTCTACTGCACCAAGACACAAAAACAACAATAAAGATGATACACCAACAAAACATCATGCTTGTTATCTACAAGGTTATCAAAACAATGACATTTTTTAATGTCAATTTTAAGGCCGGTTTTGTTGTATTGTATTTTTTTATTGGTGGGTTGAGTGTAATGATAACAAACTTCAAGATTTATATGACTTTTTGATTTATTTCCTTATTGTGAGTTTTTGGGACGCAATTTTTCTTTGTTGCAAAATTTAGTTTGTGTGTGTGTTAAAGCCTTTTAGATGTTTTTACCTTGAGGTAGTTTGCTTGGAGCCTTTACCCAGTTGGTTGCTTTTAGCAAGTCATTGTTTAGGTTGTGTTTGCCAAAAATAGCTATACCGGTTTGTAAGCTTTGCATTCATTCAGCAAGTGTATTTAAGTTTCATCTTCTTACATACACCCGCGGCATAAAAGGCCCGTTCCTATTCCCATTCTATACAAGTGTTTGTTAATCTACAGTGTCTTGTTATCAGTCCTGTGAGTCTTTGGAGAGTAATACGACTCATTTGTATTACCATTGTTTTGGTATCATACGATGGTCCTGCTAGGAATAGTCTTGAATGTGGCAATCCCTTACAGCTTTTCCACAGGTTGTTGTGCTTTGTCTGAAGTTTGCTGCGGATTATTGCTTTTCCGGTCTTGTGTGGGATACCAATAACGGGTTCTGGTTCAGTAAATGTTCCATGTGTTTCTTGTTAGACAAATTGATTTACTCTGAGATTTTTTTTTATCTTTTGGTTTTTAGGTATCCATACCAAGTGAACTTTGCAAATTGTGGCTACTGTTTTCAGACTGTATATGCATATCATAACCAACTTGGATTTTATTACTAGCGATTGCAAAGCCTGCAATGCCGCTTGACTGTTTGACATGATGGTTACTGGTCTGTCATGTTCTAGTCTCTTCTCGATCATGTCTCTGGCGCACCGCTCGATGGCAGCCATCTCTGCCTGAAACATTGAGGCATATTTACCCAGAGTTAGCAAAGTTTGCTTTCTTTGGTGTTTGTCCTTGAAAATTGTTGCAGGAATTGGTTGTGATTTGGCAGTTCTTTAATGGTGAAGGTCATTTGTCATTTGATCTGTATTTTTGTAAAACTGTTCATGGTTAAATTTTCACGGTTTATATTTTAAAACTTGATCAGGAAGCGCCACATTGATCCAACATTTTTTTTAAGTTGTTTTTTATTGTCAGTACAGTCTTATTCTGATTGTTGATGTTTGTTTTAAAGGCATCTAATTTAAAGAAGTAAAGCTAATCGTATCTGGTTAGATTAAAATTTTTGTTGTAATAATATTTCATTGATCTTGTTTATAGAAAACTATAACTTTATTGCAGATCTACTTTTGCAGATGATGTAGAAGTAACTACTTTTAATTTTTTACGTAGTTGTGTGTATGGGTGTAAACAGAAAAATAATAATTAATAGTCAAACAAGTTATTTGCGTGCGGTATATTGTCTTTGTTTTTTGTTGATCTGGAGTTTTTTTTTTTTTTTTGATAAAACAATCTAAATAGATTTTAACATCGCCCTAAAGCTGCCAAATACATTGCCGCAGTTAAGTTTTGCAGGTGCACTTAGGTAAAAACAGTTCTTGTTTTACTTTGAGCCTTTTTTATTTAGAACGTGGGTGAAGGTGGTTGGTACAGGACAAATATTTTACAGTGTGCTACAAGAGCTTAAAATTTGTTGAAACATCTACTCAGACCGCATATAAAACTTTGCTCAGAAAGACTTTTTAATGGTGAACCTATTTTATAGTAGAAAAATTTGGAAAAATAAATTTGTTTTTAACTAGTCTATAATTGAAAATATTCATTGTAAAATGTTTAAAATTTTTAGATTTTAGAAAATATTCTAGATCCGATAGATAAAATGATTACAATTGTCGCACAAAGTTTTCAATTTTTACAAAATGTTTGAGAACTATTAAGAAATGTTTTCAACTTTTATAACACTTTCGGAAGATGAAAAACATTTTATTAAATGTTCTTAAACGTTCAGAAATTCATAGTCTCTTAACAACATTTTTATACTACCCGCCCGAGTGTTAGTTATCAAGGAATAAGTACGTTCCCTCTCACCAAATAACCGGATTTTATATTTTTTATAACTGCTTAACAAATAATTTCATTATTAATAATCAAAATCTTAAGTGAAAGTGAAGACCATCAAAAGTTGATAAAAAAACTAAGTTTAACAAGCTAAAAACCCAAAAAAAGATCTAAAGCTAAATGAAAGTGATTTAGTATTCACAAGAATAAAACCAGACAATGGCTAAAACACCCCCCAAAAACCAATTGTACAATTATCTAAAACGAAAGTAAACTACAACATCCTGCCTTTCGGAATTCCAAACCCAAAACCCATACAGTCAAATACAGACTTTCTATAGCATAAAAGAAGAACAGAATCTTAAATCAAAACCCAATTTAATCTAAGATCTAACAACAAGAGTCTATTCTACAAACTAAAGCCAAGATTTCAAACAACAATACTTTGGTACAAAAACCATGAATGTCAAAATAGAATGAAACGTATAAGCAAACCTAACTATAGAAAGATTGATAGTACATCAATATAGTACTTGATATAAAAAACTGCAAAGAAATGATTAAATTACAGGCTAAATCTTGATCCAGAAAACCGACAACGTAACAAAACTTAACAGTAACTTCCTCCATCAAAAATTGCAACACCAATGCTTCTGATAAATTGGACCTAAAAAAAAACTAACTACTGAACCTACCGTCAACAGAAACACTAACTATTTTCACAAAAACTCAAAGCCAAAAATGCAACGCAAGCCAAATGTCCACAAGGTTGTGTAACCGCAAAACTAATCTACTAAAAATTAAAATATAAAACCAAAGTCAAAGAAGATCAAATACAACTTAAAACTATTTATAAAACTATTACGAAATGTTCTTAAAAATCTTTCAAAAATTAGGAGACTTTGATAACTAAGACTATAAAAAATATATAGAAAACTGTGAGAATCTCAATAAGACTTTAAAAGAAAAAATAATGCAAAAATTTGAAAAAACGATAGAAAGTTACTAAATGTGATCTAGAAAACAAACAAAAAATAACAAATTTTGAACATTTACACTATAGTGTAGCTAATTTCACTTATGTTTTTAAATGTAAAGAATTTATTTACGAGGCTGTATGAACAAGGCGGCACATACCATGTTTGATAAGAAGGGACAGGTCAATCATTTTTTGCTCTCATTGTAGTGTGCAGTATTATCTTATTTTGCTTGTCTAGGTTATAAGTTTTCTTATCCAAACACACTTATGACTGGTTTAAAAACACCTTTAAGTTTAGGTTTTTGATCGCAATGATCAAGGGTTTTTTTTTTAGATTTTTTTATTTTGAAATTATAAATGTTGATTTGTAGGTTCTTAGAGAGTTTGTACAGACATTTGAAAATTGTTTTTTTTTAGTGTTTTTATTTGACCGGTTTTTAGTTTCATTTTAAGTTAGACAGTTTAGGTTTGGCATTTGGATGTGGCGGTGGTTTATGGTCTAGTAAACCATCTCAAAAAGATTGTAGCTGGGATACTTTATAGGTGCTCAAAACGTAGGTACTTGGAAGTTTGATCAAAATTTTATGGTTAGTTTGCTTAGAACGTGTAGACGTCTGGGATATTTTTAAAATATAAATTAGTCTTTTTTAACTCTCATTAACCATTTACATTTCTTATGAAATGTTCTAGAATGTTTCCACTATTGCATTATGTTTTGATAAAAAAATTGTTTAAAATGTTTTAAAGTAGAAAACATTTCCTACTTTTGCAAAACATTTTTGGTGTTATAAAATGTTCTAGAACCGCTATAAAATATTCTCAACTGTCATAAAATGTTTTAAACTGTTATATTTTTGTTGTGTTTTATTAGTTATTTTTTAATGAGGCTGTTTTGTTATCTATTTTTATATATCATTGATTTTGCAGATAGTAACTTTGGATTAGATTTTTATTTTGTTGATAAGCTAAAGTTGTTTGTTGGGGTACATAACTCACACTTTCTTTTGTATTCTGAGCAAATAAGTGGTCGATTTTGATTTATGTTTAGTCGGGTCAGTTGAGATTTATCTTTTATTTGTTGCAATTTTTTTTGTTATTGTTTTAGTTTTTTTTTCAATTTTGCTTTGATTCTGCAAGCAACGTTTATGATAATTGATAATAACAATGATAAAGATTCCTTGAGCTTTCCTTGAAATTTTGTTACTCTGACTATTTGTTGAAACTGCCGATTGGCTGGAGAAAAGCTAATAAAGATTTTGTTTCATATGCAACGTTCGTTAATTCTTTTTGTAATCGTTTTTTAGTTTCTTATCTGTTTGTTCATTAAATTTTGAGTAACATTTTGTTATTTTTTAAGTTTTATAAAAACTTGCACACATTTTTAACAGTTTGGGGTCGGATTTTGGTCTTTTTGACAATTGTTTGAAATTTCCAGGCCGGATTTTGTTGTTTCTGACATTTAATGAACAAAATGTTGCATTGCATTGTTGCGTTGCATTTTTATCCGGTTTTGGCTGGATTTAGGTTTTTTTTGAAAGTATTTTAATATGCTATTTTTGAGTTTTTATAAATAAAATGTTGCAGTTCTTAACAGTTTATGATCAATTTTAGTACTTTCTGAATATTTTTATATTTAATTGTCGGATTTTTCTATTTTTTGTCATATTGTACTTATTGACAGTTTATGACCGGATTTTGAAGAATTTTGCATTTTTCAACAATTAATAGTCAGATTTTGTGACTTAAGACGGCTTAAGTTGAAACATTCTTTAATTTAGGGGTAGGGTTTGGCTTAATCGCGTTGATTGACCGTTTTACAAAATTCTTCTGTTATTTATGGAACTTTGTTTTTTCCTCTTTCAACTTGTAAATACAATTTTTTGTATACAAGCGGATCTGTTTAAATTTGTTCTTGTGTATGTTGAAACCTTTAGGCTTGCTTTTTATAAGTTAAACTATAAACTGCTTCAGAGCGCTAATCTTGTTCTGGTGATCCAGGGTTTTAAGAAGATTGACAATCTGGTCAAACTTGGTGTATAGGTCTTTTCTGCAATAAAAAAATTAAATTAATAAATGTAATAGAATAGAATAAAATATTATTTAATTATGTTAATATGTGACTAGTTGCAATAAAAAATTCTTTTATTTGGTTGGGATTGCTTCTATTGGGTGGTAAATAAACTGCTTTTGGTGTTGACTTAATATCAAAAAATGATCTATCCTGCTTTAAAAAAAAATCAGATGTAAAATATTCTGACATGTTCTGAATTATTATAAAATTTACTCAATTTTTATAAAATGTTCTCGATCGTTTTTTTACTTTTATAATATGTTCTTGGTTGTCACAAAATGACCTAGAACCAATATAAACTGTTATAATTTGAAATATTTTCAGTTGTCATAAAATTTCTTGACTTTTATAAAACGTTTTCGATCGTCTCTCAACTTTTATAATTAGTTCTATCAGAAAATGAACTAAAATAGTCTCAACTGTTATAATTTATTTAATTATAAAATGTTTTCAAACGTTTCTACACTTTTATATTATGTTGTTGAAACTAATTTATAACTTCGAACTATTATATACTGTTTTCTATTGTCATAAAAAGTTTTAAATTATTTTCAACTCTTATAATATTTTTTTTACTTTTATAAAATGTTGTTTGTTTGTTTGTTTTTCAACTTTTATAGTTTGCTTTTGGATATATTAAAATGACTATAAAATGTGCTTACTGTTTAAAAATGTTCTAAAATGTTCTAAACTGTCATAAATATTTCTTGACATTCATAAAACGTTCTCTAATATACTTCAGCATGTACAACATGTTTTTGGATACTACAAAATAACTAAGAACCGCTATACAATTTTCTCAACTGTCAACAACGGTTCTAAAAAGTGCTCAACTATCTAAAAAATGTCTCAGATTTTATAAAATGTTCTCAATAGTCTCTCAACTTTTATAATATAAATGCGGATGCCACAAAGTGAATCAAATGTCAAAAAATGTTTTTAATTATCATAAAAGTTTTAAGATTTTTATAAATAAAGTTGAGATGTGACGAGGTAACTAGAATTAATATAAAATGTTTTCAACTGTCATAAAATGTTCTAAAATATTTTTAACTGTCACAAAAATTTATCAAATTTTCTCGAACGTCTTTCAACTTTTATAGAACGTTTAGGAATGTGTAACTAAATAACATAAAAATGTTCTGAAATTGTCTTAAAAAGATTTTGTATAGCAATAATCTACAACAATATACAATGTCTATAACTGTCATCAAATGTTTTAAAATGTTTAAAAAAAAATTTTGACTTTAAGGAAATGTTCTTGGATAACACAAAATGATCTAAAACTAACATGAAATGTTTTAAAAAGTATTGAAATGTTTTTAATTGTCATGTTTTTGTATGACACAAAATGATTTAGAACCAATTAAAATTTTTGAACTATTATGAAAAGTTCTAGAATATTTTAAATTCTCATTAATTGTTTTATGTTTTCAACAGTTTATCAACTTTTATAAAATATTGTCAAATGTCTGAAAACTTTTTTTAAAGTAATAAAATGATTTGGAACTAATATAAACTGTCGAGGAATGTTCTGTTATATTCTTAATTGTCATAATTTTTTTTTTAATTTTTATTAAACTTTCTCGGTTGTCACAAAATGACTTTAAACAGTCATAAAATGTTTTTAAATGTTTTCAACTGTCATAAAAATGACTCAGCTTTTATAAAATGTTTTTGAACGTTTCTCAATCTTTTTAATATTTCTTCGGATATCACAAAATATTTTAGAACCGCCGTAAAATGACTGCAACTGTTGAAAAATGTTTTCAATTGTTATTCTTTTTTTTCTTATGGTTTCTCTTCAACTAGTAAAGATTGGATATTATTAATGCCTATTTTATTCTATCTTTGGCTATCCTAAATAGCTCGCTAGCGCAAGATATTCCTGTCCTTTCTCTTATATTTTGTAAGCATAATTTTTTACGTCTTCCTACTGCTCTGCTACCTTCAATCATCCTTATCATGATCTTCTGCAGAAGCTCGTACCGGTTATGTTGCATTATATGACCTAGGTATTGCAGATTTCTTTCTCTAATCATATTCGGTTCTGTTCTGTTTTCGGTTCTGTTCCCATTCTGTTAAGTACTTTGACGATATTAATTTTTTTGACCCAAGATATTTAATCAATTTAACCACATTTTGAAAACTTTGAGTCGCTGTTTGGTGTTCTTTTTGACGGTCCAGGCTTCACATTCATACATAACAATAGGCCAAATATAAGATTCTGACAGTCTTGCTCTTAGTTTAATGTTAATGTTATTATTGCATCATCTCCTGAATATACTTGCTCTTGCAATTTCTATTCTGGTTTTTATTTCGTCCTTACTTACCCTTTCTTCGTTATTATTTTTGTACCCTGTTTAGACTTTCTCAATTGTTATAAAGTTATATAAAGTTTTTTTAGAATGCTTGAGCTGTTCTAGAACTGGTATTTGTTCTGAAATATTCTGAAGTTTTGATTGTAAATTTAATTTATTATAATATTAAATAACAAATATTAGCCAGAAATTGCTTAGTATGCACATCTACTGCATGTAATTTGTCTAATATTGCAAATAAAATCTATCAATTCATAATTTTATAACCTTAACTTACCAAAAATCGCTTACAAAATGCATTTATTGTTGGAAATTAATTAAAAATCGCTCAAAAAACACATAAATCAATCAAAATGACTTGAAACATTCAAAAATGTTCAAAATTCACTCAGAAAACACATTTATCGTAAGCGATTTATTAGAAATCGCTTAGAAAACAGAATTTTTGTCAAATATTTGCCAGAAATTGCTTAGTATGCACATCTACTGCATGTAATGTGTTTAATATTGCTAATAAAATCTATCAACTTATAATTTATTAACCTCAACCCAAGAAAATTCGCTTAAAAATGCATTTATTGTTAGAAGTTGTTTAAAAATCGTTCAGATATAGTTTGAAAATAAACAAAATCTACTTGAAAAGCTATTATTTCATGTAATTTGTGAAAAATTGCTTATAATATTAATTTATTGTTAGATAACATTCTTAAATCGCTCATAAAATGCATAACAATAGCTTAGAAACGTTTGAACATATTCAAAATTTACTAGGAATTGTCATTTATGGCATGTTATTTATCAAAAATTGCCAAATATACGCATCTACTGCATGTAATTGCTTAAATATTGCTCATAAAACCATCAAATTATAATTCACTAAGCTTAAGTTATTAAAAACCGCTTACAAAACTCATTTTTGTAAAAAAAAAAATATATATAAAAGTTAAGCTCTGAAAAACTTGAAAATGTTAAAAATGCTTGAATAATTCAAAACTCATTTGTTATTGCATATGATTGATCAAAAATCGCTCAGAAAACAGATGAAAATGTTGGATATTAGTTAGAAATCGCTTACAGAACGCATTTATTTTTAAAAAACGTTCAGGAAATGCATAAATTGTTAAAAATTAATAAATCCTGTCTCGAATGCTCGAAATTTACGCAAATAATATTTATCGCATGTAAATTATTAGAAATTGAAGAGAAAACACATTTATTGTAAATTTTTTATCAAAAATCGCTTACTATGTCACATCTACTGGATGTTATTGATCTTCAATTGCTCATAAAATGCATCAATTCATATTTTATAAGTCTTTAACCATAATAAATCGCTTATAATACTTTTTTATGATTAGAAATGAATTAAAAATTGCTCAGAAAATGAACAAATGTGTTTAATGTTTATAAAAATTAGCTCAAAAACTCTTGAAAATATTTAAGAGTTACTCAAAAAGTGTTTATCGCTTGTAATTAATTAGAAAACTAATTTATTGTTGATGTTAATCTAAAAACCGCATAGAATGGTGCATATTCTGCATGTTTGATTTTAAATTAGTTAATCAAAACGCATTTATGTATTAATCATCAATCTTAATCTATTAATATTGCTTACAATTTATACAATTAATAAAAATGAACTAAAAATGCAAAATTGTTAGAAATTGCTCGGAATTTACATAAAAATTGCTGAGAAAATATTTACAGTAAAAAACGTAACTCGCACACAAATTAAACGTTGTTCCTACCCACCCACCCAACCGTTCGTTATCAAAAGAATTGTGGTTACACAATTTTCTCATATCTAAATCCAAGCACACAAGAATTGGGACAAACAATAGATCCTATAATGACTAACACTTGGACGGTGGGTGGGTCACAGTAGAAAAGAATTATGCTAACCCAATTCTCTCAAATTTAAATCCAAGCACACAAGAGGTGGGACAAAGAATATATCCTTTAATAACTAACACTCGGGCGGGTGGGTGGGTTACAGTAAAAGAAGAAACTTGCCTACAAATTACTATCTTCCTATCCAAGCGTTCGTTATCAAAAATTGGTTTTGATTTGTTTTTTTTTGTTTTTTTTAGTGCGTTTATTTTGGTGATGAAAAAATTTTCTCTAGAAAACTGCTATTTGTGGTTAAATACTTAAAAGTTTTATGCGATTTGTCTTTTAATGATTCTGCAATTTTTGTTGTAATACTATGTTTGATTAATGTTTTTTCTATTGAAATGTTGACTAATTATAGTTTTACTGCTAGTCCACTACTGTAGATGCTGTAGAAGTGACTACTTTCTAAGATATTCACGTTGTTAGGCAAAGTTTGCTAGGTAAATCTGTGTACAGAAAAATAACAAATAATAGTCAATTAATATAATCAATAATTTCTGTTCTTTGGAGTAAGTTTGAGAAAATAAACTCTGGTGACTTAAAAAGTTTTAAATTGATTGAGTTAATCAAGGTTCTTGTGAAGTTTTACGTTATACTTAAACAGAGGCAAATGCTGCATCTTTTTGGTATCTGGTTCAGAGTATTTTAGTCAAATCATTATTAGAAATAGCCAAAAAATGTATTCAAGTATAGAAATAAATGCGTTTTTAAGTACTTTTAAATGCATTCTATTGCTATTTGCAAATGTAATTTGACTAAAATACTTTAAACAAATATAGTTTAATTATTTTTGAATGTAGTGGTGAACTGGGATTTATTATTTTTTTGATGCCACTTTCATTTGTGTCGCACGCCTACAATAATCTCTCCACTTTTTTCACATTGTTATAGTTTTGAAAGTAAAGTTTTTCTGACTTTTGGACAGTAGTTACTTCTTACGATGTTGCGTAAGGTTAAATTTCGCCTTGGATGTTCAGCGGCATTGCCATTGTGGTGCTGTGTTATTACTTTTTTCTGCGTTTTAGGCAATACCTTAAAATGATAAGTTGGTTTGTCAGGCGTAGCAAAGATGGTGAGGTGTTGGCATTTCTTTATGATCAGATGTAGTTTGGAGAAAACGGCCGTTATTCTAAATTGTTTTAAAGTTTTCTGGATTTTGGGTAATGGGGCAACTTTATCTCTGCTGGTCTTATTGAGGTTCCAAAAATTGACGCAAAACAAACGTTTTTGTTTTTGATGATAACTGAGAAAAAAATGCCAGGGTTTTTTTTATAAGGCTGCGCTCTCTCATCAATTTTGTCCAAATATTTTTTGAATTATAAGTTTTTTTACTAGATTTTAAAATTTGCAAAATCTATTATTTGGCGGCCATTTGTTTAATTTTAATTATATTTGGACGCAATTTTGGAATTACATTTTGACATTCTTGATACATGTTTTCAGTAAATTTTATAAATTTTATTCAAACCATTTTCCGAATTATTCTTAGTTTTCTACAAGATTTTAAAATTTGACAGATTGATTATTTGACGTTCATTTTGTTAAATTTAATTATATTTAAACGCTATTTTAGAATTACTTTTTGATATGCTTGACACAAGGTTTTAGTAAATTTCATCAATTTTGTTCAAACATTTTTTGAATTTTTCTTAGTTTTCTACAAGATTTTAAAATCCGCCAAATCTATTATTTGGCAGCCATTTTGTTAAAATTTTATATATTTGGACGTTATTTTGGAATTACTGTTTGACATGCTTGATACATGTTTTCAGTAAGTTTTATAAATTTTGTTCAAACATTTTCCAAATTATTCTTAGTTTTCTACAAGATTTTAAAATCCGGCAGACCTATTATTTGGCGGCCATTTTGTTAAATTTAATCATATTTAGACGCCATTTTGGAGTTACATTTTGACATGCTTGGCACATGTTTATAGTAAATTTTATCAATTTTGTTCAAACATTTTCTGAATTAATCTTAGTTTTCTACAAGATTTTAAAATCCGCCAAATCTATTATTTAGCGGCAATTTTTTTAAATTTAATTATATTTGGCCGCCAGTTTGGAGTTATGTACATTCTAGCATGCTTGATACATGTTTTCAGTAAATTTTATAAATTTTGTTCAAACATTTTCCGAATTATTCTTAGTTTTCTGCAATGTTTTAAAATCCACCAGATCAATTATTTGGCGGCCATTTTGTTAAATTTAATTACATTTGGACGCCATTTTGGAATTACATTCTGACATGCTTGATACATGTTTTTAGTATATTTTATCAATTTTGTTTAAACATTTTTTGATATTCTCTTAGTTTTCTACAAGATTTTAATATCCGCCAAATCTATTATTTGGCGGCAATTTTTTAAATTTAATTATATTTGGACGCCATTTTGGAATTACATTTTGACATTCATGATACATGTTTTCAGTAAATTTTATAAATTTTGTTCAAACTTTTTCCGAATTATTCTTAGTTTTCTACAAGTTTTTAAAATCCGTCAGATCTATTATTTGGCTGCCATTTTGTTAAATTTTATTATTTTTGGACGCCAATTTGGAATTACATTTTGACATGTATCATTTATGTTTTCAATAAATTTTATAAATTTTATTCGAACATTTTTCAAATTATTCTTAGTTTTCCACAAAATTTTAAAATCCGTCAAATCTAATATTTGGCGGCCATTTTGTTAAAGTAAATTATATTTAGACGCCATTCTGGAATTACATTCTGACATGCATGACACATGTTTTCAGTTAAATTTATCAATTTTGTTTAAACATTTTTTGAATTATTCTTAGTTTTCTACAAGATTTTAAAATTCGCCAAATTTATTATTTAGCGGCCATTTTGGTAAATTTGTTTATATTTGGACGCCATTTTGTAATTACATTTTGACATGCTATACACATATTTTCAGTAAATTTTATCAATTTTGTTCAAACATTTTCCGAATTATTCATAGTTTTCTACAAGATTTTAAAATCTTTCAAATCGATTATTTGACGGCCATTTTGTTAAATTTAATTATATTTAAACGCTATGTTGGAATTATATTTTGACTTGCTTGACACATGTTTTTAGTAAATTTTATCAATTTTGTACAAACATTTTCAAATTATTCTTAGTTTTCTACATGATTTTAAAATCCGTCAAATCTATTATTTGGCGGCCATTTTGTTAAAATTATGTATATTAAGGCGCCATTTTGGAATTACATTCTGACATGTTTGACACATGTTTTCAGTAAATTTCATCAATTTTCTTTTAATATTTACTGAATTATTCTTAGTTTTCTACAAGATTTTAAAATCTGTAAAATCAATTAATTGGAGGCTATTTTGGTAAATTTGATTATATTTGGACGTAATTTTGGAAATACGTTTCGACATGCTTGACATGTGTTCTGTAAGTTTGATCAATTTTTTCGCATTTTTTTTTTAATTTATTCTCAGTTTTTTACAAGATTTTAATCTCCGTAAATTCTATTAATTTGTGGCCATTTTGTTAAATTTGGTTATATTTGAACGCCACTTTAGAAATTGGATTATGACATGCATGACACATATTTTTAGTAAGTTTGATCAATTTTCTCGCAATGTTTTCTGAGATATTCCTAGTTTTCTACATGATTTCTATCTTTAAAAAGTCATTTTATTGGCCGTCATTTTATTAAATTTAAACATATTGGGACTCCAATTTGGAATTATATTTTATAGTGTTTGACACATCATGGTTTTCAGTAAACTTTATCAATTTCTTCCCAATTTTTTCTGAATTATTCTTAGTTTTCTACAAGATTTTTATCTTTGTAAAGTCAATTAATTGGCCGCCATTGTGTAAAATTTGTTTATATTTAGACGCCATTTTGAAATTACATTCCGACATACTTGACACATGTTTTCAGTAAATTTTATCAATTTTCTCTAAATATTTTTCAAATTATACTTAGTTTTCTACAAGATTTTAAAATCTGTAAAATCAATTAATTGGAGGCCATTTTGTGAAATTTGATTATATTTGGACGTTATTTTGGAAATGCGTTTTGACATTCATGACACAGGTTTTTAGTAAATTTGATTAAATTTTTTTTAATTTTTTTGAATTACTGCCAGTTTTTTACAAGATTTTAATTAATGCGGACATTTTAGTATTAAAAATTGCAACTAGATGGCAAACCAGTCTTTCGTTTGATTATTTATTACGTAAAATTGCCATTTTAGAAATTGGATTTAGACATGATTGCATGTTTTTAGTAAATTCTGCAAGTGTTAAAAGTCTTTTATTTGGAAGAGAGGTAGGTTATATAAAATTTCTTGATATATTTTTTTGATTTCAGATAACTTTAATTAAAATTTGTGAACAACTTTGTATTTGCTTAACAATTAATTAATAATTAAATTTATGATGTTTTTATTTTTAGAACCAAAAGTGAGCGCCGCTACATTCTGCAGGGTTTTTCCATTCCATTTAATGTTCGACAGAGAACTAAAAATAATCCAGACAGGTTCCACCGTGGCTAGGGTCATGCCTAAAGTGACATCTCCTGATTGCAAATTTACCGACGTTTTAGATGCGGTAAGATATTTATGAAAATATAATTTACATATTAAAGTATTAATTAATATAAATTTATTAATACTATACTAAAAAATAATTAAATTATTAAATTCAATTTAACACCGCAAACAAATATTGCATTATCATATTTTGGCATTGTTTAAAACTCTTTGTTTTATTTGCTAAATATGTTATAATAATCTGTTTCCTTTCTACATTTGGCAACGCACACATTAGCCAATTTCAATTTGGAAATATCCTCAAGTAATTAGCAACTAAATTTCGCATCATTGACTGGCCAATCACTAAATATTATTATATGTCATTAGGACACAATTTTGCAATAAATTTGCGTAATTTTTTATTTATTTATTAATAAAATTAGCAACGCTGCTATAATAAAACCAAATTGAAATAAATTTGATTGATTTTCTATTATTGTATTAGGAAATATTGTAATTTTTGATTAATATTGCTTTACATATTTGGTAAAATTGGCCGCTTTCCAAGTTTACGTTTTCCTTGCCTAAGGCCAATGGTCGCAAGTGGTCAGTGACTTACACACATGTTGCACTTTGCAGATGGAGTTGCAGTTACAACAAGCCCCGATTAAAATAAAAATATAGCAGCGGCCTCGTCGTGATTTATGAGAATGATTATAATACGCTTGGGGCAGTAGCCCAACAAGATTAAAAAAGATAAATTCCAGATAATAAAGTAACTTCTTGTTATTTTTATTTGGTTTTATTGCAGTAGAGCAACAGGATTTCAATTTTATCTTCAATTTTTACATTAAATTATAAAGATAATATAATTTTATTTTAATAATAAAAACTAGTATAAGGTAAAAATTTAAAAAAAAATTTTTATTGTAATACTATTAGATAATAATAATCAATGATAAATTACAAAATATACACTAATTAATAACAAATAAAAATAAAATAAAATAACTGGTGGGGAGTTAACAGAAGGGGTAGATAAGTAAAGCAACCAAATGCAATTAATGATTATATTATTGACATCTTTTAAATTATTTATAATTATTTTAACTGCAAAACTTTGTATAAGATAACTATAATAATGCTATTTAAAAAAATCTATTTTTTGACCTTTAACTTTTCAGAAACAGTATAATTTACCGTATTTATAATAACAAGTAGCTGTAATGTTGCACCCAATAAATAATAACGATTTATCTAATCTTTGCACTTTTATTTTAGGTGCGTCCTCACCTGGAACTCACTTTCGAGAACATACTTGCACATATTAATACGATTTATGTGTTGAAGACGTTGCCCGGTGTAATGGAAGTGAATGCGCCGCCAGAGTATTGTTCATTGCGTCTCAAAGGTCAGATGATGTATGTACCGGAAACGGATTATATTATATTTCTCTGCTATCCGAGCGTTATGAACCTAGACGATCTTACAAGGTATGAATGATTTTATTTTGTATTGATCCTTGACTTCTTGCTAATTGTAAACAATGCAGCTTTCGTTTTTTTGCAATTTTTTTGCATGTTAATTGTTGGGTAAATTTCAAATTGTTGTCAAATATGCTGCAGGTAGTTAATATTATAACAGAATTTTTATTTCAAAAAATTAAATAAATGAAATAGTTATTTGTATGTTCAGATATGTGACTGATCTAAAGTACTTGCGTCGCGTTGTATTCTTTTATCTGAAAGGATTATTTTACTTAAATTTATGGAAAATTTAAAAACAAAGTTCTTTTGTTGGCGGGAAACACTTTAGTTTACTTGGTATGCAGGTTTATAAATGTCAAGGCAACTGGTGTCATAGTATATAGTTGACTACTATAAGATTTTAAGAGTTGTTGGGGATGTTTTAAAATTTGGGCAGCGCAACACAGTTTAACACCTTTGAACAAAAGTTTGTAAGTCTACTTATACTTATCCAGTCTGCCAATACTGCTCTGACAGTTTTTTTTTCTGCTGGAAGTTACAAAAACTTTATTGCAATCTATTTTATAATCTTGGATACCTAATTTTGTTGTCGACCTGCTTTACGGTCTAATTAGTATGAAGTCATTTTATAACAATAAACAGCCACTGCAAAAGTCTTAACGTTGGAATCTAGATTTTGGCAGTTGAGTTCAAGATGGTGTTAGCGCGCGCCTGCAACACTAACATTAAGTATAAAGTGTTTTTCATTTGAGCGCTTCATGCACCAGGTGCGTTAGAAGTCGAGACTATTTTCGATGTATGTTTGAATTGAAACGATTTTACACGGACAAGAGCATCTCACACTTGACAAACGCACCAGAAAATATTGGGTCTAGGACACTTCGGCGCCGCCATTTCGGCGCGGCCGTTTTGGCGCGGCCAATTCGGCGCCGGCCGTTTGGGTGCTGGCCGATTTGGCGCCGGCCGTTTCGGCGCCAAAACTTTTCACCGCCGAAGTGTCCCATTCCGGAAAATATTTGGCGTTTGTGGAACGTTTTCTACCTTGAAAACCCAGTTGAGTTTTGTTTGGAAGCAGTCGGTGGTCTATATATTATAAAAATAAACTATAGTCTAAGAAACAGTGAAAAACGTTGTACATCTGTTTATGATTATTTGTTACATTAATAGAATATTTTGCTGTAATAGTTTGTAGTAGACTACACTATTGCTGACTGGTCTTTATTTAATAGACAGTTGAGCTCAAGTTTTGCTGTAGGTGCTTTTGTAGGCAAACAAATATTATCAGCATTAGACTTTTGTTTATTATTTTTTGAATTATAATATAATATTTTACATTGTCTATGTGACTTATTTTAGAAAACATATCAGTATCTTTGGTAAAGGTTAACAACAATGTAAATCTTGGTTGAAGGGGTTTTTTAATTTATTAGCAGTTTTTTGCTGTTCCGACAATGATTTTTTTTTTTATAAAATCTGTTTTGGAGCAAATTCTTCTTCTTTGTACTAAGACTTGTAGATGATGACAGCGTTTTTTTGCCGTGGTCTGTTAAGTTTTGTTTGAACTAAGATTTTATTAACAGCAGTTTTTTAAGCTGGTTTTTTAATTTTATTTGGTTCCATGTGCCTGGGGCGGTGAGATATATTTTTATGCTTTTTTTTATTCAATTTTTTTTTCTTGAACTAAAACTTTTTTTTTTAAGTTTGTAGATGATGACTGCATTATTTTGCTGGAATATATTTTTATTAAGTAAATGTTTTGTTAATGTCAACAAATTTTAATGATGATTTTGTTGTTTTTTGGGTTGTTTTTGTTTTGGATTGTTGGTTTGCTTCTAGCAAGGCGTAAAGTTTGTAGGTTGTTAGTTTAATCTAGTGTACCTCTGCTTTGTTGGTGCTAGGCATTAGGATTTTTTTAGATAAAATGTTTCTACTGTCACTTTGACACCTGATTGAAAAATGGCTATGAGAGGTAGGTTGATGTAAAAAGTACGTTGTTTTGGCTGTTGGTGCAGATTAAGCAAGCTTCAATTAGTAGTTTCTAGTTTTTAGTTTGGTTAAATAACCACGTCATGGCTAGATTAAAACTATGGCATATAAGTAGAGTATTCAATTTTTGATAGAAAAAAAGGTATAGACGGAAAGATGTTTAGTTGGAACGCGCTATGCTAAAAAATAAGTTAGGTTAGGTTTTTTTGCAACAACCTTTTTTGTTTGCTTATGGATGGATAATGTTTAAAAGATTAAGTGTCGGATTTATCTTAGATTGGTCAAATAACTACGTCGGAGCGTGTTCTAACGTCTAAACTCTACACATAGTGATTAAAAGTACGGCGTATAAATAGTGCATGAACATCCCAATAGAAGAAGATGAGTTTAAGCTGAAAGATGATTGGATAAAATGCGCAAATAACCTGTTAGGTTAGGTTAGGTTAAGTTATTGATTAAAAATACGACATATAAATAGTGCATGAATGCTCTTTAGGATAGTAAAAAGGATAAGTGTTGCTGAAAAGATGTGTAATCTGATTAATTTGTATTCAAGATGTGTAGTGCTTCTGTGAAAATGTAAAACGTGTGTATGTGTGTAAGTATAATGTTGGTTTGCCGATTGAAGTTTTAGCATATGTGCTCTTTTGCAATGTTCCGTGAGTTCTGTTAATGGATGTTTGCCATACTTTTGGTAACTTTTTTTGGTTTATTTTTGATGTGGTGACAAGGTTTTTAATAAGAGTTTTGAGCGTTTTTGTCTACTAATCTTATCCGCGGCCTGGTGTGAGAGTGCTGCGTAATAAGTGTTTGTGTTTGTGTGTGATGTTTAGTATGTTAATACAAATTTTGTGGTTTTTAACGAGCGATCAAATTGTTTTTGCTTGTTTGCTTTTTTATAAGCGTTGACAGAAGTGGTAGCAGTTTAGTTTTTTTGTTTCTTTAGCTACTGAATAGTGTCAATACTTTGCTTTATATTATTGGTTAAAGAAGAATATATTTAAAAGACTGGGTTTTGAAAGACAGAGTATTGGATTTGATTTAGTTTGGTCATATAAACTAACCTTACCGATTAACCTTTTTCTTATGGGTTTAACTAGAAGTTTGAGTTCTTGTAATATATAGTTTTTGGTTTGAAGATTTTGGAAAAAAAATTGGGGGGTTTGGGTTTGCCGTGTGTTAAAGTGATTGTTTTGGTTTTTGTATGAGGCTAAAAATTTTGTGACATCCAGTGATGAGAATTATTTGCAAGTGTAGTGTGATTATGTTAGTGTACAGTATTTCTTGGAGAAAAGACTATTTTTTTATTTTATTTTATTTGAACGTTTTGTGTTGTTATGTGATGTGTGGCTAGTATCATTCTTTAAATTGCAACTTATTAGTACCGTTTTATAAGTACTATGCGGGAATAACAAAATTGGGATCCTACTACAAACATTTGTTTGTACTAAACTGGTTGCGACTATACCCATTTTGTATTTTTTTTTTATTAGTTGTAGTGATGGTGAATGGCCGTGTCCATGAATTGGCATTAGACTAGTTGGCTAACGCAAATCAGATAGTGTAGCCAATTTACTTTATGTAGAGACACGTGTAGATTTGATAGATTGATAGAATAAAATTTATTGTTATAAGAAACAGCAACCCAAGTTTTTTAAACTTTGCTATGTACGAAATATTGAGCACATAGTGAATATGATTATACAAAACTTTATTGGCAACATTTACACAATATTTTCTGCTTAACGCTAGAGAATTGCCGAGTTAGTCGCCCCGTCCTGTTGTGGTGCCACTAGTAGTATTGTTATGGAAAAATATTAAATCCTATCACATCTACGAGAATATCAGTAAACTTTACTCTCTAGAAAAATATAAACACGTACAGCGCCGTTTTTAAATTAAAATTAGTTTTTATAGGACAAAACGCCAAACAACTCAATATCCAAACGATAAGATTTTAGTCATTACTTTTTTTATATGTTGAACTACATACAATATTCTATGTCTTCATGTTTTTAGATAAAGATTTGAAATTATATTTAAAGAGTAAAAAAGTAACAAAAAACTAATTTAAAACGTCACTTTTTAAAAATTAATGGCAAAGAAACGACTTATTGCATCTAATTTCTACAAGTTTGAAGACACAGATTGGACTTTCTTCTACAATGTGTGAAAATTTTATTCAATTATATTCAGGCGTTTTCTTGCTGAGTTGATGCTGTGAACCCTTATAATAGCGCAATAATTCTCTCCCCCCCCCCCCTTAACTTGTTTTTTTAATTCAAACAAAAAACTTTTTGCAAACAGTTTGTGAGTAAATTAAAGAACATATACTTTAAATTGCTTTTCTTTTACTTAAGATGGAGTTTTTTGGATTTTTAATCAGGATTTTATTGTTTTATAAGTTTTTTTTTAAATATTTTTACTTTAGTGGTTTTTACATTATTATTGTGTAAAGTGGACACTTTTCAACAATTCTTTATATTTTGAAATACTGAATTACAAAAGTTTGCAAAAATATTCTACAATATTAAACATTAGAAACTATTTTTGAGCAAATTCTTTTTACAGTTTCTCAGGTTTTTATTTTGTTTTTTTGCAGTTTTAAAAAAAAAATTAGAGTTTTTATTATTATTCTAGTTAATATTTTTTTAATTATTGTTATCTAAAAGGTTTTTAAATTATATGACAGTTATAAACATTTAATAATAGTTTTAGAACATTCTGCTACATTTGAAAATATACATTTTAAAATATTTTATAAAAGTTTTACAATGATCTGTAAGAATAAGAATCAGTATATTTTACAGTTCAAAAAACTTTATGTTAGTTCTAGAACATATCATGCAATACATATTTTTATATAAAAGTTAAGAACATTTTGTGACATTACACGACAATAGTTCTGTAACATTCAAAAGCATTTTATGATTGTTGAAAAGATTGTAGAACATTTTATAAAAAATTTATAACAATTTTTAAGGATTATTAACAATTAAAAACTTTTTTTAACAGTTCTGAAAGTGACATTTTAGAACATTTGACAACATTTTATACCAGTTCTAGAACAAAAAACTTGTTTGGTAGTTTTCAAACTTTTTACTACTACTACTGAGAACGCTTTGCAACAATTGAGAATATTTCAAAACATTATATGACAGTTAAGAACATTTGACAATAGTTCTGTGATATTTGAAGAGTTTTTTATGATTGTTGAAAACATTTAATTTTTTTTACTGTCAATTTGTTGGTAAAACTGCCAATTCGTTTAGCAACCCTTAAATTGTTCTTAAAACTGTCAGTATCAAATTGTTGGAAAAACTGTTAAATAATTGCTAAAATTATCAATTAAATGTCAAAACAATCCGCTGACAAATTGATAAAACTATTAAGTTGTTGCTGAATTGTCCAAACTGTTAATTGTTTGTGCATTATTGTCAGTTGTTATTATAATTTCTTATTTTGTTAAGCAACAAATTGTCAAATTGTAAATAAAATGTAAAATTCTTGACGAATTTGTAAAATACTTAAAAAACTTGTTGATTGTATCAAATTATTGTCAATCAATTGTCAAATTGTTGATAAAGTTGTTAGATGTTAAATTATTACTGAACTGCCAATTAGTTGCTAAACTGTAAAATTGTTAACTCTTATTTTGTTGATTAAACTGTTCATTTTGACATTTTGCAACAAATTTAAAAAAATAAGATTAGTACGTTAGAGATAGAATAATGGTGGGTTGGTCATTCCAAAATGGATAGTATAAACTAGTGTTTCTTCTTACATTCCCAATTGTTTGTTATTAATAAATTAAAAGATTTTCTTTTCTGAAAGCATCATTACAAACGAGCAGTATAAACTGTAGTGTTCACTCACCCGCCCAAGTGTTTTTGTCATTAATTTATGATTACCATCAAGTAGTTTGAACTAGAGTGCTAAAAGTTGTTATTACACCTATTCTTTAAATATAGAAACTTCTAATTTTTGCAGTGTAAAGTAACATCCAGTTTTTTAGCAACATACTTAAACGGGCAAGTGGGCATTACAGTTTAACCTACTCTACTTGATAGTGATCATGATTTAGAGACCCAACTACTCACTCAAAAATTGGTCATCAAAGATTAGTATCACCACTTACTGTTTGAATATAGAGACTTGTTTGCCTGCTACTATCGAAAGCATCTGTTTTGGGTTTAAAATGCAGGCCAAAAATTGTCTTTTTGGCCTTGTGCTTAAATTATTAGCGGTATTTGATTGGCTGTGAATCACAATTTTGACAGATTTATAAACATTAAAAATAATGTTTTTAATTGGGGCAGACAAAAAAAGTGTAACTTATGACAAGAGGAACTCAAGTTTAAATCAAGTTTAATATTTTTAACAATATATAACCGGATTTTGTATGTATTTTTTATGTTTTGCGTCAAAATTTTTGTATATTGTTATTTTAGATCTACATTTATTATTTTTTGTACAGTTGTCCATTTTTGTACCGGGTTTTTTATAATTGAATGTTGATTTTTTTTTTGTAATTCTCAAATTTTGAAGCCGGATTTTAGTGTTTCTAACATTTTTTACTAAATTTGGTACTTTTCTCACAGTTTTAGAATTTTCTGACAAAATTTTTGGATTTTGGCTTTTTATAATTCAATTTTGTTATTTTAAACATTTTATAATTGAATTTTAGTATTTTTAGCGCATTTCCTAAAATTATTGGCTAGATATTAATAGACTATTTGTGCCTTGTTTTTAATAGTTTGCTGTTGTATGAATATTTGCATTATTGACATTTATTGAACAGATTTTGGTACTTTAAATTAGAATTTTAAGTTTTTTCTTTTACAGAAATTTGATATTTTTAGTTATTTATAGCCAGACTTTGTGGATCAAATTTTGTTAAGATTTTACAAAGTTAGAACGGTTTAAAGAAAGCAAAATTTTGCGATTTTGCTAAATTTACGGATTTTTTTAGAATAATGTTTATAGCTTAATATATCAAAATGACTGCCACAATATTTAACACAAAAATATAGGTTTTAAAGTACATGTAATAAGGAATAATTTGAGCCATTGTAAACCTTTTTATCTTTTTCCAGAAACCCTACAATTGAGATACAAAATAAGCTAACAAAGACGATTTATTGTGAAATTTTTGACCTTAAAATGTGTGTCATTTTGAACAGGCGATATTTTGAGGTCAAAAATTTTGGAAATCTCATTTTTTTTTAATTCATATTTTGATCCCTGAAAATTTGAGCAAATTCAAAGAAGTCGACTTTTTTAAATTAGTCGAAAAGTAATGGAATTACCCTTAAACTAAAATGCCCACTTACCCACCCAAAAGTTTGTTAACAAGAAATTGAAAATTTCTTTTTTCTGCAAACATTATAATTCTCTTTATTCAAGAAAGAAGAAAACAATTTTTGATCACCAATATTTGGTCGGGTAGGTAAATCACTTTAGATTATAATTACTATCGAGTAGTTTTAACTACTGAAATACCCATCTACCTACTCAAAACTTTGCTAATAAGAAATCAAAAGTGTCTCTTCGTTAAAAGTTTTTTTATCTAAGATAAATACTTTCTTGGTAACCAACACTTAGGCGGATGAGTGAGTTACTGCAGATCATGATTAAAGAATTAAGAAGTTTTAACTAGAGGGGCCACCCACCCGCCCAAGAGTTTGTTAACAAGAAGTTAGAATTTATTGCAAGCGTTGGTAGTTTTTTAACCAAAGAAAGAAGAAGTAATATACAATCTTTCAATGATCAACACTTGAGGGAGTGGTAAGTCAGTCCAGATGTCCCTTAATCAGAGGAAAAATTGCAAAATTCTTTTTTAAAATATCAAAAATAACAAAATTTTCTGGGGTTGTGGTTTGGATTGAAGATGTTGTCCACTTTTCTGACTGTTTGTGATTTAATTTGTTAACCACAAACACTTTGGTGAATGGGCAGTTTAAATTATTTGGGCGAGTAGTTTGGATTGGTATGCTCATGCACGCTGGGTGGACGCAAACCAAACTTAAATTTTGTGGGAGTGTGGTTTGGATTTGTGTGTTAGATTACAAACATTTGTAGTAGATTGGAGTTTCCACAAAAATTCAAAAATCTAAACTGTTAAAATGTGTAAAAATCTTTATGAAATGTCAAAAATTTAGTTATAAAATATTAAAAATATTAAAAAAAAAAACTAAAATCCAACTATAAACTGTCAAAAAGTTTAAATTTTAATTTATAAAATGTAAAAAAATAGCAAAATCAGTCTATAAAATATTTAAATACTGTCAAAAAATACCAAAATTATAATTAAATTGTGTTTACAAAAGTTTCAAATAGCAAAATCCGGCCATAAAGTAAAAAAAAAAAATCTATTCATAAAAAGTCAAAAATAGTTAAATTTGGTTATACATCTCAAAATATTTCCAGATAAAACAGAAGAAGTTTAGCCTAAAAAGGTTGAAAAGTCTAACATTTTATTAATAGTCGAAATTTGCAATTTTTGATACTTTGATACATTTAAATATAGTTGATAACTGTTTAAAAATGCAACATTCTATTTATGAAAAATCAACATGGTAAAATTCAATCATAAAATATAAACATATTAAAAAAAAAATACAAAGTTTGGCAAAAAACGGTTGAAAAGTTCAAAATGTTGTTCAAAAGTAGCAAAATCCGGCCTTAAAGTTTTAAACAATCATAAGGATGCACCAAAATTTGGCTATCAAATGTTACAATAAGTTCAATTTTTTATGAAATGAAATCTAACTTTAGTTTAAAAATATACAAAAAAACGTTAAGATTTGGTTCTAAACTGTTTAAAATGCAAAATTCTTTTTACAAGAAGTTCAAAATAGTAAAATCTGATCGTAATTAATTCAATAATTTTAAAACAAAACAGAAATTTTGGCAAAAACAATTAAAAACTGCAACATTCTTTTTATAAAATATTAAAACAGCAATATTCGGTCTTGAAATTATAAATTATTGTCAGAATGCACCAAAATGTGGCTATAAACTGTCAAAAAATGCAAAATTTTATTCACAGACTGTCAAAAATAGACGTCAAAATGGCCCTGTATGCTTTTAGGCTCATTCACAATGCAGACTGCAGACATTTTAATTTTATTTTCAGAATTTTAAAAAAAAATTAAAAATGGCATGTTCCTTAAAATTATGTTATTGTTATTAAGATTTTCCAAAAATTAATTTATTATTGATAACGTTACCAGTTGATGTTTTGCAATTTTTTCTTACTTATGTCTACTACAGTAAGGTTTTTAGATTTTAGTGTCAAACGTTAGTTCCTAATATTTTATTTAGTGTTTTGCCATCTCTTGAATAGTACAATCAACATTTTGCTTAGGTTTACTGAAAACCCTTTCTTTTTGCATCACAGTATTTAGTGCACTCTGTTATCATCTATGACACGGTTCTTTTAAATTTCCCATATGCAAAGATAGTGAGATCTGCGTAACCTAGGGCAAAGATGTCGTTGAATAAGTACAGCTAACTCTAAATCTTTATTTTAAAAAAACTTTAAAAGTCTTTTTAATTTGTCCAGAAAAGAAGAAGTAAAATCAAATTTTTTGATTACCAATTTTAGGTGAGATTATGATTACCATCAAGTAGAATAATCTGGAGTGCGCACCTACCCGCCCATGATTTTGTTATCAATAAATTGATTATTTTTTTAATATTAAATATTTTGATAACCAACACTTGGGTAGGTAGATGAGTTACTTTAAATCATAATTACTATCGAGTAATTTAAACTAGAATGTACAGTTTTTTTCTTTTTGCAAGCGTTAGAAGTCTTTTTGTCCAAAAAGAAGGGGGTGATATTTAATTTTTTTATGACCTGCACTTAGGTGGGTTACTCCAAACTATAATTACTATCAAGTAATTTAAACTGAAATGCTTATAAACATGCCCAACAGTTTGTTATTAAAAGATTAAAAGTTTTTCTTCTTTGAGAACTCTAAAATTCTTTTTGTCTAGGAAAGAAAAGATGATATTCAATCTTTTGATGGCCAACATTTGGGTGGGTGTTTGGGTAACTCTAAATCATAATTACCACCTAGTAGTTTAAACTGGAGCGCCTACACACTTGCTTAAAAGTTTGTTATGAATAAGTTAAAAGTTTTTTTCTTTTTAAACGTTAAAAGTTTTTTAAACCAAGCAGAAGAAGGTGATACCAATCTTTTGATAACCAACACTTGGGTGGATGGGTGGGTTACTCTAAATAAAGGTTACCATCGATAACTTTAAACTGAAGTGTTCCTAGTCTAAGAATTTGGTGGTATTGAATCTTTTGATAACCAGCACTTTGGTGGGTTACTTAAAATCATGATTACTATTGAGTTGTTTGAAATTGGTATAAAATGCAAAATTCTACTTATAAAACATCAAAAATAGTAAAACTCAGTCATAAAATGTTAAAGTATTAAAAATAAAACCAAAAAATTTGCCAAAAACAGCTAAAAACTACAAAATCCTGTTCATAAAATATCAAAAATTGCAAAATCTAGATTAGATATTTCAAACAATTGTCAGAAAATACCAAAATTTGGTCTGAAATTTTTGAAATTAAAAAAAAATCATAAAACCTTTAAAATTAGTTTTGAAATGTCAAAAATATTGTTAAAAAGAATCCAAATTTGGCAAAAGTTTGATATAATTTTTTTAACTAAGTTTAAAGTTTGTGGGCATGTGGTTTGGATTAAAGATAATGCCTCTCGAGTATTTGTGATTTAAATTCTTAATCACAAACAATTTGGTGGATGAGCGGAAATTAGTTTAAATTAATTGAGCATGTTGTTTGGATTTGTGTTCCCGCCCACCCGCCCGAGTGTTTGTGATCCAATTTTTTAATTATAAAATTTTGATTGGGTTGGCTAGAACAAAATTTAAATTTTGTGGAGGTGTGGTATGGAATGGTGTACTCCGCCCACTCGTCCGAGTATTTATGATTCAATTTTATAACTACAGACACTGAGCAAATACAAAGTTTTAGTTATTTGGGAGTGTGGTTTCAATTACTGTATCTACAAAAGTACAAAAATGTAGCCATAAATTGTTAAAAAATTTAATTTGTTTTTAAAATCTCAAAAATTAAGTAAGAAAAACTTTTAATTTTTTGATATGGCCGGTAGTTATGAACTGGAGTGACCCACCCAAATTTTGGTAGTTAAGAAATTAGATTTTACCTTTGCTTCCTTTGACGAAAGACTACTTTGTATTAATGAACTGTAGTACTTCGCACACCGCCAAAAGTGTTAATAATCTAGAAATTAAATTATCTTTTTTTTGCAAATGAAATTTGTTATTAAATTATAAGAGGATGTTGATAGATGAAAAAGGAAACGCAAATATTTTGGCTCATCTGACCTAACTTAACTTAATACCGCTGTAAAGATTTTGGCGGATTTTGTTACAAGATTTGCACTTTACTGGAAAACCGGATTTTTTTTGAGTTTTGGTTGGAACTGTTTAAATATTTTTGTTGGGTTGATGTTTGGTCAACAAATAAATGTAAATATAAATATCTTAACCTAACCTAACCTAACCTAACCCAATACCGCTGTAGAGAACATTTTGTCGTATTTAGTTACAAGATTTGCACTTTACCGGAAAACCGGTACTTTTTTCGAATTTTGGTTTGAACTGTTTATTAATTTTTTTTTTTTTGGGTTAAAGTTTGGTCAACAATTAAATGTAAATATAAATAACCTAACCTAACCTAACCTAACCAAATAGTGCAGTAGAGAACATTTTGTTGGATTTTGTTACAAGATTTGCATTTTACCGGAAAACCGTTTTTTTTTTCGAATTTTGGTTTGAACTGTTCAAACATTTTTTTTTTTTTGGGTTAAAGTTTGGTTAACAATTAAATGTAAATATAAATAACCTAACCTAACCTAACCTAACCTATCCGAATATCGCAGTAGAGAACATTTTGTTGGATTTTATTACAAGATTTGCACTTTACCGGAAAACCGTTTTTTTTTTTGAATTTTGGTTTGAACTGTTTAAACATTTTTTTGTTTTGGGTTAAAAATTGGCTAACAATTAAATGTAAATATAAATAACCTATCCTAACCTAACCTAAGCCAATACCGCAGTAGAAAACATTTTGTTGGATTTTGTTACTAGATTTGCACTTTACCGGAAAACCGTTTTTTTTTGAATTTTGGTTTGAACTGTTTAAACAATTTTTTTTTGGGTTAAAGTTTGGCCAACAATTAAATGTAAATATAAATAACCTAACCTAACCTAACCTATCCGAATATTGCAGTAGAAAACATTTTGTTGGATTTTCTTACAAGATTTGCACTTTACCGAAAAACCATTTTTTTTTTTCGAATTTTGGTTTAAACTGTTTAAACATTCTTTTTTTTTGAGATAAAGTTTGGCCAACAATTAATTGTGAATATAAATAACCTAACCTAACCTAATCTAACCTAACCTAACTTAAACTTTTTTTTTTTATTGTGGTATTAAGGAAGCTCTACCAGCCTGTTAGAAGCTCTCATTCACTAAACCCTCTATCCAGTTGGCGTAGTTTTTGTATTCTCGGAATCGCAAAGCATACTTTCAAGAATACACACCTGGACGTTATCTCTATTGCTCTAGTTTGTCATTTTGACTTTACTATCTCTCTCCTCCTTCTCTTTTGCGGAAACCACTTTTTTAGCAACTTTTTTCACCCGGAGCCACATCGCTTCACTAGACAGCATGTACTCAACGGTGTTGTCTACACCTGTCTCATTTTTTATCTTCTCCCTGGCCGCGGCTCATTTGCGGCAAGCGTAATAAGTGTGTTGTGGGTTATCCTACACTTGGCACGTTACACTTTTGTCGCTGTCTGTACGGTGGATTTTTTTTAAATACGTTATGAAGCATCCGTGTCTGCACAGGTAAATTTCCTTGTTGTCCACTCAGGTAAATTTTTAACCATTTTCTTTGAACACGCCGCTTTTCCGGTATCTTGGTCCCATTTTTTTTTTCATTTCATCATTGTCTCTTTTCTAAACCCCCTCTTAGTATGCTGATTTGTTTTATAACCCTACTCTCTCAACTCGGCTTGTAGATGGATTGGCATGACCGAGGCAATTACGAGAACAGCTTCTGTGGATATGGTTCTGTATCCGCTAGTCTATTCTCAGCGCTAGTCTTCTTTGCTGCTTTAGCATCGTGTCCTTGTAGTTGGCGTATCATAGGGTATTTCTCTACACCTGGGCACCGTACAGCATTATTGAATGCGCCACACTTGCCAGTATCCTCCTCTTCCTTTTTGAAGGTTTTTTGATGTTGGGCATTAGTATGTTTAGTGCCTTAACTGTTTTTCCCACCTTTTTATCGTCTTGTTAATGTGGAAGGTCATTTTGGTGTTCTTATCAAACCACACACCATGATGTTTGACAGCGTTTTTTGTAGTTAAATCGGCATTAGCTACTTTTATTACCGTTTTTTCTTCTAATTTTTTCCTGCTACTGTACAGGATGTCGGCTTCCGCTTTCTGGACGGCAATCTCCAGCCCTAGTCCCTCGATTTATGTTATAATCCTCTAAATTGCAGTGTTGGTCACCCTGACCAGTTCCTCTTTCTCTTTCGTCATTGTTATAATGCCGGTGTCGTCGGCAAAGCACATCAGCCTAGTTTTCTTTGGCATAACTACTCCCAGTACGTTGTTATAATATATGGTCCACAGTAGAGGACCCAGGATCGATCCTTATGGTACAATGCGCGTGATCAACATTTTTTTTATTTCCTCTTCCTATAAGCAGTTTTCTGCTGTGGTGGTAGCTTTGATTTACTTTAATAATCCTTTTGCTCACTCCTATTTTGATCAATGATCGTTCCACCCTTTCCCACAGAACTGTACCAAAGGCGTTTTTGATTTTTTTCATAACATCGATGGTGGACCTTCCTTTCCGGAACCCAAACTGGCTGTTGGATATTTGGTTTTTCACCTCCTCTCTCAATCTACGTGCAATTAGCTGTTCGTATATTTTTCCCAAGGTATTTATTAGGCAGATCGGCTTATACTTTGGGGTTTTGTTTGTCTCTTTAACCTAACCTAACCTAACCCAATACCGCTGTAGAAAACATTTTGACAAATTTTGTTAAGATTTGCGCTTTACCAGAAAACCGATTTTTTTAAAGTTTTCGTGTGAAGTGTTTAACATTTTGAAGTTTGACTAACAAATAAATGTAAATAAATTTTATTTTTGAATAAATTCAAGTTTAGCACACATATTATGTAGTCTTAGATACTTCTAATTAATACCACGTACATGTTTTTGATACTGATTGAAGTGTTGACTAGCTAGGCTATGAACAAATTTAAATTTTGAGAAAATCTATAGTTTTTTTACATATAATGTGGTTGTGGATGATCTTAAAGAAGATCTAATAAATATTTCTGCAAAAAATTAAAGTCTTTAGTGTTTAGGCTATCAAACAACCAAAATTTTAGAAAAAATTTTAAGTTTTAGATACATTTAAGTAATCTTTGATATATATTTAAATATTTTGTTGTAAGACTTCTGGGGCAATGTAAAATAGCTGTAAATCGCACAATAAAAAAAATGTCATCTGCCATCAATGATTTAAATTATGTTATTCGGAAATATTAGAAACAAATTGTTGTAAAAACAAATAATATCATTAATCATATTTAATTGCTTATTTTATGTTTATTTTTCATTGAGTTGCCTACAATTATTGCATAAAAACCGGATAAATACTCATAAATTGACTGATTGTGATCCTTGTATTAATAACCATAAAATTAAATATAAAATCTACTTAGTAGCTTCTTTGTATGCAACATATCAATTAAAACATAACCATATTAAAAAAATTCAACACTTTTTATAGTAAATGTTTATAAAACAATCATAAACATAATATTCAGTGCATAAAATAGCATGCAAATTTATTATAATAAACCTCCCATCTGATAATAAAGCAATAAATTGCACATAAAGTACCCATTAGCATTGCATTGTATTACTACACAATAGTGCATTGAGATCCTCACATTTAACAACAAATTATAAATACAATAATAATAAAAAAAAATCCTTTGTATTGCATGAGATGTCACAACACGTTTCTACTTTTCACAATAACGACCGAAAATATTTATATTGACCCATAAAATGTAGAGCGTAATAAGAAAAAAATAATAATTTTGCAGACGTGGTCTTTACATTAGTGACATTCCACTTCATGATGCTACGAGAGACTTGGTTTTAATGTCAGAACAATTTGAGGCCGATTACAAGCTGACTAAAAATCTGGAACTATTGACGGATAAGTTGCAACAGACTTATAGGGAACTGGATGGCGAGAAGAAGAAAACTGATAGGTAAATAATAGTTATTACATTAAATTTGATTAATCAAGCGCTTTATTAATTATTATAATTTCTCTTTGTAATTAACATTTTCTTTTCTATATTTATCAATGAAAAGTGTTAAGCTTCCTAGTCGCCATAATTCTCGCTGCGGTTTTTTTATTCGATTTACAATGTGCACAACCAATTTGTAATAACTCATCGCGGAAATTTCTCCAAGCAAATGTTAAGCAATTAATCGTTGCAAAACAAAGAAAAGAAAAAAATGCGCAGCATCCAGTTGTAACGATTATTATAACCATATAAGTATCGGATGATGTTCAATGTCATGACAGGGATTGTTGCTTTTAACAATCTATTAAATAGTAGATTGTACAGATGGTGGAGTTTGATTTTCTTATTAAATCAATTAAAAAGTCGAATCTCTAGTTCTAAGCTGTGTTTGCAACAGCAAAGAAAATATGTTTTATTTCTAAGAATTATTTATAAGGTTAGTAGCTTGAATTATGGTACTTCTTATGTATTATTTTTATACGAATAAATTTGTTTTGTTAATTAAATCAAATAAATTCTTGTAGCATATTGCGTTTTAAATATTTATTTTTAATAAAAAGTTGCTTCATATGACATTATTCCCATTCACAATATAAAATGCAATTAACGTAGAAAAACAAACAAATACAATTTGTAATTCACATGAGCATTTTAGAAGAGCAACCAATTAAAAACCTGTTGCAATTTTACTAATTGAATAATTTGTGTTATAACAATTAAATTAATATAATATTTTTTTTTAGATTATTATACTCAGTATTACCAATAAGTGTGGCTAATGAACTCCGGCACAAACGTCCCGTTCCTGCTAAGCGTTACGACAGCGTAACCCTGCTCTTCTCTGGCATAGTTGGCTTCACAGCTTATTGTGCGACTCGCACAGATTCCAAAGGAGTTATACAAATTGTGCAGTTGCTAAATCAACTGTACACGGCATTTGATGTTCTCACCGATCCTAAAAGGAATCCCAATGTTTACAAGGTAAATTTTTGTATTATATTTGCAATCAAAACATTTACAATACCTAAACTGACATGGGAAGGAAAATACAATTTTATAGGTTTGTATAATGTTATGATCGGTTCATTGACTTTCAGTTTAGATCAACTAATTGAATTAGTTTTGCCTCATTTAGTTTGGGACAGTTATTTTTTTTATATTTTAATTTAAATAATTTAATTGCAATTAAAAAAATGCTCTATTTTGATAATTTAATTCATATCGAATTTGATTTCAATAGAATTAGCGCGAAGTGTAAACTGCGCATATTCAATTATCATGAGAATGAAACAAATTGACAAAAACTCACTTAAATTTCTAATTTTTCTTATTGTTGATTACAGGAAGGTAGATCGATTTTCTTCCCGGTTAATTATATTAGAAAGTTTTATTTATACAAGAGTTGTATTTACATATTTTTGTTGGATATGTTAACATTTGTTTTGTCAGCAAAGTTAAATTATGTGATTTTAATTGCCAACTATGATCTTGATCAGTCAAACATGATCTATAACAAATGATCTTGAACTGATTATACAATAATTGTGAGTTGCAAATTATTTTATGATCATAGTAAGCTGCTAACTATATTAATGATCAACAAGTATCAAATATGATCTTGAACGTCTAAACATAATCTTGAGCTGTCATTCTATGATGCAAAATTGTTGTTTGTGTTAGTTGCAAATTTTATGTGATTGTGTTTGCCTAATATGATCTTGATAATCTGATCTTTCGTGATCTACAACTGTCAAATACGATTTTAATAAGATCAACATGATCATGATCTACATTGTAATAAGCTGCAAACTTAAATGATCTATATATTGTTTTATTATCTACAACTTTGATCTTTGATCTTATCACTTAACGATTAAGATTAAAGATGGCTTGTAATTGATAAAGCAGTTTAAAATTATTTGTTATAGTATATTATTAAGTGATTAAAATTATTTTTGACAATAGTTGCTACTCACAAAGTAACAAGTTAAGATCATGAAACTCAGCTCAAGATTATACTGTAGATAGTTAATACTTTACAGTTATAAATTGTTTAAGTCTGCAGCATTTGATCATTTGTAGATCATAAAAGTCAGTTGATCTACAACTCTCAACTATGTTCTTGACTAGTAAAAGTTAGATAAACTATTTTGATTGCAAAAAGATTATCTTTAACTAAACTAACTTAAATAATTTATTACTATCAAGTGTGGTTATGATCATGATCTTATCATAAATGATCTACTTAAGTTGAAAACTATGCTTTTAAAGTGATAGTTGTAGATCATAAAAGTAAGTTTATTTTTAACATTAAACAAGATCTTTACTGCCCAAAAATGATTTAAAGTTGTAAACTGTGCTTTTATAAATTATTTACCAAATAATAATCTTTGTTACACTAACACTATACACAAATAATCTTGAGCAACTGTCAAATAAGATCTTTGTTAATTATGGTTTATAACTATTTATTTACAAAATGACAGACGTAGATGATAAAAGTTAATTGATCTATAACTGTCAATTATGATTTTGACTACCCAAAAAATGTTTGGCAGCGCACAATTAAAGATCACAAAAGTTAATTGATCTACAGTTTGCAATATTAATCTTGATTATCCAAAAATGATTTTGATTGCCTAAACATGACCAAAACAAATGATATTTAACTAAACTGATTCAAATGTATGATCTTGTGTATGATCTACTAAAGTTGTAATCTATGCTTTTATAAATCATATTTATTGCTTGCAGCACATAAAGTGACAGTTGTAGATCATAAAAGTTAGTTGATTGTGATCATAAACTTTTAATTAAGATCTTGGCTACTTAAAAATGATTTTTTAATGAAGTTTTAATTTAGCTTTTAGAAGTTATGAATATCTTAATTGCCTTCTGTAGTCATTGGTTAATTTAATGAAGATTAGTATAGTTTAGCTAAGATTGATTTCAAACATTTGGTCAGGCGGTCACTTCAGTCCAAACCATTGGTTGCCAATTATGAATTAGAGTTTTCTACATTCTCCCTAAGTATTAATAATCCGTAAATTAGATTTTGAGCATATTTAATAAACTTGTTAAGTTAGAACTCTATGTTTTTAAAGACTGCATTGTTGATCATTGTGGAGTTTTGGCTTTGTTTTGTTTTAGTTGTTTTTTATTAAAACTTGATTAGTAATGTGTGTTTATAAAATGTGTGAGACAATAAGTATTAGCTCAGAAGATGAAAAGAAGAAGACTTAAAAGATAGTAGAAAGAAGGAATGGCAAAAGCGATAAGCGCTAGAGGTTTTTGAGACGGACAATGGAACAACAGAGAAGAATGAAAATTGGGAAAACGTAGATTTAGCTGTCAACGTTGACTTATCTATAATCAATATTTAAGACGTTTATTGTCAGTGGTTAAAACTAACGTTTCTTTGTAAATTATTATTGTAGACGTCTGTCAACGTTGACGTTTATGTTGTAAGTTGTAAACATTGATGTTTTTGTATGGGTTTTCATATTGACGTTTGCAATCAAAATTAACGTTTTTTATAATTAATCAATATCAACTTTTTGGGGTATGTTAACATTGATTTTTTTTGAATATTTATTTACGTTGACGTTTATAATCAAAACTGTCAAAATTAAAGTGTCAGCTGTCTTGATTGACGTTTTTGTTTTCTGGCAAAATTGATTTTTCTGATAATATTTTATTGACATTGACTTTTATTTTTTCACATTCAATTTTCTTAGGTTTTTTGGATATTGACATTTAAGTATTATCAGTTAACATTGACGTTTTTGTTGTATTATAACATTAATATTTCTTATAAGTTGTTTACAGTGACGTTTGTAAGTAACTGTCTGCATTTATGTGTTATCTGTTAACAATGACTTTTTTGTTGTGTGTTATATTTGTTAACAATATGTCTATAGTCACTTATGATGTTTTTTGAAATTCTATCTGTTATCATTGTTTGTGTACGTTTTGTAGAATGTTATATTTGTTAACATTGACGTTTTGTGTAATCAACATTAATGTTTTTGTCGTATGTTAACATTGACGTTTTCATATTTTGTTTAGAGTGACGTTAATAGCTAACTGTCAACATTAATGTGGCATCTTTTAACATTAAAATTTTTAATGTGTGTCATTTTTGTAACATGTTTTTAAAGTTAAAAAAGTTTTTTAGTATATTTTGACATTAACGTTTCTGTCAACATGACAATTTTCTTGTATGTCAACATAACCTAACCTAACCTAACCTAACCTAACCTAACCTAACCTAACCTAACCTAACCTAACCTAATCTAACCTAACCTAACCTAACCTAACCTAACTTAACCTAACCTAACCTAACCTGGAAGTTTTTTAAAGTTATTCAACATTGACATTTTGTGTTAAATGTCAACATTGACGTTTTTGTTGTATATCAAAATTGACGTTTTTTTAATTTCCTTGCAAACACGTTTATAGCTAACTGTCAACACTGATGTGCGATCTGTTAACTTTGACGTTTTTGTTGTATGTCATATTTGTCAACTTATAACCTCAAAATTTTTAGAAATCTATTAACATTGATGTTTTATGTTAACACTGTATATATGGTCAACTTTGAAGTTTTTGAAAAATTCAACATGACATTTTGTGTCAGCTGTTAACATTGACGTTTTTTTACATTTTGCTATACGTTATATTTGTTAACGTTGTAAGTATAGCAAACTTTAAAATTTATTGAAAAATTTTAACATTGTGTTAGTTGTCAACCATTGAAGTTTTTGTTTTATGTCATCATTAACGTTTTTTATGATTGGTTTACAGTGAAGTTTATAGCTAACTATCAACATTAATATGACATTTGTTTTTGCCGTCATATTTGTTTTGTATTTAACATTAAAATTTTTAAATTATTTTAATATTGACGTTTAGTGCTATCTGTCAACATTTTGGTTGAACATTAATATTGACGTTTATTGTAGTAGTTTACTTTGACGTTTATGGCCTGTTGTTAACATAGAAGTTTTTGAATCTGATTTAATAACAATAGACAACATTGACGATAACTTTGTATTTATAGTCAATCTAACAGTTTTTTAGATTATTTCTGCATTGAGGTTTTGTGTAAGCTGTCAACCATTGACGTTTCTGTTGTATAACAACATTGACGGTCTTGTTGTATGTCAATATTGAAAATTTTTACAACTTGTTTGCAGTAACGCTTATGGTTAATTCTCAACATTGATGTGCCATTTGTAAATATTGACGTGTTTGCTGTATGTCATATTTTTTAACATTGTTTTTATAATAAAACTTAAAGTTTTTTTAAATATTTTAACATTGACATTTTGACTAACTTTGAGGTCATTGTTTTTAGTCAACATTGACATAGTTTTTTATGTCAACATTGACATTTATTATAACTTGCTTACAGTTACGTTTATAGTCAATTTTCAACATTTGATATGTCATCTGTTAACATAAACGTTTTTTGTACTTGTTTACATGACTTTTATAGTTAATTATCAATATTAATCTTTATCATATGTCATATTTATTAATATTGTATTTATAGTTAACCTTTAACTTTTTTGGAATATTTCATTATTGACATTTTGTGTTAACTATCAACATCAACGTTTTTGTTATATATCAAAACTAATGATTCTTATAACTTACTTACAATGACATTTATAACTAACTGTTAATGTTGATGTGATTTGTAATTATTTACGTTTTTGTTAGTTGTCATATTTGTCGACATGTTTTATTCAAACTTGAAGTTTTTTTAATACATTGACGTTTTTTGTTACCTGTTAACGTTGACGGTTTTTGTATGTTTTGATGTTTTTGTTGTATGTCATACTTGTTTACATTGTTTTTGTAGTCAACATTGAGTTTTTTTAGAATATATAATCATTGACGTTTTGTGTTAACTGTCAATATGAACGTTTTTATTGTCTACCAACATTATCGTTTTTTTTGTAAAGTATTATTGAAGTTTTTTATAACTTGTTTATAATGACGTTTATAGATTTATAGCTTACTATCAATATTGTTGTGTTATATTTTAACAGTGACGTTGTTGTATGTCATATTTGTTAACTTTGTATGTATACTAGACTTCAAAGTTTTTTGGAAATTTTTAACTATGACATTTTGTGTTATTTGGTAATTATTGGCGCTTTGTTAATAACATTAACAATGTATTTATATTTTGTTTACAGTGACGTTTATGGCTAATTCTCAAAATTATTATGTCATGTGTTAACATAGACGTTTTTGTCATTAAATTTGTTAACATTTTTTTCTAGTTAGCAATAAAGTATTTTAACAGTGTTAACTTTCAACATTTTGGTTGTAAGTCAGTATTGACTGTTATTATAGTAATTTACCTTAACGTTTATGGTTTGTTGTCAACATTGAAATTACTGTATCTGACAATACTGACGTTGATAATTAACGGAAAACATTTACGTTTTTATCAAAAGTGAACATTGGAGTTTTTGTTAACTTTGTATTTATAGCCAACTAAAAGTTTTTTGGAATATTTTTGCATTGCCTTTTTGGTCGTATGTGAACATTGACAATTTTTATTTTTTTTTATAGTGACGTTTATGATCAACTGTCAACATTGATGTGTGTTTTTTAGAGTATTCAAACAATGACATTTTGTCTTAGCTTTGACGATTTTGTTGTGAGCCAATATTGACAATTTATAATGAATTTCCTGAAATAAATTATTTTTGTGCTAATTTTATGCAACAAATACGTTGTTTGTTCAACTTATGACAAATTTAATGAAATAAACATGTTTTTTGAGCTAACTTTATGCAATAAATGAGTTTTTTGTGCGATTTATAATGAATTTAATAAAATAAATTAATTTTTTGTGCTAGTTTTGTGCTGTAAATTAATTTTATGCACAAATGGAAAAATTTTTGAAAAAAATTGTTTTTTGTACCAATTTCATGCAAGGGGTTATTGTGCAATTTATAATAACTTACTTGCAATAAAATAGTTTTTTTTTGTGTTTATTATTTGCAATAAAAAGGCTTTTTGCACTATTTAAGATGGATTTGTTGAGTTAAATTAGTTTTTTGTGCTTATTTTGTGTAATAAATGAGTTTTCTATGTGGTTTATGATAAATTTCTTAAAATAAATTAGTTATTTGTGCCAATATTATGCAATTAAAGGGTTTGTTGTGTGAATTTAATAATATAAACCAGTTTTTTCTGCTAGTTTTTTGCAATAAATTAGTTTTATGCAAAATTTATGATAAATTTCCTGAAATAAATAAGTTATTTGTACCAATTTTATGCAATAAAAAGGTTTTTATACGCGATTTATGATGGATTTGTTGAGTTAAATTTGTTTTTTATGCTTATTTTGTGTAATAAATAGGTGTTTTGTGCAATTTATTATTTGTGCAATTAAAAAAGTTCTGCACAACTTATTAATTTTTTGTTGCAATAAATTAGTTTATTTGTGCTTATTCTAACTTAAATTTTGGTTTTTGGTATAAAATGATGCAGAATTTTATACGGAAATTGTTGTTATAAATGAATTCTAATTGTCTACTACAAAATTTTGATCAATTTATCCAAAAACTATCAAAAATTTCTTGGTTTTTGTTATAAAAAATTTGATTTTGAAAACATTAGTAAATGTTTTTATACTATGTTAACTATTGCATAATTTAAAACGCAAATAAATGTTAGAATTTAACGTTCAATAGTAGAAAACGTATAATGCGTTTATGCTATCCAAACTTTAAAGTTACTATTTTACAAAGATAATGAGGATAATGCCAATAACTCTGCTTAATCTAATTTTAATTTGGATGTTAACTAACAATGATACCGTATTTGAAATGTGTAATAAAAGGCAGCAAAAAAAAATACTAAAATTTTTTTTACATAAAATACATTTTATTGATTGAAGTGAATATGAATACAACAAGAATGGTCTTTCAAAGCAGAAAAATAGATGCAATTTAAAACATCAGACTTATTGCAGACTATTTACAAAAAAAAAATTCTTTAATCAATTTAAAAAAAAAGTTTTTTACATTTTTTTTAAATGGTTACGGTCATAAATAACGTTTTTTATAATTTGTTATTATTGACGTTTACTTTAATTTGTTAATAATTAACGTTTTTGCGATAAGCTAACATTGATTAACATTATTTGAAAATTAAAACGTAATTTTTTAAGGTTTTGGTTTTTATTTTATGCTAAAATTGATTTTTTTTATAATACTTTATCATTAAAATTTAAGGTTATTTGACTTTAATATTTAACATTGAAGTTTTTTGTTTTATTTTTTGTGTTAACCATTTAGTATTGTCAGTCAACTTTGTTGTTTATGTTGTATGCCCACTTTGACGTTTCTTATAACTTGTTAAAAATGATGTTTATGGCTGACTGTCAACATTGATTTATTATTTGTTAACATTAACGTTTTTGTTGTATGTCATAATTGTTAGCATTGTGTCAACTCTGAAGTTTATTAAAATATTTTAACATTGACTTTTACTGTTAATTGTCAAACATTTTTTTTTATAATTTGTTTACAATGACGTTTATGGCCAACTGTTAACATTGATGTGTGTCCTGTGTCGTTTTTGTCTTAAGTCATATTAGATGATATTGTTTTTATAATCAACCATAAAGCTTCAACCATTGACAATTTTTTGTATTATGTTAACAATAACGTATTTTAATAGTTTGTTTATAGTGACGTTTATGGCTACCTGTAAACATTATTATGTCATCTGTTAACATTGACGTTTTTGTCATAATATTTGTTAACATTTTTACTGAAGTTAGCATTAAAAAAATTTGGAATATAAAGTTAATTGTGAACATTTTGATTGTAAATTAATATTGACGTTTGCTATAATAATTTACCTTGACGTTTATAGATTGACGTTGATGATTAACAGACAATTTTGACATTTTTGGCCAATTGTCATATGTTAACATGACGTTTTTGTCATATTTGTTACTATAGTTTTTATAATCAAAGTTTTTTGAAATATTTAAACAATGACATTTTGTCTTAGCTTTGAGAATTTTATTGTACAGTAAACTTTATAATCATCTGTCAACAATTGATGTGTCATCTATTATATTTGTTAAAAATGTTTTTAGGGTCATTTTTAATTTTTTTTTTAATATTTTTACATTGACTTTTTGTGTTAACTGTTAATTCTAACGTTTTTATTGTTTGTCAACAATAACGTTTTTATAACTTGTTTACAATCACGTTTGTGCCAAAATTAACATGCTACCTGTTAAAAATGACGTTTTGTTATTTTTTTTTAACATTTAACATTGATATTTTGTGTCAATCAACATCAACGGTTTTGTTATATTTTTGCATTAATGATTTATATACATATCTTGCTTACAATGACGTTTATAGTCAACTGTTAATATTGATGTCATATTTGTTGAAATTGTATTTGAAGTTGACTTTCAAGTTTTTTTAGCAAATAAACAATGACGTTTTTGTCGTATCTTTTGAATGTTTACTGTGACTTTTATGAGTTTATAGATAACTGTCCACATTGTTATGTTGTTTGGTAATATTGACGTTATTGTTGAATGACAGTTTATAGTTATAGTCAACATTGATGTGTTATCTGTTAAGGTTGATGTTTTTGTTAAATGTGTTAACAATGTTTTTATAGTCAAATTTAAAGTTTTCTAGAATTATTGAACGTTGATAATTTGTGTTAGTTTTTGACATTAACATTTTTGTCATTTTTGTTTTGTTTTTATAGTCAAATTTGAATTTTAGTGTTAATCTGAACATTGACGTTTTTGTTGTATGTCACATTGATGCTTTTGTTATATTTGTTATTATTGTTTTTTTAATAGATCTTAAATTTTTTTGAAATAACTCAACATTGATATATTGCGTTAACTGTCAACATTGACGTTTTTGTCGTTTATTATTCCTTTTGTCTTAGGTCATATTTGTTTGCGCTGTATTTAGTAAGTTTTAAGTTTTTATCAAATTTTTTTAACGTTAACGTTCTATGTTAACTATTAACATAACGTTTTTGCCGTATGTCAACATTGACGTATTTTATATGTCAATATTCTATAGTGCGTTAACATTGAAGTTTTTTATCTGTTAACATTAACGCTTACTTATAACTGTCAGCATTGATGTTTATGGTCAACTGTCAATACTGACGTATATAGTCTAGTGTCAATATTGTCGTTTATTGTCAATTTATTAGAGTTAACGTTTATGATTGTTTGTCAATAATTTATGTAATTTGTTAACGTTGATTATTAACTAACAATCTATCAAAATTGACAATAAGTAGTCAACATTTTGTGTCAATATTGACGTTTCTGTAGTTTGTCAACATTAAAGTTTTTATCTGTCTACAATAACGTTTATGACGTTTATTCTAACTATCTACATTAACATTTATGGTTATCTTTTAAGATTGACATTTGTTTCATACATCATATTTGTTAACAATGTTTTTATAATAATTTTGTTTTTTTTTTAATTTTGTTTTAACGTTTTTGTCGTATGTTAATTTTGCCGTTTTTTTTAAATTTTGGTAACAGTGACGTTTATGTTTAATTGTCAACATTGATGAGTCATCTGTTAACAATGTCGTTTCAGTTATTTGAAGTTTTTGAGAATATTTTAACATTTAATATCTTTTGTTAACTTTGACGTTTCTGTTAAATTTTACTTTAGTTAGGTTATTAAATTACCTCTTAAATAAAAAAAAATAACTGTAAAATTAATGATGTTTTTATTGTATGCTAATAGCCAAAATTGACGTTTTTAGTAATTTGTTTACAGTGACGTTTATAGCCAACTATTAACATTGATATGTTATCTATATATGACATTGAAGTTACAACAAGTGTGTCATATTTGTCAAATATGGTCATCATTGATGCGTTATTTGTTAACATTAACATTTTTGTTGTATGCCATATTTGTTAACATTGTTTATAGTCAAGATTGAGTTTTTTGTAGTATTTTAACATAGACATTTTGTGTTAACTGTCAATATTGACTTTTTTGTCGCATAACCATCCTGACGTTTTATTTTAACTTGTTTATGGGCAACTGTTAACATTGATCTGTTGTTTGTTAACATTTACGTTTTTATTATTTGTTAATATTGTTTTTAAAGTAAACGTTTAAATTTTTTTAATTGTTTATTATTGAGGTTTTGTGTTAACTATCAATGTTGTATAGCAACATTGACGTTTATCATATTTGTTGATCATTATAGTCAACCTTGAATTTTTTTTTATATTTTGTGGTAAATGTCAACATTGACGTTTTTGTTGTATATCCACATAGACGCTTTTTTATAATTTGCTTACAATGATTTTCATAGCTAACTCAAAACATTGATGTGTCGTTTGTTAACATTGACGTTTTTTGTATGTCATATTTGTCAACTTTAAAGTTAAAATAATTTAACGTTTACATTTGTGTGTTAGCTGTTAACATTGACGTTTTTGTTGTATGACAAATTAATTTACATTGTATTTATAGTCAAGCTGAAAATTTAGTTTTATTATTGACATTTTGTGTTAGTTGAAAACATTGACGTTTTTGTGGTATAGCATCATTGACGTTTTATATAATTTGTTTAACATTGGCGTGTCATCTGTTAAAATTTATGTTTTTGTTAAATATTGTTTTAATAGTTAACCATAAAGTTTTTTGAATTTTTTAATATTGACGTTTTGTATTGATTGTCAACATTGACGTTTTTGTTGTATGTTATGTTTGTTAACTTTGTTTTTGTAATCAACCTTGATATTGGTTGTATTTTTTTATTATTGTCATTTTGTGTTAACTGTCAACATTGACGTTTTTGTTGTTTGTTAATATATAAGTTTTTTGAAAAAAGTCAACAATGACATCTTGTGTTAGTTTTTAATCATTGACGTTTTTGTTTTATTTTTGTCAACATTAACGTTTTTATTAAAATGACGTTCATGTCTAACAGTCAACATTAATATGTCATCTGTTAATATTGACGTTTTTAGCGTCATAATAGTTAACATTTCTTTTGTAGTTAACATTTAAGTTTTTTATAAATTTGTCAACATTGACGTTTTTGTCAACATTATTGCGATATTTGTTAACACTGACATTGTTTTTATATGTCATATTTGTTATCTTTGTATTTAAAATTAACCATGATATTTTAATTTTGACATTTTTGGTTAACTGAAAACGTTGACGTTTTTTTCATAAAATGTTTTTTAAAATTTGTTTATAGTTTATAACTGATTGTCAACATTGATGTGTCATCTGTTAAGATTGACGGTTTTTATAGTTAACCTTGAGTTTCTCAGAATAATTCTAGATTGACGCTTATTACGTGCGTCATATCATTTTTTATAAGTGTCAATTGACGTTTTTCATATTTGAAATTTTTGAAAATATTTCAACATTGACGTTTTGTATTAGATGTTAACGTTGACGTTTTTATTGTATGTCAACATTAAAGTTATGCCGTATGTTATTGTTGACGTTTTCTATGGCTCGTTTACAATGACGTTTATGGTTCAATGTTTGTCACGTTTGTTAACATTGTTTTTTAACTGTCAACATTTTTGTTGTATGTTAATATTGACGTTTATTGTTATTTATTTACAATAAAATTTTTATCTATTAAAAGTATTGATTCTGACAATTTTGGCGGTAGTTGATGATTTATAAGGAACATTGACGTTTGTTGTTAACTTTTTAACGTTGTGCCTAATAGTCAACACTAATAACTTTTGTAAAATGTTGACAGTTATATTTGTTGCTAACTATAAACATTATCGGTTTGCGTTTAAATCAACATTGACGTATTTTATAATCTGTCCACTTTGCATTGATAGTTAGGGTTAATTGTCAACATTAATGTTGTTAATGTTTTATCTGTAATGACGTTTTGTTTTTTATTTTGACGTGTGTAGTGAACACTTTTATGATCAAAACTATTCAGTATTTTATCAATGATATGTTTATGGTTAACTATCATTATTTTATGTAATCTGTTAACGTTGACGTTATTGTAATGTGTTTACAATGACGTTTATTACTTATTTTTAAACTATTAACATTGACGTAATAGTTTAGTGTTAACATTGACGTTTCATGTCAATATTGACGTTTCTATAGTATGTCAACATATTGTCTATATTAATGTTTATGAAAATTGTCAGCACTGACGTTTATTGTCATCTGTCATTACTGACGTATATGGTCAGAATTGATGTTTATGGTTTATGGTGAATCGTAAAAATTGACGTTTGTTATTAATTGTCAATAATTTATAAAATCTGTTAATATGGAGGTTTTTCTTTTGTATTCAATAACGTTTGTTATAAACTCTTAATCTGTCAACATTTTATGTCAATATTGACGTTTTTGAAATTTTTTAACATGAAAGTTTTTTATCTGTATACAATAATGTTTATGCTAACTGTCAACATTGTCATTAATAGTCATCTGTTAAGGTTGACGTATTTGTTGTATGTCATATTTGTTAACATTGTTTTTATAGTCAATTTTGAAGCTTTTTAGAATTTTGACATTTTGTGTTCATCATGAACGTTTTTATTGTATGTTAACATTTACGTTTTTTATATCTTGTTAACAATGACGTTTATGGCCAACTGTCAACTGATTAGTCATTTGTTAACAATGACGTTTTTGTTATATGTCATGTTTTTTTGCAATGTTTTTATAGTCAAACCTAAAGTTTTTGTAAAATTATTTATAATTGACGTTTTGTGTTGTTTGTGTTTTGTCAACATTGACGTTTTATGTTAATATTGTTGTTTTTGTAATATATGAAAGTTTTTTTTATCTGTTCACTTTAACGTTTATTGCACTTGTTAGTATTGACGCTTATGGTCAACTGTCAATTTTAGTCAAAATTAATTCATCATTTTATGAAATCTGTTTCTGTAATACGTCAACATTTAAATTGTTTAGTTTGTTTATTTTAACGTTCAGTCAACATTGATGTTCATGGTCAACTGTCAATATTAACGTTTATTATGAACTGTCAATACTGACGTTTATGCTGAAGTAACAATATTGACGTTTATGATCAAATGTCATTATTTTATGCAATTTCTAAATGTTGAGGTATTTGTAATATGTCTACATTGACCACGTTTATGGCATCTGTCAACATTGACGTTTATGGTTACCTGTCAACATTGACGTTTATAGTTATTTGTTAACAATGATGCTTATGGCCAACTATGAACATTGAAGTTTTGAATTGGACATCATTGACGTTTATAGTAAACAAACAGTAATGATGTTTATTGTAATTTGTCACTGTTGACCATTTTTGACGTTTATAACTCTATTGTATATCAACATTAACTTTTATATAATCTGTTGATATTTTTAGTCAATAGTTGAATGACTCATTACCTCAAATTTTAAACACTTTAATACTCAACTAATATCTTTTAATCAAAATTCTTTAAATAATTCCAAAACATAGGAAATAATAATTCATAAGCTAATATAATTTAATTAATTGCTTGTTTAACTAATTAATTAATTAATTAACCCAATATTTATGTCGCATAAATTTCTCCTGCTTCAATTCTGGTATTGAATTATTTATTAAATGCTCCTTATTATTTAGAGTGAAAGTCAATTCTGTTTTAATGTAACAATAATTATGATGTTGGAATGCTACAAATCTGTCGCATGTTGTGTTTGTGTAATGTCAGATTCATATCACATTTAAATGTATTAACTAACAGTACCGGCTATGAAATAACAGTAATCTTGATATGAGGAAGTCATTTTAGATACATTTAAATTTGATGTGATATTTATGGACGGAAGTATTTGAGAAGACAAATGTTAAACATTCTATAATACAAAATTGTGACATAATTGAAATAATTTGAACAATTTTCTGTATTTGGAACTAAAAAAATTAAATTAAATCAATTCAATCCAATAATCACTTAATACCAATTATTTTTACAGGTGGAAACAGTTGGCGATAAATACATGGCAGTAAGCGGTTTACCGGAGCCGTGCACAACACATGCTAGAGACATAGCGAGGCTGGCATTAGACATGATGGATTTAGGACGAGACGTATTAGTCGATGGAGAACCAGTAGTAAGCATCTTGCATACGCACGACACGATATATTATTTTCTCTTTCACCACTTTATTTGCAGCGCATCACAATCGGAATCCATTCCGGAGAAGTTGTAACTGGCGTAATAGGTCACAGAATGCCGAGGTATTGCCTTTTTGGAAATACTGTTAATTTGACCAGCAGGACCGAGACTACTGGAGAACCCGGACGAATCAATGTTTCTAACGATGCTTACGAGTAAGTCATTAATTATTTATTTAGAATGAATTTGCTTACAGTTACAAAAATATTGCATTGTAAACTAATTCCCATAGATTTAATGATGGTGTCCTTGAGTCAATCAAATGATAAATCAAGACGTTAATGCCATTTGCTAATTTATTTAATAAACAATAATTTATATATTAAGCGTATCGTTCGCAAGCGAACGTTGCAACCTTATCACCTTTTTCCTTCTAATATAGAAATTATCTTGATGCTCTTTTCGAGTTAATTTGCACTAAATAACACGTTTGAAGGCTGTTGTTCTCTTTAAATTATATATAGTTATGCTGTTGTATGGATTTTAATCATATAATTAATCATGTGAGTAACATTTTCAATTATAATTATTTTAAGAAATTGGCAATTGAAATTTTATTAATATATTTTAATTATGGTTGAAAAATTGATGTTGTCAAAGAGATTCTGAAGGTGGTTGGTCGGGATGACTAATGTTCAGGTTTACCCAGTGGAATCAAAGATAAAACATTTTTTTTGAAAAGTAAAATTTTTGTGTTGAGAACAATTGTTTCTTGATCAACTAGTTATGGTCTTTGTATTGGTTGAAGTTTGTTGATTTAATCAGAAAACTTTTTCTCGTAAAAGTCCAGTTGTGGTTTTTTTATATAATCAAATATTTACAGGGTTCTGTAACGAGTTAACTACATAGTGGTTTCTTTTAATTTTAGATCATTTTTGGCTTTTGCTTTGTAACAAAATTTTTTTGCTACAAATTTCTTGCTGAACAGTTTTTTTTAGAACAAGAATCATTTAGGTTGAATTTGATATCTTTGATAAGTTTGTTCCAAAGTACTTCTCCAATCCAGTCTACTGACTAGTTATCATGCTATGAAGTATCCCACTCACCTACCCAAGTGTTTGTTATTATTGATTGAACTTCTGACCTTTCTGCGGTCGTCAGAAATCATTTTACCACAAAAGAGGGTCGTGATTCAATCTTTTAATAACCAACACTTGGGTGGGTGGGTGGAATACTTCATAGCATGATAACTAGTCAGTAGTCTGGATTGGAAAAGTAGTTCGGGATAAACTTATCAAACAAAAGAATTCTGTTACAAAGCAAAAACCAATCCATACTACTGACTGGTTATCATGCTACAAAATGTCCCACTCACCCACCCAAAAGTTTGCTATCAAAAGATTAAACGTTTGACGTCTTTGCGATTGTCAGAAGTCATTTTACCACAAAAGAAGGTCGTGATCCAATCTTTTGATATCCAACATTTTGATGGGTAGGTGGGCAACTCCAATCCATACTACTGACTGGTTATCATGCTATAGAGTGTCCCACCCACCTACTTAAAAGTTTACTATCAAACGATTGAACGTTTGGCCTTTCTGCGGTCGTCCAAAGTAATTATTACGTAAGTTGGGCTTACTGATTTGTGGTGCCGGCTTCAGGGTCGTAGATGTTTGGGTGGACAGAGAGGTAAGGGCACCCCTGGATTTACTAATCTAGAAATATAAATAACACTACACAATACTTTACATATAATATTTGCTTTGCGATACAATAAATGACTTATATTTAAACAGAGAACTCAGAAACACATCTGCTCCTCTTTAATGTTTCAAGTCTTCCCTTCTGTTTCCGTTGAGAGAGCTCCGTTGCGTTTCCGCACATGCACATACACTTACGCACAATACACAGGATGATACATTACTCATATATACATATTGACTACACCATTAAAAAATTACAACGTTACAACTCTCCTCCCCACCAACACAAATAAAAACATTTTTTTTCTATTGAACTTAATTACCAAATCTACTTAATACTTAACCTAATAGATAAATTATATTAACTAAGTTATATATCTAGCTTAAATTTCAATCTACTCATAAATTAATATACTAAACTAAATCTAACTATTATTATACCCTTCTACCATTAATCTAATCTAAACTAACCTTAAATTGGATCTATTATTTTAACTAATCTAACCTATTATTCTTAACTAATTTAAAACGAATTTTATCTATTTTTCTAAACTGGGTCATGTTTAAGGTCTTTTACATGATGTGTACCAGACAATAATTTTCTCCAAAACATACGTCGTGGTAGAAACTTTCTTTTTTACTTTACATAGGGTGAATTAAGGCGCAAGCTTTGCAGTAAAATATGAACCTCCATCGGATAGAAAATGATTTATTTTTTACACCAACTGTCCCACAGTAAACTCTACTGGTCGCCGTCTGAAATTATAATTATGAGCATTTTGGTGTGACGCTTTTAGTAAGTTTTGTCGAACCTTTTTAAATATGTTAGGGAGTGTATCCAGCTTTTTTGCGATTTCTTGTCGGTCGGAAAAACTAAATAGTGCATTTTGATTTAAAGGTGGATATTGATCTCCCGATCTTATAAACTCTCTGCCAAAAGTTAAAAAGGCTGGAGAAAACTCCGTGACATCATGTATGCTGGTTCTAAGAGCAAACCCAAATTCTGCCAGATGTTTATCCCATAATCTATAGTTATCTTTGTCTCTAAGAAAAGAGGCAATCATAGTTTTTATAGTTCTATTATACCGTTCGGTAGGATTTGCTTGTGGATAAAACATTTTTATTTTGTGTCTAGCACACATGTTTTTAAAAGTGGTACTTATGTATTGTCTCCCATTGTCCGATATAATACATTGCGGAATACCATAGGTCATAAAAATGTTGTCTTCTATTATTTTTGTTATTCAAGGGGAATCTGCTCGTGGAAAGGCATATAAGAATACGTTTTTGGTAAACAGGTCACACACAACTAAAATGAACCGGTTTCTTTTTAGGCTAAGAGGGAACAGCCCTATTAAATCAGTTGAAAGCATTTGGAAGGGACGGTCAATTTTGTGCTCTCCCATTAGACCACCCGGTCTATCTTGCTCTACTTTATGGGCCAGACATACTGCACAGCGACGACAGTATCTCACAACATCCGCATACATGCGAGGCCAATAATAAAGTTCTGCTACTCGTTTATAAGTTCTGGATTCTGGATTGAAAGTTGGAGGGTAAACCAAAGTCTACTGCACGTAGGCCTCATTAGGCCCTTTGTACCTCCTCCAATGGTGACCTCACTCCGTTGTCTTTGCATTTAACCACCCTATGTGGCTGATGTATGCAAGTACAACGCTTGGAGGGGTCTCCCTTATGCTGGCCATGTCAAGCCAGCGGCTCCCCAACATGGATTCTCTATCGTATGAGAGGGCCGGGCATGTGCATAGCACGTGCTCGATTGTCTCGTCGTCCATTTCACATCCTCTACACGTTGGATTGTCTCCAATACCAATCATGTGCATGTGTTTCTTTAGTTGGCAGTGTCCTGTCAAGATTCCTGTCATAATTTGCAAATTCTTCCTGGAAAGTCGCAAGTAGTAATCGGCCGTCTTGGCGTTAGGAGCAGTCATTGCTTCCTTTGCCTGTCTGCAGCCCGGTGTATCATCCCAACGCCGTCTCAGTGCATTGTGTGTGTTAACTTTTAGTAGATTATTTAAGCTTTTGAGTGTTAAAACGGTCCAGGGTTCAGGACCACACGCTATGAGGGTTGACCCTTTACGCGCCAGCTTGTCCGCCTCAATGTTACCTACTTTGTTAGAGTGTCCTTTTACCCAGAGCAGCTCAATGTTATTTCCACAGGCTGCTAAAGTAAGGGCGCAATGACATTCATAAATTAGCTTCGATGTGATTCTAGGCTTGTTTATAGCAATTAGGGCCGCTCTACTATCCGTTAGAATTTGGACATTCTTGCCAGATATTTTGCGGTTCACAATTTCCATAACCCCATAGGTTATCCCAACGACTTCTGCTTGGAAGATAGTCGTATGAGCCCCTAGTGGTAATGATATTTTGAGGTCCAGGTCTTGCGAGAAGTCTCCCGCTCCAGAACCTTTATTAGTTTTTGAACCATCCGTGTAGATTTTAATCAAATCATTGACCACGTTCTGCTTCTCTTGTTCATGTGTGCGCACGTTGTAAGGTCTTTGAAACACAAAGAAGGGTGACATGTTGTCTGTTTGCGCTCCTAACAGAGGTGTTTTCTTAACAGCCTCTTCCAGGAGAGCACGCAGTGTTTGCCAGCCCTCCCTGCAGTGTGCCAAAGTCCAGCTGCATTCAGACGCAAAGATGCCATTGTCGCCATCTCCTCGACGTAAATGTCGAGGGGCGGCAGACACAACATTGCCTCCATAGCTGCAGTTGGTGTTGTCCGCATGCCACCTGTTATACTTAGGCATGCCATTCGTTGCAGCTGATTTAGTTTGCTTGCAGACGTTTTTTGTCTAGCTTTTGGCCACCATATTAGTGCACCATATGTGATCATAGGTCTTATGACGGCTGTGTACAGCCATAGCACTATCTTTGGAGACAGTCCCCATGTTTTTCCCACAGCTCGTCTGCATTGCCAAAAAGACATATGAACTTTTTTGCATTTCGTATTTAGATGTGGTCCCCATGTGAGCTTATTGTCAAAGACCACCCCAAGATATTTTACCTCGGTTGATAGCGGTAGTGGGGTATTTAGGAGTTTTGGTAAGTTTAGATTTCCAATTTTCCTTTTTTTTTGTGAAGAGAACCAGTTCGGTTTTCAAAGGGTTGACCGTAAGAGCCTGGTCTTCGCACCAATTTTCGATTATTTTTAAAGCCTCTTGCATCAAGTTACAGAGTATGCTTTCGAATTTACCGCTTAGTAGGATTGTTATGTCATCTGCATAACCAATTGTGTAGAAACCATGGTCATTGAGTAGGCGTATAAGACTGTCGACTACTATATTCCATAGTAGTGGAGATAATACACCTCCCTGGGAACATCATTTAGCAACAACTTTCCTGACCGTCGAATCCCCTACATTAACTGTAACGGCTCTTTTTTCCAACATGTGTTTTATCTATCCACTAATTGTGGGGTTTACACCATGTGTTGCAAGAGCAGTTTCTATTTTTTTGAAGGTGGTTTTATCAAAAGCGCCTTCAATATCTATAAATACGCCCAAAGTAGACATTTTGTCTCTTAATGATCTTTCGATTCGGTCCGTTACGAGATGTAGGGCCGATTCGGTAGATCTTCCTTGAGTGTATGCATGTTGGTTCGGGTGTATTGGCTTAGTAATAAGAGCCGTTTCCCGAATTGCTCTTTCGCACAATCGTTCTAATGTCTTCAGGAGAAAAGACGTAAGGCTGATTGGGCGATAGGATTTTGCAAGAGTGTAATCGTTACGCCCTGGTTTTGGTATAAATACAACTTTTACTTCCCTCCATGCTATAGGTATGTATCGAAAAGCAATGCATGCACTATAGATTCTTGCCAGGTGAGTTAGTATGATATCTTCGCCCCATTGTAGAAGAGCAGGAAAGACTCCATCTAATCCTGGCGCTTTATATGGAGAGAAGTTTTTAATTGCCCATGCTATACGCACCTCTTCAACAAGCTGGTGAGCAGCTACCCAGTCCTCTTCTGATGGAGCTGGAATTGTAGCGTCGGACCAGACTTGTTCAGGGGCGGTACAACCTGGGAAGTGAGTTTCTAGAAGTATCTCCGTTGCTTCCGATAGATTGGCTGTGTATGAGCCGTCAATTTGTTTCAGGCAACCCAGTTGCTGTTGAGAGTCTTTGGACAAGATTTTTTTCAACCTTGCAGCAGTTGAGGTGTTTTCAACATCCTCACAAAAAGATCTCCAAGTTTCCCGTTGACGTTGACGTATGCGTCTTTTATAATCTTTCTGGGAATTTTTGTATAACATCCAGTCTGATTGGTTTTTTGAGTTTTTTGCTCTGTTGAAGGATCTCCGTGCAGCCTCCTTAAGCCGGTCGAGTTCCTCACACCACCAAGGTATGGTGTTGTCGGATTCGGTAGCCAGCCTAAGTGGGCAAGAGTCCTTGTACGCTTGAGTTAAAGAAGTTTCCAACTTACTTACATAGTTTTCTATTTCTTCTACACTAATAGGTTCAATTAAATTTGCACAAGTACTTAAACTCCGCGATAGGTTGTTTCGAAAAGCAGCCTTATCGGTCAGCCTCGGGTTTCGGTAGGGCCTGATTATTGTTTTTTGTTTATGCTCTACATTAAATTTTATCCACCTGTGATCTGACATTGAGACCGACGTAGATACGTGCCAGTCGTGGATTTTGCTTGAAATGCTAAGAGTTGCCAGAGTGATATCTATCACAGTCTGGCTGCGGGACGTAACGAACGTTGGTTCAACGCCTCGATTTAGTATTTCTAGGTTAGTACTGATAATAAAATCGTGAAGTTGCTTACCCCTGCCATTTGTGTCTTCACTTCCCCAGACAATATGATGGGAGTTGGCGTCACATCCAACTATGAGGTCAACATTTCCTCTCGTACAGTAATGCACCAAATCCTCCAGCTGTGTTGTTGGAGGTGGTACGTCGTGCGCGAAGTATGCCGACGCCACAATGATGTCTGGCTTCCGGTTGTCTGCCGAGCTAATTCTGACGGTTGTGAGGTCACCGTCGGAAAACTGTGGCATAAGAAACGCTGTTATGTGCTTAGGTATGTATATACACGTCCGTAGCTTACCGTTAGTTGGGTTTGAAAATATCTTCCCACTTAGTTTGCCCAATCCGCAAACCCTGGTCTGTACGATCCAAGGTTCTTGTATTAGGGCCATTGTGTCCTGCATCAGCTCTAGTTCGCGGCATAGTGTCGCTACGGCCGCACGACAGTGATGCAGGTTGCATTGTATAACATTAATGTGCCGCGTCATTGGTCGGCTTTGGGGACAGTGGTGTATCTCCATCCCGGTTCTGACCGGGTGGATCAATCGCCTCTGTTTCCATTGCTTCCTCCTGCGGCGGCACATTTTTTGTTATTTTGATGGTGGGTTTGCTAAACATATAGCTTAGCAGATTTCCCTTACCATTTAGTGTGCGTACATCTTCCTCACCTATTCCTAGAACAAGGAGTCGGCCCTCCGGTTCCTTGGACTCGGCGGTGTGGAAGATGCACCAATCGTTAACTTTGTTTATAAGTTTTAGCTATTGTAAGGTGTTCCGCAGAAGCTACGTTATGATTCTCGGCTAAAAGTGTTTTTGGCACAACCGTCTTCTAAGGGTTTTCAAAACCTAGAGTACGTTTAGTCTCACGCACTAATTTATATAGTTTACCTTTATCAACCTTCCACGTTATAAAATTGGCAGGATTTTCCTTAATCCTATCTAACATTTGTCAATACCAATTGTCAAAATCATTATCTTTTACCGTTATAACATTTAAAACTACACCCTTCGTTTGAATTGGTTGCGATAAAGCATCTGCAGCCTGGTGTTGCAAGCCGGGTCTGTGTTTGACTGTAAAGTCGTACTGTTGCAAGATCATAAGCCACCGACACAACCGCCCCGGTGGGTCTTTTATCTCCCACAAAGATTTTAAGGCGTTGTGATCCACAAACCTTTGAATTTATTGATACCAAACAGTACAGACAAACACTCGAGCTCCGTAACCCCATAATTCATCTCCAGCGAAGTTGTACTCCGACTTGAAAAAGCAATAACGCAATTACCTTCTGGAAAATCTTGGCTTAATACACAACCTAAACCAAATTTTGATGCATCGCATTCCATTACAAATGGCAAATCAAAATTAGGGACCTATAAACATTGAGCACAAAAATATGCAAACAGTACAAATACAGCATTGTGCTTTTGCAGATGACATTGCAATCATAGCAAAAAAACAAGAAAAATTACAAGAAAAACTGAATGTATGAAACAAAGTGCTCACAAAATACGGGATGAAGATAAATATTAAGAAAACAAAAGTGATGGCAATATCAGCAAACGCAGTAAAACTAAATATAAAAATAGAAAACAATACAATAGAACAAGTAGAACAATATAAATATTTGGGAGTAATTATACAAGACACAGGACAACAAGATGCATACATCAACAACAGAATAGTTAACACAAACAAACTTTACCACTCTCTAAGCAAACATATAATAGAGAAAAAAAGAAATAAGTCAAAACACTAAGATTAGAGTGTACAAATTTATATACAGACCAGTACTAACATTTGGTAGTGAAACGTGGGTACTAAACGACAAACAAAAAAATAGAGTGCAAGCAGTAGAAATGAAATATCTGAGAAGAGCATATGGAGTCACCTTACTTGACAAAGTGAAGAGTGAAAAAATTAGACAAATGCTACAAGTAAATAGTATGGGAGAATTTATCGAAGAGAAGCAACTGGGATGGTGGGGACACATACTAAGAATGGACAAGAATACTCAAACAAGGAAAGTTTGGGAATCCAAAATGCAAGGAAAGAGAAAAAGATTTCGACCAAGAAAAAATTGGGAAGAAATAATCAGTGAAATACTAAGAAAGAAGGGAAACACTAGAGATGAAGCAATGAAAACAGAAACAAACCAAAAAAAGTGGAAAGAATTTTTAAGAAGATAATGGCAACTTAAAACCTTACACCCCGGAGGGTAAAAACGGTCATTGAATATATATAAAACAAATGAAAAATGGCTTAAAAATCAACAATTTTTTCAATAATTATTCTAAAATTTTGCTTTAATGACAAATAACAAAAGCAATTTTTTAATAATTAACAAATTGCCTGTCTGGCAACACTGCAAGTATCTAAAGAACTTAAAAGTATTTAAATCAAATGACAAATTGCTTAAAAATCAATAATTTTTTTAATAGTTAATCAAAAATCAAAGTTTAACAACAATATTGATATCTGGCAACATTGCAAATATCTATAAAATTTATAAACATATAAAACGAATAAAAAATTGCTTAAAAATCAACATTTTTTTAAATAAATAATCTAAAATCAAGGTTTTTTGCTTGAAAACAAAACCAAATCTTTTAATAAATATCAAATTTGTTATCTGGCAACATCGAAAATACTTAAAAAATTAAAAATATTTGACTATAATAACAAATTGCTAAGAAATCAAAAGTTATTTAAAAATTAAAGATTTGTGACAGTACCAAATTGTTTAACTAACATCTGTGATAAAAATAAGTTCTTTTAATTAAATCTAAGTTTTAATTTTGTGTGCCATAGTGTTTTACCGTTACCTGTTAGTGATATCTAGTCAGATAAGTCTATTTTAAGTTAATTGTTACTGTATAAACAACTTAACCTCTTATGTCAAAAGTTTTATTTACTTACTGCGCTTGCGTGTCTAAAAGCATTGTGAGCAGTGGCGCAACTTGAACATTTTACATTCATTTTATCCTTTTACAATTTTAATTTGTTTTATTATCTTTTTGATATCCTATCCTTTTATTTAATTTATGTAAATCCGTGGTCTTCCTGTGCTGTATTTTAGTTAGTCACTGTAACTGGCCCTGCAGTGTGAAGCGAGTGTCCCTGTTTTACTTTTTGTTTGTTTCTGTAATTATTTTTAAATTTTCTGTTTATTATCCAACATGCCTAATTGCAAGCTATGTAAACAATTCATAGCTCCTAACAACATACAAAACTGTTTGAAATCTGATGGTAAATGGACTTGCACTACTTGTTACTCGTTAGATGATAGCACTTCTGCAGACCAACAAACGTCATTTAAAGTAGAAATTATTGCTGCAATGAATGATATGTTTAAAACTTACTTCACACCTTTTTCTGATGAAATTAGAAAACAAGTAACTACGTGTACTGAAGCAATAACAGCTCTTACTGAACAAGTTTCTGTCTTAAAAACTGAAAATTCTGTCCTTAAATCTCAGATTGAAGCTCTCAATGGTACCAATCTCACATCAGAAGATATTATTCATGAGATTGAGGAAAGAGAAAAAAGATCGTCTAACGCCATGATTTACAATGTGCCGGAATCCCAAAACCATGATTCTAAGATGAGACAGCAAGACGACATTGATTTTTTAAAAAATACTCTTGGTGATAACAACGCTAATGCACTATCTGGTATTTCTTTGTTTAGAGTTGGAAAACTTGGAGCACGACCTAGACCCATCAAAGTTCATTTTAATAACAAACACGACGCTATAAATTTTTTAAAAATTTGCAAGAATCTCAACTTAAATAATATTCGTATGGGACCCGATCGTACTCCGAAGCAATGTAAAATTTTAAATGATGCTCGAACTGAATTGAAAAATAAACAGCAGAACGGTGAAACCAATTTAACAATCAAATTTATGAATGGCTACCCTCGTGTTATTACAAACTCTGCATGAGATTCTCCGCCCTCTGGAAACATCACCGTGTTTTACCAAAACGTTCGTGGACTGAATACTAAAATTGAGACCTTTTTTAATAATATCAGTGATTGTGACTATGATGTAGTGCTAATAACTGAATCGTGGATAACACCTAGTGTTGGCAGCCGTGAGTTATTCGACGAATCGTTTCAAGTTTTTCGAACTGATCGCAATCGAATACTCTCTAGAAAATCGAAAGGTGGTGGAGCTCTAATTGCTGTTCGCAACTCTTTTAAAATAGAAATTGTTTCCACAGATTTTATTAACCAACAAGTTCCGTTAATTGATCTTTTAATATGTAAATGTAAACTCAAATCCAGTTGGTTATTTATTGTTCTTGTTTATATTTCAACTAGTGCATTAACTAATGATTATAAATTATTTTTTGATTTGCTAACTCAAATTAACTTTGGAGATAATAAAATTATTTTTGTAGGTGATTTTAACTGTTCAGAAATAACTCTTACACAGAATAGTTTATCTAGCCAAGCTTCTATTATATCAAATTTTTGTTCTTTCCTGGGTCTTAGGCAATATAATTCAATTAAGAATTCTTTAAATAATATTCTGGACTTAGTATACTCTAACATCGAATGTCAAGTATTTAGAGAAACATTTCCTCTAGTTTCTGAAGATATTCACCATCCTGCACTTACTTTTGCTTTACAATGTTTTCCGGATTTATCTCCAGTTAATAAGGATGCTGTCAAACTTAACTATAAAAGAGGTAACTACCCGGCACTGTATGCGTATCTGAGCAATATTGAGTGGAGTACACTTTTAAATTTTTCTGATGTAAATTTAGCTTTTATTGAATTTTATAATATATTAAATAGTGCGCTGCATAAGTTTATTCCATCTTGCAAAGTTAAACAAAAAAGAAAATATCCACCTTGGTATAATATAGAAATTATAAAACTTATTAAACAAAAAGCTTCAGTCAGACTAAAACTTAAGTTCAACTCTCCGACAATAACAACGGAGTTTAAACGACTTAGAACTTCAATTAAACGTAAAACTAAATCTGCTTACAGTATTTATATATCCTCAATTGAAAATGAAGTTGTCTCTAACCCAAAACAGTTTTGGACATATATCAACTCTAAGAAATCGAACTCATCTAGAGTTCCTTCTACTTTGATTAGTGATAATGAAGTATTTGATAATCCTAAGAACATTGCTAATGGCTTTTCTAAGTTTTTTGAATCCGTACACATTCCCCCGTCTACTAATGTCAACCTTGATAACTGCAGCTATATACATAACTTTACATTTTCTTATGTTTCAGAAGATGCTGTGTTAAAGATTCTTAAAACCCTTCCAAATAAAAATTCTGCTGGCAATGATAATTTACCTGCTTTTTTATTGAAAGATTGCGCTATTCTGTTTTGTCATCCTCTCACAATTTTATTCAATTTATCCATTACTACCTCTACTTTCCCTAATAATCTGAAAATAACTTCTGTTTGTCCAATACCTAAAACTAATATCAATCTTCACAACATTGATAACTATCGCCCTATTGCAATCTTACCACACATTGCCAAAGTCTTTGAGCGTATCCTCTATAATCAAATATACAACCATGTTAAACCTTATATCTCCACTAATCAACATGGTTTTGTTCCTGGGCGTTCGACTGTAACAAATCTGTGTGTTATTACACACGAAATAGCTAGAACTCTTGACACTTCTGGGCAAATGGACGTTATTTATACAGATATGTCAAAGGCTTTTGATAGAGTTGAACATAATATTCTTTTAGCTAAGCTTAAAAATTTTGGTTTTTGCAGTTCATCCATTGTATTGTGATGTCATCTTATCTCAAAAAGCGTGAGTCGTATGTCACTTTCAATTACTATAAATCTAATTCTTATTTTCCAACATCTGGTGTTCCACAAGGATCAATATTGGGGCCCATGCTGTTCAATTTATTTATTAATGACCTTTCCACATTACTAGGTTGTCAGCATCTTCTATATGCTGATGATCTTAAAATTTATTCAAAGATCAACAGCATCAATGACTGTGTTCAGTTGCAAAACATGTTAAACCAAATTTTCACTTGGTGTATTGCTAATCGATTAGATTTAAACATTAGCAAGTGTAAGTTTATGTCATTTACACGCAAAACTAATGCCATAAAATTTGATTATCTTATAAATAGCCGTTCAGTTGAGTATGTTAGTACTTTTAAAGACCTTGGTGTTCACTTTGATACTAAACTAACGTTTAATTATCACATTGAAAACGTTGTACAGAGTTCTATAAAAGCTTAAGGATTTATTCATCGTAACACCAATAGTTTTCAAAATCTTAGTGCCTTAAAGGCTTTATATAATTCATTTGTGCGTTCTAAACTGGAATACGCTTCTTTAATTTGGTATCCACAGAACCAACATCAAACACAACAAATTGAAAGTGTGCAACGCAGGTTTTTAAAATATTTATTTTTTAAAATTGAAGGACATTATCCTATCAGAGGCTATGATCACCTCAGTTTACTCAACAAGTTTAATTTTGAATCACTAGAGCTTAGACGTTTTAAGGCAAGTGTTATTTTTGTGTATAAACTCTTGCACAATATTGTCGATTCTCCTGAAATTATACAACTTATTAAATTGCATATACCATCTTTTAACAGTCGACAAAAACCAACCTTTAGTTTACCAACAATACGAACTAGCTATGGTCTTAAGTCACCAATTGATAATGTTTGTGGTAATTTAAATAATATGCCACCCTGCTGTGATATTTTTAATGATAATATTAAGTATTTAATTGAAAAAGTTACTTAATTTTAATTTAATTTTATTTATTTTTTTAATTTTTTAATTTTTTTTTTGCAAATGTTAATCTTAGTTTAAAATTGTTTAGTTTTTATATGTATTTTTATTATTTTATTTTATTTGTATATGGTACTTTTTTTTGTATGTTGTCTTGTAATTGGGAATTGTTTCCTGTAGGGCAATAAATATCTATTATTATTATTATTATTATTATTATAACAATAGATATTAATAGCAAATCGTTAATTAAATAAAAAATCCGTTATTTGGCAACACCGCAAATATTTATAAAGTGTAAAAATATTTGAAACAAATGACAAATTGCTTAAAAATATTTTATTTTTGTTATTAATCAAAAATTTATAATTTTTTGCTTCAAATTGTTAAAAAACTAACAAGTTTGTTAATTGGCAACTCTGCAAATATCTATACAATTTAAAATTATTTGTAATAATAACAAACTTTTTCAAAATCCACAATTTTTTTAATAATTAGTTAAAAATCAAAGCTGACGGAAAACAGTAGAAAATTGTAAACTAAAAACTAATTTGTTATCTGGCAACATTGCAAGTCTCTATAAAAATGTTTTTTATCAAATGATAAGATGTTTTCAATCAACAACTTTCTTCATAGTTATTCAAAAATCATAACTTTCTTGTTTTAATGATTGAAAACAATAGCGAATCATTAACTAAATAACAAATTTGTTATCTGGCAACATCGCAAATACTTAAAAAATTTAAAAATATTTAAATAAAATGACAAATTGCACAAAATATAATTTTTTTTTTCAAAATCAAAGTTTTCATGCTTTTATGACAAAAAAACAATAGCGAATCGTTAATTAAATAACAAAATGGTTATCTGGCAACACCGCAAATATTTATAGAATACAAAAACATTTAAATTAAATTACCAATTTCTTAAAAAACATTAATTTTTTTAATGGTTAATTGAAAATTAAAGTTTTCTATCAATTATGATGGAAAATATAGACGAATCATTAATTACATAAAATGTATGTTATTTGGCACCGCAAATATTTATAAAATTTATAAATAATTAAAACAAAATATTATTCAAAGAAATCGATTGAGTAAACAACTTCCGAGTGTGTTGTCCTAGAAAAAGTGAAAAAAACATGGTTTATATTAAACCAAATTATCTGCAATTTGGATTATTAATAGTGCATGTGCTTTGCTAATTAATAAAAAAGTTTAAATAAATTTAAACATTGATTTAATAAGATAATACAATAAGTTTAAAATAAGTGATAGACATTGAAATAATACACTTCAGCGACCGTTTCGTGCACAAACGCAAAAAGTGTTCAAATAAAATATTTATATTTTTATTTTTATTTTATAAAAAGAAATAAAACAACATGCCATAGAAAATGTCAGGCGATTGTGATAAATGTGCAAGGCCTATTAGAAATGAGGTACCTTGTCATTGCAATGGAATTTGTGGTAAAAAATTTCACATAAAATGCGTCGGCATAACTGAATATGATCTTAACATAATTACTACAAAAAAAAATTATTTATGTGCGATGAATGCATTAATTTGATTGTAGAAATACAAAGAAAAGTTGACAGCATTTTAATTACAGTCCAAAATAATAAAGATCAATTAAGTAAACAATATCTAATTTACTAAATAATGGTATTCCTCAATTAAGTGGTGTGATACCTACTTACACGTCAACTGTCAGAAAAGAACCACCAATTATTATAAAACCAAAGGCACAACAAGATGTCAAAAAAACAAGAGAAGAATTAACAAAAATGTGGATCCTATTAATTTAAAAATAAGTGGTGTTATTGGCATCAAATATGGAACAAATTATGAAAATGCAAATGAAAGAGAGAAAATAATGAAAGCTGTTGAAGGTAAATTAGGAGATGATTACGAAATTAAATTAGCAACTCTAAGAAAACCAAAAATTAAAATTTGTGGTATTAGGGAAAATTTAAATAAAGATCAATTAATTGAAAAACTTAAAGCGCAAAATAATTACATACAAAATTATGAAATAGCTTGTGTGAATATTCATGAAGCAAAAAACAAAAAAAGTGTAACATCATATACTAAATATAATGCCATCATTTAAATTGAAAAGGAAGGCTTTGATAAATTAATTGCTGCTGAAAAAGTAAACATTGGGTGGGATAAGTTGATGGTTTACGAACATATTTTTGTACTTAGATGTTTTAATTGTTTGAGTTTTAATCAAAAATTGGATGAATGTACAGCAGAGACAAACTGCTCAAAATGTCTTGGAAAACATAAAGTTAAAGATTGTGATTCTTCTTCTTCTTCATGTGCATATCCGATTTCGGATGTTTGCGATGAGCATGACTATTTTCACTTTATTGGTTGCTATTCTGAAGAGCTCGTTCAAAGTCTTCCCGTACCACGCCCTGAGATTCTGCAACCATGAAATTCTCCTCCGTCCAGGTCCTCGTTTTCCGTGTATCTTGCCTTGAATGATGGCTTGTAATAGGGCGTATCTGTCCTCGTTCCGCATGATGTGGCCTAGATATTGGAGCTTGCGGGTTTTTATGGTGTCCATGATCTCCTTCTCTTTCTTCATCCTATGGAGGACTTCGATGTTTGTTACCCGATCCTTCCAAGATATTTGCAGGATACGTCGATACAGCCACATCTCAAAGGCTTCAAGCTTTTTTGTTGTTGCATCATTTAGTGTCCATGACTCGACTCCGTAAAGTAATATTGGGAAAATGTAACACCTCAACATGCGAACTTTGGTTTCAAGATGTAGTTTGTGATTTTTGTAGAGGTTATTCATTGTATTGAAGGCAGATCGGGCTTTTCCAATTCTACATTTTATCTCTTGGCTATTGTCCCAGTTTTTGTTCACAATTGTACCTAAGTATGTTGTTTGTCTCACTCTCTCTATTTGTTGGTTGTGAACGTAGAGATTTGCATTAGTTATATTGTCTTTGCTAATGACCATGAATTTTGTTTTGTTGTTATTAATGTTAAGTCCATATTTTTCACTAGCCGCTACAATTCATTAGTGTTTGGAGTCCTTCAAGAGAGTCAGCGAATACCATTGTGTCGTCGGCATATCGGATGTTATTTAATCTGACTCCGTTCAGTAAAATGCCTTCTTCTATGCCTTCTAGCGCTTCATTAAAGATCCGTTCGGAGTATAGATTGAACAGAATCGGAGAAATAATACACCCCTGCCTTACCCCTCTAGCTATTTCAATGTCTTCTATTTGTTCCTCTTCAATTTTCATGGATGCGGTCTGTTTCCAGTACAAGTTAGTGATGATTTGTAGGTCTTTGGCGTCAATTCCCACTTGTTTAAGGATGTCTATCATTTTGTGATGTTGCACTCGATCAAACGCTTTCTGATAATCGATTAGGCATACGTAGATATCGCAGTTTACGTCTCTAGATCTTTGAAAGAGCACCTGCACTGAGAAAAGCGCTTCCCTTGTGCCTACGGCGTTGATGAATCCAAATTGATTTGCTGAGATTTGTTCTTCACATTTGTTATAAATTCTCTTGTGTATTATTTTTAGGAATATTTTGAGAAGATGACTCATGAGACTGATGCTTCTATATTCCTCGCACCGTTTTGCTCCTACTTTCTTTGGTAATACAATTGTGATTCTAACGTTCTAATTACGGAATGTATCAACTGTAAAAATGCTAATACTAAATTTAATCTTCAATTAGACACAAACCACCACACATTAAATAGAAAATGCCCAACATAAACAAATTAGATGAAAAACGACAAAAAATATCGTACTAGCAATTAATGCAAACAAAAGTGGCTAAAAGTGAACAAACCTGTCAACCAACAAACAAAAATTGTTCAACTTGATGTTTTCCTTGGAGTTGAAGATCCGGACATATTGATGATTTTTGAACATTGGCAGTATATGGACGATTCAATAAATATTAAGTTAAGTAATTATGATTTATGTACAATGTATTGTAGAGAAAAAATATCACATGGTGGTTCAGCAATCTTTTTTAAACAATCAATAATAAAGGAAAATGTAAAAATAATATCATGCATTAATAATCTATCAATAGAAGGAATATTTGAATGTTGTGCCTGTAGTTTTAATAAGATCTTTCTTATAACAATATATAGACCACCTACTGGTAATATTGATATCTTTTTTTCTACATTTGAAACAATGTTAATTTTGATAACAGAGCAGAATAAGCATGCGATAATAGGAGGTGATTTTAATATTGATCTTTTGTCAGAAAATAGAGATACTTCTCGTTGGTGTGATATTCTGTACGCGTATAACATTCAAATATCTATTCATGAAACAACCAGAGTTCATTATAACGGCACTGAAACATGTATTGATATTTTTTTAATTTTCGGTAATATTGAAATATTATCAGCAGGTTGTTCTTGTTCAGCTATAGCAGATTGTTTTTCTCAGTATGTAACATGCAAAATACATAATATAGATAATTTTAGTAGTATTGAAACTAATCCAATCTATAAACGCAATATAAACAAAAATACTGTCAATAATTTATATAATGGATTACATGATGAGCAATGGTTAACTGTTTACAATAATAAAAACGTGCACGAATTATTTCAAATGTTTTTTGGTAGAAATATGTATCATTTTCATTTAAATTGTCTTTATATTAAAATGTTGGCTACAAAACATAAGAAAAAACGACCGTGGTTTACAGCAGAATTACTGGAAGCAAGACAAAACCTATCTTTCTTGCAAAGTATGATCGGATTTCATTCAAATTTCAAAAATGAATACAAAACTCCAAACCAAATATACGACAATCGATGCAATGTAGCTAAGCGACAATATAATGACAATTATATAAATAGGTTTAGCAATATGGAGCTTAATAAATAAAAATAAACTTAAACGTCTAACTTCTACTATAATAGTTAATAATAAAACAATATCAGATATAGATGCTGCTGAAGCTTTTAACAAGTTATTTTTAGAAATACCAACTATTGATACTGCAATTGACGCATACACACATAACATTTCAAACAACTCAAATACTATTTTTCTAAATCCCATTGATAAAACAGAATTCCTCGAAATTGTCAATAAAATTAAATCAAGTTTTTGCAAAGACGCTAACGACCTAACTTTTATTATTAAAAAAAAAATGTATTTCTGTCCTATTAGAACCATTGTGCTATCTGTGTAAATTATCCATTCAAAATGGAATTTTTCCTGACATTCTTAAAACATCGATGGTTATTCCATTACACAAAAAAGGTGAAAAATCAATTTTATTAACTTACAGACCAATAAGTATTTTACCAGTTTTCTCAAAAATCTTTGAACATTTTTTTAATAATAGATTAATTTCATTTCTTTCAAGGCATAATTTAATTTCAAAAAACCAGCATGGTTTTAAAAAAAATAAAAACACAAACACGGCATTAAATCAAATTTTAGAATTTATAACTGAAAGTACAGATAAATGTCTACCCTGTCTAGCAATACTCCTAGATTTAAGAAAAGCTTTCGATCTTGTATCGCATTCTATTCTACTTGAGAAAGCATATACTTATGGAATTAAACTCAGGTGATTACAGGTGTGCCACAAGGTTCTATTTAAGGTCCATCTTTATACGTATTATTTGCTAAAGATCTTTTCCAAAAAGTAAGGTCAGGTTTATTAGTCGGTTATGCTGATGACACCACTATAATACTACAGGAAAGTTCTACAACTTCTTTAATAAATGCTGCAAATTTAGCTATTTTAAAAGTAAAAAACTGGTTTATTTTAAATAAACTTATCTTAAATGACAGTAAAACAGCAGTTGTACTTTTTAAGCACCCACAAACAAACAATGTTACATCAATTAAAATTGACAACGTAGATGTTCAAATAAGTGATACAGTGCGGTTACTTGGTATCAATATTGACAGTTCACTAAAATGGGGTGCACAAATAAAGTACGTGTGCAAAAAATTAAGTTCAATAGTTGGTGCTCTGAGAATGGCATCTAAAGATTGCAGTAGAGTTGTTGTTAAACATTATATTTTGCAAACTTTCATTCTGTTATGAGTTACGGTATAATTCATTGGGGTTGCTGTAAGAAGGAATTTACTGAAAGGTTATTTTTAATACAAAAAAGAGCTTTGCGAATTATTGCTAGACTTAAGCCAAAAGAATTCTTTTGTTCTTTTAAAAATTTTAACTTATTTTAATGTATACATTTATGAAGTATCAAACTTTGTTTTTAAAAATCTAAATAATTTTAAAACTAACGGCCATTATCATATGTATAACACACAAAACCGGCAACATTTAGCTTTACCTCAGCACAACAAGCAGAGCTACAAACAAAATATAAGTTACACCGGCTCAAATTTTTTTAATAAACTTTCAACTTTTGTAAAAACTGCTAATACTACTTTTATATTCAAAAATTGTCTTAAAAAACATTTGCAGCAGAAAGCTTATTATTCATTAGATGAGTTTTTTAAAGATAACTTTGTTACTTTTGATTAAATATTGATTTTTATTGTTTGTTTTTATTTCACTGTGATTTGTATTGTGACTATTATTTGCTTATCAATTAAATATGCTATTATTATTATTATTATTAAAGATAAATTGCTTAAAAGTTGACAGTTTTCTCAATAATTAATCAAAAATCAAAATGTTCTTGCTTGGATAATAAAATACAATGACAAATTGTTTAACAAATAAAAAAATTGTTAATTGGCAACACTGCAAGTACTAATAAAATTTAAAACAAATGATAAATTGCTTAAAAAATAACATTTTTCTCAAAACTGAATCAAAAATTAATAATTTTTGCTTTATCAAAAACAGGAAATTTCTACAAAACTAATATAGAAAATTAATGCTAATTTAATGAAATTAATTTATAATCAATACTATACCTAATCAAACTAATGTGTTTTCTATTTGTTAAGAAATAACATTTTATAATTTCAATAAAATATGCTGTTTGTTTTTGTAGAAAACAGTAGGAAGTATACATTGCGATAAAAGATGTATAGGAAACAACATTTATTGCTTATTTTAATTCTACAAATTACATCTATACAAAATCAGAAGGTAATTGCTATAACTAATTTTTTATTTGAATTAAATTTAAAATATTTTAGATCAATCTAAACAAAACACAAATTATTAAAGAATCTCAGCATAAGCACCTACCAACTTGCACTAATATTATATTTAAAGCATTTAATGAATATAAAACCAGCTTTGTATACACAGAAAATAATGAAATTAATCAAGAAATTTTAACAACGCTTCAAAACACAACATTTAAATCAATTAATTTAAATCGAGATTATAGACCAAATCAATTTGAACCTCCTTCAGATTTTACAATTATTTCCACTACAAATGTAACAAGTATTGAAAATTATTTTGAATCAATTAATGAAAAATTTGTTTTTAACGGATATGGAAAATTTATTATAATTTATTTAGGCAATGATGATTTGAACGGTATTGCTGAAATAATTTGGAACAATATGATACTAAAGAGTTTAATTATTGATGAACTGGGGAATATTTATACAGTAGCAACTTATACCGAGCATTGTGGATTCTATAAGAGGAAAGTATTTCTAACCAAGTGCTTTAATATAAATTTGAAATTGATTAAAAAAATATTTGATACAAAAATGCGTAGTTTTAAAGGTTGCTATTTGAAAGTTGGGTATACTATAAACAAACCAAACGTAATAAATCCATATAATGAAAACCAAGCAGGAATAGATATTATGATTATAAGAGAACTAAGCAAAATTCACAATTTTAGAATAGATTATAAAGAAAATTTTGATAAAATAGAACTAGAACTAAAATTAAGCGATATTTGTTTAAGTTTATCTGATATAAATTTATATGAAAAGTACCCTTACATGTCTTTTTATAATCTTTTTTATCCACATCTTGAAAATCAACTAGTTTTTGTTATACCTTTGGCTGAACAAATAGAATCATGGAAGGGATTAATATATGTTTTTGATATAGAAGTATGGATAGCATTATTTGCTGCTATTCTAATATTTTATTGTTTTGTAAAATTTAAATTTTCAATTAATTTTTTTAACTTGTATGCTGTATTATTGCAACAATCAATACAACAACCTCATTCTGTAAAATTAAGGATTGTTTTAATGACTTGGGTTATATTTTCATTTGTTATAGCAAATGCATACACTGGTCATTTTTTAAGATTTATAATTAAACCGTTATATTACAAGCAAATTAATTCAATTCAAGGCATAAGTGATGCAAATTTAAAAATAGATTTACCACCAGGATATTACTCAGAATTATTTAATAATAAAAACGATAAAAAATTATATAATAATATTATTGATCGCGAAACGGATGCTTTCGAGTATAAAAATGCAAGTACCATGGGGTATAGAAATTATTTGAAAGCTAATTCGTTGATATGGGTTAATGGAAAAAAACAATTACATATGGTTACTATTAACAATATGCATGTTAATTTATTGATGTATAAAGGACATCCTTTGAAAGAGGCTATGGATGAAACTGTTCAAAGAATGGTGAGTTCTGGTCTTGTTTTGAAATGGTATAGAGAGAATATTTTAGAGAAAAATCTTTATAAAGATGATAATAAACCTACAAAATTAAAATTGGAACAAATGTTTTTAATTTTTTTAGTGATTGCATTTGGTCATATTTTGTCTTTTATTATATTTTGTGTAGAATTGTGTTTTAAATAAATGTTTTTTGTTACTATTATTGTAGAATTAGTATGACATGTTAAAAGTAAAAATAAATTAAAAGCTTATTAAGCTTTTATTTTTAATTGATTGGATTTTTTTATAGTAATTCTGATTAAAGTCTTTAAAACTAATTTTGAAGCCTGTTTGGATAAGTTTTTTATTAGCCACTTGCCACGTTACTGGCGCTTTAGCAGGCATTTTACATTAGGGGCAGATTTACAGTTTGGCGTGAATTCTAAACAATTGGAAAAATTGTTAGTCTACTTTGGACTAAAGAAGTATTGTAGTCAGTAAACTCAACATTGATAAGGCGGGTTGAGAAGTTGTAGAGCATATATGCGTTTGAAATGGTTTTGATTGTAAGATTTGAATTCTTGCCCAGCAGTCGGATGTTTAGACTACTGTGGTACGCTCCCATTGTCACTATTATGGGCAGTTTAATAATAAAATTGGTTTTTCATTTATTTAGTTTTTTTTTTATCTCCATATTTTGATTAAAAGTTTATGTAACGTATCTTTTTCCGCTTTTAATGTTTTGCTATATTTTGTCTATTTTTAGTTGCTTTTTTAATTTCTTTTTAAGTTATTTTATCTTTGTATACAGGGTGTAGATTAATTGGCGGATAAACGCCAGGTAACTTTATAGATCGTGCCAAAAGAAAACGAAAATCTTAATTCCAAAATGCTGAAAAACTTTTCGTTTGGTCTCACGAGGTCCTCAAAGTTTTGTTACGCTTGGCAACGTTGCAAACTTTCTAAATTCAAACCTATAATGTAGGCAACTTAATACACATAAAATAGGCAATTTAATACACACATCAAATTTTATTTTTTATTATAAATTACAAATGTTCAAATTGGCCACCGTTTACTTCTAAACACTTTACAGCACGTATCGATATCGAATTTATGACGTTCTCAAGTATCGCCGGCGTTAAATGTTAAATCTGTCAGAGTTGCTATATTCATGTCAATTATTTTAAATATATTTTCAAACAATCAATTGTGCATTGAAATAATTAATATTTTTATTTATGACTGAATCTAATAATTTATAATAGTTGTATCAGCTGCAATGTATAAATTGTTCTATAATTCAATAATAATTATAGTACCTATTTGCTGGATTCACACATTTATTTTGAAAACGCATTTTAGCCGCATATTGAAACGACAAAAGTCACCAATGGTTTTTGTCAAGGGTGGTCACGGGATTGACATGGCAACGTAGTAGTTGTTAATCCGAGACAGACATAAGGCAGACCGCCGCATACTAGACGAACGCAACATAATATATTTCGCAAATGCATCAAAACACCATTCATAATTTAATAATGCGGTATGTGTCGTCAATGTACAACCTCACACAATTTTAAATTAATGATTATCAAAAAAATAAAGTATATCATAATATTTAAATTGAATTTTATTTGAATTTAAAAGTCACTGATGACAAAAGTCACCGGAGATCAGAATTGACTCCCGACATTTATTGCATTGCCTACTTTATAATTTGAATTTTATTAAAAATTTTGCTACGTTGCCAAGCGTATTTTTAATTTAAATTTGATTTATTCTTCAAAAGTAATTTGCACATTTTTCAATGTTTTTTATTATTAAGTTACAATAAACCTCGTAATTTTTATTATACTAAAAAAGAAAGCAAATTGGTACATAATATACGCAATTAAAACAATATTTGTATTGACAAAATTGAAACTTTGAGGACCTCGTGAGGCCAAACGAAGAGTTTTTCATCATTTTGGAATTAAGATTTTCGTTTTCTTTTGGCACGATCTATAAAGTTACCTGACGTTTATCCGCCAATTAATCTACACCCTGTATATTGATTTTGGCTTTTGCCGTTCGTAGCAAATCTTTCTTTTCTTGTTTGTTTCTATGTTAGTTTATCTTCTTATTTCATCCTGATTTATTAGAATATTGTCATTAGTTTTATAGAATTTATTGCATCAAATAAATCAAAAATTGCGTTAAAAACGTAAATATCTTTCGAAACTAATTAAAAATCGACTAAAAAAACGCAAATGATGTGCAATATTTGCAACAAATCGTTCGGAAATCACATTTTTATAAATAATGCTTAGAAAATAAAAATTAAGAATTGCTTGGAAAACATATTTTATTATGAATCTTCTAGAAAACAAATTTAATTCATAAAATTAATCAAAAGTTGCTTAAAAACACACTTTTTAGATAAAATCTGTTATAAATCTTCTTAAAAATGCATTAAAAATCATAAAAACTGCTTATAAAACGCAAATATTGTTAAATTAGCCAAAAAAAGCTTTCTTCATGAAATCTATTATGAATCTTCTAAAAAAAGCATTAACTGCTTAAAATATATCTTAAATTGGCAACAAAACGCAAATTGTGTGTAATATTTGCAAAGAATTCTTTGACAAATATTTTTTTTTATCATAACTCTTTTAAAAAATTGCATTTTCTGCTAGAAATTAACTAAAAATGGCTTAGAAAACTTAAGTTAAATGAAATTTAGTTTTTCTTCTTTTTCGGCTTGTTTCTATCCACTTCTGGATATAAGCCTCCTTTAAACTTTGCCACACGGTCCTATCTTTAGCTTTCTGTTGCCACGAATAGCCAGCGACTTCTCGGATGTTGCCTCTCTACCTTTTTTGGGGCCCACACTTCTCTTAGAGGTTTGTGGTTTCAACTGCATAACTCGTATCGTCCACTTTGCTGGGTCCTGCCTTGCAACATGGCCTGCCCAGCTCCACTTAAAGTTTGCGACTTGTGTCAACATCCTCGACCCCTATTCGCTTGCGGATTTTAGTGTTTTGAATGTGATCCCTTAGACTTACACTTAACATGACTTTTTCCATTGCCCTTTGACAAGTTTGCAGCTTTTCTGCTAATCTGTTGGTAAGGGTAGTTGTTTCAAGACTATACGTAGTTACGGGGAGGTTGCACTTATTGTACACTTCTTTTTTTAATCCATATAGGATGCTCTGATCTTTCAGTATGTAACTCAGCTTATCGAATGCTGCCAAACTCATCCTTTTCTTTTCCAATTCTAATCACATGGCCCAGGTACACATACTCTGCTACGTTTTTTACGGAGATGGAAGTTTTAGAATCACTCATAATTTTGGTCTTCTTGAGGTTCATTTTGAGTCCGACTTTTTTGGATGCTAAATTTAGTTGTGTGTGCATGCTTTTTAACTTCTTCATGTCCAAGCTAATAAGAAAAATGTTGTCGGCAAAGCGTAAATGATTTAGATGTTTCCCCCGTTATTTTTTCAGTTCAAGCGTTTAAAGACATCTTCCATTGCCAGCGTGAAGAGTTTTGGTGAGATGGTATTACTCCTTTTCTAATAAGAACTTTATTAGTAATGATGTGATTGTCCAGCTTAATTTGGAGTATCGCATTTTTATAGATGCAGTTTAGTAGAATTGAGTATCTGGAGTCAATACGTGCGTTGGTCATTGCATTTAATACTGCCCATATCTTGATCGAGTCAAACGCTTTCTTGTAATCTAGGCTAGGTGTTGAGGGATGTTGTATTCGATAGATTTTTTTAATTAGCGATCGAATGGTTTGGAGGTGGTCTACTGTACTAAATCCCTTTCAAAAACCTGCTTGCTTGGGGAGCTGGTTTAAATCGATTTTGTTAGTTAGTTAGCGGTTCGTTATAACTTTTGTGTTCAAATTATACAGGTGTGAGAATATGCTGGGCGGTAGTTTTCAATGTTTGTATTGTTTGTGAATTAGAGTAATTTAAGCATTTTGCCATTCTGTTGGTTATTTTTTCTTTTTTCAAACATTTATTTAGTAGAATTTGCACTGCCTCTATTAAAGTATTTTATTCCATTTTTAGCATTTTTAGTTATGGGTATCAATATCTGGCATTTTTTTTGGAGTTTACGTTAGTGACTTCTCTGGTGTTATAGGCTAATGGTTTGTTTATGGAGAAAGAGTACAGTTTTGTATAGAACTTTTTTATTACCATCTTGATTTCCTTCTGGGCCTTGATAATGGCACCCTCGTTGTTTTGTGTTTTATAAATTTTGGGTTTTTATATTTTTATTATTTTGTATGACTTCTTTAATTTCTGCAGTATTGAAAGATATGTCTTTGCAAATTCCCGATTTTATGTTTTTATTCAGCTGTATGAATTGTGGTGAGCTGCGGTTTAAGTTTCTTTGTTGTTATAGCTTATATTTTTGTTTTTATGTGTTTTGCTTTTGTCCTATGTTCTGTGTTAATGTCTTTAACAATTTTATCAGAGAAGGTGTTGATGTCTGTCCTGGAGGTTATGGATATGGTTTAATTTTTTATCTAGTTCTTGCTGGTATACAACAGCGTTTTGCTTAAGTTTGTCTATTAGTGGTGTCGGGTGATTTATTTTTGTTTGTTTAGTTTAAGTGTTGATTAAAAGAGTTGCTTTGACCAGCCTATGGTCACTTTCTGTTTGAAATTTGTTTAAAACTGGGACATCTTTTACTAGAGTTTTGTTGTTCAAAATTATGTAATCTTGTTTTGTATTCTGCCGTTTGGGTTGTATTCCTTTTTGGAAAAATGTGTTCATGCAGTGCAAATTTTCCTGCTCTAGATAGTTTAACAGCGTTTTACCTCAGTTGTTCCTTTTACCTAGTCCAAAATTGCTAATATGGTTCTCTTTTATGTCTTTCTTTCCTCTTAGCTTTGCATTGAAGTTACCAATAATAATGGATAACTGAGGTTTCTGCTCTTCTTGTCGCCGAGATATTGTCGTAGAATTGTTCTTTTTCTTCCTTTTTGAATACATTTGTTGTTGTATATACTTGGATGAGCTGATGGGAAAAGCGCTTGGAAACTTGTAGCATAATATATTACCCTCTTGAATATGGGTTGCATATTTGTGGCGAGGTGTTTGATGATTGTGTTTATAATAATACCGACACCGCCAATGTGTGAGTTATTTTCAGAGTTGTTTAGGTAGAGTACATGTCCCGATTTCAGATTGGTGCACGATTTTTCAGCTTTTTTAGTTTCACACAGTCCGACCACATCCAATTTTATGTTTTGTTTAATCTCATTGTTCTTATGTTGCATGTTTTTCGAAGCAACCTTTATTTTTCCAGTAATTTTTAGCACTCTTGACCTGACTTCCAGTGCAACCATTGCTTTGGCTGCGGAGTGACAGGTCGCTGAGACGTTGTTTGCATATTTATAGGTTTTGGCTATGAGTTTGTGTAATTCAACTTAAAAACTAAATAAAAAAACTCATTGCCATCATTTCAACAATTGATTGAATTTCTAACTCGTAAGTGCAACACACTGGAAGCAATGTCTTTATCAAAAGCTTCGTCGTACGCATTATCATCAAGTAGACCACCTAGACCAGAAACAAAGGTGCACATAACTACTCAACAAGCTACATGTGTTTTTTGCAAGTGCAATCAATGCAAACAGTTCACCAAACTATCAACAACCGAGAGAAATAGTGAAGCAAAAAGGCTAAAATTATGCAATAACTGTTTGCGTGCAAAACATAACGCCAGTCAATGCAAATCAGCTTTTACATGCAAAACGTGCAACCGACGTTATCATTTCTTGTTACACATTAATTATGCACAACCTATTCGTCGTGACATTGATACTGTGTCTTCATCTAGTGAAACGCAGTCGCATTACTCAACATAATTAGGCGAAGAACTCAGTTATACCTTTCTGTCAACCGCTTTAGTTAAGATCAGTGATTTACAAGAAAGGTTACATCTATGCCGAGCTTTACTGGACTCTGGTTCACAAAGCAATTTTATAAGTGAAGAATTAGTAAATTGTCTAAACTTACCAAAAGAAGTTAATCGTATCCAAGTCATTGGAATCAATTCTACTACTGAAGGTACGCCTGCATTGTATAAAGCAAACGTCAGCATTCAATTAAGAATCAACGCTTATAAAACTGATATGAACTGTTTGATTCTGAAGCAAATAACAAATTCTAATCTTTCAATTCCAAACACATATTCTTTTACCGATAAAGCTAGTTTTGCAAAAAATGCAATAAGGATTTTTTATAATAACCATGTGTGGGCAGATGAAAATTTTCATTAGTATGTGAAGATCGTTTTTAACATCAATTTTCCTTGAATGTTTGGGTTGGAATTGTAAGCGACTATCTAATTGAATTAGTATTTCTACCAGAAAGACTTACTTGCGGTGTATCGCAACTTTTTGGAATACATGCTACCTCAGTTTCTGGATGATGTACCATTGGCAACAAGAATTGCAATGTGGTTTAAGCACGATGGTGCAGCAACACATTTGAGTTTGGTTGTTTGGGATAATTACACAAAATTTTACAAAAATTGCTAAAATAATTATGAGCTTTATTAAAAATTGCTTATAGAATTGAAGTTGAAGTAGACATGGATTGAACACACGTTAAGAAAAACTGACAAAGCAATGAAAAATCCCTAGAAAATAGGGAAAGAGAAAGAAGAAAAGAAGCAAGTCTTCAAAATACTTATCAAGAACAATTACAAAAAATATGGAACGATATAAAAATAGAAGCAAAAGACAAAATTTTAGGGTGCCTCACGCTCAAAATGAAGCTAAAAGGATGAATTATAAGTTTTATTATTTAAACTTTAGTACAATTAAAATTATTAACAATCAACAAAAAAATAGAATTAGAAAAAATGCATTTTATACAGCAAAATTACTCATTATTACATTGGTAATGTTGAACTTTTACAATATTTTGATCACACGTTTTGCTTTTAAATTTTAGTAAACAATTCTGTTACATCATAAAAACCACTATTTGTAAAAATTGATAATTATACAAGTTTTATAAAATATTTTAATAAATAATTAATTTTTAATCAATACTACTTAATCAAACTAATGTGTTTTCTATTTGTTAACAAATAACATTTTATAATTTCAATAAAAATAAAGAAAGAATACATTTCGATACAAAATGAATTGGAAACAACATACATTGCTAATATTAATTTTACAAATAACATCTATACAAAATCAGAAGGTAATTGATATAACTATTTTTTTTATTCGAATTAAATTTAAAATATTTTAGATCAACCTAAACAAAATTATTAAAGAATCTCAGCATAAACACCTAACAACTTGCACTAATAAAATATTTAAAGCATTTAATGAATATAAAACCAGCTTTGTATACACAGAAAACGATGAAATTAATCAAGAAATTTTAACAACGCTACAAAACACAACATTTAAATCAATCAATTTAAATCATGATTATAAACCAAATCAATTTGAACCACCTTCAGATTTTACAATTATTTCCACGACAAATGTAACAAGTATTGAAAATTATTTTGAATCAATTAATAAGAAATTTATATTTAACGCAGATGGAAAATTTATAATAATTTATTTGGGTAAAGAAGAGTTGAACGCTATTGCTAAAATAATTTGGAACAATATGATACTAAAGAGTTTAATTATTGATAAATTGGGGAATATTTATACAATAGCAACTTATACTGAACATTGTGGCTTCTATAAGAGTAAAGTATTTCTAACCAAGTGCTATAATATAAATTTAAAATTAATTAAGAAAACATTTGATACTAAAATGCGTAATTTCAAAGGTTGTAGTTTGAAAGTTGGGTATAATATATACAAACCAAACATAATAGATTTATTTGATGAAAATCAACCAGGAAAAGATATTATGATTATAAGAGAATTAAGCAAAATTCACAATTTTAGAATAGATTATCATAAAAAAGATGTTTATAACATAAAACTACAACTAAAACTAATGGACATTTCTTTAAGTTTATTTGATATAAGTTTATATGAAAAGTACCCTTACATGTCTTTTTATAATCTTTTTTATCCACATCTTGAAAATCAATTAGTTTTTATTATACCTTTGGCTAAACAAATAGAATCATGGAAGGGATTAATATATGTTTTTAATTTACAAGTATGGATGGCATTGTTTGTTGCTATTGTAATTTTTTATTTAATTGTAAAATTTAAATTCTCAATTAATTTTTTTAACTTGTATGCTATATTAATGCAACAATCAATACAACAACCTCATTCTGTAAAATTAAGGATTGTTATAATGACTTGGGTTATATTTTCATTTGTTATAGCAAATGCATACACTGGTCATTTTTTAAAATTTATAATTAAACCTTTGTACTACAAACAAATTGACTCAATTAAAGGTATAACTGATGCAAATTTTAAAATAGAAATTCCACAAGGATATTACTCCGAATTATTTAATAATGAAAACGATAAAAAAATATATAATAATATAGTTGGTGGCAAAACGGATACTTATCAGTATAAAAATGCCAGTACTTTAGGGTATAGAAATGATGTGAATGCTCATTCGTTGATATGGGTTAATGGAAAAAAACAATTACATATGGTTACTGTTAACAATTTGCATGTTTATTTTGTGATGAATAAGGGGCATCCTTTGAAAGAAGCTTTGGATGAGACTGTCCAAAGAATGGTGAGTTTTGGTCTTGTTTTGAAGTGGTATAGAGATAATATTGAGAAAATTCTTATTAAGGATGAAAATATACCCACAAAATTAAAATTGGAACAATTGTTTTTAATTTTTTTAGTGTTTGCATTTGGTATTGTGTTGTCTTTTATTATATTTTGTGTAGAATTGTGTTTTAAATAAATACTTATTGTTACTATTAGTGTAGATTTAGTATGACATGTTATAAGTAAAAATAAATAAGGTTATTTTAATTGATTTTTTTGTAATTATTTTGACTACAGTCTTGCTATTTTGTTTTTAAATTTAATTCTTAAACCGATTTGGTTAATCTTTAAGATTTTTTTTAATTATTTTGCTTGTAGTACTCATTTTTGATTTTTTTCTCTTTTTACATAGCGTTTTGTCGCTCTTTTTGGGAAGCATAATTATATCTCTGTTTGGTCCTTATGGTACTTTTTTCATCTCATGTTTGCCGTTGGTGGTATGTCTTTCCTTTTTTGTGTGTTTCTATGTTTGTATATTTTTTCTAAGAATTTTGTTTATTTTTCTATTTTATCTTCTTTTGCCAGTAAAATGCTTTATAATACAATAAATAGAGGATTTTTTTGTTTTAACTTTATATTAGCAAATTGTTAACAATTGTACTGTATTTTGCATACTAAATTAAAAATGTTCAGTCGAAGTTCAAATTTTTGTTCCGGGGACTAATATAGAAAAAAAATATTTAAAAAAATTATCACTAATAATTGATTATAATTATGAAGCAATTTGTCATTTGTTTTGATTATTTTTAATTATTTTAAATATTTGCGGTGTTGCCAAATGGAAAATTTATTATTTTTTTTGTTTCAAAGCAAAAATGATTGATTTTTGATTAAATTTTGAGAAAAATATTGATTTTTAAGCAATTTGTTATTTGTTTTTTTTTTTATTTATTAGTACTTGCAGTGTTGCCAATTAACAATTTGTCATTTTATTTTATTATTCAAGCAAGAACATTTTGATTTTTGATTAACTATTAAGAAAACTGTCTACTTTTAAGCAGTTTGTAATTTGTTTTAATTATTCATAAATTTTATAATTATTTGCGGTGTTGCCAAATAACATAAATGTTATGTATTTAACGATTTGTCTATATTTTTCATCATAGTTGATAGAAAACTTTAATTTTCAATTAACCATTGAAAAAATAAATGTTTTTTAAACAATTAAATGTTTTTGTATTCCATAAATATTTACGGTGTTGCCAGATAACAATTTTGTTATTCAACTAACGATTTGCTATTGTTTTTTGTCATTGATGCATGAAAACTTTGATTTTTGTTTAACTATTGAAAAAATTGTTATATTTTGTGCAATTTGTCATTTGATTTAAATATTTTTAAGTACTTGCCATGTTGCCAGATAACAAATTTGTTATTTAGTTAACAATTTGCTATTGTTTTCAATCTTTAAAACAAAATTTAATTTTTGAATAATTGAAGAAAGTTGTTGATTAAAAGCAATTTATTATTAAATGAAAACTTTTTTATAGAGACTTGCGATGTTGCCAGATAACAAATTTGTTTTTTATTTACAATTTTTTATTGTTTTCCGTCATTTGAACAAGAAAGCTTTGATTTTAAATAATTATTGAAGAAATTGTTGTTGTTATTTTTACAAATAATTTTAAATTGTATAGATATTTGCGGTGTTGCCAGTTAACAAATTCGTTAGTTTGCTAACAATTTGACATTAATATCAGTCATTGAAGTAAGGAATTATTCATTTTTGATTAACTATTGAAAAAAAAATTGTTTTTTAAGCAATTTGTCATTTGTTTTAACTATTTTTACACTTTATAAATATTTGCGGTGTTGCAAAATAACGGATTTTTTATTTAGTTAACGGTTTGTTATTGATATTCATTATTAAAGCAACAAATCTTTGATTTTTAAATAATTTATGAGAAAATTGTTAATTTCTAAGTAATTTAATATTATAGTCAAATATTTCAGATTTTTTAAGTATTTGCGGAGTTGCCAGATAAAGGATCTTTTATTTAAATAACAATTTGTTAATAGTTTTTAATATTGTATCAAAAAACTTAAATAAATTAAAACTATTTTGTCATTTGTTTTAAATATTATTATATTTTTTAAGTATTTGCAGTGTTGCCAATCAAGAGAATTGTTATATAGTTAACAATTCGTTTATTTTTTGCTTCAGTGTAGCAAGAAATCTTTGCTATTCGATTATTTATTGGAAAAAATGTTGATTTTTAAGCAATCTGTCATTTGTTTTCAATTATTTTAAATTTTTTAGATATTTGCAATGTTGCCAGATAACAAATTTGTTATTTATTAAAAGATTTGCTTTAGTTTTCCGTAGTTTAAGCAAAAAAACTTTGATTTTAGATTAATTTTTAAAAAAATTGCAGGTTTTTAAGCCATTTGTCATTTGCTACAAATGTTTTTAAATTCTTTAGACATTTGCAGTGTTGCCAGGTAACAAATTTGTTCTTTAATAAAAAAAGTGTTTTTGTTTTCCGTCATTGAAGCAAGAAAACTTTGATTTTTGGTAAACTATTGAAAAAATTGTTGATATAATTTGTTTAAAATATTTTCAAATTCTTTAGTTATTTGCGGTGTTGCCAGTTAACTAATTTGTTAATTATTTAAAAAAAGTTTTTGTTTTTTGTTATAAAAGCAAGAAAACTTTGATTTTTGGTTAATTATTAGGAAGTTTGTTGATTTTTAAGCAATTTGTTATTTGTTTTAAATGTTTTAAATTTTAAAGATATTTGCGGTGTTGCCAGATAGTCAGATTGTTATTTAATATAAAAATTGTTTTTGATTTCCGTCATTGGACCAAGAATACTTTGATTTTTGATTAAATATAATAAATATATGTTGATTTTTAAGTAAATTGTCATTTGTTTTAAATGTTTTTAAATTTTATAGACATTTTCGGTGTTGCCAGATTGCCAATCTGTTATTTAATAAAAAAGGTTTTTGTTTTTTATCATGAAGCTTTGATATATGATTAATTATTAAGAAAATTGTTGATTTTTAAGCAATTTTTTATTTGTTTTTAATGTTTTCAAGTTTTATAGATACTTGCGATGTTGCCAGATAAACAATTTGTTATTTATTAAAAAAAAAAAAAAAATTTTGTTATTGAAGCAAGAAAACTTTGATTTTGGATTAATTATTAAAAAAATTGTTGATTTTTAAGCCATTTGTCATTTTTTTTAATAATTTTTAAATTCTATACTTAATTGCAGTATTGCCAACTAACACATTTGTTATTTATTAAAAAAATTGCGTTTGTTTTTTGTCAATGAAGTAAGAAAATTTTAATTTTAAATTAACTATTGAGAAAATTGTCATTTTTAAGCATTTTGACATTTCTATTAATTGTTTTTAAATAAATAAAAAAATTGCGGTGTTGCCAAATAACAAATTTGTTATTTATTAAAAAAATGTTTTGTTTTTGTCATTGAAGCATAAAACTTTGGTTTTAGATTAATTATAAGAAAATTGTTGATTGCCTTTTGTCATTTGTTTTAAATGTTTATAATTTTTATAAATATTTGCGGTGTTTCCAAAAAACAAATTTGTTATTTAAAAAAAAAATTGTTTATGTTTTCTATCATTGATGCAAAAAAACTCTAATTTTTCATTAATTATTGTGAAATTTTTTGTTTTTTAAGCAATTTGTCATTTGTTTCAAGTGTTTTTAAATTTTATAAAAATTTGCGGTGTTGCCAGATAGTCAATTTGTTATTTATTAAAAAAAGTTTTTGTTTTCTATTATTGAAGCAAGAAAACTTTGATTTTTGATTGATTTTTGAGAAAATTGTTGATTTTTGAGCAATTTGTCATTTGTTTCCAATGTTTTTAAATTTTATAAATATTTGCGGTGTTGCAACATAACCAATTTGTTACTTAATAAGAAATTTGTTTTTGTTTTCTATCATTGAAGCAAAAAAACATTGATTTATGATTAACTTTTGATTTTTTTTTTTATTTTTAAGTAATTTTCATTTGTTTTAAATATTTACAAAATCTATAATTATTTGCGGTGTTGCCAGATTGCCAATTTGTTATTTAATAGAAAAATGTTTTTCTTTTCCATCATGAAGCAAGAAAGTTTTGTTTATTGATTAACTATTGAGAAATTTGTTGTTTTTTAAGTCTTATGTCATTTGTTTTAAATGTTTTTAATTTCTATAGTTATTTGCAAAGTTGCCAGATAACAAATTTGTTATTTAATATAAAAATTGTTTTTGTTTTCCGTCATTGAAGCAAGACAACTTTGATTTTTAATTGATTGTTGAGAAAATTGTTGATTTTTAAGCAATTTGTCATTTGTTTCAAATGTTTTAGATACTTGCGGTGTTGCCTGGTAGCCAATTTGTTATTTAATAAAAAAATTGTTTTTGTTTTGCTTCATTGAAGCAAGAAAACCTTGATTTTGATTAACTTTTGAGAAATATGTTGATTTTTAAGTAATTTGTTATTCGTTTTAAATGTTTTTAAGTTCTATAGATACTTGCGGTGTTGCCAGATAAACAATTTGTTATTTATTAAAGAAAGTTTTTGTTTTTCGTCATTAAAGTAAGAATACTTTGATTTTTGATTAACCATTCAGAAAATTGTTGATTTTTGAGCAATTTGTCATTTGTTTCAAATGTTTTTTAATTCTATAGATATTTGCGATGTTGCCAGATAATCGATTTGTTGTTTTTTAAATAAAGTTTTTGTTTTCCGTTATTGATGTAAGACAACTTTGATTTTTGATTGATTGTTGTGAAAAATGTAGATTTTTATGCCATTTGTTATTTAATTTTAATGTTTTTAAATTTTAAAATTATTTGCCGTGTTGCCATATAACTATTTTTTTATTTATTAAAATAATGGTTTTTGTTTTTCATAAATAAAGCAAAAATACTCGGATTTTAGATTTATTAAAATTTAAAAATATGTTATTTTATAAGCCATTTGTCATTTGTTTTAAGTGTTTTTAAATTCTAAAGATGTTTGCAGTGTTGCCAGATAACTAATTTGTTATTTAACAAAAAAAAAGGTTTTTGTTTCCTATCATAAAGCAATGAATGATTAATTATTGAAAGAATTGTTGGTTTTTACGCAATTTGTTATTTATTTCAAATGTTTTTAAAATTTATAGATACTTGCGGTGTTGCCAGGTAACCGAATTGTAATTTATTAAAAAAAAGTTTTTGTTTTTTGTTATTAAAGCAAGAAAACTTTGATTTTAGATTAATTATTGAAAAAAATGTTGATTTTTAAGCATTTTGTCATTTGTTTCAAATGTTTTTAAATGTTATACATATTTGCTGTGTTGCCAAAAAACAAATTTGTTATTTAAAAAAAAATGCTTTTGTTTTTTGTCATTGAAGTAAGAAAGTTGATGTTGATTTTTAAACCTTTTGTCATTTGTTTTAAATGTTTGTAATTTCTATAGATATTTGCAGTGTTGCCAGATAGCCAAATTGTTATTAATTAAACAATATGGTTTTATTTTCCATAATTGAAACAGGAAAACTTTGATTTTTGATTAACTATTGAGTAAAAACCAGATTTTTAAGCCATTTGTAATTTGATTCAAATGTTTTCAAATTTTAAAGTTATTTGCGGTGTTGCCAGATAACAAATTTGTTAATTATTAAAAAAATGCTTTTGTTTTTCATTCAATAAAGTAAAAAAATTCTGATTTTTGATTAATTATTGAGAAATCTGTTGATTTTAAAGCCTTTTGTCATTTGTTTCAAAGGTTTTTAAATTCTATAGACATTTGCGGTGTTGCCAGATAACCAGTTTGTTATTTAATGAAAAAATTGTTTTTGTTTTTTGTCATTGAAGCAAAAAAACTTTGATTTTTGATTAATTATTAAAAAGAAATGTTGATTTTTAAGCAATTTGTCATTTGATTCAATACTTTTTACAAAATAAAACACTGTCTACGTTTTTTACCACAAATACTTTATTGATATAATCTATATTCTAAAGAATATATATTAATATTAACAAAAGTTCACGACTCGAGTTTCGACTTTTGAAGGCCATTATCAAGTGAAAACAAACTAACAAAGAAATACATTTATACAGAAAAATTATTATAAAAATTGAAGTGAGGGAAAAATAAATCGTATTACTAGTGGTCTAGAGGGATTTGAAAAGAGGTGATTTATATTGTGGTAAGTCCTTTTGCTCATTGAGAAGATTAACAAGAGGATTACATTGTTTTATGTGAATTTTGGCGGCTTCTAACAGATTAAGCTTAGTGCCTTTTGTACAGGTATGTAATATTTTGATTTCATTAATTTCAGGAAAAGTGTGATTCGAATTTATAATATGATTTGCAAATGAGCTTGTGTCATGATTAAGTCTAAACGCTTTAAAATGTTCTGTATATCGTGTTTCAAAACTTCTGCCAGTCTGCCCAACATAAACACTATTGCATTCGGAACATGAAATTTCATAAACACCCGATTTCCTTAAGGGATTAATTTTATCTTTAGCATTAAATAATATATTTGATAATTTACAACTTGGTTTAAAAGCAATTTGTTGATTTTGTTTTCGAAGGATGTGCGCTATGTTCTCTGTGGTTTTTCCAAAATAAGTTAATGTTGTAAATGACTCTTTGTTTAAATTTGAAACTTTTGGATAAATGTGAGAAATTGTATTTTGATACAATTTATTATTAATTAAATTTTGAATAATATTGACTGGAAAACCATTCATATTTCCTATAGATATAATTTTATTTAGTTCTAAATTACGATAATGATTTGATAATGGAATTGAAACTGCTCTTTGTGCCATAGAATGATAAGCTGCTAGCTTATGTGACATGGGATGATTGGATTTAAAAGGAATTGTAGTATTGACGCTGGTTGGTTTTCTGTATAAATGTATTTCTTTGTTAGTATAAATGTATTTCTTTGTTAGTTTGTTTTCACTTGATAATGGCCTTCAAAAGTCGAAACTCGAGTCGTGAACTTTTGTTAATATTAATATATATTCTTTAGAATATAGATTATATCAATAAAGTATTTGTGGTAAAAAACGTAGACAGTATTTTATTTTATTATTATTATGGATTACCACGTAGTAAAGGTCTCAACCATCCTTTATATTAATACTTTTTACGTTTTATAAACATTTGCGGTGTTGCCAGATAACCAAGTTGTTTTTTATTAAAAAAAAGTTTTTGTTTTTTGTAATTGAAGCAAAAAAACTTTGATTTTAGAATAATTATTAAAAAATCTGTTGAGTTTTAACCATTTGTCATTTGATTAAAATGGTTTTTAAATTTTATAAATATTTGCAATGTTGCCAGATAACAAATTTGTTTTTTAATAAAAAAATTGTTTTTGTTTTCCGTCATTGAAGCAAGAAAACTTTGATTTTTGATTAACTATTGAGAAAATTGTTGATTTTTAAGAAATTTGTTATTTGTTTCAATTGTTTTTAAGTTCTATAGATACTTGCGGTGTTGCCAGATAACCAATTTGTTATTTATTTAATAAAATTTTGTTTTCCATTATTGAAGCAAAAAAACTTTGATTTTTGGTAAATTATTAAGAAAATTGTTGATGTTTAAGCAATTTGTCATTTGTTTCAAATGATTTTAAATTCTATAGATATTTGCGGTGTTGCCAGATAGCCAGCTTGTTATTTATTGAAAATTTGTTCTTGTTTTCTTCATGAGCTTTGATTTTTGAATAATTATTGAAAAAATTGTTTACTTTTAAGGAATTTGTCGTTTGTTTCATATGTTTTTAAATGTTATTGATATTTGCGGTGTTGCCAGATGCTAATTTGTTATTTATTAAAAAAAATGTTTTTGTTTTCTATTATGACGCAAGAAAACTTTGATTTTTGATTAATTATTGAGAAAATTGTTTATTTTCAAGCAGTTTGTCATTTGTTTTAAATATTTTTAAATTCTATAGATACTTGCGGTGTTGCCAGATAATTAATTTGTTATTTATTAAATAAAGTTCTTGTTTTTTGTTATTGAAGCAAGACTACTTTGATTTTTGATTGATTGTTGAGAAAATTGTTGATTTTTAGGCAATTTATCATTTGTTACAAATGTTTTAGATACTTGCGATATTGCCAGATAGTCAATTTGTTATTATTTAAAAAAATTGTTTTAAATTTTTTTTATTGAAGCAAAAAAACTTTAAATTTGATTAACTATTGAGAAAATTGTTGATTTTTAAGTAATTTGTTACTTGTTTCAAACGTTTTTAAGTTCTTTAGATACATGCGGTGTTGCCAGATAATCAATTTGTTATTTATTAAAAAAAAGTTCTTGATTTTCGTCAAAGAAGCAAAGAAACTTTGATTGTAGAATAATTATTAAAAAATCTGTTGAGATTTAGCCATTTGTCATTTGTTTCAAATAGTTTTTAAATTTTATAGATATTTGCAATGTTGCCAGAAAACAAAATTGTTATTTAATAATAAAATTGTTTCCGTTTTCCGTCATTGAAGCAAGAAAACTTTGATTTTTGGTTAACTATTCAGAAAATTGTTGATTTTTAAGCAATTTGTTATTCGTTTCAATTGTTTTTAAGTTCTATAGATATTTGCGGTGTTGCCAAATAACCAATTTGTGGTTTATTAAAAAAAGTTTTTGATTTTTAATTGATTGTTGAGAAAATTGTTGATTTTTAAGCAATTTGTCATTCGTTTCAAATGTTTTCAAATTCTATTGATATTTGCGGTGTTGCCAGATAGCCAATTTGTTATTTAATTAAAAAAATGTTTTTGTTTTTTATCATAAAGCAAGAAAGCTTTAAATTTTGATTAATTATTAAAAGAATTGCAGATTTTTAAGCAATTTGTCATTTGTTTCAAATGTTTTTAAATTCTATTGATATTTGCGGTGTTGCCAGATAAACAATTTGTTATTTATTAAAAAAAAGTTTTTGTTTTCTATTATTGAAGCAAGACAACTTTAATTTTTGATTGATTGTTGAGAAAATTGTTGATTTTTATGCAATTTGTCATTTGTTACAAAAGGCTTAAATACTTGCGGTGTTGTTATTTAATAAAAAAATTGTTTTTGATTTCTTTTATTGAAACAAAAAAACTTTAATTTTGATTAACTATTGAGAAAATTGTTGATTTTTAAGTAATTTGTTATTTGTTTTAATTGTTTTTAATTTCTATAGATACTTGCGGTGTTGCCAGATAACCAATTTGTTATTTAATTAAAAAAATTGTATTTGTTTTCCATCATTGGAGCAAGAAACCTCTATTTTTTTATTAACTTTTGAGAAAATTGTTGATTGTAAAACCATTTGTCATTTGCTTCAAATGTTTTCAGATTCTATTGATATTTGCGGTGTTGCCAGATAGCCAATTTGATTTTTAATAAAAAAATTGTTTTTATTTGTGTCATTGAAACAAGAAAAGTTTGATTTTAGAATAAATAAAAAAAAATAGTTTTTAAGTCGTTTGTCATTTGTTACAAATGTTTTTAAACTTTATAGATACTTGCGGTGTTGCCAAAAATCAATTTTGTTAATTATTAAAAAAACTGCTTTTGTTTCTCGTCATTGAAACAAGAAAACTTTAATTTATGATTAATTATTAAAAAAAAATTGTTTTTTAATCAATTTGTCATTAATTTTTAAACTCTTTTAGATTTTTTTAATATTTGCGGTGTTGCCAAACAACAATTGGTTTTATAGTTAACAATTTGTTATTTATATCTGTTCATAAAACAAACAAATTTTTTTTTAAATAAAAACTGAAGAAACTGTTGATTTTTATGCAACTAGTCATTTGTTTTAATCATTTTTAGATTTTATAAATATTTACAGTGTTGCCAAACAACATTTTTTGTATTAAATCAACTATTTGCCATTGATTTTCATTATAAAAACAAAAAAACTTTTGATTTTTGATTAACTATTGAAAAAATTGTTAAGTCTTAAGCAATTGGTTATTTGTTTTATTTATTTTTGGACTCCATAAATATTGACAGTGTTGCCAGACAACAAATTTGTTATTTAATTAACAATTAGCTATTGGTTTTGAATTAACAAACTGCAATTTTTGATTATCTATTGAAGAATTTGATTATTTTTAAGCAATTTGTCATTTGTTTTAAATACTTTCAATTTTTTTAAGTATTTGTGGTGTTGCCAAATATAAGGTTTGTTATTTTGTTAACGATTCGCTATTGTTTTCCATTAATAAAGCAAAAAACTTTTATTATTTTGTTTTCTTATTAAAAAAATTGTTATTTTTTAAGAAATTTAAGCATTTATTTTAATTATCTTTAAAATTTTAGGTATTTGCGGTGTTGCCAAATAAGGGATTAGTTATTAAATTAACGATTTGCCATTAATTTTTATCATTAAAGCAAAAAAACTATGATTTTTGATTAACTATTGAGAAAATTGGATAATTCTTTAGCAATATTTGGACTCCATAAATATTAACAGTGTTGCCAGACAACAAATTTGTTATTTAATTAACAATTCGCTATTGGTTTTTGGTTTTGAATTAACAAACTGCAATTTTTGATTATTTATTGAAGAATTTGATTATTTTTAATCAATTTGTCATTTGTTTTAAATATTTTTAATTTTTTTAAGTATTTGTGGTATTGCCAAATATAAGGTTTGTTATTTTGTTAACGATTCGCTATTGTTTTCCATTAATAAAAAAAAAACATTTATTATTTTGTTTTCTTATTAAAAAAAATGTTTTTAAGCAATTCAAGCATTTATTTCAATTATTTTTAAAATTTTAGGTATTTGCGGTGTTGCCAAATAAGGGATTTGTTATAAAAGTAACAATTTGCTATTGATAACTGTTATTGAAGCAAGAAATTGTTGGCTTTTAATCAACTAATGAAATAAATGTTGAATTTTAAGCAATTTCATATTTGATTTAAATAATTTAAAAATTTTAAAATATTTGCGGTGTTGCCAAACTGAAAAAAATGTAAAAAATTTGTTTTTTCTTTGGAAAAACTTTGATATTCAGTTATTTATTGAAAAAAACGTTAATTTTTAAGCAATGTGTCATGATTTTGAAATATTTCTGGATTCTATAAATGTTTACAGTGTTGCCAGGTAACAAATTTGTTATTTTTTATTAGTTTGACAATAATATAAAACATTGAAGCAAGATTTTTTTTTTAATTATTTATAGAAAAGAAATTGTTGATTTTTATGCAGTTTGTCAACTATTTTTTAGTTTTATAATTGCAGTGTTGCCAAATAAAGAATTTCTTATTTATTTATCAGTTTGTCAATAATTTTTATTATTGAATCAAAAAACATTAATTAATGGAAAAATTGTTAATTTTTAAACATTTTTTTATTTGTTTTAAATATTTTTAGATTTTTTAAGCAATTGCGGTGTTGCCAAACATGGGATTTGTTTTATAGTTGACGATTTGCTATTAATATCTGTTATTAATGCAAGAAAACTTTGACTTTTGATTTTGAGTTTTATTTGTTTTAAATATTTTTGGGTCTTATAAGTATTTGCAGTGTTGTCAAATAACAAATTTGATATCTAATTAACAATTTGTTATTGTTAACATGAAGTTAAATCAAAAAATTCCAAATATAAGTCATAATTTTAAAGTGACCAAGAACTTATTAACTAGTTTAATTAATACAATGTCATTGATTCCTCGATTAGTTTTTGCGGCATTTGATATGCCAAAGTATGAATCCGTACAAGTAAAATTAATCCAATTTAAAAATTACAACCCTCTTTATGGGATCGCAGCAGTCGATGCATTCAATTTACAAATTTTTACTCACAACCGAAACACACAAGTGCAACTGTCATAAAATTTCAACACAATGGACGTGATCTTGCAGCGATTTTTTGAACATTTCGATACCATGGAACGCGACAGTCTCCACGCAAGATACAAACGACGTGCTATGGTAGAATACTTCAACACATTAATAGTGGGGTGCAAACTAGGTAACAAATTTAATTTAAACTTATAATAATGCAATTATTTAAGAAAGCATTAAATTGCACCGAAATTAATATGCAATAATTAACTTTCGATAGCTTTTTACGTATCGATAAATCTTAATGATGTTATTTAATAGCCAATTTATGTAATGTAATATGATATAGTTAATATTTTTTTTGTTTGAGTTGCAATAATTTGGTTATAAAATATCTAGTGCATTCATGTAATTTTAAATTGAAAATTCCTGTAGAGAAATTGCGCGTTGAATATTCATATAATAAATAATACATTTAGAATGTGCATATTTTATATCTTTTCTCTGTTAATATTTATAAATTGTAGCCGGTTTAATTTGGTATTATGTTTATTGATCATTTTAGAAGAAAATTTATATTTTATTTCTTAATTAAGCAAATTAAACTAAATTAATAAATAATAAATTAAAAAATAAATAAATGCCTTATTGCTAGTGAAACGCCAACAAAACGCCAGCGCGTTGTCAATAAAAATAAATTTACAACATCTTTTTTAGGTGATTCTAACGACATTCAGAAAATAGTACGCGAATCAATAATTGGAATCCTACGCTACCACGAAAATTCAAGACAAAAAAACGGTTCCATATGTTTAATGGGAAAATACCACAACATCCTATACATAGCTCTTAAAATATGCCACGATTGGCAACTAAAAGACACCGAAACAGTAGCCACCCTTTTAGACGAAATCTTTTCATGCGAAAAAACATTCGAGCGATTATTAGTTGGTGCATTATTCGGAACCAGAGCACCACATTTCATTGCAGGTTGGAAAAGCGATTTTGATAATCAAGAAGATAACGTAAGAGCAATGGTATATTACCTCGATCATGCAACTAATGCAAATCTTGAATATCAAATTGGTTGCGATTACAAGCGCTTCATTGATGTGCCTATTGAAAGTTGCGGTAAAGCTACTTGTTTGAAAATATTGGTACAACTAGGAGTTCCTGATAAATTACACATTTTGCTACGCTTCGGTGCTCAAATTTATGATGAAAACGAGGATGTCATCGAGATACTATTAAACCGTTTAAGCGAATGCAAGCGTTCCTATCCGTACAATTTTGTGTCGTGTTTACAGGTTATCCTGAGGGCCGTTCCGTGTATTTACGTGCAACCTGTTAGTAGCAACAACAGCATTGATATGGTGAGAGATAAGTTTGCTCATTTAATCGAGGATTGTATATTACCGATATCTAGATGCGGAATACAACCACCGGAGCTTAAACATCTATGCAGATGCACAATACGACATCAATTATGGCTCAATTATCAATTACCTAATGGGATTAGGACGTTGCCCGTACCCGACTCATTACATCGATATGTAGATATCATGGAAGATTAAAAGCGAGTAGGGTAATTGAACGGAAGAATTTATGATGCTGCCTGATATGCATAGAGATAGACGTGATGCAATTAATCTAAATTAATTGGTTGATTAAATTTGGGTTACTTATATTATTTCAGAAGATGAATTAGTGTGTCAACAGATATGATAAATTAGTTATAAAATATTTTGTTAATAAAATAATTTAGATCAATTCTTCTTTAATAGTTTTATTCCCCGGATTACGCGGTCAAGCACGTGTGAATCACGTTCTGTCTGTAATGAAAATCTACCGATCGGGTAGCACATTTGAAACGTAAATTTCAGTGTTATTCGAATCTCACACGGCTTGTAATTTTGTCAGTAATTTTAGGTCTGTGTTGGAAGTTAAATAAAAAAATTACAACAAACACTACTTTGGCTATCTGCCCACAACACTACAATAAATTAATTGTCGTATAACTAAGTTTGCGTTTTATTAAATTTTTGTATAAAAAAATATTTTCAGCTTTTGAATAAATTGTGTATAAAAAACAAGTATTTTAGGAAATTTTTAATGAATTTTTTTTAATAAGAGCGTTTTCATTAAGGGGGAGAATAGTTGCTCTATTATAAGAGTTCACAGAATCAAACTCAACAAGAAAACGCTTGAATATAATTGAATCAAATTTTCACACATTGTAGAAGAAAGTCCAATCTATGCCCTCAAATTTGTAAAAATCTGATATTGATACTTAAAAAATGGCGTTTTTAATTAATTCTTTATTAATTTTTTACTCGTTAAATATATCTCCAAATCTTTAACCAAAAAAATAAACACTTGGAATATTGTCTGTAGTTCAACATATAAAAAGAGTGATGACTAAAATTTTATTGTTTGGATATTGATTTGGTTGGCGTTATGTCCCATAAGAACCAATGTTGTACATGTCAATATTTTTCAAAAAAAAAGGTTTACCAATATTCTCGTAGATGTGATAGGATTTAATATTTTTCCATTACAAACTAAACTCTTTCTATAGCGTTAACTATATACATATATGTTAATAACAATGTACAAATTGTAGCACGTTCTAAAAATAGTATCAAATTACTTATAACAATCCGTATGCACCCTAACCTTTCCACAAGAAGTCTATTAATCAAATTCTACATTAAAGTAAAACCCTATATTAAACTTTCTAAGCCAATATATAAACATGTCTCTTTCCACTTGAAAACTAGCCTGCAATTCATCCATTTCCAATCCATTTACAGATGCCTCTCAAGAGATGACAACTTCGACGAGCAATTCTATTTCGACTATCGTGGTCCAGTGACGATGAAGGGCAAATCCGAGCCCATGAAAGTCTGGTTCTTATCCAGAAGCAAACAAGAGTAAAATGCATTAAGCTGCACCTCTAAGGTACATTTTCCATTTGTATAAATCATAAATTCAATTGAAATAATGGAACATAAATTATTGATTACATTTTGTATCAATTAATATGATTTAATTATATACTACTCGCCCACAATGTGAATGTGATTTGTATAAGCAGTCAGTAACACGTTGAAATGATCCCCACACATGTGTTCGATTCAATTAATATCTCATTGGGAATGGATATCGAATTGAGTTACGAGTACGACTTGAAAATGTCGTGCAAAGAGATATATTGATAACATAGAGAGAAATCTTAAGCAGACATGTGTTATTGAACTTTTCCATTATTTATCAGCGTGATTTAGAAACTTTGAGTTAAAAATGATTTGCTTATGAATGATGAATTGGATTAGAAAATGAATTATTTAGTAATATCAAAATGTAGTTAATAAATAGTTATCACCAACTTGAGTTTGTTATAATTTAATGTAATTGAATGATGACAGTTCTAGTTAATATAATTTACAAATAATCACATATGTTTGCAGGTGGAGGTGATGAAGAAGGGAACACAAGAAGTATTACTCATAGTATTATTGCAAATTACTGGTAAGATATTAAACAATTGAATATATTCTATCTATTTTATTGTAAATATTGAGTCTATCTCTGTGTTAGTAAAATTGGATATTCACTATAAAATATATCTTTTTATTGATTTATTATTATAAATGATATAAAATTTGTTTTGTTTGATAAAAAAATATATTATAAATAATGTGTGGGCTTTATTTTATTCTATCCTATTTAGTTATTTATTTTCTGTTGTTGATAAGTTATTAGTTTATAACTCAAGGTAAGTTTGTAGCTTTTTCATGGAATTTGACGTGCTTTATTAAATTTATAGCAATAAATCCGTTTTTTTTGAGCAATCTATGATGAGTTTCAGTCAAGAAATAAGTTAAGTTTAGTTATCTATAATGGGATTCCATTCAAAAATAAGTTTTGATTAAATTATTATTTATTAAATAAAATTTTTAATTTATTTAAAAAATTATTTGCGATTTCTATGCACAAATTTAAGATTTTTGAACTATTATTACACAAAAATGTTTTTCCTGAGCTATTTTTAGTAAATTTTATGCAATAAATGTGTTTTCTGCAAACCATTAAAATTTTTTAAATTTTTTTTTATACAATTAATATATTTCAGTCAAGATATGACTTTATTGTGCAGTTTTAATTAAATTTTATTCAATAAACACGCTTTTTAGGCAATTTTTAACCAAATTTAAAAACTAAATACGTTTTCTAAGAACAAATTTAAGGTTTTTTGGACTATTTTTACAAATGTGTTTCTTGAGCTATTTTTCATCGAACTTAATCAATACTTTCATTTTTTAAAAACGTTTTGAGCAATTATGTGCATGTAGTTTGTTGCAAAAATTTTGGGTTTTATTATATTTAAAATAATAATTGCGTTTTCTGAAAAATCTATGATGGGTTTTAGTCAAAAACAAAATTTTGTGTTCAATTCTTAATAAATTTAATTTTATAAATACGCTTTTTATGCAATTTTCAATCATAATTTTGATAATTTATTTATAATTTATGTAGGTAACTACCTAGCAGTCCAGTTTAAACTTTTTACTGGAAATCTTGTATAAAAGTGGCCCAACCACCCACTCAAATATTAATAATCCAAAAACTTGCATACTCATTGCCTCCTCTGACATAAAAACTTCCAACGCTGGCAGAAAAGTTCAATTTCTGGATTACAAAAGCTATTAGTTATGGTTTGGAGTGCCCCAATCACAAACCCAAGTGTTGATTATGTAAAAAAATATTTTTAATTGCCTCTTCTGATATAGAGACTTCTAACGCTGGCAGACGGGAGATACTCCAAGTTCTGGATCATCAAAACTTGAACGGGTAGGTGGGAACTCCAATTCTAATTACCGGCTGGTAATCAAAATATGGAGTGGCCTACCCACCCACCCATGTGTTAGTCATCCAGAAATTTGTATTTTTATTGCCTTTTTCAATATAAAGACTACCAACGCTAGCAGAGACAAGAAACTCCAAATTCTAGACCACTAACATTCGGGCGGGCACTCTAGTTCTAACTACCGGCTACTAATCATAACCGGAGTGGCCCACTCACCCACCCAAATGTTAATCATCTAGAAATGTGTATCACTAACGCTCCGTCTAATATAAAAAATTATAACGCAGACTAGGAGGAAAAACTCCAATTTCTTGATCACGTACACTTGAGCGGGTCAGTGGGCACTTTAATTCTAACAAGCAACAAGTAGTTATGTAACGGAGTGGCCCATCCATTCACCCAAATGTAGGTCATTTTGAAATTTGTATTACTATCACCTCTTCTTACGTAGAAACTTCCAATTTCTGAATCACCAATACTTGGGCTAGTAATTATTTTATAGAGTAGCCTACCCACTCACCTATCTGTTGGTCATTCAGAAATTTGCAACTTAATTGCTTCTTCTGGTACAATGGTTTTCAACGCTGGAAGAAAAAAAGATTTTAATTTCTGCATTAACAACACTTGAGCGGGTGGGTAGACACTCCAGTTTTAACTACCGACTGGTAACCATAATATAGAGTAGCCCACCTACCTAGCCAAAAATTGGTCATCCCAAAATTTATAATTATTTTCTCTTGTTATGTAGAAATTTCCAACACCGACAGAAAAGAGAAATTCCAATTTCTGGTTCACTAACAATTGGGCGGGTGAGTGGGTTTTTTAATTTTAACTACCAACTGGTAACCATGATATGGACTGGCCCACCTACCCACCCAAATGATGGTTATGCAAGAAAATTTATTTCTATCATTATAGAAACTTTGAACACTGGCAGAGTGAAGATACTCCAAGTTTTGGATCATCAAAACTTTGGCGGGTGGGTAGGAATTTCAGTTCAAAATATGGAGTGACCCACCCACCCATCTAAGTGTTATTCATCTAGGAATGTGTATCACTATTGCCTCCTCAAATATAAAGACAACCAACGCTAGCAAAGACCAGAAACTCTAAATTCTGGACCACTAACACTTGGGAGGGTGGCTTAAAATATGGAATGGTTCACTCACCCACTCATGTGTTAGTTTTCCAGAAATGTGTATTACTGATACAAACAAATTTAACGTAAACAAGAAGGAAAACTCCAATTCCAATTCCAATTCTAACTACCGACTACTAATCATGATACGAAGTGCCCCACCTACCTACCTAAATGTTGGTCATCCTCAAGATTGTATCACCTCTGCTTTTTCTGACGTAGAAACTTTCAATGTTGGCAGAAAAAATAAACTCTAATTTCTGGATCACAAAAACTTGGGCGTGTGAGTGAACATTCCAATTCCAACTACCGGCTGGTAATCATGTTATGGAGTAGCCCACCCAACTACCCAAGTGTTGATCATCTAGAAATTTGCAACTTAATTGCTTCATCTGGTATAGAGATTTCCAACACTGGCAGAAAAGAAAAAATCTGGATCACTTACATTTGGGCAGGTAGATGGGCACTCCAGTTTTAACAACTAGTTAATAATCATGAAATGAAGTGGTTGGTTATCCAGGAATTTGTGACATCATTGCCTTCTCTGATGTAGAAATTACCAACGCTGCCAGAAAAGTAAAATTCTAACTTCTAGATTACCAACATTTGAGCGGGTGGTTGGGCACTCTAGTTTTAACTACCGACTGGTAACTTTGATATAGAGCAGCCCACCCACGCATTCAAAAAAAATTATCATTAATATCTCCTGTGATATAAAAATTTCCATTTTATTTGAGATGGTAATTTGGGGTTTACCATTTCTTCCCAAAAGCTTTTTCTTTTAGTTTGTAGCTTGTTCATTTTGTGGCGTTGATCAGTTTTGGTTTAGGTTGAAAGCCGGGTTTTGCAAGTTTGCTTGATAGAGATCTGAAGTCAGAATAGTTTTGCGTCATCAGGGTTTTTTTTTGGGTTCTATTTGTTTATTAAGTTATCTAGATGGTGGTGCTTGTCTCGGACTCTGCTAGCTGGGAAGTGTTTTCTGGTCAAATATCTTTTGTCTTCTTTGCATCCTTGGTTGGTTTGATATTTCAAGAGTGAATCTAACTTTGGGGTTTGGCTTTCAGTATTTGTTAGAATTCTATCTTTTCTTTGGGTTTGTTTAATGTTTTCTTTAGCTTTCTGTCCTTTTTTTCTAAAATTTGCAAATCTACACATTCTACCGTGTGGATTGTTGAAACCATAATTAGTAAAATGGGTAGACTTGCAAAATAAAGAAGATTGTCTGCTATGTCTATTATTAGGTGCTACATGGAATGGGAGAGTACCAAGTAGCTTCGGACAATCAATCTCAGACATAATTCAATCTTCAATGGCGGTAGGTTGTACAATGAAGCAATGTAGCAGTAATCATAATTTACAGATTATATGCCGGATTTATAAGACAATAAACGACAAAACTTTTTTTGAGTTTGATCAATACTACGGTTATGAATTTTATAAACAAGACTCCAAACTGACGGAGCATACTCTATATGCGAACGCACCAAAGCACAATATAAAAGTTTTAGTGTACTGGCTGATAAATCCGCGGACATTCTATATACAAATCCTAACATTTTTATGGCACGATTGCACATGATGTTTATATGTTTATCAAATGTAAGTTTATGATCAAAAATAACCCCTAAATCTTTTATTTGTGAATTTGTTTAACACTTTAGTGTCAATTATATAGTTAAAAGAAATTTTACTTAAAGTTCTATGGAAACTTATTAAAAAACATTTATCAGCATTAAAAAATAATTTATTAATAAAACACCAAGTATTTATAGAATCCAAGTCCAGTTGTATAAGATGGCAGTCATTAAGAGATGATATTCTTCTATACATTTTTAAATCATCCGCAAATAAAAGAAATGACGATGAATTGATATACTGTAGGGTATCATTAATGAAAAGCAAAAATAAAATTGGTCCACAATTAGATCTTTGAGGAACACCAGATGAAACAAGAATGGGCTGTGACAAAAAGTTATTAATTCTTACACACTGCGTGCGATTTTTCAAAAAGTTGAATAACCAGGAACAACATTGAGCAATATATGATGAGTATGATGCATTCTTAGTAAATTTCATTTATTATTTACATTTCTTGGTCAATTTTAAATCAAGATTAAAATTTTTTTAATAAATTTAATTCAATAAATACGCTGTTTATGCAATTATCAATCATAATTTTGATGATTTGTTTATAAGTAGTTGTTTTTTTTATGTGCAAAGCAACAAATGCACTTTTTGAGAGATATTTGATGGGTTTTAGTAAACAAAATAATTTTTGTTTTCATCGTTAAGCAGCTTTAATAAAATTTTACACAATAAATATCTTTTCTGACCATTTATAGTATATTTAAACATTAATTGCATCTTCTAAAGTTTTTTTGTTGGTTTGAATACATCTTCTAAGTGATTTCATTAAAAAGTTTTTAATTTATTTAAAGCTATAAATATGTTTTTGGGCTACTTATGATAGGTTTTAGTCAAGCACAATCTAAGTTGAATTAATTCTTAAGCGTTTTTATAAATGTTGAACAATATTTACATTTTAAGAAAATAAAATTTAAAAAAATTGCATTTTGTAAACTGTTTTTAATTTATTTAAAACGAAAAATGGATTTTTTTTCAAAAATAATTGCGTTTTCTAAAAACAAATATGCGTATTTTTTTCTTTTTGTTATAAATTTTAAGCAATAAATGTGTTTTTAAGCAACTTTTTATAATATTTAAACAATAAATGACTAAAAAAAAAAAAAAAAAATTATTATTTTTGTTTGGGTATTGTACACATTATAATTAATACATTCTATTTAATTGTATTTTCTGAAAGATTTTGAATGCTTTCAATGTTTTTAGGCTTTAACTATAAGTTCTTTATTTAATTTTTTCATGTTTTAGGTGTTTTATAAACAGTTTTTTATATACATATATTTAAAGCAATAAAACCGTTTTCTGATAGATTTGATTAAAAAATATTTTTTTTGTACAATTTCAAGTGATTTTTTTTTTTGTTAGGGATTTTTATTAAATTTATAAAATAATACTTTTTTTAATCAAAATTTTTTTTTTTATATTATATATTATAAATTTTAAACAATGATTGCATTTTTTTCTTCTTCTTTATTTTGCGTTTTACAGCTATTTCACATAGCCCCAGAAGTCTTACGACTTGTATGAAGGGGGTTGATGGGACCAACGGCTTATTAGGTGACTTCCAAATCACCGGTGGATAAAGAGCAAAGTTATTATTTTAGTCATATTCGGGGATCGATAACTGAGCCATCTCACCGTTATTTTATTGTATCAAATTAATTCATGGTTTTTTAAGCAATTTTTGGAAGCGTTTTATAAATAATTTTTCTAAGCACAAATTTAGGATTTTTTAAATAATTTTTACACATTAATGGTTTTTCTTCGGTAATTTTTTATAAATTTTAAACAGAAATTGCATTTTTTATAAGATATTTGATGGCTTAACTGCTTCTTCTGATCAAATAGTTTGCTTTTTTGCGGTTTAGATATATTTAAACCAATGAATAATGCATTCATTATGCAATTTATGATAGGTTTTATTGAGTAATCTATGTTACGTTTTAGACAAGAAATTTATTGTGTAAGCAATTTTACTGAATTAATTTTTTTAAGCAATTTTATAGTAAGTAGTTTGTTTTAAAGCATTTTTTGCAAATATTTCAAGCACGTAAATTACAGTTTTTAATACATTTAAAGCAATAGTTGCTATCTGAGCAATTTATAATAGGTATCAATTAAAAAATAAACTTTGTGTGCAATAAAAAAAATCATAAATTTTAAACAATAAATGCATTAAAAAAAATGATTTTTTTCAATTTTTAAACAAATTGCACTAATTTACAGGTATTTTGGATTATTTTTTAAAAGATTATTAATTATTTAAACGTTTTTCTTGAGAATTTATGTGTTATAGATGCAATTTCTAAGAGATTTTTAAAAGATAATTTCTGTATTAAACATATTTAAGCAAGTTTTATAAACAGTTTAAAAAATATTGACACTTTTTTTTTTAATAATAGTAATGAAGTTGTAACATGTTATTGTTATCTTACACAGGCAGGCAAAAAACAGCCGTAAGCACTACGGGCAAGAAAGCGTTTGCAGCACTGCCTGCCCTTGCTTACTTGGGCAAACAAACAGCAGGGCGCTGCAAACAGTGCTTTTCTGCCCTTGATGCGTAATATACTTTAAGCATAAATTTAATTTAATTTTAGTTTATTTTTTGTTTGTTTCAGGCATTAGATGTATTTAAGCGTTTTTTTAATCAAATCTAATCAATATTCTGCATCTAATTATAGACTTATAACACTTCTTCTAGTTATAGCTAAAATCCTTGAATCTCACATTAAGCAAAAATTGTTAAACTATGTACAACCCAATACACCTATCCATCAGTTTGGTTTTACCTCAAACCAATCTACTATCCATCCTTTATGTATTCTTACCTCCAACATTCAAACAATTCACTTTGAGGGCGGACAGACGTCAGCAATGTTTTTTGACATAAACAAGTCTTTTGATTTTGTTTGGTTATAAAGTTTCTTGTACAAACTGTCATTACTGCAAGTTCCTCCTTACCTAATTTGCACAATAAAAAATTTAATCCAAAATAGACAACTACGTGTTAAAGTTAGAAACTCTTTCTCTCTCGGCTTTTATCCTAAGCAGGGTGTTCCGCAAAAATTTCCATTGTTACCACTTTTGTATAATGTATATTGTAAAATGTACATACTACAATATGCAGACGACACTGTGCTGATATCTCATTCAAAAAACCTGGAGCATTCTATTCAGCACTTACAATTTCTAACCGACCAATTTATGCCAATCCTAACAAAACTCAACTCCTTATTCCATACCATATCAAGAAACTCACCGAATATTAATTTGAGCCATGTAACAATTCAACCAACTTGGAAATGTCTAGGCGTGCTTCTTGATAATAAATTATCCTTTAAACACCACTCCCGTTCTATAAAATCCAAATGCATAACTCGAGCAAAACATTTCCGCTGTCTTACCTATAGAGACAAAGGTATACATATAAAAACAGCTACACATATTTATAAATTTATATGTAGACCTCTCTTAGATTATGCATCAATTATTTTTTTACAATGCTGTAAAGAGACTCATCCTAATAATTCCTTACATAACATCAATAATGAGTTTCTATATGAACTAACGCAAATTATACCGCTATCCAAACGTCACTCAGAACTGACTAAAAAATTCTTCAACAGATCTGCTAACGTGAAAATAATATCTAAACATGCTATGCTATAAAAAATTTTTAAATATAAATTTCCATCTAAATCCATCCTCGAACATATCCTCTTAATTTCCAATATTACTGACAATTCAGACTCATCCAACAAACTTACAATCATGTCACTTGCTTACGTTTATTTTTTAAATTTCCTTCATTCATTTTTAACACTATAATCATTCGCATCGGCAGAAAGACTTTGCTCAATAGCCTTTTTCATATTCATTACTCACTGTTACTTTAGTTTTAAATATGTTTATTATTTTAAAAAACTTTGTAAGTATTGTATATAAAATAAATTTGTTTACTACTACTCTAATCAATAATTGCATTTTTTAAGCAATAACTAATAGGATTTAAACAAAAAATACATATTGTGCGCAAATAAATTTTATTTATTAAATTACCGCTTGTTAGACAAGTTTTAATTAATTAAGAAAAAGCGTTTCTAAATTTATTTGAAGAATTATTAAAAGATTTTAGTATAGTTTAAACGATTTTTTCTGAGCAATTTTATACAAGTAGTTAGTTTTTTGAGCAATCTTTTATGGGTTTAATATAAGAAATAAATAAATTTTAAATAATTTATGTCATTAATTACGCTTCTTGATTTTTTTTAAATTAATTATGGTAAGCGTTTTTTGCAAGCACACAACAAACAATAAATGCGTTTTTTTTTTTTAATTTAAGAGATGTTTGAAAGTTTTAATTCTTTACTTTGTATAGTTAGTTCGCTTTTTTAGAACTTTTTGCAAATTTCACACATTTTATACAGTTATTAATATATAATATAGGGACAATAAATAAAAAAGTAAAGTAAAAGTAATTAAGAAATACAAATTAAAAGTTTTTTAAATAATTTTTAAGTTTACACACTAAATGTGCATTATAAACATTTTTTTATAAAATTTGAAAAATTATTTGCATTTTTTGAAAATTTTTATTCATACAGTTTGTTTTTTGAATAATTTTATAAATTTTACGCGTTTCATAACAGTAATTGTTATATTTAAATCAATACATCCGTTTTCTAAGATATCTTTTTTAAATTTTAATTAGGAAATTACTTTTGTGAGTTAATTCAAGTAAATTTTATTTAATATAGAGTTTTTTACAACAAACACTACTAAGTATTATTGGTGAAAAACTTAGATAGTTTTCTATTTTATTATTATTTTAAATTAAGTTTAAAAATTAATTGTTTTTAAGTAAGTTAGCTATTTTTTGAAAGATTCTCATATTAAATGTGTTTTTAGGCATTTTTAAATATATTTTAAACAATAATTAGATTTTTTTAAGAAACTCTTTGTGGTTAAAATGCTTTTTTAAATCTTCATTATTTTAGGCATTTTTATAAATAGTTTTTATTATCCTTAATTAAAACTTCAGTTTCAGTCAAGAAATGATTTTTTTATGCAATTTTTAGTTTTTGTATATTTATTAAATATGCCTTTTTATGCACATTTGAATCAAGTTAAAAAAATAATTAAGTTTCCTAAGCACAAATTTAACAATTTCTGAGAATTTTTCATAAAATATGAATAATAGTAACATTTTCTAAATGTTTTTTTTTTGCAGAAACAATTATATACAAATAGTTTGTTTTACGAGCTGTTTTTGACAGTTTTATGCATTTTAAAATCATTTAACAGATTTTTTTTAAGCTTTACATATTAAAAGTGTTTTTGGCAACTTATGATATAATTTAAATAACTTAAGCATAAATTAAATATTTTTTTTAAACAATATTTCTATTTTTCAGAGATTAAATTGGATACTTTTTTAGGCGACTTTATACAAATAATTTGTTTTTTTAAATTTTACGGTCTTATATTAACAGTATTATATATTAGTGCGTCAAACCAACAATATTGATTTTTGATGGCAAAAGATCTATTCTTTTGCTATCAAAAGTCAGTATTGAGAATACTGCATTTTAAGTATTTAAGCAGTTTGATAAAACCATCAATAGACCCGAAAAGTGCAAGATAAAATTAGTTAAAACAGCATTTAAAAAACTGAAACGGTTTACTAAATGTATGTAAGGTCTATTCATCTATAAGGTTTCAAAACCTGGACACACAAGCACACAACAATCATACGCATCACAAACCATGAACCAAAAAGTGAGAAATAATAAAGTACTAATGAGAATTAAACAAGAAAGATTTTTTATGCATACAATCAAAAGCAAAAAAACTTGAATACCTGAGGCACTTAGCTCTACCATGTACCATAGTTTCCTTAGTCTCTCCGCACATTCTGCACTTTTTCAAATCCTCTTACTTCCAAAATCTTGTTACTCGCTCTTTATTGATGTGGCAATAAATCTTGCAATTGCAGTTTGCTTTCTATTTATAATATTTTATAATTTGCGTTGTAGAATCTTTCACTTGCAAAAAAAGCACTTTATTGTAGATTTTACATAGTAAATACGCGTCATAAGCAATTTTAAACTAAATTTATAACAATTTCTTAAAGAATTTTGATAAATTAAATGTTTTTTTAACAGTTTTATACAAATTGTTTACTTTTTGCGCAATTTTTGACAATAAATTTGTGTTTTTTAGTAATTTCTCATAAAATTTAAGCAAACGTTTTTTTTTTGAGCGTTTTTATTTAAGTAGTTTGTTTTTTGAAGAATTTTTGCAAACTCTACGCGTTTTATAAGCATTTTTTCCAAATTACAAACGTTTTATAAACAGTTTATAAGGCAATATTTAAATAAGTGCTTTGATAAGTTTTTTTTTTATTTTGGAAGGTTTTACACATTAAATGTGTTTTTGAGTGTTTTGTATATATATAATAAATTTTGTTGAATGATTTCTATGCACTGCAGCTACACATAAACCAAAAAAAAAAACATTAAAATTAATTAAGTATATAACTATTATATAACTTAGAAACTGCAATTTTAGTAAAAAGAAACCAAAACGAACAATATTAATTGGAATTTGCATAAAATAAATATTAATTTTTAAACTGCAATGTAATATAATCCTTTTAATTAAATCTAGTTGATCTACTTAAATTTACCGAATATTATCAACGTCATCTCCATAATTAAATCAATTCAGTATTCAATTACATATTCCAACAACATATTCCCACCGCAATTAATTCCAAGATCAATAATTATGAATGATTATATTTCAGTTATTTTTCTTTCACATTTACCTTTGAAATGTGTAATATTTAATTGAACACGTGAGCTGTGACAGAACGAACGAGCGAGAGAACTTGATTCCTTAGCAATATCAAATATCACGTGCAGTAAGTTATAATAACAGTATATTGAAATTCCTGCTGTTTGTAACTGTAACACGACGTCGACTTCTTTGCATGCGCTATTGATCAGTTCTAATATGCTTTATTAGATTCCGATTGTGTCGATATATATTGCATGTAATGATTTAATTAAGCGGAATAATGTGAACAACAATATAAGAAAATGCAATTTTAATCTGCACACTCAGTAAGATGAAATCATTGATTTAATTTATATTATATGGCGCAATTAGTATCATATTAGTACGTCGTTATAAAGTTTTGCGTATTAAACTTGCTTGATTTACTTTAGGGTGTCATGTATTAAAACTTATGACACAAATTATACATTTAATGATGAAACTTATAACAAATTAGACAAGCAAACTTAATTTAAATAAAAATTTAAGTACTATTATTTAATCAAAATTATAAATGTCAATTAATATATAATTTCTGGAACTAATTAAATTCATTCTTGATATTTGTACGAGTTGCTGAACCCAATCCGTTTTGTAACTGTGAATTTTAGCAGAACCCAATTACATAATGCGCTCAATGAAATTATATTATTCAAAATATTGAATTAATAATATTGCGCAACGCATGTTATAAAATAAGTGTGAATTATGCGGCGTTTTGTTCGATAACTAGCAGCTACTGCTTATGTAATTGATATTTATTGTTATTGCGACTTTATCTTGACGTGATTGTCCGATATTATATATTGCAGGTGTTTTTTTTTCTTGTTTCGGTTTATGGCTATTTCACTTTTTGCATGTTTTACGGATTTATGAAGAGACATTGTTGATTTATAATTATTGCCATTTTCTCTTATAAATCTTTTATGTTTATGATTATATTGTATTATATTTTATAGAAGAATAATTATCTTAATAATCATCGTTAAATCTATTAATTGCATAGTTAAATTATAAGCCATCTAACATTCTAAAATCATTTTTTATTATTAATTTAGTTATTTTACTTAGTTGTAATAAATCACAAATTTACAAAAAATACGGAAACTTAACAATAAGAAAGATGATAAAATCTTTAAGATCAGTTTGCAAGTAGGCATAACAATACTCAATATCACAATATTTGCTAATTCAACTGCATTCATTTATTATTATTGAACTACGATTTTTATCTATTTTGAAAGCACTTTATGATTGACTAATTAGTAAATTTGTCATTGTCTTGTGTGTGTGTAATGAAAACGTACCCGAATTCATCTAACACAAAATAGCTTTTGAAATCACTGTGCAGTTGCTTAAAAAGTAAAATATTGGTGTTTGTTGAAGTAAAAAAAAAGACAAGGTTTTGAGATGGTTTAGGTTAGGTTAGGTTAAGTTAGGTTAGGCTAAGTTAGGTTAGGTTAAGTTAGGTTAGGTTAAGTTAGGTTAGGTTAAGTTAGGTTAGATTAAGTTAGGTTAGGTTAGGTTAGGTTAGGTTAGGTTAGGTTAGGTTCCTGGACTCCAGATTTTGGGGGCAGGGGAAGGTGAAACCTCTTCCAGGCGCGTCCCAGGTGGCGGATAGGGGATTGCACACGCGGACCAACACCATTGCACGGTAGCCTTGCCACGGCAATGAGACTACCTTTTCTATCCTTCTCTTTCCCCTTTGAACTATCGTTCGCTCTAGAACAACTCTTCGGTCTTTCTTGACTCACTTTCTGGTTATTAAGCTATTAGGTAACGAGGGCTTGGTAACCAAAACCGCTTTAAAATCTTTTTCTTACAGTGGAACCCAACACTCTAAACTACTAAAAGGGTGCGCGACTGCCCGGAAGTCAGAAAACGGGAAAAAAAAAAGAAAATGAAACAATGCACAAAAGTTTAGATAAATATACCCAGGAAGAAAAACCCTCACCGTCTGCTGAGACGGTCTGCCACGTGGAATATGGGTGTGGCAACCTAAACAAAACTGATAACGACAATGGCAACGAAAACGGACAACGAAACTGGACTACAAACACGGAGGATAAGTCGCTGAGCAGACGTGGCTCAGCCAGACACGAAGACTTGACAGCGGAAGAACTTGATATCCTGCAAAATTTCAACAGGCGAAGGAGTATAGGGAGGTCTCCTAACAGAGAACCTGTGGAGGAGTCCAAGTCGGAAGAATCAAAGAAAGAACCGACAAAACCGCGGGAACTAAAGGAAAAGGAAAGGAAAAAGGTGATTGATGAGAAAAAAAGACTAAGGGAGGACGACCCTCAAGGCAAACCTGCCGAGAAAAGGCGTAACAGCGTTGGAGCATTGCCTTACAGTTTAGAGGTAAATATGACAACGCTGGCGAAATGCATAAAAAAGATGCAAAAAGAAGTTGCTCAAAACACCAGGGTGGATTTAAAAAAGGCCATCGACGAGGTAGCCCGAATTTTTCCAATGGTGGTTACCTCGCAACAAAAAACGATAGTCGGACAGAACCAGGAAGATGAACTAAGGCTTATAAAAGCTGAAACCGAAAAGCTACGATCTGCTAATGCAGAACTTTAAAAAAAAATAGACAGCATGACGGCAAATGCTATCAAAGAAGCCGAAGTTAACAAAAAAGAAGAACAGGAGCTAAAAGACAGAGTTGCGGCTCTTGAAGAAGCTGCGAGAAAGAAGTGTGAAAACGGGATGGATGAAAGGACGGAAGTACGCATGGACCAGCTACGGGAAATAAGGGTATGTGAAGGGTGTGGGTGCATGGGCATATGTGTAAAAGGCGTGAAAGGTATGAATGTGGAGGATGAAAGAAAGCTGCAGAAGGATGCAGAGGAGGTCGCACTAGTGGCTGCAATATGGGAGGAAATGGGTAAGGAGGGAGGGAAGCCAGGGGAGGGTTTTCAAAAGTTTATGCGGGAGGCGTGCCCTAAAAAGGCCTATAGACGGACAAGGGTAGTAGTAGGGGTCCCAAAAAAAGGAGACAATGCTCTAGTTATTGTCGACGTGGGAGACGAAAACCCCATCACGAAACTGTACGGAGAAAAGGGGGAAGCTATAAAGGGCATAATTACAAGTGGTAAATTGGGCAAGGGAAACTTGGCATGCGTGGCGCAGGAGGCAAGCGCTTTTTTGGAAGGGGAGCAGCTGACAATGGACAGGAACTACACGTTTCTGTTGGGGGCTGCGGAAGGTCAGGACATAGGGGGGGAAGAGTTTCTGTCCATGACGGCAAAGGCGTTGGCGGCGGTGCGGGAAAGGGAAATAACAAACCTCTCGGTGGTATTGGCGTCGGGCAGAGAGACGGAGCGCGTCCGAAAAATTATGGAGTGGGTCTCGGAGGGCTCAAAGGTAAATATGACTATCTACACCCCCCGTCCTAAGGGGGCGGAAGGGGGCGGAAGGGTTGGCGCAGGTGGAGGTAGGGGACACCTGGAGCAAAGTCGTCAAGAGGGGCAAAAGCCAAAAGACGACGGACCTCCAGGTAGAGGGAAAGGGTCTGGGAAACAACTATGTGGAGCGGCTTAAAGCCTTAAAAATGAGGGTGGGAGAGTCTGCCGGGGTTAAGGTCCTTGAGGCCAGGGAGATGGCTTCGGGAGCAATTAAGTTAAAATTGCAGGGTGGGGGAGAAAAATCAATTAGTGCCTTTAGGGAGGCGTTAAACAAAGGCCAAAACGCGGAGCTGACGGTGAAGGCACTTAGCAGAAGAGAAAGGGTGCTGGTGTGGGGGATAGATGGGGCGATGACGTCGGTTGAGGTGCGGGACGCTATTGACCGAATCGTGGGGGCGCCGGAAGGGAGAGGCTGCGAGGTCAACAGCCTTAGGCCGCAGAGCAGCAAAATGGGAAGACAAGAGCTCTACGCCGTGGTCACGTTAGACAGGGGTCCCCGGGCGCACATTCTGGACTTAGGTAAAATAAGTATAGGGTGGGCACGGTGCAGGGTGGAGGCTTTTACTAACATAGACCGCTGCTACAACTGTCAGGAACTCGGACATATGGCAGCAGGATGCGGCGCCGCGAAAGTGGGTAGGCGGTGTCACAAGTGCGGAGAAGTGGGGCACTTGGTGAAAGACTGCATTCAGGAAGCAAGATGCAGAACTTGCAACGTGGCAGGTCACAGGACTTCATCCATGGCCTGTCCAAAGTACAAGGAATTAGTACTTATAAAAAAGGGGGTGGGTAAGGCGGCACCGCCGGTTAAAGAATGCTGACCGTCGTCCAAGTGAACTTGAACAGGTCGGTTGCATCTAGCGACCTTGCGATGCAGTTGTGCGCGGAGATTGGTGCGGACATCGCGTTGATCTCCGAGCCCAACGTACGCACGGCAACAGGAAGTGCCTGGTTCATGGACGATCGGGAGGACGCAGCACTGGTGGTGCTGAACAGCGGGTTGGGAATCGGAAAACGCGGGAGGGGGGAAAGGTTTGTATGGATTCAAGTGGGTGGGAGATTTTACGTGTCTTGTTATGCCTCGCCTAATAAGGCTTTGCAGGATCTGGAGGACATATTGGGATGCGTAAGGTCTCAACTGGGGGTGGGGATCAGGGATGCTTTTATAGGGGGGGACTTTAATGCTAAGTGCCCTACCTGGGGAGGGAACGTGGAGGACGGGAGGGGTCGTTTGCTAGCGGAATGGGCCGCGTGTCACGACTTGACTCCAATGAACGAAGGGGCTGCGCCCACGTTCTGGAGGGGAGAGGCACGCTCGTATATCGACGTGACCTTCTGCGGGTCAAGGGTAGTGGGGTTGGCGACGGGGTGGGAGGTGATGGAAGAGGAATGCCTCAGTGACCATCGTCCCATCAGGTTCGGTGTTGGCAAGACGGCTCCGTCGCGCGTGAGGGACGCGGAACAAAGCGGGTGGGTAATGACGCCGGAAGGGCTGGAGAAAATTTGTAGGGACTTTGGGGAGCAAGAAGTGGGGGAAGGGGAAAACGCGGCTCAGCTGTGCAAGAGCATAAAGCATCTCTGCGATATTCATTTCACCACAAAGGGGCGTCAAATCAGAAGACGTCCAAAATACTGGTGGAATGAAGAGATTGCGGAGGCAAGGATGCTCTGCAACAGGGCACGTAGAGCGCTGACAAGGGCCAACGCCTCGGGGAGGGGTAACGTGGGTTTAGTCGGGGAGTATAAAGGGTTAAGGAAAAGGTTAGGAGGGCTCATCAAGTCGGCCAAGAGGGGAAAATGGAAGCTCTTGGTCGACGAAGTTGATGAGGACATCTGGGGCAGGGGTTTTAAAATAGTGATGGGGAAAGTGGGTAGGAAACCGCCAAAGGTGGATACGGCGGTTCAGAGAGCGGTAGTAGGGGAACTTTTTCCAGCGCAAGTGGGGAGGGTTTTTAGGAGGTGGCCAGCTGAGGCTGGGGACGTCCGACTCTTTACGGAAGGAGAGCTTCTGGAGGCCACGGCAAAGATCAGACCGAGGAAAGCACCGGGGCCTGACGAATTCCCTACGGAACTTGTCAAAGCCTTAATCGGACGGTGCCCTGAAACCTGGCTGAAAGTTTACAATCGGTGCCTGGCTGAAGGAAGTTTTCCGGAAGTGTGGAAGAGGGCTAACCTGGTCCTGCTGGATAAGGGGAAAGGTAGTACGGGGGCTAGGGCATATCGTCCAATATGTCTCCTGGACGTGGGTGGGAAAATCATCGAACATCTGGTGGTGGGAAGGCTTTTGGAGGTGCTTCAAGGTGACGCGGCCCTCTGCAAGCGTCAGTACGGTTTTAGGAAGGGTCTTTCAACCCTGAACGCGCTCGCGGAGGTGAAGGCAGCGGTAGTAGCTGCAAAAAGTTTTAGCTACACGCACAGAAAAGCGTGCGTGTTAATCACCTTGGACGTGATGAACGCCTTCAACACTGCCAATTGGGGCAGGATTTTGGGGGCGCTGGAAAACAGGGGGGTACCAGGCTACCTGCTAAATCTAATTAGCAGTTACCTGTGGGGTAGGATTTTGTTGCTGGGCAAGGGAGAGCAGAGGGAAGAGGTTAAATTGTCGGGGGGTGTGCCACAGGGGTCGGTTCTTGGACCCACGCTGTGGAACGTTCTGTATGACAGCGTGGTGAGCCTGGAGATGCCGAAGGGGGTAAAGGTAGTAGCATACGCGGACGATCTGGCGGTAGTAATAACGAAGCGTTCTAGACTCAAAGTAGAAGAGGCTGGTAACTACGCCGTTAAGATAATAGAGTCGAAGATGAGCGAGCTAGGGCTGAAACTGGCGCCAGAAAAGACAGAGCTTGTGGTACTTTCGTGCTCAAGGAGGGTACCACAAGTTCAAATAAATGTCACGGGGACCACCGTCAGGTCTAAGAAGAAGCTAAACTACCTTGGGGTTGTACTGTCCAGCAACATGGCATGGGGCGGGCAGGTGCGGGAGGTGTGTATGAGAGGAGAGAAGGCGGCCCGGTCGTTGGCGGGTCTAATGCCAAATCTAGGGAGAGCAAGGGCTTCCTACAGGCGCCTGCTGTGTTCGGTTGTTTCCTCCATAGTACTGTACGGTGCAGAAATATGGGGGGACACCTTGCGCAGCAACGAGAGGCAAACGGAGTGGGTCTTGCGAACTCAGAGGAGGTGCTGCCAGAGGATTTGCAGCGCCTACAGGACGGCGTCGACTGCAGTTCTTCTGGTGGTTGCGGGTACAAGGCCACTAGACCTTCTAATCCGTATGAAGACGGAAGTGTGGGATGGGCGTCTCTCGAGGAGCGAAGGGGATGAATGGGTGTGGAGAGAATGGCAGCGAAGATGGAAAGAGTGTGAGTCGAGTGGAGGTGGTAGTGAACTCGGGTGGTCAAGGCGGCTCATCGTAAACGTGAAGCGGTGGGTTGGCAGAGGTTACGGCGAGGTAAACTATTACCTCACGCAGGTATTAACGGGACACGGTTGTTTCCGGGCGTACCTGCAGTGGGTGAAAGTGTGCAAGAGCGACGAATGTTTGTATTGCGGGCAGCGAGACACGGTTGAGCACACCGTGTTCCGTTGCGAACGTTGGACGGAAGTGAGGGAGAAAATGATTGTGAAAATGGGCGGAGCAAGCGTGAACCCTGACAACATGGTGGAAACAATGATGGCGTCTCAGGCCGGCTGGGATAATGTGTCCACCATGATAGGGATTATTCTCCGGAAAAAAGAGGAGGAGGAGAAGGAGCTTGCTCCGGTAGAAGAATGGGGGGTGGGGGTTTTGCCTGGGGTGGGCCCGTAGCTGTTTTTATTATTGTGTAAAAGTATGAATGGAAATGTTATAACTTTTTGTAAAAAATGTGTCTGTAAATTTTTTGATTTGTTTGTTTTGTAAAAACATTGTTTTTGAAAAAAGAGAGGGCGGCAGAAAAGATTAACTGCCGTCCGGGATTCTCCACTCCGAAGTAATGCTTTAATGCAATCCCGGGGTGGAGTAAAAACAGATATATCCCAATGGGAGGAGGGTTTTAGCCGGTAGGAACCCGGCACTACCGTGCAGCACTGGCTGCCGGTGTCTTAGCTGAAGATTTTACTCCTTCCAAAAAAAAAAAAAAAAAAAAAAAGGTTAGGTTAAGTTAGTTTTGTTATTCCCGCAAGAAGAAGAGGAGGTGTTTTTAGTCAGTAAAAACCTGACACTATCCTTCGGGGTGTCTTATGAAAAATTTTCCACCTCCTCAGAAAAAAAAAATTAGGTTAGGTTAGGTTAGGTTCCTGGAGGTTTTGGAGGCAAGGGAAGGTGAAACCCATTCCAGGCGCGTCCCCGGGTGGCGGATAAGGGATTGCACACTCGGACCAACACCATTGCACGGTAACCATGCTTCGGCACGAGATTACCACTTCCTCTAACTTTTCCTTCTTTGATCTGTCGACCTCCCTTGGTCAACTCTTCGGTCTAACCTTGACCACCTTTCAGCTTCCGATGCTATTAGGTATCGAAGGCTAGGGAGCTAAACATCTCTCTTCTTCTATTGTATGAATGAAAATTGCGTGAATGTGATATTTTGAACCCCCCTGTAGTAGGTCATGAAGTTAGTAGTGACCCGGTAGGGCTCTGTTGCAGGGGGCGTATTCACCCTACATAGCTGGCGGTTAGCTTTAAAACGCAAGCTGGCGACAGCTATAAATCGCAAAATGTCAAACAAGGATAAAGAAGCCTCGGATAAGCTGACGGGGAGTGGAGTGGCACCTACCCCTGGGATTGATTTGCCAAAAGACGACCCTGCGAGTAAAACGGACACGACACAAAATATGGATATACTGGACGACACGGAGAAGGAGAGGATCCAGTTTGAAAAGGAAATGCTGGAAAAACAGAGCAGACGGAACAGCACGAGTAGGTCCCCTGTCAGAAAGAATAGCCAAACCAACAACAACAGTTCGACGGAAAGTATGAATTCACAGTTCAGGAATAGTCTAAATAGCCTAGAATCGGCAAGTGAGGAAGAGGCCGAAAAAACGGTGATAGAGAATGCACAGGGAAGACCCTGCACACCTCTACAAAACCGAAATAAAAGGAAAGCAACAGAGTCGCCGACATGCACAAGCTTATTCCCGGAAGAGTCTGAAAAGACAGTTAAAAACAAAAAGAAACTGGAGATGTGCAGAAATAAGATGGAGGAAGAGCTTAATAGCCTCCCCAAATTTAATAAAGATAACAAAAATATACATAAGTATGTGAAAGACATAACAAGAGAATTAGTACGGGATTAGACTAAGATAGAGGAAACCAGACAAGAAGTGGAGGCAGAAAGGAGCAGCAGGGAGATAGAACTGATTGGAAACCTGGCTAAACTAAGAGAAGAGGTGGAAAGGTTGAAGAGACAATCCACCAACCAAGACGAAAAAGTACAGAAACAAACGACAGAAGGAGAGACACAAACAGAAACTGCGGAAGAGAAAAAAAAAGGGAGGATGACATAAGAATTAAAAAATGCCTGGAAGAAAAGAAGGGAATAACTGAGTTAGTGGAGATTATCGATCTGGTATGGCCAGATGAAACGTATAGATTAAGCAAAGTTGCACAAAAAGTAAGCGACGAGCATCAAAGAGACGACTCCATAATAGTAATGAGTGCTGAAGAAGGAGGCGAGAAATATGTCACAAACCTGGCAATAACAAAAAATCCGGAAGTAGAAAATATGTTTAAACAAGATGGCTTAAACCCGGAGAAACCGCTATGTACGGTCTCGAAAAACCTAACCGTGACGGAGGAGGGGAAAATGATAAATCCAAGGGAAAGGTATTCATTTATAGTGGGAGTAAAGGAAAACATAAGAACGGAAAAAGGTATATAGGCTAATAAGATCCATGCAAAACATAAGAAAGATTGTAAAACTGAAAGAAAGAAAAGAAATCGACTGCATCATCGCCGCCAAACTGGAGATGGATGTTGCAAGAAAAATTATGGAATATGTTTTCATGGGAGACAAAATGAGGATTAATATCTACTGGAATGGGACGAAAAAAGGTAAAGGTAGGCATGCTGGTACGAAGAACACGGAAAGAAAAAATCAAAATCAAGAAACCTTAATTATCAAACCTAAGGAAGGAAGTACCTATGCACAGGTAATGGGTAATATGAAAAGAGGAGTTGAACTAGGGGATGTCACCATAGCTAGCATAGCAAAAACCAGAGAGGGGGACATGAAACTCGTGATAAAAAGCAAGAAGGGTAACGCAAAAACGGAATTTAGAATGAAACTAGAAAACAAAATAAGTAACATGGCCGACGTAAGCAAAAAAAAGAAAAACAAAACAATAAGAATCTTGGATATAGACGAAGAAACAGTGGAAGAAGATGTTAGGAAAAGCGTAGAGTTTATCCTAAAGAACGAAAATATAAGCTGCAAAGTGGAAATGACCAAGTTCTCAGGCGGAGTAAACTGGAAGGGAATGAGAAGCGCTTTTATGAGGCTCAATGATGAGGCAGCAGATCATCTAATACGCAAGAACAGGATAGGTACGGGATGGAACAGATGGGGAGTAAGAGAGGTCATAGATCCACCAAAATGCTTTAGATGTCAGAGGTTAGGGCACGTTGCAAAAGAGTGCAGAACGGAAGATGGAGAACCATGCAGAAACTGCGGTGAAGCAGGACATAGGGTTAAAGAATGTACAGGAGGCAAGGCCTGCTACCTCTGCAAAGTAACAGGACACAAGACGGAAACGATGAACTGCCCCAAATATAGGAGGTTGGTTCAAGAAGCTATGGAGAGCAGAATGGTGCGAGTAAACCGATTATGAAAATAATCCAAGTTAACCTCAATAGAAGCAGAAAAGGAATGGACTTGCTGGAACACAACTGCAAAGAAAATGGCATTGATATTGCACTAGTATCAGAACCCAACAAAATTATAGCCCGCAACAGGAATCGATGGATTACTGACAATCAGATAGATCCTGCAATATATATTACAAACGAAAATAGGGTAGACATAATAAATGTAGGGAGAGGAAATGGATATATATGGGCAGAAACTGAAGAGGAAGTGCTCTACGCTGCATACCTGTCACCAAATATCACAAAAAATGAATATGAGAACCACCTAACAGAGATAAGCCGGGACGTTAAAAGACACAAAAAAGATGTGCTTATAAGAGCAGACTTTAATGCCAAATCAGCCCTATGGGGATCACCCATAGATGATAGCAGAAGAGACATACTTACAGAATGGATCTACGAACAAGACCTTCAAATAGTGAATAGTGGTAACACTCCAACCTTCCGTAGAAGAGATCAAAACTCCTTCATAGATGTGACAATAGTTAGTCCGAACTTGTTCAGTAAAGTTAAGGGATGGTACGTGAATGAAAATGAGGAGAATCTAAGTGACCATCATAACATCTACATGGAAATAAATGTATGTACAAGAAAGCAATTAAAAATGAACAACTTTAAAGGATGGTACTACAACAAGGACCATGATGACGAACTAGCACAGTGCTTCACGGCGTTAAATGGCGCTGCAGGGGAAGGAGGGGCAGCAGAAACACTAATGAAGGCGATAAGAGAAGCTTGCGACATCACATACCGCAAAAAAGGCAAAACAAGTAGACGGACCCCAACGTACTGGTGGTGTGCAGAATCTGCTCAAGCAAGAAATGAATGCATAAGATCTAAAAGAAAAGTGACAAGGATAAATAGAACAAATCCGGCAGATAAAGAGCTCAGGGAGGAAACACACAGACAATACAAGCAAAAAAAGAAGGAGCTGAAGAAAGCCATCGAAGAAGCCAAAAGGATAGCCTGGAAAAAGATATGCGAGGAAGTGAACACAGACATATTTGGGTTAGGCTATAAAATAGTAACTAAGAAAATTGGAATCAAAGTTCCTACAACGCTGTCCGAAAAAAGACAGATAGAAATAGCAAGGGCGCGCTTTCCTGAGCATACAAAAAACATATGGGCAAATATAACGCCAGATGGAAATGAAATACCACAATGCACAGAGGAGGAAATTTTAGCATTGGGTAGCAAAATAAAAGCCAAAAAGGCACCAGGACCAGATGGGATTCCTGCGGAAGTAGTTAAAGTGCTGACAAGACAATGCACGGAGAGTGTGACAGAAACAATAAACTCTCTCCTGAGGGCAGGTGCGTTTCCCGAGGAATGGAAGAGAGCAAAACTTGCGCTCATCGAAAAACCAGGCAGCACAGAAAACCAGGCTAAATACAGGCCAATATGTCTGCTGAACACAATGGCAAAGCTCTACGAACATGTCATCAACAAAAAATTGATGCAACAAATTGATGAAAATGGTGGTTTATCGGAAAATCAGCATGGATTCAGAAGAGGACATACGACGGTAGATGCAGTGCAAAGTGTGAAAGAGGTCAGGAATATGGTGGCTAAGCACAGAGTGCTGAAGTTCTCCATACTGATCACCATGGACGTTGAGAATGCCTTTAACACGGTTCCATGGCGTGGTATAATTCAGGAATTGGAGGCGAGAAAGATTACGCCACACCTGAGGAAAATAATAGGCAACTATCTACAGGACAGGACGCTTGAGGTTGGGGAAAACCATACTGTCAATCTGAGCTGCGGGGTACCACAGGGCTCGGTGTTAGCACCAACCCTGTGGAACATATATTACGATCCCCTGCTAAAGGATCGGATGCCGGAACACACGAAGATGATTGCCTATGCGGATGATGTAGCGCTGGTCGTATGCGGCAGGAATATGGAAGAGCTGGTAGAAGATGCGGAATGGGCAGTAAAGAAGGTGGAACGATGGCTAGACCAAAAAGGTCTCAAGATGGCTCATCACAAGACTGAGGCCGTAATCTTAGCAGGATGGAAGAGGGACCTTAAAGTGAGGATAATGGTAGGAGGTAGCGTCAAAGAAACCCAGGATAGCGTCAAATATCTGGGCATAAAAATAGACCGAAACTGGAATATGAACCATCACATAAAGGAGGTGACACAAAAAGCCGTAAAGTTAACAATGGTGCTCAGAAGAATTATGCCACACAATGAAGGGGCGAAAGAGGAAAAAAAAAGAGCGTTATTGGCGGTAGTGAACTCTGTGCTATTATATGGGGCGCCGATTTGGAAGGAGTACGCTGAAAATAAAAAGCACAAGGGGCTATTGGAAAGGGCAAGAAGAGTTATGGCAATTGGAGTAGCAAGTGCCTATCGAACGGTTTCCACAAAAGCAATTCTCGGTATTACAAAGACAATACCTATCCACCTTATGGTTAAAGAAAAATCCTATGAGAAAGGAGAAAACAAGAAACAAACCAAAAAAGCTGCTAGAGATGAATCACTCAGGATCTGGGCTGAGGAATGGAGAAAGGATACTGGGACAGCTGCCTGGACTCAAAAACTCATCCCAGACATCAAGCCCTGGGTAGACAGAAAGCATGGTAGGCTTAACTATCATCTAACGCAGATTTTGACTGGACACGGCTGTTTTGGGGTATATCTGAAGAGAATGAACCTACTAGAGCGAGATAACTGCGTATACTGCAATGATGTGGACACGCCGGAACATACACTGTTTCAGTGTTCGAGATGGGCAGTGGAGAGAATGGAGTTAGAGGCTGAGCTACAAGAACAGATCACGGTAGAAAATCTAACAAACCTGATGCTAGAGACCAAACATAAATGGGAAGCCATCGAAAAGACAATAACAAAAATAATATAAACCAAAGAGGATATAGAAAGATCAAGACAAAAAGAAGAAAGAACAGGACAAATAGAGGAAAGATAACAAACAGGATACAGAAAGACATGCTGGAGGTAATGAAGTAATGCTCGCGCGGTTCCGTTGCCACTCAGCAAAATGGGAGGAGGAGTTTTAGTCGGTAGGAGGCTACAGGAGTAGTCGAATCCGGCATGCCTGCAGAATGCAGGTATCTTTTGAAGATCTCTCCTCCTCCAGGTTAAAAAAAAAAGGTTAGGTTAGGTTAGATTAGGTTAGGTTAGGTTAGATTAGGTTAGGTTAGGTTAGGTTAGGATAGGTTAGATTGGTAGGCAAGGAGCTGGCAGGATGATAAGTCCAACTCTAGTCAACCTCGCCTGCACGCGGTGCCCGCTGCATGGAAACTAAAGAGGCTCTGGCAAAACAGTGTCTCTTTAATCTCCGCTATGATCTGTCAACCTCTCTTGGTCAAACTCTTTGATCTACCCTGGATCACACTCAGACAACCAATGCAACTAAGTCTCTAGGGCTAGGGAGCCAAACAGCTTTCATTTTCCCTTCTTCTCTCCTTTTTTTCTAGAGCAAAACTCAACGCCGACAAAAGAAACAAGAAGAGTGCGGGGCCGCCGGTAGCCAAAGCTGGAAGAACTTAACCCTCCAGCGGTGGGTCACAAAGCAAGTAGTGACCCGATAGGGCTCTGCCGCTAGAGGAGTAACCACCCTATAGGCTTCCAGCAGCCTTAAAAAAATAGAAAAGGATAGAATGGAAGACAAGAATAAAACAGACTCAGAAAAAAATCACCGGAAGGGGGGGCTTCCTCCGGTGAATCTCCCAAGCCCTAAAATTACGACGACAACGCTACGAATAATGATAATGGAAAGGAAAAGCTGGACCAAACAACTCACTCAAAAGAGTTTTTCTCTGGGGAGTCTACTCAAAAGGAACCGAGCGAGGATGGAGGCTCAGAGTTAGATGATTCGATAGCCTGGATCCTACAGGAAGATGACGTAAAGCAGGAGATCCGCAGAAAATTTGCAAAAGATAACCAGAAAACACCGTAAGCGGAAAAAACGTTGAAAATGCTGACACACACAGCAGCTGTTGCTATGGCCTTTATCGACAGCGCAAAAGGAAAAAAACGTCAATGTCAACGTAAAGGGCCATATCAGAATTCTAGTTTCCAACATAAAAGCGCTAAAGAACGACCTAGAAGCAAAGCCTGATAAAAAAGAAAAAGCTGATGATGATGACGAGACAGAGGTACTTGCTTTGAATTGGGACGAAGAAGACTTTCCAACACAAGGCAAGTAGAAGGAACAATGGGAGAACTCCAGAAGGACCTGGACACAGTAAGGGTAGTAGATAAGGAAAGCAAGCTTATCTACTAGAACCAGGAACAAAACGGCAGCAGGCAAATTGAAGAAGTAAAGACCCAAAAGGTAATACCAGGAGAGATGGCTTATATTAAGTATACAGCGCAAACCCCAACAAGCGAGAGCAAATGGATAACTAAGGAAAGATACAGCTACTGCCTGATGGTCGACCTCAAGGAGAGCAACAACACGCAACTACAGCAGGCGTTCAAAGGGCTGACGGCAATAAAAGAAAAGATGATAGCAGACCTGAGGAACCATATCGTGGCAGAGCTACCCGGAAAATGCCAAATCTAGAAGGTGTAAATGCCAACAAAAACGGACTTAGTGCTTAGTTCTAAGCTTCGTGTTACTATACGCGGCACTAATATAAAAAAAGCTTTAAAATAGAAGTCATAACTGACTATTTTAACAAGAGTACCGAAAAAATGTGCAATCCGCATATGTACAAGACGTTATTACTGGAAGCAGCACAGACAATAGCGGGAACCATCCCAATTAATATGTTTACTGCGGAGCAAGACCGAAACAACACAAAAAGAGAAATGCATTAGAAATGTAAGAAGAGATCAATAAAAGTATAAGTAAGAAGATAGTTAGAGGACAACAACAGAGCATAATAAAAAAACATGGCTTAAGAGGAATCATAAAAAAATAGATTATTACCTAGAATAACAAGATTGCTTTGAAGCCTACCTGAAGAAGTTTAAATTAAATATAAACTCCAATACATACATGGTCTGCGGAAACAAAAATACCGCCACCCACACAATACTTGATTGTAACAACTTTTGTGCTTTAAGAGTTAATACAGAAAAAATAATAAGAAAACACTTAAAAATGAACAGCCTATTAGAGATAATGCTGCAAAACAAAAAAAACTAGGACTTAGTTGACCAAATGGTTACAAATATCATAACAAAAAAAGAAGCAAATAAAAATAAAATCAAAGAAAAACAAAATGGAAAGATAAAATATCAAAACAAATCAAAAACTAAAACAAATCAAAAAAACACAAGCCAGGCGTAGAGAAGCAATGCTACATTGGTCCCGCTGCACCGGTAAAAGAAACACAAGGGGTTTTTTTTTAGTGCGGTTTGGTAAACTTCAACTTTGGGATAGCCAAATCTCACAAACAGCCATTCGTAAATATTTTCCTTTAAAAAAAAAGTTGGTTAGATTGAGTTAGGTTATGTTTTGTTGTTTTCTAGGCTAGAAATTTTATAATTTTGTGCAAAATTTGTTGCTGAATTGATGAACCAGAATGTAACATACCGAAGAGATAGTTATAATTCATAACTGTGGTGCTTCTTGGGGTTGGGGTAGGTAGGTATATGCTGCAAAGGTAGTACCTTTACCTGTGGTTGGTCACACCTAGTAATATTATCAAGAGGTGGACTACTAAAACTGGTTGTTGCCACACCCCGAGCAACTACATTGATCTGTAGGCTAAATTAAGTTAGGGTAGCCAGATATAGTGAACACTAATGGTAGGCAGCGGTGTCATTAGTAGCAGAGTGAAAACATCTAGAAACGATCTCCCTAAGAACTATTTACTTGGCAGATAAGGACGTTACTGTAACAATTACCAAGGCATTATCTTTGCGGTGTGGAAAGCAATGAAAAACTACTACACTATATTTCCACGAACGTTATAATGACTACTACGAATACAGACAAAGTTGAGCCAAGCGACCCGGCTAGCGCTGTTATGCGTCCAAGGCAAACAGTGTAAAATTGACGATTGGCTATAAAGACTTGGATCCTTAGGCGTCACATGGAAATTATGCCACCAGGAAAAAACAACAACGAAGAATAGCGACTTGAAACGTCCGGGGGTTAAATCAGGCAAAAATACTAACCATACTAGAAGATGAACTTGACCGTTGCAAAATTGGAAATGCAGGTATCTCAGAAAATTATTGGAATGGCAAAAGACATATTACAACTGCTAAATACACCGTATACTTTTTTGGTACAGAGAACAAAAAAATCCATAAAGTAAGATTCCTAATATCTAACATACTGAATAGATATGTGATGGGGTACAAAACCATCAATAAAAAAATAATTTTGTTAAAACTTAACTCACACCCACGCACTGTAAATATATTACTACTCTATGCGCCTACCTTAAAAGCCAATAAAAAAGATATAGAAGAATTCTATAGAACAGTGAAAACCTTGATCCACAAAGTATCAAATAAAGAAGTGTTACTTTTGGGGAACTACAATGCAAAAGTCGGTTGATCATAACCGCTCTGTAGTTGAAAAATATGAGCTAGGGGAACAAAACGATAGAGACAAGCGACTAATTCAGTTTAGCATAGATAACTACCTGGCCATTACAAATACTATGTAAAATCATTGAAAACAAAAACTCTTTACATAAAGATCACCAATGCAAAAAAAATAAAAATCAGATAGATTACATCTAAATAAGTTAGCGTTGAAGATCTTCTATTAGATCTGCTAAAACGCTAACATCAGCTGACTGTGGCAGCGATTACCAACTTTTAATGTGTGAATTTGCAATAAAATACAAAGCATGCAAAATAACGAAAGCTACAAAACTTGCCAAACTAAATGAAAGCAAATATACACAGTTTAACGGCGGCGATATTACAAAGCTTGAAACAAAATCTCCCAAAAACAAAGACCCTAAAACTACATGGTCATACTTTAAACAAGCAATGCTAGAATTCTTAACAAAGTATTCCATAGGTGCACAAACTCTCCAAAAACAGCCATAGCTATCAACAGAAACTCTCAATCTAATTGCTGCTAGAAAAGTTTTCAAAGTTAAAGGCCTAGAGTCTAGACCAGGGGTGGCCAACCCTCGGCCCGCGGCCCGCGAGATTTATCACACTTTTACAAAATATATTTATTTTTAAATGGCCAAAGTAGTAAAAAACAATGTATAAAAAATACATTATTTGTGCACCCATGTATTCAAAAATTAACTGTAGAGATGATGAGAATATTGCCGGTTTTATTTATGAGTTTACAGTTATGAGCTCGCAGAACAATTGAATTATATTCTAAAGATTCATGATGCGCGCGCATCTTGAAATATTAAATTTAATATAACAGGTTTTATGTTTCATTTTCAAATTACCTCAGTGGCGCAGTGACTATCCCAACATACTCTTAGCTTCAGATTAATAATAAATACAATATTAATAACTCATTATGTATCGTTCTTCACTCCAAAAAAATGTCTATAGTGGGTTTAAATCTAATATATAGATATAGTCCTTTCAAATTAGACATTTTTTAGAGAAATATAACCCACAGCTTAGCGACCTGTACACTTAGGTGTATTTAGACTGTCTGAAGACTATTTTCACCTACAGGTCGCTAAGCTGTGTTTAAAATTTCTCTGAAACGTCAATTTTTTGTCTAATTTGAGGGGATTAATTTATAATTTTATATGCGGCCCGCGGAATTGTGATGCATTTCCAAAGTGGCCCGCAATATCATTTGGGTTGGCCACCCCTGGTCTAGACAATACTTTTAACTTACCTCAATACAACGCACTTAGCCACAACATCCAAACCAACTCTAGACAAGACAAGAATGCCTACTACATGAATATATATATATATATATATATATTGAACTGCAATGATATGCTAAAAGTAATAACACAAAGGATATATTTTTAAAGATTTGTTGTAAAACTCGCAAGCCTAAACCTCAAAAATTGGGCTATTAGAGACACAGAGAACAACTTTGTTACGGAGCTGGACAAAATAGTTAAGGTATGGAGAGACTACTGTAAATTTCTATATGCCCATGATACAAAAACTGAAACCACGCATACTGGCGACAACGAGGAAAAACCGAGCATTTTATTTGACAAAATTGAGACGGCAATCAAGAGAAAGAAGAAAGGAAAAGCTTGGACAAAACCCATACTGGTGCTTGAGCTGTGCCAAACTATATAAAAGTTGTGCACATGGTTTGGGAACTGGTTTACCTCTGTATTAGTATTCCTACACAAAAAAGGATCAACGAGCATATGCAACAACTACCGTCTAATAGTTTTCACGTCACACACGAGCAAGATAATGCTGTACATCCTACAAGCACAACTGAACGCATTTCTATCACATTAAATCGCTCCAGAGCAAGTTGTCTTTGTTAAAAAACGCGGTACCAGAGAACAGAAAATCAATGTAAGACAATTCATTAAAAAAACACGCGAATACAATGTTCCCATGTACTTATGCTTTGTAGATTAGGCCAAAACATTTGATATTGTACGATAGGCAAAACTATAGCTCGTTTTGAGGAAAATAGAAATACCAATGCACCTAACCAACCTAATTAAAGCACTATACAAAAAAGTGTATCCGTTGTGAGAACTGATAACGTTAATTCAAGAAAATGGAAGATTCAAAAGAGCGTACGATAAAGCTGTGAAAGTATGTGCTGCAGCAGGTTTTGAAAAACTGGAATAAGGGTGTGAAAGTTGGCGGAAAGAAGTTTTTCAATCTGCAATTTGCTGACAATACCTTATTGATAGCCAATACTGCTGAAGAACTTACCGTTTTACTCAAAAGACTTAAGCAATTAGCATGCATTATAGGTTGAACATAAATTACAACAAAACCAAGGTCATAATTGTTGATCAAGAAACAAATTATTTGCAACAGCCTGCTCAAATTGGGAACTGCAAGGTCGTGGAGAGATTTATATATCTTAGCGCAACAATCCAGATCCGGCTCCTGCAAGTTTGAGATGAGAAGGCGTATTGAAATAACACGTTCTGCAATAATTTAATTTACCAAGCTATGGAAAGACCAGAATATAACCAAAACAACTAAAGTTGCGCTAACAAGAGCTCTAGTATTTCCTGTCTTTACGTATGCTTTCAAAACATTAGTCATTAAAGCTGCTGATAGACGAATCGATGAATTTGAGATGTGAGTATGACAAAGGGTGCTGAGGATACCCTGTTTTGGCCAAAATTAAACCAAAGCAGCAACTTTCATGTATAACGTAAAATTCTTTGGACATATCACACTCTACGTCAACATAGAAAAGCTCATAATTCACGATAAACCAAGAAGCAAACGTAGAATGGCAAAATACGGGCACTGCTTATGGGTTTTTTAGGCGTAGAGTCGTCTTTATTGAAGACAATAAGAAATATTCTTGTAGCGGGCCCTATTACAAGTAGAGAAAACGTGCAGAGCGGTGCTGTACAGGGCAGTCTCTACAAGTCTTGAAAGTATTGTGCTAGTTTTATGTGATAGCTGATGCAAAAAAAATAGATACATTTTCTTAAAATCAATCAGTATTTAAAACTTAATTAAATTGTGTATTAGTGAAAGTTTCTGCTTTTGGAATTGCACTACAAAAATCCGAATGAGATAGTATGAACACTATTGACTATTTTTACAGCAAAGTCAATAGTTATGTTTATGTTCTTGAACGTAGCCAACAGCTTTTGTAATGCTGTTTTTATGTTGTATAACAATATGAAAAATGCGTTTTGTATTTGCATCTTCTATAGATGCTACCAAGGTAGGAAAGTCTTTTGAGAGGCCTAAGTAGGTTTTATACAAACTTAAATTAGTTGCATAACCCTTAAAAACCTGTGTTAAAAGAATTTTACTTAAGGCAACTAATAGTCTGTTATTAAAGTTAACAGAAGAAAACTCACTCGATTTAGTTTTTTGTTTTTTTTTTTAGTTTGCAAAAAGAATCCTTTTTCCAAAGAAAAAACTTTTTAGATAAACCGTATTAATAGTGTCTAGCTGGACCTTCATCATATTTTTATCGGGTCTGCAGCAAGTTTTTTGAGGAAGTTCTGAACCGACGACTTGTTAAGCTAGATGATCTGACTTGGGTTTGCGGGTGGAAGAAAAAGAAGATGGAGTTTTTTTTCTGTAATTTCTGCTGACGTAATTGTTGGGTAACCTAGTAATTGCGGTCTTTACAACAATGTCTTGCCCCAACGAGCAAAGGTTTTCTTTGTAAAACCAAATTTATTGTTGTGTAGGTCAATTTTGTTCTGATTTGGTTTTGATCTTGTTCACAATAAAACTTGGTTTTTTTTAATGTTGGCGTTTTGTTTACTTGCTTGAACATCATGTTAACAATGGCTGTTTGCTATGCCGCAAATAATTTTAATTAATTTAATAATTGTGCAGATATTGTTGATTAATAAGTTAATACAACACCCCAAATCCACATCATAGAACAATAAGATTGAAACATATTTACATCAATTCTAACAAAGTAACCAACCTTGCTCTTCATCACTAAAGTCTATAAGCAACATCATGAACTTTTTGGATTTGTAACGCTTACGATTTTGTTTACAAAACCTCAATTGGTGACAAGTAGAGCTTAACAGAAGCGATTGTGCTTTACTCTCACAAACTACCCTGAAATTTGTAATACTTTAGTTTATGATAAAATAAAACGTGACGTTTTAAAATTTAAAAAATAAAATTTGATTTATAGACTATCTGCAAATGTTGAAGTTGTTTAGTAGATTTTTGTTAACTTTGATTCCATCTTGGGAACTTTTAAAAATATTTGTTTTAAGTTAAAGTGTATATTGCTAGTCAAATCGTGTATGTTGTATGTTTTCTATTACAAACTTATACGAAAATCAAGTTAAATAGATTAAATTGTATTATATTTGATTGTTATACATATATATAAATACAATATGATGGATGCTTTGGTAAAAAAAATATTAATTAGCACTAAACAAATGTATACAATTATTAGAGAAAATTATATTATTATTATATTATTCAGAAAAGAAAAAAGAACAAATAAACTAAAAATTACTTTCCTTACAATATAAGTTAACATGACAAAAGAAAAGTAAACTTAAAATATAAATACCATATTGTATCTTGAAACATATGTAATAACATTTTTGCCGCCAGATGATGACCCAGTATTGTGTACTAAAAATAAATCAATTCAAATAAATACAGTTTATTGCAACATTTTAGTGTTTTCTAACAATATTTTTATGTTATAAAATCAAATTTTGCTATTTTTGACATTTTATAAGTATAATTTAGCTTTTTTTTAGCAGCTTTTGGCTAAGTTTTGATGTTTTCTAACAATATATTGATATTTTAAGACTAGATTTATTAATTTTTGACTTATTATGATTAAGAATTTTACACTTTTAAACAGTTTCTGACCAAATGGTTGTTATTTTAAACAATATTTTACCATTTTATAAGCAAATTGTGCATTTTATTAAAAAAAATACATTTTTGAACTGTTTATGGCTATATTTTAGAGCTTTTTAACAATATTAAAATGTTTTAAATTAAAATTTTCTTTATTTTAGGAGTTTATAGCCAAATTTTAATGTTTTCTAACATGATTTTGATGTTTTAAGACTAGATTTATTTATTATGACTAGAATTTTACAATTTTTGGTAAAAATTTAGCTGTTTTGAACAATATTTTAATATTTTATAAGAAAATTGTGCAGTTTAATAATTAAAAAATACACTTTTGAACTGTTTATAGCTACATTTTTGTGTTTTCTAACAATATTTTGATGTTAATAAGCCAAATTTTGCTATTTTTAACATTTTCTAAGTATAATTTTGCTTTTTTAGCAGTTTTATAGCCAAACTTTGATGTTTTTAACAATATTTAGATGTTTCAAGTCTAGATTTATCTATTTTTGACTTATAATGACTAGAATTTTACACTTTTTAACAGTTTCTGGCTGAATTTTTGCTATTTTGAATAATATTTAAATATTTTATAATCAAATTGTTTTAAAGTTTTATTAAAAAAAACAATTTTTTGAACTGTTTACATTTTAGTGCTTTTTAACAATATTTTGATGTTATAAAGCAAAATTTTGTTATTTTTAAGATTTATAACTATAATTTTGCTAATTTTTGCAGTTTTTGGCCAAATTTGGATGTATTCTAACAATATATTGATGTTTTAAAAATAGATATTTTAGTATTTTATAAGTAAGTTGTGCAGTTTTAAAGTTTTTTTTTTTTAAGAAAAACTGTTTTAAAGTTTTGCAAAATTATCAAAATTTATGAAACAAAATTTTTGGCTGTAAAAACTTATTTTTAAACAATTTTGAAGAAAAAAGTTACTCATAAGTTTTTTTTAAAGGCAATCCTGAGAAGTTACAAACGATCAAAAAAAAGTAAAAAAACGTAAAAAACTCGATTTTTTTAAATTTTGATTGCATATTACTCGAAAATAGCTCACTGAAAAAATTTGAAAAAAATTACATAATCAGGATTCATGTAAAGAAAGGCTTTTTGGTGGTTTGAGCAAAAACTCATACTTGGCCAAATATATATTTAAAATCAAATTTTCTTAAATTTGCTTTATATGAACCATTTTTTTTTCTTAATATAAAACGTTTTTAAAAGATAATTTTACATATGAATCTTTTTATATTATTAATTGTAATGTTAGTAGTTACAAGCACAAGAAAAATTTGTAATATTAAATTTCTTGATGCCGACTTCGGTGGCGTAGTGGTTGAGAGACTAGTTTAGGGTACTTGGTTTGAATTCCGGGTAAGGCATGGATATTTGTTCTGTTAGGAGAATTTGTAAAACCTCCAATTTAATACATAGCTGTGACTGAATGAGTGTAATGCACAAGGTAAAAAAAAAATTTTTTTTCATGATTGACAGTTGGGTGGGTAGGTAGGTAATTTAAATTACTTGTTTGTACTCTTGTTGTACTCACCCGCTCTAGTACTTTTCACTTTGCAAGAGGTGATATTCAATATTTTAATTATCAACACTTGGGCGGGCGGTTGGTTGAATTACTACTGATCATGATTACCAGCAAGTAGTTTAATTAATTCACCCAAATGTTTGTTATTTCTGGTGTTAGAAGTCCCTTAGTCAGAGGAGAAAATGATTATACGCTTACTCCAGATTATGATTACTATCAAGTAGTTTGAACTGAAGTGCTTATCTACCCGCACAAAAGTTTCTTAACTCTCCAGATCATGATTATATAATTAAACGTTTTGAACTAGAGTTTGTTCAAAAAATTAAAATTTTTATATTTTTACAAGACCTTCCAGATCATGGTTATAGTTATGTAGTTTGAATTGGTGTAACCGCCCATTTGCACAAGTGTTTGATATTACAGAATTAGAAGTTGTTAAAAACATTAGAGCCAGAGGATAAGAAAATGAAATTGAATTTTTTAATAATCAATGAGTCACTTTAAAATGTAAATATTATCAAGTAGTTTAAACTAGCTATCCTTTCTTGTAGATTTAGTTACTTTCAAAGTAAATATTTTTAAATCAACTCTGGATAACAAAAAACCTGCACGCAAAGAGTTAAATTGTTACTTATGTGTTTTCTAAATATGGGTCACTAAAACATCCACTCATTTTTGTTAGAATTCCAAAATTTGGTTTGCAACTATTAATCTTAAAAAAGTATAAAAAGATTGTTGCAACCGCATGTTGACTGCACAACGCGTAACTTATCTAAAAGAATTGACATCAAATGCATCAAAGAAGCAGACTAGAACTGTTATTTTATCAACCTAGACAGCCGAATTTGAACCAGAAGATGCTTTCTCATGTCTTGTTGATCAAATTAACAAAAAAATCTGTGTTTAAGATTCATCGGCTTAGCATATTATTGCCACCACCCAAACTATCTGTAGAAAAGAGAATGTGACACAATGTTTTGTAAAAAAATTGCAAATTGTAAGCGGTAACAATAAAAAATAGTAGAAAGGCTGTGTTTGTGAATAAAAGGTGTAATTTGATTTCTAAAAAGTGCATGACTTGCTCTAAATTTGCCGCGTTGTTTGACCTAGACTGCGGCTAGGAATCTGCAGGTAAAAGATTTATTTATTTTTGCTAAAATTTGCAAAAATTTAATTTTTGTCTAAAACAGTGCAGTTTTAGGTAGGAAAAAATAGAAAAAAGTTACACCGGACAAAATAAATTAGCTCCACAAGTTAGTATTTTGTACTTTTGGTATCTGAGCCTTCAAATGTAACTTTCTAGTAAAGGATTAATTGGTAAACAAAAACTGTTGCACTCTAATTATCTTAGAGTGCAAAAGTTTTTGTTTAAAATCACAACAATTTCAAACTTGCCAATAAAACGCAACAAGGCCACTAGACGGTAGCCTGAACCCTGAACTTTTTTACTATTCGATTTTTTAACTCCAAACACAAAAGTCTATAAATTATGTTTTTTTGTATCAATTTTGCATATAGTTTTTTACCAATTTTTATAAAAAATAAATAATTTGAGCAATAACAGTATAAATGTTTACAAAGTTATCGAACCGTTCGGAAAATTTAGAATAACCCTCTAGAGATTTAAACCATAAAAACAAAATTCTCAATATATTTATATTTTATTATTTCATAACATTTCCCAAATAAAAATATTTACATAAAATAATCGTTACATGTTGAAATAAGCTTGTCACTCAAAATATTGAATAAAATCCTGTGCCTAGTATAGAGTTTTGTATAAATATATAAAAAAATATAAATAAATTTTTTTCTCATGTGATAAATTGTTGTTTTTTTATTCCCACACAATAAAACTAATTAATAATGCTGATAAAAAAAATACAATTAATCTTTATGTGAATTTTTCCATTAAAGCTAACAATATTTGACAAATTATGCAATATGTGCAAAATCATAAATAACATCCTACAACAATTAATTAGAATAATTTATTATATTAATCTGTAAGTAGGTAGCCTGAGGAATTTAGTTCAATCGCTTAAGTAAAAGATCTTTGTTTTATTTGCCCAGCCTTGAGTTTCCGTTTCGAAAATAGTTGTTCGTCGTAGGTTAATATCCTACACATTTATTGGATGCCGGCGTGAATAATTACACCCAGGTAATTAAACATTGTTGTCTTAGTAATTAACTATAATACATTTATTATTGTCTGTGGAATTTGAATAATATTATTAAAAATAATAATACTAATTTATTGAAAATAAAAAAAATTGCTTTCAATTCGATTACTATGCGGTTTGTGACTTTTATAAATGTATGCGGTTTGTTTTTATTCCTTTCGCATTTCTCGTTTGCTGTTGGGGATTATATGTAATTGATAAATGTGTAATATGTATAAGTGAAATGCAACTGCGTTCTACTATCACTTCGATAAATGTTTAATAAGGTGCAAAGTGAGGTGGAATAGGAAATTATGTAGAGATCATGTAATTGAAAACATATTTTCAAACATAATTTTATTTGTTTTATAAAAGTCGTAATAATTTATTCAAAATTTTGTTGCAACTTTAGAATAATATTCATTTTATTTAAATTTAACTTTTCCTTAATTTATTAAAATCAACAAATTTTATACATTTCCATAACTTACAATGTTGTTTTAACAATCTTAGTTTAAATCATAAAGCCAGGAATTTGTCATCACGTGTCTAATTAGTATTCCATAGCGTTTGCAATTCCTCAACAAATTCAATAAGCGGAAAGATATAATAATAAATAAACAACTATTACTTTTGTTATTGCTGCAATACTTAACGAACCAATTTAATATTATAGTTTGTTCCTGTGAGTGGAGATTGGAATAAGCATGTATCACTTTTTAAAATAAAAGTGACTATGGAAAAAGAAAAAAATATATAACAATGAAAGTAACCTTATTTTATTTTAAAAACATTGTATTTAATTAATCTTAAGAATATGTCGCTTTGAATATTTTATGAAACAGTTAGATGCACGCATACTAACACGGATATCCGCTTTGATTATTATTATGTATTGAGTATACAAATCCGGCGTACTCCATTAGAATTTTATTAGTTATGCTAATGAATGTTTTATTTAATATAAATATAACGTCTGGTATAACTAAATCATGCAATCTTTATTTAGATGCACGTTTTATTTACTTTGGTGACTGTGTAGCGATTGGAATGAGGATGAAATTATTTAGGTTAATTATTATGCACTCAAAGAGAGTAATTATGAAGCGTATAAATTGTAAACTAATGTGAGCATATTGATGACGCTTATCTGAGTATTGAAAATTTTATTTTATTATTCATTTGATCTAATTTGTTTAATTAAAAACATAAAATTGTAATTTTGATTGAAGAAATAATGCGCAAAACAATTTTTATCAATTTTTTTTTGCAAAACAAATTATAATTATTTTAACTTGTTTTTAATATTAGCTTTGTTAAATGTTTTTTTATTTAAATAGTAAAGCAGTAATTTAAGCCGATCATTTAGTCAGTCACCTGTCCAGCACTTTCCAGATGTTCAGTTTAACCCAACTTTCAATGTTTGCAAATATAATTTGTTATAATCAAACAGTAATGGTAAATCCTCGTCGTACATTTCCTTATGCAAATCAAACAATGTCATTTATTTCAAACTTTCATACAGAAATTGGCAAAACCATGGTGAAAGTGGCGCGGGTTCATTGGTTATTTACTTAATTTTAACGCAATTAAACAATAAAATTATAAGTAAAATTTCTCTTCTCAGTACGATTGGATAATTTTTTGTTAAGTGCTCCGGTATGTTTATAATTGTTTCGTAACGGAATCTGAATATATTGGAATGAGATGGAGATATTAGATGGGCGAGTGGTTAACGGGGATTAGTCGAGTCGCGAGCTAACGACAAGTGGATGGATGTTGGTGTGAGCCAGTTCACCTTGCAGTCAAGGTAGTTCTTTTAAAGCGCCTTAGGGTATCTGAGAATCATTAACATGCATCCACTGAATAACATAAACATGATTTAGAAAATATATTTGTTGTTTCGGAATTCTTTTTGTGGGAAGATCATATTTTTTCTTGGAAATTAAAATTTTATAATTACAAAAAATATTTTTTTATAAATTGCAAAAACTGAACAATAATAATTAGATTATTCTTTTGAATTAATTTGCAACAGAAGTAGAAACAGCTGCGTAATACATTTTACAATGTAGCAGTTTGTAATTTTAATTTAAACAATGTTTTCAGCAATTAGAATTGATTTATTTTTAGCACACAATACTGGGTCATCATCTGGCGGCAAAAAAATTAGTACATATGTTTCGAGATGCAATATGTTAAGTTTACTTTTTTTTGTCATATACAACTTGCAAGGAAAGTAATTGTAAATTTGATATTTGATCATTCTTTTTCTCTGAAGTTAATAATAATTGTATAAAATTGTTTAGTGCTAATGAATATTTTTCTTGTAAAAACTCTACCACATATTGTATTTAAATATAGAACAAATGTTTTATAATTTAAAAAAATCATTTAATTGGCGTTTAAATCTACTAACCTGACCTATTTTGCACAAACCAGGAATGTATTTAAAAACAAGATTCGGAGAACTTAATCTGTACTAAATTTTATTTTGATACAGAAAGTCTTTAAAGATACAGCAAGAAAATTCCGCAAAGAAGCTTTGATTGTCAGAACACGATGACCATGCTGTGGATGCTGATCGACCTATACAAAACCTGTGCCAGCACTTTTAATAAAAAACGCAACAAAAAAGTCAAACTGAATGCGGGGAATACAACCTTGACAGTTTCAAGATTTTCGCGCTGTTTGATTGGGTCTAATAGCAGAAATGTTATTGAAGTTCTACTGCAAAAAGTGCAAATTATCTAATACTCCTACTACTAGAAAAAAGGTCAAAGGTTTCTAAAACAATTTAAAAACTCTAGAAGTTTTATCAAACGTTTTAGAATTTTTTTAGGAGTCTTTAAAGTTAAATGTTTCTAAAGTTGGTCAAAAGCTAGAGTTTTGTAAAAATTTTTTAGAGCTTTCTGGAATTTGATTAAATGTTTTTGAAAATTTTCAAAATATTCTAAAATTATTTAAAATTAAAAAAAAAAATTAAGAGTTTTTAGAATTTAGAAATAATTCATGGAGTAATGTAGGAATTTTTAAAATTGCTTCCAAAATTTCTCAAAAGTTTTAGGAGTTGGCCAAAAGATTTCTTGAATTTAGTCAGAACAAACAATTTATTTGAAAATTATTGCTTAGAAGTGTCTTGACTGTAGCAAAACTTTGTATGCAAATCCTAAGGAAGTTGTTAATTGTGCGCAATTTTATAATTTTGTTGTTATCAACAAAGAAATTAATTTTAGGTGACATTTGTGTAATTTGAACGTGATCCTATCATGGGGCAAAATTTGTCATTTTTCTTATTGGTTGCCATTTTTTTGAAGAATAATGCCCGCAGTGACACTCAAATTAAATCCAGTTGCCAGGTTTACTCCGTAGCGTAGCAATTTTTTACCTGATGCCTATATTTATAACAAAGACATGTTTATTATTTTTGGTATTTGGTTTTGAGTTTACTACTTGCAAAATTTTAGTGTTTATGCTGTTCTGCATTTATAGCCTGTTTAATAAGCTTTGCAGCTTCAAACCATAAAATTTGTTTCCACATATGTGCTGCAGAACTGCTTTTTGGTTGGCTCGTTTGCATATAGATTTTTAAGTACATACATTATTCTGTTAATTTGTTAATTTTGCAAAGAATAACGGTTTTGATAGTTTCTGTTTTTTTGGCATTTGAAGTATTATTAGTATTATTGCAAATGTAATTCCCGTAAAAAAGTCTTTAGAGATTTTTTTTGTAGCCCGTTTGGTTATTTTTGTTCTTTTTGTTGGTGGTTTTTGTGACACCTTTATACTGCAACAGAATTAGTTTTTTGCGCTCCTGTTGTGCCTGCAGCTAATGAACGTGGTGTACAGTGGTTATGTCTTTGCTTCTGTGATGTCATATATTACAATTTGAATATAAAATCATAGCTAATTTAGTTAATTAATTTGAGATGAATAGTAAAATTGCAACATCCAACTAAATATAACATTATACGTAAGTAAAATATTATATTTGATCTATTACAAATAATATATAATACGTGTTATTAATATTATTTGAACTTTAATAAAAGTACTCTATTGTAAACTACTTACTTGTATTCTACATACCCGTCCAAAAGTTTGTCATTAAGAAAAGGAATATCACTGTTTTTTTTGCACTATAGGAACAACTGACGTTTGCAGAACTTAAAAACCAATTTTAATTTAAAAACGGCGCTGTACGTGTCAATATGTTTCAAGTAAAACAAGTTCAACAATATTCTTGTAGATGTGATAGGATTTAATATTTTTCCGTAACAATACTACTAGCGGCACTCCAACAGGACGCGGCGACTTAACCCAGCAATTCTACGACATCACAACCCTCAAAGAACATATTTAATGAGAACTAGGTCGATTTTGATTTTGAACCGGCAACTTCCGTGGAAAAGATAGCGTTTGAGCAAGGGCATCGAAAGTCATAGTGCCTTTGGGTTCCCTTACATACCCAAACAAAACGATCATTCAAACATGCTTAAAAAGCAAAACAAACAAGATTTGAAAAAGTTGCTTTTGTGTGGCTTAACTGGAGTGTGGGAACCACGTACTACAGTATCCAGCAAAAAGCTACAATACCTGCGTTCGCGACAGAACAGAAAACGTCAATACCCTACTGGTTAAAGATAAAATCATGTGTGACTATATGGGCAGCGTAAGTTATGAAGCCAATGGTAGTATTACCATCCGACACCGCTGTCGCAATCACCGACAAGTCAAAAGCTACGTCAACCAGAGCTTGACTGTGAACCAAGGCAGGCTTGTAAAGTGCGAGTTAATTATCAAACAATTCACCCACATTCCGATCGTAAAAAAATAGTCCGAGTGACAATTACCGGGAAGAACAAGCACGCCCGGCGGAGGTCTTTTTGAACATAAACTGTAAACCTCAACCGTCTCACCTGCAACTTCCTGGTAATTCTCTATAGAAGACAAACCGGCGGATGTCATACTAGATGTGACAAGCTATATAATACCGAAAGGACTGATTCTACCACTGCATGATTATAGTGACCACATACCCGGTCGGCCAACTACAACTAGAATGCTTACTTACTTACTTACTTACAGCTTTAGATATTTAATTTTATGCATTGGCCGGTCTACTAATGAAATACAGATGTCATGTAGAACGTGGATCAATACTTGTTACTTGCCTGCAAAGCAATCTACTACTAATTGCAAAGGCTACCCGGCCAGACCATCAAAAAACTCCTAAGCGAGAATAAGTGACACTGACCTATCTAACCCAACCAATTTTGCAGTCAAGTTTGAAATACCGAACAAAACTAAAGAAAAGACTGGCCACATCCCCGGACACATTGCCAGAACAAACCTCAACCTACTCCGTGCCGCGATCGTGTTCTCCCATAACTAGTCGCCGTGCTGCAGTGTTTATTGCGTCAAGTTTGCAAAAAAAAAACTACAAAACTCGCTGGTTTCAGACTTACGTACCGCAAATTTAGAACGCAAATCTGAATTTGAAATATAAATCACAATTTAAAAACCGCTTCTTCCCGTTATACCACATAATAATTACAAGGTTTTTTTAAGGACCGCACTATGTGTGAATGCGAGAACACCCTTACAAAGAGCGAAGACGTTTTCGACTTTGAACCGCTTCCCCTATGGAAGAAATGACTATAAAAACTTTTTTGCTAGTATAGTAACTACTAACGTTTGCAAAAAAATTTCCATAACTTTTTATAGAAATTTTTGTTGTTTATGGAAAGCTGAGAAAGTTGATTAATTTTATTTTTGTTAATCTTATCTTTTTTAGATTGCATTAGATTGTCACAATAATTACAAGTTTTTGATCAAAACGACTACTGTTTTGCCTGAATTAAGTACAAGTACTTTTGTTATGTTTAATAACAGAAAATAGAACAAATTTTGAATAGTTTTTGTAAGATTCTGTGCTACAATATGTGGATCAAGCAATAAGTATCAAAGTCATTAAAAAATTGATTTATTTTTATTATGTAGTAGATGATGAGTAATTCAGTATTGTGTACATTAAAATCTTCTAACAAAATTAATTTAGTTTTTCAATGATTACTTTTGAAAAAACATGTCAAAACTTTCAAAAAAATCATCAATTAGGTTTAGAGTTGCCTTATTTGGAGAGCGGTAGTTTGAGAAGTATGCTATTATAACCAATGAGCTAAATTTTGTACGTCGTCAGCCAAGAATAGGCTTGTTGTTTATGAAAAAAAGATATGAGTTTTATTTATTTTTGAGATGCTGATGAACAGAATTTAAATTTTTTTTAGACCACATATATTAGAAAAATTAAGTTTTAAGCCAGAAGAAGAGCTTGAACCCTGATAACATAGTGGTAGTAATGCTGTCTTCGGTGTACAATTGGGACATTGTGGCAACCATGATACGGTCCATGCAATGTATGAAAAAAAAAGAAGAGAAGGAGTTAGCTCCATGGTGTGGTGTGGATGAAGCGGGAAGGGTGGTGGGGCCGTAGCTACTCGTTAATGTATTTTGTAAATGTAAATTTAGTATGTTTTGTAAACTGTTTTGTCAAAAATATGTAAAAAATGTGCGCGCCCAAAGTTAGGCAAACAACAAGAATCACAAAAAAAAAAACAACAAAAGTGGTGTCAAATCTATGTAAATCTGTGTCAATTGCGCCTGAAGATTGGCGCGCAGGAACCTCAACCTCGACGTAATACTTAAATGCAATTCCGAGAAGGAGAAAGATAGTTATTCACGCAAGAAAAAGAGAAGGTGTTTTTAGTCAGTAAGAATCTGACACTACCCTTTGGGGTGTCTTATGAAAGATTTTACATCTCCTCAAAAAAAAAAAGGTTAGGTTAAGCAGCATTGAACGTAACTATCTAGTAGAAATGATAAAGGATTACTTTTTAGACCAAATTATAGGTGAAGAGCACAAAATTGCAAAAAAAAAGTCTAAATTATCTTATATGTTGATGCTAGACACTCTCGAAGAAGTAACGCTTTTGGTATATGCTAATGATTTGACAATGGTAGTAGCAGTGGCGGGGCTAGGATTTTTAGGCCTCACCCAAAACATTAAAAAAAGCCCACTTACAGACAATTTAAAAAAAAAGTACAGTTTTGTCATTTATTTAACTTTTAATTTGTAAATTTTGGGGGGGGGGGGCAGGTTTTAAAATATACCTTGGAGAGCCCCCTATGCTTGTGGGCTCTTCCGCAATGCAGACCCTTGCTTACAGGTAGCTCCGTAGAAAAGGTAAAAAAAAATTAAAGTAGCTAATAAATCACAGACTAAAACTGGCAACTGAAAAAACAAAAACGGTAATGCCAAAAAAACCTTTATTAAGTACCCAAAAACGGTATTAAACATTATTTTAACGTTTAAGGAGTTTATAAAATTTGTGGTAGAGAAGGCAAAAAAAAGCAGCTGCTTCCGTTGGAAAGATGAGACCAAAGATAGAAAAAATCAGCAAAAGCAAAAAAAGGCTTTAGGCGTGAGTAACCGCGTCAACTGTTCTATACGGTGCAATGAAGCTGTCACTGCACAACATACGTTTTTTGCATACATTTTCAAAAAGAAGTGAAAGAGAAGAAACCCTGCAGATAAAGCTGACATAATATAGTGGATTTGATACTTGAAAACAAAAAGAACTAGAAAGTCGTATACAGAATAGTTAAATCATAGCAAAAAAAAAACGAAAAGAGATTAAGAGGAAATAAAAACATTAACAAAACCTTACTGAAAGAAAAATGCGAAAGTGATACAATCCAGGCGGGGAAGCCAAAAGAAGGTGGGTTTAGTAAGTAGAATTTAAACAAAAAGAAAATTGTTTCACAGATTTTAAGTAAACGTTAACCTTCCCCTTTCTATAAAAAAAAATTAGGTTAAATTCATTCAAGTTAGACTAATATTAAAAAAAAACTATTGTTAAAGTGATTGTGAACCTAACATTAAAATCAGCAAGTGTTTAAGCTCATTAATAAACATTCTACAGTTTTTGTAAGAAACTAAAGTACCAACGGTCTCTTTAGAAAGCAAGTAGAAAGTTTGAATATTTTTTAACTTAATTTATTATTTCTAATAACATATAAATTCTTTAAAATAAACAGTATAGAGATAAAAAATGACAAGAAAAACCATATATTAAAGATTTTATATTATCGCAAAAACAAATTCTTGGAAAAAGCAGAAAAAACTGTATTTGTAATTTTTAACTAAACTAAATAACAAAATACAACATTTTTTTTATCAGATCTCTGATGGGCAAGGGAAGATAGTATGAGATGCATGTAATATAAAAATAAAAGATTGTTTTTTTTATAATTTTTGCAAAAAAATTATTTTCCTAAAAAAAGTAGTAAAATTACAAAAAATCCGACAAAAAGCCAACATATTTTGTTAAACAAGAAAACCTGTAAGATTTGCAAAGCAATAAATTATAAACTTTTTATTAATGATTTGATTTAAAGTCTTATTTATCAAAAAGTGTACAAAGATGGAAGCTTGCAAAGTTTTCAAAAACAAACAAGAACACTCAAGCATATCTAGTAGAATAAAAAGTGGTGCCACCTGTGTTTTCTCATATACTATGGCAAATTTTTTTTTTAACAAAATACTGAGATTTCTGCAATTTGACAAAAAATAAACAAGTGTTTATAGAAAACAATTTGACAGTTTTTGTTTAGTAGTCCAATAACTGAGCGTGATTCAATTTATTTTAGAAGCCTGCCCGCCCGCCCAAATGTTTATAACTTATAGATTTATATTGTCTCTTACCTTGCGCATATTTTTGTCAACTGTGATCTTTACTATTGTACTTTATGAAAGCTAAAACATCATCAGTAGTTAAATAATCAGTTCTTGGACAACAAACATTTTGATAGGTAGCCACAGTAGTCAATTCAATTTTGCAACCTACCCACCCGCCCGAGTGTCTACTATTGTACTTTATGGCAGCAAAAAAATTAGCAGTGATTGATTAGATAATTTCTAGACAACAAACACTCAGATGGGTAAGTGGGCTACAGTAATCCAATAATTGAGCTCGACTCAAATTAATTTTGTAACCCACCCACCCGCACAAGTGTTTGTAATTGATGGAGTTATATTTTTTCGGACCTTGCAATATTTCTGTCAACTGCAACCTCTACTATTAGAACATCATCGGTAATTGATTGGGTGGGTGGGCCACAGTAGTACAATAATTGAGCGTGACTCAATTTAATTTGGTAATCCACCCACCCGCCCAAGTGTTTGTGATTAATGAAATTATATTTTCTCTCACTTTGCGCATATTTTTGTGACCTCTACTATCGTACTTTATAACAATTGGAACATTATCGGTGGTTGATTAGCCCATTCCTAGACAGTATTCCAATAATTGAGCGTAATTTAATTTAATTTTGTAACCCACCCACCCGCCCAACTGTTTGTGATCAATAGAATTATATTTTCTCTCAACTTGCGCATATTTTTATCAACTGTGATTTTTACTATCGTACTTAAAACAACTGGAACATCATCGGTGGTTGACAAGCCAGTTCTTGTAAAACAAACACTTGGGTGGGTGGGTGGGCCACAGTAGTCCATTAATTGAGCGTGACTCAATTTAATTTGGTAACCCACCTACCCGCCCAAGTGTTTGTGATGAATTATATTATATTATTTCCCACTTTGCGCATATTTTTGTCAACAGTCATCTCTACTTATCTCTACTATCGTACTTTATAACAGCTGCAACATTGGCGGTGATTGATTAACCAATTTCTAGACAACAAACACTCAAGTTTGTGGGTAAGCCACAGTAGTCCAATAATTGTCCGTGATTTGATTTATTTTTGTAGCCCACTCACCCATCCGAGTGTTTGTGATCAATGGAATTATATTTTCTCCTTGCGTATATTTTTGTCAACTGTTACCTCTACTGTCGTACTTTATAACAGCTGGAACATCATCTTTGATTGATTAATTAGCCAATTCAGTAGTCTAATAATTGAACGTGACAATGAGAGAGAATATGCTAACAAAATAATTAATAAGTTAACAAGCATGTAGCCGGGCTTAAAACTTTTGCACAGAAAATGAAAATGAAAATGATTGGGTCATTTACAAAATCAAAGAGATGAAAAGATGAAACCAAGATGTAAAAAACCTGTTAGTAGATAAATGTTAAACAACAATACTAAACAATGGTCAAAAGGATTTGAAAGTATTTTAAGCAAAAAAAATTGTTTATTACAAAAAAAAATTCTTAGATTTTTTGTAATTTTACTAATTTTTTGGCTTTTTTAGAAGAATTGTGAAAAACGAACATAAAAATTGTGTTCTACAAAAAAATTTATAAAGGTAATTCCAATACTTTTTGACTAATTTAAAAAAGTCGACCTCTTTGATTTTGCTCAAATTTTTATTTCCAAAATTTTAGACCTTAGAATATTGCCTAGTCAAAATAAATTTTATTTGAAGGTCAAACATTTTTTTTTAGCTTATTTTGTATAATTTTTGGGCTTCTGGAAAAAAATAAAACGGTTTACAATAGCTCAAATTATTCCTTATTACATGTACTTTAAAACCCATATTTTTATGTTTAATATTGTGGTAGTCATTTTGATATAAAGCTTCAAACATTTTTCCAAAAATGCCCGTAAATTTAGCAAAATCGCAAAATTTTGCTTTCTTTAAACCGTTCTAACTTTTTCAAATCTTAACAAAATTTGATCCACAAGATCTAGATTTCTTTGTGTTTAATCTCTTTTTAAAGTGATCACACAAAACTTATAGAATCAATACGTATCACCACTATTTTGATGCTAGAAGTTGCACATGTTTTTGCGATTTTCAAAACTTGTAATTTTTAGGTCCCGAAAAAGCGCTGTCACTCTATGTAGATTTTATTCAAAATTTCAGTAAATACTCTTTAGAGTACAAAAAAGAAGTTGTTTATATAAAAAATGGTATATCAGGCATTATAAAGAATTTTTTAATATTCAAAAACTGTCAAAATCGGCAAATTGCACATTTTTGTATCTCAATTTTTGGGCGTTTAGAAAAAGATAAGAAGGTCTACAATGGCTTAAAATATTACTTAATAAATGTACTATAAAACCCATATTTGTTTATTTAATGTAGGGGATGCCATTTTGATATATCAAGCTTCTAACATTATTCCAAAAAATCCGTAAATCTAGTAAAATTGCATAATTATGTTTTGTTTAAACCGTTCTAATTTTGTCAAATCTTAAAGAAATTTGATCCACAAGGTCTAGATTTATTTGTGTTTAATTTCTTTTAAAGTGATCACACAAGATTTATAGAATCAATACATACTCAATACTATTTTGATGCAGGAAAATGTACATGTTTTTACAATCTTCAAAACTTGTAATTTTTAGGTCCCGAAAAAAAGCTGTTACCTTATGTCGATTTTAGTTAAAGATTTAAAAAAAGATTAAACACAAAGAAATTTAGACCTTGTGGATCAAATTTTGTTACGATTTGACAAAGTTCCACTGCAAGTAGAGCAAAAACTCAGAATCTTGCACTGACCAGTCAGTCTGCTTCATAGATTGTAGGAGAGACAAAAGCTTGAAAAACATCAAAAAAACAAAAAAGGAAAAAAATGAAAAAGTTATGATATACCTTGCAACATACAACATCCGCACCATGAGGCTCGACAATTTTCTAACAAATTTTGAGAACGAGTTGCAGAAGATAAAGTGGAATGTACCGGGAATCAGCAAAACTAGAAAAAGAAGCAAAGAACTAACCATTTTGAAATCAAGATACCTCATGTATCAGAAAAACTCAAACATAAACTCACATATTAGCGGTGTAGCTTTACTGATACACAAAAACATCAAACAACTTGTCACCAAAACATAGGCAAGCATACCCCCAAGCTTTAGCTCAACAAACAAAGAAAACAAACAGTTAGATATAACAGTCGCAAACATTGCAAGCATCTATTTTACTATCATAATGGGGGACTTTAACGCCAAAGTTGGAAGAAAAACAGCAACAGACCTACCATACACATGGTCTGAGTAAGAAAAATCCAAGAGAACAAACACTAACCCTTAACAAAGAGAAGATATACTGCTTAAACAAGAAAAAGACTTGGCAAAGTCCAGACCACACAATAAAAAATTAAATAGACTACGTCTTAGCAAATGACAAACGCATAGGTTTGGACGTATCAGTCTTAAACCGGTTTGACAAAGGAAGTAACTACAAAATAGTAAGATCCAAAATACAACTTAACGTCCAGCTAGAAAGAAAGCGACACATGGAGTAGAAAATCCGACTCACCATGTCAGAACTCAAAGAAAAAGAAATAACATACAATGCCCAAATCAGCAAATGCCTACATCCAACCGATAAACTACAGAGGTTAAAACTAAATGCGTAGAAGATTAAAAAAAAGGCAGCAATACATAAGATAAAAAATGACAAAAAAAAATTGTCATAGAAAAGAACTAGATTGCAGAAACCATTGAAAGATATAGCCAAAAAAACCCTGGAAAAAGCAATCCTGCTACTTTAAACAAATACCTTAAAGAGGGCAAAATTCCTGACCAATCACTCTTCTGTCCACTTTTTATAAATCTGACCAAAATAATAACAAATCGACTAACTCAAAAATTTGCTGAACAAACAGGTTTCAGGCGAGGCTACAGCACGACTGACCACATTCAAACATTGCATATACTGATCAAGAAATGTATAGAGTACAATATCCACTTCCACATGGCATTTGTGTAATATCAGACCTATGACCCTATCAAAACATGGACAGAAGAAAAGAAGGACAACAAGAAAAGTACTTATCACAAAATGAAAGTCTTGCTAAAATTATTCACTTTAGCGCTAGAAGCCTTGTTCAAAAACTTATTATGGGAGAGTAAGGGAGTAAGCTTAAATCACCTTTGCTGTGTCGATGAAAAATGCTACGCAAACTAGACAAAGCCTTAAAAATGAACATGCACAAAACAAAAATCATAAGTCCAAGTAACAAAATAATCATCATCAAAATCATACTCTAAAAAAAGTCGAGCAGTATATATACTTGGGGCATAACATTAAATTAGAAAAGGCCAAGGCAAACAACAGCTTTTGGCAAATTGAGATACATCTTACAAGAATCTAAAATTCCAATAAATCCAAAATTAAAGCGTTATGTAATTTTAAAATACAGTTTAATTTAATATCTAATAATAATCTAAAAAAAAATGTATTTTCCTGTATTTGAATCATGATCAATATTGCTTACATCACAAATGATAAAAGATTAGAAAGATTTTAGCAAATATATCTACACATTGTTATAATTTTTACATAAACAATTTTAAAAACGCATTTATATTCACCTTTAATAAAAGATTAGAACACTTTGATTTTATTACAAATATTGTTCTTCTTTATTGTGTATTTCTTATAGTTGTTTACATCGTTCAGAAGTTTTACAACTTGATTGTTACTTGTGTAATCAAGATCTACTTTTAAATTTACGCAGTTATATAAAAAGAAAAAAGAATTTATATTTATTGAGTTCTTTTATAAATAAATTATCTTTTTATTAAACCAAACCTAGAGTGATAATTTAAACCGGAAGTTGATCGTAATAATAATAATTTAATACAATACAATTACGTGTACGTGTAAATTATAAATTTGATTTTAATCTTATCAGACGGATTAGTTTTAATTATTACAATTTGATTGAATTAATTTAAAGTAAAAACCATTATCATAAATGCGGTATAGTTGTAGTTGGAATTGTAATCTTTTGATAAGTATACAATAGTTTATAATAGACCTTTGTCTTTATTGTAATTGATGAGTTGATATCAATGTTGATAATACATTATTTACGTAACAATTAATTGTCTGTTAAAAATGATTGTAAGAACGCATCCATTTTTTAAATTTAATCCAAAAAGAATAATTACAAAATTTTATTTCCTACTTATTTAGATAATGAGTTATTAAATGATATCTTTTAGATAAGCAATTGAATGTTTATGATTGTATTGTTATTGTGATAAATATTTTGGTAAAAATTAAATATAAAAAATTGGGTTATATGGTGTTAGCAGCACCTAAGATCTTATATGCGGAGAGAGTGTGAGACGTTAAGACTGTCCGGTGTCATTGAGAAAGCCGTCTTCGAGTTGGAGACTGTAACGTTCGCACAAGTGGCACAAAACCAGCGCTCAGTCCGTGCTCTGTCGGTCTATAGAACGCACGTATACAGTTACTCACGAATTGTGCCACTAATTGCGGCTTCTTACTTTAAACTTACTCGCGTGTAAGAACAATTAAAACATTGTGCATTATATTAGTGTTATTTTTTGTGTGTTAGTGCACGATTTAAATAATTTGTTTTTGTGAATAGATGAAGTGATGATGGAAGAGGCAGCATTTGGTCCACCGCCTTTGCCACCGAAGACACGGAGGTCCCCTCCAGACTCCGCAACGGTACTAAACACAGACGTCTTCGCTTACAACGCACCGGAAGTGCATTCACAGATCACAACCGGGAATCATGTAGTTAAAATCAGAATCAACCCTGATGATGTTAACATAGGTAGTGATGTTGTGTGTGAAATATCTCCATGCATTAGAATCAGTGTTAATAATAGTAATAATAATAATAACGAAATAATACAAACAGCAATGCCTGAAACAAATACGGATAGATCAAACGCTTATTTCTTCTACAACCCTTTCAACGCTGTCATGTCAAGCGGACAGATATCACCTAGCGATACTCTAGATTCAGGAACGTGTAGCGATTTGGATAGCACGCCACCACCTTTACCTAAAAAGAAATCAGCGATTAGTGTTACTGTAATTGGGGCACAACATAAACGGGCTGCTAGTTTGACAAGTAGTGGGGCTGATGCTGATAGCGATGATAACGAAAGCAATATCAGTTGCGATTCATTAAATAGCGGCGATTTACCTGAGGACTATATAAACAAGGAATGTAAAGCAAGCGCCTTTCTGCCTCAAGGTCTACTACAAGATATCAGAGACCGCTCGGCCAAGTTGTCGCAACCAGAAATGGCTATCTCAGAAGAACCTGTAATCAGTGCACCGACCGAACCACAAAAACTTATCGTCAAGCAGTGCAGTTATGAGGATAAGAATGTGAAAGAAGAAGAAGAAATGCCGAATTTAACGTATGATACGGATCGGTTTTATAAGTTTCATCTTACTGAACATTTAGATGATAAGGACACAGTGCAAGTGATTGATAGGAAAGGACAAGATGATGAGACTTTTGCCGGTTTTAAGGATATTTTAGGCGCCAATGGATCGTCTACAATTCGCAGCGCGAAAGGAACTGTTAGAGGTGTTAAAAATCGTGTGCGTGCTGGGATTGCTACTTTCTTACAAATTAATGATCAACAATCTAAGGTAAAATTAAATTATTAAAATATTGCTAAATTTTAATACAGTTTTGTAGTTTGTTGTAAGATATCTTGAATTATTAAAGAGAAAATGAAGCTGTAAACGCTTCACAGATAATTAAGTGGTGGAGCATTAACATAAAAGTCGTAAAAGTAATTACTTTAAACAATGGTAAATTCCAAACGACTTTTAAACTGCCCTAAGATGTTAATAAATTATAGTATATGTAAACAATGTGGCGGCCACAACGGTCGGTACATTTACCATTTTAAGAAGTGATTATTAATTGAGTTAAAACAATTTATGGAAAATTTATTGATAAATGATAAAAAGATGATAGGAAATGTAATATTTATTTTTAAACTTTAATTAATAAATTGATGTAATCTATAAAATACAATTTGATAAACTAAAAATATAATAAAACATGTCACATCACAGGCTTAAAAGATTAGCCAAATTTACACTTCCTGGCCTCAAATTTAAATAATTAAAAAAGTTCTTAGAATAGTTTTTGACCTGTTATTAGATCATCATTAGATTAACTATTAATTATTATAACATACAATTTTTTTTATAAACTAGAGTAATAAATATTATTACATGAGTTAAATAGAATGTTAATTAAAGAAAATAAATTTTAACAATATATTACAACTATTTTTTATAATTGTTGTTTAGGTTTTCTAACAAAAAATGTAGACAAAATTTTAATATATATAATTATTACTGAAATAGTCTAACAAAATGAAACAGATTGTGGTTTGAAAGTTGGTAGCTTCTAGATACCTACAGCAGCAGTTGATTTTATTCTTCTCAAACAACTGTTTGTTTTGGTTAATTGCATAAATTAAATATTTACATGAACTCTCTTAAATTTTGACTACATTTTAAAAGAACAGGTTGGTTTAAAACTTAAAGTAGATTTTGAATTACATTATCAAAATCTCAAAATAAGGCGTATCGACTTAAATCAAATTTTGGCAACAATTAGTACCTAATTAGTATTAAATGCTATTAAAGTTTTAAAGTATTCCAATGTCTAAAATAAAAGTTATTAAAATTGTAGATTGTATTATTGTAAAAAACGCAATTTTTATAAAACTCAAAATCTCAAATTAAGGCGTATCAGCCTAAACCAAATTTTGGCAACATTGAGTACCTAATTAGTGTTAAATGCTTTTAAAGGTTTAAAATATTCCAATGTTTAGATTAAAAATTATTAAGATTATAGCTAAGAATGCAATTTTTATAAAACTTTAGTAAAACTCAAAATCTCAAAATGAGGCGTATCAACGTTAATCAAATTTTGGCAACATTTAGTACCTTATTAGTAGTGAATGTTTTTAAAATTTTAAATTAATCCAATGTTTAAAACAAAAATTATCAATATTGTAACAAAGAATGCAGTTTTTATAAAACTTTACTAAAACTCAAAATCTCAAAACTAGACGTATTGGCTTAAATCAAATTTTGGCAACATTTAGTACCTAATTAAAGTTAAATGCTCTTAAAGATTTAAAATATTCCATTGTCTAGGTTAAAAGTTATTAAAACTATAGCAAAAAATGCAATTTCTTTAAAAATTTAGTAAAACTCAAAATCTCAAAATTAAGTGTATCGATTTAAAGTAAATTTTGGCAACATTTGGTATCTAATTATTGTTTAATGTTCTTAAAGTTTTAAAATATTCCAATGTCTAGAACAAAAATTATTTAGATAATAGCAAAGAATGCAATTTTTATAAATTTTTATTAAAACTCAAAATCTCTAAACATAGCGTATCGACTTAAAATAAATTTAAGCAAGATTTAGTACCTAATTAGTATTAAATGTTCCAAAAGTTTAAAAATATTCGAATGTCTAGAACAAAAGTTATGAAGATTATTGCAAAAAAATGCAAGTTTCATAAAACTTTAGTAAAACTCAAAATCTCAAAATAAAGCGTATCGACTTAAATCAAATTTTACCTAATTAGTATTAAATGCTCTTAAAGTTTTAAAATTTTTCAATGTCTATAACAAGAATTATGAAGATTAGAGCAAAGAACGCAATTTTTATAAAATTTTAGTAAAATTTAAAATCTCAAAATAAGGCGTATCAACTTTAAACAAATTTTGGCAACATTTAGTACCTAATTAGTGTTTAATGTTGTTGAAGTTTTAAAATACTCCAACGTCTAGATTTAAAGTTATTAAGATTATAGCAAAAAATGCATTTTTCATAAAATTTTAGTTTTTGTCAAACTCAAAATCTCAAAATTAGGCTTATTCGTTTAATTCAAAATTTTGCAGTAAATAGTACCTAATAAGTACTAAATGCTCTTAAAGTTTTAAAATCTTTCAATGTCTAGAACGCAAGCTATTAAGATTATATAAAAAAAAATCAATTTTTATAAACTTTTAGTTTTTGTAAAACTTAAATTCTCAAAATTTGGCTTATTGATTTGATTTAAAAATTTATAGTAAATAGTACCTAATTATTACTAATTGCTCTTAAAGTTATAAAATCTTCCAATGTCTAGAACGCAAGTTATTGAAATTATAGCAAAAAAAATCAATTTTTATAAACTTTTAGTTTTTGTAAAACTTAAAATCTCAAAATTAGGCTTATTGATTTGATTCAAAATGTTGCAGTAAATAGTACCCAATTAGTTTTCAATGTTGTTAAAATTTTAAAATTCCAATGTCTAAAATGGAAGTTATTAAGATTATATCAAAAATTGCAATTTTTATAAAATATTAGTTCTTGTAAAACTCAATATCTCAAAATTTCACTTTTTGATTTGATTCAAAATTTTGCAGTAAATAGTACCTAATTAGTACTAAATACTTTTAAAGTTTTAAAATCTTCCAATGTCTAAAACAAAAGTTATTAAGATTATAGCAAAAAATGAAATTTTTATAAAATTTTAGTTCTTGTAAAACTCAAAATCTCAAAATTAAGCTTATTGGTTTGATTCAAAATTTTGCAGTAAACAGTATCCACTTAGTACTTAATGCTGCTCAAATTTAAAAATATTCCAATGTCTAGAACGGAAGTTATTAAGATTATAGCAAAAAATAAAATTTTTATAAAATTTTATTTCTTGTAAAACTCAAAATCTCAAAATTAGGCTTATCAATTTGATTCAAAAATTTGTAATAAATAGTACCTAATAAGTACTAAATGTTTTTAAAGTATAGAAATATTTCAATGTCTACAGCAAAAGTTATTAAAATTATAGCAAAAAATGCAATTATTATAAAATTTTAGTTCTTCTAAAACTCAAAATCTCAAAATTAAGTTTATTGATTTGATTCAAAGATTTGCAATAAATAGTACCTAATTAATACTAAATGCTGTTAAAGTTTTAAAATATCACAATGTCTCGAACAGAAGTTAATAAGTTTATAGCAAAAATTGCAATTTTTATAAATTATTAGTTCTTGTAAAACTCAATATCTCAAAATTTGGCTTATTGATTTGATTCAAAATTTTGCAGTAATAAGTACCTAATTAGTACTAAATGCTCTTCAAGTTTTAAAATATTCCAATGTCTAGTACGGAAGTTATTATTATTATAGCAAAAAATGCAATTTTTATAAAATTTCAGTTCTTGTAAAACTCAAAATTTCAAAATTAGTCTTATTGATTTGATTTAAAATTTTGCAGTGAAAATTACTTAATTAGTACTAAATACTTTTAAAGTTTTTAAATATTTCAATGTCTAGAACGGAAGTAATTAAGTATATAGCAAAAATGCAATTTTTATAAAATTTTAGTTCTTTAAAACTCAAAATCTCAAAATTAAGCTTGTTAATTTAATTCAAAATTTTGCAGTAAATAGTATCTAATTAGTACTAAAAGTTTTTAAAGTTATTAAATATTTCAATGTCTAGAACGGAAGTTATTAAAATTATAGCAATAAATGCATTTTTTTCCAAAAAAATATTTTAATTCTTATAAAACTCATAATCTCAAAATTTAGCGTATTAATTTAATTCAAAATTTGGCAACATTTATTACTTAAATATTATTAAATGTTGTTAAAATTTCAAAATAATCTTATGTCTAGAATTAAAGCTATTTATTATATAGCAATATATGAAAATTTTATAAAACTTTTTCTAGTTCTTCTAAAACTCAAAACCTCAAACTTGGGCGTATGATTTTATTCAAACATTGGCAACATTTAATACCCAATTTGACTTAAATGTTGCCAAAATTTTAAAATATTGCAATGTCCGCAACAAATGTTATTAAAATTATAGCAAAATATGCATTTTTTTATATATATAAATATAAAATTATTTTAATTCCTATAAAACTTATAATCTTAAAAAATTGGGCGTATCAGTTTAACTCAAATTTTGGCAACATTGATTATGTAAATATTATCAAATGTTGTTAAATTTTCAAAATGTTTCAATGTCTAGAAAGAAAATTGTTTAAATTATGGCAATGAATGCGATTTTTATGAAATTTTAATTTTTGTAAATTTCAAAATCTTTGAATTGATTTATTTTAAAGTTTTGCAACAATTATTACCTAATTAGTTATAAATGTTTCTTAAACTTCAAAATGTTCCAATGTCTAGAACAAAAGTTATTAAAATTAAAGCTAAAATTTTTTTTCTTAAATAAAATTGTTTTATTTTTATAAAACTTATATTTTCAATTGAGCGATTTATTGATTTAAGTCAAATTTTGGCAACATTTAGTATCTAATTAGTATTAAATGTTGCAAATGTTGCTAAAATTTTAAAATGTTCTTTATTAAAATCCTAATTTTTATGTCTCCCTCTTTGTATCTAGTTTTTTCTTGCAACCTCCTGGATGTCGTCTCTCTACTTTTTAGTGGGGAGGGGGGGTATTCCCACGCTTCTTTTAGTACCTTTAGGGGGCCATTGCTCTATTTGTCCATCTGGTATGGTCCTGCCTTGCTACATGACCAGCCCATCTTCATTTCAGTAGTGCTATTCTCTTAAGAACGTTGGTTACCAAGTTCCTTCTTCGGATTTCTTCACTAGAAGTAACTAAAGTAAATGGTTTACAACTTTTGGTTTACATTATTAACAACTTGTATTGTTCTTTTGTGCAGAGTCAATATTCTTTGCGTAATAAAAAAGCTTTCTTTAAGTATATTTACCAAAAATATGGGTGATATTTTATTTTGGCCACAAACCATTATCTAACGCGTTGATTTAATGTTGTATAACTGGCATTTAAAAACTGTTTTGGCAGTCTTACTTTTAAAGTTATTAATATATATGAAGGATATTAGAAGTTTTTACCTCTCGGACAATAGGATCAATCATATTAGTTTTCAGTCGGCCAGATATGATTTGCAATGAATGGTTTGCAGTATTGTGTACTTAATAATGCTTTAGATTCATAATAAATTTATCATACTTGATAGAAGTAAAAACTTAAAAAACACTATTATTTACTACCAATTGATGAACCCAAAACCATATTACAGTTTTCTGGATTTTGGAATCTGGATTGAAAATTGGAAGGCAACCAAAGTCTACTGCACGTATTAGGCTTTTTTCATCCCAACGCTTTCCCAGTGCATCTTTGAAGATTTTGCAAGAAGATTTCCGCTTTAAAACTTTTATTGATTTTTCAACCATTTGTGTAGATTCTAATGAAATTATTGACCATATTCTGCTCAAACTTTTCCTGGAGAGTACAGTATTTACTAGCTCTTTCTGCAGTGTGCCAAAGTTCATTTGCATTCAGTCGCAAAGTTGCCATTGTTGCCATCTCTTTGACATAAATGTCGAGTGGTGGCAGACACAACATTGATTCTATAGCTGCAGTTGGTATTGTCCGCATTCCACCTTTTGTACTTAGGCATTCCATTCATTGCAACTGATTCAGTTTGCTTTTAGACGTTTTTCGTATAGCATTTGTCCATCATACAAATGGTTTTATGACGGCTGTGTACAACCATATCACTTTCTTTGGATACAGATTCTAGGTTTTTTTTAGAGTTTGTCTGAATTGCTAAAGAGACATATGAATTTCTTTGCATTAAGTGTGGTTCCTGAGCTTATTATCAAAAACCACCCAAGATGTTTTACTACGATTTATAGCGGTAGTGGGGTATTTAGGATTTTTGGTAAATTTAGATTTCCAATTTTAATTTTTTTGTGAATTGGACCAGTTTGGTTTTCAGAGGGTTGACCGTAAAGGCTTAATTTTTGCACTAACTTTTGATTATTCTTAAAGCTTCTTGCATTAAGTTGCAGAGTATGCTTTCAAATTTACCGTTTAGTAGGATAGAAACCATGATCATTGAGTAACAGTATAAGGCTGTCGATTACTATATTTCATATTAGTGGAGATAATACACCTCTTTGGGGACAACTTTCAGCAACAACTTTTTTGACTGTTGAATCCCCTACAGTAACAACAACTGCTCTTTTCTCCAACATGTGTTTTATCTATCCACTAATTGTATGGTTTACACCATGTGTTGCAAAAAAAGTTACTATTTTTTTAAAAATTTCTTAATGATCTTTTGATTCGGTTCGTTACGAGATGTAGGGCCGATTTGGTAGATCTTCCTTGGGTGTATGCATGTTGGTTCGGGTGTAATGGTTAAATGATCTAATGTGCCAATATTTTACAGCTTTAGAAAAACCTACTTCAATACTTAAATCAAATTTGTTTGGTCGTTAAACTATATAGGAAAAGTGAAAGAACTTAAAATGGATCTTTGTAAGAAACTGTGTTTAATTTTTTTTTTTAAATTTATATATCATATTTTTATAGACATGGTTTAAATATACTTAATGCAAAACTGAGTTTTCTCTTATGTAAGTTATTATAGTTAACACAAATAAATATCTTACCTTAAATAAAAGCTGCATTTATGGCTTCACTAGTTTTTACGCTGATTAAACTTTGGAAGAAACATTCTTCAATCTTTCTTAATTTTGAATTTGATTAGTTTTTGTGATAACAAACTTTAACGACACTAAGCTTTGATAAATGCAATCCTGATTTACAATAATTTAGTTATAGTTTATTCAGATGTGATTGATCTACGTTAATGAGTGATTCGGAAGTCACTTAATAAGCCGTTGGTCTCATCAACCCATTTCAAACAAGTTTTCTGGGGTAATTTAAAATAGTTGTAAAACGTGCAATAAAGAAAAAAGAGTTCTAAGCTAGACAAAGGTTTAAGAAAAACATAGTACAGACAGCATTTTCAATTAGTGGATATATTTAAAAAGATTGGAAACCTTATTATTACATTTTAAGGTTTCTCTTAATAAAGTTAAATTGTTTCAAGCTTGAAAACAAAGCTACATAATGCTTTTGCATAAATCTGGAGCTAAAGACGACATGACTAATTTTAGTATATGCATCTAGTCTGCCGTTTTTAAGCTTGATTAAATTGTAACTGGGCAATTACAATATTTATGTATATTGTTTTCAAATTGTGTTTTATAATGTGTAGAACAATACTGGATGGCTTCCCAAGTAGCATTGGACCCCTTTTACAATATAGATACAATAGTGCAAAATCATTTTAGTAAAATGGGTTTTGTGAGGGTCATTCTACTTTTTCAAACCTTTTTGTTACAAAAATGATTTTTTAGCTACTTTGGAGTCAAGAGTTTAAAAAGTTGATTCTATTTACACATTTTTTTTCAAAGTTTTTGTTTGCGTTAACAATAAAATTTGTGCTTTTGAATTTAGGTAATTAGTAGTAAAAACATAATAGTTGTTCTATATACTTATTAAATATGGAGTACCACATAGTAACCGTCGCAACTATCTTGATGATACCTTAGAAACTACATTTGCTAATACTATTGCATTGAAGAATAGATTTAAGCAGTCTGTAAGACATTGACTTTGAATATTTGTGGCTTATAAGTTTTAGGAAATACTGAATGTGGAAGTTTATTCTATTTGTCGATAGTACGGTTAAAGAATAAGAAGTGAATATTTGTTAGAATTCCTAACAAGCCTTGTACTACGATTTATTTAGATGACAATATGACTTGTTTTACGCTTGAACAATGTCTATTAAAATATCGAAACAAAATGCAAATGTGTTTTGGATTGGCAATGATGCAAATAGCTAGTTTCTGAATAGAATTTAGAAGAGATAATGAAGTTTTCGATTTCCTCCTCAACTATATTCAATACAAGGATGAATACAAGTTTTATATACATATACAGGCTGTTTCCTAAAAAACGCCAAAAGCTATAATTTTTTTATTTTAAATTTTAAATGGCAAAAAATAAGCTATCTTTTGATGTTCTCAGTTTGTAAATATATTTTACCTGTTTCGAGTAACGATATTTATCATCATTATTTTAAATGGAGCACCCTGTATATTTTTTCATATTTTGATTTAAGGTGAAATTCTGCATACAACAGTGTATTTTATTTATTTATTTGTAGACGGAATGTTTATGCAAAAATTGAAGAAAAATAAAAAACTTTTTTTTTTTCATCAACCGTTTTTTACTCATCTTTGTTTATAGGCCTCCATCATATTCTTCCACACTTCTCTGTTCTGTGCTTTATTGTACCAGTTTAAACCTCCTGTCCTTTTTAGGTCATCACTCCATTTCTGCTGTGGTCTTCCTGTGCTTTGCCATTCTCCCCACGGCTTCCATAGGATCACTTTTTCACACCACTTGTCTTTGGCCTTGATGGCGTGGCCAGTCCAGCACCATTTTTGTGAGCTGGTTTTCTTAGCAATATCGTCCACGTTGGTCTTTCCTCTGATCCACTGGTCTTGTGGTCCTTTAATAAGATTCCTAGTATTCTTCTTTTTACTGCCCTTTGATGTACTTTCATTTTGTTAATTATATTTTGTGTTAAGACCCACGTTTCTGCAGCATATGTTGTAGATGGAAGTATGCACTATTTGTAAATTTAAGCTTTTGATTTTAAAGAAATGTTCATGTTGAGTACGAATTTTAGTTTCCCATAGGCTGCTTTTATTTCCAGTTTTTGGTTTGCTTTTCCCGTTGATAATTCCTGTCCCAGATATATGTATGACTCGACTTTTATTATTTTTTGTTGCTCTCTTAGTTCTATGTATGTTTTCCTTGTGTCTGAGTTGGTCATATATTTTGTTTTAGAGAAATTCATTTGTAGTTCCACTTTTCCTGATGCTATACATAAATCGTTCAGCATATTAGTTAGATTTTTTTTCATTGTGGGCAAAAATTGCTATGTCGTCTGCAAATCTAAGGTTATTTAGCATTTCCCCTGCTACATTTATTCCATTCTGTTCCCATTCCAGTTTTTTAAAGACATCTTTCAGTACCAGGATAAATAGTTTTGGTGATAGCACATCTCCTCGTCTTACACTTCTTTTTACACTAATTTTTTGTGTGTTGTCGTGGAGTCTAACCTGTAGCGTTGCTTTGTCGTAAATACTTTCTATAAGTTTTGTATACCTGTGGCCTCGTAGTGATTTTATTATTGCCCTCTTTTCAATGTTGTCGAACGCTTTCTTAAAGTCTATAAAGGCTACCCAAATTGGTATATTGTACTCTGTTGCCATTTCATTTATAATTCGCACTGTTTGTTCATGTTCTATGGTTTCCTAAATCCTGCCTTTTCTTTAGCTTGATATAGTTCAAGTTTTTTCTCCAGACGGTTTGTTAGTATTCTTGAGAAGATCTTATGGATTTGAGAAAGCAGGCTTATAGGACGGTAGTTTTTTAGGTTTTCCCGGTTTCCTTTCTTGTATATTAGGACTACGATGGCGTTCTCTCATCCCTCTGGGATCTTTCCGTTTGCAAAGCATTTATTGAATAGTTCCTTTAGTTCTTTTATTACGGTTTTTCTTCCTGCTTTTGACATTTTAATTGTGATCTTGTCTTCTTAGCTATTTTTCATCTGTTTTACGGCCTTTTCAATTTCATTGTTATCTATGTCCGGCATTTTTTCGGTGTTAACATTAGTTATGCGGTTTTCTTTAGCCTGGTTTTTTTTTCTCTACTTTCTTGGTTACTACTTTTTGGTTGTATAATTTTTTGTAGAATGCCTTTGTGATTTTAAGGATTTATTCTCTGACATTTGAAATATTTTCCAGAGATTCTTTTAGTTTTAGAATTTCTCTTTTTTATGCTGTTTTTTTGTTTAAACTTTTATACCTCTATAATTTTTATATCTTCTATTGAGATTTTTCTGTTGCTATTTTTTCTAGCTTTTTTGCTGCTTTTGACAAGATATGTGTGACTCTGTTATTTGTATCGTTGATATTTGCTTCCCCTTCGTATGCATAGTTCTGGATCTGCTTCTGTATTACTTCTGTATGTTCTTTAACTTAACTATTAACTAAACTAAACTTTACATCTTTTAAAAAAACCTAGTTTTCTAGATACTTTTGAAGTTATGTCGACAACATGGTTGTTCTAGAGAAGGTTATGTGAGATTGTAACACTTAAAAGACAAATAGAAGAAGATTTAGATATGGATTTATTGATTAGTTTAATATTTAGTATTGATTATAACATGAATTTGGATTTTGAAACAATAAAAAGTTGAGTTTTTTATTCAAACATTATTTTGAAGTCTATATTTATAGATGCTACAGATTCTAATCCAGAAATTTTAAGTCGTTTTGCCACTTTTGTTAATATAGTCTTTGGAAAGTATGAAGGAGTGCTATTATCTGCAAAACTATGAATAAGACTTTTAATTATTTGAAGAAGTTTTTTATTGTAAATTAAAAATAAAGTTAGCAACAAAGCAGAACTTTGTGGAACTCAAACATTTATAATTTTGGGGTCATAAGTAAAACCAATAATTTTAACTATAAGTTTTTTATTGTCAAAAAAACTATTGACAAAATTCACAACTTTTTATCAAGACCTATACAATGTTGACAAAATTAGGATGCAATACACTATCAAACGCTTTGGAAATGTCTAAAGCTATTGCAAGATTTTCTTCTTGTTTGTCTAAAGTAGAATTCTATTTGTGACTAACATAAAGTTAGAAGATCTGCTGTAGAACGTTTTGATCAATATCCATATAGAGATCTAAGATGAAGTTATTTTGTTCTAAGAACTTGACAATGTAAAATTAATATATTTTTCAAAAAACTTTGATAGATTTAGACAATAATGCAATTGGTCTATAAATAAAAGATCTAGACTTGTCTTTCTTTTTAAGAATAGGTTGAATATTTGCAATTCTTCAGCAATTTGGGAATGTTTTATTTTTTAACAATAATAGGTGGAGTTTCATCTTTCAACAAAAGTACTTTTTAAATTAAAATACCAGAAAGGCAACAGGTAAAGATGAAACTCCACCTATTATTGTTAAAATATTTGCAAATAAATTAACTTCAATTTTGACCAAAATATTTGTTTTATCATACAAAAATAAAACATTCCCAAATTGCTGAAGAATTGCAAATTATAATTTAATAACAGAGAACGGAACAAATATTTTGATGACATTTTGTCTAGTGATTCTGCTGCAATATGTGAATTATTAGAATATAAGCAATGAGTATCAAAAACAAAATGATTAATAAACTCTTTCATTTTTACTATGTTTATCTTAGTATAATAATAGATGAGGCGCGGTTTTGGTTTAGTAGTAATAGGAAAAGAAGTTTTAACAATAGAAATAATAAGTGAATGACCAGAATTTTCTAAAGCAGCCTTAAGTTTGCTATCGCTTATGTACTACTAGTAATATTTACTGTTTGTAAATCTTTGGTGTAAAGTATTCTTTGCAAGTAGCAAACGCATTTTTGTCATAAAACTCTTAAACAAATATTAAATTTACATATTCACCTAGAAACAGACTAGGTGAATATGTAAATTTAATATTTGTTTAAGAGTTTTATGATAGATACTATTCAAAAGTTTTTTTTAATTTGTCAATTTATTTTAATTAAATTTAAGATTGAGAATTGGACAAATTAAGGTTATTTTAAATAATTTAAAATATAATTTATATTTTTATTTCTATAAAATTTATTAAAATGACAGAATTGTTTCTAACTAAAAGAATAATTAAATCAGCTTTTGTTGAAACCATTAATTATACATTCTACACCGCATATATAAAAAAATGCTAAATGAGTTTTGAACGTAAATATGCGCATCAAGAATTTAATATTCATAAAACGTAATGAAAGTATTTAAAAGGTAAAAATTATAAGCGGTATTTAGTGTGTGACGGATATAATAAGACTCGTTATGAAACTGAATTCAATTTTCTATTTCCTACAAATAATAATAATCATTCCTCAATTAATAATAGCAAATTAATCAAGAAAATATTTGTACTGTTGTAGTGTGAATTGAAGAATTGTAACGTTCTGCCATAAATATCGTCAACAGTTATTTAACCTCGTGGACGATACTGGTCTGTACATTTGATTCAATGCTAGTTTACTTTAGTTAGTGTACTAGAACATACTAATAAATCTTAATAATACTATTATCTTAATTGCTAAACTTTGGTAATTAAGAATATAATTATTATTATAAACTAAATATATAAATTCTTGTTTAATAGAAAAAGTTTTTAAATTATATATGAAATAAGTTTTTTGATACATTTTGTTTTACAAAATTGTGCAATTTAATAATTTTTTATTTGATAACAATAAAATAGTACTTGCAATCAATAAACATAATTTTATCATATTTATCTATTGATATGAGTCAAGTATTTATATTTAATAAATATAATTGATTTTGTTTTACATTATTTTGTGGAAATTGGTTTATTTTACAATTAGTTTTGATTTATATATTTTTTTAAGTATAATACATTATCTATAAATTTATTAATCAATCAATTCATAGACAATTATATTTTAATTATTATACTTAAAAATGATAATAATTTATTAAAACTAGTTTATCATTTAATAAATAAAATGTAATTTAAAACAAAGTGAAACGTTGAAATAAATAATATATTTTGATTTGAATATAATAATGTTTTTGCCTATAAATTACATTTATACAACTTTCTTGGATTAATCTTAATTTTAAAACCCATTATTTCTAGGTAATTAATTAAATTGCCTACAAAAAATTCTTAGAGAAAGGACAATTTTTATTTAAAACGTTTAAAGATCCAGGAAGTTATCCATTACATTAGGCAAAACAATTGAAAGTGGCTTTCATTTAAGAAATTAATTATAACCAATTAAACATCTTCATGATATTATCCGAAATGTAAGTAAGGTTCACTAATAGAAAGTTTGATTGGATGCAATAAAATTTCTCATTTATTTAATGTTTTTGTTACCATTCCAGATTTCCTTATTGTTTGGACTGTATTTGGGAGTCCCATTGTTGTTACGTTTCCAATCATTAATCATTGTAATTACTTGCAAAATAATGCATTAATGAAGTTCAATTATAGTTGATTTGTTTTTTTTTTTGTGTGAAGCAATTGAAGAGAATTTTAAGGTCAGATTCTTTTACTTTTTTTAATTGATTGGTAATGTGCAATATTTTAAATGGTTTAGTTTGTAATTAATGTTTTATTAGCGATTTGTAATATATGTCAATGTTTTAATAATTACAAATAAACATCCAAATAATATTAAAGTAAATACACAGTAATCTTCAAAGTTTTTAATGAATTTCGATTAAGATTTTTTGACTTTTGTTAGTCACAAATGGAATTCTACTTAAGACAAACAAAGAGAAAATCGTGCAGTAGCTCTAAATATTTCCAAAGCGTTTGATAGGGTATGGCATCTTAATCTTGTCAACAAGCTCTATTGTATAGGTCATGATAAAAAAACTGTTAATATCATCAAAAGTTTTCTTGACAATAGAACAATTATAGTTAGAATTGATGGTTTTAACTCTCACCCTTAAATCTTAGATACTGTCGTTTCTCAAGGTTCTGCTTTGTTGCCAACTTTATTTTTGATTTACATTAATAAACTTTTTCAAATAATTAAAAGTTCTATTTAAAGTTTTGCAGATGCTAATACCCTTTATACTTCACACTTTCCAAAAACCATATCGACAAATTTGGCAAAAGTTAGAATCTGTAAACAAAAACTTCAAAACAATATCTGAATAAAGCAAATCCAACATGCTTAATTTTAACTCCAAAAAACTCAACTTTTTACTGTTTCAAAATCTAAATCCGAAGTTGTTGATTTCTACTTGTAAGACTTAGAGCACACTAAATCAATAATAACCGTTTATTAAAAATTTATAAAATTTGGTATTGTAGTACGTCATTATTGGTTGTACCAATTGTGTAAAATGTGTACTAATTAATAAACTAACCTCGATTCAATCGACTTTGCTGGTTTTGACTTTGAGTCATAGATCATAGTAAACTGTTCATAACTTCCAAACGTTTTATTGAAACTTAACAAAATTTGGAAACAATAAACACCATTATCATAAATATCAACTGTGTAAATTTCTTACAAATTGATACGGTCAATTTTACATAACCTCATTTTAATGATTTTAACTCATAGAAAGTAGTAAACTAATAACTTTTAAAGGTTTTATTAAAACTCAACAAAATTTGGTACTAATATAAATACAACATTGTCATATACTAATTGTGTGAAATGTGTACTTTTATAATGTGCTCAATTTTAAATAACCTCAACTTAATTGACTTTGCAGAATTTTAACTTAAGATTATAGCGCACTAAACTAATAGTAACTTCCACCAAGCGTTATATTGAAATTTTATAAAACAAAGTACTAATGTACGTCATTATTGTAAGTACCAATTATGTAAAATTTGTACAAATTGATACTCTCAATTTTACATAACCTCAATTAAATTAACTTTGCTGATTTTGACTTTGAGTCTTAGAGCGAAGTAGACTAATAATTACTTTTAAACAATTTATTAAAGTTTAACAAAATTTAGTACCAATGTTTGTCATTATTGTCAGTACCAATAGAGTAAAATTTGTACAAATTCATACGATCAGTTTTACATAACCTCAATTAAATCAATGTTGTTGATTTTTACGTGTAAGACTAAACTAATAATAATTTTCAAACCGTTAATTTAAAACTAATAAAATTTGGTACTATTGTACGTCATTATTGTCAGTACCAACTGTATAAAATGTGTACAATTTAATACGCTCAATTTTACATAACCTTAAATCGATCGACTTTGCTGATATTAACTTTGGGTCAAAGAACGTAATAAAGTAATAATAACTTCTAAATGTTTTATTGAAACTTAACAAAATTTGGTACCAATGTACGGAATAATCATAGGTATCAACTGTGTAAATTTTGTACAAATAGATGCGCTCAATTTTACAAAACCTCAATTTAATCGACTTTGCTGGTTTTGACTTTAAGTCAAGTCTTAAAGCGTAGTAAAGTAATATTAACTTATAAACGTTTTATTAAAATTTAATAAAGATTGGTGCAAATGTACGTCGTTATTGTTTGTACTAGTTATGTAACATTTGTACAAATTGATGCGCTCAATTTTAAATAACTTCAATTAAATCAACGTTGTTAAATTTTACTTGTAAAACTTAGAGCACACTAAACTAATATTAACTTCTAAACCGTTTATTGAATTAATAAAATTTAGTACCTATATAGGTCATTATTGTCAGTACCAACTGTGTAAAGTATGTACAAATTGATTTGCTCAATTTTACATAACCTCAAATTAATCAACTTTCCTGATTTTGACTTTGAGTCTTAGAGCGTAGTAAACTAATAATAACTTCTAAACGTTTTATTAAATAATAATAAAATTTAGTTCCAATGTACGTCATTATTGTTAGTACTAACTGTGTAAAATTTGTACAAAATAATGCACTAAATTTTACATAACCTCAACTTAATCGATTTTTCAGAATTTAAACTTGAGACTTAGAGCGCTCTAAACTAATAATAACTTCCAAGCCTTTTATTGAATGAAAAAAAAATATAGTACCAATGTACGTTATTATTGTTGTACTGACTGTGTAAAATTTGAACAAATTGATGCGCTCAATTCACTTAAATAAAAGTTCTTGATTTTTTCTTTAAGGCTTAGAGCACACTAAACTAATAATAACAATCAAAACGTTTATTAAAAACTAATCAAATTTTGTACCATTGTACGTCGTTGTTGTCAGTACCAACTATGTAAAGTGTGTACAAACTGATAAGCCCAATTTTACATAACCTCAATTTAATGGACTTTGTTGATTTTAACTTTAAGTTGTAGTTAACTAATAATAACTTCCGAACGTTTTATTAAAACTTAATAAAATTTAGTACCAATGTAGAGCATTATTGTAGGTATAAACTGTGTAAAACTCGTACAAACTGATACACTCAATTTTACATAACCTCCATTTAGCCAACTTAGTTGATGTTAACTTTGAGTCTTAGAACGTATTAAACTTTAATATTTTCTAAACATTTTATTAAAATTTTATTAAATTTAGTAACTTTGTACGTCACTATTGGCAGTACCAACTGTGTAAAATTTCTACAAATTGATGCGCTTACTTTTACATAACCTCCATTAGATCAACATTGTTGATTTTTACTTGTAAGACTTAGAGCACACTAAAATAATTGTAACATTCAAACCTTTTATTGAAAATTAGGAAAAATTGGTACTATTGTACGTCATTATTGTCAGTACCAATTGTGTAAAATTTGTCCAAATTAATACGTTCAATTTTAAATAACTTTTATTTAATCGAATTTTCTGATTTTAACTTTGAGTCTTAAAGCGTAGTAAAGTGATAATATCTTCTAAACGTTTTATTAAAAATTCATAAAATTTGGTACTAATATACATTATTATTGTCAGTATCAACTGTGAAAAAATTTGTACATTTTGATACGCTAAATTTTACATAACCTCAACTCAATTGACTTAGCAGATTTTAAACTTAAGACTTAGAGCGCACTAAACTAATAATAACTTCTAAATCTTTTATTAAAATTTAATAAAATTCAGTTCCAGAGTTCGTCATTACATTCAGTACCAACTGAGTAACTATTGTACAAAATGATGCGCTCAATTTTTTATAGCTTCAATTAATTCAACGTTGTTGATTTTTATTTTAAGACTTAGAGCCCACTCATTTTATAATAACTTCTTAACAGTTTATTGAAAACTAATAAAGTTTAGTACTATTGTACGCCGTTATTGTCAGTATCAACTGTGTAAAATGTGTATACATTGATACGCTCAATTTTACATAGCCTCAATTTAATCGACTTTGCTGATTTTGACTTTGGGTCATAGAACGTAGTAAACTAATAATAACTTTCAAAAGTTTTATTAAAACTTGACAAAATTTGGTACCAATATACGTCATTATTGTCAGTACTAACTGTGTAAAATTTGTACAATAACATGTGCTTATTTTACATAACTTCAACTCAATCAACTTTCCAAATTTTAAACATAAAACTTAGAGCACACTAAACTAATAATAACTTTCTAGCGTTTTATTGAAATTAAACAAAATTTAGTATTAATATACGTCAATATTGTCAGTACAAACTGTGTAAAATTTGTACAAATTGATACGCTCAATTTTACATAACCTCAATTAAATCAACATTGCTAATTTTAATTGTAAGACTTAGAGCATAGTAAACTAATAATAACTTCTAAGCCGTTCATTGAAAATTAATAAAATTTGGTACCATTGTATATCATTATTGTCAGTACCAACTGTGTAAAAATTGTACAAATTGATACGCTAGTTTTTACATAACTTTAGTTTAATAAACTTTGCTGATATTGACATTGAGTCTTAGAGCGTAGTAGACTAATAATAACTTTCAAACGTGATTTTAAAATTTTACAAAATTTGGTACCAATATATTTCATTTTTGTCAGTATCAACTATGTGAAATTTGTACATATTGATACGCTTAATTTTATGTAACCTTAATTAAATCAACGTTGTTGGTATTTACGTTTAAGGCTTAAAGCGCACAAAACTAATAATAATTTCCAAACCGTTTATTGAAAACTAATAAAATTTGGAACAGTTGTACGTCATTATTGTCAGTACAAATTGTGTAAAATGTGTACCAATTGATACTCTCAATTTTACATAACCTCTGTTTAATCGACTTTGCTGATTTTGATTTTGAGCTTTAGAGCGTAGTGAACTAATATTAACTTCCAAACGTTTCATTGAAACTTAACAAAATTTGGTTCTAATGTACTTCATAATTGTCATTACTAATTGTGTACATTTTGTACAAAATAATGGGCTAAATTTTACATAACCTCAATTCAATTGACTACAGATTTAAACTTCAGACTTAGAGTGCATTAAACTAATAATAACTTTCAAATCGTTCATTGAAAATTAATAAAATTTAATAACATTGTACGTCATTTTTGTTAATATTAATGATGTAAACTGTGTACAAATTGATGCGCTCAATTTTACATAACCTCAATTAAACAACATCGTTAATTTTTATTTGTAAGACTTAGAGTGTACTAAACTAATAATAGCTTCTAAGCCGTTCATTGAAAACTAATAAAATTTGGTATCATTGTATATTATTATTGTCAGTACCAACTTTGTTAAAATTGTACAAATTGATACGCTAGTTTTTACATAACCTCAGTTTAATAAACTTTGCTGATATTGACATTGAGTCTTAGAGCGTAGTAGACTAATAATAACTTTCAAACGTTTTATTCAAACTTAACAAAATTTGGTACCATTGTTCAGCATTATCATAAGTAACATCTGTGTGAAATTTGTACAAATTGATACGTTCAGTTTTACATAACCTCAATTTAATCAAATTTGCTGATTTTGATTTTGATATATAGAGCGAAGTAAACTAATAATAACTTCTAAGCGTTTCATTAAATTTTAACAAAATTTAGTACAAATGTACACCATTATTGTCAGCACCATCTGTGTAAAATTTGAACAAATTGATACACTCAGTTTATATAACCTCAACTCAATCGACTTAGCAGAATTTTAACTTGAGATTTAGAGCGCACTAAACAATAATAACTTCCAAACGTTTTATGAAATTTATTAAAATTTAGTAACAATGTTTGTCATTATTGTTAGTACCAATTGTGTAAAATTTGTACAAATTAATGCGCTCAATTTTACATAACCTCAATTAATTCAACGTTGCTAATTTTTACTTGTAAGACTTAACACTAAATGAATAATAACTATAAACCGTATATTGAAAACTATTAAAATTTGGTGCTGTAGTACGTCATTATTGTCTGTACTAACTGTGTAAATTGTGTACAACTTGATACGTTCAATTTTACATAACCTCAATTCAATCAATTTTGCTGATTTTGACTGTAAGTCATGGAACGTAGTAAACTAATAATAACTTCTAAACGTTTTCATGAAATTTAACAAAATTTTGTAGTAATAAACGTCATTATTAGCAGCACTAACTGAGTAAAATCTAACCTAACCTAACCTAACCTAACCTAACCACAACTCAATCGACTTTGCAGAATTTTAACTTGAGATTTAGCGCGGATTAAACTAACAATAATTTCCAAGCTTTTTATTGAAACTTAACAAAATTTGGTACTACTGTACGGCATTAGTATAAATATCAACTGTGTAAAATTCGTACAAATTGATACGCTTAATTTTACATAACCTCAATTATATCAACGTTGTTTAATTTTATTTGTAAGATTGGGAGCACACTAAACTAATAATAACTTTAAAACCGTTTATTGAAAATTAATAAAATTTGGTACCAATATACGTTAGTATTGTCAGTGCCAACTGTGTAAAATGTGTACAAATTGATACACTCAACTTTACATAACCTCAAATTAATCAAATTTGCAGATTTAGAAATTGAAGTTGAAAGTGCAATAAAGAATTAATAATTCACATCCCGTTAGTTGAAAAATAATAAAATTTATGTACGCCTTTTTTATCAGTACTAATTGTGTAAAATTTGTACAAATTGATGCGCTTAATTTTACAAAACCTCTATTCAATCGACTTTCTGATTTTAATTTTCAGTTTTCATCAACTTTGCAGATTCAAATTTTTTAATAAATAGTTTATAATTTTATCATTACAATTGATAAAATTTGCTGCAAATGTACGTTAATATTAATAGCTCAAACTGTGTAAAGTTTGTACTAATTAATGCGCCAATTTTATATGACCTCAAGATTCAAACTAGACCAGTTACTATGCTCTGGAGTGACCTATCCACTCGCCCAAATGTTTGCCATCAAAAAAATTATTGATTGTCTTTTGTGCAAACTTTAGAAATCATTTAGTCACAAGAGAAGGTTGTGATCCAAACTTTTGATAACTAACACTTGGGTGGGAGGGTGGGTGGGCTACTTCACACTAAACTAGTAGCCCGTTACAATGCTTTAGAGTGACCCACCTTCCTGCAGTATTTGTCATTAAAAAAATTGTTTGTCGACTTTGCGGACGTCAGAAGTAATTTTGTCACAAGAGAAAGTTGTGATCTAGCCTTTTGATAACTAACGTTTAGGTGGGTGGGTGGGCTACTTTATTCCAAACTATTGGCTTAATACTGTGCTCTAGAGTAACCCACCTACCCGCCTAAGTGTTGTCATCAAAAAAATTATTGATTGTCTTCTGTGCGGACATCAGAAATCATTTTGTCACAAGAGAAGGTCGTGATCCTCTATTCCAAACTATTTGCTAGTTTCTATGCTCTGGAGTGACCCACCCACCCGCCCAAGTGTTTGTCATTAACACAATTATTTATTGTCTTCTGTGCGGAAGGCACAAGTCATTTTGTCACGAAAGAAAGTCGTGATCCAACCTTTTGATAACAAACACTTGGGTGGGTGGGCCACTCCATTTTAAAATACTGGCCAGTTACTATACTCTGGAATGACTCACTCACCCGCCTAAGTGTTTGTCATGAACAAAACCCTGTTTTCTATAAAAACATGTCAACACTCACGTAATTAAAACAAATTTTTAATATTTTACAAGTTCAAAACGATTAGTACAGATAATTTTTTACAAAATCAACAAGAAAACTATCTCAAAGAACATCTCCGATAAATTATTTATTATTAGACATGAAATCTAATATAAGTTTAGAACAATACATAAGATGCGTTTAAAGATATAGCATTATATTAATCTAAATATAAATTTCTTCAATTAAAAAATTACTCACTTAGAACAATACAATCTCTTAAATCTAACTAAATCGGTCCATTTGATGTGAAAATTACAAAATGTAAAGTGTGTAAACTTATAAGAATATTTCTGGTTAATTTATATCTTATGACCCGCTTTCTCCAGCCGCACCTGTTCAATTTTTAAATATTATTGTTCAATTCTGTATTACACAAATATTTTATTTATATAAGCAGCAAAACTTTCAACCACAAAATCAATTTTATTATTATATTGATAAACAAGCTTCAAGGTTGTAAATTGTATCAACCCTGAATGCGCCTCGCCTTTGTTTAAATATTTTTGTGTACTAGCTTCCTGTTCCTGCAATTTTTATAATGGCTTAATTGTTTGTCACAAATTTGATTTTTTTACAAATGATAATGCTTTAGGCTGTGGAACAGTTGATGCAATTTTTGGAATTATGTAATATTCATTACTCTCATGTGTAGGTGTTTATTATTATTTATCTTTAGGCGCATTCCAATCATATTTATTTATGAGATTGTGTAATATGTAATTTATATGACCTTTCTGTGTTTGCACATCTTGGAATGTAAACATAATTTTGGTTATTTTTTTGTTAGCGAAAATAGGCTTTAGATTATATTCAGGGAGTTGAACCGAAACGTAATTTAATACCGTAACTTTACAGTTTAGCTGCTTGAATGTCAGCGTTCTATTTGTTGGGATTATTATGGTTTTGTGATCCATTATTTGTGATTTTAAAATTAATAGTTTTACGCAGACGTGTTATTAAAGCAAAATTGTATTGTTGCTGATAAAATTTAAGACCATCAGGATGTAGAAAAAAAACGTATGGTACTTATCAAAGAGACCATCTCTTTGATTGTAAAACATAATTTAATTAAATAACTGCAAAAAAAACGCATAAACGTATACTACGTGTACCTCCAGATATATTAAAAAAAAAAAAAACATAAAACTGATATTTCAAATACATAAAACTGCAACGTTTAAAATGTCCTGCGGCTTCAAAATATTTTCATGAATTATACAATATTAAAAAAATTATATAATACCCAAGCTTGACTATAAATATTACGTTTTTAACAAATAAATTTCTGCAGCATACTAATTCACTTCCGTGTTCTACTTCAACTGTACTTTTTTAATTTAATTTTTAGTAAAGTAGTTTTTGTATTGAATAAATATTTCCTGCAATGGATTTGATTATTATATTTATTTTACTTCCTATGTTACAGTTTTGCAATGACAGGTGTGAACTTTTTATTTAGTATTATGCTAGGAAGTATTCCCTCGCGTATGATTTACTTGCTTATAAGGAAAGTCATATTGGCACGAGTGCACATTGAATTGCATGAGGTGTGCTGGAAAATTACACATTTCTCTCTCTAATAAATACTTCGTTAGTAAAACACGTGGAAACATAATTAGTTTTATATTTTTATAATAATATTCTGTTTTATTTATCAATTCTATGAAACTTTATTATTTAAAGTAAATAAAATATAATAATTTACTGAATTTGTATCAAACTTACTGTTACTGTTTTAGTTCTTTACTTTAACAAATAATTAGATCACAATTACATGAAACATTTTCTATAAATCAATTTCATAGCTTAATTATTAAATATTAAGTACATACTGTCATAAGGAACTAAAATTAGTAAAAATAATTTAATCCTTGAAATTAATTAACTCAAAAAACACCCATTTAACCTACACTATCACTTTTCATGCAACATAACATCAATCACATAATACACTATCTAAAAAAATAATAGACGTATTAATCTCCCACTGTTCGCGTGCTGAGACGATTACATAAAAATACTCTCTACACATTTAAGTAAATAAAAATTTTCTGGTAAAAAGTAATAATAATTATAGTAGACCAGACTTCTCCAAATATATCTTTCAAATTGCATCAGACAATGAAGATGAATTCGTATAATTTTCATAGCATGTGATGCCCTCGTTACGAAACATTCAACTCTGAATGTAGGTACCGGAGCACTAAACTTACATTAAATTATAAATTCAAATTTGGTATGTAACGAATTATATTAAAAATTAGATTTATGATGCGTTGATTGGATACGGATTAAGAAGAGAAACGTTAAGTTTATTATGCTCATAAAATGAGAATTTAATTTATACAAATAAAAAAACTTAAGAAATGGATAACTATTATTGTGATAAGAGCATTGATTCTATATATTTTGTAATCAAAAGAATTTTAAACTTTTCAATAATTTATAGCTGAATTTTGTTACTTTTAACAATCTTTTAATGTATCAAAGCCCAAATTCGCTATTTTTAAAAATTTATGAAATAAAATTTTCCATTTTTCAACAGTTTATAGCCGGATTTCATGTTTCAATGCCGGATTTTGTTATTTTCAAAATATAATTAATGAGATTTTACACTTTTCAATTTTTAACAAGTTTTTAATATTTTAAAGTTTGATTGTGCAATTTTTGAAGTTTTATGATGAAAATGTATAGCCGGATTTTATGTTTCAACGCCAAAGTTGATTATTTTTGATATTTATTAAATAGAAACAATAAGAATAGGAATAGAGGAAGAATTATAGAGTACTGTCTACAGCAAGACCTAATAATATTAAATACGTTTTTCGAACATAAAGAAATACACAAATACACAAGAGAACAACGTATTAGAGCAGAAAAGTCAATAATAGATTATGTTATAGCAAAAATATCAAGAAAAAATAAGATAAAAAATGTAAGAGTGAAAAAAATATTTGAAATTGAAAGTAACCACTACTTGCTTATAGCAGATATAGTTATAGAAGAAACAATTAGAAAGAAAGAGAGAAAAAACAAATGTCGAAATAATAAAAGCATACAAATTAAAGGAAGTAGAAATAGCGCAGAAATATAAAGAAAAAATAACAAAGGCAATAAATGAGCTACCGCAAGTGGAAAATCAAAGTATAGACAAAGAGTGGGTAACGCTGAAGACAATTTTAACTGATGATGCAAAACAAGTATGTGGCACAAACAAACAAAGTAAGTACAAGAGGCAAACAGAGTGGTGGACAACTGAAATAAAAGAACAAATTAAGAAAAAGAAAAAAAAAATGGCAAAAATACCTAAAGATGAAAACGCAAGACAGCTACGAAGAATACAAGAAGAAGAGAGCAAAAGCTAAGAAAATGATCCTATCAAAAAAACAATGACATGAGAAGAATTTGGGAGCCGAATGGAAAAAAATGCAAAAGATAACCAGAAGATATTCTACAAGACAATAAAAAACATAAGGATGGGGAAAAAACGAATATATAACAATAAAAAATGATTCAGGAAAACTACTAACAACAGAAGATGAGACAATGGAAAGATGGAAAACATACTTCCACAAACTATTAAACCAGATGAAAAAGATAATAACCCAACGAATAAAGTTACCGAAACCAGCTTTAGTCAAATAACAAAAGAAAAAATAGAAGAAACAATTAAAGATCTAAGAAATGGAAGATCTCCAGGAATTGATAAAATAACATCTGAAATGATCAAATGCATAGGAACTAGCGGAAGAAATATGTTAAGAAGCTTATTTAATAGAATATGGGAAGAAGAGAAGATACGAAGAGAATGGGAAATAGGGATGTGCTCATTTACAAATCAGGCCAAAAATCAGAGTGCAAGAACTATAGAGGCATAACTCTAATTGGTACCACGTCTATAAAGTATTAGAAAATTTTAGAAAAAATAATAAGACAAGAAGTAGAAAAGAAAATATTGGAAGCACAGAGTGGTATTAAACCAAGGAGGTGTGTACACGACCATATATTTACACTTAAGACGTTAATCAACAGAACATTAGAAAGACAAAAGACAATGTTTATAGCGTATGTGGACTTAGAAAAAGCGCTCGACAAAGTACAACAGAGAAAAATTTGGGAAGGACTAAGAAAAATGAAAGTTGACAAAAAACTAGTTAAAAGTGTTCAAAGCATATATAAAGAGGCGCGAAATGTAATAATATCTCAGACCAGAATGTCGAAAGAATTTAACACCAATCAAGGAGTGAGACAGGGGGGAAGTTTAAGCCCGCTATTCTTTATAATATACATGGACCAAATAATAAAAGAAATTAATAACGAAACAAGACGTGTAAACATTGGGCACAGAAATATGCAAACAGTACAAATACAGCATTGTGCTTTTGCAGATGATATTTCAATAATAGCAAAAAAAACAAGAAGAATTACAAAAAAACTGAATGTATGGAACAAAGTGCTCACAAAATACGGAATGAAGATGAATATTAAGAAAACAAAAGTGATGGCAATATCAGCAAACGCAGTAAAACTAAATATAAAAATAAAAAACATAACAATAGAACAAGTAGAACAATATAAATATTTGGGAGTAATTATACAAGACACAGGACAACAAGATGCAGACATCAACAACAGAATATGTAACACAAACAAACTTTACCACTCTCTAAGCAAACATATAAAAGAGAAAAAGGAAATAAGTCAAAATACTAAGATTAAAGTGTACAAATCTATATACAGACCAGTACTAACATTTGGTAGTGAAATGTAGGTACTAAACGACAAATAAAAAAGTTGAGTGCAAGCAGTAGAAATAAAATATCTGAGAAGAGCATATGGAGTCACCTTACTTGACAAAGTGAAGAGTGAAAAAATTTGACAAATGCTACAAGTAAAAAGTATGAAAGAATACATCAAAGAGAGGCAACTGGGATGGTGGAGACACTTACTAAGAATAGACAAGAATACTCAAACAAGGAAAGTTTGGGAATCCAAAATGCAAGAAAAGAGAAAAAGAGGTCGACCAAGAAAAAACTGAGAAGAAATAATCAGTAAAATATTAAGAAAGAAGGGAAACACTACAGATGAAGCAATGAAAACAGCAAAAGACCGAAATAAGTGGAATGAATTTATAAGAAGATAATGGCAACTTAAAACCGTACACCCCGGAGGGTAAAAAAGGTCATTAAATATATAAATATAGAAATATATATATATATATATATATAGATATTATTATTTAAATTTATTTTCGGATTATCCCGCGTTTTCTCTTTGAGTTGGACTCGACGTTTCGGCTGATATATATATATATATATATATATATATATATATATATATATATATATATATATATACAGGGTGTCCGGAAAATACGTGTACAACGTTTGACGACAGACTCCTGACGTCAAAATAGGTCGATCTAAGCCGACTTAGTTATATCCAAAATTGTCTCGTTTAGCCGGTAGAGGGCGTCAAAAAAAACAAAAGTATAACAAAGTTGAAAGTATCTATTGTAAGAAACTAAGTAAAACAAAAACATTACTTAAGCAAATGTGTAAAATGACCGCCATCTTGCTGAATACACTTATTAACACTCTTTAAAAAATGATATTGGACCCTATCTAATGTCTCGGGATTATTAAAATGGTTGCCTGCATTTAAAATCCGCTGCAATAAATCATCGCGTGTGTTTACCGGAGTCTTGTAAACTTCTGTTTTAATAGCGCCCCACAAAAAGAAGTCACACATATTTAACTCAGGAGAACGTGGTGGCCATTTTACTGGTGCATCATTGCCTCTTCCAATCCATCGGTTGGGATAATGATGATGTAGGTATTGCCGAACGGCAACGGAAAAATGAGGCGGGGCACTATCATGCACATACCACATTTCCCTCCGAAGTAAAAGGGGCAAATTCTCCAGAAGAATTGGTAATGTGTCTTGCAAAAAATTTAAATAAATATTTCTATCTAACCTGTCTGGAATAACAATGGGACCAATAAGGTAGTGATCAATAATACCTGCCCAAATATTAATTTTAAATTGATGCTGATGATGTGCAACTTTAATGGCATGTAGATTGTCGTCGGAATAAATATGTTCGTTGTGCAGATTGGTTACCCCAGATCTTGTAAAGCATGCCTCGTCAGTAAACATAATTTTTCTACAAAAATTTGGAACAAGGATTCTTTTGTTTCTAATAAATTGACAAAATGTAAGCCGCATGGGGGGATCAGTCGGTAAAAGTTCCTGGACTTTTTGTATGTGGTAAGGATGTAACAACTGTTCTCTTAAAACCTCATTGACAATCGTTTTAGGAACATTTAACTCACGTTCTAAGAGACGGGTACTGGTACTTGGTTCTTCTTCAACTCTTTCCAGAATCATCTCTTCTGTTTCCACAGTTCAAATTGTCAAAACTGCCCGTTTCCCGAAGATGACGCTCAATATTGGCAAATGTTTGGTGGTTTGGTATTTGACGGTTAGGAAACCTCTCCATGTAAACCCTAACACTCTGACGCCCATTTCCTTGACAAAACCCGTATACCTGGAGCATGTCAACTTTCTGAGAGTTTGTATAATTTTCCATTTTTAATGGTAAAATGAACTTGTAATTCAAGAATGTTGATCGTATACTTGAGTAAATTTCATAGACTGGTGACAATTTGTCAATAATTGTCAAATTATTTAACGCCATAGCAACAAGGTCACTTAAAAAATTATTGTTACAGGTCATTTCTTTTTAATATTTACAAATTTTTGACGCCCTCTACCGGCTAAACGAGACAATTTTGGATATAACTAAGTCGGCTTAGATCGACCTATTTTGACGTCAGGAGTCTGTCGTCAAACGTTGTACACGTATTTTCCGGACACCCTGTATATTAAATAGAATTTTACACTTTTCAATAGTTTATAGCTAAATTTTGTTACTTTTAACAATCTTTTAATGTTTCAAAGCCTAATTTTGCTTATTTTGGAATGTTATAAAGTAAAATTTTCATTTTTTAACAGTTTATAGCCGGATTTTATGATTTAATGATTTTGTTATTTTACTTGTTTAATTTACATTTTTTAATAGTTTGCAGACGGATTTTGTGTTTCAAAACCGGATTTTGTTATTTTTGATATTAAAAAAGAAAAATTTTTTACATTTTAATAGTTTATAACCAAATTTTGTTACTTTTAACAATCTTTAAAATGTCTCAAAACCTAATTTTGCTATATCTGAAATTTTATAAAAAAGAATTTTTTGTTTTTAACAATTTATAGCCGGATTTTATGTTTGAAGGCCGGATTTTGTTATTTTTGATATTCAATAAGTAGAAGTTTACACTTTTAAATAGTTTAAAGCTGAGTTTTGTTACTTTTAACAATTTTTAAATGTTTTAAAGCCCAAGTTAGCTATTTTTTAAATTTTATAAATTTTTTTTTTTAATTTTTTAACATTTTATAGCAGGATTTCATGTTTCAATGCCGGATTTTTTCATTTTTTATTTTTAATGAAAAGAATTTTACACTTAATAGTTTTAATAGTTTTTTATAGTTTCAAAGCTCAATTTTGCTGTTTATAAAATTTTATGAAGTAAACTTTTTCATTTTTCAACAGTTTATAGCATGATTTTATGTTTCAAAGTAGGACTTTTGATATTTTTGATATTTAATAAATAGAATTTTACATTTTTATAATAGTTTATAGACAAATTTTATTACTTTTAACAATATTTTTATGTTTTAAAGCCCAAATTTGATTATTTTGATATTTTATGAAGTAATTTTTTTTATTTTTTAACAGTTTATAGCCGGACTTTATGTTTCAAAGCCGGATTTTGTTGTTTTTATTGTTTAATGATTAGAACTTTACACTTTTTAATAGTTTATAGCCAAATTCTGTTATTTAAAAAAAAAATGTTTAAAAGTTAAATTTTGCTGTTTTTGAAGTTTTATGAAGTAATTTTTTTCATTTGTCAACAGTGCTTAGCTGGATTTTATGTTTCAAAACCTGATTTTGTTATTTTTGATATTAAATGAATAGAATTTCAGACTTCTAAATAGTTTTTAGCCAAGTTTTGTTACTTTTAACAATCATTTAATGTCTACAATATACTTTTTTGAAATTTTATGAAGTATTTTTTTTTTATTTTTTAACAGTTTATAGCCGAATTTTATGTTTCAAGGCCGGCTTTTATTATTTTTGATATTTAATATATAAAATAGTACACTTTTCAATAGTTAATAGCCAAATTTTGTTATTTTTATTTTTTTTTTAATGTTTCAAAACATAATTTAGCTTTTTTTAAATTTTATAAAAAAAAACTTTTTTATTTTTCAACAGTTTATAGCCGGAATTTATGTTTTATGGCCGTATTTTATTATTTTTAATATTTAATGAATTGGATAGTACACTTTTCAATAGTTTATAGCCAAATTTTGTTACTTTTAACAATCTTTTAATGCTTCAAAGCCAAATTTAGCTTTTTTTTAATTTTAAGAAGTATACTTTTTTATTTTTCAACAGTTTAAAGCCGGATTTAATGTTTCAAAGCCGGATTTTGATATTTTTTATAGTTAATGAATAGAATTTTACACCTTTTAATAGTTTATAGCTGAATTTTGGTATTTATAACAATCTTTTAAAGTTTTTAAACCCAATTTAGCTATTTTTGAAATTTTATGAAGTAAAACTTTTTATTTTTTATTAATTTATAGCCGAATTTTATGTTTCAAGGCTGGATTATGTTAAGTTAAATATTTAACAAATAGAATTTTACACTTTTCAACAGATTTTAGCCAATTTTTGTTACTTTTAACAATCTTTAGATGTTTCAAACCCCAATTTTGCTATTTTTGAAACTTTATTAGGTAAAATTTTCTATTTTTAAACAATTAATAGCCAGATTTTATGTTTCAAAGCCGGATTTTGTTATTTATGATATTTAATGAATAGAATTTTACACTTTTCAATAATTTATAGCCAACTTTTGTTAGTTTTAACAATCTTTAAATATTTTAAAACCCTATTTTGCTTATTTTCAAATTTATGAACAAAAATTTTTCATTTTATAACAGTTTATAGCCGGATTTTATGTTTTAAGGGCGCATTTTGTTATGTTTGTTATTTAATTTAAAAAATGTACACTTTGTTACTTTTAACAATCTTTTAATGTTTCAAAGCCCAATTTAGATATTTTTGCAATTTTTTGAAGTAAAATTTCTCATTTTTAAACAATTTATAGCTGGATTTCATGTTTCAAGGCCGGATTTTGTTATTTTTAATGATTAGAACATTACACTTTTTGATAGTTTATAGCCAAATTCTGTTACTTTCAACAATTTTTTAATGTTTCAAATCTCAATTTTTGAAATTTTATAAAGTAATTTTTTTATTTTTTAACAGTTTATAGGCGGATTTTATGTTTTAAGGCCGAATTTTGTTATTTTTAAAAATTAATTAATAGAATTTTACACTTTTCAATAGTTTATAGCCAAATTTTGTTACATTTGACAAACAATATTGTTTTAATGATCAAATTCTGCTATTTTTGAAATTTTTCATTTTTTAAAAGTTTATAGCTGGATTTTATGTTTCAAGGCCGGATTTAGTTATTTTTGATTGTAGATGAATAGAATTTTACACTTTAAATAGTTTATAGCTACATTTTGTTACTTTTAACAATCGTTTAATGTTTGCAAGTCCAATTATACTATTTTTGAAATTTTATGGATAGTGACTTTTAAACTACCCTGATGGACAAAGAGCAAATTATTACTTTTGTTATATTTCGGGGACTAAACTTTGGACTGCTCTACTATTGAGTTATTACACTATAACGGATTACCCAAGATCAAGGAGAGCATGCTTATTCTATTAATGAAACGTGAGTGAGGCCCAGATCATCTAAGGGCATCACATACCTGTTATTGCTTAATCTTGTCCCTCAAAGAAGAATTGATTGTACGCTAACAGTAATCTATTGCGCATGCCAACCTTACTTAAAAGTCAAAAGCCGGCGCAGACATTAAAAACGTCAAAAATCATGTTAGACTTAACCTGGCAGATTGTTTCACCATTTTGTCAATTTTTCTAGTGTTTGGGACTGGTGATATTTTTTGTGTTGATTCAAATTAACCTGCAGGTTTTTTCCTGGTGGTGCCAGTCAATTCCTTAAAGTTTTACTTATACTTGTTTCAAAACTTTGATTTTCCGAAAGCTGTCCGTTAAGTCTTCAAAAGAACGTTGACTAATGACATGGCATTGTTTATAGTTAACTAGAACTTTGGCTGTAACTTATTGCTTTTGAACCTTCAACTTTCGTTTTTGATTAATGGAAACTTTTTTGATTTTGTCAGAATCTTGTTTGAATGTGTTCTAAATATCAAAGTTTGGATCAATATTATTTTAAATATTAAAATCTGTTACTGGTAAATATTAAAATTAGGCAAAAATATCAAAATTTGGCTTTTAAATGTCAAAATGTGGCATTATTCTGTCAAAATTTTGTTTGGAAACATTTTATATATCAAAATTTGGCACAATAACGTATTAAATCTTTAATCTAAAAGTCAACATTAAGTAAAATTATCAAAATCCGGTCTTAAATGATAAAATCCGTTTTTAATTTGTCAAAACTTTGTTTAAATAAAAAATTGGGCTTAACAATGTTTTATTTGTTAAAATCCTATATTGCCAAATGCAGTTTTACTGCAAGCAAAATATTAAAATCCGGCTTTTACATGTTAAGTTCTAGTTATGTTATGACAAAATCTTGTTTGAAATATCAAAACAACATAAAATTGCTTAAATTTGGTTCTTTTTTGTCAAAACCGTATTAAAATTTGATTCGAGATTGTTTAGAATATTAAAAAAAATCAAAATTACGTAAAAATATTAAAATCCGGCCTTAAAATGTAGAAATTTGAGACAACTTAACTAACAGGAACAAAGTGAAACTACTCTTTTATAACACAGAGTTTTGACAAGTGTCATTTTTTTTATAAATAATTTGATAGAACAAATAAATTGAGATTTTGTTTTTGATGTTAAAACTGTAAACAAAATTTACAAAGAATTTACGGATGACATTATGATTATCAACAAACAAAGACGGAATTACGTGATTTGCTTTTGGAATACTTATTATAACTATAACTTTTTGAAAAAACAAGGATTTTTGAGAAAAAAGACTACGAGTGATTTGCAAAACTGCAGCAATTATCTGTAAGTACATTAAAAGTACTTTTTACAAAAAAATTACATAATTGTGGGTAACCTTGGCAATATAAATTTTATTATGTATCATTTTTTTGTGGTTTAAAAATAAACATGGAGGACTCTGTGTTCATAAGTTTTTTTTGCATTGCAGACACTAACACAGTTTAAACTATTTGATAGTAATCATGATATGGAGTAACCCACTGACCCACCTAAGCGTTAGTCATTAAGAAATAAGATTTATCATTCTCTTATCTAACATAAATACTTCTACCGCTTGCAAAAAAACTTATAATTTTTTGTTAACAAATTTTTTAGCAGGTTGATGGGTACTACTGAACGGTTATCATAATCTGTACTCTCCTAGAAGAAGCTGTTAAAAAACACCTTTGTCAGATGCGCAAACAGATAACATGTATTTTAAAGATTTTACAATGTGCGCACACATGAACAAAAGAAGCAGAATCTGGTCAATAATTTGATTAGAATCTACACAAATGGTTCAAAAATCAATAAAGGTTTAGGAACAAAAATCTTCTCGCAAGACCTGGATCTGAAAATATCATTACCACTAAGAGTTCACACAACTATCTTGCAAGCAAAAGTACTTAGGATAACCTATGGGGTTATGGACATTGTAAATTGCAAAATATCTGGAAAAAAATTCCAAATTCTAACGGATAGTAGAGCGGCTTTAATTTCTATAAACAAGTCTAAAAACACATCAAAGATAATTTTTGAATGTCATTAAGCCTATGGAAATAGCTGCTCTGTGTAAAAAAACAAACTAACTAGTGCGAAAAAGGTTAACCTTCATGGCGTGTGGATCTAAACCCTGAACTGCTTTAACACTCAAAAGCTTAATAACCTACTAAAAATTAACACACACAATGCACTAAAACGGCGTTGGGATGACACTCCGGGAATCTTGACAAGACACTGCCAACTAAAAAAATCACATGCGCACGATTGGTATTGGAGACAATCCAACGTGTAGAGGATGTGAAATGGATGACAAGATGATCAAGCACGTGCTATGTACATGCCCGGCTCTTTGATATTGTACAGAGTCCATGTTGAGCAGTTGCTGGCTTGACAGGCCAGTATAAGAAAGACCCCTCCAAGCGTTACATCAGCCACATAGGGTAGTTGAATGCCAGGACAACAGGGTAAGGTTATCACTAAAGGAGGTACAAAAAGGATAATAAAATCTACATGCTGTTGACTTTGGTTTACCCTCCAAATTTTAATCCAGAATCCAGAATCAGAATCTGAACTAACCCACCCATCCACCCGCCAAAGCATCATTAAGAGATTGAATATTTCGTGATCTTTCTTTGTCTACCACTTACAAAAAGTAGAAACTTTTGATTTTTTAATAACAAACAGTTGGGCCAGTGGGTGGGCACTCCAGTTTAAATTATTAATTGTTAATCATAATAAGAAGTAAACCGCCTACGCGGTCAATTGTAGGATTGGGTATCACATTTTTCTTTGCAAAAAAGAAAATTTTTTAGTAGGTGGTTGGATGTTTCAGTTCAAATTACTTTATAATAATCATGATTTGGTGTGAACCAACTAACTTGCCAGTGTTGGTCAATAAAAAATTGGATAATATTTCTTTCTCTTCTTACTAACAGATTTGCAAATGAGAAAATCTTCCAATTTTTTGAAAATATATTTTTAGTTGGATGGGTTGGCATTTTAGTTTAAAATACTTACTGGTAATCACAATCTAAAGTGACTCAACCACCCACTCAAGTATTGGTCATCAAAACGTTGGGTTTATCTCCTACAATCTCTTAAACAAAAAGATTTCTAACGCTTGCAAAACAGAAACACTTTCGCGGATGGGTGCGCACTCTATTTTAACTTATTTGCTGAGATTCATAATCTGGAATGAGCCAACCATTAACCCAAGTGTTTATTGAATTATCAAAATATTATAAAATGTTGGTCATGAAAGGATTGGATACTTTAGTTCAAACTAATATATATATATATATAACATTATAATTTAGAGTGACCCACTCATCTTTCCAAACTTTGGTCATTAAAAAATTGAATTTAACATTCTGCTTTCTAACATAAAGCCTGCTAATGCTTGCAAAGAGAACAAACTTTTAAAATCTTCTTAAAAGCTTTTGGGTTGGTTGGTGTACATTTCAGTTCAAACTAGGTACTCAGTAATAATCATAATTTTGAATACCCTCTCCACCCGCCTAAGTGTTTGTCATTAAATGATTAAATATTACCTTTTTTTAGACTAAGGGACTAACACTTGTAGAAAAGAAACATTTAAAGAATTGAATACAACTTCATTCTGCTAGTGTTAAAGTTCTTTAGTCAGATTAGGAGGTAATATCCAATCTCTTGATGATCAACACTTGGAGAGGTGGTTGGGTTACTTTAAATCATAATTACCATCAAGTACCTAGAATTGAAGTGCCCAACTGCACGCCAGTGTACATTATTAAAGAATTAAAATAAACTTTTCTCTGCAAGTGTTAAAGTCTTTTAGTCACAAGATGATAAAGTAATATTTATTTTTTTGATAATTAACACTAGGGTAGGAAAATGGGTTATTTTTGATCTTGATTACCAGCTAGTAATTAAAACTGGAAAGCTCATCCACCCGTTTGAGCGTTTGTTAATAATAAAACTGAAGGTGGGTCACTCCAGATCATGATTACCAATGAGTAGATGGAACCTACCTGCTCAAATGTTTATTATTAAAAAAATGAAAACAACTTTTCTTAGCAAGTGTTAGAAGTTCTTTAGTCAGAGAAAAAGAAGGTGATATCTAATTTTTTAACGACCAACACTTGGGTGGGTTTGTGGGTTGCTCCAGAACATTATTACCAACAAGTAATTGAAACTAAAGTACTCACCCACCTGACTGGTGGCAATAAAATTATTTTTTTTTCTACAAGTATGGAAGTCTTTTAGTTAGAGGAAAAGGAAATAATATCCAATTTCTTGTTGACTTACACTTGGGCAAATAGCTTGAACTCGAAAAAATCTTTTCTGCAAGTGTTAAAATTGTTTAATCAGAGGAGTAGGTAAAATCATCAAATCTCTTGATGATAAACACTTGGGCGGGTGGATGTGTACCCCAGTTAAAACTACTTGTTGGTAATTATGATTTAGAGTGACCCATTCACCCGCCGCAAGTATTTGTTATCAAAAAATTGAAAGCAACTTCTCTGCAAGTGTTGAAGTTCTACAATCGAAGAAGAGAAGACGGTGATATTTAATTTCTTGATGATGGGTCACTCCAGATAATGATTACTATCAATTAAATATAACTGAAGTGCCCACTCACCTTTTTAAATGTTTGTTATTAAAGAATTGAATATAACTCTTCTCAGAAAGTGTTAAAGTTCTTAAGTCTTTAGTTTGTATTATATCAAGGGGTTGGATATCATTTCTTCTTTCTCTGATTACGGTATATCTAACAATTGTAGAGAAAAAGAACTTTAAATTCTTTGATAACAAACACTTGGGCAAGTAGATGGGCACTCCAGTTTAAATTACTCATTGGTAATAATGATCCGACATAACCCAGTTACTTGCACAAGTGTTGGTCATCAAAAGGTTGCATATTACTTTTTTCTTTTTGGATTAAAATATTTAAGATACTTGCAAAGAGGAGAAAGTATTTTTAATAACAAACACTTGTTAGTGTGAGCGTGTGAGTAACCCCTTTAATTTTAAACTACGCAATTTTAATCATGATCTGGAGCAATTTAGAATAAAACATCTCAATCCCTTCCAAAAAACTTAAACAGCAGCAATTATTGGCGTCTACTTTAAAACAATTTAATGCAAGATGCCCCAAAGAAGAAGTAAAATGTGTGTATAATTCTAGTTCTATCAATAGCTAAAAACAATTGTAGACTTAGAATGATTAATTTCTTTATGGTAAACAATTTCGAATAACTTTTGAAGCAAGTCTTAGCTAAGACTTTAAATTTTTACTCAATTTTGATATCATGAAGAACTAACCATGTTTTCAGGGTTAAAATAATTAGTTCCTTATTTGCATACTTTTTGGTACTACTTTAGAAGCATATTTTTTTTATCAAAATTTGTAATTTGCTGAAGTTTCATTAATAGACAAACACAATTTCAGGCTTAGAAAAATAAGTTTCATAATTGCAAACATTTTGGAACAACTTTTGGAGCATTGCTTAATCCAAACTTTAATTTTTTGATCAAATTTTTACTCAACTTTAATATCATAAAGAACTAACTAAATTTTTAGGATTAGAATCAATAGCTCTTTTAGTACTACTTTAGAAGCACATTTTATTTAAGACTGTATTTTTTTATTCAAATTGTTACTTAGCTTTAGTTTTATCAAAAGCCAAACACAGTTTTAAGCTTAGAAAAATTATTTCCTTAATTGCAAACAATTAAAAAAAAAACTTTAATTTTTTGATCAATTTTTTTCTGAACTTTGATATCATTAAAAGCTAAACAAGTTTCTAGGTTTAGAATGCATGCTTTCTTATTTGCATATTTTTTGGAATTATTTAAGTAGCAAATTTCAATTCAGACTTTATTTTTTTGATTAAAATCTTCAATTAATTTCAGTTTCATCAAGAGTCAAACACAATTTTTTTTTAGAATAGTTAATTCCTTAGCTGCCAACGTTTTTTGGAACAACTTTTGAAGCACTGGTTAACTGGTCTTTAATTTTTTTTTTGAAAAATATGTTCAACTTTGATTTCATTGAAAGACAAGCATGTTTTTAGGTTTAGATACTTTTTCGTACTACTTTAAAAACACATTATAATCCAGATTTTAATATTTTGATTTAACTTTAGTTTTATAAATAGCTAAACACAATTTCAGGTTTAGAATAGTTAATTCCTTAATTGCTCATATTTTAAAACAACTTTTGAAGCATTTTTTGGCCCAGACTAATTTTTTGATCAATATTTTTGCTTAACTTATTTTTTGTGGTATTGCAGTTACGACATAAGAAGGAATGAATGCCAAATGTCATCAAACTTTAGGTAGAGTGTCAGAAAATCAATTTCTGGATAACAAACACTTGGGCAGACAAGTGGGATTTTGGTGCTTTTTTATAAACAAATTTGTGGGAAAATTAAATTTTGTATTGTGACAATAACAAGTCCACTCTCAAAACTTTTTCAAAAAAACTTTACAACCAAGTTTAACTAAACTCAATTAACCAACTAGAACTATAGGTCTTCATATTCATATTCAAAGTTAATGTTCACAGACTGCTTAAATTTAGTCCTCAATGTGATAGTTTCAGCGAGTGTGATATCACTTGTTGAAATTTACAGGTACTTTAATGTAGTTGTGACATGTTATGTAATTTGTAAATGTTACATTTTTAAATTAAAATATAAATATAATAATAATCCACCATACAAAACATTTTTCTGTTTATATTAAATTAAATAAAACTGATAATAATCTAAACTAAAACTTGCAACACTAACACTAGTAGTAAGACATCAATTTCCTTACGGAATTACACTATTAAGAGCATAAATAATCCAGTTCTGTACAATAAATTCCATGACCTGAACCAGCTTCTGTTGATAAAAGATAATTTTTACCTTAGATAATCATAGAAAGTTGCATCTTCTAACATCTGGCTATTGATAATCTCGCATGCGTGAGAGATAAATCTTGACTTTCAGTTTGAAAGCGTTATCAATTTACTAAAAATTCAAAAATAACAGTAAATCCGCTTAATTTGCAATCGCATATATATTATTGAAGAAGTTAAAACTAGAAGGCATATGGTTGTAGCGGTACATGTGGATGAAACATAGCGGGTACGTCATGCCGATGCAATTTGTTCCTTATTGCTGACTTTTAGATTTATTTATTGCATATTTTCTTTCAAGTTGTTTTATAATCATAATTGCGGAATTGATATGTTTGCTTATTGGAACAGTATTAGTTCTGATGAGGAAATGATTTACTAATTATATCACTCAAACAGTTTTAAATTGCTTATTGGTATTCATAAAGTCGAGTTATTATTATCGAATGGATTCTTAATTAGTATTTAAATGAGCAATGCCTTATACAGAGTAATAGCAATAATAATAATAATAAATTGGTTTATATAATTATATAAATAACATTCTTTTAATTAATGGAAAATTATTTTGCAATTTAATATAATTGTTTGTAAATATTTTCTGTAAAATTATTTGTATGATTTAAGCATTTTATAAAATACAATAAGAATAAACTTTTGTTGGTAATTAGACTAACAATAAACAAGCAAAATTGATGTTAATTTTTACAAACGTTTAAATTGGATTTTTAATTATTTGTCTCAGATATCTCAGAAACTAATCATTAGAACTTTATCAAATTTTGGTATTCATTACTTCTAGTATGGTACTATAAATTGCAGATTATTAAAATTGACATATCTCAGAAAGTATTCATTGAAACTTAATCGAGTTTTGGTATTTATAACTTCTAGTATGGTACTATAAATTGCTAAATTATAAATAAAATTGATACAATCAGTTTTTCTGAAAATTTGTTTGAATTGATGCTAATTTTTACAAACATTTAAATTATTTTTTTTTAATTATTTGATATATCGCAGAAACTAATCATTGGAACTTAATCAAATTTTGGTATTCGGTACTTCTAGTGTGTTACTATAAATTGCAGATTTATTAATAAAATTGATTTGATCAGTTTTTCTGAAAATTTGTTAGGATTGATGTTAATTTTTACAAACGTTTAAAAATATTTATTTTTTGTTATATCTCAGAAAGTAATCATTGGAATTTAATCAAATTTTGGTTTTTGGTACTTTAAGTATGGTACTATAATACAAAAAAATATTCATAAAATTGATACAATCAATTTTTCAGAAAATTTGTTGAGAATGATGTTAATTATTACAAACGTTTAATTTAGATTTTTTTATTATTTGTCATATTTGAGAAACTAATTATTGAAACTTGATCAAATTTTGGTTTTTAGTACTTCAAGTACGGTACTATGAAACGAAAAATTTTTATTAAAATTGGTACGATCAGTTTTTCTGAAAATTTGTTGGTATTCATGTTAACTTTTACAAACGTTTAAATTAGATCTTCTTTAAATTTGTCATATCTCAGAAACTAATCATTAGAATTATAATCAAATTTTGGTATTCATCTCTTCTAGTATGGTACTATAAATTGCAAATTTGTCAATAAAATTGATACAATCAGTTTTTCTGAAAATTTGTTGGAATTTATTTCAGTTTTTACAAACGTGTAAATTAGATTTTTTTATTATTTGTCATATCTCAGAAACTAATTATTGAAACTTAATCAAATTTTGGTATTTGTTACTACTAGTATGGTACTATAATTTGCAAAACTATTAATAAAATTGATACAATCAATGTTTCTGAAAATTTGTTGTGGTTGATGATAATTTTTACAAACGATTAAATTTGATTTTTATATTAGTCATATCTTAGAAACTAATCATTGAACCTTAATCAAATTTTAGTAATAATAACTCCTAATATGGTACTATGAATTGCAAAATTATCAATAAAATTAATACGATCAGTTTTTCTGAATAATTTGTTGGGATTGAAGTTAATTTTTACAGACGTTTAAATTAGATTTTTTTATTATTTGACTTACCTCAGAAACTAATCATTGGAACTTAATCAAATTTTTGGATTCAGTACTTTTAGTATTGTTCTATTAAATGCAAAATTATCAATAAAATTGAAAAATCAATTTTTCTGAAAATTTACTGAGATTGATGTTAATTTTTGTAAACGATTAAAATAGATTTTTTTGTTATTTGACATATCTCAGAAACAAATCATTAGAACATAATCAAATTTTGTTTGATAGTTCTTGCTTATAGTATGGTACTACGAAACGCAAAAAATTTAATAAAATTGATACAATCAGTTTTTTTGAAAATTTGTTGGGATTAAAGTTAATTTTTACAAACGTTTAAATTTTTTTTTTTTATTATTTGCCATATCTCAGAAACTGATCATTGGAACTCAATCAAATTTTGGTATTTGGTACTTCTAGTTTAGTACCATAAAATGCAAAACTATTAACAAAACATTTGTTGGAATTGTAGTTTTTCAATCGATTAAATTTTTTTTTATTATTATTTGTCATATCTCAGAAACTAATCATTGAAACTTAAACAAATTTTGGAGTTTGGTACTTCTAGAATGATACCATAATTTGCAAAAAAATCAATAAAATTGATACAATCAGTTTTTCTGAAAATTTGTTGAAATTTATGTTAAGTTTTACAAACGATTAAATTAGATTTTTTTATTATTTGTCGTATCTCAGAAACTAATCATTGAAACTTAATCAAATTTTAGTAATCATCACTTTTAGTAAGGTATTTAAAATTGGAAAATTGTCAATAAAATTGATACAATCAATTTTTCTGAAAATTTCTTGGGATTGATGTTAATTTTTGGAAATGTATAAATCTATTTTTTTTAATTATTAGTCATATCTTATAAACTAAGCATTGAAACTTAATCAATTTTTGATATTTGGTACTTCTAGTTTAGTACTATAAAATGCAAAATTATCAACAAAATTGATACAATCAGTTTTTCTGAAAATTTGTTGGAATTGATATTAATTTTTTTTTATTATTATTTGTCATATCTCAGAAACTTATCATTGGAACTTAATCAAATTTTTGTATTTAGTACTTCTAATTTAGTGCTATAAAATGCAAAACTATCAACAAAATAGATATCATAAGTTTTTCTGAAAAATTGTTGGGATTGAAGTTAATTTTTACAATGTTTAAAATTTTTTTTTTTTATTATTTGTCATATCTCAGAAACTAATCATTGGAACTTAATTAAATTTTGATGTTTGGTACTTCTAGTTTGGTACTATAAAAAGCAAAACTAACAACAAAATTGATACAATCAGTTTTTCTGAAAAAATGTTGGGAATGATGGTAATTTTTATAAACGTTTAAATTAATTTTTTTAATTATCTGTCATATCTCAGAAACTAATCATTGGAACTCAATAAATTTTTGGTATTTATTTATGCTTGTATTGTACTATAAATTGCAAAATTATCAATAAAATTGATACGATCAGGTTTTCTGAAATTTTGTTTGGATTTATGTTACTTTTTTCAAACGTTCAAACTATTTTTTTTTATTTGTCATATCTCAGAAACTGATTATTGGAACTTAATCAAATTTTGGTATTTGTTACACCTAGTATGGTACTATAGATAACAAAACTATCAATATAAGTGATACAATCAGTTTTTCTTAAAATTTGTTGGGATTGATGTTAATTTATACAAACGTTTAAATTAAATTTTTATTATTATAGTCATATCTCAGAAACTAATTATTGGAACTCAATCAAATTTTGGTATTTTGTACTTCTAGTTTAGTACTATAAATTGCAAAACTATCAACAAAATTGATACGATTACTTTTTCGGAAAATTTGTTTTGATTGAAGTTATTTTTTACAAACTTAAAAAAAAAATTATTATTTGTCATATCTCAGAAACTAATCATAAGAACTTTTTAAAATTTTGATATTTAATACTTCTAGATTAGAACTATAAAATGCAAAATTATCAACAAAATTAATACGATCAGTTTTTCTGAAAAAATGTTGGTATTGATGTTAATTTTTATAAAAGTTTGAATTAATTTTTTTAATTATTTGTCATATCTCAGAAACTAATCATTGGAACTTAATCAAATTTTGGTATTTGTTATTTCTAGTATGTTACTATAAAACGCAAAATTATCAATAAAATTGATACAATCAATTTTTTTGAAAATTTGATAAGATTGATGTTAACTTTACAAACGTTTAATTTCATTTTTGTTATTTATCATATCTCTGAAACTAATAATTGAAACTTAATCAAGTTTTGATATTTGGTACTAGTATAGTACTATAAAATGCACAATTATCAAAAAAATTGATACAATTAGTTTTTCGGAAATATTGTTGGGATTGGTGTTAATTTTTACAAATGTTTAAATTAGATTTTTAATAGTTTGACATATCTCAGAAACTAATCATTGGAACTTAATTAATTTTTAATTTTTATTACTCTTAGTATAGTACTATAAAATTTAAAATTGTAAATAAAATTGATACAATCAGATTTTCTGAAAATTTGTTGGGATTGATGGTAATTTTTACAAACGTTTAAAACTTTTCTTTATTATTTCTTATAACTCAGAACGTAATCATTGAAATTTAATCAAATTTTGGTATTTGTTACATCTAGTATGGTACTATAAAATGAAGAAATATCAATAAAATTGATACAATCAGTTTTTCTGAAATTTTGTTGTGATTGATGTTAATTTTTACAAACGTTTAAATTAGATTTTTTTATTATTTGACATATCTCAGAAACTAATCATTGCATTTTAATCAAACTTTGGTATTTGGTACTTCTAGTATAGTACTATAAAATGTATAATTATTAATCAAATTGATACGATCAGTTTTTCTAATAATTTGTTGAGATTGATGTTAATTTTTACAAACGTTTAAATTATTTTTTTAATTATTTGACATATTTCAGAAAGTAATCAATGGAACTTAATCAAATTTTGGCATTTATTACTCTTAGTATGGTACTATAAACTGCAAAATTATCTATAAAATTGATACAATCAGTTTTTCTGAAAATTTGTTGAAATTGATGTTAATTTTTATTAGATTCTTTTATTATTTGTCATATCTCAGAAACTAATCATTGGAACTTAATAACATTTTGGTACTATTTACTTCTAGTATGGTACTATTAATTGCAAAATTATCAATAAAATTAATACGATCAGTTTTTCTTAAAATTTGCTGCGATTGATGTTAATTTTTAGAAACGTTTAAATTAGATCTTTTTTAAATTTGTTATATCTCAGAAACTAATCATTGGAACTTAAATAAATTTTGGTATTCGTTACTTCCAGTATGGTACTAGAAAATGCAAAATTATAAATAAAAATGATACGATCAGTTTTTCTAAAATTTGTTGGGATTTAATTTTTACAAAAGTTTATTTAAATTAGATTTTTTTATTATTTGTCATATCTCCGAAAATAATCAATAGAACTCGATCAAATTTTAGTAATTACCACTCCTAGTATAGTACTATAAATTGCAAAATTATCAATAAAATTGATACAAACAGTTTTTCTGAAAATTTGTTGAAATTGATATTAATTTTTACAAACGTTTAAATTTGTTTTTTTTTTTTATTCTCTGTCATTTCTTAGAAACTATTCATTGGAACTTAATAAATTTTTAGTATTCGGTTCTTCTAATATGGTACTATAAAATGCAAAATAATCAATAATATTGATACAGTAAGTTTTTCTAAAAACTTGTTTGGTTTATTGTGCAACGCAGGTTTTTAAAATATTTATTTTTTAAAATTGAAGGACATTATCCTATCAGAGGCTATGATCACCTCAGTTTACTCAACAAGTTTAATTTTGAATCACTAGAGCTTAGACGTTTTAAGGCAAGTGTTATTTTTGTGTATAAACTCTTGCACAATATTGTCGATTCTCCTGAAATTATACAACTTATTAAATTGCATATACCATCTTTTAACAGTCGACAAAAACCAACCTTTAGTTTACCAACAATACGAACTAGCTATGGTCTTAAATCACCAATTGATAATGTTTGTGGTAATTTAAATAATATGCCACCCTGCTGTGATATTTTTGATGATAATATTAAGTATTTAATTGAACAAGTTACTTAATTTTAATTTTATTTAATTTTTTTTTTTTATTTTTTTTTTTTTTTGCAAATGTTAATCTTAGTTTAAATTGTTTAGTTTTTATATGTATTTTTATTATTTTATTTTATTTGTATATGGTACTTTTTTTTGTATGTTGTCTTGTAATTGGGAATTGTTTCCTGTAGGGCAATAAATACCTATTATTATTATTGTTAATTTTTACAAACGTTTAAATTATTTTTTTTAATTATTTGTCATATCTCAGAAACTAATCATTGCAACTTATTCAAATTTTGGTATTTGGTACTTCTAGTATGTTACTATAAATTGCAAAAGTATTAATAAAATTGATACAATAAGTTTTTTCTGAAAATTTGTTAAGATTAATGTTAATTTTTACAAACGTTTAAATATTTTAGAAAATAAACATTGGAACTAAATCAAATGTTGGTATTTGGTACATCTAATATGTTACAATAAATTGCAAAATTGTTAATAAAATTGATTCGATCAGTTTTTCTGAAAAATTGTTGAAATTCATGTTAATTTTTTCAAACGTTTAAATTAAAGTTTTTTATTATTTGTCATAACTCAAAATCTAATCATTGGAATTTAATCAAATTTTGGTATTTGATATTTTAGTTTAGTACTATAAAATGCAAAATTATCAACAAAATTGATGCAATTAGTTTTTCTGAAAATTTGTTGGAATTGATGTTAATTTTTTCAATCGTTTAAATTTTTTTATTATATTTTGTCATATCTCAGAAACTAATCATTGGAAGTCAATCAATTTTTTGTATTTGGTACTTCTAGTTTAGTACTATAAAATGCAAAACTATCAACAAAATTGATACCATAAGTTTTTCTGAAAATTTGTTGGGATTGAAGTTAATTCTTACAAATGTTTAAATTTTTTTTTTTCAATTATTTGTCATATCTCAGAAACTAATCATTGGAACCTATTCAAATTTTGGTATTTGTTACTTCTAGTATGGTACTATAAAACGCAAAATTATCAATGAAATTGATACAATAAATTTTTTTGAAAATTTGATAGGATTGATGTTAACTTTACAAACGTTTAATTTTATTTGTTATTTATCATATCTCAGAAAAATCATTAAAACTTAATCAAATTTTGGTATTTGTTACTACTAGTATGGTACTATAATTTGCAAAACTATTAATAAAATTGATACAATCAATTTTTCTGAAAATTTGTTGCGGTTGATGATAATTTTTACAAACGATTAAATTTGATTTTTTTATTAGTCATATCTCAGAAACTAATCATTGAACCTTAATTAAATTTTAGTAATTATTACTCCTAATATGGTACTATGAATTGCAAAATTATCAATAAAATTAATACGATCAGTTTTTTTGAAAATTTGTTGGAAATTATGTTAATTTTTACGAACGTTTAAATTTTTTTTTTTTTTTATTTGACATATCTCAGAAAGTAATCATTGGAAATTAATCAAATTTTGGCATTTATTACTCTTATTATGGAACTATAAACTGCAAAATTATCAATAAAATTGATACAATCAGTTTTTCTGAAAACTTGTTGGGATTGATGTTACTTTTTCAAACAGTTATATTAATTTTTTTAATTATTTGTTATATCTCAAAAACTAATCATTGGAACTTAATCAAATTCTTGAATTTGTTACTTTTAGTACGGTACTATAAATTGCAAAATCATCAATAAAATTGATATGATCAGTTTTTTCTGAAAATTTGTTGGGATTGAAGTTAATTATTACAAACCTTTAAATCATTTTTTTTATTATTTGTCATATCTCAGAAACTAATCATTGGAACTTGATCAAGTTTGGTTTTTGTAACTTCTAGTATTGTACTATAAAATGCAAAAACAACAATTAAATTGATACAATCAGTTTTTCTAAAAATTTGTTGAAATTAATGTTAATGTTTATTAGTTTTTTTTATTATTTGTCATATCTCAAAAACAAATCATTTGAATTTAATAAAATTTTGGTATTTGGTACTTTTAGTTTAGTACTATAAAATGCAAAACTATCAACAAAATTGATACAATCAGTTTTTCTAACATTTTACTGAGATTGATGTTAATTTTTTTATTATTTATTATATGTCCGAAACTAATAATTGGAACTTAATAAAATTTTGGTATTCGCTACTTCTAGTATGGTACTATAAAATGCTGAATTGTCAATAAAATTGATACGATCAGTTTTTCTGAAAATTTGTTGAAATTGGTGTTAATTTTTACAAACTTTTAAATTAGATTTTTTTTATCGTTTGTCATATTTCAGAAATTATTCATTGGAACCTAATCTAATTTTGGTATTTGTTACTACTAGTACGGTACTATAACATGCAAAATTATCAATAAAATTTATACGATCAGTATTTCTGAAAGTTTGTTAGGGTTGATGTTAATTTTTACAAACGTTTAAATTGTTTTTTCTAATTATTTGTTATCTCTCAGAAACTAATTATTGGAATTTAATCAAATTTTGGTATTTACACTTCTAGTATGGTATTACTAACTGCAATATTATAAATAAAATTGATACGATTAATTTGTTGGGATTGATGTCAATCTGTTTATATTTTGCAAATTTTTGCAATAAACTTTTTTTTTGTTTCAATTTAATCTTATCCTTTAGAAGAGTCAAATATTTAACGGTAATAAATTATTGAAAATGCAATAAAAATGTCACACCATCATCAATCATCAAATTCAATAAAAAAGCAAACATTGATTTAAGCTTCCTCTCAATAAATATAACAAATAACTATTATAATTTAAACCAACTTTCTACTAGAAAATCAATTAAATTAAAGACAATATTAAAAAACAAAGCTTATATCCGCACGACATTAGCAATTGAAATACGCACCTGCTGAATAAAAGGCAATAATGAATTTAATGTCAATGTCAGAATGAAAATTGAAGTTGACCTAAATTCCCAGTAAACATTCTACCAAATTTCTACATCAAATTTCTACCTGATTTGTATACAATGATTTAAAGTACCCTATACTATTATTAATCGTAAGGTCAGATTAAATGTATTCTTGACATACCTAACCTGGATTGTATGTAATTTAATCACTTATGGTTTTCGTTCTGCAATTAAGACGTGAGACTTTGAGAAGTTTGTAAGTGTAATTTTATTGCTGCATTCTTTATTGGTTTTTCTTTTTTAATGCTTATTTTAATTATCATTGCTTTCTTTTATTAAATTGTTAATGGCTTGTTTAATGATATTAAAATTTAGCTTATTTACATTATTTTTGATATTTAGATTTAGTTTTAATAATGCATTATAACTACACGTTAGCGTCACATGTATTTATTATTATATGAAATGAATTCACAGCTGAACAAATATACGCTTCTTTGTGCTTTAATTTTAATTAATTAATTAAGCTAGCTGCAACTTTAACAAAGATTTTCACAGAAGACAGCGCCCAATTACATAAATAGTACTTAATTATTAATTTTGCGTTATTAAGGTTGAGTTGGCAGAAAATTTGTTGTAATATTTTGTGATTATAAACTAAAACTGACTACGTATTTATTAAACAACTTTCAAATATTTGTGCAAATATTTTATTACATTACATATTTTTCCGCCGCACATTGAGTTTGCTTTGTGTAAATATATTATTGCAATTATTTGTAATTATTATGGTGTATTAACCAAATGTGCATAACGAATGCGTTAATGTATATTTTGCTGTAGATTTACTGCAATGGAAATATTTATATTTTACTCGATAAATAACTGTTGTGTGTTCGATTGGAATGACTCACTGTCTGGTTGAACGTAGATAAAATTAAAATAACAATGCAATGGTAGAATAATCAGTACTAACATAATATGCTCGATTTGTTATTACCTGGTATTGCTCATTCTACTTGATTTATTGCTTTGAAAAAGAAATAAAGATTGTCTTTAAGTTGAATTTGTAGTTGATTACTTCTGATTTAATCTAATCTCTAACGTTAATATACTCTATCAACCTTACCATTCTGGTTTTAGTAGACTTAAAATCCTTCAGGTTATACTCATTTGCTAAAACTATGTATGTTGAGATGATTAAAGCTTTAAATATATTTATAAATTATTTTACAACAGAGATTTATAATAACAATACCTACTACAATATATTATAAATACAAACAAATTCCAATTACTTCTCAACAGGGATCCTTCCACAAAACAAATACCATCCGCTTAATTAAACAATCACGAATTGCGAAACGTACGGATTCAATAATGCCGCCTTTCAACGCTTATTATGTGAATTGAAGATGATGCACACAAACTCGGGCGAATCCTTACGTAATCCTATAATTATTGTTGCCCTCGCCATTACCGTATTCTATGTTTAATTTTGTTCGTGCCGATTAAATGTCACAATTTTATAACAAATCGTATTATATAATTTCAATATGCGTGCTTAAGTTATGTTTGTTTTATGTTAATTTTTATGATAGGATCAAATTATAGATATTTTATGATAGGAAGTAATTAATTAATTAGAAAAAATATAGAAAGTGGAAGTGAAAAATACTTGATTTAGGAATCGTTTGTTTCGGTGATTTGGTAATTGGTAATAAATTTTAGTTGTTTATTGGTGAATGTGTTTTGCGTTTTTTATGGTAGGTGGAAATTAAAATACATTGATTTTTAATGTTTAATAAACATTTTCTGTATGTTGTATTTTATTTATGTTAAATTATTGTTACACTTTTACTGTTTTTTTCTGTTTTTGCTTGGAGTAGATTTTGCTTTTATTAAACAAACAAAAAGAATTGGTTTTGTTTAGAATAGATTTTGTTTTCAAACAATTTTGGAACTTTGAAAGAAAACTCATATTTTTTTTATATCTATATCTATCTATAAACCTCAAAAGCCATAAAACCATGTTTTTGTTTTCAATGGGTTAGTCAAAAAAAAGCTTTATTTAAAAAAATTTAACCTTAAAGTTGACGTATTATGATGTAAATTAATTGAAAAATATAAATTTGTTTTGTGTATTTGGGTTTTAGGGATCGAAAACTCAAAAAAACTGCAAAAATTGGGCTATTTTTCAACATAAACTCATTTAGCAGCGTTCAGTGGAACTATACACCAAATATTATTAAAAATTTGAGTTTTGCAAACAATTCTATAAAGAAAATAGTCAGTGTTGTCTTTATTTAGCGCAGAAAAACCCATCTAAAAAAAAAATTGTATTTTTTTTTTGTTAAATTTTTTTATTTTTTTTAAATTATTTGACCTATATTTTTTAAGCTTATTTCAGAAATTTAACAAAGTGATCTTTTGTTGTTTGAATCAATTTTTGGCAATTTTACACTTTGTTTGATAGTTTTTGCGCTTGAGGCACAAATTTGATCTATCGGCGCCAAAATTTGAGAATATTAATTTTGGCATTTAAACTTAAATTAATGTTAATCAAATTTTTATCAAATTAATAACAAATGCTTTCAAATCATTTGTCAAAATTTTATTCAGTTCAATGATGCCAACTTTAAATATCAATAATCTAAAAAAGTTGGTTTAAAACTATAATATGGTTTAAACTTTAAAATTGGCGTGACAGTTTTGATCAAATTAGCAGCAAATACTTTCAAATCATTTGTCAAAATTTCATTAAAGTTCATTAATACCAACTTTAAATATTTCATAATCTAAAAAAGTTAGTTTAAAACTGTTATGAACAAGTTTCAGCAGGATATCTTTAAAAGTAGCGTGTCAATGTTGATAATTTTTTTATCAAATTGGCAACAAGTACTTTTAAATCATTTGTGAAAATTTTATTATAGTCCAATGATACCAACTTTAATCATCAATAATCTGAAAAAATTGGTTTGAAACTAAGATAACCTAGTATAAAGCGGATATTTTTTAAAGTGACGTGTTAATGTTGATCAAATTTTTATCAAATTGGTACCAAGTACTTTTAAAACATTTGTCAAAATTTCATTAAAGTCCAATGATGCCAACTTTAAATATCGATAATCGAAAAAGTTTGGTTTAAAATTATAGTAATCTAATTTAAGCATGGTAACTTTAAAACTAGCGTGACAATTTTGATTAAATTTTCATCAAATTAGCAACAAGTACTTTTAAATCATTTGTCAACATTTTAATAAAGTCCATTGATACCAACTTTAATCATAAATAATCAAAAAAATTGGTTTGAAACTATTATAACCTGGTAAAACGGATACTTTTTCAAGTGGCGTGTTAAAGTTGATCAAATTTTTATCAAATTGGTACCAAGTACTCTCAAATTATTAGTTAAAATTTTATTAAAGTCCAATGATGCCAACTTTAAATATCAATAAATGAAAAAATTTAGTTTAAAATTATAGTAATCTAGTTTAAGCAGTATGACTTTAAAACTAGCGTGTCAATTTTGATCAAATTTTCATAAAATTGGTAACAAGTACTTTTAAATTATTTGTCAAAATTTTATTAAAGTCCAATGATACCAACTTGAATCATCACTAATCTAAAAAAATTGGTCTGAAACTATTATAACCTGGTAAAGCGGATATTTTTTAAAGTGGCGTTGTAATGTTGATCAAATTTTTATTAAATTGGTACCAAGTACTTTCAAAACATTTTACAAAATTTTATTAAAGTTTAATGATGCCAACTTTAAATATCAATAATTGAAAAAAATTGGTTTAAATTTATAGTAATCTAATTTAAGCAGCATAACTTTAAAACTAGCGTGTCAATTTTGATCAATATTTCATCAAATTGGTGACAAATACATTTAAATTATTTGACAAAATTTTATTAAAGTCCAATGATACTAACTTTAAATATTAATAACCTAAAAAAGTTGGTTTGAAACCATTATGGTCTGGTTTAAGGCGGATATCTTTAAAAATAGTTAGTCAATTTTGATCAAATTTCTATCAAATTGGCAACAAGTATTTTTAAATCTTTTGTCAAAATTATATTAAGGTCCAATGATACCAACTTTAAATACTAATAACCTAAAAAAGTTGGTTTGAAACTTATATGATCTGATTTAAGGCAGATATCTTTAAAAATAGCTTGTCAATTTTAATTAAATTTTCATCAAATTGGCAAAAAGTATTTTTAAATTATTTGTGAAAATTTTGTTGAAGTCCAATGATACCAACTTTAAATATCAATAATTGAAAAAATTTGGTTTAAAATTATAGTAATCTAATTTATGCATGATAACTTTAAAACTAGCGTGTCAATTTTGATCAAATTATTATCAAATTAGTAACAAATACATATAAATTATTTGACAAATTTTTATTGAAGTCCAATGATACCAACTTTAAATATTAACAACCTAAATTAGTTGGTTTGAAACTATTATGATCTGATTTAAGGCAGATATCTTTAAAAATAGCTTGTCAATTTTAATTAAATTTTTATCAAATTGGCAACAAATATTTTTAAATCATTTGTTAAAATTATATTAAAGTTCAATGATGCCAACTTTAAATATCAATAATCGAAAAAATTTGGTTTAAAATTACAGTAATCTAATTTAAGCATGATAACTTTAAAACTAGCGTGTCAATTTTGATTAAATTTTCATCAAATTGGTAAAAAATATATTTAAATTATTTGACAAATTTTTTTTAAAGTCCAATGATACCAACTTTAAATATTAATAACTTAAAAAAACTGGTTTGAAACTATTATGGTCTTGTTTAAGGCGGATCTCTTTGAAAATAGCTTGTCAATTTTGATTAATTTTTCATCAAATTTGCAGCAAGTACTTCTAATCATACGTCAAAATTTTATTAAAGTCCAATGATACCAACTTTAATCATAAATAATCTAAAAAATTTGGTTTGAAACTATTATAACCTGATTTAAAGCGGATATTTTTTAAAGTAGCGTGTTAATTTTAATCAAATTTTTATAAAATTGGTAACAAATACATCTAAATTATTTGACAATTTTTTATTAAAGTCCAATGATACCAACTTTAAATATTAATAACCTAAAAAAGTTAGTTTGAAACTATTATGATCTGATTTAAGGCAAATATCTTTAAAAATAGCTTGTCAATTTTAAATAAATTTTCATAAAATTGGCAACAAGTATTTTTAAATTATTTGTCAAAATTTTATTAAAGTCCAATGATGCCAACTTTAAATATCGATAATCGAAAAAATTTGGTTTAAAATTATAGTAATCTAATTTAAGCATGATAACTTTAAAACTAGGGTGTCAATTTTGATCAAATTTTCAACAAATTTGCAACAAGTGTTTTTAAGTCAATTGCCAAAATTTTATTAAAGTCCAATGATACCAACTTTAATCATAAATAACCTAAAAAAAATGGTTTGAAACTATTATAACCTGGTTTAAAACGGATATTTTTTAAAATGGCGGGTCAATTTTGATCAAATTTTCATCAAATTGGTAACAAATACATTTAAATTGTTTAACAAAATTTTATTAAAGTCCAATGATACCAACTTTAAATATTAAATAATCCAAAAAAGTTGGTTTAAAACTATGTACAGGATTTAACAGAATATCTTTAAAAGTAGTTTGCCAATTTCAATCAAGTTTTTATCAATTAAGTAACAAATATTTTCAAATCTATAGTCAAAATTTGATTAAAGTCCAACAATACCAACTTTAAATATTCCTTGATTTAAAAAAATTACTTGAAACTATAATGAACAAGTTTGAGCAAGATATCTTTAAACAAAGCTTATTTTCTTTTAATAAATATATTCATTTGGACAAATTTTTATTTAGGAATAGGTTTTTTGCAATTTCTAATTACTTTTATAACGCAAATAAATTTTATACACAAATTAAGACATATTTTATACAATAAACTGGCTTTTTAGATCAAAAATGTTTAAACAAATAAGTTTTTTAAACAATTTATGGTACTTTTCTGTAATTAATAAATTTTCCGATTATGTTTACTAACTTCCATAAAGAAAATGAGTTGTTTGCAATTGTTACAAGTCAATTCGTATAATAAATCGGTTCTTTAATGCAAATTAAAACAAAAAAACTGCAAAGAAAAGTTTTTTGAGCTTTTTTTTGCTTGATGTATGACACCACTTTTGTGCAAAACTGAAAAAATTTAAAAACAAGCTTGTTTGTGCAAATTTTAAAATAATTTGTTAAAAATCAAGTTTTTTCAACAATTTTTGATATATTTTATGTAAAAAATTGGTTTTTAGGTGCAACTTTTTAAACAATTTGAGGATGGTTTTTAGGACAATTTTAATCAATTTTTTTGAAACAATTTTTGTGTGTGCAATTTTTGAAAGAATTTTTATAAAGCAAATATGTTTTTTTTTGTTTACGAAGTATTTTACACTAGAATTGGCTCCTTTGTTCATTTGATGGTAACTTTTGTGTAATAATTTGAATTCTTGTTCGTGTTTTAATAATTAAAAAAAAGTTTTTTGCACAAATTATGACTCATTTTATTTTACCCACTAAATTTTTGTGTAACAAAAAGGTTTTTTGAGCAATTTTTTATTATTTTTATAAGTTTTCTACAATATTTAGACAACAAAATTACATTTGAGTTCAAACTTTGAAGAATTTTGTGCGTAAATAAAATTTTCTAAATTAAAAAATTTGTGTAATAAACAATTTATTGTACTTTTTTGAAAAAAAAAAGGTTTTTCTAACTTTTCATTTTGATTTTCTAATACATTCGTTCTCTTGTGCAATTTTTTTTTTTTGAACATTTTTTGTAAAATTGTTGAAGAAAATAATCGATTTTTGTGGAAAGACTTTTTTGTGTGCGAACCTATTTGAAGGTTAAATATTGTAATTTTAAAAATTTATTTAATGGCTCTTAAAATATAATCGAGCGGCTACAGTCCTTTCTGCACGTTTTCTGACTATGATACAAAATTTTTCTTGCTTCAATTGGAAAGGATGGAACTGGAAAACGCAAGAGTTTGCATAGACTTTTTGCAAAACAGATTCACTAGGCGCTTTATCTCTCAAAGAGGCAATATAAAATGGATGGCATTCTCTTTTGATTTGGCTTTTTGCAATTAATTTATTTGAGGATACTTAAAAACCCTGGTGTATAACTATTGTCCAAGAACCCTAGAAGCCCTTAAAAACAACATTTGAGCCCAAATCGACAAAATTAAGCAAATTATTCCAAAAATTACGTCAGATATATACTAAAACTTTGACAAACTTATTACTGAAGACAAACTAATCAAACACAGCAGAAATTTAATTTTTGGTTTTTGAAATCTTTTAATGCACATTATTATATTTTGTACCAAAAATTTTTTTGTACATAAAAATTTACGTTGACACTCATTAAACTCATTTATTACAGGGAACAAATTATTTGAAAACAAGCAATAACAATTTTTTGTTTTAAAAATCTTTTATAATTTTATAGTTTATTACTACAATCTAAATTTCAACAAAATATTTTAAAAATTACACCATTTATATTGAACAAATTAAATAAAAACAGTTTATACAAGTTTTTTTGTTTTTAAATTTTTTTATGGTTTTTAGAATTCATCATATTTGCACTAAATCAAAGTTTTGTGAAAAGCTATTAAGGTTAGATGTATTGGCATATTGTACTCCGTAATTTTCTTAATTAGTATGCGTAGTGTTTGTAAGTAGTCTATGCTGTTGTCCAGTTTTGCAGTTTGCGTTGCAAACAATTTTTGTAAATAATTTGTTAATGTGTGATAAAAAATTAATGGGGTAGTAGTTTTTGATGTTTGGAGTGTTATTTAAAAAAAATATGATTATTTTTTGAGGAATTGTATCATTTTCTTTTCCACTCAGCTTTAGCATCTCTGAAGTAATATGTTTTTCTCTTGGACATTAGCCACTTTTCATCTATCAGCGCCAGAGCGGATTTTATTTTTTGTAATAATACTTAAGGCATCTTTTCTGATCTAACGTTTCTAACAGTAGTTGACTTGTAGTTCCGGTGCCGCGTCAGACATTTTAAACAAATATAGGTGGCATTAAATTCATTGACTAGTTTAAGAGTTTTTTTAAGTTTGTTACTACTATTTCTTGCTTGTTTTTGAGCTGGTTATTTTTATTTTTTCTGTAGAGTTTGACATTTTTTGACATGTTTGAGTTGATTTTGATTGTAGTTTGAATCCATTTGATTTTGTATTTTTGTACTACTTTGTTTCTCTGTATTTCTTTTTAAGTTTTGTTTAAATTTTTTGCTTTTAGTTGTTTTTATACTTATACAAGACGCTTTGTTTTAGAGCAGATTTTTCTTATTGCTGTTTAAATGCTAGTTTTTAATGTTCTGATCTGCATGTATTTCTATAAGGTGTTTTGGTTCTGTGCATTTTTCTAATTCATTTTAGTAAATTGCTTTTAAATACTGTTTATGTAAATTGTCTCTTCGATCAGTAAGATGCTAGGGACATTGATGATGAGTGCATATGAAACACGAGTGTAAGTGTTTTTTGCTGAACAAAAAGACAATTTACATAAAATACATCATTTATTAATTTTAAATGCTTTTAAATTATTTGTTTTTTTTTAGTTCTTAAGTCAAATCGTAAGCATGACGATCTTATGATTTTTCTTATTATCAAATCTATTAGAAGTCTCTACATCACTGCATATTTTCAACTGTTAGCAATCTTGTTCATTGTAGAGTTGTCTCGGTTTTTTTATGTTCATTGTCGATAGAGTAGTTTTTTGAAAAACGTATTTTTTTTTTGGGGGAAAATTTGCAAATATATTTTTTTTGTAGTTTTGTAAGTTGTAATAAATAAATAGTATGTCTGAATCTACATTTATTTAAATTTTGGCGTTTAAATTTTCTAATACTATTTGTGAGGAGTTTGTTTGAACATAGATGTTGTTAATTTGCACACAATTTTGCGGTGGATATAGTTATTTTGAGCTTTATGTTCTTGTTAACTAAGAAGTCGACGCCCTAAATGATTCTTAGCAAAATAGTTGTTTTTTGCCGGGTAAGCATGTTTTAGATAGCCTAATAATATCTTACATAATTTGTTAATTTTTAATTTCTAATAATTCTTTGTACCTCATTGTTCGTATATTGTAGGTTGCCACAAACATTTGCATTTTCCAGTTTTTGGTTTTAATCTTGGTCTTAGTACTGGCTTTTCTAGAATCCGTAGGGCCAACTGACAAGTCCGTTTGAAATTTGAAGTATAAATGTACAACATTTTGTTATTTTTATGATTTAGTTCAGACGTTTTTGTTATTTAAAACGCCGTTTATTTTAGCTGATTCTCTGGCGCAGACGCTATTTACTGTCTTGCACTCTGAGTCAGACATTATAGAAAAAAGATGTGTCATCAAACTTTTAAAAAAATTATGCGAAAAGTTGTTTCGCAGCAATTAATTTTTAAAAAGTGGAGTTTTTATTTAATGTTTATTAATGTTTACTCAATTTGTTCCATAAAAACCAATATTAATTTAAAAACGGAAAAAACTTTATCAATATTTTTGTTGATGTGTGATATTATTTCAGTATGTAATGTTTGCTAATAATATTTTTCTATACTAAATGTTTGGTTATCAAGACACGAATGGCCTTTGCAGCCAAATCTGACTCATTTGTGTTATTATTATAGTGATATTCTTGTTAGGAATAGTCTAAAGTGTGTTATTCCCTTGCTGTCTTTTGCATAAAGTTTGCTGCAGATTATTTGTTCTCCGGTCTCGTATAGAACCCTAAAAGCATGTTTAAGTCTAATAAATGTTCCTTTTTGTCATTCTTTGACAAGCTAATTTGCACACAGCTCAATTTGCCAGCCAGTTCCTTTGCTAAAATAAACACTGCTGAGATGCATTTGCTGGCCGTAAAGCACTAAGTCATCTAAACCAAAATAACCCATTTTCTGAACAGTAGCTTCAACGACAATTCACACCACGGAGCTGAATCTGTTTGCCGCAATAAACCTTAGATAGTTTAATACCAAGAGACCTTTTCAGAGACTTTGTAGTACTCTAAAAAAATCCCCTCTAAGAAGTAATTTTATTTGTCTCTGTGGCATTTCCAAGAAAGTACAAAACCCAATCATAAACTAACCTACATTTTACAAACATACATTTTTGGCCATACTGTTAGCAAAAAACCGCTGTCAACCACCGCCTCTGACAAAAACTGGACCGTGACATAAAATTTCTTTGTAGGAAAGAAAGAAAAAAGATGCGCAATGTCGCGCAATTGGCTGGTGTTGTTTTGCCTATTGGCAAGTTAGACCTCTATGCAGACGTCAGAAGTTAATTTGTCTTAAGAAAAGATTGCAATCCAACCTTTTAATAACTAACATTTAAGGAGTGCGTAGGCCACTCTAACTTAAACTAATAACACGTAATCATAGTTTGGAGTGGCCCTCCCACCCACCTAACTGCTCGTTATTAAGAAAATTGTAGGTAGATCTTTGTGCGGACATCAGAAGTTATTTTATCACAAGAAGAGAACGTGATTCAACTTCCCCAACCTAAACTTATGACACGTTATCATGGTTTGGGGTGGTCATTCACCTCTGTGCAGACGTCAGAAACTATTTTATCACAAGAAAAAATTGTGATTTAACCTCTTAATAGCTAACACTTGGGTGGGCAGGTAGGCTACTTCAACCTTAACTATTAACACGTTATCATGGTTTGAAGTAACCCACCCATCCACCCAACTACTCGTCATCAAGATAATTGTAGTTAAAACTAACATTTTGGTGGGTGTGTGGGCTACTCTAACTCTTATTGTGGTCTGGAGTGGCCACTCACCCACCCAAATGTTTGTCATTGAAATAATAGTAGTTAGACCTCTGTGCGGACGTCAAAAGCTATTTTGTCACAAGAAAAGATTGTAATCTAACTTCTTGATAACTAACTTAGGAAGGTGGGTGGGCTACTTTAATCTAAACTATTAACACGTTATTGGTGTCTGGAGTGGCCCACTTACCTACCTAAATGTTTGTCATCAAAAGAATAGTAGTTAATTGTCTATGCGGACGTTAAAACTTATTTGGCACAAGAAAAGGTCGTAATCCAACCTTTTGATAACTAACACTTGAAAATGGGTGGGCTACTCTAACCTAAATTATTAACACGTTATCATAGTTTGGAGTGGCCCACCCACCCACCCGAGTCTTTGTCATCAAAAGAATTGTAGTTAGACTTTTGTGCGGACGTCAAAAGTTATTTTATCACAAGAGAAGGTTGTGATCCAACTTCTTGATACTTAACACTTAGGTGGGTGAGTGGGCTTTTTCAGACAACGATTGCAAGTCATAAATTTAGATTAGTAGAATGACTAGAAGTAATTTTGTTACAAGAGAAGGTTGTAACCCAACCTCTTATTAACTAACACTTAGGAGGGTTTGTGGGCTACTCTAACCTAAACTATTAACACGTTTTTATGGTTTGGAGTGACCTTCCTACTAACCCAACTGCTTGTCATTAAGAGAATTGTAGGTAAATAATTTTGTCACAAGAGAAAGTCGTGATCTAACCTCTTGATGACTAACAATTGAGTGGGTAAGTGGGTTACTCTAACCTAAACTATTGACACCTTATCAAAGTCTAGAGTGGCCCACTCAAGTGTTTGTCATAAAAAAAAAAAAAGTTGAACCTCTGTGCATATCAGAAACTATCAAAAAATCAGATTGACTACATTACAATTAAAAAGTAATTTTAGAAAATTCAGTAACATTAACTACAACTTATTCAGGCGTAGATGTACCGTTTGACCACACTCTTCTAGCATATGATATCTATATGTGCATGAAAACTATAAAAAAAAAACACAAAACCACAACAAATGACTTATAAAATAATAAATCTAAAAGACGTACTAAAATTTAGAATTAAACTAAACAAACACACAAGTTTTCAATACCAGGTTTTTCAGTTTTTTTACAAATAGATAACGGCATTACTGAAAATAAAAAAAGTTAAAAAATGGTTTGTTATAATGGATGTAGCAAAATAGGCAAATATGCAGAGAAAACATGATACGGCTATGGTTCCAATATTAGAACTATATTAAATAAAACAGGAAACATAATCAAAACTATTAAAAACAAACTAACAATCTAAAAAAAGTATAAGAAAAAGTTATTTCACAAAATTCCATAGCATAGACCATATCAACAAACTCCAAAATAGAGTGAGCAATATCACAAATAAATAAAATTTGGAAAAATTTACGGCATTGATAAAATATTTGCTAAAATCTTGAAACTATTCTGAGATCAAAATTTAAACACCTTAACTAAAGTATATCGATCTTGTAATATACTTCAAGAATCATTTATTAGCTTATCTAAAAAGAACTCTAAAAAATATAAAGACTATTGTATAATCAGTATAATTTCACATACACCTAAAGTGTTTCTAAAAATCATACTTTGAAAGAATTTACCAAAAGCTTGAAACACAAATGTTGGTGTGCCCAACATTTGTGTTTCAAGCCATTTGGAGTTAGAAATGGGCACAAAATTATGATAAACTTTACGTTGCAGTTAACATCTCGAAACTATTGTATTAACACTCCAAAAAGTGTTTTCCGTATTCTAAATCCATTTCTAAAACCAAATTATTATCCACCAACTTTGTTCTCTATTTATTGATGTAATCTTCTATGCATTTCAAAAAAGATTTGATTGATTTTATTTGTTGCCAATAAACACTCGGGTGGGTAAGCAGAAAAGAAAACATTTGTTGGTGTACCCCGCCTACCCATCCAAGTGTTGGTTGTCCAAAAGTTGGATAATACTTCATTCTGCTGGTGTAAATTGTCTTAAAGTTAAATAAAGTGACAGATCTTAATTTTTGTCAACAAACACTCGAGAAGGTAGGCGGGAACTAAGTTTAAAATTTGTGGACGTGAAACATTTGTTGGTAAACCTCGTCCAAGTGTTGTTTGCGTAAAAGTTAGATTATTCTTTTTTCTGCTGGTGTTAGTTGTCATAAAGTTAAAACAGAAAATAACAGATCTTATTTATTGCCAACAAAATCTCTGATGGATGGGCTGGAACTAAGTTTAAAATTTGTTGGCGTAAAACATTTGTTGGTGGACCCCGCTTACCCACCCAAATGTTAGTTGTTCAAAAGTTGGATTATACTTTATTCTGCTGGTATAAGTTGTCTAAAAGTTAAAAAAGAGAGTGACAGATCGTATTTTTTGTCAATAAACTTTTGGGTGGGTGGTTGGGAACTAAATTTAACATTTGTTGGTAAACCCCGCCTGCTCCTCCATTAGTAGTACTATCAACTGTAAAAAAATTAAATAAATTTATACAATCAATGTTGGATAACCCTAAAGTTTATGACTTTAAGGCATTTGTAGTTAAATATATTAAACACAAAAAAAGTTGAATAACTCAAAAACCATACATTGGATTTAAATGAAATTTAGCAACAATGTGACCCATCAATAGTACTATCAACTTCAAAAAAATTAAATAAATTTATACGACCAATTTTGCATAATCTTAAAGTTTATGCCTTTGCGGCATTTGTGGTTAAATAAATTAGAAACGGAAAAAGTTAATAACTCCAAAATCATACATTAGATTTAAATAAAATTTGGCAACAATGCAATCTATCAATCGTACCAATAACAGTAAAAAAAAAATTATACTATCAATTTTGCATAACCTTGAAGTTTATGACTTGCGGCATTTGTGGTTAAATAAATTAGGAACAGAAAAAGTTAAATAACTCCAAAACTATACATTGGGTTTAAAAGAAATTTGCCAACAATGTGACCCATTAATAGCACTACCAACTGCAAAAAAAATTAAATAAATTTATACGATCAATTTTGCTTAACCTCAAAGTTTATGACTTTGCGGCATTTGTGCTTAAATAAATTGGAAACAGAAAAATTTAAATAAATCCAAAACCATACATTGAATTTAAATGAAATTTGGCAGCAATGCGACCCATGAATAGTACTATTAACAATAAAAAAACTAAATAAATTTATACGACCAATTTTGCATAACCTTAAAGTTTATGACTTTGCGGAATTTGTGGTTAAATAACTTAGAAACAGAAAAAGTTGAATAACTTCAAAACCATACTGAAAATTGGCAACAATGCAACCCATCAATAGTACTATCAACTGTAAGAAAATTAATTAAAATTATACAATCAATTTTGCATAACCTTAGAGTTTATGACTTTGTAGCATTTGCGGTTAAATAACTTAGAAACAGAAAAAGTTAAATTACAACAAAACCATACAATGGATTGAAATGAAATTTGGCAACAATACAACCAATCTATAGTACTATCATTTGTAAAAAATATAAATAAATGTATACGATCCATTTTAAAATTATTTTTAATGAACGTTTATCAAAGCTGAACACATTTTGGTTAAGTTATCTCACAATTATGCCTTGAATTTTTTTTTTTATTATTATTAATTTATTTAATTTAATCTTTAAAAATTGTTTAAGCATGTTTGTCTTCTATCCTAGACAAATTAAGTTATGCTATCTTAACAATTGTGACTTCGGCTGGGGTTATATAATGCAAACATGCACTTTGCGTATATATTTTATTTCATATAAAATGCTCTTATATTTTTCATAGATAAAATATGATACAATTTGTATAGTGCAGCCACAACAACAAAGAAAATATTATCATGTTACCCAAATAATAATGGATAAATTGTCCTCTATTAGATTTTTTATAAAAAAACCTAGACAATATTTTGTTTACCTAAACCATTTTTTACAAAATAATTTTATCTCATACAATCAATCAGAATAAAAATTCCTAATGCTAGACGACCGCAATGTTAATGCAACTCACTAAAAAACATATCAATAACTCCCAACAAAAGGTCAGCGTCCATTCACGCCAGACGATAATAAATAGTAAAAAATCCTACAACTTTAATCACTGCTATTAATTATTAATTTGGAATTAACTTGGATTAAGTAAGTCTCGGGTATTCAATAAATGTATTGATCGAAACCCCAAGCAAATAGTTTTATTTTGTTTGGACAACATTCCTTAATATTCTCAAGGTTTAATTGTAAATTTGTTTTAATTTGCATAACAAAGTGGGTTGGTTTTGTAATAAAAATTGCTTCCGTGAGGTAATAAATATTTAAATCAATCCAAAAATATTTTAACACAAGTTTTCTTTTTTGTTTCAGGTGAGTGTGACGACGCTTTAGCATAATCCTTTCAATTGGAAAGTAAGTTGCGTTAAATTGCATTTCGATAACTCCGATAAAAGTTGGATATCTAATAAAAATGTTACTCAACTTTACAATCTTCGACTATATAATAATCGGAGTTTATTTCTTCGTCAATTTGATCCGAATAAAAAGACCCTGCAAAGATGAACATGAATGGATGGATGCTACCATAACACCGGTAATTAGCAATTAAATTCTGCATTACGTTAATTGCATCATTATCAAATTTTGGTTACAGTTAATGTGTAACTGTTTGATACGACTAATTAAGTTTTGTGTTGCTTTTTTAACTAAGTAATTTATTGCATCGTTTTAACCGGTTTTATTGATTTGTTAAGGATACTATAAATCCAATTATCTAATACTAATGGATTCATAATTGAAGTTATGAAATATATTATATCATGCTGATTAACAAGGGATTGCATGCGATGATCGCCAGGGGGTTTTAAACCTTATGTTTGAGCAACCCACAATAGGAACAGAATATATTTCTTCATCATTAATATATTAAATTATAATTTGTTGTTGTTGTTGGGTTGTTTTGTTATTAAATATTTTTTTAATTATTTTGATTAGCGAGTGAGATTTTATTCAGTTGAAGGGACTGGTGAGTAGGGGCCTCTATTTTCCAGTAATGATTTCGTTTTAAAGAGGATTAGGATGGAAGTATTTTTATTTTGATGGTTCGATGATCTCACTGTGTCAGTTGATTGGAAGTTTAACATACTAGAAATTTGTTGTTGTAAATTGAAGGGCGATATTAATATGTGTTAAAAAGATGGGAATTAAAATAATTTTACATAAACAGTTTTTTATGTAAGAATGTGCTTAACATTTAATTTAATGGGTACTTTTTTATGCAAATTTACATTAAAAAATTTGCACACAGATAATTTATTATGATAATAATATATAAACAAAAATGTTATTTGTTGAATAGTTAGTTAAAGCAGTAATTAAGTAATTACTTTGTCAATATAGTTGTAAATTTTGCTATAAACTTAAAATCAAATGCAATTTAGGGCTCAATTAGATTGTATTATTTTGGCAAAAATAACACAATATTGTCTTATTTGAAATAACTGCTCATCTGCTATTGCGATTTGCATTTTTTAACCAAAATGGTAAAGGCGCACTAAGATTTTTTGTTTGTTAAAGAAGTATACCATTTTACAAATGTACACAAATTAACAACAATATTAACACAAATTTAAAAAAAAAAAAACATTTTTTGAATCAATTTTAACAAAAATTACTCAGAAAATTTACTTATTGCACCAATTGATAATAAATTTGTTAAAATAATCTAATAAGTTTGCCTAAAACTCCACTTTATGCTATTTTAAGATGTAGATTTATAAAAGATTGCTTCTTTAATGCATTTTTTGCATGGACGTAATCAAAAAATGCTAAAAAAATTATTTATTGCACAAAATCTAATTTTTTTCCTGCTTCTATTAAAACCATCTTGAGCAACTGTCTTGTGTATGGTGTTACTCATTAATTATCAACAATAAATATGATCTGCATCTGTCAAACACGATTTGCAACTGTTAAAATTGATTTTACACTTTTAGTCAAACATGATCTATATGATCTACCCATAATTGTTAGCTATGATCTATATATTTTAACCATGATTTAAAAATATATAAAATGATTAAGAACTTTTATTAAGATCTTGAGTTTTAAGCTGTCTAACTACACTTATCAATAATGATTTATAATTGTCGATCATGAATTAAAATTCCGCAAAAGATCTATATATTTTATTGTTGCTCTGCAACTGTCAACAATGATATTTGTTTATTATTTACAATCTGCAATTGTATATAGTATCTAAACATGATCTGAGGTGACGTAAGAAGCTTCTGGATACACTCAGTTTATTATAAATTCTGGGCCGGTTATTTGTAAATGTGTTCTTATCTAGAAACGTCGTGTTCACATTATTAACACACATAAAATAATAACTTACAGATCTCATTAAGCTAAAAGAGGGGAATTTTAAAACCAACTTCTGCATAACAAACACTTAAGCGGGTGGGCGAGAACATACACAGTTTATAAACTCTGTTGCTGTAATTTGAAAACGTGGATTGTCTGTGAGCAATTCAAATTTAGCGTCTTTCAAATATTATATCTTCCACGTATTCCAGCTCATTCGAATAAAATGTTTGCTTGTTCAGACGTCAACTGCCTGCTGTAAGATATTACGTGTCAGTTTTCTCCTTATTCCTACAATACAACACAATTTTTGTTTGCACGATAAATCCTAACCCTGGTTTAGGTTGTGCTAGTTTTAAAAGTTTTAACATTTTCAGACACTCTATCTACCATGACGTTCCAAAAACGGTTTTTTAGGTTCTTGAAGGTTCTTGAAGTTTGGTACTTATGCTTAGCAAGCTTCTTAACTGATTCCACGTTCTAGGTCATTCGTGATCTTTGAATAATGTCAGGTGTGGTGTTTGAGTGGCAGCATTTGCACTTAACTACGCTGCACTTTAGTCTGTTTTCTAGTAATCATTTTAGAACTCGTCAAAAGTAGTTTTAAGTGTTTGTCATATATTAACAAATCATCAAAGTATACTTGCACATAAGACATAAGAATCTGGAATGTTGCGGGGGCGTTTTTAAATTCAATTGGCCTGATGAGAAATTGGTATATTCTTCTGTCAGGTGTAGCAAATATAGTATGGAATTTATGGGTTTCCTTGATCTGTCTTCAAATCTAATGTTTTTCAAGGTTTTATTTACTTTCTAACATTTGGCCCAAACTTTCGTAACCTAACCTAACCTTTTTATTTTTAGAAAGGAGTCATGCTTTATGCACGTCTCTTCAATACAGATGTGTGTGGGACTCGTTCCCTAATTCAGTAAGAACCCTACCCACTAATCCTCCTCTCTTTCATCTCCCCCAGTTCCATGGCATCCGCTTTTGCATTTCTTCATTTGACCAGGTTTTAATTATTTAATCTGCTCTTTATTGTTCTAATTTTGCTCCTCTTCTTTTTCTCTAAATCTTTCATCTTTTTTTTTTGTTATAATTTTTTTAATCATACTATTGATGAAATCCCTTTTTGTGCTATTTTCTAACATTAGCTTATTCACATTTTTGACTCTAATTTCTATGAAAAGTGCAGTCTCCGCCATTCTTCTTTCAACTTTCTATTTTGGGCAGACCAGCAACGTATGTTGAGCTGTGCCTACACCATCACAATATACACATTTGTTATTGTTAGTTTTCTAATTTTTTTTTAAGTATGCCCTGACACATCCATGTCCTGTTAAACACTGTGTTAAGGAATATCCAATTTGCCCGTGTTTTCTTTTTATCCATTCTAAAATGTTTGGAATTAGTTCATGTGTCCACTTTCTTTTTCCATCAGACTCCCACATTCTTTGCTATTTTATCAAAGTCTCTGATCTAACTCTTTTTTTTTTATCTTTACCCCAAATAATTTGTTTTTCTTACCATTGCACTCATCATTGGAATTGTTCTGTAAACACGACAGATTCTGATAGCAACGTTTCTTTGTAAACTGTTAAGTAACCCAATATATTTGTCGTATTTAAGTTGGGGCTGCATACATCACAACAGATGCAACTACCGATGCCATAATTCTTCTTTTTTTTTCAGTAATTCCTCCGCATCATCCTTCATACAGATGCAGCAACCAAATTTGCTTTAGCTGTTACTCTTTTGACATGTTTTTCAAATCTTAAAAATGATCAATAGTTAATCCTAAGTATATTAAACTATTTTTTGGCGTAATTTTATCATTTTCCAATTTATACTTTACATCTCCACATTTGTTTCTTTCAATAATTAAAATTGCTTCAGTTTTTTCTGTTGCAAGCTCGAGTTTGTGGTCAATCATCTATTGATTCATTTTTTCTATGCATTTATTTGCTGTAACTTTCAATACATCCGTTTTCTCCACAATTTGCATAACTAGATTGTCAGCATATGCTAAAAGAGTAACTTGGTTAGAGACATCAATTCTAAGTAAATCATCATAAAGGATATTCCATAGATTAGGACCCAGTACCGAACCCTGTGGTACACCGCCCGTCACTTCATACTTTGTACCTTTTTCATCAATAATTTCTCAATTTTTAAAATAACTCTTAATTATTTCTATCATATGTTTAGATATCTTTTTTTTTTTAAGCTTCAATAGTTTTGTCCCAAGCCGCCAAATTAAATGCATTTTTTACATCAAATGTAATTAAAGAACATAATTCTTTTTTCCTAAATGTTTTCTTCATTTCATTACAAGCAATTTTTTTTACAGTTTCCATTAAATCTAAAGTTGATCTTCCTTCTCTAAAACCATATTGAGAATTTGGTAAATCTTCTCCTTCTTCAAATTCTTTTTTCAACCTAGCCACAATAATTTGTTCATAAAGTTTTCCTAACGAGTCAATTAGACAAATTGGTCGATATGATTTAACCTAACCTAACCTAACCTAACATTTGGCTCAAAAGTCTCATCGTATCTTTTCTAATCTTTCCACTGAGTTGGTGTTTTAGATATTTGTTTGGCTGTCCCATATTATATTGTTATATGTTTATACTGTTCCACTCTTTGTAACAAAAACCTTTTTATGACAAAATTCATCTTCAAAATGTCAAAAAAACCACTAACTATTAAAAAAAATCAATATATTTTTTTTTAATTTTAAGAAACAAATAAACCTATTTATTGGATAAGTTTTATTAAAATTTGTTAAAAAAAATACTTACGTGCACAAATTATTAAAAAATGTTACAAAACTTGCTAAAGATTGCATATTGTGCAATATTGACACATCTTTTGAATGAATTTATTATCAAAAATTGCTTAGAAAATTTATTTATTGCACGTTATATTAAAAAAAAAATGTTTAAATAATCAAACATAGATGATAAGATTACTGATCATGGGCTTCGGAACCCAAGGACCGGCAAACGAGGAAACTACAAGGCCTTCCAGGTCGTCAACCAGCAAAATCCTTGTAAAATAAACAATACACATGTCGAGAAGATAGGAACATGGAATACTCAAAGTATGTTTGAAAGTGGAAAGACCAATAACATGATTCAAGAAATGAAAAGACTAGACTTAAGCATTATGGGAATCAGTGAAATGCGATGGAAAAGATCTGGACAATGTAAGGCAGAAGATCATACAGTATTTTATTCTGGCAATGACGATGCACAACACAGAAACGGAGTAGGTGTAATAGTAATGAAAGAAATAAATGCTGTTATAAAAAATTTTGTACCTCACTCTGACAGAATGATGCTGATACAAATAAACGCAACGCCAATTGACCTAAATATGATACAGGTCTATGCACCAACGGCAGATAAAGACGAAGCAACTATCGAAGGCTTCTACAAACAATTAAATGAACTAATTAAGTACACAAAAAAACGGAAAATCACTATAATAATGGGAGACCTCAATGCAAAAGTCGTTCAAGGCAAAAAGGACAATACGGTGGGTAATTTCGGCCTGGGCACGCGGAACGAGAGAGGAGACAGATTTGTGCAATTCTGCAAACAACAAGGAATGATGATTTCAAATACCTTTTACAAAATATCTCCAAGGAGTTTGTACACATGGACTTCCCCAACACACTCAAAATAAAATATAGTGCGCAACCAAATAGATTTTTTTACCATAACAAAACAGTTCCGTAATTTAATAAAATCAGTGAAAGCAAACCCAGGTGCAGATGCCCGGTCTGATCACAATCTTGTGATCTGCAAGTTGGGGGTAAAACTTAAAAGAATAGCAAATCCAAAAACCACTCCTAAAATAGACATGAGGCTGCTTAACAGCAGACTGATTAAAGAACAAGTACGTGAGTCACTGAAAACAAGATTAGCAGATGCTAAAAAAATTATCCAAGCTAACCTCTTGGAAAGATGGAACAGTACCAAGAAAATTGTCCAAGATAGTTGTAATACATATCTGAAACAAAAAAGAATGGATGACCAATAATATTCTCCAGCTCATGGTGCGAGAAGAAAAAACCAGAAACCCTATTAAAAAGATTCACTCTGAAATAAAAAGAAAAAGCAGAGAAGCCACAAAAAAGTGGATGTTAGAAAAGTGTGAAGAAATTGAACAATGAGAACGGAAACAAGACCACTTTAATATGCACAAGAGAATAAAAGAAATGACTGGAACAAACAAGAATTATAACAAGAATTATAACATGGGAAACATTACTAATGCAGACGGTACCCTGGTAGGAGACACAAAAGATAAACTGAAAATGTGGACAGATTATATTAAAACTCTTTTTCGAGATAACTGCCCCATCAACCATGGCATGAAAATGAGTACTAGCGGGCCAAGTATAACACGAAACGAAGTTACAAAAGCGGTATTCTGCGACTTACAAGTTATTTAGAATAGGTATAGTAGAATTTAAAAATAAAATAAAGGCATAATTAAGTAGAGCACGACAGATAGATTTATAAATATGAGTTGCGGATGCGGTACTAATGCCGACATTTTTATATGTCAGCGAACGGAAATGTTTTGACTATTTTGAATTTAAATGATCGGGTATAGGAATTAAATTTAAGTTTGGAGTCAAAGGATACTCCCAACAAGTACTTGCATACTTGTGATAGAGTGATTAATTGCTAATTCATACGAATGCAAGAGGAGTTCATCTTTAATTTGTGATAAGGAATAAGAAGTTGGGTTTTTCGAGGGTTTGCTAGTAGGCGCCATTTATTTATTGAACCATGTGTTTGTTCTGTCTAATAGTGATTGCAGCTGGTCTATGAAAGATTTTAATGACTTGGTATGTGATATAAGTGTCGTATCATCTGCATATTGCAGAATGTACACATTTAAATTGCAGCAATTTGGGTTAAAGTGGTAGATGTCGTAGCAGAATAAATGATATAGGAGGGGTGAGAGTGGAGATCCTTGTGGGACACCTTGATGAGGAGTAAATGAATGAGAATATGACGATTTCTTGATTTTAAACTATTATATAACGCTTAGAATACGCATTCGTTGTTTTAAATACATTTAAAACTGTTTATGAAGCGCGTGGAATTTGCTCAGAAAAAGCACACATTTTTTAAAATACTTTTTTGAAAATGCAATTAATGTTTAAATTACTCAAAAAAAGTTTTTTGATGAAAACTTATTTAAAGCTAAAATCTATCAACATCTTATTTTAAAAAATATTTACTGTATAAATTTGATCAAAAACTCATAAAAATATTGCAAAAATAATAATTTATTACTAAACCTATTTTTAGTATATATATATTTCAAAATTACATTTTTTCGTTTTTTTCTAGCATAAAAATCAACAACAGTTTTATATATAATATTGTTTAATTAATTTATTACAAAGTAAACTAATGATTAGTTAATCAAAAATATCCATAAATTATTAGTAGCATCGCTCTTCCCACACTTTTAAGCTCAATTGCCATAATTTGATGCTAAAGCAGCAATTTATTAATATTCAAGTGAATAAATTTTAATACACATGTGAGAACAGATAAAAAATTACGAGCATGTTTAAAAGTTTATTGAATCGACGCTGACGTGTGTAACACACCTCAAAATCCGTCACCCGCAAAAGGTCTCTCTCCTTGTTGTATATGCGAAAGAAAGTAAAAGTCGAAATCGACAAGTTCTCGCTCATTTATCATTAAAAAAATATTTAATAATTTTCATATTACTTGAATGTTTTCCAGTCGGAATGATAATTGCATAACGATCTATGAAGTGTGTGCTATTTATCATTTTTTCGATGTTAAACTTATACCATTAATTAAGTCTTTATTACAACATTCGGTTGAAAAAAAAACAGTTTTATTTGGTGAAATCATGGCTTAAATATTTATGGTGGATGTCTGCTGAGAATATCCCGGGGGTCCAAAACGCCCGAACCGAAACCCCTGTGGCAAAAATACGTTATTAATTTTCACCTTAAGCGAGTTTAATTTATCATAGGAAATCCTATAAACTATCAGGATGCAATAAATATTTATTTTGTTATCAATTAATCTTTTTGTGCGTAGGTAGAAATCGAATTTGCTATCTCAGTGATACAATTTCCCGAAACTATTTCAAAACTCCCCTTAAAATGCACAGCAATAAAAATCAATTGTGTGAGATAACAATTTCCGCACGTACCGAAAACTTTGCTCGGGAAAACTGCAATTTTCCAAACACAGTTACAACCATTTTAATTGGCCAACTTTTAAACCTTCAATTATTTGTTCGTGTTAGGTTCATAGTTATATTTAATAAACAAACACGGCAATTTAATAAAAGTGCAGATAAATACAAATTGAAAGTACAAAGTGTATTTACTAATTTAATGACTTTGATTATCAAATTTAATTATTGGAATCCATTATAGTTTAATGTCATAATATTTAATAACTATCATTAAAACTTGCATTTAATTAATATTTTATTGACGATGTTAAAAATACAAAATTTTGAGTGGTGGAATCGACCTTGATTTTCTTGTGGGTATTAAATTAATTATATAATCCGTTAATTATTATTAGTGTTGGTTACCACAGCACCTGTAGGCTTGCGGTATTATTGATTAAGCTACAGAATATTGATAATATATTGAGGCTAACAGTTAAAGATTAAATATTTAATTAAAATATAATAAATATTTAAAATTTATTTATAATATTATGTAAAAATATAGTTCTTTCAATATTGCTTTAAGTGAGGTTATGTAAAATTGGCCGTACGGTTATTAATTAATTTTTGTTAACTAATGGTAATGCAAATAATGTTAATTAGTACTATATTGTATCAAATTCTAACAAACGGGTTATAGTTTATTTTATTAGATCATTGCTTCTAACTGTTATTAGAAATTATTACTTTAAGTGAGGTTATGTAAAATTGGTCGTACGGATATTAATTAAATTTTGTTAACCAATGTTAATGCAAATGATGTTAATTAATACTAAATTGTATCAAATTCCAATGAACAAATTAGAAATTATAGCTTCTTTTATTAAATCATTACTTCCGACTGTTATTAGAAAAGATTGCTTTAAGTGAGGTTATGTAAAACTGGTCGTACAAATAATAATCAAATTTCGTAAACCAATGTTAATGCAAATGATGTTAATTAGTACCTAATTGTATTAAATTCTAATAAACGGGTTATAAGTTATAATTTTTTTTATAAGATCATTGCTTCCGACTGTTATTAGAGAATATTGCTTTAAGTGAGGTTATGTAAAATTGGTCGTACGGATATTAATTAAATTTTGTTAACTAATGTTAATGTAAATGATGTTAATTAGTACTAAATTGTATCAAATTCCAATGAACGGGTTAGAAGTTATAGCTTATTTTATTATGTGATGTGAGTGAACTCGCATTTTTGTGATGCAAAATGATTCGTTGTTTTGGGTTGTTGTCTCTCAATTTACCAAAAACTTCAAGCAAACAAATGGTCGTATACCACGCTGAATTAACCGTCTTTTGATTTTCAAAAGCCACAGTTGCCACATGCTTGGCTTTCGTGAAGAAACACGCCATCATTTGCTTCTTAACGCTTCGAAAACAAACAACTTTTGTTGGCTTTTATTCACATTGAAACAACCAAACTGCCAATTGACTTTTTCTTTCTGGATCATATGCATAAATTCACGGCTCGTCACCTCTGACGATGCCGAATACGGCTTTGGATGCACTACAGTTGTATATAGTAATCATTTTACAGCACCATTCGACACGAGCATTTGTCAAAAGTGGAATCTAACGTGCACACAGCTTACGAACACCCAAATGTTTGTGCAAAAACTTATGTATGCTGGTCATACTAAGGCTTAAACATGTTTTGATTTTGCGATATATCACATGACGATTTTCATCAATTAGTTTTTGCACATCATCAATATTTTCCGGCACAATAACCGATTTTGGACGACCTTCTTTAATATTGTCCGTGAGCAAACTGCGGCCACGTTTCAATTCAATGTACCAGCGATATACAGTGGCTGTGGATAGCGTTTCATTGCCAAAAGTTAAATTCAGTTAACTGAAGTCATAATAAATCATAGCGACTTAATTCCATCTTTTGGCCGAGATGAAATTTTCAACTTACTGTAAACAACACAAATAGTGCTTGCTCATCAAAATGTTCTGATACGTATTATGTCAAAAATGTTAAACTTTACGATGGCAATTTCATATTTCACCTGGCAATACCAGTGTTGCCAGTTCTCAATGCATAAATAGCAACCCTTGTATTCTGAAGTAACCCATCCACCCGTCTAAGTGTCGTCATTAAGGAATTGAAAATCACTAATTTACTATTAAAGTTTATCTTCTTTGCGGGTGTTAGAAATCCTTTAGACAGGAGGAGGAAACAATATCTAATCTTTTGATGACCAACACTTGGGTGGATGGGTCGTATCAGATAATGATTACTAGCAAGTAGTTTCAAAATAGAGTGCCCACCCACTAACCCAAATGTTGATAATAAAACGAAAGTTTTTTTTTGCAAGTGTGAAAAGTTTTTTTTGTCTAATCTTTCAATGATCAACACTTGGACAAGTCACTCTAGGATCTTAATTACCAGTGAGTAATTAGAACTGGAATGCCTACATACTTGCCCAAATGTTTGTTATTAAAGAATTAAAAATAACTTTTCTCTGCAAGTGTCTTTTAGTCAGAAGAGGAAAAAATGATATTTAATATTTTAATGACCAACTTATAGGCGGGTGATTGGGTTACTCTAAAGCATAATTACTAACAAATAGTTTGAAACAAAGTGCCCACTCACCCACCCAAGTGTTTGTTATCAAAGAATTGAAAGCAACTTTCTTCTGCAAGTGTTAAAAGTCCTTTAGTCAGAAAAGGAGAAGGTAATATCTAATTATTTGATAACTAACACTTGAACGAATGGGTGGGTTGTGGAGTGACTCACCATAATTACCGTCTAGTAGTTTGAACTGAGTGCTCAGACGTCTGAGTGTGTGTTGACAATAAAATTGAAGTTTTTTTTTCTTTGCAAGGATTAGAAGTCTTTTAGTCAGAGGAAGAGGAGGTAATATTTAATTTTTTTGAAGATTTTGTGAAAGAGCATATTCTAGTTAATAATCATAATTTGGAGTGATGCACCCACCCGTCTAAGTTTTATCAAAGTATTGAAAAAAACTTTTTTCTGCAAGTGTTGAAATCTTTTAATCATAAAAGGAGAAGAAAATATTTAATCTTTTGTTTGATGACCAACACTTGGATGGGTAGGTGGGTCATTCCAGAGCATGATTATTAGCAAGTAGTTGAGACTGGAGTGCTCACCCTCCCGCTCAAGTATTTGTTGACAATAAAATTAAAGTTTTTTTTTTAAATTCCTTATTCAAAAGAGGAAGAGGTGATATCTAATCTTTTGATAACTTTAGTGGCTAGGTTTCTCTCTTCAATTCTTGCACCTTTTCATAAGGGTTTGGTGGCACTATTATAGAATAATATCATCAGCAACTTTCCATGCTTTTTTGTTCTGGGCCATTTTTGTGGTAACACCGTCTATCCACTGAGTTGGAAATTTTCCTCGTGGTTTTTGTCCATCAACCTTTCCCTGGACTATTAATTTTATCCAATCTTCTAGATAAGTGGACAAAATAACGCAGAATGTTCCGGTTTACTTTCTTAGAAAGAGCTTAGGTCTTTGATTTTCAGATCTTCTAATATAGATGCATTGGTACGGTGCTCCGTCCACGATACTCGGAGCATTTGTCCATACACCTACATCTCAAATGCTTCTATTTTTTGCGCTCTGTTTGTTTAATGGTCCAAGTTTCAAATCCATAAGTTGGAATTGGGAAAATTAATGTAGATACCAGCCTTAGCTTTGTTGTTTTGCTAAGTTTAGTTGTGGCTGTTTTTGCTATTGCTAGCCGGCGCCTTACCTCGTCCTGGCTGCCTCCATTATTAGTGATTAGTGACTTATGGTTTATAAATTTATGTACCACCTCAAAACCGGCCACTTGCTGGATATGTTGGTAGTTGTTTGTTTTCCGGTGAACTATCATGACTTTCGTTTTACCTATATTCACTTCTAGGCCATAGCTTTGTTGATGTAGCGCAGCTTTGTTATCATAACTTTTAGTTCAGGCTGGTCAGTTGCTATAATAAGCATAACATCTAAGGTTACTTATGCGTCTTTCTCTTACAGCCACACCTCGTCCAGCACTTTTTGCATAACGTACTTGCTGTATATATTTAAAAAAAAAATGGCGATAAGATACAGCCTTACATTTGGTCTAGGTAGGTCACTCCAAATTATGTTTACAAGCGAGTTATTGGAACTATAGTACTAGCGAGTAGTTTGAACTAGAATGCCCATCCACCCGCCCAAGTGTTTGTTATTAAAGAATTGAAAACTACTTTTTTCTGCAGGTGTTGAAAATTGTTTAGTCAGAGAAAGAGTAGGTAATTCCAATTTCTTGATAATAAACACTTAAACAGGTGAGTGTCCATCCACCCTCCTGTTTGTTAACAATAAAATTTAATTTTTTTATCTTTGCAATTGTTGAAATTCCTTAGTCAGAAAAGGAGTAGATAATATCCAATTTCTTGATGACTAACACTTAAGCAAGTGTGTGGGTCATTCTAGACCATGATTATTGCAAGAATTTATTGCACCATTCTTTTGACAATTTTTTTTAACGTTTGCGGACTAGGCAAACTTTCAATTTTTGATAACACTTGAGCGGGTGGGCGGGAACGCGTCCGTTTGAATTCATTTTTGGAGTTACCCAAGTGTCCGTTGTCAAAAATTTAAACGTCACCATTACCTTTTTTGACTAAAAGTTCTAAATGTTTGAAGAGAACGCACTTTTAATTTTTTAATAACAAACACTTGGGCGGGTGGGCGGAAACCCCAGTTTAAACCACCGTTTGTACTCATGTTTAGGAGTAACCCACCCACCCGCCTAAGTGTCCGTCATTGAAAGATTGAACGTCAGCATAACTTTCTTTGACTAAAAACTTTGAACGCTAACAGAGAAGACAAATTTGCAATTTTTTAATAAGTAACACTTAGACGGGTGGGCGGGAACCAAAATTTAAACTACCCGTCCGTATTTCTGTTTAGAAATTATTCACTCACCCGCCCAAGTGTCCATCATTAAGCGATTAAACGTCACCATTAAATCCTTTGACTAAAGACTTTTAATGTTTTCAAAAAACACAAACTCTTATTTTGTTAATAACTAACACTTAGGCAGGTGCGCAACAACTTCAATTTAAACCACATGTTTGCTCTAATATTCTGGAGTGACTAACCTACCCGCTCAAGTGTTCGTCATTAAGGAGTTAAAAGTTACCATCAATTCCTTTGACTAAAAATTTTTAATGCTTGCAGAGAAAGTTAACTTCCAATTTCTTGATAACTAACATTTGGGCGGGTAGGCGAGAACTCCAGTTTAAATTACCCGTCAGTATTTATGTTTAGGAGTGACCCACCCACCTGCCCAAATGTCACCATCTCCTCTTTTGACTAAAAAACTTTTATCGTTTGCAGAAAAGGCAAACTTACAATTTTTAAATAACTAACACATGGGCGGGTGGGCAGGAAGCCCAAATTAAACTACTCGTCCGTACTTATGTTCAGAAGTGATGCATTTGCGTAGAATTTCTCCTTTTGTACATTTAGGTGCATTGAGGCTAGCTTTAGATAAAGTTTGGCTTACCTTTAACTAGAAATAAGTTGGGCAGTCTTTGTAGTTTGCAGTGTGTGGCCTGACTCCTTTGTTTTGGTGAAGGTAGAGCTGTGATGAGCTTTAGCGCATTTTACGCAAACATACGGTAAATTGCACTTTGATGCCGTGTGGCCATAATGCTGGCAACAGTATAATTGTACAATGTTACCAAACTTACCTTTGTGCTCTACCTGGACTGTAAGGACGCATAATTTTGAAAGCCACATGATTTCTTGGCTTTGTGGATTCTTTTTCCTTTTTTTGTGGCAAACAAACATTGCTTTCCAGCTAGACATTTATTTGTTTTTTTTTCCTTGGATGGGCTGAAATATTCCAAATTTTTGGCCAGCCTCTTGATGGTGGACTAGATTGGGGTATTTGTGATTAAAGTGAGCTGAAGCTTGGTTGCAGAAGCAGTAGGAGATGCAGAATTTTTTTAAATTTTTTTGGGAGAAATCTGAGCCCAAACTTTTGTTATTGTGGCTGCTGAGTAGTTTGCCTAGCAATGAGCAATTATGTGGCCGCGTAAGAAGAGGCTTTGTTTTGTTATCTCCTAGAAAATGTTTTTCTGCAGGCCGAAGCGGATCTCTTAGAGATCCAACTTATGAAGTGTTGTTTGGTATTCTAAATTCTATCTATTGCTAACTACTACTATCTCATTTGTTTTTGTCCAATCTTTTAGAATTAAAATTACTTCTTAAAATATAGTTTGTGCTAGATAGGTACAGTACAGTTTAGAGAAGGGGAGGGGGGAACACTTAAAATTTTCAAAACAAACATTTGAATGCAGAAACATTTAAATCTCCCCATCATACAAATTTTCAGTTCAAAATCCGTACGTACAGAAATTTTATTACCAAACGTCCCCCCCCCCCCCTTCATAAAAATATTTTCAAATCCTATTCCTGCCCAGAGCTCAACGCTTTATTATAACATGAACCATACAAGATTAATCCCACAACCGTAAAAAAAAAATCATAAAATTTGACAATCTCCCCCCCCCCCCCCACTTCATATTACATTCAATAATTTCTAAAACAAACGTTGAATCAAAATTTTTTGTTGATTAAGACCTTAAAATTGATAAAAATACAGAAAAAGGGTTCAGCCTGACATTCCCCTCCTTCAAACTCGGAACCGTAACACACCGAGTCTCTAGACAATATCTTAAGATCTAAAAATCTCCCTTTCCAAAAAATCTGAAATCTAAAAATCTCCCTTCCCCTCTCCATAAATATCATAAAATCACAAAGACCTCCTATAAAGAATCTAAAGATTCTTCCCCCCACATATTGACATCATTTAATGTTTAAAATATAAAAATTGATCAAAAGACTCAAAAAAATCAAAATAAAAAATATATCCCCCCCCCCCCCCCTTTAAATAGCGTAATAAAGATCAGAACCTCCTTTAACTTACCCAATAATCCTTCTTCATTACAAAGAGTAGCAAGCAACTTTTTTTTAATTATTTGAATCAGTACACTCCCCTCATAATCATATTAAACTATTCCGGTTGTTACAGTTTTTTCAAATAACCAATACCTTTTCCTCTAGCCAGAATCATTACAAAACAAAAATTGGTATCCCCCCCCCCCTCACAAATTACATAATAAAGATCTGAACCTATTTCACTCTCCACCAATAAGTTTGCAGTTTTTCAATTTTTTTCAGTACACGCCCCCACCCCCTCGCATAATTATTTCAAATTATTCCGGTTATTACAGTTCCCTCAAGACTGTACATATCTCAAAAATTTCAAATATCTTTTGTTTAGTGAAATAATAACCCTTCTTCCTCCTCCTGCTCCTCCTCTTAGGAATGCAAAAACTGTAAGTGTTCCAATTTGCATTTTGAAAACCCTTTTTTAGTGTTTTTTGAATCAATTGAAATAGACACGCATCGACAGATCAGATTTAGAGGACAACAAAGCAACTCAAAACAACAAAATCCCACGAGCTACAGACCTTACAAAAATAAGCTTGATTGGTGGAACGTTTGACAAGCTATACCTGGAGAAAAACAAGTGCTAACAAAGTCAAGAAATTGCAATTTTGTTCTAAAATCTGTAAAAAGCAGCTTTAAAAGCCTTTTGACAGTTTTGAAACAATTTTGATAGTTTTGGGACAGTTTTTAACAGTTTTGGAAAAACTTTGACAGGCTTAAAACAATTTCTACTGTTTTGGAACTACTTTAGAACTATTTGAAACAAAATTTGGAAAAACCTTGACAGTTTTAAAACCGTTTTGTCAGTTTTGAAACAGACAGTGAACAGAATATTCTGTCATTTCCGTCCAACGTCGACACAATCTAACATAAAATAAAATAATTGGAATCGACAGAAATAAGCCAAAAAAATTAAAATTACTTCACCAACTTCCTACACCTCAGCAGCCCTCTGCCGTTAAAAATACACAGATTCCCGTATATTATCAAACATGGATTATCCACACTACAAAACTGTCGGCGACAAACAAATATGTCATTTGACAATCATGTTTAATAGCAAAAATTGTTTTTAAATATTTATTCATTTTCGGAACAGTTTTAGAATTCTTTTGAAACAATTTTTAAGATTTTGGAACAAATTTGGAAAGAAAAATTGACAGTTTTGAACCAATTCTGACAGTTCTGAAACAATTTTTAACAGTTTTAGAAAAATGTTAGCACTTTTAGAACAATTTTGATAGTTTTGGGAAAATTTTGGAACTATTTTGAAACAATTTTGAAACATTTCTGAAACAGTTTTTAATGAAAAAAAATATATTTTTTGACAGTTTTAGAATTAATTTGAAACAATTTTGCAATTTTTACAGTTTTCTCAAACTCTTTAAGAACAATTTTGAAATCATGTTGACAGTTTTAAACAATTTTGAAAGTTTTTGAAACAAATTTAAAATAATTTTGAAAGTTTTAGAACAGTTTTAGAACAATTTTGACAATTTTGAAACAATTTTAATGATTTTTGAACAGTTTTGGAAACAATTTTGAACCAATTTTGACAGTTTGAATCAATTTAGAAACAATATTGGAATCATTTTGACAGTTCTGAAACAATTTTAACGGATTTAGAAAAATGTTAACAGTTTTGAAACAATTTTGGTAGCTTTGAGATTATTTTTAATTGACAGTTTTAAGACAATTTTGAAACAGTTTTGAAACAATTCTAAAACAGTTTTAAAACAATTTAAAAAAAAAATTAAAACAATTTTGACAGTTTTAGAATTAATTGGAAACAATTTTGCAATTTTAAAATAATTTTAAAACTCTTTAAGAACAATTTTGCGATTATTTTGACAGTTTTACCACAATTTTGAAAGTTTTGAAACAAATTTGGAATAATTTTGAAAAGTTTAAAACAATATCGACAGATTTGAAACATTTTTTTTAGTTTTGGAACACTTACAATCTGTAAAAATCAAAAGTCGAAAAATTTTGAAATATGTTTCAAACAATTTTGGCAGTTTTACAGCAATTTCAACATTTTGAAACTATCCAAACTAATTCTTTTCTTCATTTACATTATATTATTAAACTGATTTTGTCAAACTATACTCTTCTAAAATACAACAAAGAAACAAATTAAATGTAACATTACAAACTTCCACTGCAAGTTTTGTTAAATAAAGCCACACGGGGGTGAAGTTGAGCAACCGCAATTAGATGCAAATGTGTCTACTAGTAATATATAAGATAAAACACAATAGTTAAATATTATTATATTTTTGCACTTTCTTTTTAATGACAAACATTTTATTCATACAATTTCTGTCAACCATTGTTCTCCACACAATTTTTTTTATTCACTCTAATGCTTGCATTTAATATTCTACCCATTACGAGTTTTTCAAGGTTTCAAGTTTATTTACGGGCACTATGCACGCAATCGCTTTGTATTTCTTGTTGTAATTGCATATAATATTATTTGCAAAGGACAGTTTTAAAGAAAGGTATTATAAATTATATTGTGAGAGAGGGATGTAATAAAAATAAGTAATTGGAGAATAAATCACTCGAGATTAGACGGGTTTTATTGAACAGGTAATTTAAATGATTATTTAATGTGGAAAGGTGTTGAATTGAGTTTTAAATTAGATTTTGTTAGTTTAAATTTAAATGAATGAAATTGAAGTTTTTATACTATATTGATCTTAGCTTAGCTGAAGGTTTTTTTTGGCTACGAGGGAATAAAAGCGAATTGATTTACCTGGAAGCTATTTAACACTTTGCTACTCAAGGATGCAAATATTATATAAATATACAATATTTTTACTCAGATTCTAGGCATATAATATATTCGGGTACTATGGCAAAATTAAAAGAGTTTCATAAATTATATAATGTAAAATAATAATTTTATTATTATCATTATTTAATGTAGATCATGACAATGAATCAATCTTGAAATTAAATTTCTATTCAATACTGATTATATAATATACGCTATCATTTAAGTTTCAAGGCTAAAAAACATATATTATTAACTTAATGACCTGTTCTAATTGCAAATTTCAACCTTTTACAAATCCATCGAAAGGTACCAATAATCAATGCATGAACTTCTCTATCACAATCCATACCTTGCACAATATTTACGTATTTTTTAAATTTATTTATGGAACAATTGACCAACCTTCAATTCAACTACTATTTGCATAACTCTTAGACATAAGTTCAAATTATTTTAATATAATTATACTTGCGAAACTTGTTCTTATTCCGTAGCAGCAGGTGTTTGGGCAATATATCACACACAAAAATGATAATACAATAATTAGGTTGCGCGTTGCTCAATTAAAAGTTTCTCACAATTAATTAATTTATGTATGTTTCTTTAGTGTGGTTGATTGAGTAAATGAAAAGTTGTTCTTGCCAAAAATTATTACGCACATAAAAGGGAACGATTAAATATGGGAACAATTCAGGGGAAAGTGAAACAATCGAATAATTACAATCAATTAATTTCACTTTCCACATCATTGAGACTGATAATTTTCACATTAATTTTATCCTTGCTGGTGTTAAGTTGTAACTAATCAATTTTTTATTTGAAAATATACGGTTCCCATGGAATTTAAATTTGCATCGAAGGACATAACATTGAAATTTGTCAAGGGAAGAGAGTTTTTGCATTTATGTATTAATTAAAAAGGCAATATTTTTCAAAATCTTTCATATTATCCTGGACGTAGAAACTGATATTAAAACAAAAACAATTAATTGCAAACAGTTTTTCTGTGAGAATCAATGTGAACATAAATGTGTTCTTGAAATAAGATTTTTTACCATGCATTATAAAAACAATCCAACTAAATATAAAAGCAATTAGGGGTCAACTAACTACGCAATATAATATTAAAAAATTACATTATACGTCTGTTGAGGGCGAACAAACGCAAAAAAGCAGAATGAGAGACTATAATTAAAACATCAAAGCACTGTTTTCTGTAATTAAATAAACTCACTTACACACATTTTTGTTAATTTTATATCTACTACGAAAATAAAACGCGAATCCTCGTAAAAATATTTAAACACATTCATCGTGTGCGTGTTTCGAATGATAACTGTTGAATCATTATTTCCACTGTTTTTCATGCACGGTTAACACTCAGGAAATGTCATTATTGGTTGTAATTAATGTGGCAATTAAATAGGATATTTTTCTGTTATAGCGGTGTCCCGTTGGGTGTAGAACAAATTGTTTAATGCATTCATTCAATTAATTCTATTATTGCATTTGCAATTTGATTGAAATCTGAAAACTGTTACATGTAGCGGGAATTATGCAGTTTGTACTACAAATGCATTGAAATTGTTTTAAATAGTTAAAAAAATGTGTTTTTTTTTAATTTTATTTTACGTGCTTTTAACATATAAGTGTACTTATGACAATACAATAGTATTTTTATAACAAGATCTTTATGAGTATGAACTAAATTTTAGATTTCACAAATAAATTTTGATTGTATAGAATAGTTTTGTTTGTTGCTCACATTTTCTTGTATGATTATTAGCTTAAGTAATGAATTTGTTTAGTTAGTATACTTTGGCGACAGTAGAATTGTTTGTGATTAAGTATAATAATAATAATAATAATAATAATAATAGTTTTTATTCCTGTTGATCTATAAGTTGGATATAAGAATAGTCAATACAAGATAATAATATAAAATATACAAATAAACAATAAAATCAATAAAAGAAGTTTTTTTTATAAAATTACAACAATAAAACATAAGTAAATACAAAAAAAACATATTAAACACATTAAAACAACAATGAAACGATAACGTGAATAAAATTTAAAACAATACAAAAAAAATATTTTTAAAACCTGTCACTCAGGTACTCATTTATGCTGTAGTATGATTTGCTTACCAGAAACTATTTTATGGAATATTTAAATGTTGTTAATTGACAGTCTTTATAATTATTAGGTAGCTTATTGTAACATATTATAGCTAAGTAATTTGGATTTGATTTGTACAAGGTAAGGGTATGACAAGGTATTGCCAAATTGTTACCATGCCTAGTTTCGTACTCATGACTCATGAGTTTCATTTAACGTTGTGAAATCTCTAATATTTTTTCTTGCATGTACTAACAATGTGTATATAAATATACACGGAAGTGTTACTATATTTAAATCTTGGAATAAACTTTTGCAATGTGTAATAGATCAAGTGCTGCAGATAAGTAAGAGAAATGAAATCACAATTTTACTTGGAGATCTGAATGCGAAGGTTGGATCTGGAAAAGAGGGTGAAACGGTCGGAGAATACGGACTTGGGCAGAGAAACGAAAGAGGCGATAGATTTGTAAGTTTCTGTGGAGAAAACGGATTAGCCATTATGAACACCTTCTATAAGCTTCCAAAACGCCGCTTATACACTTGGCAATCCCCTGTACATACACCCACAAAGATCGTACGTAACCAAATAGACTATATTACCATAAATTCTAGATACAAGAATACAATTAAAGCAGTCAAGACATATCCAGGCGCTGATGTATTTACAGACCACAGCTTATTAGTAGCGCATATGCTAATTAAATTTAAAAAACTGAAGAATGCCAAACACAAAACACATTTAGACCTAACAAAGCTAAAAGATGTGCACATTGCACAGGAAATATCTGAAATAGTGGAAAGTCAGCTACTGGAGATACATAGTACAGGGACATTGGATATCGAGACATCATGGAACCATTTCAAAACAACGGTGATGGACGCAGGAAAAGCTAAGTTAAAAAATGATAAACTTAGCATAAATAAAAAGAAATGGATGACAACCGAGATTCTGAACCTAATGGAGACAAGAAGAAAATACAAGAATAGAGATGAAAAGGCATACAAGGAAGTAAACAAAGAGATCAGAAAGGAAATAAGGAAAGTTAAGTCAGAATGGTTCAGCAATGAATGTAGGGAAATCGAAGAACTTGAAAAAAAAATATAACAGCCTCCATTTGCACAAAAAAGTCAAAGAATTAGTTGGTGTCAAACGTAACAGCAACTCCAACAGTGGACTAGCAGATCGCGAAGGTAACATAATCCTTGATATCGACCAAAAACTGATCAGGTGGAAAGAATATGTAACAGAGCTTTTTACCAATGAGAGAAATGTAGAACACGAAATAACAAATGCAGTAACTGGTCCTTCTATAACAACTGAAGAAGTAGAAAGAGCAATTACGAATGCAAAGAATAGGAAAGCTACAGGACCAGATGAAATCCCAGCAGAGATGTTAAAGCTATTAGAAGGAAAGGGAAAGAAACTACTGTTGCAACTCTTTAATGCAATCTATAACACTGGAATTATTCCGAACGATTGGCTGCAGTCGACATTCATCACAATACCAAAGAAGACCAACGCAAAAAATTGTAGTGATCACAGAACAATAAGTTTGATGAGCCATGTCCTTAAGATATTTCTGAGCATCATTCATCAACGAATATATCATAAGATAGAAGACCACGTCGGTGATACACAATTTGGGTTCCGAAAAGGACTGGGAACTCGAGAAGCACTATTTAGCATAGAAGTGTTGGTACAGAGAAGTAGGGACGTCAATAGCGACGTATTTCTGTGTTTTATCGACTTTGAAAAAGCGTTCGATAGAGTCCGACATGAGAAGATGATTGAGGTCTTAAAGACAACAGGTATTGATGACAAAGATCTAAGAATCATTGCCAACCTATATTGGCAGCAAAAGGCAGTTATCAGAGTAGGTGAACGCTCAACCGAAGAAATAGAAATCCGGAGAGGAGTGAGACAGGGATGCATTCTATCACCATTAATTTTTAATCTATACTCCAAAAAAATATTCGATGAAGCAGTTCAGCAGGCACAAGAAGGAATAGTAATTAATGGAGTAACACTTAACAACCTACGTTACGCGGATGATACTGTACTAATGGCAGATAGTCTCGAAGGACTTATACGACTTCTCCATAGCGTTACTGAAGCTTGCTCACTCTCCGGCTTAACGTTAAATACAAAAAAGACGAAGTACATGATTATCAGCAAACAACAAATAATTGATACCGGTATTCAAGTCAACGAAATACAGCTGGAACGCGTTAAGAAATTCACCTACCTTGGGCACACGCTTGATGAACAATGGGATCATACTCTCGAAATCAGATGCCGCATAAAAAGAGCAAGAGCGGCGTTTAATCAGATGAAGAGAATACTGTGCGGGCATGACTTAAACCTGAGTCTCAGAATGCGGTTGGTGCGTTGTTATGTCTTTTCGGTTCTTCTTTACGGGGTTGAATCCTGGACTCTCACGGAAGCCGCACTCAAAAAACTACAAGCATTCGAAATGTGGGTGTACAGGCGTATGCTAAAAATCAGCTGGATGGACCACATACGTAACGAAGACGTGATGAGAAGGATGAACAAAGATCTAGAAGTAGTCCCAAACATCATAATAAGAAAATTACAATATTTCGGTCACGTCTTGAGACATCCCAAAAAATACGGTATCCTGCATTTAATAATGTAGAGTAAAATAAATAGTAAAAGAGGGCCCGGAAGGAGACGAACATCGTGGTTAAAAAACTTAAGACAATGGTTTGGAAAAACATCAACCGAACTCTTTCGCGCCGCTGTCAACAAAATTATTATAGCTAACATGATAGCCAACGTCCGCTAAGCGGATACGGCACTTCAAGAAGAAGAAGAATGTGTTCTCATAGATTTATTTAGCATGTAGCGTATTGCTCTCTTTTGTAGTTTAAATAATCTTTCAATATCTCGAGCCATACCCCAAACCAAAATTCCATATGACAACACAACATGAATCTTTGTAAAATAAAATACTTTCATAATATCTACATCCACAACCATTCTTAATTGTCTAATCATATAGCAAAGGGATCTCATTTTATTACACACATTTTCAATGTGTACACTCCACTTACAATTTTCATCAATGTGACACCCAAAAACTTTGTATCATTTTTCTTTTGAATGCTTTTTCCATTACAAAATATTAAATGGCTTCTATCATTTGTTTTAATATTTGAATGTTGAAGGTTTACTGATTTTTTGTTATTAATAACAAGTCCATTACTATTGTACCATACACTAATGTCCTCAATTGCTCTATTTGCCTGGATAATTGCTAATTCAGGATTTCTGTTTAATATTAAAAGGGAAGTATCATCAGCAAATAGAAAAGTACCATCAATATTCAAATCATTTATAAATATAATAAAAAGAATTGGTCCTAAAACGGACCCTTAAGGTACACCTCTTTGCATGTTAACATAGTGTTAGATTTTGATTGATTTATCTGAACATAATGATACCTTCCTTCTAAGTAGCTTTGAAACCAATTTAAAATGACTCCTTTTATTCCATATGACTCCAGTTTGCTAAGAAGTAATTTATGATTAACTAAATCAAATGCTTTTGTCTTGTCAAGGAATATACCAAGACATGATTTCTTTTTATCCGCTTGGGTGTACAATTTGTCTAAAAAATTTAAAATGGCAGTAGATGTTGATCTACCCTGGCGATACCCATATTGATTATTATTAAATAGTTTACAAGCTGTGAAAAAACTTATAATTCAATTATTTTAAAAAAAGTGATACAGATGTACAAAGGTCTAAAATTTTCAATTTCATTTGAGTGTCCTTGTTTATGTATAGGAATAATTTTGCTAATTTTTAATTTAGCAGGAAAAACACCTTCAGTTATTGATTTATTGTAAACATTACATAGTGGTACAATAAAAGCATCTGCACATTTTTCTAAAAGATCGGCACTTATTTCGTCTATTCCGCTAGAAGTGGTTGATTTTAATTTAGTTATTGCTCGTCTTATTTCATTAACACTGATCGGCTCAAAATAAAACGTTTTGTTGTTACTGGCAATTGTATTATTATTAATAATATTTATATTTTGAATTAAATCAAAAGTAACAGAATTGAAATGTAAATTTAAAATACTAACAATTTTATTTAAATCTGTTTCAATTCTACTTTGTATTTTCTGTTCCGTTATAAAATGTTGTTGTTTGTTTATGTTTTTATTAATAATATTCCAAGCTGCCTTAGTTATATTTGATGTATTTTGCAATAACTCTCTGTTATGTATTTTTTTTTGCTAGTGAAATTAGTTGGTTATAAATCTTTTTGTATCTTTTATAATATATTTTGTCTTCTACTGGCTCATTAACACTGAACGGCTCGTTCAGTGTTAATGAAAATAGCTCCTTTAATTTTATAGAAGAAATTTTTAAACCTGTTGTTATCCACTTGTTTCTATTTTTATCAGATTTTGTGATTTCAATTTTAGGAAATGATACCTCAAAATTAAAGTTTACTATATTACTTAAACTATTAAAAATAGATTCTATGTTTTCATTGGTATCTATTTCATTCCATATTTCATTTCCCATCATATTAATATTATTAATTTTATTTATATGTTTAATCACAATTTTGTTTGTTATTTTATCAGGAGTTGAAACTAATAATCTTATACATTGCGCATTATATAGTATATTATTTTATATATCGTATAAAAGTACAGATTATGGCCTATATTAAAAACTGCTGACTTAAACTGTCAAAATTACGTTTAGTATAAAATCACGCGCCAAGTTTGCGGCAAATAATAAAAGAACTTTTAAAAACTAGTTTAAAGTTAAACACAATAAAACATATAGTATTATTGACTAGTATTGACTAAAGAATGCGCCATCAGTAATAATCTTCATATTAATCAAGATTATTACTGCAATAATCTTCAAATGGATGCAAACATAAGCATCTTTAGTCTAGTAATAATCATCTTTAGTTCAGTAATAATCTTCATTTTATGCAAAATTGTTTTCATCTGCACTGAGGATCATCTTTAGTTTATGCAAGAATTTTTATATTATAATCCTCAAATTAATGCAAACATAAACACTCATACGCACAAACACAGACCTACAAACAATATTAAAGTTACATCTAAATTAAAACAAAAAATGTTGAAGAAAAAGTGGATATTACAGTTTTCTTTAATAATAAAGAAATCTGTAATTGCGTATGCAGATAACTTCACGCTATATGACAGGACAGTGGCGGCGTGTAAACAATTTTCTATTTTTAAATAATTATTTTGCTTAGGGCCGCTTGCACCACCTTGCTTAACTGCTTAAGTGCCATTTTATTTCCAAGTGGAGCTTATATTTGTTGCACCATCTGCTAAGTAGAACATAAAAACCCCTAAGTGGAACTTATCGTAAGCCAAACCTGGAGTTCGGTTTACGCATATAAGGTGGAGAATAACCTAAAATTTGCTTTACAAAATTGCATTGTCTTTGTCATTTTTATGAAAAATCTTAAAATTCTGTGTATTACACACTACTTCATGTTACAAATGGATAGATTTTTAGACGCTCCTATTGACTAGATTTTATTTAACATAAAAGCGTTGATTGAAAGAGTATATATACTATATCAACGATACAAGTGATCAAAATCAAATTTTCAGGAATCAAAATATGAATGAAAAAAATGAGATTCCCAAAATTTTAGACCTTAAAATATTGCCTGTTCAAAATGACACACATTTGAAGGTCAAAAATTTTAAATCAGAACTTTTTTTTAGCGTATTTTGTATCTCAATTTTTGGGCTTCTGGAAAAAGATAAAAAGGTCCACGATGGCTCAAATTATTCCTTATTACATGTACTTTAAAACTTATATTTTTATGTTTAATATGGTGGCAGTCATTTTGATATATTAAGCTTCAAACATTATTCCAAAAAAAACCGTAAATTTAGCAGAATCGCAAAACTTTGCTTTCTTTAAACCGATCTAACTTTATCAAATCTTAACAAAATTTGGTCCACAAGGTCTAGATTTCTTTGTGTTTAATTTTTTTTTTAAGTGATTACTCAATATTTATAGAATTAATACGTATACACCACTATTTTGATGCAGGAAGTTGTACATACTTTTGCAATCTTCAAAACTTGTAATTTTCAGGTCTCGAAAAAGCGCTGTCACTCTACGTCGATTTTAGTCAAAATTTTAGTAAATACTCTTTAGAGCACAAGAAAAAAGGTTATCCATATGAGAAATGGTATATCGGGCATTATCAAGAATTTTTTAATATTCAAAACTAGTCAAAATTGGCAAACCGCACATTTTTGTATCTCAGTTTTTGGGCCTTAGAAAAAGATAAGAAAATTCACGATTGCTCAAAATATTCATTATTAAAAGTACTTTAAAACCCATATTTGTTTATTTAATGTTGGGGCAGTCATTTTGATTATCAAGCTTTAAACATTATTCCAAAAAAAAACCCGCAAATTTAGCAAAACTGCAAAATTATGCTTTGCTTAAACTGTTCTAACTTTGTCAAATTTTAAAGAAATAGGATCCACGAGGTCTAGATTTCTTTGTGTTCTATTTTTCTTTAAAGTGATTACACAAAACTTATAGAATTAATACATATTCACCACTATTTTGATGCAGGGAGTTGCACATGTTTTTGCAATCTTCAAAACTTGTAATTTTTAGATACCGAAAAAACGTTGTCATCTTATGTCGATTTTAGTCAAAATTTCAGTAAATACTTTTAAGACAACAAGAAAAAAGGTTATTTATATGAAAAATGGTATTTTTTATATTAAAAAATCGTCAAAATCGGTATTGTTCTTTAGAAAATCTAAATCACTTTTTGTCTATCTTGCTTTGTTTTTGAGATAGTCAAAATTTTTAAAAACTTTTTATTTAGCAAAAAACACAAACAATACAACATTACTTTAACAAGTGTGCATTGATGCAAGCTTTTGATCTTTAACAGGAATAAATTATATAGTTGCAAACTTAAATATAGACAACTTTACGTGTACTGTTATAACTTACTGCCTAGCAGATCACCTAGCACAACAAATATCCTATACACATCAACCAAATCATATTGATATTAGGCAAAAAAGTACAAAAAAGAAGTATAAGTGAACATAATTTAAGTAAGTTTCAACATTTGTTAAAACTGAATCAAAATGATTCATTCAGATTACAGAATGTTTTGACAAATCTTTTCAAAACTTTATGGAGTATTTTTTAGACAATTTCGTAAACGCGTGTCCACTTATTACTAGAAACTAATAATGTAAAATGGATTTTACAGGATCTAAAACAATCAAGCGAAAAACTTAAATCCAAGTCATGAAAAAAATGAGGCATAAAAAATTAACAAAAATACACACAGGCAGTAAAAACAACAAAAAGAAAATATTTTGAAAATACAATATATGCTTCTGAAAATAAAATAAAATTAATGTGAAAACTAGTTAACACCGGCTTAAAACGTAATAAAGAAAAAAAGGATATTGTATTAAATATTAACGGAGTAACCACTAACCAAAGTAAAATAGCAAATGCTTTTGTAATTCACATTTCAACAAATGCGAGTAAAAAGATTAAAAACCAGTTTGGACAAAATGACGTATCAGTTTGCATTACCTCTGACTTTCATATACATACAATGGCAGTATATGAACTTAATGTATCAGAAGTAAAATCAATAATACATAATTTAAAAAACAAGCAATCAGATGGAATATCGATTGAAATTCAAAAATTTGTATGTAGCGAGATTGAGGAACCACTAACACTATTAATTAACTAATCAATAGTGCAAGGAGTATTTCCTTCAGCACTAAAAACAGCTCGTGTTGTTTCAATTCACAAAAAAGAATGCGAAAATAATATGAAAAATTACAGACCGGTATCTATCCTGAATACATTATCAAAAGTATATGAACAAATAATTTCACAGAGTATATGGAACTTTATAGAAAAATATACTTAATATTAATCAACATGGATTCGTAAAAAAAATCAGCAGAAACTGCTACTTTTAGTTTTATTGAACATATACACAAAACCGTGGACGGTAATTTACATGTTTGTCGGATTATTCTCTGATTTGTCGAGTGACTTTGATATTTTAAATATTAATTTAATTGAAAACAAACTCTGGAGTTTAGGTATCAGGGAGTCGGCATTAAATTTAATCAAGTCATTTTTAACTCACCGTAAATTATATGTTAATGTAGGAAAATGTAAGTCAAGTATATATGACAATCCATTGGGTGTAGCACAAGGATCCACATTAGGTCCATTAATATTTATTTTACACATGAATGATCTTGTAAAGTTTATTACAACTGGTTTTATGATCAATTTTGCAGATGATATTTCAATTATTGTAAAAGGAAAATCAGCTGATGAACTTCAAATTAATATAGCAACTGCAATAAAGGAAGTAAAAGAATGGTGCAAAAATAACAAACTAATTTTAAACAGAGAAAAAACAGTAAGTGAGCAATTTTTCAAAAATAGAACTTCAACCAAATATATCCCATTCAACACCGACAGTACTAAATTCTTGGGTTGCTTCATTAAACTTAAATGGACTAACCACAAAGATTATATAAATAAAAAACTGAGCAGTGCATATTATGGAATTTCAAAATTAAAAAACACCCTCTCCCATTATTATCTAATGCAAATGTATTATTCTATAGCCTATCCTCATATGGCATACAATATTATTCTCTGGGGAAAATCTCAAGAGTCAACCAGAATACAAGTCGCACAAAAACGACTGGTTAGACTAATTTACAATATGGATTATTCCAAAACTTGCAGACTAGTTTTCAAAAACCAAAAAATACTGCCATTTTATTGTATTTATGTTTATAAATGTGAAACCTACGTCTACAATAACCAGCTTATGTTTGGGAAAAACTCTCAAAACCATGACCACCTAACAAGGAACTGCAACAATCTGATAATTCCACTCCACAGAACATCAACATATAAGATGTCGCCATCTTTTAGCATTGACATTTAAAATAAAATCTAAAATACTATAAAAATGTGTAAAAACAAGACAAATTTTAAATTTAAATTTAAAGAATATCTTTTGCAAAATTGTTTTTATACATTAGATGAATATTTTTCTTCTTATTTTTTTTAATTTATTATCTAAAAATACTTTATTTTAGTATTACATAACTATGCTATATTTATATTACTGTACTATATTTTAAAATTGTATTATTGTAATTTTTATTGTTTAAATATGTGTACTGACTTGACAAATGTTATAAACCTGTGATGACACTTGTAAAATAAATTATTATTATAATTATTATTATTTGATACTTGTTAAAACAGTTTTCTTTGGTCCAGTTAGTAAAATTTGATAAAAATGTTGTTCATCAACGGAGAATACGGATTCTGTAATGGTAATGCCCTAGCAATTGAGATTTCCCGACTAAAAAGCAACTTTTTTGACGCGTTTTTTAGTGAAAATGTTCACCCATATTATTATGAAAAGTACAACACCTACAACCAGGCGACGCAGCACAATGACTTGCATTTTCTCAATGGCTTCTTAATAATACCCAATATACCAATTTTTATATAATAAACCTTTTTTCTTGTGGTTTGAAGAGTATTTACTAAAATGTTGACTAAAATCGACAAAGGATGACAGCGTTTTTTGGAACTTAAAAATTACAAATTTTGAAGATCGCAAAAACATGTGCAACTTCTTGCATCAAAATAGTGGTAAATATGAATTGATTCTATAAGTCTATTTTGATTACTTCACAAAAAAATCTAGACCTTGTGGATCAAATTTCTTTAAGATTTGACAAAGTTTGAGCGGTTTAAACAAAGCATAATTTTGCAATTTTTCAAAATTTACGGTTTTTTTTTAAATAATGTTTAAAGCTTGATATATCAAATCGACTGCCCCAACATTAAATATACGAATACGAATTATAAAGAACATGCAATAAGGAATATTTTAAGCCATCGTAAACTTTCTTATCTTTTTTCTGAGGCCCAAAAATTGAGATACAAAAATGTGCCGTTAGCCAATTTTAACAATTTTTAAATATTAAAAAATTCTTGGTAATGCTTACTATATACTATTTCTCATATAGATAACTTTTTTTCTTGTGTTCTAAAGAGTATTTACTAAAATTTTGACTAAAACGACATAGGGTGACAGCGCTTTTTTGGGACCTGAAAGTTACAAGTTTTGAAAATTGCAAAAACATGTGCAACTTCCTGCATCAAAATAATGGTGTATACGTATTGATTCTATAAACATTGTGTGATCACTTTAAAAAGAGATTAAACACAAGAAAATCTAGACCTTGCGGATCAAATTTTGTTAAGATTTGACAAAGTTAAAACGGTTTAAATTTAGCAAAGTTTTGCGATTTTGCTAAATTCACGGGTTTTTTTGGAATAATGTTTGAAGCTTAATATATCAAAATGACTGCCACGATATTAAACATAAAATATGGGTTTTAAAGTACATGTAATAAGGAATAATTTGAGCCATCGTGGACCTTTTTATCTTTTTCCAGAAGCCCAAAAATTGAGATACAAAATAAGCTAAAAAGACGTTTTATTGTGAAATTTCTGACTTTTCAAATGTGTGTCATTTTGAACAGGCAATATTCTAAGGTCCAAAATTTTGGGAATTTAATTTTTTTCATTCATATTTTGATCTCTGAAAATTTGAGCAAAATCAAAGAGGTCGACTTTTTTAAATTAGTCGAAAAGTAATGAAATTTCCCATACATAATTAATTAAAAACACATTTCAAACCGATAAAAAACATTTAAAAAATCGACAATATCTTTGATAGAATAACATGAACATGTCAGAACGAGTCACTAGATGTCTTCAGCAAGTTTCACGACAATTAGATTAAAAAAGGACAGAAATATTCACTTAAAGTAAACACGTGGTAAATACAACAAAAATACGACACGTTCTTCTCAAAAATTTCAAATTTTAAAAAAAGATCTGTTAAGAACCACGCGCCAAACCAGGTTCATATTTGCAAAGGTAAAAAAGATACGGCCGTTTCAGAATTTTTTATAAAAATACGGAGAAGCCCGATTGCGACTAAACTCGGGTTCTCAAAAAAAGTCGGAACAGAGAATCCGAAGTCGAAACGTCGTTATTAATTTAACAGCACCCGCCGCGGTCTAGTATGTGGCAAAAAAAATCCTAAATGAGCGTTTAAAGGCTTACTGCAGGGAGCGGCAAGTCGAAAAACAAAGATCGAACTCAAAAATCGAGCCCGGTTTTGTCCTTCCTCTATTGATATGTTTAACGGCATTTTTGCGTCCGACGATTGCTAGAGGTCGCGCGGATCGTATACCCATTTTACGGCCGTTTTTTTTTGGCAGCGATTAAAATCTTGGCGGATTTCCTCAAAAATTAAAGAGGTTTTGGCTGCGGCCGTCCGCGCGCATCCTGCAAACCAAAAAAAATTAAACGCGTGCCGTTGTTCCAAGCGCGATCAAAAGTACTATGTTTCAGTAGTATCATATTCAAATTTCAAGTCTCCAGGTGTAGCAAAATCAAAAATATCAAATTAAAATGGTATTTTTTCCATTTTCCGCAGAAAATTTTGAAAAACCAAGAGCGGGATTGTGTTCTACGGAAAACTTCCTATAAGATACATCTTTTTAAATATGATCTTTAACAATTTTTTGGTTATTTACAGCACAAAAACTGAAAGGAAACAAAATATTCCTAAAAAATTAAAATGGCCGCCATTTACACTATATTGCACATGGAGGTCTAAAACTTTAAGAGTTGTCATATTTTCGTACCCCAAACATTTTTACAAAGTTTGAGCAAAATCGAAGATGTCAATGTGGGGACGTTTGTCCACACTACCTTAGAATTACCTTCTTCTGAATGCGATTTTAACATTTTGTTTTGCTGCACCATTTTTGACTTAGGGATCTGTGTTGCACATACCCACACTTTTTTAAATATGGGCACCCTTTTGAAGGTTTTGACTTGCGTATTATTATTGCCCAAATTCAAGTATTTATCTTGAAAAGAAAAAGAATTAGAACCGTTTAAACAACCTTAATATCTTAATGTAGTTAAAACTAAATTATCATACTCATTTAAATTATCAAATACACTAAGATCATTTTTTAAGCTGCATGTAGTGAAAAAATTTCTAAAAATATATTTACACTTAAGTAGTATATAGTGTTTTAATCGCCAAAAGTAAGCTTTAATAGCTCGCCGATTCTTATAGCACAAATGAGCAAAGCGAGTGAGAGCTCCTAAAACGTTTTGGCACAAGTATCACTCGATATTTTTTTGCCAGTTTGTAATTTCAAAATTTATTAAAATCTGTTACTAATGCATTTTAGGGCCAAAAGATAAAGGCAAACAAAAAAAACTAATGTTGAAGCAAATAAAAATAAAAAATATATTATCAGAAATAATGAAGTCAAATTTATATTTGTAGAAAAATTATCTTTAGATCAACATCAGTGCTAAAGAAATAACCTTATAGATTATTAAAAATGTTTAAAAACTTTGTGAAGTTAATTATTGATACGCAAAACTAAGCTTAAGATTAAGATCAAAAACAATTAACAATACACCAAAGTTAGTTTTAAAGATGTTGGTTCTAAATTTTTTTAAAGTGATGTAAGTTTGATTTCAGAATTTTTTTAATTTTTAAAACTATTTTTAGTTCAACCATAGTGTGACAAATAATTGTTTACAATATTAGTTAAGTTTTCTAAAACTCGGTGATAACTAAAACTAAGCTTAAAGTTATTTAAAATAGAAAATACATTAGTAGAGACAATTAGCAATAGACCAAAGTCAAATAACAAGTTTAAGATAATGTTAATAGTTGCTGAAATTAAAGTTAATTAAAAAAAAATTACAGTTTTTAAATCAACCTGCTATTGTTGAACTTACAAGTTATTGAAAGTCTTAAAAAAAGTTGTAAAGTTATAAAAGATGTCTCAAAATGTAAGCAAGATTTGAATTAAATAATGAACACAGTTTTTAGTCTTAAGATTTTTATTTTTTTATGGAATTTATTGGTCAAATGGCCTCCACGGCTTTGCTAGCATAAATGTGGCTAAATTTTGTTGATGAAGAGTTTAATTTCCTTTTGTAATGCACGGGTGGTTGTAGGCTTGTTGACATAGACCTTTAATTTCAAATAACCCCATAAAAAGAAATTTAATGGTGTTAAATCCCACAATCTAGGGGTCAATTTTGATCACCGAAACGAGAGACTACACAACCAGGAAATGTCTCATGGAGTAATTGAATTGTTTTTCGGGCTGTATGGCATGTGGAAACGTTTTGTTGAAACCACATATTGGCCACAATGTCATCCAATTTTGGCAGAAAGAGCTGTGTTATTATGCCACATCTGCTTGACTAGCTTCATTTTCAAAATTAAATTATTCAATGATGTTTTCGGCCCAAAATCCGCAATAAACAGTGACATGTGTCTGAATGCATTTGTTTTTCGACAATTACATGTGGGTTCTCCAAACCCCAAATATGGCAATTTTGGCAATTAACAAAGCCATCACGATAAAAATGTGCTTTATACTTTAGGATAAATTGGATAAAAAAATCAACTTGTTGATGTTAAATAAATTATTCAATGAACTTTTTTTGCTGTACAACCGCAACGCCAAACGCACTGCTTCAATATTGACATTTGAACGGCTTGTTTTTGGAAGACTAGTGTGTTTAGCGTCTTTAATCTAATCTCCCTGAATTTTTTAGTTAATTTCTTTACAATTGACAAAATTAAAATTCTATTCCGATCATATTTTCTAAGAAATTTTCAAACTGTGGCCATCAAATTTCCAAGACTCCACTTTTACTAACCCTATTTTAAACTAAATTTATTTACTCCCTTGCTTCGCTCCTTTGTGCTGCTAAAGCTTATTTTTGACTCTTGACGACACTGTAATGTACTAAATAACATCCAATACGCTGATGACACAGCATTAGACTTTCAGTAACGTACAACTGCAACTGCAGAAAATATGTTCTACAAATGAATATAAAGAAAACTAGGTTTGTGGTAGATTTAAAGACGGATAATATTGCTGCTAAATTAGAAGTTTCTAACAATAACATAGAAAGTACAAAATACAAATTTCTTGGCACTTAAATAAAGAACAATAGAATAGTGCTTTTATATGTGCAAAAAAATTTAGGAAGTGCCGTGAGGTACGTTATCTTACAATGTATCCACAAAAATTCTTAAAATTTTGGATAATTTTTTTCTTAAAAATGCAATCTACAAATGTAACAAAACTCAAAAACTTCGATTTATTCAAATTTTAATTGCTTATTAGTCGGAAATGGTTTTTTGAAAAAATCTTAAAAAATTCACATAATCAGAATTTATGTAGAAGAAATCATTTTCAGTGGTTTGAGCAAAAACTAATTTTCTTTCCGTACACTTGACTCATGCATGGTCATGTATATGTCGAAAATATGATTCAATTTGTCACAATATTTTTACAGGTGCTTACAAAGTTTTTCAAGCCTCTCAAAATAAGTCTAAACTGTCAAGTACTTTTTAAAAATGCGTTTTGCATTTTCAAAGTTTTTTGAAAGTCATACTGTTAGAATATTTTCACAGCTGCCAACAAGGTTATCCAAGTTTTTAATAAAATTTATTTATTACAATATTTTTAGAACTGCCAAAAAGGTTTTATGAGCTACCAATAATTTTTCTGAATTATCAAAATATGTGTTTTAAGTTATAAATATGTGTTCTGAGACGTCAAAAACTATAAAAACCTATTAAAAGCTGTCAAAAATGTTTCAAGCTGTCTCAGTATATTCACAGCTGTTTACAAGGTTTCCCAAGCTGTCAAAAAATAGTTTAAAAACTTTTCAAAGTTATAAAAATGAGTTTCAAAATGTCAAAAACTGTCAGAACTTACTTAAAATTGTCAAAAATACTGTCAATAAATTTTTAAAGTTTTCAAAATAAAGTTTAACTTTTGAAAGTTTCAAAAATGTGTTTTGATCTCTTAAAAACTGTCAAAATTTACTGAAAACTGTCAAAAATATGTTTTAAACTGTCAGAATAATTTTACAACTACCAACAATTGTATTAAGTTGACAATAAAAAATTTAAGTTGCCCAAAAGCAGTCAAATTATTATCAAAAATATCTGAAAAATATATTCTAATCTAGCAAAAGCTGTCAAAAATTTAATTAAACTTGTTAAAAACTTATTAAAACCTGTCAAAAATATGTTTTCAACTGTCACATTATATTTAAAATTGTCAACAAGGTTTCTCAAAGTGTCAATAAGTTTGTTGAACTGTCACAATAAGCTTAAGGCTGCCAAAACCTAACAAAATTTAAAAAAAAAATATTTAAATTTGTCAATAAATACGTTTTAAGTTTTCAGAATGATTTAAAAAATGTTTCCCAAACGATTAAAACGTATTTGGAACTGTCAAAAACAGTCAACTAAAAGAAACAGTTTTAAGTAGTCAAAACCAAAAAAAAATTTTGTCAAAAATACGTCAAAATATTTACAACTTTATTTAAAATGTTTTCTAAACTGTCAATATGTATTCTTAGTTGTAAAAATTAGTACAAACTGCTAAAAATGTTTCAAACTGTCAAAAGCTTTCAGAGCGCAAATGTTTCAAGCTGGCATAAAAATATTTTAAACTGTCAAAAAAAAATGAATCAATTTGTATACATTTTAAACAGTTTGTACGGCAAAATGGATAAAATTGAGGTTAGGTAAAATTGAACGTATTAATTTGTACAAATTTAACACAGTTGGTACTAATGATAATGACGTAGATTAGCACTGAATTTCATCAATTTCCGATTAATAATTTGAAAGTTATTAATTACTTAATAAAGTCCAAGACTAACAAAGTCAATTAAATTAAGGTTATGTAAAATTAAGCTATCAATTTGTACAAATTTTACACAATTAGTACTAATAATAATAATAATGTACATTGCTACTAAATATCATCAATTAGTTTACCGCGCTTCAAGCTTTAAAAACATGACCAACTAAGTCGATAGAATTAAAGTTGTAAAAAATTCAAATTGTACAAATTTAACACATTAGGTACTGATAATAATAACGTATATTGATACCAAATTTCACAAATTTTCAATAAAAGTTTGAAAAGTTATAAATTACTTACTAAGCTCCAATCTTTATACTCAAAATCAATAAAGTCGATTAAGTTGAAATTGTGTAAAATTTCATCGTACCAATTTGTACAAATTTTACACATTTGATACTGATAATAATAAGCTATATTAGTACCAAATTTCATAAATTTTCAATAAACGGTTTGAAAGTTATGAATTATTTACCCAGCTCCAAGCCTTAACATCAAAAATCAACAAACACGATTAAATTGAGATCGTGTAAAATTGAGCGTATCAATTTTTACAAAGTTTATACTAATTATAATAGCGTTCAATGACACAAAGTTTTATCAATTTTCAATGAATGGTTTTTAAGTTATTAATTATTTATTGCGCTTCAAGCCTCAAAGCTAAGGTTATGTAAAATTAAGCGTATCAATTTAAATTTATTTCACACAGTCGATTCTGACAATAATAACGTACATTGGCACCAAATTTCATCAATTTCCAATGAACGGTTTGTGAATTATTAATTATTTATTGCACTTCAAGCCTTAAACTCAAGATCAGCAATATCAATTAAATTGAGGTTATGTAAAATTGAGCGCATCAAATTATTTACACAGTAAATACTAATTATAATGATGTACATTAGTACCAATTTTTATTAAATCTCAAAAAACGGTTTAGAAGTTATTGATTGTTTAATCTTGAAAACTAAAATTAGCATAGTTGGTTTAATTTAGGTTATGTAAAATTGAGGGTATCAATTTGTACGCAGCTTGTACTTATAATACTGACGTATATTGGTACCAAATTTAATCAATTTCCAATAAAAGGTTAGAAAGTTATTAACTATTTACTGAGCGCCTAAAATTCAAAAACTACAAAAAAGATTAAATTGAGGTTATGTAATCCAAGCAGCTTTGTGTTTAATTTGCTTAGTTTAATGACAATTTAGTGAATTTTGTTAGTAGGCATCGTATATTGTGTGAAGTGACCAAGGGATTTGGTTTAAGGTTTGAATTTTTCTAAAAGTGTTTGCGTGGACCTACAGGGTGAGAACTCAGCAACACAAACAAAAACTTTATTGAACGTCCTTTAGTTAATAAGATTATTGTTGAATGACATACGAGGACAAAGTAAACATTTAATTTAAACTGATGAAAGAATGAGATACTTTTCAAAATTTATCAAACTAAAGCATTTATTAAATAAAATTAAATGAATATTGTATTAATTACTTACACTTTAACAATTTGTATATTATTAATAATCTACATTTCATTGAATTGAATCTCATACGACTCACATTTTATTTTCCTCCGATACTAATCTTTCATTCAAAGTCATCACTATTGTAAAATGCGTGGAATTTTTGCCAGTCCTTTGAAGTGTTTGTTAGAAGCAGCATTTTTATCGTCGCTTCCACTGAATCACACTTCGTCGATGCAAATCGCATGTACTAGTACAAAACAATGTGATTCATTCGCCGGATTTCCGGTGAAAGGTAATTTCGGAAGATCGTTTCCAGAAAGCGAACGGAGGAATCCTCACAACTCATCTCACACTTTTTACAATTACAACATTAAACGATGCGGCAACCATTATGGTCTTAATTTGCTACGACCTTCACGTGAGGTAGAAATCAATATGTTACATCTAGTTCAGTTTCTAAATTATAAAATTGTTACAAACTTTCTTGGGGTATATTTAATAACTAATTTAACTTTTTACAAAGGTTTCAAAACGATGCTTTGATCTTATTAAATAAGCTTGTTTTTACTCGTTTAAATTATACAAACAATTGTGTTTAGTCAAAAAAATAAGAAGATTTACTTTGATCTCATAAGTAGAATAAATTATTGTAAGCTATAGGAAAGCAAATAATAACTTAATATAATGAACAATGGGTGCATGTAAAGACTCGTGTCCAGTGCCGATGTGTATTTATTTGTTTTGTACACGGAAAATGCCACTTTCTTTGCATGCACGTTGTCCGTGTTGTTTGTGTTTATAGAAAATAACACCGAGACTGGGTAATTTATTATTGTATAACATAACAGAGCAAGATCGTGCAGAAACATCTTACTAAAAAAATAGTTTACATAAATGTAATAAACAAATTTTATATTTTAATAATGTTATAACTAGATGGTAACAGTGTAATGAACTTATTTTAGTTATCATTTAATACCAACTATAAAATCATAACGGAGACACGGGTCATGATTAATTTATAGCCATTCTTCGCCGTCTGGACGCGCTTTGTTCCGTCTTAGCGAAATAACTCTACCTTAGAATGTCTTCAACCCCTGTGGAAATTGTCCATGGCGACGTTTTTGTGCGGATATTAAAGAGATCGTTTGGCTGGCTATATTGCAACCCAAATTACATCTACTAAACTAGCAGACCTGAAATTTCATTCGAATGCAGTTTAGAAAAAAAGCAATTTCTTCTTTATTAATTATAAATTGGCTTTGATAAGCAATTGTAAATAAACTTTACTTTATTTTTTTTATTAGTCTGCTCGTAAGAAAATTAAATCGAATAAAAATGCCAATTGACTTCATCGAAGGAATAAATTGGAAAAACATTCATTAAAACTTGTATGATTTGATTGGTGCGACGTAATATTTTTTTTTTTATTGTTTGTATATAATCGATCGGATAAGCAGAAGCTGAGAAATACGCGTTGTTGCAATAGTTATTAATTTGTAACATGCGAACAAATAAATAAGTGCATTATTATTATTTTTCACAGTTGGGAAAGTCGGCATCTACATACATATATTATAAATGTACTTACACACGCCGGCAAAACAAATATTATTATGTGTTGATGATGATAATGTAACAATCAATGTGAAGACTTTCACTTTCAATTTCGCACATATTAAATCTTTCATAATAACTCCTCCCAGTGAAGAAGATGATGCACGACGCTCCTGCAGCGTTACCAAATATGCAAACACATAAAGTTGTTTGTGTTACTAAATTGCGCATATTAAACAATTTGTTTAGAATAATTACCTGACGTATTTATTAGTCTGATGCAATTTCTCAATAGATGCAAATTATAATTGATTCAGGATTTAGTAGAATAGCGTCAAATAATGGGCTGGTTGTAAGCATTAAGATTTCTTTATTTCGTGCTGTTGCATCAATGTTTGCATCAAATATTTGCACTTCAGTTGGAACATATAAAATAAATATAAATTTTATATTTTGCATTTGTGAAATGTCTCTGCACTCAGTTTTTTGTAATAAATATTTCTAATATTTTTTTCCTTTTTGTTTTAGGTAAGTTGAATTTTATAAATTCATTTTTGCAAATGCTGATAGTGTTACTAAATTGGGTAAGTTTTATAGTATTATATGATAAAATAAATTTATTTCTTACTATTTATATGTTAATCAATAAAAATACTAATGCACCGTTTTCTATACAGTGGCGTGGGTGTATATTTATACAATTTGTGGCAAATTACAAATTTTTTTTACTGTTATTTGATAAAAGTATGGTAGTTTAAATTTGATTGACTAAATTTTAGTTTTGATTTTATTAATTAATTTAAAAAATTAATTGAAATTTGTGTTTTTTGTGTGAATTAAATTTTAACGCTTAAATTAACAATTTATTCTCTTAATATATGACAACTTCAATAAAAATTCTATTGCAATATTTTGATTCAGTGGCCATCATCATTCCTTTACAGTTTTTTATTAATTAAAAAAAAAATTTAATTTTTAATTTAACATCTTTTTTTTTTTAATAAAAATTCCAATGCACCGTTTTTAATCCAGTGGCGTGCAAATAAAATTATGCAATTTTAGACAAATTGCAAGTTATTTAAAAAAAATATTGTAGTTTTTTTTTTAATTGATTGAGTAACACTTAAAATTAAACTTTCTGCAACTAAATTGAAGTGTTTTCTTTAATTAATTTAAAATTTGTATGCAAACGTTGCAGCTACTAACTGTTTTGTTTTAGAATTTAACCAAATGTTTTTAACTTTTAAATCAACAAAAAAATTTTTACATTTATCAAACTCATGATATAAATAAAAAAAAATCCAAATTATCTCAGTGATGTGTTGTAACAAATTTAGTATAAGTAAACACAAATCAGAACACATTAATCGTGCCATGAACTTGTCAAAAACTAAAGTATTTAGCCACTATAACAGGCAAATTATGATTAACAATGAGCCAGTAAATACTGTAGACCATTGCATAACTTTTAGTCATCTAAAAAGCTATTGAACTGCTATTTTAGACAAAGTTGAGCAATTTTTAGAAAATAAAAAATATACAGATACAGATTATAGAAAGATTACAGAAAAAAGATAAGGTTAGAGTTACGCAACAACTAATTAAGCAAAGTAATCAAAAATAAATTGCATACTTAACCAGAACTAGAGTAGTTGGGCTATAAGAATCATATAGTGGAGACCTAGAATAACGACTCGCAGTGCAGAAAGACCCCAGAAAAGATAAAGGGACGATATCCGCGAGCCTATGTCCAGAAGTAGACAACAACAGGCTAAAGAAGAAGAAGAAAAAGAAGAAGAAAAAAGTAGTTGATCTACTGCAAAATAAAATTGAGAAAATAATCTAAAACTTTTAAAAATATAAAGACTACAAAAAAATAAGTTAAGTTAGGTTATATCAAGTATTATAATAACAAGAGTGTCTAAGGATATTTATCGCATACTAACTAAGGGTAAAAATGGTAGTTTAGGAAGACAAAATATAACACAATAGACAAAATAACTTAAAAACTGCATAGGAAAATTACAAAAAAAGTTAGGTTAGGTTAGGTTAGTTTAGGTTAGGTTAGGTTAGGTTAGGTTAAGTTAGGTTGTTAGGATGTTTTGCAACATACAATAAAACAAAATATGTTTGTAAACTTAAATGATAAAATATAACAAAGAAACTCCTAAGCAACGCACAGAAAAACTACTGAAAACAAGTTAGGTTATTTTAGGTTTGGTTATGGTAGGTTATTTTGGATTGTTATGCAATACATGTATGTAAGCTTAAGAAACAAACTGTAACAAAATAAACAAAATAACTTAAAACCTATTAAGCAAAGTACAGGAAAACTATAGAAAAAAAGGTTTGGTTTGGTTAGGTTAGATTAAACATAACTAATTTTAAATAAAAGAAAGGTAGTTTAAGTTGCAAGACAAAATTTACCAAAAGTGACAAAATATTTTTAATAACTACTTATTAAAGCATAAAAGATCACATACAAAAATGTTAGGTTAGGTTAGGTTAGGTTAAGTTAGGTTAAGTTGGGTTAAGTTAGGTTAAATTAGGTCAGGTTTACAAAAACGTTAGGTTAAGTTAAATTATTGGTGAATTACTTAGAAAAATACAAAACTTTTGGCATTTTGAACTTTCTTTTTATTTAGACTTTATTTTGGTATAATTGGATAAAAGTTTGTTTTAATTGTTTTAACAAAAAAATACCAGTTTCATAAAACCAATTGCAATTCAATAAAATGTAGTCTAAGAAAACGTGGGCAACTTATTAGGGGTTAGAAAATCTATTTTTTTTTTTTAATTTAACAAGATTCTGAAGTACTCAGAATAATTTTAAGAGGATTATAAAAACTTGAAGATTGTGCTTTTTGATCAACCTGTTACGTCAAATACATATAAAACTTTTGGTTAAATAGAATATGCTTAGAAAATGTAAAATAAACTCAAGCGCACTATAACGCATAAAAAGTCAATATGCAAACCTTGATGGGTCTTAAGATATTTTAAAAAATTACAAAATTTAATTTAAAAAAAAAGTTAGATCTTTGTCTAATCATTTTTTTTATAACAGATGCAACGGAATGCTTTGCCAAAGATTTACGTCGTATACTAATTTTTTAGGGTTTGGTAGTAAATAATAATAATAATAATACTTTATTCACGGTATAATCTTACCATTAACATCTACATCAAATATACATAAACAATGATGTTTTACAATACAAAAATAAAGAATACAAATATACCATTCATAAAAGCGCACATAATAGACATTAGTCAGCATGACTTAGCTGACTTCTGAACGTAGATTTAGAGACACAAAATACATTAATATCAGTTGGTAAATTATTTGCAAATCTACACATTCTACCGAGTGGATTGTTGAAACCATAATTAGTAGAATGAGTAGACTCGCGAAATAAAGAAGAATGTCTGCTATGTCTATTATTAGGTGCTACATGGAATAGAAGAGTACCAAGTAGCTCTGGACAATCAATCTCAGACATAATTAAATTACGCAAGAACGACAAATCAGCTCTTTTGCGGCGAATCTTCAATGGCGGTAGATTGTACAATAAAGCAATGTAGCAGTAATCATAATTTACAGATAATATGCCGGATTTATAAGACAATAAAGGACAAAACTTTTTTTGAATTTGTTCAATACTACGGTTATAAATTTCATAAACAGGACTCCAAACTGACGGAGCATACTCTAAATGCGAACGCACCAAAGCACAATATAAAAGTTTAAGTGTACTGGCTGATAAATCCGCGGACATTCTATATACAAATCCTAACATTTTTATGGCACGATTGCACATGATGTTTATATGTTCAACAAATGTAAGTTTATGATCAAAAATAACTCCTAAATCTTTTATTTGTGTGACTTTGTTTAACACTTTAGTGTGAATTATATAGTTAAAAGACATTTTACTTACAGTTCTATGGAAACTTATTAAAAAATATTTATCAGCATTAAAAAATAATTTATTAATAAAACACCAAGTATTTATAGAATCCAAGTCCAGTTGTAAAAGATGGCAGTCATTGAGAGATGATATTCTTCTATACATTTTTAAATCATCCGCAAATAAAAGATATGACGATAAATTGATATACTGTGAAATATCATTAATGAAAAGCAAAAATAAGATTGGTCCACAATGAGATTCTTGAGGAACACCAGATAGAACAAGAATGGGCTGTGACAAAAAGTTATTAATTTTTACACACTGCGTGCGATTTTTCAAAAAGCTGAATAACCAGAAAGTCACATCATGATGAAATCCCAGAGCACTGAGCTTGGCAATCAAAATATTAAGACTCACACGATCAAACGCCTTTGAAAAATCGGTGTAGATTGAGTCAACTTGTACTTTAGATTCAAATGCATTTAAAATATCATTTTCATAACAGAGTAAATTAGTAAGTGTGGAACGCCCTTCACGAAATCCATGCTGTTCTTCTATTAAGATGCTTTTGCACATCCATTGCAACTGACAATTTTATCGAACAGTTACAATTTTATCGAACAATTTAGGTATAGCAGATTGAATGCAAATGTCTCTATAGTTAGTGATATTCTCTTTGGCTCCAGATTTAAACAAAGGCGTAATATAGCTTTGTTTCCATATTTGAGGAAATTTAGTTTCATTCAATGAAGCATTGAAAAGTAAGTGCAATGGCTTTGCAATAGAATAAATGCACTTTTTTAACAGTAAAGAGGGAATGCCGTCGGGTCCAACGCTTAAATTACATTTAAGGTTTTCAATTTCCTTAAAAACATCACACAAACTAATAGAAAATTTTGAATGTATTACGTTATTATTAAAATTAAACAATGGAGTTGGATGAGTTTCGTTATCATAGACTGAAGAAAAAAAATCTGCAAAATTTGTTACAAAGTCGTTCCCATTATTACAAGTTTGATCTTTATAATGCATTGTGGCTGGAAAACCATTAGTTTTTTTGTTCTCATTAACAAATCTCTAAAAATGTTTTGGATTATTTTGAATTTTACTTTCAGTTTGTAAAATATATTGCTCGTATTGATGAGCACTGAGATTTTTGCACGTAGTACGAATAGATTGGAATTCATTATAGTCCGACAATAGTTTTGAAGATTTATATCGTTTGTGTATTGTTTTCTTGAGTTTAGTAAGTGATATCAATTCTTTGTTGAACCAAATAGGGAAATTGCTTTCACGCCACAGTTTTTTAGGGACAAAACAATCAATAACATAATCGATTACAGAGTAAAATACATCAAGACACATATCAATATCACAGTTATAAAATAGTGCAGTCCAATCAACATTCAACAAATAATTATTGATTGCGTTGTAGTCGGCAAGTTTAAAATCATTAAAAACATAATTACAATTTAAAATATCACAGGTAGTATCACATTTTATAGTTAACAAGTACGCAGTATGGTGTTGGCTTAAATTTAACAAAACATCTACAGCTTCTATCACAGAATTATCACGATCGTTAGTAAAACATAAATCTAAAAACACTATACAAAAATTTGTTTTTTTGCAACATAAATTTCCAATGAAATAAAATATATGGTTCTCAAATACTAACAATTGTGTATTAAATTGTAACAAAAAATTTTGTTTAAGTTTTTGTATGTTTTTTGAATTTTCAAAAAATTTTAATTTTTTTTTTACAAAAATTGAAATTCAATAAAAATTTTGTTTTGTGTACAATCGATAAGTGAATTAATCAATTTTAAAAATTTAGTAATTTTCCAAAAAGTTCAAACATTTTTTTTTAAGTTTCAAAAATGTTTTATTTATTTTCTTTTTACAAAAAATGCAATTATTGCAACAATTTAAAATATTTTGATTCAAATTATGTTTTGTGGGTTGTCAATAAGTTCTTCAATCAATTTTAAAAAAGTGGTCATTTTCCAAAATTTTTAAAAATGTTAGGTTTTCTTTTTACAAAAAATGCAATTTTTAATATTTTCATTCAAATTTTGTTTTGTAAATTGTTAATAAGTTTTTCAATAATTTTCCAAATTTTGATTAATATTCAAAGTAAGTTTTCTGAGTTTTCAAAATTTTTTTCATTTTACAAAAATTGCAATTATAGCAACAATTTCAAATATTTTGATTCAAATTTTGTTTTGTGTGTTGCCAATAAATTCTTTAATCAAATTCGAAAAATTAATTATTTTTTTCAAAAATTGTAATTATGTTTTTAGAATTTTCAAAAGTGTTTTCTTTTTTCTTTTTATAAAAAATGCAAATATAGCAACAATTTCCATAATTTTTATTCAGATTTTATTTTGTGTGTTGTCAATAAGTTCTTAAATCAGTTTCCCAAACATTGTCTTTTTCCAAAAATTCCAAAAATATGTTTTTTAAATTTTCAAAAGTGTTTTTTTTTTCTTTTTATAAAAAAATGTAATTATAGCAACGATTTCCAATATTTTCATTTAACTTTTGTTTTGTGTATTTTCAACAAGTTCTTTAATCAATTTCCAAAATTATGTCATTTTCCAAAAATTTCAAACATGTTTTTGAAATTTTCAAAAGTGATTTATTTATTCGTTTTAAAAAAAATGCATTTATAGCAACAATTTTCAATATTTTCAATCATATCTTGTTTTGTGTGTTGTCAATAAGTTTTTTAATAAATTTCCAAAATTTTATTATTATTCAAAAATTCCAAACAAGTTTTTTGAAAATTTAAAAATGTTTATTTTTTCCTTTTTACAAAAAATGCAATTTTAGCAACAATTTCCAATATTTTTATTCAAATTTTATTTTGTGTGTTGTCAATAAGTTCTTTAATCAATTTTTAAAATTTAGTAGGTTAAGTTAAGTTAGGTTAGGTTATGTTGGATTGTTACGCAACAGATAACAAAACAAAATATATTTGTAACGTTAAAAGACAAAATGTAACAAAATAGACAAAATAACTCAAAAACTACTTAGCAAAACTCAGGAAGACAACTGCAAAAAAGGTTTGGTTATTCTATGCTTGGTTAGGTTTGGTTAGGTTAGAGTATGTTGCATTGTTACACAACGGACAATAAAACAAAATATGTGAGTAAGCTTAAAAGACAAAAAGTAACAAAATGGACAAAACAACTCAAAAACTATTATGCAAAACATAGAAATACAACTGCAATAAGAAGGTTTGATTATTTTAAGCTTTCTTATGTTTGGTTAGGTTAAATTATGTTGAATTGTTATGCAAAAGGCAATAAAGTGTGTAAGCTTAAAAGACAAATTGTAACAAAATAATCAAAATAACTCACAAGTTACTAAGCAAATCACAGGAAAACGACTTAAAAAAAAGTTAGGTTATTTTAGGTTTGCTTAGATTTGGTTAAGATAGGTTATGTTGGATTGTTACGCAACGGACAATAAAACAAAGTATATGTGTAAACTTAAAAGACAAAATATAACAAAATAGACAAAATAAATCAAAAACTACTAAGCAAATCACAAAAAGACTACTGCAAAAAAAAGTTTAGTTATTCTAGATTTGGTTAGGTTTAGTTAGGTTAGGTTATGTCGGATTGTTACGCAACGAGCAATAAATCCAAAGTATGTGTTTAAAAGACAAAATGTAACAAAATGAACAAAATAACTCTAAAACTACTAAACAATGCACGAAAAGACTACTGAAAAAAAAAATTAAGTTATTTTAAGTTTGCTTAGGTTAGGTTAGGTTAAGTTAGGTTAAGTTAGGATTAGGTTAGAATAGTGTAAACTTGAAAAACAGAATGTAACAAAATATACAAACAAACTCAAATACTTTTAAGTAAATTACAATAAAACTACAAAAAAAAAATAAAGTTAGGTTATATTGGTGTGTGTAAGCTTAAGAGAAAATTTAAAAACTTAATAATTTTTGATTTTAGAGGGCAATGGTCAGGTTAGGTTAGGCACAACTAAATTTAAGTAAAAAAATGGTATATTTCAAAAACCACTAAGCTAAGCACAGGAAAACCAGTTAGTTTATTTTAAGTTACGTTAAATGAAGTTAGATTTGGTTATGACAATAAAACAAAATATTTTTGTAAGCTTAAAAAACAGAACAACTTGAAAACTACTAAGCAAATCACAAATAACTACAAAAAAAAGTAAGGTTATTTTAAATAAGGTTAGGTTAGGTTAGGTTAGGTTAGGTTTTGATAAATTGTTACGCAACGGATAATAAAGCAAAGTATTTTTGTAATCTTGACATAAAATGTAATAAAACAGACAAATTAAGCCACCTATCTGGACGGTCAGTTTTTCTGGTTGAGAAAAAATATGTTGTGATGAGTACACTTTTCAGATAAGAAAAGAAACTTATGTAAGTTTCGTGTACTGCCTTGATGTAGCGTTTACGTTAAAAAAACCATTAATTTAAGTTGGAATTCTTGAATTTGCGGTAAAATTCTCAGATGTGATAGTAAAGACTTCTGGCGTCAGTGATTAGCCTTGGCAGCAAAAATAGATCGATGTTATTAAATTGAACTAAAGTTAGGTTAGGTTAGGTTTGGTTAAATTGTTACAAAACGAATAATAACACGAAGTATGTTTATAAAGAAAAGTTACTATTGCCATTTATTGCATACCTAACTTCAAATAGCAATTAAAAAAATTACTAACATTAAACCAATTAATTTAAAAATTATTTAAAAATTCAAACTACATAAAAAAGTTAGATTATTTTATATCAGATAGCACCAAACTGAATAAACTAGATCCAGATAAGGAAGATCTATGATGAAAAATATAAAATTAAAACAAAAAACAATTACAAAGTTTTTGCAATTCAATAAAATGTAAAATTAGTTAAACCTACTTAAGTCTGAGAAAACATCAATCTATTATATACCTATGTTTTAAGCATTATTCTAAACAAAACGTAAATTTAGCAAAACTGCAAAATTATGCTTTGTTTAATCCGTTCTAACTTTGTCAAATTTTAAAGAAATTTGATCTTTGAGGTAATAATAATACTTTACTTACGGTATATACAAAACCATATGCATCTTCATCATTATGTACATAAATAACGATGAATTACAAGCAATATTACAATTACACAAAAATATATAAAAGAATATTGAATAATATAAGCATTATTATTCAAACATTTTATTGAATATAGACAAACTAGATTATTTAACTGAAGTTATTTTGAATGCGTAATAATATATTTATTTACAAAACATACCGCCCTTCATTAAATCGTTAATTTTAATCTTACTTAATATAGAGGTAATGGACATAATTTTACATGCGTGTCTCAAAATATTGCTTCTAGTTGTGTTCCTTACTTTGCTTCCAGGTTAGTGGAGGTGTATCTTCCTTAACTAATACTAATTGTCCAATTTCTAAGTTCTGAGATTCTTTTCATTTTTGTTTAGATTGCTGTTGTAGGTGTAGGTGTGCAAATATTCTGCTGACTATTTTTTCTAAAAATGCTGTTTTATTGCTTCTAATTGTTGCTATCTTCACAATCGATTGATCTTAATTTCTATTAAAAAATATTGTGAAATTGCTACTAGTGCATCCTCTATTAGAAGATGTTCTGGAGTAAAGTATTTCAAGTCATTCACGTCGTTTGATAAAGGGGTTAAACATTCAGTAATAAAATCACTATGTTTTGATAACAAATCACACAAAAACACAAATATAATCTTTTTTTATTCGTTTCTGCCTTATTGTTCCTTCCTTTATTTGAATTGGCCCGCAGTAATCAATTCTGGTTCAAAGAAAATGTATGCTTGGAGTAACTCTGTTTTGAAGAAGATTACCCATTAATAGCCTGGAAGCTATTGGATTATTTTGAAAGCAGATGATGCATTTTTGAAGCTGTGATTGTACTACCAAGCGTCTGCATATTGACCAATATTTTCTGCGATAAGATTAGTTCAATTTATCCATGACAAATTCTGAGGTGCTCTGCTTGAATTATCAAATTGGTAAATGGATATTTCTTTGGAACTAGTGCCGGGTGTTTATAATCCTCTTATAGTTCTGCGTTTTTTAAACGTTTTCCTACTCTCTTGTCCAGAAATGGACGTAATGCGTATGAGTTTTTTTTAAATTTTTCTTTGTAAAAGTCTTTTTCTAAACTACTTTAAAAATGTAAGTTCTTCTTTATTTAATATTCCTTTGGTTCTTTGGCTGCTACAGTTTTAATTAGTAGCAAATCGTTGAATCCAACCAATAACCAAGTGATTCGTTCTTTTATATTACAAACAGAGGTCATCGTGATTGTGGTTGAGCCAACTATGCTGGACTAGTAAACCATATTGAGTCTGTAATTATATCAACCAATGTGCTTCTTGAAGCTAAGTCAGCTGAATTATTTGCTGTGGGAACATGTAGCCAATTAAAATTCCCGATATTGTTGAGTTTCTTGAACCCTATTTCCTTGGTTGACGGTTTTGATGACAACCAATATAAAACTATGCAAAGATCCGTCTAATAGTAAATGTCTTTTATTGGCATCCGTAGCGTTTTGGTTGTTTTTTCTAGAAGTTTGCAAAACAAAACTGCTGCGCAAAATTCTAATCGAAGTATTGTTGTACATTTTATTGAAGTTACTTGTGATTTGCTACATACGAGGGACACTGCCAAAGTTTACGGAAAATGTAAAGCAAAACAGAAATTACGTTATTGTTTCTCAAAATATTCTCCTTTTGCATTTGATGAAATCAATTTTCAAAACAATTTAGCCACTCTGAGCGAGGTACCTCCAAAACAAGTGATTTAAATGCTTTGGGTCATTGGGCAATAAATCAGGCAAATATGGGCAAAGTCATTAATTGGATGTTGTTACTGGTCAAAAACTCTACAGTTTGTCGTGTTGAGTGAGCGCTTGCATTGTCATGATGAACAATGATTTGCCGGTTTATGTTGTTCCTGTTAATTTCAGCAATAACTTCCGGCAAACAAATTGAAGTATACCAGTCAGCATTAACTGTGCTTTAATCCTCTAATGCATCAGTTGCAACATGACCCGTTTTTTCCGAAGAAACAAGCAATTGTTCTTTTCGAAACGCTTCGTGAACGCACCACTTTTGTGGGTTTAAGTTCATTTTGAAACACCCATACAGTCAATTTCTGTTTAGTTTCAGGCTCATATGAATATATCCAAGATTCGTTACCTGTTACAATATTATATACCAAATTTGAACGACCCCTTTCGAATTTCTTTAGCATATCCTTGCACCACTTGACACGTGCCTGTTTTTGTTTTTCTTTCAAATTGTGTGGGATGCAACGACTACAAAGCTTCCTGACATGCAAATGATCGTTCAAAATCGTATGTATTTGTTTTGCTGCAATGCCAAATCAAAATAAGTTTGGTATAATTTCAAGAAATCAATCAAAATGATGTATAGATTTTCTAAATTATGAAGATTGTCTAGTTTGGCAATTATTGTTCAATACATAAAACGGAAGAGATACAAGTAGCTCTTGACAATCAATCTCAGACATCATAAGTCCACGTAAAAATGATAAGTCGGCTCTTTTGCGCCTAAGTTCCAGCACTGAAAGATTATATTGCAATGCAATGTGGTTGAAATTGTAGTTTTCAGAAAAAATGCCCAATTTGTACAACAATAATCAAAAAAAATTGTTTTAAACGCGTTTTATATTGCGTATATGAATGGGCACCAAACTGACAAAGCATACTCTAAATGAAAGCGTACCAAAGCACAATAAAGTTGTTTGATTGTGCTTCGAAATAGGTCAGTAGACATTCTATAAACAAATCTTAACGTTTTCATAGCACGGTTACACATATAGTTAATATGCTCCACAAATGTTAGCATTGGGTCAAAAATTACTCCCAAATTCTTTATTTGTGTAACATGATCCAATACTTTATTGTCAATAGTACAAGAGACAAAGAATTAATAGAATAAGAAAGATCATTAATAAACAGAATTGGTCCACAATGAAATCCTTGAGGAACACCAGATGAAACAATAATTGGTTGTGATAAAAAGTTATTAATTTTTACACACTGAGTACGATTTTCTAAAGCCCGAAGCTTTGCAATCAAAATTCTATGGGTTAACGCAATCAAAAGTTTTTGAAAAAATTGTGTAAATAGAATCAATTTGAACTTTTGATTCAAAGATAGGTAAAACGACCTTTACAAAACCCATGTTGCTATTCCACTATAATGCTTTTGCAAAACAAAATTTTGCAACATAAACAAATATAAAATTTACAAAGTAGTAAGTTAGACTATATTAAAACTATTGTTAAACAACAGTTTTACCAAAAGTTATAAAATTTACAAAAATTAAATTAAATAAGAAATTCAGAAAAATGGGATTTTAACTTTTTTTGCTACGGCATTAATGTTGATTCAAAATATAGCAATTTGCGTTTATTTGAAATGAACACTAACGTAGGCTACAGCTGTATCAATTCCACAGAAAACTAAAAATTTCTTACAATCATTGTGAACACTTATATTGATAGTCTTTCATTTAAAACGGTACCCTTTATAGGGAGGAAAATCGGTACGACTTAGACCAAATTGATTGAACTCTCCGGTAAACTAATCAAATAATGTTTTTTCGGTTAGTTAAGCTTCTCCAGACATTTCTAATTGGTCTTAAAATTGAAAATTGGAGAACAACGAGCGGAAAAGCCTAATCTTCACGGTTTATAGTGTTTTTAAGGCGTCTAAATTGTAATTTTTTTTTTAGTTTTTAACTTATAGCCTATAAAAAATAATTTATTTCTTAACACCCAAATAAAAAAGCATGTTTTACCATTTTAGATTAATCCAGTTTAAAAATTAAAGGAAAAATACCTATGCATAAAACGCAAGAATTGTAAAAACTTTACTAATAAATAAATATAAACCGACGGTCTTCGATCTTTCCGAGACAGATAATCGATTAACACACTCGACCTTATCAAATAACCAAAGCACATTACGGAAACTTATTATTAATTCAGTATTATAAATTTATCACGCAATAAAAAAAATCAATATTAAAATATAAAACCATTTATTGGTTATTGAATAAATTACTCGGTCTATTATTTTCTAGATCAATGTTACAAATCGTCGGACAGCCTTACTCCACAAGTCGGTAGATTTTGCAACGTGATTTTCATGTTTCATTTAACACACATCGCCAATGATAACTTGTTTCTGGTACGTGTATCCGTACATTAAATGAACTCATTAATAATTTTCTTCGGCGTGAATAATTAATCTGACCTGCAAATTCACGTCAGGCGAATAATTGATGTAGAACAAGTCAAATGGCACACGCCGAACCTACTTATGCATGTTAAATACAATCTGTTGTATTTGTATTAATAATAGTCAATTTCAATAGTTAACAAATCTGAAACTTTTAATTTATTGTGCATTTTATAGCTATTGATCTTAGTTGCTTCGATGGCACTTAAAGTAAACTTAACATAATATTACAAATTGCACTAAAGTTGCTTTAATTAAACTACTCAATAACACGGGTAAGTTTTGCAACTTGTTGGAAGGGGTTGATTGAATTTTTTTTAATAAAAGATCATATTTAGAAAAACTTATTCAGTATGATAGAAATAGATAAAATTGTAATTGAACTAAAGAATTATTAATAACTATTATTAATCAATTAATATATTTGTACAGCTAGATCCGAATAGAAAATCTCTTAATTAACCTCTACATTTTGTAAAAAAGCAGTAGCCTTAATAGCCTGCTAAACTCAATAATAACGCGCAGGGATTAACTGTTTTTAATTTTAATAACGCAATTAAATGTAGATTAAACTTGCGCTCTTTAAATTAATGAAATTTGATCTAACGGGTTAAAAAAATTTATTCAAATATTTTTTTCTGCATATCTCTACCATCCACTAGTCGGATTATAATAAAAATATGCAAACTCAAAGCTTTATTTATTATTTAATTTGTCAAATCTTCATCTCCATGTAACTATTAATATAACGATATCGATTACAAATAATAATTAATTTGCAGACTTAAATATTCAGAGACAGAATTAATCTGTAAAAGGCAATCGTCTGTTCGTTGCCCCTTTGTCCAGACTGCAATAAATTAGTGCTAAGTAATTCTTGATGGTGCATCTCTCCTGCTGCTGGTTTCTTTTATGCATGATTAACCGACAGAAAAAAGTGTCAAGTCACATCAGTGAAAGTAATCCGGGAAACTTTGCCACTGATTAAACAGGCGTCGGAAATTACAATTAATTCATCTATCAAATATAAATCAGTTAAACCGAATCTTCAATTATTAATTAATTAAGATGAGTCAATTTATTATATATTTTCATTTTTTCCTTTCTTCTTGATGAATTGCTTTGTTTTTTTCTTTCGCCACACTCGCTTGCACTTGAAATGCATTTACAACGATTATTAGAACATAACTGCACTTATTAATCATAATTATTTGAAGTAAAGGTAGGTGGAGAGCAAAAAATAATTATTATTATAAGTAACTGTTGTATCGCGCGGCATTAATCGCCAAAAGTGAGAGTGAATATAAAAGAGAAATATATTCAGATTTCTCCGCAACCGTAAATTAATATCGTGATTAGCAAATAGTATTTGATTTCTGCAAGTGGATATCTGGTTTGATTGAAAAGTCAAATAATCAATTAAATAAATGAGATTAGTGGATATGTTTCTGATTAGATGGAATTAATGGTGATAATATTGAGTGTTGCTAAAAATTGATTTGTATTGTTAATAATAGATAAAATATTAATCAATGATTTGATTTTTAGTTTTGATATATTGTTTGGTGCTCTTACATTTGCGATACAAAATATTGTGTCTGTAAACAAACTCTGATATTTATCTTTTTGCTATCTGATATGTTTATTTATACGTTTTTTTTATACATTTCTAATCTCTGCAAGATAGTTTATGCACACAACTAAAGATTTAGTAATATTACATAAAAAAATTGTATCTAGAATATTGTTTTTAAATATTAATAAATTAGATTAAAAAAATTAATAAATTGCCAAATGCATTAAAATGTAAATACAAATTACCACTTTCGGCATTATTTGGCGCTGTATTCATTACAAAATATATATATTTATAGCTTTGTTTAATGTTTTATATTCATTATATGCATAGATTGATTCCATTTATTTAGTTTCACAAGATTTAAGTTTAAATGTTTTTTTGATATACATAATACCTGGACATACAAAATTTTATAAGAATTTAATGAGTTTTTATAATTTACATAGGAACCGTATTAAGTTTTTGAGTAAAACGCAAAAGTTTGTCAAAAACATGTATTTTATTACATTTTTTTCTGTTTTGCCAATTTTTTTTCTAAATTTGACTTTTATAAAAAATGATTTTTAAATTTATCCTAAAAAATTTTGCGCCAGCTCTCCTTTATTGAATATTTTTTTGGGTTCTACAAACTATTATTGGTAATATTAATTTTAATCTTTAGATTTACGTTAGTCATCCAGACTATAGAAATGGTTTTGTCTAGTCTAGTTCTGTTTACGTTTTGTACAAAGCAATTATAAAAACGACAGAAAATAGAGCTAAACAGAAAAACGATCAAGATAATATAGAGTTACTTTACAGAGTGAAAACTTAGTGATTAAGAAAGGAAAACTTAAACTACACTAGCAACAAACTACTGAAACTTATTATACAATAAGGGCATTTTCGGACGATGTAGCACTAGACGTAGACATAGAAATATTAACATAAAAACTAAAGCTGGCAATACGTATGATACAGATATAGATGAGAAGTAAGGTTTTAAAATCAGCAACACAAAAAACAGAGGCAATTGACTAAGAAGACTAATAAAGGAGAAAAAAATCAAATACCTAAAGCAAAGGGTTGGAACAAACAGGTTAAGAAAGCAGTCAGGAGAACAAAGCAAATATAAAGAAACAAGGAAGGTCCACGTGAAAAAGTCAGAAGACTATTAGAAGAAGCTACGAGAACAAAAAAAAAGGCAATAGTGGTAATCGCGGCAATACTTCCCGCGGATTTAATGATAGAAGATAAGCTAGAAGAAAAAACTACTTTAAAAACAGTAAAAAGATAGCAAAGATAAGTGCAACTAAGAAAACGATGAAAATATGGCAAAAACAAAACAAATACTGACCAAACACGGAGCATTTGGAAAATACTTGCAAAAAATAATAAAAAAAACAAAAATCCGACTGCAAAAAAAAACTTTAAAATAATCAAAAAGTACAAAAATCCGGTTATAAAATGCCAAAATTAATAAAAAGTACTAACAAAAAAGATAAAAATTTAGCAATAAAACGTCAAAATTAATCAAAAAGATCAAAACTTTAATTGTATAAATAAAAATTAATCAAACCAAGCATGAAAATAATTATAAAATAAAAAAATTATTAAAAATGAACAAAAAACATCAAAATTAGCCAAATCAGGCTTCAAAGTGAACAAAAACTACGAAAATACGGCCTTAAAATGCTAAATCTAATCAAAAAGTACAAAAAAATGGTGAAAAACTTAAATACAACAAAAAAATCGAGTGCAAAATCAAAAACTTTGGCAATTTTTTTAGGTTGAAAATTAAAAAAAACAAAAATTTGGCTATAATTTGCAAAAATTAATCAAAAAGTACAAAAAATTGGTTAAAAAATATCAAAACTCAACAATAAAATGAAAAAAATATTAAAAAAAAAAAAAACTCTAATTGTGCAAATATAATAGTCATAATTTGACTTTAGAATAAGCAAAAATTAAGCTTTAAAATGCAAAAACAGATGAAATAATACAAAAATCCGGCCATAAGATTGAAAAATTGATTAAAAAGTTTTAAAAAATGGTCAAAAACTACCAAAATTCAGCAATAAAATGAAAAAATTGATCAAAAATAATAAAAATACAAAAATCAAAGTTTCAAAATAAACCAAAAATACATAATTCTGGTTAAAAAATGTAATATTAATACCAAAATTAAGCAAGAAAATGTTAAATTTGATAAAAAAAAAAACATAAACACGGCAATAAAAATCAAAAATAGCAAAATCAAACTTCAAAATAAAGAAAAAACAGATCAATCCGCCCATAAAATGTCAAAATTAATTTAAAAAAAACGGATGAACAGTACCAAAAATTAGCAATACATAAGAAAATTGATAAAAAAACAATTGAAAAAAAAAACGCTTTAAAAGAGCAACATTCTGTTTATAAAATGTCAAAAATCCTGTATTCAACTTTCCAACACCAAAATCCGGCCATAAACTGTTGAAAAATGCAAAATTTATTTCATGTAATGTCAAAAATAGCAAAATTCGGTTACAAAATATAAAAATATTGTCAGAAATCACAAAACCTTAGTCATTAACTGTTAAAAAAGTGCAAAATTCTGTTTAAATAAAGTTAAAAAAGAAAAATGAAGTCATAAAACGTTAAAATATTTTCAGATAGAATCAAAATCTGACCAAAAACGGATAAAAACATCAAATTTGAAACATCAAAATATTGTCAGAAAGCACCAAAATCTGTTAAAAATGCACCATTTTATTTATGGAAAGTCAAAAATGTAAAATTCTGCCATGAAATATCAAAATGTTTCCAAATAAAACAAAAATCAGCCCAAAGACGGTTTGAAAGTGCAAAATTCTGTTCATAAAATGTCAAAAATAGCAAAATCCAACCTCAAAATTCCCAACAAATGTCAGAAAGCACTAAAATCCGGCCAAAATGCTTGAAAAGAGCACATTCTGTTCATAAAATGTCAAAAATCCGGCATTCAATTTTCGAAAAACAAAATCCGGCCATAAACAGTTGAAAAGTGCAAAATTTATTTCATAAATAGTCAAAAATTGCAAAATCCGATCACAAAATATGAAAATATTGTCAAAAATCACAAAAATGTTGTCATTAACTGTTAAAAAGTGCAAAATTCTGTTCAAAAAAAGTTAAAAATAGTTAAATCTGGTCATTAAACTTTAAATTTATTTCAGAAAGAATCAAAATCCAACCAAAAACAGACTAAGAGTCCACAATTTTCTTCATAAAATGTCAAAAATAGCAAATTCCGTTCTTAAAACATCAAAAAATTGTTAGTAAATAACAAAATTCGGTCAGAAACTATTAAAAATGTAAGAATTTAAATAAAATCCCAAAAATCCGGCCATAAACAAATTAAATTTACTAAAACTGACATAGTTGGCTTAGCAAAAATTTCTCTTTCAAATTAACTAGAACATCTTGTTAGCAAAATATTACATTTATAAAATTTCTTGATATTTTGTAAAATTTAGAAAATATTTTGAAACTTGCAAATTAAATTTACTAAAAATGACATAGTCGGCTTAGTTTTTGAGCAAAATCTCTCAAACTTTTAAATTAACTAGAACATCTTGTTTGCAAAAAATTACATTTATAAAATTTCTGGATATTTTGTAAAATTTAGAAAATATTTTGAAATTTGCAAATTAAATTTACTAAAATTGACGTAGTTGGCTTAGTTTTTGAGCAAAGTTTCTCAAACTCTCAAATTAACTAGAGTATATTGTTTGCAAAAAAATAAATTTATAAAATTTCTTAATATTTTGTAAAATTTAGAAAAAAATTAGAAATTTGCAAATTAATTTTATGAAAACTGACATAGTTGGCTTAATTTTTGAGCAAAGTTTCTCAAACTTTCAAATTAACTAGAACATATTGTTTTCATAATTTTTCATATTTTGTGAAATTTTGTAAAAAAATTCGGCCATAAAATGATAAAATTGATAAAAAAGTACAAAAAATCGGTAAATTACAACCAACTTTAGCAATAAAATGTAAGAATTGATCAAAAATTTGGCTGTAAAAATCTAAAACAAACAAATTAAGTTTTAGAATAAACAAAAACTACAAAAATCCGACCATGACATGCCAAAATTAATTAAAAATCAGTCCAAAAGCACCAAAACTCAATAATAAAGAGTTAAAATTGATCAAATAAAACAAAAATCCAAGTGTAAAAATAAAAACTTGATATTCAAAAATTAATCAAAAATATTAAAAATTTGGTTGCAAAAAACAATATTTGCTAAATTAAGTTTTAAAATAAATCAAAAATCTAAAAATCCAGCCATAAAATGCTAAAACCAATTAAAAAGTACAAACAAAGAAAGTACTAAAATTCAGCAATAAAATGCAATAATTAATAAAAAAGAACAAAAATCCGACTGTGAAAAGCAAAAATAGCTTACAATAAAATGTAATAACTCATTAAAAAAAAAAAATTTGCTTGTTAACATCAAAAACAAGCAAAATGTTCAAAAATCCATAACAAAATGCAAAAATTATAATCATAAGTTACAATAAAGTTGATATAAAAAACTGTTTTGTTTTTTAGAAATGGATGGTAACTATTTCGTCAACAAACAAAATATCTTAACCGATGTAATGACCTACAATAGTGAAAACATTGTAGCAGGAAATTTATTTTGTTTAATTTATTTATTTATCGTCGGTTTATTTTTGTTGCCAAAGCTAATCACCGATGCCAGAAATTAAACATACTATATCTGAGAAGTTTGCCTCAAATTCAGAAATTTTGACCCAAATTATTAGGATTTAACGTGCACGCAACATCGAGGTAGTACACGAAACCTACTAAAGGCACAACACATTTTTTCTTAACCAGATAGGGGACTTTTGATTAAACCTAGCAAAAAACATCATCTACTTTACTTGCGTTTTGGCTGTTATGGTACTATTAGTTTCAACTAACAAAAATTTGAGGGGCGCAAAAGCTGTAAATTCAAACAAACGTCGCATTTTATCTTTTTTTAGACAAACATTAAACATTTGTACCAATATTTTGCTATATATTAAAACAAATATTTAAAAACTTTTACACTCAAAAATAAGCTAAAAACACTAGCAAAAATTGTTCTTGTTGCGCTCACAAAATAATCTACATCTTTTTATTTTTTTCTCAGTTCTATATGTGATCCGGATGTTAGTAACCATCTAGGCAATAATTATTTTATTAAAGCATTCCAAAGTGTAAAACCATTATTAAGCTTAATGGTGTTGTTGAAATAAATAAATGGATTTAATGATTGCTAGCCTTTTAGATAAAACAATATTGATATTGTATAAAACATGATAATTATATAATAATTACTTTATTTACAGCTGTGCAAAAAACTTTAGTGATAATCGTGTAAAATCAGTTTTTTAAATTGTTTAGCCACGATATTTTTTATCTTCTATCTGCAACTTTTTCATGCATCTGTTTTTACATCTAGAAAGAATTATAGTTGCGTTTAGATTAAGAAGCTTTAAGGGGGGAGAATTATTGCGCTATTATAAGGGTTTACAGCATCCAACTCCGCAAGAAAACGCCTGAATATAATTGAATAAAATTTTCACACATTGAAGAAGAAAGTCCAATCTGTGTCTTCAAACTTGTAGAAATTAGATGCAATAAGTCGTTTCTTTGCTTCAAATCTTTATCTAAAAACATGAAGACATATAATATTGTATGTAGTTCAACATATAAAAAAAGTAATGACTAAAATCTTATCGTTTGGATATTGAGTTGGTTGGCGTTTTGTCCTATAAGAACCAATTTTAATTTAAAAACGGCGCTGTACTTGTTAATATTTTACTAAAGAGAAAAGTTTACTGATATTCTCGTAGATGTGATAGGATTTAATATTTTTCCATAACAATACTACTAGTGGCACCACAACAGGACGGGGCGACTAACTCGGCAATTCTCTAGCGTTAAAACCCAATAACGCTTTTCAAGATGAAGCAACTACTTCCAGTTGCTTACCTATAGACTTATACTAAATTTTTATTAATTTATTTTTCCACAAGGTTGCTTTTCAACTAATTCTAGATCATTAGTTTCAAAAATGAAACCATATATTTGAAGTTTCTTTCTCTATCTTAAAGGTATAACATTCTAAATTTTTATCATTTTTATTTAGTTTAGAGCTTATTAGTCCTTACTCAAAGTGTTTGCGCGCACTCTATATTATGATTTTTTATTTGGCTATCTTATTAGTATTGATTCCACAATGCTTAAAAATATAAGAGTAAAAGTAAAAATTTAACGTTCTCTACCAAAATAAGCATAATAGTTTTAACATGCACACAAATATCAAAGAAATTACTTAAACAAATAAATGAAAACAATTAGGAATATTGAAAGATTTGAATCGTAAACTAATACTTAGTGTATAGAAATACATTGCTAACTAATAAATACGGAGATACAAAACCAATCATTCGGATAGAGAAAGTACTACTCAATCAAACTATGGAAAGCAAAACGGGACCAGATGAGATTTTTATCAAATTAATCAAACTTTTAGGTAAATATGCAATTAATACTTTACACTATATAAACCACTGATTTCATACCCCGAGATTATCTCCATTTGACTTTATAACCATGCCAAAGAAGAAAAATACTTCAGAATGCTTTAAATATAGAACAATTAGCTTGATGATCTATAAGTTTAAACTTTTAGTAAAAGTTATCCACAACAGAATCTATAAAACACTAGAAAAAAACAAAAAGGATACTCAGTTTAGGTTCAGAAATAGATTTGGAACAAGATTAATCTTATATGGAATAAATGTATTAATCCAGAAATGTTTAAATATAAATGTTCACCTATACATTTGCTTTCAGGTTTTGAAAAAGCGTTTGATAATATTTGCCCTCAAAAACTATTCGAGTTCCTTTTGAAAAAAAAACCTGGACATCAAACCAAACAGCAAGCATCAGAGTAGATAACAAAACTAGCAATAATGACGTGTCTGCCTTTATTCAACTTAAACAGCAAAAAAAATTTTAGAAAAATCCTAGAACAAGAGAAAACAGAAGTAGTTATAAATGGCAAAATATTAAATAACATTTGATATATCAATGATACGGTTATTTTGACCACTAACATAGAAGACTTTTAATGACTTGTAATACGTACCAATACAGTATGCAATAAATAAAGTATTGAACCTAAAGAAAACAAAACTTATGGCGATTTAAGATAACAACAACATTGTTGACAGAATGAAAATTTTTAACACCAATATTGAAAGAATAGACACCTATAAATACTTTGACACTTGGATAAGCAACGACACAGACCAAACCAGATAATTAAAAACAAGAATAGAGATAGAGATAGCAAGAAATGCTTTTACACAAATGAATACATTCTTCAATAACAGACATCAATTTCTAAATCTCAGAGTAAAGATGTTTTGTTGTGTCTTCAAATGATTAAGATACAGTTTTTTGAGATGTGGTGCTACAGACAAATATTGAAAATATCCTAGGCAGATCATCTGACAAGATAGAGAAGGAATGTAAAGTCTTTTCTAGTATTAAAATTAGGAAATTAAAATACCTTGGACATATATAGCTAGGAGACCAAAATACACAAGTCTTTAGATTATAATGGAGGGAAAAATAAAAAATAAAATTGAAATGTAAAAAATGTAAAACTTTGTGACTTGGAAGTTTGCGCAATTGGTACGGATGCAGTATTTAAAATTATTTAGAACCGCAGCGAACAAAGAGAAGATAGCATTGGTGATTGTAGTATTTTTGAAAAAGCACTTACATTACAATATTTATTTTAACTACTTTCTATTAGTATTGTTGTGGGCTTTACAAAAAAACACTCCTTTTGGTTATTACATCTTTTATCTTTAAAAGTACTTGGTTTTAAAATGCTGCAACAAAAAAAGGTAGCTCCATTATCTCTTTACTGAAGTGCAACCGTGCACTATGCAACACATTCCTAGCACCTTCTACCAGATTGTAGAATAAACTTTATTTACCACTTTCAAAAATATTAAAAGTCATCAGCACGCTATTATTAAATACTATTCTAACCAATCTTAGAATTTAAGGTTTGTTTCAGCATTTATTTAAAACAGTTTTTGAACTGTCCAAACATGCACACAAACAAAATAAAGAAATTAATTTGGCAATCTTTAATGCACCATATTTTCTTTATGTGCATAACTTACTAGGACAATTTTAAAACTATTGATTTGAGTACTTAAATTTTAGAAAATTTTAAAATTTAATAGAAATTGGTCAAAAACTTTTAACTTTTAGAAGAACATAACACATTTTAAAACAGTGAATAGTGCTGTTGCCAAAAAAAATGCAATTGAAGGCATTTTTTGAAAAAAAACCACTAATTTTTTGAGTAGAGAACCTTTATTCAAAATATTACGTTAAAAAAATAAGGAGCTGCACAAAGTTTGCATGTTTTGTAGTTTTTGTTATTTTAAGTGTTTCGAATAAGCAATTTTTAATAATTTATAGTCAAAAAATTGTTTTTTGAACTAATAAATTTTTAAAAAAAGAATTTTATGCAAAAATGTTGTAACTTACAAAAAATTAGTTTTCTTAATTTTTGTTGTTTTTTTAACACAATAAATAGGAGGTTTTGTGCATTTTATGCAATAAGTGGAATTTGTGAAAATGCTTTTTATATCATCACCTTCTTGTACCTTAATGACTCTCTCAGTCCATCTGTTAGTGCTTTTAGCTGCAGGAAGATGGCAGGTGGTAGTAACTTTTAATTTCTTTTTAACAACACTAGGGCGGGTGGGCGGGAACACATTTTAAAACTACCAGTCCAATTTTTATGAACTATGTTCCCGCCCGCCCGCCCAAGTGTTTGTTATTAAGAAATTAGTTACGTCATCACTTTCTTGTACTTTAATGACTTCTCTCAGTCCTTCTGTTAAGGTTTTTAGCTGCAGAAGGACAGCAAATGGTATTATCTTTCAACTTCTTTATGACAAACACTTGGGCGGGCGGGCGGGCGGACATCTTTCAGTCCTTCTGTTAGAGGTTTTAGCTGCAAAAACACGCCAAGTAGTGATAACTTTCAATTTCTTTATGACAAACACTCGGGCGGGTGAGCGGGAACACAAATTAAACTACTGGTCTAGTTTTTCTGAACTGTGTTCTCGCCCGCCTGCCCAAGTATTTGTTATCAAAAAATTGTACTTTAATGACTTCTCTCAGTTCTTCTGTTAGGGTTTATAGCTGCAGGAACACGGCAGGTGGTGGTAACTTTCAATTTCTTTAGAACAAACACTCAGGCGGGTGGGCGGGAACATAAATTGAAACCATCGTTTATTTTTACTGTGTTCCCGCCCGCCCGCCCAAGAGTTTGTTATCAAAAAATTGGTTACGTCATCACTCTCTTGTTCCTTAATGACTTCTCTCAGTCTTTCTGTTAGGGTTTTTAGCTGCAGGAACACGGCAGGTGGTGGCAACTTCTAATTTGTTTATGACAAACACTAGGGCGGGTGGGCGGGAACACAGTTTAAGACCACTAGTCCAATTTTTCTGAACTATGTTCCCGCCCGCTCTCTTAAGTGTTTGTTATTAAGAAATTGGTTACGTAATTACTCTCTTGTACTTTAACCACTTTTGTCAGTTTCTCTGTTAGATTGTTTAGCTGCAGGAACACGGCAGTTAGTGGTAACTTCAATTTTCTATAACTTGATCAAATGTTTCTAAAAACTTCTCAGGAGTTTCTAGAGTTGATCAAAAGTTTATAAAATTTTTAAAAAGTTTCTAGAGTTGGTTGGAACTCTTTATAAGTTTCTAGAGTTTAATAAATGGTTTCTAATTTTGGTAATAAAAATTTAGAACGTTTTTTAAATTTTTACTCTGATAAATTGTTTTAAAATGTTTTTTAAGAGTTACTAGAGTTGATAAAAGATTTCTAGAACATTTCAGGAAATTTTAAAACTTAGTTTTAGAATGTGTTAGGAGTTTCTAGAAAGTGAAAGCCTTTTGGAGTTGGTTTCTTTTTTATCTTGCACGTCTTTTCTGCATCAGCAACTTTGTTATTATTACATCTTGTTGTTCAGAAAGGTGGAACCAACTACGGATCGGTAGCGGTGTGCTCCGTTATGGTCCTTCTTATAGTGTGCTCGTGATTTTGCTTTGGGTATTAGCTACTATGTTCACTTACCAGTTTTGTCTTTTTGGCATCATTATCTGTTATAGTTATTGAGTTTCATAGTTAGTCGGACTATATGCTACATGTTTTGGTAGTGTACGCCAACAGGTGTTACATTGGGTTAAATTAGTTGAAGAAAAGAGTTTGGGTAATTTGCTATTAAGTTATGATACTATTCCGTAGTTAGGATATTTGAGCTTTCTCAACGTTTTGAAATAAACGTATTGAGTGAGGTGGTTGATGCTTAGGCCCTTCTGCTCTACAGACCCTTGCTTATAAGTAGGTCCACCACTGTCTTGATCTTGAGATTTTATTAGGTAAAGTTGGATCAGATTATGTGTCCAAGAACCAATCGATTAACTTAAGACAGTCAACTTGTAATAGTGAGCCGTTTTCTGTTAATTCTTTCTTTATATAGATGCAGCGCCTACAGATCGGTGTTACAAAAGTCAATAGTGGTAACTGCGAAAACACCTCCCGTGGATATGATCATAGAAGAGAAGCTAGAAAAAAAACTACGTGAAAAAAACAGTAAAAATATAGCAAAAATAAGTGCAACTATGAAAACAATGAAAAGATGACAAATACAAAACAAATACTGACCAAGCACGAAGCATTTGGAAAGGAAGTACTAGCAAAAAATAATAAAAAAACAAAAATCCGACTGCAAAAAAAAACTTTAAAATAATCAAAAAGTACAAAAATCCGGCTATAAAATGCTAAAATTATTAAAAAGTACTAACAAACGGTCAAAAAAGATAAAAATTTAGCTATAAAACGTCAAAATTAATCAAAAAGATTCAAACTTTGATTGTATAAATAAAAATTAATCAAACCAAGCATGAAAATAATCATAAAATAGAAAAATTATTAAAAATAAACAAAAAACATCAAAACTAGCCAAATCAGGCTTTAAAATGAACAAAAACTACAAAAATACGGCCTTAAAATGCCAAATTTAATCAAAAAGTACAAAAAATTGTCAAAAACTTAAATACAACAAAAAAATCAAGTGCAAAATCAAAAACTTTGGTCATTTTTTTAGGTTGAAAATAAATAAAACAAAAATTTGGCTATAATTTGCGAAAATTATTCAAAAAATTGGTTAAAAAATACCAAAACTCAACAATAAAATGTAAAAAATATTTGAAAAAAAGAAAACTTTAATTGTGCAAATATAATAGTCAAATTAAGCTTTAGAATAAGCAAAAATTAAGCTTTAAAATGCAAAAACTGATTAAATAAAACAAAAATCCGGCCATAAAATTCAAAAATTGATCAAAAAGTTAAAAAAAATGGTCAAAAACTACAAAAATTTAGCAATAAAATGTAAAAATTGATCAAAAATAATAAAAATACAAAAATCAAAGTTTCAAAATAAACCAAAAATATATAAATCCGGTTAAAAAATGTAATATTAATTCCAAAATTAAGCAAGAAAATGTTAAATTTGATAAAAAAAAACATAAAAACGGCAATAAAAATCAAAAATAACAAAATCAAACTTCAAAATAAAGTAAAAACAGATCAATCCGCCCATAAAATGTCAAAATTAATTAAAAAAAAAACGGATGAACAGTACCAAAAATTAGCAATACATAAGAAAATTGATAAAAAAACAATTGAAAAAAAAAAACGCTTTAAAAGAGCAACATTCTGTTCATAAAATGTCAAAAATCCTGTATTCAATTTTCCAACACCAAAATCCGGCCATAAACTGTTGTAAAGAGCAAAATTTATTTCAAGTAATGTCAAAAATTGCAAAATTCACAAAACCTTAGTCATTAACTGTTAAAAAAGTGCAAAATTTTGTTTAAATAAAGTTAAAAAAGAAAAATGAAGTCATAAAACGTTAAAATATTTTCAGGTAGAATCAAAATCTGACCAAAAACGGATAAAAAGTTCAAAACTTTCTTCATAAAATGTCAAAAATTGCTAATTCCGTCCTTGAATAAGCAAAAATGTATCAAAAAGTTTCAAAATCCAGTTATAAACTGCCAAAAAGTGCAAAATTCTATTCATATAACGTTAAAAACAGCAAAATCAGATCTTGAAACATCAAAATATTGTCAGAAAGCGCCAAAATCTGTTAAAAATGCACCATTCTATTTATGAAAAGTCAAAAATGTAAAATTCTGCCATGAAATATCAAAATGTTTCCAAATAAAACAAAAATCAGCCCAAATACGGTTTGAAAGTGCAAAATTCTGTTCATAAAATGTCAAAAATAGCAAAATCCAACCTCAAAATTCCCAACAAATGTCAAAAAGCACTAAAATCCGGCCAAAATGCTTGAAAAGAGCACATTCTGTTCATAAAATGTCAAAAATCCGGCATTCAATTTTTGAAAAACAAAATCCGGCCATAAACAGTTGAAAAGTGCAAAATTTATTTCATAAATAGTCAAAAATTGCAAAATCCAATCACAAAATATGAAAATATTGTCAAAAATCACAAAAATGTTGTCATTAACTGTTAAAAAGTGCAAAATTCTGTTCAAAAAATGTAAGAATTTACATAAAATCCCAAAAATCCGGCCATAAACAAATTAAATTTACTAAAACTGACACAGTTGGCTTAGCAAAAATTTCTCAAACTTTCAAATTAACTAGAACATCTTGTTAGCAAAAAATTACATTTATAAAATTTCTTGATATTATGTAAAATTTAGAAAATATTTTGAAATTTGCAAATTAAATTTACTAAAAATGACATAGTCGGCTTAGTTTTTGAGCAAAGTCTCTCAAACTTTTAAATTAACTAGAACATCTTGTTTGCAAAAAATTACATTTTTAAAATTTCTTGATATTTTGTCAAATTTAGAAAATATTTTGAAATTTGCAAATTAAATTTACTAAAAATGACATAGTCGGCTTAGTTTTTGAGCAAAGTTTCTCAAACTCTCAAATTAACTAGAGTATATTGTTTGCAAAAAAATAAATTTATAAAAATTCTTGATATTTTGTAAAATTTAGAAAAAAATTAGAAATTTGCAAATTAATTTTATGAAAACTGACATAGTTGGCTTAATTTTTGAGCAAAGTTTCTCAAACTTTCAAATTAACTAGAACATATGGTTTGCATAATTTTTCATATTTTGTGAAATTTTGTAAAAAAATTCGGCCATAAAATGATAAAATTGATAAAAAAGTACAAAAAATCGGTAAATTACAACCAACTTTAGCAATAAAATGTAAGAATTGATCAAAAATTTAGCTGTAAAAATCTAAAACAAACAAATTAAGTTTTAGAATAAACAAAAACCGACCATGAAATGCCAAAATTAATTAAAAATCAATCCAAAAGCACCAAAACTCAATAATAAAGTGTAAAAATTGATCAAATAAAACAGAAATTTGGGTGTAAAAATTAAAAACTTGATTTTCAAAAACTAACCGATCAAAAATAATAAAAATCTGGTTGCAAAAAACAATATTAGCTAAATTAAGTTTTAAAATAAATCAAAAATCTAAAAATCCAGCCATAAAATGCTAAAACCAATTAAAAAGTACAAACAAACGGTCAGACAGTACTAAAATTCAGCAATAAAATGCAATAATTAATAAAAAAGAACAATATAGCTAACAATAAAATGTATTAACTCATTAAAAAAAAAAACAAAAATTTGCTTAATAACATCAAAAACAAGCAAAATAGTCAAAAATCCATAACAAAATGCAAAAATTATAATCATAAATTTCAATAAAGTTGATAATAAAAATTGTTTTGTCTTTTAGAAATGGATGGTAATTATTTTGCAAACAAACAAAATCTCTTAACCGATGTAATGACCTACGATAGTGAAAACTTTGTAGCAGGAAACAAAACAATCGAAAACCTTAATGCCGCTAACCTAAGCATTGATGATAAAAACATCAAAATACAAAACGTAGACCAAACAAATTGGATCCAAAAAAACTAAGAAAAAAAATGATGACTATTCTGTCAGGAAAGAATACACAATAATGCAGAACACAATCTAGTAGTAATAATTTATTTAAACTTAATCTAACAATCACATTGGTCTAAAGTCAAGCACAAACAATTTGTTGGTTCTACAAATCTTGCCAGTGTGTCTTCTATGACTATAGTATTTTATGATAACAAATGATAAATTTAAATTGCTGATGTAAGTAGATGGAGTCATTTATCTCATTATTTACACATTAGAGTTTAAATTAGGATAAAAATTCTAATATAAAAAAGTAGTATTTTGATAAATAACCATTTAATGCAGTGTTAGCACAAGTTTATAAATTGTAGGCGGATAGTTTGTGTTGGTGTAACCTAACCAATCTCTTAAATGTTTGTAGTCAGATAATTGGTTATTTCTTACTATTGCAACTGTGGTATACGAAAGGATAAATGTGACTTGTAAAAACATTAAAAAAAAAATTATTAACAAATTCTGTTACAATAAACACTCGGGTATATGGGTGAGCACAAAGTTTATATATTGTAGGCAAGTAGTTTTTGTTCATTCAACTGAGTGAGTGTAAATTATGTAAATAATAATTATGAACATACGAAAAAAGAAATTAATAAAGAATTCTTTGCCTTCAAACAGTTGGGTGAGTGGGCAAAAACAGAATTCATAAAACATAGGCGGGTAGAGCGTGTTGGAGCAACCGGCCTACCCGCCCAAGTGCTTGTGATAAAAAAATATAAAATCACTTTCGGGTTTTTGTGCAACTATGTAATTCAAAAAGATAAATTTTAGTTGTTAAAAATATAATAATGGCAATTCCATTTCAAACGGACCAGAGCTAAGGGGAGGTGCGTTGAGAAACTTGCTTATGTATTTTTTTTTTAGTTTTTATAACTTATTAGTAGTCTTTTGATCGATATATGAGAGTATGAAATCTATAAAAAAAAATTCTACAAGTTTTTTTGACGTTTTTTAACTTAATCACATTTTTTGTTTAAGAACCGCAATTTTAACTCAAAAAAATTAATTTACTAATGAAATCAATCAGAAATTTTCCGTAGAATCCAAATCTGGCGCCATTTTAAGTTTATACTCTGTCTATAAGCCGCTAAAGCCATAAAACCATGTTTTTGTTCTTAGTGGGCTGTGCAAAAAGGAGCATTTTTTTAATTTTTTTTAACCGCCATAGTTGACGAATTTTGATGTAAATTAATTGAAAAATATAAATTTGTTCTGTGTATTTGTGTTTTAAGCGTCTAAAACTTAAAAAATCTGCGCTCAGAGGAACAATACACCAAATATTATTAAAAATTTGAATTCTGGGGACAATTTTACATAGAAAATTGTCAGTGTTGTACTCATCGTCTATAAAAAGTCCATCTAAAAAAAAATGTTTACAAAATTTTTATGCAAAAAATGCGTAAAAAATTAATATTTTTTTTTATTTACAAAAAATATTATAAACACACTAGGGTGTGGTTTAAAACTTTTTTTAACAAATTTTAACAAGCGACAGGCAGATTTATGTTTGAATGCCAAAAATAATAATTTTTTTAAATTTTTGCGCCGATAGATCGAGTCTAAATTTGTGCCGCAGGCGCAAAAACTATCAAACAAAGAGTAAAATGGCCAAAAATTGGTTCAAGCGACAAAAAATGTCTTTGTTAAACTTCTGAAATCAACTTAAAAAAATATAATCCAAATAATCTTTAAAAAAAATAAAAAAAGAAAAATTTTAAGTAAATTTTGAACACATTTTTTTTTCTAGATGGATTTTTCTTTGCCAGATAAGCACGACACTGACTAATCTCTATGTAGAATTGTTTGCAAAACTAATTTTTTTAATAATATTTGGTGTATAGTTTCTCTGAAAACTGTTAAATGTGCATTTGTAAAAGTTTATGTTGAAAAATAGGCTTATTTCTGCTTCTGTTTTTTTGAGTTTTAGACGCTTAAAACCCAAATACACAAAACAAATTTATATTTTCTAATTAATTTACATCAAAACACGTCAACTTTAGCGGTTAAAAAAAATTTAAAAAATGCTTCTATTTGCCCAGCCCACTGAGAACAAAAACATGGTTTTCTGGCTTTTGCGGCTTATAACTATTCAGAGCTTGTTAATGCTATTGTTACTTGCTTACTTAGAAGTTTATATTGATATGTATGAGTCAAATGTACGCAATGAAATTTGCTCAATCTACTGAAAATGTTTTTCTCTACGTAAATTCTGATTATAAGAATCAAACAATCAAAATTTGAAAAAATTAATTCTCCGGATTTTAGAAAATAACATTTTTTTTCAAAATTCTTAAATTTTGAAAATTTTGCCAAACTTTAACAGACAGTTTTTCCTAAAAAAAGATAACGGGTATTTTTTTTTTAAATATAGATAAAAACGTGCTTTTATATGTGCAAAAGATACTTTAAAAAAATCAGGAAATGCCGTGCACTACGCTCCGAGATATCATAGAATGTATTCTGCAGAAATACTTAAAAATTTGAAATTTTTAGAAAAAAATTATAAGGTACTTTTTTCAAAATTGTTCAAAAATTATATAAAAAATATATTTTTGTAAAATTTAATGTCTTTGTCTAATAAAAAATGATATAAACTAGCTCTTACTCTTATTCACTTAATTTCTTACACAAAAAAATAATAAAATTTTATGCACAAAATAGTTTCTGCCCCTCAAAGCAGCATATTTATATTCCCCATAAGCAGCAGTGCGCTGCAAAAATTGCTAGTTGGTTTTTAGGCTTGCGTATAAACTTCATGAGACCCAAAAGCCTGGCGTCAGGGCCGCTTGGTCAGATTAAATTGAGAACTAAAAAAAAATCAATTAAATAATCATCGTGCGTTTGCTCGCAAAATACGTGTAGAGGCAAAGTGGTGCGCATAATCTGTACGTTTATACGGTATATGAAATAAATAGTTATTGCGTAAAATTCAAGCTGTGATATGAGTACCAATTGAGCTGAGCAAATCATAATTGTTTTGATATACCCACAAAACACTTTAAAAACTGTTCTCGTTTAAAATTACATTGCTGTATTACTAACAACTGCATTGCTTCAAATAATAAAAATAGCAGAGCATTTATGTTTATTTATAAACAACAACTAAGAAAGATCTAATTAATGTAAGCAAAATTGCATTGTCTGCAACTGCATCGGAAAGAACAAATAAACTGGGCAAGCCTAATTGTATTACATCCAAATATGTGGCGTCAACATAATTAGAATACAAAGGTCACAAAACTTTGAGTACGCTTGACAAATCCTTAAAATTGAAAATTATTATCTAGGACAAAGTTGATGTGTAGTGTATCTGAAAGGCTTGAATCAAACGTAATGCCTTATTCACAAATAATGTTAACTCTCAAGAACATTTTAGATAAATAGGATTGAATCCACAGTAAGAAGGTGCCATCAACTCCAATACAACGTAATTTTATAATTATTAACTTGTGGTCAACTGTATTAAAAGAAAAATTTAATGTAAACTGAATCTACCTAAAATCTACTTTCGAGCATTAAACTTACATATATAAAAAAAGTTTTGCGTTGATTGAAACAAATTTTTGATACCAGAATGGCAGTCAATTGACAGGTAACTAACTTTTCTGTGTTTAATTTCAAACTAAAGATTTAACGTTCCTTAAGAAATTATTTATAAATCAAGTTTTAAGTTTTTTTTTAATTCAAAGTGCTTCTAATTTTACAGTTCTTTTAAATGTTAAAAACTTTTTTATTGCTTTAGTAACTCTATTATGCCTTAATAGGTGTGCAACATATAAAAAGTAAATTTTATTAACACTTTGTTGACAGATTACAATACAACACTTTTTTGACAGTTTGTGACATTTTTGACAAGTTTTGGCACTTTTTTGACAGTTTTTACAATCTATAACATTTTGTGACAAATTACATCAATTTTTTTTTTATAGTTTGGCAATTTTGACATTTTAAAACACACTTTTGACAGCTTTTATCACATTAATGATAGTTTGTAACAGTTTACTATACTTTTTACAATTTAAGCAATTTTCCTCACTTTTTTGACAATTGCAATATTTTTGACAGTTTGCAATACGTTTTTTACAATCTATAACATTTTTTGACTAATTACATCATTTTTTTAATAGTTTGGAAATTTTGACGTTTTAAAACACACTTTTGACAGCTATTATCACAAAAATGATAGTTTGTAACAGTTTACTATACTTTCTACAATTTAAGCACTTTTCCGCTTTTTTTTACAATTGCAATATTTTTGACAGTTTTCAATACCTTTTTGACAGTTTGCAATACACTTTTGACAGTCTAGCCCACTTTTTTGACACTTTGTAACACTTGCTACACTTATTTAATAGTTTGCAAAAATGTTGACAATTTGTAGCATTTTATTTGCAACATTTTTATGTAGGTTTTAACTTTTTTGCATTATTTCTTTAACAGTTAACACTTTCAAAAAAAAAAACAAAATGTGTTCAGTATTTGTAGCACCATTTTGACAATTTTCAACCTAATTTAAGCAAGTTTTTGTAACGCTTAATTAATAAATTTGTTTTAATTAACTAACCTAACAAACGCTTACTACCCAACCACCACACCAAGCGTTACTTTGTATTAAGTGTGCATTTTATTTACACTTTTGTTATTTATCAGTATAGACAATGATAACTATTATTACTTTATAAAATTGATTATCTAATAAACTCTAAGATAGGCTTTTTTAGTGCCAATAAAAAGTCTTAACAAGAGTACCGGATTTAAATTGGCTGCCATTTTGTTTGTGTGAGTAGTAAGATAATTCATCATGCGATTAAAAGTTAAGGATAAGTATTCAAACAAATTATGTTTAATTATTCTGAAAACGCACTACAAAACTAAGAAAAGTTTTGCAAAAACAGTTCGATATTTAAATAAATTTTTTTGTCGTAATAATGCGCCAAATAACTTGACATTGTGACAGTTTTTAATTAAGACCACGTTTGTTGCTGTCCTGGTTGATCCTTCAAAAACATAGCTGCAGTAAGGAAAAGTGTGGTCAAGAGTTGTGGTTAAGAATTAAACATTACCAAACCTACTCTGCGACAAATTTTAAGAAGAGATTTGCGTACAAGGTTTAATTGACGCAAAAACTCAAGCCACTAAACCATGCGCCACGCCGTGGATTTGTTAAATGGGTGCTAGAGCAGCACCAGATTGTTACGGATTTTTTAAAGATAATAATTTTCTCAGAAGAAGCACATTTTCAACTCAACAGGTACGTAAATATGCTGAACTATTATAATTGGATACTAAAAATTTTTGTGTAAGACTCGAAGAACCTATGTATCAGCCGCGAGTGCGAATGCTGTGCAAAATGTTAGCTAAGTTTTTGTGGCTTCAATTGACCTGCCATGCAAACAATGGTTTTACTTTCTAAGCCATGTCATCTTTTTATTTGGCTATCAAAATTGGCTACCAAGATCGTGAGACCTAAATTTTTTCTTTGAGGGTAGGTTGAAGAGAAGGTGTATGCAAACAAGCCACAAACAGTTAAACACCTTATGAAAGAAATACCATAGCCATAGTTATGCAAAAACGTTATTCAGATAACTGTACACTCGTACGGGTAGTCCGGAACCCCAATACACTCTATTTGTAACACATATACAGTAGGAGTTATGGCTGCGTCCAGAACATCAAACCGTAACGCCACTAAAAATGGACAGTACCTATTTAACCATCTAAACCTATAACATAACTAGCTATCCTAACGCTCTAACTTCTAAACTTTACATTAAATATTTCAAATTAAATAACTAAATTCTACCACTTATCAAATCTATTTAAAATATGATAAAAGAATGCAAAAATAATAATAATAATAATCAACAAAAATCTCATAATTTATCATTATAATTATTTCAACACCGCTAATTAGAGACCCGTTTAAATTACAAAAACTACATCCCATACCATTATAACAACATCCTCTAACCGAAATGAATTATGATTAATTTATGAATTGGAAAGAAATAAATGATTAACTGATATATTGCGGATCTTCGTGCACAAACAAGTAAGAGTATCTTCTTCCCAAACCACCTTGAACTTTGAGTCGTGAGAAAACGTTAAGCAACCGCCGCCGTTCCTAATAATAAATGATTATTACTTATCGTCATTTTTCCTATTGTCCCAACAATGTAATATGTGTTATGCAAAAATATTGTAAACGCGCATAAACATCAAGAACGCACCTCATATGTAAAATCGCATAAAACACGGGATTTGGTAGTTGATTGGGTGCGGTATTTATAATGCATCTAATTACAAACATGCAATCTTGATTAATTATAGTTAGTTTTTAAAACCTTCAGGGATACTAATAAATCCTATTTGTTTGAGTTGCAAAAGTTATTTTATATTTGATGATGTAAAGTTTGGAATGCACCGAGATTGGGTGTTGTGTACGTGCTAAGCATTTAAAATGACGTCGTTGCTCGCTTTTTGGTGTCGCCTTTGTGGTGATAAAACAAGAAATGACACATAAGATTTTAATTGCTTTTAGTGGGATTGCTTTTATTTATTTAAAAGCAGTCTGGGTTTGGGATTTCTTGGTAGTTATATTTAAATCACAATTAGTTATAAGCAGGGGCGGATTGAGAGATTTAATTGGAAACAAAATAATAGCGTAGTTTAATAATATTTTAAGTTTATTATACTGAGTGTCTCATATCGCTTAAGAAAAATTACATCATGTATAAAAAAAAACGACTTTACAAATGAAAAATACTTTATTACTCTAAAGATATTCTTAAAGTTTTAGTATTTTTTTCTGAAAACACAGAAATTGCACATTCAAGTACATCACGACTGCTTTTTAACTTTTATGTGATTCTTCTCGTGTGAAACTATGTTGTATGCAACAAATTATTATTCTCGTCACATTCACTTACATTCAAACGTCTTATTGTTGCGCACTTAAAATACACCGAAATGTGTGTAAAACGTACGCAATAAAACCTGCATCTAATTTGACGACTCGATTGAATTATGGCCCAATATAAAATTGCGATGTTTCTAATGGAGCACTTTACGAGCAATGATTTACTTCGGAATTACCCTTGCAATGTCATTACATTAAATTGTTCACTCCATTACATCTGCAATAACCAAATTTTCAGTAATTAATTGGAAACTAAAACAGCTTTGAAATTATTGATATTGATTACAAATTAAAGCAACCTTCGCGGTTACTTATACCAAATATTGACCACACTGATCTAATTATATAATTTAATTGCAAATGTATTTTTTCCGTAGCATTCTTACCTTCAATAAAGACAAAAATTACGACATGATTTTTGTTAAATATCAAGGTCTTTTATGATTTTACAAAAGAATGCGGTCCAATTTGCATTGCACATTAATCATCGTTTGTTGTGTTTTTTTAATATATGCTGACAATTATTTGAAAATTGGCATACATATTATAAAATAATAAAGTTAGTGAAGCGTGTTTAAATAAATAGTCGTGATCTGCTAGTTTTTACAACGTTATTAAATTTTAATTGGGTTTCTTTTTATTGATATTATTGCATGCGTTTGAAAAGATAGCAAGGATATATTATTTCGACGAAATGTTATAAAGAATAGTTGGAATATCGTTTTAATCAAATAAAATTGTTTGTTAGTTAAATAATCAATATTATAAAGTAATAAAGTTTATATCGTCTATACTGATAAATAACAAAGTGCAAACACTTAATACAATATAACGCTCGGTGTGGTGGTTGAGTAGTAAACCTTTGTTGGGTCAGTTGTTTAAATCAAATTTAATAATTAGACGTTACAAAAACTTGCTTATAAGGCATAATAGAGTGTCTAAAGCCGTATAAAAGTTTTTATACATTATTGGAGAACACATTGCAAAATTTAGAAAAAAATGTAAAGCTTGTATAAGACCAAATTAGTTAAAAACTATCAATAAATTGTATATAAAAGTTGAATCACTATATCCAATTTACAATATTGCATTTTTTTTTCAACACTTTTGACAGTTTTTTGACAGTTTGCAACACTTTTTGACAGTCTGCAATACTTTTTTGATAGAAATGAAACAATCATTACTAAACCTTAAAAATAAAGTGTATATTTAAGCAAACCAGAGCTAAAATTGTCAAAATTACAAATGGGCTCAAACTATTATTATTATTATTAACACTTTTGAAAGTTTACAACAATATTACCTTATTTTTAACAACTAAAAGTAATTTCTCGCATTTTGCTATCCTTTTTAATAGTTTTTAACACTTTTCTGATAGTTTGCAACACACTTTTGACAGTTTGCAGCATTTGTTTGCAATTTATAACTTTATTTGACAGTTTTGTTTTTTTACACTTTTTGGTTTTCTACACTCTTTTCACAGTTTGCTTGTTTTATGTTTGTTACATTTTGTTTGCCATTTCTACATTTTTTGACAATTTACAACACATATTTATTTTTTCTTCAAAAATTAGCATTATCTAAATAGTTTGCAATTTTTTTGTCAGTTTGCACAAGTCGTTTGACAGTTTACAATACTTTTTTGGCAGTTTTGAAAAATTGCCGTATTTTTTTACAGTTTGCATTTTTGCATTTTTTTTTTTGACAATTTACAACATTTTTACTTTTATTCTATAACATTTAACATTCTCAGAACAGTTTACAATAATTTTTTTAACAGTTTGCAATACTTGTTTTTACAGTTTACAACATTTTTGGCAATTTTTTTAAAGTTTGCAATATTTTTTTGGTGTTTATAAATTTATTTAGAGTTTACAACAATTTTCTTGAATAGTTAACATTTTCAGAACTGTTTACAATACTACTAACTACTGACAGTTTTCAATAATCTTCTAAAAGTTTGCAACACTATTGACAATTTTTTGCACTTTTTTGACATTATGCAACATATTTGTGCAGTTAAAAACATTTCTTGACAGTTAACAAAAAAATTGCATATTTTAAAAAAAAATTACATTTTTGAACCACTTTGCAACACTTTTTTGACAGTTTGCAACATTTTTAACAAATTCTAGCATTTTTTGATAGTCTGCGATACTGTTTTTTATATTTTTTTTAGCAATTTGTAACATTTTTGCATATTTTCTTCAATAGTTAACATTTTGATAACAGTTTGTAAAACTTTTTTGAAAGATTCCAATTATTTTATTACTTTGCAACACTTTCTTGACAATTTCCAACGCTTTTTTTAAAGTTTGCAACATTTTTGGCAGTTTTCAGCATTTTTTAGAAGTTTGCAATACTTTTTAAATAGTTTGGAACACTCTTTTGACAGTCTGTAACACTTTTGACAATTTTCAGCATTTTTTTACAGTTTGCAACACTCTTTTTGACAGTTTGCATCAATCTTTTAATAAAAGTTTGTAACACTTTTTTGTGGGTTTTTGATAGTTTGCAACATTTTTTACAGTTTTTAGCACTTTTTACACAGTTTTTGATCATCTTTAAACAATTTTAATTTTTTTTTTAATTTATTACATTTTTGACAGTTTTTATCACATTTTTATAAATTGCAACATTTTTATTGCAATTTATAATTTTTTGTTAAAATTGCACAACAAGTTTGCATATTTTCTTTAATAGTTAACATTTTCAGAATAGTAACAATAGTTTATGATAGTTTGTAGCACATTTTTGACAGATTACAACTTTTTATTAACAGTCTGTAACAAATTTTTGATAGTTTGAAACATTTTTGACAGTTTTTAGCATTTTTACGACAGTTTGCAACAATCTATTCACAGTTTGAAATATTTTTGACAGTTATAATCACTTTTTTTGACAATTTTAACACTTCTCTTTTATTAGTTTGCAACATTTTAGACAGCTTTTAAAGTTTTTAGATTATAGTTTTTTTTTACAGTTTATAATATTTTTTGACAATTCACAACAGTTTTGCATAATTTTTTTTTAACAGTTAACTTTTTTAAAACAGTTTTCAACGTTTTTGACAATTTTTCGTATGTTTTGACAATCTGCACACTGTTTTATACAGTTTACAAAAGTTTTTTTGAAGTTTACATCATTTTTTGACAGTTTGTAACAATTTTTTGCAATTTGTAATTATTTTTTTTTGACAATTAACAACAATTTTATCAATAAATAACATTTCCAAAATATTTTTTACACTTTTTTGCAATTTTATGATAGTTTGCAACATATTTTTGACTGTTTCTAACACGTTTTATCAGGTTGAAACACATTTGACAGTTTTTATTATTTTATTGACAATTTACAATATTTCTTGGCAGTTTATAATAAAGTTTATATAAGTTATAAGTTCAGTACTTTTTTGACATATAAAAAAACTCATTTAATAGTTTGTAACACTCTTTTAACAGTTTGCAATACTTTTGACAGGTTTTAGCACTATTTTAACAATTTAATTTTTTGTTTGTTTATTATCTTTTTACAGTTTCTAACAGTTCATTTTATCCAAACAGTTTGCAACATTTTTTAGACAGTTACAATACTTTTGTAGAGTTTTCAACACTCTTTTGGCACACAAAGATTTTGTAACCTATTCGTAATAGAGAAAAATATTCTCATTCTTATTGTTAACACAAACTGTATCATCTTGTTGTCGTATATTGTTCTTAAATTGTCAAATTAAAATATGTTTTCCCTTAGTTATTATTTATTTACTAGTATTTGAAATACTTTTCAATACATATACAAATACACAACTCTATATTTTATCTAATCACATTTCAGTCAATTATTATATCCCAAAAAGACACTTTGTAATAAAGCTTCACAATCCGTCGCGAAATGGACTCCCCATGTATACAAATTGTTGTTTCCTATTAGCATCCATCATCCGTAAATGGACACTCTATTAATTGTCGGCGTAGAATTTATCACCCAACGACGATTTCAATAATACCCTCACAAACTAATGGAACGTCGGCGACGGCAACCAACAATTTCGTCGTACGTAATCATCCTCGCGGATTATTTTCAACAAACAAGATTGTGTGTGTTGATTTTAAAACAAGTCACGTTTTGCCATTTGCATATCATCTAAGTTTGAAAAATGTAACATTATAACGGACGGTAATTGATCGATCAATCTGGATGCATTTCAGGAAAGGGAGTTGGTCGCTCGATATTATATTTTTTTTTCAGTTAGCACAATAGGTGCGGTGTTTTATATTATGTATTCACAGCGTAACTAAACACCTGAGTTTGCAAACTTGCGGATGGTTAATGGGGCGATTCGAGTAATGTGTTACTTTTGAAATTACCTTGAATCACTTTGTTCTGATTAAAGTTTGTAGATTTACTTTAAGTTATTAATTTTATTTTTTTTTTTACAATCAATATTTTGTTTTCGTTTTCCCATCGGATTAATTGTTAAATACTAATTAAATGCAAAGAAGAGATTGTCTAATCTAATTCATTTCAAATTTCGTCTGGCGCATTATAATTGTTAGCCATAAAAATTCACGCTTTCTATTAGATTCTCAACACTTTTTTCCCTAAACGTACTTTCCACGCCATTGTTCATTAAAAAAGAGCGTAATTGATGCGATTCGATATACCATATCAATAATAATTTTTATGCTTTACTGTTAAAAACATTAGCGATATTTAGTAAAAAAATAAAACTTAAAATAGACAATTTGGCAAATTAATAAATAATTTTGTAGTAGTTGAGTTATTAATTGTTGTAAAACATGCAATAATAAATAAAATATCTATTTTAGTTTTTTTGCGTTATTTAGTTTCAATAAAAGAATAATTATACTTATGATTAAACTGTTTTGGAAATGTTAGCGCGTTAAGAGTAAATTAAAAAACTTCAGTGCCCGCACAGCATTGGAGATTACCATCAAATTTCTTTGGGGGTATATTATTTTTCTATTCCTTATGCTACAAATAAATATGTTATAAACATTACGTACAAAACCACTAATAAGTGACAGATTATACAAAACAAAGTATATAACTTGCACATCATGTTATCATTTTGTATAATTTGCTGCATTTGCCAAAGATTTTTCGTTACATCCTAGTATGTTAAATGTATTCTCCATATACACTGCAGTGTTGACAATCCACGAAATTTGTTAGTAATCATTTGTCTTCAGGCTAGATTACGGTTTGTGCACTAGTCTAGTGCAAAATTATTATGTTTGAGTAGTTGAAATCTTTTGGAAAAATTTTCCAACATAATTGCAGGTAATTTATGTTGTATAGGTTGGGCAGATTTAGGGTGTTGGTGTGGACCTTAGTTAAATAATGATGAAGTTTGTGCAATGTTTTGGTATTGCTAGTTTAGATGTTTATAGCAATAAATAATACTTTGCTCAGCATGGTTTGAAGCGTGTCAAATTTATTCTAGTTTGCACAGATGCGGATGAGTTTACCATTTTATCTCAGATAGTAGTCAAAGTCCGCTCTTTTAGACAAACTTTCTTTGGTCAAAATTTAAATAATTAATTAAAATGTTGATTTATTTGCACGATTCATATAAAAGAGCCGTCTAGAGTCTTAACTTTTAACAAATGGGACTGAGTATGTGTTTGGATTTAACTGTGGCATGCTAATTAGTGGTATTTTATAACGCTAATGGGTTAGTTTACGTGGGTTGTCAATTTGGACGTGACTAGTCGTTCACTTTTTCATGGTTTTTTGGATTTTGCCAAACAAGATAAGGCAATTGATGGTTTTTATTAAGTGTGTGTTTTATGACAAAACGGATTTTTTTCAAAAATAGCAAAATATGCCAAATTATAAAATAAACAAAAGTTCTTATGGTTAGCTATACGGACACCCATTTTTTGTTGCCACGCGTGGACACACAGCAGTTATAAAATTGCTTTTTAATATCAAACTTTTCTTTTCAACAAGTAAGTCAAGTCTATGAGCTAACACAAGACACATTGGAACATATAAATACTACACTGCTACTTGACATTATAATTTAATAAAAATGTCAGAAATAATGTCAAGTTGACAATTTTTTGCTGTTAAAATTATAAAGTAATTTGAGTGCCTACAACACCTACAGTCGTAAATGAATGATTAAACCATGTATTGAATGGAGCACAGAAAAGAAGATAGAAGAAAAAGAAGTTTGAAGCCGATTTAGACCAAAATTAGTATTGTGAAAATTAAAAAGGTTAAGTGGGAGAGCAGACCCAGTCTGAACTTTGCCTTTTTCTATTTATATGATTTGTATGTAATAGAAATAAAGTATATTATTATTAATATTATTATTATTATTATCTACACCGTCAAACTGCAAATTCCGTTAAACGACCACCAAGCTTGCCGTCAACAGTTTGTACGCAGCAACATTTTCTGAAAACTCCAAAGGTACTGGAATTCCACAAACTTTAAGCTTGCACACTTTGTCAAAAATTTTGACAACAGAACCATCGACATGAAAAACACTTAAACTTTTGACTCCAAGGATCACAAATTATTCCTTAGAGGCACTTACAGCCGCTTCGTTACTACTTTTAAAAGCCCATTTTATGACTTTTTTCTGCATTAGCCAGTTGATCTAACCATTTCTTAGTAATGTAATGTTGCAGATCTTTGCATTTTTTATAGATATTTTAATAGACATCAAGGCTTATTAGGAATTCTAACAAATATTTACATTGAGTATTTCCCAAGACTTTAAGCCACAAGTATTCACAGACGCCTAGTCCTCAATGTGATGGTTTTAGCAAGTGTGGTTTTACTTGTTGAAACTCAAAGGTAATTTTATTTTGTTGTTGCTTTTTATGTAATTACTAATATAATATCACATTTTTAAATTTAAAAAAATTGAAGCAGCTTCTATAACTTTTTCCAGTATTATTAACTCAACACTAGTTTAACAACGACAACTTTAAGACAGAACTGGTACCAACTATTGATAGAACCCAATTCTACCCCGACGACTGCCTTGTTTTTTTTTTCTACACTTAAAATTGAGCGTAGAAAAGTTTGAAAAATTGTTATTTGTACGCAAAAAAAATCATTTGACCTTGAAATAAATTCTGTACTGTTTTTATTGTTTACACTATGGCTATTTACTCTAGTTTATTATTGTGATAATAGTTCTTAGTTTTTTTAGATTAGATGTTTGGTGGCATAACTAAAAAGATGAACGCGTTTCATCTTTTTAGTATCAAACCCTGCTCATTACAATATTGCAAGTTTTAGTCTTTAGTATCATTTGCCGGATTAAGATTAGTTCAACAGCGTCTAATTTAATATTTGTTTAATTTTTTTTTTAATGTCGACTTACTTTGCTCCTTAAAGGTCTGGCCGTGAAGCAGCAACGTTGGCAAATTATAACACATATTTGCGTACAAAGTAATTTTAAAAAAATGAGCCGCTTTCTTGAAGCGGGCTGTAGGTTTTTTATTTATATATAATTAATGATGTATTTTATGTAAATTGTTTGTCTACCTAGTGTGAGACTCATACACTAGTGTTTCAAGGTATGCATCATCAGTGTGTTAAGCATCTCACTAGTCGGAAAGACAATTTACTTAAAACTACTGTAACTAATAAACAGTTTATGGTTAGTAATTACCACCTCTTACAAAGTAAATTCAGTTCAATGTTGTTGGTTTAGCAGAAACTTCTTAGTTCTCTTTTGCGTTTCTTTCCGGTTGTTATTATATATTAGTTATTTGTTTTGTGTTTTTAGTATTCGGCGGCGTAGTCTATATTGTGTTGGATGGAAATGTTTTCAAGTCTCTCTTAAATGAAGTTTTTCACATTTTTACGGTTTATTTTTTTGAATCCAATTGTGATTTTGATTTTTTATTGTATCTAAAAATGACAATTGTTTTTTTTTTGGTTTTTGAACAATTGACAGAAAAATAAAAATTTAAAATTTCAGAAAAATATCAACAAAATTTGCCCAAATCATTTTTTATCAAAAAATACATTAGTGTAGGGTGTACATTACGGAGTTTGGGTATGGAACGCTAATAAACAAGGCTCTTTGATGGCAAAAGGGTCTTGTTTTGGGATGTTTTTTAATTTATCTGCATCTATGCCTGCAAGAGTGCGGTATAATGTTTTTTTAATTTTTTTTTCTTATTATGTACAATTTAACTTGCACAGAGTTTTTTTTTTCTCATAGTGTCGTGCTTGCTTTAAACGTAGGCATCTCTCTCGTATGTTTTCTGTGTGCGATAATAGTTCTACACAAACATGTGGGACCTACAGTTTAACGTGGAATCCAAACCACACTTATAGAGGGGTTTACTAGGCAAATACTATGCTGGTTTGTTATTGTCGTGCAAAAAAGACCGCCGCCTTGAAATATATTTGTTTAATTAGATATTGTCGTTGCCTGCTCAACAGTTCTCGCACTAGACCATTGTGCTACGGTTGACACAAAGTTTCTATAATTTTTTAAGAGTAATAATCACATGTTGCAAAAAGTTTTTTAATAGTTTGACCAATTATAATAAAAGAAGAAGAAACTACCGTAGCACAATGGTCTAGTGCGAGGACTGTTGTGCAGGCAGCCCGGGTTTGATTCCAAGCAGCGGTAATATCTAATTTGTCATTATATTTTGATGCGGTCGTGTCCTTCGCAAGGCAATGGCAAACCAGCAAAGTATTTGCTTAGTAAACTCTTCTAGTAGTGTGATTTGGATTCCACGTTAAACTGTAGGTCCCGTATGTTTATGTAGAACTATTATCGCACAACACAATCATACAAAAGAGGTGCCAACGCTCATAGCAAGTATGGCACTATAAGAAGAAGAAAAAAAAAGTAGATTTTTGTTGTCGGTTTCTGTAGTTTTAGCAAAAGAATTTGCTTCCGAGTTGTTGTATAGGTTGAGGTTTACCTGTGAACATAAAAATAAAATTATTAATAGTAAGAAATACTTGTACTTTGTTATGTTTAGAATAAATCTAAAAAGATTAATTTTGGCGGAGGCCTGAAAAGGTTTTGGGGTTTTAAGCAAGTGACTCTTGCACTCACAGGACAACTTTTAATTTTGTTGTTGTATTCTGGCAGTTTCTTGCTAGCAAAGGTTCTAGTAAGAGCGGTGGTCCAAGTTCGTTGTGGAAAAAATTACGATGCTAAACGAAATTGTAGAAATAAAGAGAAGGAGAAAATAAATGTTGAAGAAAAAATAACAAAACAAACATTAAATGTTAGATACGTTACCTCAAGATTGATAGATAACGCTACCTTTGAGATGATCAAATTATACCTGGCAATAAAAAAAATGAATTTGTAATCTCAGATGATGATACAAGGATATTACTGGAGGTAAAACTTACAAATTTAAGTTTGCCAAAAGGAATAGAACTGCATGAACTATTCATAAAAGAGAAGGGATACAACAAAGAAGAAGTGAACAGAAACCTACAAAAACTATGAAAGCATCAACAAAACAAACCAAATAATTAAAATAAATAGTACATGGATTGGAGAAAAATGCTGAAGTGGATGTCAGTGCAGATAAAAAGATACAAAAAGGCAAAAAAACTTAGACAAATATAAAGGCTTTAAAAGAAGAAAGTTTGATAAAGACAATAAAACGACAAGATTTACACAGAAAAAAAAACAGAAGGTATTATCATGCGTAAGTCATCTCAAAGGCTACTTGCTGAAGCCGATAATTCACTACGTCCGTAAAAAGCCCGATGTGGGTGTTCATAAAGCGGCACGGCAAGTAGCAGTGGCAGTAGCCGGACATGGCTTTTTTGTAACAGGATTTTTTTTTTAAATGTTGCTGCTTTGACGTCTGTATTTAGAGTTCTGCAAAGAAAACGGTAATAGTAAAGCGCAAACTGCATAAGAAACGTCGTTTAAGAGAGCCCCGTAAAGCAAAAGTAAGCTTTAAAAAAATAATTTTTTGGTAACATTTTCTAAGATTAGCCAGTCAAGATATGATTAGCACACAAAGCAGTTTCCCAAGAACATTTTCTAAAACTATTTCTAGCATTATGTCCTGCAAAAAACCTAACACTAATTCAACTACAATGATTTTAAATCAAAACTGGTACCGAGAATTAATTAATGTTAACTTTATTCTTTTCTCTCAATAGTTGAGACAACAAACACACATCCTATTTGCGGATGTTTACGCGTTCTGTGGCGTTGCTCTCATTACTACTGGAATTGTAAGCAAAAGTTTTCCAGATAGTTACGATTGACCATACAGAAGTTTCTTGTATATTTTTTAACACTTTATACTACTAAACACTAAATTTCTGCACAGTTTTTTAGGTAGTTACTTATAAAAAAATAGAATTCCCACCAAACATAACCCAACAGAAAACTTGATATGCAAAAGCTTTGCATCCTTGGCGGACCGCTTCTAGGTTGAAAAGACGGCAACACATCTGGTATATTACGCTTTGGCGTCAGTAAAATTTTATAGCTTTGTTATCTGTACGCAGAAAAGCATTTTTGTTTTTGAGTTGCTCTAGCTTATATTTGTGACAACGTTTTTTGGTTTTTTGGTGACATTAGGTGACGTATCGTATTATGTGTTTTTGAAATCTTTAAGCAACAATTTTTGAAATTTTGAACCAAAATTTGTTTCAAGATTTTTTAATATGTTTTTTATCCAATTCCTAAATTATTTTTTTTAATTTCTATTTTTTTTTCTTTTTTTAAAAATTGTAACTGTAAAATAAATTTTTGAAATTTTTAATTATAATTTGTTGCACATGTTTTTTTAATTAATTTTCAAAATTTGGTAATTTTCCAAAAACTTCTTAAATTTTTTTGAAAAAAATTGTTCTTTTTACAAATTATGTAGTTGAAGCATCAAATTTTAAAATTTTTATTTGAAATTTGTTGCACGCGTTGTTATTTAGTGTTTTAATTAATTTCTAAACACATCGCAATTTTAAGAATATTCTATACAAGTTTTTTGAATTTCTAAAATCATTCAATTTTTTTTTTTGAAAATAATTGTAAATGTAAGATCAAATTTAAAAACTATTAATTATCTTTTGTTGCAAATCTTTATAATGTTTCTTAATCAATTTCTAAAATTTGGTAATTTTCTAAAAATTCCATACATGTTTTTTGAGTTTTTAAAATTGTTTTTTATTTTTACAAAAATTGTAGTTGTCAATTTTTGCAAATTTAAATCAAAATTTGTTACGCAGGTTGTTGATAAGTTTTTTAATCATTTTCTAATATTTGGTTATTTTTAAGAAACTCTATGCATTTTTTTTAATATTTGATATTGTTTAATTTTTATACCTCCAGTTATACATTTATATTTTTTTATAACTGTCGTACCTTAATTAACACTAATTTATTTAAGAAACGGCCATTGCCGTCAAATCAATCGACCGCATCTCTTGACTGCGCCAACTTTACTGATTCTCCTTCCTTCGTCCCGCAATCCACTCCCACTCCGCCGCATTGAAATAAATTCGTGCCAAACCGGTTTATCTCGTCTTCTTGCAATAGCTTGCTAATGTTCCCGTAAACTTTTCTATGAATTGAACCTACACACAATTATTAAAGGGGGATCCTGGTCCAGCGCATAGAAAAAGATATAACTTTTTTTTTTTTTTAATTTGCAATATATAAATGCAGTCAACGTAAAACCTTTTTAGCACAATAACGCAACTCTAAAAAAATGCAAAAAAAAATTACAAAAAATAAATTATTTGTTCAAAAGAGATCTTAAGATAGCAAAAATTGTTGAATTTAAAAAAATGAAGCTAATTTGTAATCCACACACTTACAGTTTCTATGTGAGTGAGTAAACGGAAAAATTTAAAATATAAAAATTTGCGTTTTTGTAATTGATGAGTCGCTTTCCCACAAGAAAATTGGTAAAAATAACTTCAAAAATTAGTTAATACATTTTATATTCATATAGAAACATAGTTGTGAGAAAAAAAAAGTTTTGGTACAAAAAAAATGAGCAAAAAAGTGTAATAATTTTTTTTGGAACCTTAAGGTTTTTCATCTGTTAATCGGCAATCCCTGAACCAAATATAATGCTTTCAGCTTCTTTATACTAGTCTGATTGCTGCATTTGCTGTTGTTTCCGAACTGAAGAACGCGATTCTTTCGTACGTTCTCTACTGCTTGGAAAAGAACTTGAGTTCGAATTTTGCAAAAAAAAATAGTTTATTATTGTATAGACATTAGAGAAATTTTTAAACAATAAAAAAGAAAAATACAAAAAAATAATTTCTGGACCAGAATTCCTCCTTAATACATTCTGTCAAATTAATAAATATATATCTCTATAGCATAAGACCAATTGTTATGTGTGTGTGTACTACCAATTACTTAATTAACACATCCCAAAGGTATTCATAACTGCTGTAATGTGCTCTGCATTCAACCTCCAGGCCTAACTGGCTTGTGTAAGCTTAACTGTCTTCAACTGCCAGTACACAACATACATTTGGCCTTACTGAAAGATACAGTGTTACCACACAGACCCAAACCCTTGACAGCCAATGTGTGATATAACAATCCTTTACAGCCCTACAAGCATGTTGTAGATATCAGTACCTTGAAGACCTTACTGAGAAAGTATTTTGTACAAGGTGGTTATAAATGTTTTGGATTATGTAACCATCTACGTTTTTTGGATTCAATAATAAAAATATTTTCATATGTTTACATTGTTTTCATGTTTATAATTATCAGTTGTAAACTTTCAAACACAATCCGGAATAGAATAGAGCCATTCCCAATTATAAAACCGCCCATTCCTAAAGTAATATTCAATAATAAAAATATTCATTTCATTTGTATACATTCTTATAACCTTGCTTGCTTGACAGCTGTCAAAGTTGAACTGTCAAAACAAATAGTATAGTGAACAATTTTAAAAAGGCGGCATATTTAAAGTGATAACATAATCCCAATCATTTATAAACTTTTTGTACATTCTGTTCTAGCATAAAACCAACTGTCATGTCAAATTGCTATAATTTTTATCAGTACTAGTATACTACCAATTACTTAATTAACACATCCCCAATGTATACTCGAATACCACTGTGTTCATAACTGTAATGTGCCCTGCATACAACCTCTAGACCTAACCGGCCTGAGTAAGCTTGACAATTTTTTGCAGTTATTGAGCAACCCTAAGACCTCAACTGCCAGTACACAACATACTTTTGGCTGTTACGTATAAAACTTTACTGACAGATACAGTGTTACCACGCAACCCTAATTCCTTGATTGCCAGTGTGTGATATAACAATATTTTACAGCTTTATAAGCATGCTATAGGTAACAGTACCTTGATGACCTTACTGCTAATGTAAGACTGGTCTATGTTTAAATAACATCTCATAGCTAAGATACACTGCTTACAAAAATTAAAATAAGGAAATTTCTTGACGTATTCATTCAATCTTTCAAATTAAAAACAGCAGAAACGCAACAAGTGTGAGAATAAGCAAATTTCTTGATAACAAACACTTAGGTGGGTGGGCGGGAACACTATATCAAACTACCGGCCCAATATTTTTAAACTGTGTTCCCGCCCACCCGCCCAAGTGTTAGTTATCAAAAACATTGTAAATGTGTCCACCTTTGACGTATAAGTGACAACTGTCATACAATCTGTCATATTAAAAACAGCAGAAGCGCAACAAGTGTGAGAATAAGCAAATTTTTAGATAACAAACACTTGGGTGGGTGGGCGGGAACACTGTATCAAACCACCGGCCCAATAATTTTAAACTGTTTTCCTGCCCACCCGCCCAAGTGTTAGTTATCAAAAACATTGTAAATGTGTCCACCATTGACGTATTAATGACAACTGTCATACAATCTGTCATATTAAAAACAGCAGAAACGCAACAAGTGTGAGAATAAGCAAATTTCTAGATAACAAACACTTGAGTGGGTGGGCGGGAACACTGTATCAAACCACCAGTCTAATATTTTTAAACTGTGTTCCCGCCCACCCGCCCAAGTGTAAGTTATTAAAAACATTGTAAATGTGTCCACCTTTGACGTATTAGTGACAACTGTCATACAATCTGTCATATTAAAAACAGCAAAAACGCAACAAGTGTGAGAATAAGCAAATTTCTAGATAACAAACACTTGGGTGGGTGGGTGGGCGGGAACACTGTCTCAAACCACCGGCCCAATATTTTTAAACTGTGTTCCCGCCCACCCGCCAAAGTGTTAGTTATCAAAAACATTGTAAATGCGGGAACAATGTATCAAACCATTGGCCCAATTTTTTTTAAACTGTATTCTTGTTCACCCGCCCAAGTGTTAGTTATCAAAAACATTGTAAATGTGTCTACCTTTGACGTATTAGTGACAACTGTCATTCAATCTTTCATATTAAAAACAGCAGAAACGCAACAGGTGTGAGAATAAGCAAATTTAGTGATAACAAACAATTGGGCGGCTGGTCGGGAACACTGTATCAAACCACCGACCTGAAATTTTTTAATTTTGTTCCCGTCCACCCGCCCAATTGTTTGTTAACAAGAAATTTGTTGTTTTGCCTATCTTTGACGTATTAGTGACAACTGTCTTTCAATCTGTCATATTAAAAACAGCAAAATCGCAACAGGTAGGAGAATAAGCAAATTTATTGATAACAAATTTTTGGGCGGCTGGTTGGGAACACTGTATCAAACTACCGGCCTAATATTTATAAACTGTGTTCCCGCCCACCCCCAAGTGTTAGTTATCAAAAATTTGTTGTAGTACCCAGATCTGACGTATTAGTGACAACTGTCTTTTAATAGAAATGAAATGCAACAAGTGTGAGGATAAGCAAATTTCTTGATAACAAAGACTTGGGTGGGTGGGCGGGAACACTGTATCAAACCACCGGCCCAATATTTTTAAACTGTGTTCCCGCTACCTGCCCAAGTGTTAGTTATTAAGAAATTTGTTGTTGTACCCACATCTGACGTATTAGTGACAAGTGTCATTCAATCTGTCATATTAAAAATAACAAAAACGCAACAAGTGTGAGAATGAACAAATTTCTTGATAACAATCACTTGGGCGGATGGGCAAGAACACTGTATCAAACCACCAACCCAATATTTATAAACTGTGTTTCCGCCCACCCGCCCAAGTGTTAGTTATCAAAAATTTGTTGTTGTACCCAGATTTGACGTATTAGTGACAACTGTCTTTTAATCTGTCTGTAAAAAAGAGCAGAAACGCATTAAGTGTGAGAATAAGCATAATTATACAATGATAACAAACATTTGGGCGGGTGGGCGGGAACACTGTATCAAACTACCGGCCAAATATTTATAAACTGTGTTCCCGCCTTCCCGTCCAAGTGTTAGTTATCAAAAAATTTGTTCTTGTACCCACCTCTGACATATTAGTAACAACTGTTTTTTAATCTGTCATATTCAAAACAGCAGAAATGCAACAAGTGTGAGGATAAGCAATTTTTTTATAACAATCACTTGGGTGGGTGGGCGGGAAAACTGTATCAAAGCACCGGCTCAATATTTAAAAATTTTGTTCCTGCCCACCCGCCCAAGTGTTAGTTAACAAGACATTTGTTGTTGTACCTACCTCTGACGTATTAGTGACATCTGTCATTCAATCTGTCATATTAAAAATAGCAAAAACGCAACAAGGGGTGAGAATAAACAAATTTCTTGATAACAAACACTTGGGCAGGTGGGCGGGAACACCGCATTAACTCACCGGCCAAATATTTATAAACTGTGCTCCCGCCCGCCCGCCCAAAAATTTGTTATCAAGAAATTTGTTGTTGTGCTCACTTTTAACGTATTAGTAACAACTGTCATTTAATCTGTCATATTACAAACAGCAAAAAAGCAACTAGTGTGAGAATAAGCAAATTTCTTGATAACAATCACTTGGGTGGGTGGGCGGAAACACTATCAAACCACCGACTTAATATTTATAACCTGTGTTAATAAAGTTTTGTACTTAACAACCGTTGAGAGCACGTTGTGCACTGGCATTTGAAGTCTTGTAATTGCATAAAATGATTAAGCTTATATTGAAAAAAACGCACAAAAGCTCACAACAAGCTTAGCAATACTCTGAAAAAAGCGTTTTTTTTGCACAAATCATAATAATTATACTCGCTTACAAAAATTATCACATTAAAGTAATGATTTTATGTACAAAGTTCTTCTGATACATGGATTATACATAGCAAATCAATTGCTCTATAATCTCAAACACACACCAACGTCAAGTTTATTTTTAAAATAAATATTAATTATTCAATATTTATTGTTGAATTTAAAATTTAATTAAAAAAAAAACTTATTGTTTACAAATCAGTTTGATAAATCTCAATTTCGTGACAATCACAATGAATATTTCATCAGGTTATCGGACACAATGTGTGTATTTGTAATTTGATATAAACTTGATGAATAATTCCGCCACATTGAAAATGAGTGAAATAAAGGATTCCGACGCGCCCGTCGCGCATACAATGTGATTTTAAAATATCGAACACACATCAACCGGATAATATTTCAGAGCATAATATTTTTTTACATAAATTCACTTCCCCCGTAATCGAATAATTTTGATAACGAACTGACAATTTACCTTGACACGGACGCGATGAAATATGATATGTATTTATAAAATGCTCGCTACAATATTTCCCCATCGCTTTCGGCAACAATGTTTTACAAAGACGACAATTTTGTTCAGATATTCCGAAAAAATTGTGCAAACTTTATGCATCCTTGACATTAAAATCGATTTATTAATTAGAAAGCCCCATCATCATCATCATCGGAATGCAAACAAATTACATTGTTCGGGGGCTTCACTCGGATGCAATTAACACCATTAACGTTTCTTTTTTTGTCCGATTCTCTTTTATTTTACCATTCCTTTGTGCGCAGCAATTAAAATTTGTAATTGGTAAAAATTGGAATAGTCTGAAACATATGTATTTACACAAGGTTAGTTATTTTAATCCAAATTACAATCCACAGTTGTAATAATAAACTTTAATTTCAAATGCATCAATTGTGGGATTTTAATAGAGTAATTATATACAAATTGTCAATTATGTAGCAGCTTGAACTGAAATATCTATCGTTAATTAATAATCGATCACATTGTTATTGTAAATAATTGAAAAAATTCGAATTTAAATTGGTGGTTTAATATCATAGGCGAGCGCAAGAAAATAGGGCAATTACTTTTTTTTGTTAATTTTAAAATATTTTAATTTTTTTAATTTTTCTTACAAAATTTCTATTTTATAAAAAAAAGAAAAATATTGATTTTTACATTTTTATTTCAAATAACGCTTAAAAGCACTAACTAGCTAGTTTAATGATGCAAATAAATCGCATTGTACACACAATCGCGATCGCTAACAATAATTTTCAGCTTATCGTAATAATTGGATATTTGCCCGAGCGTTTTTATCTTTGCTTTGCACAATAATTAACTCTAATCTCATCACTCGTTAATTCCATTTTAAATGCTTTATAAAGAAACCGACGCCATTATAGCATTAATTAATTAAATCCGTACTCGCAACTTAATAAAAAAAATCGATCGAAAGTGCATTTTCTCTTTATTAATTCAACCGCCGCTTCCCCGTTATTTTGCCACTTTTTGCTACATCTTTTATAATTGGAGTAGTAATTGGTAACAGAACAAAGAGAAAATTTATATATAATTTTTCTATTTATACAAATTATTACTTAATTATTATTATTATTTTTCAGAGTTACAAAGAAAAGGACGGTGGCAAAGTGGTGGTGTATACGACGACAATGGGCATTGTGAGGGACACCTACCAATCGTGCATGAAAGTGAAGCAGATCCTGAGGACGCTGCTCGTGAAATTCGAGGAGAGAGACGTGTTTATGAGCACCGAGTACCAGAACGAAATTAGGGATCGGATGCGTTGCGACCACATACTCGTGCCACAGGTGTTTGTGGACGGTCAACATGTCGGGGTAAGTGATAATTTATAATCAAAACCGTACGCTGACAGTCTGGGTGGGCATAAAGCGAGCACACGTGAAAGGCGAACTCGGCTTGACCCTCATTGATCATCCTATTTGAAATTGAATCAGCCAACGGGCAACTGCTGAATATTTATTATTCAGTATTGATAATATTATATTGGGGAGAGTATATTAATATATGAAATCAATCATATTTAAGAGCTAAACTTTGTTGCTGTATTGATGCAGTGACGTTGCTATGCATGTCAACAATAATGCTCTTGTGTAAGGTCATACATAAAATTGGTGAATGTGAATGTCAACAGTTTCTAATGTGATCTGTCGCTCAATTAAAGTGCTGACATTTGTTTTGAATACAACTAGAATCTATTAAGATGCTATTGGTACATGTTTATTGTCATTCAAAAATATAATTGATTTGTTTGAAACCGGGAACATAAAGACAACCTTACTTAATATACATATTTCTGTAGTAATTTTAAAAAACCCTGGCTTAGACTTGTTACAGAGTTTTTGCATTTTAATTAAAATTAGCAATTTAAAAAATTCAAAATTGTACAAATTTTCAATGAACTAATCCTTTTATGGTTTTCTTATTTTTTTTGTAATGTTACCAGTACTAAGTTAAGCAGTATACAAAAAAGTAATTTTTGTAATTTTTTGCTTTTTTAACATGATTTTCCTAGTAAGCATATTCTGCACTTGTTCAAAATTTGTAAAATTATTAGTTTTTTTCTTTTTTTTTTGGTAATTTTTGGATTTTGGTGGAGATCAAAATTTTCTTTGATTTCTATGGCTTCTTTTAAGGAATTAGGTGAATATATATCATTGATGTCTTGGGTTGTATCCGATTTTGTATTAAAACGAGATTAGCCATGAGCCACATACTGCTAAAGAGTGCAGACAAACTTTTCTGTAGACACAGTTTATTTAGATCGCAGCTTTTGGCGCAATTGGAAAAAATATGCATCTTGACCAGATGATGTTTGTAAATGTTGTTTACAACTTTTCATCTTTAGTTTGTAGAATTAAGTTTGTTGCTTAGCTAATTTTGTACTACTTATTGAGAGTCAGCAGATACTGAAGAAATATTTGCTAATTTTACTCCCTTATTAAACATGTCTATTGTCACAAATTGTAAAAAAAAACGTACTCTATTATTAAAAATTAATTGAGGCAAGTAATCGATTATTTTAAAAGACTTTAGAGATTCTTTTATTTTGCTTTTATTAAACAACAAAAATGTAGCGTCGTACGCAGTTATTGCATTTTTTGTGTTGTTCAGTATGTCAAAACCTTTCTTAAAGTATATTTTTGTCTCTACTTAACTTTTTTCTGGTTTAAAAAACTAAACTTTTTTATTTACAGAAGTCTAAGCAGTTAACAGTATTAACAAATTGTCACCTTTGAGTTTTGCGCAATTAGAAGCGTAAATAACGTTGAGAACTTCTTTCATTATATGACCAAATGATCTAATGTAGGACCTTTTTTGTTTATTTCTGTACAAGTTTGTTCTTGATTTGATTTGATTTACATATTTTAACCGTTTGTGGTCAAATTTTGGTGTTTTTTAACATTAATTTGATGTTTAAAGACCAGATTTTCTAATTTTTGAAGTTTTATGAATAACATTTTGGACGGATTTTGTTATTTTTGACTTTTTATAAATAGAATTTTCCATTTTTTAATAGTTAATGACTGCACTAAATTAAACCCGTAATATTGTGCAGTATAGCTCAAAAATCTCCACTGCTCACAAAGTTATGAACAGAACTAAACTATCTTTGAAGATCTCTTGCCATTTTTAACTATTTAATTGTGTGAAGCAGGATTTTCCTGTTTTAAACGATTTATGAATAACATTTTGCACTTTTAAACCATTTTAGGTCGGATTTTGATTAAATCTAAAAAACTTTAATGTTTCATTACCGGATTGTGTTATTATTTATTAAAAAATTGCGGTTTAAGACTAAAGTTTGTTTTTTTTACCGAATTTTGATACATTTGATATTTACTAAATTTAATTTTGCACGTTATAATTATTTTTGACCGTATTTAGGTGCTTTTTAACAATATTTTGTTGTTTCAAGGCCAGATTTTGTCAATTTTTAACATCTTATGACTAAAATTTTACACTTTTCAACAGTTTCATGGCCAAATTTAAGTACATTTTTGCAATATTTTGACGTTTCATGACCGGATTTTGTCTATACTTAAGATTTTTTATTTTTTTTACATTTTTTTAACAGTTTTTGGCCGGATTTTAGTTCTTTTTGACATAATTTTAATATTTTTAACCGTATTTTGGTGCTTTTTAACAATATTTTGATGTTTCAAGGCCGGATTTTGCTGTTACGGGTAGAATTTTACATTTTTCAACAGTTTTATAGTCGGAGTTTGATACATTTTTTATAATATTTTGATATGTCATGACGAAATGTTTCTAAATTTAAGATTTTATGACTGTTTGCATTTTTTAACAATTGATGGCTCGATTTTGATCCTTAAAATTTTATTTTGTTTTTGCATTTTTTAACAGTTGTGCTTTCTGACAATATTTAAACTTGTACATCAATTTAAAATGCTTACAATATTTAAACTATGTTCCTACCCACGTACCCAAGCGTTGGTGGTAGGAAATTGGATCACAAATACTCGGGCCAGTGGTTGGGGAACACCAGTTTAAACTACACGCCCACAATATTTAAATTTTGTTTCCATCTACCCACACAAGTATTTGTTATCTAGAAATTTGATCAGAAAACACTTGGGCTGAGAATAACAAATACACTCTTACAATACTTAAACTAAATTTCCATATTTTGCTATTTTTGTAATTTTATGAAAATATTTTATAATTTATGGCTGGATTTTGCTAGTTTTGACATTTATAAATAGAATTTTATGGTTTTAACGAATTTTGTTTACATGTCGGGAGCAAATTTTTCAAAGTTTTATGATATTTTGCAATTTTTAACAATTCAAATCCCAATTTTAATGCATTCTGACAATATTTATATTTAATTTGGTGCTTCCTAACAATATTTAAATTATCTATAGCCGGATTTTTTAATTTTTTTTTAGATTTTATGAAATTTTTTTATAGTTTATGGCTAGATTTGGTGCTTTCTGACATTATTTTAATGTTTCAAAGTTAGGTTTTGTTATTTTCGACATTTTATTTAACAGAATTCTACTCTTTTTAGCCGTTTTTGGCCGAATTTTGATTTTTTCTAAAACTATTTTAATACTTTATGGCCAAAATTTGTTAAAACCGTAATATTTTGCGGTAAAGCTCAAAAATTCCCACTGCTCACAAAGTTATAAACAGAACTAAACTGTCTTTGAAGCTCTCCTGCCATTTTTAACTATTTATCTGTGTGAAGTAAGAATTTCATGTTTTTTACGTTTTATGAATAAAATTTTGCACTTTTAAAGCGTTTTTGGTTGGATTTTGATTATATCTAAAAATACTTTAATGTTTTATGACCGAATTTTGTTATTTTTGACTAATTATTATAATAAATAATGAAACCTTTGTGATTTGATTGACTCATTTTGAATAAATTAATAATTTATATCACAATTATTATAATAATAAAAATTTGCAGTTTAAGGCTATTTTTTTATTTCATAAATGGAATTTTGCACGTTTCAATTGTTTTTGGCCGGATTTTGGTTTTTCTGACATAATTTTAATATTTTTGACCGGAGTTTGGTGCTTTTTAACAATGCTTTGTTGTTTTAAGGCCGGTTTTTGACAATTTTTAACATTTTATGAGTAGAATTTTACATTTTCAATCGTTTTGTGTCTAGATTTTAATACATTTTGATAAACCAAATTTTTAAATTTTTTCAATTTTCAACAGTTTAAGGCCCAAATTTGGTGATATCTGATAATATTTAATTTGATTTTGTTGCATCCTAATAATTTTTATATATTTTAGAGCAAGATTTGCTATTTTTTATATTTTATGAAAATATTTTACAGTTTATAGCTGGATTTGGTATTATGATTGCTAATTATGACATTTTATAAATAAAATTTTACTATTTTTAACAGTTTATGGCCGGATTTTGGTACATTTTTACAACATTTTGATATTTCAATACCAAATTTTGATAAATTTAAAATTTTATGATTTTTTTGCAATTTTTAACAATTGAAGGCTTGAATTTGGTGCTTTTATTTAAATTCATTTTGATGCTTCCTAGTAGTATTTAATTATTTTATCTATTTTTAAGTTTTCATGAATATATTTTACAGTTTAAGACTAGATTTGGTGCTTTTTGTCATTATTTTCATGTTTTAAAGTTGCGTGTTGTTATTGTTGACATTTTATAACAGAATTCTACATTTTTTAGCCGCTTTTGGCCGAATTTTGATTCTTTCTAAAACTATTTAAATACTTTATGGCTCAATTTGTTATTTTTGACTTTTTATGATTAGTTTTGCATTTTTTAGTTTATGACTCCACTAAAATAAAACCGTAATTTTTTGCGGTATTGCTCAAAAATCCCCACAAAATTATGAACTATCTTTGAAGCTCTCCTGCCATTCTTAACTATTTATTTGTGTAAAGCAAGAATTTCTTTTAAAGCGTTTTTGGTGAGATTTAGTTAATTTTGACTAATTATTAAAAATTTTGAAATAGAATTATGCATTTTTTAACAGTATAAGGCCGGTATAAATTGTTTTTGGCAGGATTTTGGTTCTTTCTGACATGATTTTAATATTTTTGACCAGGTTTTGGTGATTTTTAACAACATTTTGATGTTTCAAGGCCGCATTTTACTAGTTCTGACAATATATGAGTAACATTTTACATTTTTCAATCGTTTAATGGCCCGGATTTTGATACATTTTTAAAATATTTTGATGTCATGACCAGATTTTGCTAAATTTAAATTTTTATGATTTTTTTGTGGTGTTTTCTAATAACATTTATATATTCTATAGCCAAATTTTGCTATTTTTTTAAGATTTTGTAAATCTATTTTTGAGTTTATGGCTGGATTTGGTGCTTGCTAACCTTTTTTTTCCGAATTTTGCCAATTTTTGTTTTATGGCCAGATTTTGGTACAATTTTACAATATTTTGAAATGTTATGACCAAATTTTGCTAAATTAACAATTTTATAATTTTTGTATATTTTAACAGTGGGTGGCCCAATTTTAGTGCTTTCTGACGATATTTCAATTGATTTTGATGTTTCCTAACAATATTAATAGTCGGATTTTGCTATTTTTTAAGTTTTATAAAAATATTTTACAGTTAAAGGCCGAGTTTGGTGCTTTCTGACATTATTTTGATGTTTCGAGGCCGGATTTTGTTAATTATAACATTTTATGAGTAGAATTTTACATTTTCAACAGTTCTATGGCCGGATTTAGGTACTTTCTTACAATTTGTGATGACAAAATTTCACATTTTATAATTTTTTAGCAATTTTTAACAGTTGAGGGTTTAATTTTAGTGCTTTCTGACAATATTTAAATTGATATTTTGTTATTCTATAGCCGGATTTTCTTATTTTTTACATTTTATGAAAAAAAAATAACGGTTAGGCTGGAATTTGTTGCTTTCTGACATTAATTTGATGTTTCAAGACTGGATTTTGCTAATTTTGACATTTTACAAGTAGAATTTTACATTTTTTATTAGTTTTATGGTCAGATTTTAATACATGGTTACAATATTTTGATATGTCATGATCAGATTTTGCTAAATTTAAGATTTTATAATTTATTTGCATTTTTTAGCAATTTAAGGCCCGATTTTGGTGCTTTCTGACAATATTTAAATATTCTATAGCCGGATTTTGCTATTTTTTTGGATTTTATAAGAAACATTTAGTTTAAGTCTGAATTCTGTTTTTTTAACATTATTTTGATGTTTTGAGGCTGTATTTTTTTAATTTTGACATTTTAAGAAGTAAAATTTTACATTTTTTAACAATTTTATGAACGGATTTTGGTACATTTTCATGACAAAATTTTGATGAATTTAAGATTTTATGATTTTTTTGCATTTTTTAACAGTGGAAAGCCTTATTTTAGTGCTTTCTGATAATATTTAATTTGATTTTAGTGTTTCCTAATAATATTTAAATATTCTATAACCAAATTTTGCTGTTTTTAGATTTTATGAAAATATTTTACAGTTCATAGCTAGATTTGGTGCTTTCTGACATTAATTTGATGTTTTATTGCCAGATTTTGCTAATTTTGATATTTTATGAGTAGAATTTTACGTTTTTTAACAGTTTTATGGCCGAATTTTGATACATTTTTAAAATATTTTGATATGATATGACAAAAAAATTTAATTTTTTGCAATTTTCAAAAGTTGAAGACCCGATTTTGATATTTTCTACCAATATTTATGTTGATTTTGGTGCTTCCTAACAATATTTAAATATTTTTTTGCCAGATTTTGCTATTTTTTATATTTTATGAAAAATGTTTACAGTTTATAGCTGGATTTGGTGCGTTCTAAAATTATTTTGCCGGATTTTGCCAATTTTTTTTATTTTATTTTACGAGTAGAATTTTATATATATCAACAGTTTTATGGACGGACCAAATTTCATTTTTTTGCGTTTTTAACAGTTGAAGGCCCGACTTTTGTGCATTCTGACAATATTTAAATTGATTTTTAACTCAAATTTAACTACACTCCTGCAATATTTAAATTTTCTTTCCGCCCACCAAAGTGTTAGTTATCAAGAAATTGGATCACAAATACTTGAACGAAAAATAACAATTACACGCCTACAAGACTTGAACTAAGTTCCCGCCTACCCACTCAAGTGTTAATGATAAAGAATCTAGATCACAAACATTTGGGCGGTGGGTGGGGAACACCAGTTTAAACTACACGTCCACGAATTTTAACTTTGTTCCCGCTCACCCACCCAAGTGTTTGTTGTCTTGAAATTGGATCACAAACACTCCAGCGTGGAATAACAGATACACGCCTACTCACTCAAGTGTTAGTGGTAAAGAAATTGCATCACAAACACTCGATAAATTTAAGAATTTATAATTTTTTGCAATTTTTAACAGTTGATGGCCCTATTTTGGTGCTATTTGACAATATTCAAATTGATTTTAGTGCTTTCTAACAATATCTAAATATTTTATAACCGGATTTTGCTATTTTTTAGATTTCATAAACATATTTTACAGTTTATGGCTGGATTTGGTGCATTCTGACAATATTTTGATGTTTAAAGACCGGATTTTGCTAATTTTGACATTTTATGAGTAGAAGTTTACATTTTTAATGAAATTTATGGACGAATTTTGGTACATTTTTACATTATTTTGATATTCCATAATCAAATTTTTCTAAATTTATTTTTTTTTGCATAACAGTTGAAAGCCCGATTTTTGAGCATTTTGACGATATTTAAATTGATTTTAAACTCAAGTTTAAACTACCCTTCCACAATTGTTAAACTTTGTTTCCGCTCACCTATCCAAGTGTTTGTTATTAAGAAATTGAATCACAACTAGTTTCCGCCCACCCACTCAAATGTTAGTGGTATGGAATCTGAATCACAAACACTTGGGCGGGTGGGTGGGGTACATCAATTTATACTACTCACTTACAATATTTAAGCTTTGATCCCGCCCACCCACCCAAGAGTTTGTTATTAAGAAATTGGATCACAAATACTTGGGCGGGGAATAACAGTTACACGGTTACAAGACTTAAACTAAGTTTTCGCCCACCTACTCAATTGTTGGTAGTAAAGAATCTGTATCACAAACACTCGGGCGGGTGGGTGGGTTACATCAATTTAAACTACTCACTTACAATATTTAAACTTTGTTCCCGCATACCCACCCAAGTATTTGTTATCTAGAAATTTGATCATAAACACTTGGGCTGAAAATAACAAATACACTCCTACAAAACTTAAACTAAATTTCCATATTTTGCTATTTTTGTAATTTCATGAAAATATTTTACAGTTTATGGCTGGATTTTGATGTTATAAGGCTATATTTAGTTAATTTTGACATTTATAAATAGAGAATTTTACGGTTTTTAACGGATTTTGGTACATTTTTACAATATTTTGATATGTCGGGACCAAATTTTGCAAAATTTTATGATTTTTTGCAATTTTTAACAATTCAAAGCCCGATTTCAATGCTTTCTGACAATATTTATATTGAATTTGGTGTTTCCTTACAATAGTTAAATTGTCTATAACAGGAATTTTTAAAATTTTTAGATTTCATGAAAATATTTTATAGTTTATGGCTAGATTTAGTGCTTACTGACATTATTTTGATGTTTCAAAGTTGGGTTTTGTTATTTTTGACATTTTATTTAACAGAGTTTTACACTTTATAACCGTTTCTGCTCAGATTTTGGTTCTTTCTAAACATATTTTAATATTTTATGACCAGATTTTGTTATTTTTACATTTTATAAATAAAATTTTGCATTTTTTAATAGTTTATTATTGGACTAAAACAAAACCGTAACATTTTCCGGTTAGGCTCCAAAAACCTTACTGCTCACAAAGTTTTGAACAGAACTAAACTAAAGAGAACTAAAAATAGAAGCTTTCTCTTGCCTTTCTCAACTATTTTTTTGTGTGAAGCAGGATTTTCCTGTTTTTGACGTTTTATGAAAAACATTTTGCACTTTTAAACCATTTTTTGTAAAATTTTGATTAAAACTATAAATACTTTTATGTTTATTGACCAATTATTTATAAAAAATTGCGGTAAAAAACACAAAAATATAGCCTTAATTTTAGTGTTTTTTTACCGGATTTTGATACTTTTGAGTTTATGGCCGCTTTTTGGTGCTTCCCGACAATAAGTAATTTTTGATTTTTTATTAATAAAATTTTGCACGTTTTAATTGTTTTTGGTTGAATTTTGGTTCTTTCTGATATAATTTTAATATTTTTTAATTGATTTTGGTGCTTTTTAAAAATATATTGATGTTTAAGGCCGAATTTTGTATTTTTTTTACATTTTATGAGTGAAATTTTACACTTTTTAACAATTTTATGGCTGGTGTACCAAACTTTTACAATATTTTGATATGCCATCACCGGATTTTGCAAAATTTGGGGTTTTTAAGTTTTTTTATGCATTTTTATCAATTTATGGTTCAATTTTGATGCTTTTTGAGAATGGTTAAGTTTTTTGTTTTCAGTTTATGGCTAGATTTTTAGTTTTTTTAACAATATTTTGATCATTTGTAACCGGATTTTGCTTTTTTTGTATTTTTTATAAATAGAGCATTTTTTAACTGTTTTTAGTCGGATTATGATTTTTTCTATATAAGATTTTATGCTTTTTTTACAATTTTTAATAGTTAATGGCCTGATTTTGGTGCTTTCTGACTATTTGTAAGATCATTTGGGTACTTAGATAAATATTTTGCTATTTTTTTAGATTTCATTAAAAAAATTTACAGTTCATGACTGGATTTGGTGCTTCCTGAGATTATTTTGATGTTAAGGCTGGATTTTGCTAGTTTTGCCGTGATATGAGTAGAATTTAACGTTTTTCAACAGTTTTATGGTTGGACTTTAGTACTAATTTACAATATTTTGAAATGTCATAACCAAGTTTTGCTAAATTGAAGATTTTATTACTTTTTTGCATTTTCAACAGTTGATGGCACAATTTGGTGGTTTCTGACATTATTTCAATTGATTTTGAGGCTTCCTAACAACATTTAAATATTTTATAGCGGGATTTTGTTATTTTTTTACATTTTATGAAAGTATTTTACAGTTTAAAGCTGGATTTGGTATTTCCTGACATTACTTTGATGAAACTTTAAAGGTTGGATTTTGTTAATTTTGATATTTAATGAGCAAAATTTTACATTTTTCAACAATTCTATGGTCGGGTTTTGGTACATTCTTACAAAATTTTGATATGTCATGACCAAATTTTGGTTTTAAGATTTTATTATTTTTTTGCGTTTTTGATCAGTGCTTTTTAATAATATTTAAACTGATTTTGAACTCAAGTTTGAACTACACGTCCACAATATTTAAATTTTGTTTCCGCCCATCCACGCAAGTGTTTGTTATCAAGAAATTGGATCACAAACTTTTCAGCGGGAAATAACAGTTTCACGCTTACAAAACTTAAACTAAGTTCTCGCTGATCTACTCAAGTGTTGGTGCTAAATAATCTAGATCACAAGCACTTGGGCGTGTGGTTGTGGTACACTAATTTAAACTACACGCTTACAATATTCAAACTTTGTTTCCGCCCACCCATCCAAGCGGTGGTGGTAAAGTAATTGGATCACAAACACTCGGGCGGGTGAGTGGGGTACACTTATTTAAACTACACGCTTACAATATTCAAACTTTGTTGTCGCCTACCCACTCAAGCGTTGGTGGTAATGTAATTTAATGACAAACACTTGGGCGGGTGGGTGTAGTTTACCAATTTATACTACACGTTTACAATTTCCAAACTTTGTTCTCGCCCACTTACCCAAGCGTTGGTAATAATGTAATTGGATCACAAACACTTCGGCGGATGAGTGGGGTACATTAATTTAAACTACATGCTAACAATTTTTAAACTTTGTTTCCGCCCACCCACCCAAGCGCTGGTGGTAAAGAAATTGGATCACAAACACTCGGGCGAGTAGGTGGGAAACTCAAGTTTAAACGACACGCCCACACTATTTATACTTTGTTCCAGCCCACCTACCAAAGCGTTTGTTATCAAGAATTTGGATCACAAATACTTGGTCAGGAAATAACAATTAGATGCTTACAAGACTTAACCTAAGTTCCCGCTCACCCACTCAATTATTGGTAGTAAATAATTTGGATCACAAACACTTGGGCGGGTGGGTGGGAAACTAAAGTTTAAACTACACGCCTACATGATTTAAACTTTGTTCCCGGCCACCCACCCAAGTGTTTGTTATCAAGAAATAGGATCACAAATATTTGGGCGGGGAATAACAGTTACACGCTTACAAAACTTTAACTAAATTTTTGCTCACCCACTCAAGTGTTAGTGATAAAGAATCTGGATTACAAACACTTGGGCAGGTGGGTGGGGAACGCAATTTTAAACTTTGTTCCCGACCACCCGCCCAAGCGTTTACTTCACAAACCCTTGGGTGGGTGGCTGAGGTACACTATTTTAAACTACACGTACACAATATTTAAGCTTTGCCCACCCAGGTGTTTGTTATCAAGAAATTCGACCACAAATATTTGGGCCGGAAATATCAATTTCAAACTTACAAGACTTAAATTAAGTTTTTGTCTACCTACTCAATTGTTGGTAGAAAAAAATCTGTATCACAAACGCAAATACAGTTTATGGCTAGATTTGGTGCTTTATGACAATATTTTGATGTCTCAAAGCTAGATTTTGCTAACTTTCACAATTTTTTATTAGAATTTTACAGTTTTAATGGTTTTATGTCCAGATTTTAGTACATTTTTACAAATTTTTGAGATGTTATGACCTAATTATGCTAAATTTAAGATTTTGTGATTTTTATGCATTTTTTAACAATTTTGGTACTTTCTGACAATATTGAAATTGATTTTAGTTCTTCCTAACAATATTCTATCACCAAATTTTTTAGATTTTTTGAAAATATTTTATAGTTTATGGCTAGATTTGGTGCTTTCTGACATTATTTTGAAGTGTCAAAGCTAGATTCTTTTTTGTCTTTTTATTTTAAGATTTTTACATTTATTAATAGTTTTTTAGTAGGACTTCGGTACATTTCTACAATATTTTAATATGCCATGACCAAATTTGACTAAATTTAAGATTTGATTATTTTTTTGCTTTTTTTACAGTTTAAAGGTTGATTTTAGTGCTTTTTGACAGTATTTAAATTGATTTTAGAGCTTTCTAACAAATGTAAAATATTTTTTAGGCGGATTTTGCTATTTTTTTATAAAAATGTTTTACAGTAAATCCAGCTATAAGATTTGGTCATTATTCTGATATATTAAGACTATTTTTTTTTATTTTGACATTTTATTAACAAATGTTTACTATTTTAATATATTTATCAACATTTAAGGCTATTACTCAACAAGTTTTGAAACATTTGATTAATAGGTTTTTGTTTTAGAAGCAATTACACAAAAAAATTGCGATTTTTGGTTTCCAATTTTTATTAAAACTATTTTGTCGTAATAATATTTCGGGTTTTGCAATTTTAATACATGTAGCAACATTTTGACTTACTACTCAACAAATTTGGAAACATTTGTTTGATTGGGTTTTGTTTTGGAAGCAATTACGCACAAAAATTGTTGATTTTTGATTTCCAAAGCATACTAAAACTATTTTGTCGAAATAATATTACGGTTTTTATAATTTTAGTATGTTTGACAATATTTTGACCACCTACTCAACAAATTCTGAAACTTTTGTTTGATTAGTTTTTGTTTTAGAAGCTAATACGCAAAATATTTGCGGATCTTTGATTTTCAAGGCTTACTAAACCTATTTTGTCGTAATAATATTACGGTTTTTACAATTTCAATAGATTTAGCAACATCTTGGCTTATTACTCAACAAATTTTGAATCATTTCCCTAATTGGTTTTTTGTTTTAGAAGCATTTAAGCACAAAAATTGTCAATTTTTTGATTTCCTAAGCTTACTAAAACTATTTTGTTGTAATAATATTACAATTTTTATCATTTCAAATTATTTAGCAACATCTTGGTCTATTAATCAACAAATGTTGAAACTTTAGTCCTATAGGTTTTTGTTTTGGAAGCAATTACGCACAAAATTTGCGGGTTTTTGATTTTCAAAGTTTATTAAAACTATTTTGTCGTAAAAATATTACGGATTTTATAATTTCAATATATTTAGCAATATCTTTACTTACTATTTACCAAATTTTATCACAATTGACCGATTGGTTTCTGTTTTAAAAGCAATTACGAAAAAATTTGACGGTTTTTTTTATTTCTAAGGCTTACTTAACCTATTTTGTCGTAATAATTCTTTGGTTTTTACATTTTTAGCAATATCTTTGCGTATTACTCAACAAGTTTTAAAACTTTTCTTCGATTAGTTTTTGTTTTAGAAGCAATTTTGCACAAAATTTGCGGAATTTTTGATTTTCAAAGCGTATTTGACTATTTTTTTTGTAATAATATTACGGTTTTTATCATTTCATTATATTTGACAACTTCTTAACCTACTACTTACCAAATTTTGTCACAATTGTCCGATTGGTTTTTGTTTTAGAAGCAATTACGCAAACTATTTGCGGATTTTTGATTTCCAAAGCTTACTACAACTATTTTATCGTAATAATCTTACGGTTTTTGCAATTTTAATGTAAGTAGCAATATTTTGACTTACTACTCAACAAAATTTGGAAACATTTGTCCAATTAGTTTTTGTTTTAGAAGCAACTATGCACAAAATTTACGGATTTTTGTTTTCCAAAGCATACTAAAACTATTTTGTCGTAATAATATTACGGTTTTTATAATTTTCGTATGTTTGACAATATTTTGACCATCTACTCAACAAATTTGAAAACATTTGTCCGATTGGATTTTGTTTTTGAAGCAATTATGAACAAAATTTGCTGACTTTTGATTTTCAAAATTTAGTTAAATTAATTTGTCACAATAATACTACGATTTTCATAATTTCAATATATTTGGCAACATCTTGACGTACTACTCATAAAATTTTCACAATTGTCCGATTGGTATTCTTGTTTTAATTTTTTTTCACTATAAAAACTTGCCTAAGTGTCGGTGATCTAAGAATATGATTTTCCTCCACTCTATGAATGTTAATTGTCACTTAGTTAGAGGAAGATGATGTATATTCTACTTCTTAGATAACAAACATTTCTGTGGGAGTGTGGAAAACATAGTTTATAAATTATGTGAATAAGATTGGAGTGACCCACTCACCCAAATGTTGGTTATTCAAAAAATAAACTTTTTTTAAAATTATTAATGTTAATTGTTATGTACTTAGTTAGAGGAGTAGAAGGTATATTCTAATTTCTAGATAACAAACATTTGGGTGGGTGGGGGGAACATAATTTATAAATTATGAGCGTGTGGTTAAGATTGGAGTGTCCCACCCACCCAGGTGTAGTTGATCCAAAAAATAATTTTTTCTCTACTCTATGAATGTTAATTTTTACTTACTTAAGGGAGAAGGTGATAAATTCAAATTTTTGCATCACCAACACTTGGGTGGGTGGGCGGGGAACATAGTTTTTAAATTATGAGCGTGTGGTTAAGATTACAATTATACAATCAATTCCAGATACAAAAACAAAAAAATACTTTTCCGCTACGTTAATTTTGTTCATATAAACGACATGTAAATGTGATTCGTCAAGTTGCATGTTATTTTCTACATAATGGGACGTTCATATCACTTGTCGTTGCTCAAGAATGTAGTTTGTATATTTATAATAATACCCAAACTTTAAAGAGGCAAAATATTGTTATATTAAGATTTGTTCCAATTAATTGATACACCCAACAGGTTGGATCGAATCCGATTTATCATTATTTATCTCCACCTTTCTATCTTTGAAGAGATCTATTTACAAATCTGTTTAGTGAAAAAATATGTTTTCCCCGACGATTTTATTTGCTTTTCCCTTTCTGCAAACCCACCCCCATAGTGTAAACAAACGGCGTGGCACCGGCGCGTAAAATTACGTTTTACTACCACCGCCGCCACACTACCAGGAAACCCGACCCGACCCTCGGATATATTCTCCCCAAGTAAAATTATTGTTGTTCTTGGCCAAGTGATTACCAACTTCCATTATTAATCCACCTGAAAGTGTGTATATGTGCTGAAGTTTCTAATGGTCTCTTTTTGCTATCGATCGTAACATGAGACTGGGTCCATACAGAATAACAAACTATTCATCAAATAATTGCTATTATTAATATTTGAAATAATATTATTTATTTAATAATTTTAATCTTTGTTCACATCAATTTAATTGAATTGTTTTGATTAAATCATCGCTAATATTAAAACTTTATTGTTGCCATTAAATCGCAAACACAGTTAGTTTGTTTATTGTCTTCAACGCTATTAAACATCAATTAAAAATATTTTTTGTTGTATAATAAATTAAATGCCACTCATTTTGTTCCATGCGATGCAGCAAATTACATAATTTGGACTCCCTGTTAGTCAATTAAAATTATACATAATTTACTTTTATTAATTCGTGTAATTTTCCCCGAATTAATTCCGAGTGATCCTAACGAGATAATTGGGAACGCTGTTTGTTTAGGTCTTATCTGGAGGAAATTTTTGCATTATTTGTAGGAGCCGGATTACTTCCGTTAGTAAATAAACATTTTATTATATGGTTGGGGCTTGTGAGTTTATTTTAATGATTGTTTTGTTATGCGGTAGTTAATATGCTAAGGGTTTTTGGAAGATTTATTATAGTTATAGGGAGTATACTTAATTAAATAAATGTGTTTTATACTTGGATTATAGAGAAGACTGATGTTCTGTATACGTTTAATATACGTTTTGTTTTTGGTTTGTCTTTGCTCTATTAGGTTTTACTATAACATCTTAAGGTGCTATAATAATTTACAATAACTTTGTAGTTGCAACAAACAAATTTATAATCAAAAAGAGTGTTCTATAAGCGTTTCATATATGCAAAATTCATTAATCAAACTTTTAAGTGTTATAAATTATAATGCATTATCTAATGATAATTCAAGCGATTGCGTCTTGCAGCACGAACAGCACTGGTCAGGACAAACACACCGGAGCTGCGGGAGCCCCGATCAATCGTCCTTGACCTCGCGCACACCCCGTCTCCTTGTGTATATTATCCTTAACGGCTTCCTCCTCGTCCTCACCACCACCATATTCCCTTTCGTCTCATTTTCTACCCGAAATTGCACGATTTACCGGTTTCGCCACCATTTGTATACTCCGAGATGTCATACAAAGCGAATAACTCATCCGCGAATGTATGCAACTTATATATTAATATCGGATCGCAAAAGGCATGATTAAATCCTGCGATTTTACTCCGCAACATATGTTGTTCGATCCACTTTGTATGGTTGTTGAAGAATATATATTGTTGCTGCGTTTGTGTTCACAGTTCCATTTAAATTTAGCTTCGAGGCAGTAACGAAAAGTTGATTTGTATATTCCCTTTGTAATGGTTTTAAATTATAATGATAATAATAAACACATTTTTAATCAATACTCAAATAACTTTTTTAACTAATTTAAAAAAAAAATTGTTACAGATTCTAGGATCACAGTTTGTTGTATTTAATTAGCAGTCCTGTTAATGCAATACAATAAACTTATATAACCAATCATACTAAATTAAATTAATTAATTATTTAATTAGTTGCTATTTTAATTAATTATAAAGTTTAAAAATAACGTGACATATTAATCAATTAATTAATTCAATTTACTTCAGTCTGCTTTTAACATAGAGTTTAAATATATCGAAAATACTAACTAAAATACATATTTTTATAATGTATCATTTTTGAGGTACAAATTTTTTAGTTGGAAATTCTTTTGAAATAATGTAAAACGTCGATTTGAGTTAAATTACAATTCAGAAAAACTAAAATGCGGCCATTATGATAAAAAAATCAACCATTAAAGCCATAAAGCGGGTTACTAAAATTGGTATTCAAATATAAATTTGTTCAAAAACACAAATTTGTACAGAAATCCAAACTTACGAATCAAAAATCCGGCTAAAACATAACTCTCTTGTACCTTAATGCCTTCTGTCAGTCGTTCTGTTAAGGTTTTTAGCTGCAGAAACACGGCAGGTGGTAGTAACTTCCAATTTCCCGCCCACCCACTCAAGTGTTTGTTAACAAGAAATTGGTTACGTAATCACTTTCTTGTAGCTTAATGACTTTTCTCAATCCTTTTGTTGGAGTTTTTAGCTGCAGAAACACAGTAGGTTTTGGTAACTTCCAATTTTATTATTACAACACCCATGCGGGTGGTCAGAACACAGTTTAAAACTACCGGACCAATTATTCTAAACTGTGTTTCCGCCCGCCCGCCCAAGTGTTTGTTATCAAAAAATTGCTTAAGTCATCACTCTCTTGTACCTTAATGACTTCTCTCAGTCCTTCTGTTAGCGATTTTAGCTGCAGCAACACGGCAGGTGGTGGTAGCTTCTAATTTCTTTATAACAAACACTCGGGCGGGTGGGCGGGAAACACAGTTTAAAACCACCGGTCCAATTTTTCTGAACTGTGTTCCCGCTTGCTTGCCCAAGTGTTTGTTATCAAGAATTTGCTTACGTTATCACTCGCTTGTACCTTAATGCCTTTTTTCAGTCTTCCTGTTAGAGTTTTTAGCTGCAGGAACACGGCAGGTTGTGATAACTTTTAATTTTTTTATGACAAACACTTGGGCGGGTCCAATTCTTATGAACTGTGTTTCCGCCCGCCAACCAAAGTGTTTGTTATCAAGAAATTGGATACGTCATTCCTCTTGGGAACTCTCACTGAAAATTTCTATAGGTGCAAAATCATCATCCCCGAATGCCAAATACCTGGCTTTGAAAAGCCGCTTATTATGTTTTTGGGTGTAAAAGACTCCAAAAAGGCAGATTTTGCAACAATGTGTTATATAGATAAAGTCTTACCAATATTTCGAATGTGCCAATCATTAAATGCTATTTTTAATTTACTTTTAAATGGACCAAAACGCTGACATCCAGCGGTTGTAATTTGTGTGATGTGTGTAGTGGCAAAGAAAGATAGATAATCCCATTATCACGACAATAATTGATAGCTTCAATAGAAATATGTGACTCGTGGTTATCACAAATAATTAGAATTGGGTTATTTTTAGTGCATGAAGTTTGTCGTTGAATGTGTTGAAGAACTTGTATATACAATTCAGGTGCCATCCAGCCGCTCTTGTTTGCTAAACCAAGACTGCCTTGGGGAGCCCCAGCTAAAAACGGGTCTTTGAAATGATGGATTCTAGTAAAAATATAAACAGGAGGAAGAGCAGCACCTGTTGCTGTGATTATTTCCCAAAACGTTACTAGATCTCCACGTTCAGCTGACACAATTTGTTCTACTTGCCTCTGTTTTTTTTTTAGCCAAAACTTTAAGCGTTACGCTATACGGTCAGGAGTAAATTTATAGCGTAACATTACACGCTCAAAATTATTAAAAAAATCAACCACTGCAGTCTTATTAAATGAAAAACTTCTTGCAACGCTTGTATTTTCAGGCTTTTTTAGGCTGAGCTCCTGATTCATGTTTCTAAATCCTGCTGCCCAATCTTTCCATGATTTTGGATACTTGCATCCCAAATATTGTGCATACTCATAAGCTAATGTTAAAAGTTACTGCAAGGATAACTTATAATGCATCTTGATGCAAATCAACAAATATTCTGAAAACATTTTCTCTTGCTGGGCAGTAAATACTTGAGCAACAGTATACTTTGACCCATACAAATTAGAAGATGACGATTAGTTTTCTTCAAAAGCTTTTCTAAACTTTTCAACACGATGTTGCAGAGTTGCAGGTTTGATACCATATTTTTTGGCTGCTTTTCTAATAGATAATATCTTCAACATAATTTCAGATATGGCGGTTTTGATCCTCTCTTTATCTAAACTACTTCTTTCAGTCTTGGGCTTGTATGTGTGTACCATTTTCTGATGACAACATAAAATATATAATTCAAAATATTTTACAAATTTTATGGGGGCACTTTGATACACATCAATGTGCCCCGTACTTTGCTGTATTTAAGTGCCCCAAAAGATTTTTTTCAAAATGCAAATTATATTAAGAAAACTAACTGATTTATTTTGAAAAAAATACTAAATCCATAAGACGCCCTTTAGTATATATAGATCCTCACAAGATGGTATAAAAGACCGGGGAAACACAATTACATTTCACGTTTTTTTTTTTTAATTGGCTGCACTCGAAACACGTTACGACTTGTAGAGCGCCAACAGCCAGTCAGAACGCGTTCAAACATTTCTATGAGCGTTTTAGAGATGTAACCACTAGAATACATTCAATCGATTATTAGATAATGCTTGTGTATCTATCTGCCCCTTGCATCATTGTGCCCCCTTCCCCTAGTAGTAACTTCCAATTTTTGTTATGACAAACAGTCGGGCAGATGGGCGGGAACACAGTTTGAAACTACCGGTGCAGTTTTTCTAAACTTTGTTGCCGCCCGCTCGCCCAAGTGTTTGTTATCAAGAAATTAGTTACGTCATTAGTCTCTTGTACTTTAATGACTTCTCTCAGTCTTTTTGTAAGGGTTTTTAGCTGCTGAAACACAGCAGGTGGTGGAAACTTCCAATTTCTTTATGACAAATACTTGGGCGGGAACACAGTTTAAAACCACCGGTTCAATTTTTCTAAACTGGTTACGTCATCACTCTTTTGTACTCTAATGACTTCTCTCAGTCTTTCTGTTAGGGTCCTTTAGCTGCAGAAACTCGGCAGTTGGTGATAACTTCCAATTTCTTTATAGCAAACACTCGGGCGGGTGGGCGGGTACACAATTTGAAACCACTGGATCAAATTTTATAAACCGTGTTCCCGCCCGTTTGTTATAAAGAAATTGGTTATCTTATTACTCTCTTGTACCTTAATGGTTTCTGTCAGTCCTTTTATTATAGATTTTAGCTGCAGGAACACGGCAGGTATTGGTAACTTCCAATTTCTTTATGACAAACAATCGCAGGTGGGCGGGAACACAGTTTGAAACCACCGGTCCAATTTTTTTAAACTGTGTTTCCGCACGCCCGCCCAAATGTTTGTTATCAAGAAATAGGTTACGTCATCACTTTGTTCTATCTTATTGATTTCTCTCTGTCTTTTTGTTAGGGTTTTTAGCAGCAGGAACACGGCTGGTGGTTGCAACTTTCAATTTTTTTATGACAAACACTCGTGCGGGTAAGTGGAAACATAGTTTGACCGGTGCAATTTTTTTAAACTGTGTTCCCGCCTACCCGCCCAAGTGTTTGTTATCAAGAAATTTGTTACGTCATCATTCATTTGTACTTTAGTAACTTTTCTCAGTCTTTCTATTAAGGTTTTTAGCTGCAGGAACACGGCAGGTGGTGGTAACTTTTAATTTCTTTATGACAAACACTCGGGCGGGTAGGCGAATACACAATTTAGAACCACTAGTTTAATTTTTTTGAACTGTGTACCCGCCCGTTTGTTATTAGGTAAATGTTTGTTATCAAGAATTTAGATACGTCATCACTTTCTTTAATGACTTCTCTCAGTCCTTCTGCTATGGTTTTTAGCTGGAAAACATGGCAGTTGGTGGTAACTTCAAATTTCTTCATGACAAATACTTGGGCGGGTGGTCGGGAACACAGTTTGAAACCACCGATCCAATTTTTCTGAACTGTGTTCCCGCCCGCCCGCCCAAGTGTTTGTTATCAAGAAATTGGTTACGTCATCACTTTCTTGTACCTCAATGACTTCTCTCAGTCTTTGTGTTATGGTTTATAGCTGCAGGAATACGGCAGGTGTTGGTAACTTTTAATTTTATTATGACAAACAGTTTGAAACCATTGGTCCAATTTATCTGAATTTTGTTTAAATGTTTCTAAAAACATTTCAGTAATTTCTTCTTTTATAAAACTTTTTTAAAAATTTCTGGAGTTGATTGAAACTCTTAAAAGTTTCTAGAATTTAATAAAGGGTTTCTAAAGTTGATCAAGACATTTTTTTTAGAAGTTTCTAGACTGATAAATTGTTATTAAAATTTTTTTGGATATATTCAAAGATTTCTATAACTTATTAGGAGTATTTAGAATTTAAAAAAATATTTTGGATGTTTTTCAGGTGTTTCTAGAGTTGCTAAAAGGATTTTTAACACTTTAGAAGTTTTTAGAAGTTAATTAAATGTTTTTTTAGGAATTTATAGAATTGGTTAAAACTTCCTAGAATTTTTATAAAGTTTAGTTAAAGGTTTTTAGAGTTGGCTAAAGATTTTTTAGAAGTTCTAGAATATAATCAAATTTTTCTAAAATCTTAGGAGTTTCTAGATTCAGTCAAAAGTTTCTTGAGCTTTTTAGGAATTTCTAGAATGTAGTAAAAGGTTTCTAGAGTTTGTTGTTTGTCTGAAATGTCAAACAACTAAATTATTATTAATTCAAAATGACATTATATTGCAATTGTCAAATTTACTGATGCTTTTTCTTAGATTTTAATAAATTTCAAAATAATCATTTTTTTTTTATTGGGGTTAGAAAATAGCTCCAGTTTATCACAAAATCTTTGCATTCTGCCCAATCGAGCGTAAGCTAACAACTTTTAACCTAACCTAAAAGTTAAATCTGTTCAATTCAATAGACCTGATTGCTTTTGGTCTATTAAACATTTGTTTAATGTTCTTCAATGCAGACCCTGCTCTTTTACTCTTTAAACGTCCATCGGCAGATCAAAAGCTTTAGAAAATTGCAGTACATGTTAGTGCAGCCACGTGCACAGCCTTAAAAATTTTCTTTGCAGTTTTCTTGTAAGTAAGCGTACCTTTTGATAAAGGTGTTTCTAAGGTTTGCTTCCTTGTTATGTGATCTTATGATCAAAGTTTTTAATCTGGTTCTATCTAAAATCGTGTTGCTTGTAAACTCGTTTTGGTGTTGCAATAAAGTAGTAAAACCTGTTGCTTTGGGCCCCAAAAATTGGGTCGATTTGTGGTAAACGGTTAAAGACAGCCACACCAAAGGTTGTAGGTGTTTACATCTTTAATATTTTAGACACATTTTGATATCAGAATATCGGGTTTTGATACAACAAAACCGAATTTTTACATAAACGGCCGGATTTTTTTAAGTGTTTACAGACGGATTTTAATATTTTAAATATATTTTGATATCACAGTTTTGATAAAACAAACTTAATTTTGACTCTCAAGGGCAAGTTTTAATGTTTAATGGCCGGATTTTTTAGTATTTACATTTCAAACATATTCCGATATTAAAAAGCTAATTTTGATTAAGTTAAACCAAATTTTAACACTCAAGGCCGGATTTTAATATTTAACGGCCGGATTTTTGATATTTACCGTTTGTTAGAAGCAGATTTTGTCTATTACAGGCCAATTTTGTCTATTAAAGAACAAATTTAATAAATTGAAACCTAATTTTTAAAATTCAACGTTTACTTAAGCCGGATTTTATCAACTATGCTTTTTGTTGTTTTACCGGGCTAATTTATAAAAATATGGCAACAATGCATATTAAATAATTTATTGATAAATTAATTGCGCAACCAATTTAGTTCTATTTTTTTTTGTAAAGTTGAAATAACCTAAAAAAAATAAATTTTTTGAACAAAATTTCGTCAGTTGAAAGTTAATTTGAGGAAATATGGCAACAGCGCATAAAAATTATTTTATAGACAATTGGATTTTGCAAAATATTTATTTGAAACAATTTTACCAGAAATTGATATTAATCGTTAAATTTCCAACTTTCTTAACCTATTTATCACATTTATTGGGTAATTTTTTAAAATTTGGCAACAACGCATAGAAATTATTTTGTAGGTAATTCAATTCTACAGACTATTTATTATAAAGAATTTTAGCTGAAATCAAAGTTAACTGTGCTAGAGTTAAATTACCAACTTTATAAACAAATTCGATCCAATAGTAGTTTAATCTGAAGAAATATGGCAACATCGCATAGAAATTAATTTATAAATAATTTGAATAAGCAAATTATATATTTAAAACAATTTGATCTGAACTTGAACTGCAATAAAGTTAATTTTCCAACTTAATTATTACATTTTAAGGTTAATTTATTAAAATACGGCAACATTGCAAATAAATTATATTGCTGTCAATTTAAATCTAAAAATTATTTATTTGAAACAAATTTAGCTGAAATTAATTTTAACTGTGCTAAAGTTAAATTTCCAACTTTATCAACCTAGTTATTACATATGTATATCGGGTAATTTGTTAAAATACGGCAACGCTGCATAGAAATTATTTTGATTCTACAAATTATTTATTTACAACAGTTTTAGCTAAAATCAATATTAATCAATCTAAAGCTAAATTATTAACTTTATAAACCAATTTATTTCAATAGAAGATTAAGATAATTTGAGGAAATATGGCAACATTGCGTAGAAATAATTTGGTTCTGCAAAATAATTATTTTTTTTTTAATTTTTTTTTTTAATTTAATTCAACAAAATGACAACAAATGCATGTCCACATAAGACAATATTGTGGCAACACTGTTGGAAATAAATGAACCGAATTTGGCACAAACATAGTACATAAGATAGGCAACAATGAACAATGCTCAAAATAATTTAGAAAAAATTAAATACATTTTTTTAGTTTTTTATTTTAATTTGATTTATTAAATTGACAAAAAATATAGGTCTACATAAAACCCTGTTGTGGCAACACTGCTGTAAATAATATAACCCAATTTGGCAAAAATATAGTACATAGCATAGGCAACAATGAACCGATTATAAAATAGTTTAAAAAATATTTAAAAAAATTTTATAATTTTTTTTTTAAATTTGATTTAATAAATTTAAAAAAAAGTGCATGTCCACAAAAGACCTGTTGTGGCAACACTGTTGAAAATAAATTATGCCAATTTGGCACAAACATGGTACATAACATGGGCAAAAATAAACTATGTTTAAAATAGTTTAAAAGAAACTTAAAAATAATTATTATAATTTTTTAAAAATTTGATATACTAAATTAAAAAAATTTACATAATACCCTGTTGTAGCAACTCTGTTGAAAATAAATCAAGCAAATTTAGCACAAACATAGTACATAACATGGACAACAATGGACTATGCTCAAACTAATTTGTAATAAATTTTTATATTTTTTTTTAAATTTGTATTAATAAATTGACAGAACTTGCATGTTCACATAAGATCCTGTTGTGGCAACACTGTTGGAAATAAATTAAGCAAATTTGGCAAAAACATAGTACATAACATAGGCAACAATGGACAATGCACAAAATAATTTTAAAAGAATTAAAACTATGTTTTATATTTTTTTAAAAATTTGATTTAATAAATTGATAGAAATTGCATGTCCACATAAAACCCTGTTGTGGCAATACTGTTAGAAATAAATCAAGCAAATTTGGCACAAACATAGTACATAACATAGGTAACAATGGACAATGCTCAAAATAATTTTAAAAAAATTAAAATATTTTTTATATTTTTTTAAAAATTTGATTTAATAAATTGACACAAATTGCATGTCCACATACAATCCTGTTGTGGAAACACTGTTAAAAATAAATTAATCAAATTTGACACAAACATAGTACACAACATAGGCAATAATGGACAATGCTCAAAATAATTTAAAAAAAATTAAAAATATTTTTTATAATTTTTGAAAAATTTGATTTAATAAATTGACAGAAATTGCATGTCCACATAAAATCCTGTTGTGGCAACACTGTTAGAAATAAATTAATCAAACTTGGCACAAACATAGTACATAACATAGGCAATAATGGACAATGCTCAAAATAATTTAAAAAAAATTAAAAATATTTTTTATAATTTTTTAAAAATTTGATTTAATAAATTGACAAAAATTGCATGTCCACATAAGATCCTGTTGTGGCAACACTGTTAGAAATATATCAAGCAAATTTGGCACAAACATAGTACATATTATAAGCAACAGTAGACAATGTCAAAATAATTTAAAAATATTTAAAAATATTTTTTATAATTTTTTAAATATTTGATTTAATAAATTGACAGAAATTGACAGAAATTGCATGTTCACATAAAATCTTGTTGTAGCAACACTGTTAGAAATAAATTAATTAAATTTGGCACAAACATAGTACATAACATAAGCAATAATGGACAATGCTCAAAATAATTTTAAAAAAATTAAAAATATTTTTTATAATTTTTTAAAAATTTGATATAATAAATTGACAGAAAATGCATGTCCACATAAGATCATGTTGTGGCAACACTGTTGGAAATAAATCAAGCAAATTTGGCACAAACATAGTACATAACATAGGCAACAATGGACAATGCTCAAAATAATTTTAAAAAAATTTAAAATATTTTTTATAAATTTTTAAAAATTTTATTTATTAAATTGACAGAAATTGCATGTCCACATAAAATCCCGTTGTGGCAACACTGTTAGAAATAAATTAATCAATTTTAGCACAAACATAGTACATAACATAGCCAATAATGGACTATGCTCAAAATAATTAAAAAATAAATAAATTATTTTTTATAATTTTTTAAAAATTTGATTTAATAAATTGACTGAAATTGCAAGTCTACATAAGATCCTGTTGTGGCAACACTGTTGGAAATAAATCAAGCAAATTTGGCACAAACATAGTACATAACATAGGCAACAATAGACAATGCTCAAAATAATTTTAAAAAAATTAAAATAATTTTTTATAATTTTTTAAAAATTTGATTTAATAAATTGACAGAAATTGCATGTCCACATAAAATCCTGTTGTGGCAACACTGTTAAAAATAAATTAATAAAATTAAGCACAAACATAGTACATAACATAGGCAACAATAGACAATGCTCAAAATAATTTAAAAAAAATTAAAAATATTTTTTATAATTTTTTAAAAATTTGATTTAATAAATTGACAGAAATTGCATGTCCACATAAGATCCTGTCGTGGCAACACTGTTGGAAATAAATCAAGCAAATTTAGCACAAACATAGTACATAACATAGGCAACAATGGACAATGCTCAAAATAATTTAGAAAAAACTAAAAATATTTTTTATAATTTTTTAAAAATTTGATTTTATAAACTGACAGAAATTGCATGTCCACATAAGATCCTGTTGTGGCAACACTGTTGGAAATAAATCAAGCAAATTTGGCACAATTATAGTACATAACATAGACAACAATGGACAATTCACAAAATAATTTTAAAAGAATTAAAATAATTTTTTTATAATTTCTTAAAAATTTGATTTAATAAATTGATAGAAATTGCATGTCCACATTAAACCCTGTTGTGGCAATACTGTTAGAAATAAAGTGATAAAATTTGGCTCAAACATAGTACATAATATAGGCAACAATAGACATTTTTCAAAATAATTTTAAAAAAATTAAAAATATTTTTTATAATTTTTTTAAAAATTTGATTTAATAAATTGACAGAAATTGCATGTCCACATAAAATCTTGTTGTGACAACACTGTTAAAAATAAATTAATCAAATTTGGCACAAACATAGTACATAACATAGGCAATAATGGATAATGCTCAAAATAGTTTTAAAAAAATTAAAAAAAAAAATTATAATTTTTTAAAAATATCATTTAATAAATTGACAGAAATTGCATGTCCACATAAGATCCTGTTGTAGCAACACTGCTGGAAATAAATCAAGCAAATTAGGCACAAACATAGTACATAACATAAGCAACAATGGACAATGCACAAAATAATTTTAAAAGAATTAATATATTTTTTTTTTTATTTTTTTAAAAATTTGATTTAATAAATTAATAGAAATTGCATGTCCACATAAAACTCTGTTGTGGCAACACTGTTAGAAATAAATTAATCAAATTTGGCACAAACATAGTACATAACATAGGCAACAATAGACAATGCTCAAAATAATTTTAAAAAAATTAAAAATATTTTTTTATAATTTTTTAAATATTTGATTTAATAAATTGACAGAAATTGCATGTCCACATAAAATCCTGTTGTGGCAACACTGTTAGAAATAAATTAATCAAATTTAGCACAAATTTAGTACATATTATAGGCAAAAATAGACAATGCTCAAAATAATTTAAAAATATTTAAAAATATTTTTTATAATTTTTTAAAAATTTGATTTCATAAATTAACAGAAATTGCATGTCCACATAAGATCCTGTCGTGGCAACACTGTTAGAAATAAATCAAGCAAATTTGGCACAAACATACTACATAACATAGGCATGGATAATGCTCAAAATAATTTAGAAAAAACTAAAAATATTTTTTATAAATTAAAAAAAATTGGATTTATTAAATTGAAAAAAATGTATGTCCACATAAGATCCTTTTGTGGCAACACTGTGGAAAATAAATGAACCCAATTTGGGACAAACATAGTACATAACATAGGCAACAATGGACAATGCTCAATATAATTTAGAAAAAACTAATAATATTTTTTATAATTTAAAAAAGAATTGATTTATTGAATTGAAAACAAATGTATGTCCACATAAGATCCTTTTGTGGCAACACTGTTAAAAGTATATAAACCTAATTAGGGACAAACATAGTACTTAACATAGGTAACAATGGACATTGCTCAAAATAATTTAGAAAAAACTAAAAATATTTTTATAATTTTAAAAAAATTTTATTTATAAAATTGTCAAAAAATGTATGTCTTTATAAAACCCGGTTGTGGCAAAATTGTTGGATAAATTATTCCAATTTGGCACAAACATTGTACATAACATTGGCAACAATAAACCATGTTTAAAATAATTTAAAAAAAAATAAACATTTTTTTTTATTTTTTAAAAATTTGATTTAATAGATTGAAAAAAATTGTATGTCTTCATAAGTGCATGTTGTGGCAACACTGTTGGAAATAAATGAACCCAATTTGGGACAAACTCAGTACATAACATGAGCAACAATGGACTATGCTCAAAATAATTTTAAATAAACTAAAATATTTTTTATATTTTTTTTTTTTTATTTTTTTTTATAAATTTACAAAAGTTGTATGTCCACATAAGATCCTGTTGTGGCAATAATATTGGAAATAATTTAACCTAATTTAGCACAAACATAGCATATTACATGGGCAACAATGGACTATGGTCAAAGTGACAAACCATCATCAATATCTATCGGCAACACAGTCTCTAATATATTATGTAATAAAAAAAATTGCCTAATTCATCTTCAAAGGAATATTCTAGTTGAGGCTATAGTTTTTAAATATCAATTCAAAAACAGAAATTGAATGGTTACTATGTGATTTACTACAAGTGCTTGTTATCAGCGTCCGATGATGGCCTTGTAAAGGTTAAAACTTACGATAATATATAAAAAGTATAAAATTTATAAATATTTTTTTTTACTTTTTCGTTCACAATTAAATTTCATTATTAACATTTTTAAAATAAAGCAAAAAAATACTGAAATATACTGCAATCTTTTAATAATAAAAACTGCACAATTTTAAATGAGTTTCTTGAGCGTATATTTGATATCAAATAAAGTAAAAAAAAATCTCATTTCATAACGAAACTAAGTACACAATCTGCAGATTAAATAAAATAAAAAAAATATAAAACAATAGCATTATTGACGTCCCAAATGTGCATTGGAAAAATCCAATCAAATAATTTTTTAGTTTCGCTTTACATCACACAAACATGGGAATCTGTTTTAATTAACAGTATCTCTATCCGATTTTAAATTAATCCGATACATTTACGTGGGACGAAAGCTTTAATCAAAATGTCCAATTTTTATTCATTAACATTCAAGGTAGCCACAAGGCCACATTTCTCCTCGAGAAAACATCACCGTTTTCTCTGCTTTCAATCCCACCCCATAATTGTTAAATATCCCATATAGTACTAGTTCAATACAGCAAAAACAGAACAATTATAGTACCGGACCGGTCACTGGGACATATAAGGAGGTCATTTCCAACATCATATATTATACAAGTTACTTTCTTGTTGTTTACATGCGAACACAATGTAAGTTACAATTTCCTGCTGCGTTATTATTATTATTATTAATATTAATTTGCGTTTTCTAGTCAATTATTAGTGCATGCCGCTTATCGATGATATTGCCGATTGTTATTAATTTTGCGTTGCGGAAAATTTGTTAAATATGGGGGAAATGGTTGGTGAAATGATAGGGCACGGTCGGTTGGCTTTTATTAACGAGTGGAGTTTTCATTGTGTATGTGCGTGCGTGTGGCCACTTTTTTAAATTCTATTATTTGAAATTAATATTGCTGTAAATGAATTTTATTGAATTGTAAAATATTATTATATAAAAAATATTTATTGCCGCACTGAAAGCATGGCTATAAAATTATATTGACTATAAAATATATTGGATATTTATATGAAACTGTTTGGTTTTAAATACATAAGCAAACTGTTACCAAACATTTTTGTTTTGTGTAATTATCTGCAAAAAATGTTTTGTAGTTGGAAACATAGAGTTTCATATTACCACAAATGTATTATTATATTTTTTGTCAGCCACCCTCAAGCTACATAATTGCTAACCGGCATACAAGTGCGGTCGAAATGGAAAATGATACGCAATTAGAAAGCTTATTATTCGCACAAGATAATATTCAAGAAGAAGACGATCGATCGAGGTCGATCATTCTAGGCCGTTCCGATTTGTATATATTTTTCTGCATTCGAATCACGTCTATGCAACACCATATTGCATCAATTGTGTGAATTTATATCATGAGAACATTCCCATACCGAAAATAACAATTTATCCGATTTGATTGAATCAATTCAAGTTTAGTACAGAGAAATGTCATCAATCACAGGCGATAAGAGAAAGGATTTCAAACACGTGGACGGTTAAAATGTCAGGAATCAATCAGCATTGTTTGTTGCATTTATAAAAATAGAATCAATCATTGGCTTCTATTTATGTTAAAACGTTGGGTGGAAATAAATTTTAAATTCAAGGACGTTCTCAAGGATTCCAGGATACTGACACTGCCTAAAGTGCGGCATAATAAAGAGCCTCGTTTCATCAACCAACTGTTGCTTTTTAGTCCACATCTACAACACACACAATGCTATCTCGCTCTCTGTGAGTTGTAATTTTTTTTTTAATACCTTTCACGGCTAACAACCACAAGTCCCAGCGCATATTTCAAATGAGAAAACCGTCGTCGGTGCTGCTTTTAATATCTCGGATGGCAATGTAAAGTACATTTTTAATAAATTATTATTTAAAAACGAAACGTTTCTAAAATCTTGTATATTAAAAAAAGAAACGAAAGAGAAGCTTTTGTTGTGAAGTGTTGATATTTGCGTCTCGCTAGTTCTGACATTTTTAAACTTTTAATTGTGAAATCTATAAAACTTTTAAAACATTTTTATGTTCAATTTACCTAACTAAATTATTTCCAACATTGCCACAATAGGATTTTATGTGGACATGCATTTTTTGTCATTTTATTGAATCATTTTTTTTTAAATTATAAAAAATATTTTTATATTTTTTAAATTATTTTGAGCATAGTCTATTATAGCCCATCTAAAATACTATGTTAATGACAAATTGGGTTAATTTATTTCCAACAGTGTTGCCACAACAGAATCTTAGGTAGATACAATTTTTGTCAATTTGTTGAATCAACTTTGCTAAAAATTATAAAAAATGTTTCAAGTTTATTTAAAATTATTTTGAGCATAGTCCATTGTTGCCCATGTTATGTACTATGTTTGTGCCAAATTGGGTTAATTTATTTCCAACAGTGTTGCCACAGCAGGGTTTTATGTGGACATACATTCTTTGTCAAATTATTAAATAAAATTTTTAAAAAATTATAAAAAATATTTTAAATTTTTTTTAAATTATTATGAACATGGTTCATAGTTGCCCATGTTATGTACTATGTTTATGCCAAATTTGGTTAATTTATTTTCAACAGTGTTGCTACAGAAGGGTTTTATGTGGACATACATTCTTTGACAATTTATTAAATTATAAAAAATATAAAACTTATTTATAATTTTTTTAAAACTATTTTGAACATGGTTTATTGTTGCTCATCGTATGCTCTATGTTTGTGCCAATTTGGGTTAATGTATTTCCAACAGTGTTGCCACAAAAGGGTTTTATGTGCACATGCAATTTTTGTTAATTTATTAATTTTTTTTTTTAATTATTAAAAATATTTTACATTTTTTTAAAACTATTTTAAACATGGTTTATTGTTGTCCATGTTTGTACTATGTTTGTGCCAAATTGGATTAATTTATTTTCAACAGTGTTGCCTCAACAGGATTTTTAAGGATATCCAGCTTTTGTATCTTTTTTTTAAATTATAAAAAACATTTTTAATTTTTTTAAAATCATTTTGAACATTGTCCATTGTTGCCCATATTATATACTATGTTTGTGCCAAATTGAGTTGATTTATTTCTAACAGTGTTGGCACAACAGCGTTTTATGTGAACATGCAATTTTTTCAGTTTTTTAAACAAAAAAAATTAATTTTTTAAGACCATGTTGAACGTGGTTTATTGTTACCCCTGTTATGTACTATGTTTGTGCCAAATTGGGTTAATTTATTTCTAACAGAGTTGCCACAACAAGGATTTATGACATGCAATTTTTGTAGATTTATTAAATCAATATTTTAAAAAATTAAAAAATAATTTTTATTTTTTTTTAAATTATTTGTACATGGTTTATTGTTGCCTATGTTATGTACTATGTTTGTGCCAAATTGGGTTAAGTTTTTTTTTAACAATGATGCCACAAAAAGTTTTATGTGGATTTTTGTCAATTTATTAAATCAAATTTTTAAAAATTTATAAAAATATTTTTAGTTTATTTAAAATTATTTTGAGCGTAAGTCCATTGTTGCTCATGTTATGTATTACGTTTGTGCCTAATTAATTGATTTATTTCCAACAGTGTTGCCACAACAGGGTCTTATGTGAACATACATTTTTTGTCAGTTTAATTAATCAAAATTTAAAAAAAAAAAAATTAAGTATAATACATTGTTGCCCATGTTATGTATTACGTTTGTGCCAAATTGGGTTCATATAATTTAAACAGTGTTGCCACGACAGTGTTTTATTTTGACATACATTTTTTGTCATTTTATTAAATCAAATTTTTAAAAAATTATAAAAAATATTTTTAATTTTTTTTTTAATTATTTTGAACGTCGCTCATTGTTTCCTATGCTATGTACCATGCTTGTGCCAAATTGGGTTAATTTATTTCCAACAGTGTTGCCACAACAGGTCATATGTGGACATGCACTTTTTTTCAATTTATTAAATCAAATTTTTAAAAAAATTATAAAAAATATTTTTAATTTTTTTTCAATTATTTTAAAATCGGTTCATTCTTGCCTATGTTATGTACTATATTTGTGCCAAATTGGGATATATTATTTCCAACAGTGTTGCCACAACAGAGTTTTATGTAGACATATATTCAATTTAATAAATCAAATTTAAAAAAAAATTAAAAATATATTTTTAATTTTTTTTAAATTATTTTGAGAATCGTTCATTGTTGCCTATGTTATGTACCATGTTTGTGCCAAATTGGGTTAATTTATTTCCAACAGTGTTGCCACAACAGGTCTTTTGTGGACATGCACTTTTTTAAAATTTATTAAAAAAAATTATAAAAAATATATTTAATTTTTTTAACTATTTTAATATTGGTTCATTGTTGCCTATGTTATAAACTATATTTGTGCCAAATTGGGTTATATTATTTCTAACAGTGTTGCCAAAACAGGGCTTTATGTAGACATACATTATTTGTCATTTTATTAAATTAAATGAAAAAAAAAATATATTTTTTTTTTTTTTTATTGTTGCCTATGTTATGTACCATGCTTGTGCCAAATTGGGTTAATTTATTTCCAACAGTGTTGCCACACCAAGTCTTTTGTGGACATGCTTTTTTTTTCAATTTATTAAACAAATTTTTAAAAAAATTATAAAAAATATTTTTAATTTTTTTTTTACTATTTTAAAAAAGGTTTATTGTTGCCTATGTTATGTACTATATTTGTCCCAAATTGGGTTATATTATTTCCAACAATGTTGCCACAACAGGGTTTTATGTAGACATATATTTATTGTCAATTTAATAAATCAAATTTAAAAAAAAAAATTATAAAAAATTTAATTTTTTCTAAATTATTTTGAGCATTGTTCATTGTTGCCTATGTTATGTACCATGTTTGTGCCAAATTGGGTTAATTTATTTCCAACAGTGTTGCCACAACAGGTCTTTTGTGGACATGCACTTTTTTAAAATTTATTTAAAAAAATTATAAAAAATATTTTTAATTTTTTTTAACTATTTTAAAATTGGTTCATTGTTGCCTATGTTATAAACTATATTTGTGCCAAATTGGGTTTTATTATTTCCAACAGTGTTGCCAAAACAGGGTTTTATGTAGACATATATTATTTGTCATTTTATTAAATTAAATGAAAAAAAAAATTATTATTTTTTTTTTTTTTAATTGTTGCCTATGTTATGTACTATGTTTTTCCCAAATTGGGTTTATTTATTTCCAACAGTGTTGCCACAATAGGGTCTCATGTGGACATGCATTTTTTGTCAATTTGTTGAATCAAACTAAAGAAGAAATAAAAAAGTTATTTTAAAAATTACCTGATAAATGTAATAGTTAAGTTGACAAAGTTGGAAATTTAACTTTATTGCAATTAATATCAATTCTAGATCCAATTGTTTCAAATATATAATTTGCAAATCTAAATTATGTATAAATTAATTTCTATGCGATGTTGCCATATTTTTTCAGATTAACCTACCTTTGGAACAAATTTGTTTATAAAGTTGGAAATTCAACTCTAGCAAAGTTAATTTTGATTTCAGCTAAAAAAATTAAAATAAATAGTCTATAGAATTGAATTATTTAAAAAATAATCTCTATGCGCTGTTGCCGAATTTCAACAAATTACTTAATAAATGTGATAAATAGGTTAAGAAAGTTGGAAATTTAACTTTAACACAATAAATATCATTTTCTGGTAAAATTGTTTTAAATAAATAATTTGCAAAATCAAATTGTCTATAAAATAATTTGTATGCGCTGCCATATTTCCTCAAATTAACCTTCAATTGACAAAATGTTGTTCATAAACTTAAAAATTTAATTTTTTTAGATTATTATCAGCTTTACAAAAAAAAGTTAAAACTAAATTGGTTGCGCAATTATAATCTATAATTTATTTTATATGCATTGTTGCCATATTTTTATAAGTTAACCCGGTAAATCAACAAAAAGCATAATTGATAAAATCCGGTTGAGGAGTCGTTGAATATTAAAAATTAGGTTTTAATTTATTAAATTTAGTTTTTAATAAACAAAATAGGTCTGTAATAGACAAAATCTGCTTCTAACGAACGATAAATATCAAAAATCCGGCCGTTAAACATTAAAATCCTGCCTTGATTGTTAAAATTTGGTTAAATTTTATCAAAATTGGCTTTTTGATATCGGAATATGTTTAAAATATTAAAATCCGGCTCATTGGTAAAATCCTGATCCAAAGTTTGTTAAATATAAAAAATCCGGCCATTAAACATTAAAACTTTCCTTTGAGAGTCAAAATTAGGTTTGTTTTTTCAAAACTTCGCCTTTTGCTATCAAAATATATTTAAAATATTAAAATCCGGTTTTGAAATATTAAAATAAATAATAATAAAACACTTTAAATTAAAAAATCCGGCCGATAATGTGAAAATTTGGGTTTCTTGTATCAAAACGCGATCTTCTGATAAATTAAATTAAAAATATAAAGTTAGATTTGTAACAAAGCTCAATTTATGCGTTAAACCCATACAATTCTTCAATTTGTTTATAATTTTATTTTAGTTCATTTATAAATCATACTAGTAGAATAACATGTATAACACTTTCTCAGAAAACCATTACACGTTTCAAAAGAATTTATATCTAACGCAAAAAAAAAGATCTTGGAAAACATGAAAACTAATACGTCGCATTAACATCAAATTACTTCACTCAGCATTCAACATGTGTATTCCGCTCCATTCCATTCTGCGAATTTGTCAAGCCCCATAGAAATAATTCAGGGTTGTTTTATAACATAATAACTGCAGGCAGAACAGGACCGTTTTCCGTTGTGTGGAAGCCACAGGTGCTAGAGTGTGGTGCTCGATCGATAGAGCTAGTCGCTCAATGCTAATGTAAACACACAGACTGCTCAAACGATATATATCTTGTGGCAGGCGTCTTTATTTATTTTTTTTGTATCGACTAAAATTTTCACGAAAATGCACTTTATGTGTAGCAAGGCTAATGATCTCGCGGAGAAAACATCTGGCTAATATTGATGCTGCTTGCATCTGTCGCTTATTAATGTAACGGGGAACGGATAACTTTCATCGGTTGTGGATTTTTTAATAGGAGTCAATGCATTTGTATTAGTTTAGGTGTGATTTGATGGAACTAATTATGGATTAATGGTTGATGAGAATGCAATTATTTATAATTAGGTTTTGTTAATAATAGGAATGTAACATTAAATTTGTTTGTTTGGAATCAATCTTGCTAATAAGCTACAATTTTAGGTTATATAATATTTTGAGTTACGTAATATTATGCTATGAGAAGTAATTTCAGCATTTAATTAATTGGTTTGTTGTTAATATATCAAACCAGTTGGTAGTAGATTAAGATTTTCTAATTCTAATTAAAAACGTAATTTTATTTTTTTGGGTTGGCAAAACCTTTGATATAGATTTTTTTGTAACATTTTGAAAATTGGTTCGTTTTATTGAATTATTCTCGAAATTCTATGATTTTTTGTCGGTTTTAACTTTGACTTTGAAACATTGCATATTAACTCAAAAAATATTTACTAAATTAATCAGAATTTTTTTTTAAGTTTATACCTTAGCTGAAAAAGCCATAAAACCATTTTTTTGTTTTCAGTGAACCGAGCAAAAAGCGTCATTTTTTGGATTTTTTAACCGCCAAAGTTGAGGTATTTTGATGTAAATTAGTTGTAAAATATAAATTTGTTTTGTGTATTTGGATTTTAAGGGTCTAAAAGTAAAAAAAAACTGCAAAAATATGGTAAAAATGCTTTTTAACACTAACATTTACAAATTCACGATTAGCAGCGTAAGAGGTGGGAGAAACAACAAATCTTTTAATGACTAACACTTGAGCGGGTGGGTGGGTCATAGCATTGAGCATTTTTAAACTTTTTTTTTATATGATAAATGTATGTACTTAATTTTTGTTTGTGAGTCTTATTAACAAAATTTATTTTATTTACAAATGGCTAGACCACCCGGGTACAAAATCTAAACATCAAAAAGTGACTTTTTGAATTAAACAATTAAAGATTCAAGCAAATTTGATTAAAATTGGTTGAGCATATTTGTCTAATTTTGTAAATTTTGTTCAATTTTTTGTGCTTACAATTTTTTTTACTGTAACAGTATTAAGGCTTCAATTATTTTGTTTTGTAGCAAAACATTCTATGCTACTAAATAGCAAAATTTGTTAAAAGTTCAGTTTTACTTTGGTTTTATGAAGAGTTTTTTGCTTACGATATTTATTTTGCCGCATAATTACGACTTTTATAATTTTGAGCAAATAAATGAGCAAATTTGATTAAAATCGGTCGAGCCAATCTGGTATTTGTAAGATTTTTTTTTGCATTTGCATGCGTACGCTCGACAGAGGAATTTTATATTTTTATTTTGTGTGGCAACATTTTGTGCTAATATAAGCAAATTTTATGATAATTGCCCGTAATTTAATTACGACTATTATAATTTTATTTTGTGCGGAAAAATTTTGTGCTATTAAATAGCAAATTTTAATAAAATAGCAAAATTGGTTTATGTTTTACGACAATTTTAAGAAGAATTTTTCCGTTTTTCTGCTTATAACGTTTACGAAAACAATTTTACCGTAACATAATTACGACTTCTATAACTTCATTTTAAATGGCAACATTTTGTGCTACTAAATAGCAAATTTGATTAAAATAGCGCAATTGGTTTAAATTTTACAACGATTTTTGGATGAAAAATCCGTTTTTTTTTTTTTTAATGACGTTTATGAAAACAATTTTACCGTAACATAATTACGACTTTTATAATTTCATTTTGTGTAGCAACATTTTGTGCTATTAAATAGCAAATTTTATTTAAATAGAGCTATTAATTTATGTTTTACGACGATTTTGAGCAGAAATTGCCGTTTTTTTGCTTTAAACGTTTACAAAAACGTTTTTACCGTAACATAATTACGGCTTTTTTAATTTTATTTTGTGTAACAACATTTTGTGCTACTAAATAGCAAATTTAAATAAAATTGCGCAATTAATTTATATTTTACGACAATTTTAAGAAGAATTTTTTTTGATTATCTGCTTATAACCCTTACGAAAACAAATTTACCGTAACATAATTACGACTTTTATAATTTTATTTTGTATATCAACGTTTTGTGCTATAACTAAGCAATTTTTATTTCAATCGTGCCATTAGTTTATGTTTTTCGACAATTTTGAGAAATTTTTTTCGTTTTTTTTTGCTTATATTCATTACTAAAACTATTTTAGCGTAACTAATTACAACTTTTAAAATTTCATTTTGTGTATCAACGTTTTGTGCTATTAAATAGATATTTTTAATTAAATAACGCTATTAGTTTATGTTTTACGACGATTTTGAGAAGAATTTTTTCATTTTTTGCTTATAACGTTTACGAAAACGGTTTTACCGTAACATAATTACGACTTTTATAATTTCATTTTGTGTAGCAACGTTTTGTGCTATTATATAGCAAAATTGGTTAAAATAACGCAATTAGTTTATGTTTTACAACAATTTTGGGAAGATATTTTCAGTTTTTCTGCTTATAACGTTTACGATAACGATTTTACCGTAACATATATACGACTTTTAAAATTTCATTTTATGTGGGAACATTTTAAATTATTAAATAGCAAATTTGATTAAAATAGCGTCATTAGTTTATGTTTTACGACGATTATAAAAATAATTTTTCCGTTTTTTAGTTTTGAACGTTTACAAAATCGATTTTATTGTAACTTAATTACGATTTTCATAAATTTATTTTGAGTGGCAAGATGTTCTACTACTAAATAGCAAATTTAATTATAATAACGCAATTAGTTTATGTTTTACGACAAGTTTAAGAAGATTTTGTTTGTTTTTCTGCTTATAACGTTTACGAAAACGATTTTATCTTAACATAATTACGATTTTTATAATTTTATTTTTTGTATCAACGTTTTGTACTATTAAATAGCTAATTTTAATTAAATAGCGCTATTAATTCATGTTTTACAACAATTTTGAGAATATTTTTTCCGTTTCCGTTTACAAAAACTATTTTACCGTAACATAATTACGACCTTCATAATTTTATTTTGAGTGGCAACATTTTGTGCTACTAAATAGCAAATTTGATTAAAATAACGCAATTTGTTTATGTTTTACGACGATTTTGGCAAGATTTTGTCCGTTTTTCTGCTTATAACGTTTACAAAAACTATTTTACCGTAACATAATTACGATTTTCATAATTTCATTTTAAGTAGCAACATTTTGTGCTATCAAACAGCAAGTTTTAATTAAATGGAGTCATTGGTTTTAATTTTACGACAATTTTTGGAAGAGTTTTTCCGTTTTTTAGCTTATCACGTTTACGACAACTATTTTACCGTAACTTATTTACGACTTATATTATTTCAATTTGTGTAGCAACATTTTGTACTTTTATTTAGCAAATTTGATTAAAATAGCGTAACTGGTTTATGTTTTACGACAATTTCGGGAAGAAATTTTCGTTTTTTTGCTTATAACGTTTATGTAAACAATTTTATCGTAACATAATTTTGACTTTTGTAAATTTATTTTGTTTAACAACGTTTTGTTCTATTAAATAGCAAATTTTAATTAAATAGCGTCATTAGTTTATGTTTTACGACTATTTTGAAAAGAATTTTTCTGTTTTTTAGCTTTAAACGTTTACGAAAACTATTTTACCGTAACCTAATTACGACTTTTATAATTTTATTTGAAGTGGTAACATTTTCTGCTACTAAATAGCAAATTTGATTTAAATAGCGCATTTAGTATATGTTTTACGACAGTTTTAGGAAGAATTTTTTCGTCTTTTTGCTTATAACTATTACGAACACGATTTTACCGTTACATAAACACGACTTTTATAATATCATTTTGTGTGGCAATATTTTTTGCTATTAAACAGCAAATTTTATTAAAATAGGAAAATAAGTTTATGTTTTACGACAATTTTAAAAAGACTTTTTTCGTTTTTTTTTTCTTATACGTTTACGAAAACGATTTTACCGTAACATAATTACGACTTTTATAATTTCATTTTGTGTAGCAACTTTTTGTGCAATTAAATAGCAATTTTGGTTATAATAGCGCAACTGGTTTATAATTTACAACAATTTTTGGAAATAAAATTCGTTTTTTCTGCTTATAACGTTTACGAAAACTATTTTACCGTAATATAATTACGACTTCTATAAATTTATTTTGAATGGCAACTTTTTGTGCTACTTAATAGTAAATTTAGTTAAAATAACGCAATAAATTTATGTTTTACGACAATTTTGGAAAGAATTTGTTCGTGTTTTTGCTTATAACGTTTACGAAAATAATTTTACCGTACTATAATAACGACTTTTATAATTTAAGTTTGTGTGGCAACATTTTGTGCTATTAATAAACAAATTTGAATAAAATAGCGCAATTGGTTTATATTTTACGACGGTTTTTGGAAAAAAAATCCGTTTTTTTGCTAATAACGTTTACAAAAACAATTTTACCGTAATATAATTACAACTTTTATAATTTCATTTTGTGTAGCAACTTTTTGTGCTATTATATAGCAAAATTGGTTAGAATAGCGCAATTAGTTTATGATTTACAACAATTTTGGAAAGAATTTTTCCGTATTTTTGCTTATAACGTTTACGAAAACAATTTTACCGTAACCTAATCACAACTTTTATAATTTCATTTTAAGTGGCAACAAATTGTGCTACTAAATAGCAAAGTTAATTAAAATAGCGCAACTGGTTTATGTTTTACGACATATTTGGGAAGAATTTTCCCGTTTTTCTGCTTAAAACGTTTACGAAAACAATTTTACGGTAACATACTTATGACTTTTATAATTTTATTTTGTGGAACAACACCTTGTGCTACTAAATAGCAAATTTAATGAAACTAACGCAATTAGTTTATGTTTTACGACAATTTTGAAAAGAATTTTTGCGTTTTTTCTGCTTATAACGTTTACGAAAACGATTTTACTGTAACATACTTACGATTTTTATAATTTTATTTTGTTTGGCAACATATTGTGCTACTAAATAGCAAATTTGAATAAAATAGCGCAATTGGTTTATGTTTTACAATGATTTTGGAAAGATGTTTTCCGTTTTTTTGCTTATACCGTTTACGAAAAAAAATTTACCGTAACATAATTACGGCTTTTATAATTTCATTTTGTGTAACAACATTTTGTGCTACTACATAGCAAATTTGAATAAAATTACGCATTTAGTTTATGTTATACGACAATTTTAGAAAAAAAATTCTGTTTTTTCTGCTTATAACGTTTACGAAAACAGTTTTACCGTAACATAATTACAAATTTCATAATTTCATTTTAAATGGCAACATTTTTTGCTATTAAAAAGCAAATTTAATTAAAATAACGCAATTAGTTTATGCTTTACGACAATTTCGGAAAGAATTTTTCCGTTTTTTGCTTTTAACGTTTACGAAAACAATTTTACCGTACAAATCTACGACTTTAATAATTTTATTTTGTGTGGCAACATTTTGTGCTATTAAATAGCAAATTTCATTAAAATAACGGAATTGGTTTATGTTTTACGACGATTTTAGTAAAAAAAAATTTTGTTTTTTCTGCTTATAACGTTTATGAAAACAATTTTACCGTAACATACTTACGACTTTTATAATTTGATTTTGTGTAGCAACTTTTTGTGCAATTAAATAGCAATTTTGGTTATAATAGCGCAATTGGTTTATATTTTACAACAATTTTTGGAAATAAAATTCGTTTTTTCTGCTTATAACGCTTACGAAAACTATTTTACCGTAATATAACTACGACTTCTATAAATTTATTTTGAATGGCAACTTTTTGTGCTACTAAATAGCAAATTTAGTTAAAATAACGCAATAAATTTATGTTTTACGACAATTTTGGAAAAAAAATTTCCGTGTTTTTGCTTATAACGTTTACGAAAACAATTTTACCGTAACATAATTACGACTTTTATAATTTCATATTGTTTATCAACGTTTTGTGCTATTAAATAGCAAACTTTAATTAAATAGCGCAATTAGTTTATGTTTTACGACGATTTTGAAAAGAATTTTTCCGTTTTTTTGCTTATAAAGTTTACGAAAACGATTTTACCGTAACATAATTACGAATTTTATAATTTTATTTTGTGTAGCAATTTTTTTTGCAATTAAATAGCAAATTTGGTTATAATAGCGCAATTGGTTGATATTTTACAACAATTTTTGGAAATAAAATCCGTTTTTTCTGCTTATAACGTTTACGAAAATTATTTTACCGTAACATAATTACGACTTCTATAAATTTATTTTGAGTAGCAACTTTTTGTGTTATTAAATAACAAATTAAGTTAAAATAACGCAATAAACTTATTCTTACGACAATTTTGGAAAGATTGTTTCCGTGTTTTTGCTTATAACGTTTACGAAAACAATTTTACCGTATTCTAGTTACGACTTTTATAATTTATGTTTGTGTGGCAACATTTTGTGCTACTATTAAACAAACTTGATTAAAATAGCGCAATTGGTTTATATTTTACGACGATTGTTAGAGAAAAAAATCCGTTTTTTTTTTTCTAATAACGTTTACAAAAACAATTTTACCGTAATATAATTACAACTTTTATAATTTTATTTTGTGTAGAAATATTTTGTGCTATAATATAGCAAATTTTGTTCAAATAGCGCAATTGGTTTATATTTTACAACGATTTTTGGAAAAAAAATCCGTTTTTTCTGCTTACGAAAACAATTTTACCGTAACATAATTACGACTTTTATAATTTTATTTGAAGTGGCAACATTTTTTGCAAATAAATAGCCAATTTAATTAAAATAACGCAATCAGTTTATGTTTTACGACAATTTTAAGATGAATTTGTTCGTTTTTCTGCTTATATCGTTTACGAAAACACTTTTACCGTAACATAATTACAATTTTTATTATTTTATTTTATGTGGCAATATTTTGTGCTACTAAATAGCAAATTTTACCTAAATAACGCCATTAGTTTATGTTTTTACAACGATTTTGAGAAGAATTTTTCCGTTTTGTTGCTTATAACGTTTACGAAAATTATTTTACTGTAACATTATTACAACATTTATAGTTTTATTTTGTGTAGCAAAATTTTGCGCTATTAAATAGCAAATTTGACTTAACTTGTCAAACTTATTTCTCTTTCATGACAGATTACGGAATCATTTTACCGTTTTTGCAGTTTAATTGCTTACTAAACTACCATTATTGTAAAAATATTACGATTTTTATATTTGTATTCTGATTGAGGTAGTACCAAGCAAATTTGATTAAAATCGATCGAATAGTTTTGGTTTTACAACGATTTTTGTAAAAAATTGTTTTAACTAATTTTAAAAATTTGGCTTTTAGTTCAAAAATCTTTCTAGAAATATAAAAATCCAGTTTTATTTTAATAAAATTAAACTCAAATTGTTAAAAATTCGCTTAGATGTACACAAATCTGGAAGTTTGGTACGTAAATCTGACCTAAAGTACTAAAATCCGGTTTTTATTTCCAAAAACAGACAGAAAATACAGAAATTCAAGTTGTTTTTCACTATTCCAATTGCAAATTAATAAAATTTATTTTACATGTATAGAAATCCGATCGGATTAGTTTGTAAATCCGGCTTAAATACAAAAATTTGGCCTAAAGTATCGGTATTAGTTTGTAAATCCGGTTATGATACAAAAAAATTGTATTTAAATTGTTTAAATGTATTTCTTTTATACAAAAATCTAGCCAATTGATTTGTTAACTTTGTCTAAAATACGTAAATCCAGCTTTTCATACTAAAACCCGGTCCAAACTATAGAAATCCGATAAGGATTTTATTAAATTAAATGAAATTTGTTAAAAATTTGGCTCAAAAACATTTTTTGTAATTTTTTTAAATAAAAAACAATTTTCAAACAATTTTTAGTTACTAAATCACTTGTAAAGTCAAAATTAAGTGATATTTGACATCAAAATTTTGGAAATATACTCTAAAAAGATCAAAAATAATTAATCTAAAAGCAAAAACTCAAAAACAATTTTTTTTATAATAAAAATTTTTCAAAAAATTTGAAAATACTAAATCACCTCTAATGTCAAAATTTTTGAAATCCAAATTTTCTCTAAAAAGATCAAAAATTATAAATTAAAAAAAATTGTTTTTGAGTTTTTACTTTTAGTAAAAACTCAAAAACAATTTTTATAATTTTTTTTAAATGTATTGTCAAAAATAAATAGTATTTGAAATCCAAATTTTAGAAATATACTCTAAAAAGATCAAAAATATATAATCTAAAAACAAAAACTCAAATTTTTTTTTAACATTTTTTTTTAATAAATAAATTTTTCTAAAAATTTCCAAATATTAAATCACCTGTAATGTCAAAATTAAATGATATTTGAAAAGCAAATTTTGGAAATATACTCTAGAAAGATCAAAAATAATTAATCTAAAAACAAAAACTCAAAAACAAATTTTTATATTTTTTTTTTCAAAAAATATCCAAATACTAAATTACTGGTAATGTCAAAATTAAATGGTATTTGAAACCCAAATTTTGGAAATATACTCTAAAAAGATCAAAAATAATTAATCTAAAAACAAAAACTCAAAAACAATTTTTTTAAATTTTTTTTAATAAATAAAAATTTTCAAAAAATTTCCAAATACTTTACCTGTAATGTCAAAATTAAATGGTATTTGAAACCCAAATTTTGTAATTATACTCTAAAAAGATCAAAAATAATTAATCTAAAAGCAAAAACTCAAAAACAATTTTTAAATTTTTTTTTTTAATAAATATTTTTTTTCAAAAAATCTCCAAATATTAAAACACTTGTAGTGTCAAAATTAAATGGTAATTGAAATTCAACGTTTGGAAATATACTCTAAAAAGATTAAAAATAATGAATCTAAACGGAAAAACTCAAAAACAATTTATTGATTTTTTTTTTAATCAACAAATATTTTTAAAAACTAACTAACTAAATCGCCTGTAATGTCAAAATTAAAAAACATTTAAAATTCAAATTTTGGAAATATACTCTAAAAAGATCAAAAATAATTAATCTAAAAGCAAAAACTCAAAAATAATGTTTGAACTATTTTTTTTTTATTTTTTAAATAAATAAAAAATTTCAAAAAATCTCCATATATATAAATCAACTATAATGTCAAAATTAAAAGATATTTGAAATTAAAATTTTGGAAATATACTCTAAAAAGATCAAAAATAGTTAATCTGAAAGCAAAAACTCAAAAACAATTTTTTGTCTTATAACCAATTATTACAGTATTATTTACAACGTGTTTTCTACCAATTAACTACTGTCTAATACCCTAATTCCTTTAATTCCGTTACAATTAATGCGACCAGACATTATTTTAATTGCCTCTCAACTACTTCCCAATAATAATTTTATTTGTTCACAATAAATTGAACAGAATCAATATTAAATAGCCGGGTGAATCACCGCTCAATTTATATAATACCCAATACAAAAAGGTTTTTTATAAACCACAACATAAAAGGAGGATTGACGTGTGGTGCTCACATAAAATGTAAAAAGTAGGAGCAATGCCAACAATCAAAATTTAGTGATTAAAATGTAAATTAAATGATAATAAATATAAACCTGTATTGACTAGATTGATGTGACTAGTTTATTTAGTTAAGTAAAAAGATAATACACTTTTTCTTCCTTCTAACCTAATACCAACCCAATTTATTTTAATTGAAAATAAAATTGTTCTTAGCAAGATTTATCATAAATTATGTAAACATTTTCATAAAATTGTGAAATATTGATGTGAATAATAAAGGACCTCCTTGAAATGTTTTCTATATTCCCCCCTCTGGAATACCAATCGTTGCATGAAATCGCAATATTTAAAGATAAAGAAACCCATTATCTATTCACTTTTGTGCGCGTCCATATTCAGATCCTTTAGGCCGACATCACAGGTCGTCCGTCCGTGTTGCGCGCTGCGCCGATTTACAAGTTCGTTCTCTTTCTCTCCCCCATATTCCCCAACATTTTCAGGCCAGTGACCTTCATCCAGACGGCAGCCAGTTAGTTTTCCCCAACTCCTCAACCTGGGTATATACATAAAAGGGATGCGCATTGCATTTTATCTTTGTTTTGATCAGCCTGTATTCAATATATGAAATAAACTATAAGTATCCCTTTATATTATTATTTGTAACTGGAATATTACTTCAGGCTTGGGAACATTTAGCAACTGCTTATTAAAATAAACAGAGTTAACAAAAATAAACAAACGTTGTACATAATAAATTATTATGTTCACCATCTTGAATTTGGTTTAATTAAAAATGTGTTATGCTAATTTGGTTGTAAATAATTTTGTTTGTGCATTTTTGCGTTTAAAAGATTTATATATAACAATAGAGTAATACAGAGGCCATTCACATGCCAACTTTTAATGAATGAAGACGCATAGATGTTTAATTGGTGTGCGATGTTAATATTTGTTGTGTGAACTTTGAGGGTATTAACACATCAGTCACACGTTAAGTATTAATTTAATTTACAATTTTTTTTTAATTTTAAATTGTTATATTTAGGAATTACTTAATATGACATAACATAAAATGCTTTTAGATTTCATCGAGTAAATTCACATCAGATTGAAGATAAGAGTATGTGAACATTGCGCTTGAATAGTTGCGGATTATGTCTTGGGGAAATAATGATAATAACTTACACAAATATCACATTTAAACTTAATGTTAATACTCCTCTTACTAGTGATTTTAATAATTATAGTCTCTTCCGTAAAATAAGAGGTTAGGTTAGGTTAAGTTGGGTTAGGTTAGGTTAAATTAGGTTAGGTTAAAGTTTAAGTTAGTTAATTCCAAATGCTAACAAACAAATGTTAACTCAAACAAAGCTATTTGGTGGTCGGACCACCTAACCATACTCAAAACTAACTATATCAGAACAATAGGGACAAAACAAAAGTTAACAGGAAAAATATCGACCAACTAGACAAAGAGCAAATGTACAAAGTCTTGGAGATAAAATTGTGGAATCGTGTAGGCCAAAAGAAAGGCGTTGAAGAAGTTGCTAGGCAAAGTGGAGAACGACTATGGGGACTGGGGCTTTGACAAATTTAGCCGGGTAGATAGAATCAAACTCAACAACCATAAACAGAAAGAAATAGCCAAACAACGTTTCTTACTGTTCTCTTAACTTTGCAGAAGCTACAGAAAGCGTCCGCAAAGCTAAGGAAAATTGCAAAAAGAGTGCAAAAGACTGCCACTGAAATCATCTTGAATGTGATAAACTAAGAGTTTTGGTCCAATCCGGACCTATGAGTGGCCACCATACAGGCAATGACAAATGCAACGTGTGCCGAGTAGAGGATAGTTCGGAGTACACCTTCTACAGTTGCCGTAGATAGACTGCAGCACGGGAGAAGCTGGAAGACCAAAACTCTAGATAACATAGTAAAACTCATACTATCAAGCAAAGGCATGTGATCACGGGTAAAAGATTTTGTAAAATATGTAATCTTCACTAAGAAGAAAGAGGGGAGAAAGGGAGAAAGGGAGAAAGAGATAGTGCAGTAACCATTGGACGTGTATTCTTGAAAGTATGCTTATCAATTCCAAGAATACAAAGATCTTGCCAAGTGGAGGAGTGTTAGTGTATAGAGTGTGAACGGGTGGGTGAGTTAGGTTGGGTGAGATAGTTTAAACTGGGGTTTCCGTTCACCCGCCCAAGTGTTAGTTAAGAAATTGGAAGTTTAAAAATTTCTATGTCGAAGAAATCGATGGTAACATACAATCTTTTGATGATTGACATTTGGTGTTTGAGTGAAGCACTCCAGAGTTTGATTACGGACAAGCTATTTAAACTGGAAACCCCACTCAACCACCCAATTGTTTGTCATCAAGAGATTGGAAGCTAATTCTCTCTGCCAGCGTTAAAAAAAGTATGTGGGGAAGGGAATATCAAACTCCCAATAACCAACACTTTGGTGGACAAGTAGTTTAAAATGGAATGCACCCACCCGCCTAAATGTTTGTCATGAAGATATTAAAATTAATTATTTTTTCAAATGTTCGAAGTCTCTATATTCAAAGAGGAGGTGGTGATATCAACCATTGATGACCAACATTTGAGTGGGGGGCTGTGTGGGTTACTTAAATTCATGATTACTATCTAGTAGATTAAACTGGAGTGCACATACACCAACTCAAGTGTTTGTTATCGAGAGATTAAACGTTACTTTTTTTGCAAGCGTTAGAAGTCTGTGAGATGAAGCTAGGTAGGTACCTATCTCCTGATAACCAACACTTCAATTTATAATTATTGTCAAGTAGTTTAAACTGGAGTGCCCGCCAACCCGCCCAAGTGTCATTAAGAGTTGATATCACTACCATTGAACATAGAAACTTTTAACTTCCAATATTTTGATGATTAACACTTTGGGCGGGTGACTGGGTATTCCAGTTTTAACTAAATTTAGTACAATTTTTGAGTTTTGTGGCCAAATTTTAGTGTTTCTGAAATTTTATATTTTCTGGCCGGATTTTAATATTTTTGACATTTTATAGCTGGATTTATTGTTGTTTTTACAGTTTTTAGACCAAATTTTTGACATTTTTATTATTCTGTGTTAGTGTTTTATACCTGAAGACATTTTCTCGCCAATTTTTGGTAGTTTTTTACATAATTCTTAAGTTTTGTGGCAAGATTTTTCTGTTTTTGGCATCTTACAGCCGGATTTTGTACTTTTTTGCAGTTTTTGAATTTGTTGGTTAAATTTTTCAAGTTTTATTATTATATATTGGCGTTTTATAGGTAAATATTAATGTTTTTTTACGTTTTATAACCGGATTTTAGTTTTTTTAACATTTTTTGTCGAATTTTGGTACTTACACTTTTTGAGTTTTCAAGCCAAATTTTTGATATTTTATTATCGGTTTTTAGCTTTTTATGATTTATTTTTTTAAATTTTTAGCTTTTTATAGCCGGATAATAACAAAATTTTGCTAATTTCTTAAAATTATTGGCCGGATTTTAATAATTTTACATTTTGTGCCTGGATTTTAGCATTTGTTACTATTTTATGGCCGGATTTTTGCATTGATAACGTTCAATAAACGAGTTTTGATATTTAAAATTGGAATTTTGGTAGTTTTATTATTAACTGGTCGGTAACTCGGTAATAGACATAATCACTCGATTTTTTTATTTTTGTGGAAGCTGGACGCATACCATTGGGAAGGTTTTCTCGTTTCTTCTCATGCGAGGTTAGAGTGCACCATTGAGCGATAAGCTTAAGTGTAGTGGAAAATTTTGTTCAATGTACACACAAAAATTTGCATGCATTTGACGATCATATTCACTGGTCAGCCATAGTGATAGTGTAGATTATGCTCATGTCTGAGAAAAAACGGTATTCGTGAGAATCTGGTAAGAAGAATGGAAGATGTGGTGCAGAAACAGTGAGCAAAATATGTGTAAATGAGTAAAATTGTATGGACAACAAAAGGCGTAAGACAGGAATGCCAACTCAGTCCAAATTTGTTTGCTGCATGTATTGCAGACATAGAAGAAAAGCTAAGTGTTGCACAAGCAGATGGAGCTGAGCCAACTACAGAATAAAAGTAAGGTCGTTAGCATATGCAACAGACATAGTGATCGTAGCAGAAGAAGCAAAATAAATAATTAGATGTATGGAAAGGATAAAACAAAAATGATGATGTTTAAGAAAGAAAGAGGAAGATATAAAAAGAAAATTGAAAATGGAAAGGGAAAAACTATCAAAGAAGTATTTAAATATTTAAGATATGTATTCAGTGCAAATAACGGCGAGTATAAGCACATACAAGAGTTAGCAAAAAACGCAAATCTGGTGAAAGAAAGTTTGAATGTATAAAAATAAGGGGGACATTGTTTGATAGTCTATATAAAAGTATGATGCTTTATGGGTCAAAAGTTGGGAGTTGGAAAAAACAAAAAAAATTAAAAGATAAACAAGCAAAGTACTAGAGATGGGTACTGTGATTGAATAGGAAAACTCCATCATACATTGTGTTAGAGGAAGTGAGGCAGGTCTAAGTGCTGAAGCAGCGCGTTAAAAATTATTTTTTTTTTAACAGAACCAAAAGTTTAACGGTCGGCTACATGCACGTTCATCCAGAACACTACAACAAACTTATTCACTCAGCGTGCTTCCACCCGCATTCACTAACAAATACCAGTTTACTCAAAACCAGGTGGTTTTTTGTGGAGACGTCAGTGGCCGTCCAGAACATCCAGAAACTCTGGTGGAGTGTGCAAGCATAGAGTGTATTTGTGGGAACCGGAATTCCTGGAGATTGAATTGCTGCCAGAGAGATGTCAACGGTTGAATACTGTTATCAAAAAGTTGCAGTGATGGTGGTGAATTGGCACAGGGGGTCTAGACGGTTAATCTAGTCTGTTTTTACGGGCATGTAGTTCTTTGTTCCGTTTATGTTGCTAGTTTAGCTTTGACTGAGGCAAAAATCTAAAAATCGCATCTTTATAGAAGCTTAGAAAGGAACAGCGATCTGATTAGCCGTTGTCGCTCCGTTTACTGGCAGCAACATCGCTTTCTTCTCTTTGACCGTGAATAATCCATCATCCGGAACGCGGAACCCCAACCTAGAATACATCAACGCCGACCCTCGATACTCACCCCGACTTTTATCACCATACATTTTTTACATCAACGACGGTCTTATCACATAAACATTTTTATAGTATTTGTTTCTGATTATTGCACAGTTTAAAATAAAACCTAACCTTACCTCAATAAACATTTTTATCACCACCGACTTCACTCCTCGTTATCATGGGGGACAAGAGCCGGTTCTGGTGGCCGACTATCATCTTCTTATCCTTGCTGGACGAAGCCATGGTAGAGTTATTGGGAACTCTCATTAAGGAGAGCGTTGCCGCTTGTTGCACCGTGGTAGGTGCAACGGATATATCCATCAAGGCCATTTTGATGGTGGGCAAGGCTTTTGTAGAAGAAATGGGTTTTTTGTGCGGCCCGGCAATCTTTTTGATAGTTTTCTTCATCTCTATCTTCATCTTCATCAGTGCGTCCTCTTGGTCCAAGCGTATCTTGAATTCGTCTTTGTGGCAATTAATCCTTCCGGAATGACCGTCGATGAGGTGAAAAACGAATTGCTCGAGAGAGTTGATCTTGACGGATTACTTCTCAATCAACTTTTTGTTTTGAGCTAGCTGCGTAAACCAAATTTAAATTGTGGACGGGTAGTTTTTTCTACTGTGACCCACCCACCCGCCCAAGTGTTAGTCATCAAAGGATTTAATGTTTCCCCTACCTCTTGTATTTCTGTAGCTATTGTAACAAAAGCAATAAATAGCAAATGATAACTAACTCTAGGGTGGGTGGGTAAGCACTAAATTTAAATTGTGGGAGGGTAATTATTTCTACTTCTACTTATCTATTATTTCTCCCACCTCTTGCGTTCTTGTAGCTATTATATACAAAAGTATGAACGTTAAATGTCACTTAGCTATGCGACTGTTGTTTAAAAATGAATCCTTTGATAAGTAACTACGTGCACCAAGTTTAAATTGTGGGTGGGTAACTTTTTCTACTGTGACCCACCCACCTGCCCACGTGTTAATCATTAAAGTATCTATTGTTTCCTTCTTCCCTTGATAACTAACGCTAGCGTGGGTGGGTGGATTCTAAATTTAAATTGTGGATGGGTAATTTCTTCCATTGTGACCCACTCACTCGCCCAACTGGTAGTCATCAAAGGGTTTAATGTTTTCTCTACCTCTTGTGTTCCTGAAGCTATTATAACAAAAAAATGAATTTCAGAAGCTCTTTGGTGAGATCTTCTATCCTGAAAGAAATATTTGAATTAATTAATTAATCAATTTATTTTAATTATCTTCGAGATGATCAGATTAATAAATTAATATCAATCTATTATCTGTACTTTGCTTTTGCAATGAAAATTGAAATTTTGGTTGTCGAGATTGCTTTAGTCGATAAGTGGTGGTGGGTTCTCTTAATGTTGACAGGTCGGCTGCTGGCAATCGAATTGCTCTCTTTGACTTCTTTCTTTATTTACCTGGATGAATCTCTGGGAATTGGGCTTTCTTGGGGAATTGAAGTCTACCGGATTCTTGGCTGGCTTCTTGAGGGAGGTCTACACCTGTTGATCCGGGATATTGGTGGGGTGGGGCTTGGCAGTTGTAGTAATAGTCAGGATTTTTTTGAGAAAGTCTTAAAAGTTGGAGCTAATGTTTTTGGGAACGTGGTTGGTTGGGTATGCTTGGTTATGACAGTAGTACGTAGCCGGGATGGAGGCGGCTTATTTTTTCTTGATCTCCAGCGCAATGAACGTTTCTTTTATGGTTAATTTATCCATTTTGAAAATGTTGACGACACAGTCTATCTTGTTTTATTCACAATTAGGTTTAAGAAGAATCTGTCCAGGATATTAATCTTTGTATCTATCTTCTTCAGCTGGATTTCCAGCTTCTGAGTCTGGCCGTAAAGGAACCTCAGCATTTGGTTATTGGTCAGCTTACGTACTTAACCTAAAAAAAGATTTAAAATTTTATTGCACTTTCTATTGAACTTTTGGTTATAGGGCGATTGCCAGACATCAATTTTATTGCGGTCACTAGGAAATGGAAATGTTTGCACTTCTTCAGAATAAAAGAACAACAGAACCAATCTTAGAACACTTTGATAGAACACTTTTTAGAAATACGCAGTTTGCAACAGAATTCCAAAAATATTATTTGCAAAAACTGCAATTTTCTTCGCTCCTGGTGAAACAAATACAATATTTTTTCCCGGACGTTTGCCAAAACTTCTTCTGCGCTCTTTTTTAGGTCCATCTTTGATAGAGTGGTTTTTTTTTTGACGCACCAAAAGACGGCGGATTCCGAATTCGGGCTTCAAATGCCAACGCCACTCCCGCGCTAGCATCAGCGGCGCGCGCCAAAATGTTTCCGATTTTTAGACAATTCACAGACGTCCGCCACCGGAGCCTGTTTACTATTACACAGAGAGCTATATGCACGTTCACTCAGAACGCTATTCCAAACGCATTCACTCAGCGTGCTTCCACCCGCATTCACTAACAAGTATCAGTTCACTCAGAATTAGGTGGTTTTGTGTGGAGCAACTTGTCAGAGCCGGAGCAAGCACAGAATGTATTTGTGGGAGCAATTTCACCGTAATTCCTGGGGATTGAATTGCTGCCAGTGAGATGTAGACGGCACCGGTTGGATATCGTTGCCAGTAAGTTGCAGTAATGATGCTGGATTAGCTTGCATGACCATGGTGGCCAGTGGAATAGCTACTTGTAAGCAAGGATCTGCAATGCAGAAAAGCTCCCAAGCGTAGGTAGCCCTCTGACGTTTATTTCAATACCTGGGGCCCCCAGAATTTACAAAATAAAGGTTAAATAAATGACAAAATTGTATATTTTCTTTCCAAAACCGTTTCTGAGTGAGCTCTTTTCAGTATTTTGTGGTGGGGCCCGAAAATCCTAGTTCCGCCACTGATTATGGTGGCAATGGTTATCTCCATCAAAGCCTTTTTGGTGGTTGGCAAGGCTTTTATAAATAAAGCGGGCCTGGTGGGCGGCCCAACGGTCTTCTTGATGGTTTCTTTTATCAGTTCGTCCTCTTAGTCCAGGCGTATGTGCTTGAATTCGTCCCCGTGGCAATCAATCAATCGATTGCTTCTTGATCAATTTCTTGTTTTGAGCTAGCTCTATGAACATCTTTGCGTAGGTCGGTGCCTTCTTTGGGATCCGTCATCCTAAAAGAACTATCTTAATTAATTGCTTAATTAATCAATTCAGATAAATTATCTTTGAGATGATCAGATTATTAAATTAATTTCAATCTGTCATCTGTACTTTTGCAATGAAAATTGCAATTGTAGTTGTCGAGGTTGCTTCAGTTGGTGAGTAGTGTTGAGACAATTTTTTTCTCTGGGAGTGAAGCTTTTTTATGGGGTTGAAGTCAACCGGATTCTTGGACGTTGTCTTGAGTGAGGTCTAGACCGGGGTATTGGTGGGGTGAGGCTCGGCAGGCGCAGGAATCTTTGGAATTTTCTTGGAAGATGTCTGGACTGGAGTTGGGGTTTTTGAGAACGTGGTTGGCTGGGTATGCTTGGTTATAACAGAGTACGTGGCTGCGTTGGAGACGTGTTTTATTTTTCTTGATCTCCTGCGTAATGTTTTTAGGCGAGGCAATGAACGTCTTGTTTATAGCTAACTTATTCATCTTAAAGCTGTCGATGATGCAGTATATCTTGTAAGTTTCTTTTTCAATTAAGTTTAAGAGGAATCTGTGTAGGTTGTTAATGTTTGTATCAATCTTCTTCTGCTGATCCTCCAGCTTCTGGGTGTGGACGTAAAAAAAAGAAATTTCAATATTTGGCTATTGGTCAGCTCGGCCTCGGGGCTCTTGATTGAGTGGACAAGGTACACACATACTTAACTTAAAAAAAAAAAAAAAAAAATTATTTGATTTTGGTACTTGACAGAGGTCTGGATCTGGTGATCAGCGGTCTTAGTGGGGGGGGGGGGGATTGGCAGGCACAAGAGTCTTCTTTGAGGAGGAACATTTGGTCCAGAGCTGGGCGCGTTGTAGGCGGTTTTACTTTTCTTAATCTCTTGCGTAATGTCTATACGCAGGGCAATGAACGTCTTTTTTATTACTTACTTATCCATCTTGAAGTTGTTAATGATGCAGTATATTTTGTAAGTTTCATTCTCAATCAGGTTTAAGAGGAATCTGTCCAAGATATTAATTTTTGTGTCTATCTTCTTCAGCTAATTTTCCAGTTTCTGGGTCTGGACGTAGAAGAACCTCAGGATTTAACGATTGGTCAGCTCAGGCTTGGGGCCCTTGGCTGAGTGGGCTAGGTACACACATACTTAACCTAAAAAAAAATGTTTTTTTATTTTATTAGATTTTGGTATTTTCAATTTTTTGTTAAGTGCCTATTATACCACGCTGTGCACATACCTAACCTAAAAAATATTGACATATGTTGCTGCAATTTAGAGTTTTTTTTTTTTTGACTTTTGGTTATAGGGCAATTGCCTGACAGTACAGTGTTTTCTAATACTTCCAACGACAAAAAAAAAAACAGAAATGGAATTTTTGCACTTCTTCAGAATAATAGAATAGCAGAACCTCATCTTAGAACACTTTGATCAAACAGTTTTTAAAAGAACGAGGTTTGCTACTTCAAAAATTTGTAAATTTAGAAAAACTTAGAGTTTGCTACCTGATAACTTTACGCAAAGAAGAACAATTTCCCGGAAGATTTTCCGGTTCTCTCCCTCAAAACACGGTTCTTGAGTTTTTTGCAATTATCTCTACTTCCTTTTATTAGTCCATCTTTGAGTCGTTTTTCTCACCGGCAAAGCACCTTTACATTTTTTTAGAAAGCCGACCAAAGCTTTGGATGCAATTTTGTAATTTTTTTTTGCTATGATTAGGAGGCGGTGTGCTCGGAAATTTGCCGTAGGCAAACGGTATTAAAATAAAATTCCTTCCGTTTCGATTTTTAGGGAACTCCTTTTTTGTTGTTGAAGATAAAGCGTTTTGATTTTTTCTCCGTGCTTTTTTTGATGCACCGCCGGACTTTTTGAACACCTAGGGCAGCGCGGCAATTTTTCGAAAAAAAAATAAACAAAAAAACGGCCTTAACTTTGCAGTTTTTGACCGCACGGTGGCAGAAAATACGTCAAAGCGTTGAAAGTCAAAGCGTTTTTGCAAAATTAAAAAACGACGACGGTCTGTGCGATTATCAGACGCAAAATTTTGTTTTAACTTTTGAAAGAAGAAAGGCCCAAAAGTGTTTTTAGCTGAAGCAATATTGTTTTTCATCTGCCGTCCCCAAAAGATGCTTTTAAACGCTCAGTTTGTGAACCCGCGTTTTTGGCCAAAAGGTGTGGTTGCGCAAAAGAATAGAAGTGCCCAAGGTTTACACGTGGAAGATCGGGCTTAAACTTGTTTGAAAGAAGAAGAGATTCCGCAAAATCTCTAATAGCAAATTTTTGAATTTTTGTCTCTAATTCTTTTTACAACTTATCAAAGCCAATCGATTTTTTTTTTTATTTTTTGCCTCAAATTGGGCCGCTGTGCGGAGTGAGGAAGATCTAAGACCATTTTGACTTCGGATTCCGTTCCGCCGCCCAAATTTTGTTGCGATCGGGCCTGTTGTTCTCTTTATTTTTGCGTTTAAGTGTAAAATGGGGTCGCGCAAAAGCCTACTCCGTCTATTTTTTAGATATATTTTTCAGTTTAGTATTATTCGAAAAAAGACAACAAAATGCGCAATTGCTTAAAACAAATTTTTGATTTTTTGCCTCCAACCTTTTTTACAAATTTTGCAAATTCTTGTCGATACATTTTAGGTCCGGCGCACCAATTTCTTGTAAGAACCCGAGTTTCGTCGCAATCGAGCTTCTTGCAATATTGCGTTTAAGAGTGCCGGCGCAAAGGTAAAAAGTGTTGAAAGTGGGGTCGCGCAAAAGAATAGAACTATCCAAAAGTTGCACGTAAAAGGTTGCGCTTGATCTCAAACGTGCAAAAAATTTTGTAGCGGATTTTTGAATTTTTGCCCACAACCCTTTTTAAAAATACAGTTCATCGATTGCGAGTCGGTAGATTCTACTGGGGTTCCCGCCCACCCACCCAAATGTTTGTGTGTGATCCATTGTCTTGCTTACAAACACTTGGCTAAATGGGTGGGGCCTACAGTTTATTGATTGCGAGTCAGTAGTTTCTTCTTTGATTCCCGCCCTCCCCCGAGTGTTTGTGGTCCAATGTCTGCCTTACAAACACTTGGGTGGGTGATTGGGGCCTACAGTTTATTGATTGCTAGTCAGTAGTTTTTACTGGGGTTCCCGCCTACCCACCCAAGTGTTTGTGGTCCAATGTCTTGCTTACAAACACTTGGGTGGGTGGGCAAAGTCGACAGTTCATTTATTGCGAGTCAGTAGTTTCTACTAAAGTTCTTGCTCCCATCCAAGTATTTATCAATAATGAATTAGATCTATTAACCTTCTAATCAATATAATGACAAGTGAGTTTGCAACTCAGTTTATTGTAAGTGGGCGGGGAGTTTCAACTGGGAATTTCGACCACTCGCTCAAGTGTTTTGTCATCAAATGAATTAGATCTGTTAGTTTAGTGACAAATAAAATTCTTAAAGAGAGGAAATTGTTAATTCTGGATAACAAACAATTGCGTGAGTGGGTTCACTTCCAATGAGCTGAGTTGATCTAATTATATTAAACCTCTAACGAGACCATTAAAAACATCATAACTTCTAAACGGTTTGTTGGAAATTGATGCAATTTGTTACCAATATACCTCAGCATTATTAGAATCATTTGCGTAAAATTTATAAGAAATTACACGACCAACTTTGCATAACCTCAATATCATTGAGTTGACCTAACCAATTAAATCTTAAAGGACATAATCAAAAACATCATAACTTCTAAACGATTTATTGAAAATTGATGTAATTTGGTATCAATATACTTTAGCATGATTAGTATTAGTTGCGTAAAATTTATAAAAATTTATACGCCAGTTTTGTATAACCTCAAATTAATTGAGTTAGGTCAACTAAATCAAACCTTTAAGAGATGATTTAAAACATCATAACTTCTAAACGGTTTATTGGAAATTCCTGCAATTTGGTACTAATATGCCTCAGCATTATTAGTATCAATTGCGTAAAATTTATAAAAATCTATTGGCCCAATTTTGCATAACCTCAAATTAATTGAGTTAGGTCAACCAAATCAAACCTCTAAGAGATAATTTAAAACTTCATAACTTCTAAACGACTCATTGGAAATTCCTGCAATTTGGTAATAATATACCTCAACAATATGAGTATAAATTGCGTAAAATTTATAAAAATCCACACGACCAACTTTGCATAACCTCAATATCTTTGAGTTGGCCTAACCAATTAAATCTTTAAGGACATAATGAAAAGCATCATAACTCCTAAACGGTAAATTGAAAATTGATGCAATTTGGTACCAATATACTTTAGCATAATTAGTATCAGTTGCGTAAAATTTATAAATCTATACGCCCAATTTTGCATAACCTCAAATTAATTGAGTTAGGTCAACCAAATCAAACCTCTAAGAGATAGTTTAAAACATCATAACTTCTAAAGAGCTTATTGAAAATTCTTGCAATTTGGTACTAATATACCTCAGTATTATAAGTATCAATTGCGTAAAATTTATAAAAATCCATACGTTCAATTTTGCAAAACCTCAAATTAATTGAGTTGGGTCAATCAACTCAAACTTTAAAGAGATATTTTAAAACATCATAACTTCTGAACGGCTTATTGGGAATTCCTGCAATTTGGTACTAATAGGCCTCTGCATTGTTAGTATTAGTTGCGTAAAATTTATAAAAATTCATACGTTCAATTTTGCATAACCTCAAATTAATTGAGTTAGGTCAACCAAATCAAATCTTTAAGAGATAATTTAAAACATCATAACTTCTAAATGGCTTATTGGAAATTCTTGCAATTTCATACTAATATGCCTCAGCATTATTAGTATCAAATGCGTAAAATTTATAAAAATCCATACGCTCAATTTTGCAAAAACTCTATATTATTGAGATGATTTAATCAAATTAAACCTCTAAGGAGACAATTGAAGAAATAACGTTTAAAAGGTTCATTGGAAACTTTATTCGTAATTGCATTTAATTTTATTTATATGCTATATCACTTCTATAAACATGGATATAAAAAGTCAACAAATATGTTCACACGTCTGAAATAAATAACGCAAAATAATTGCACGTCAAAATAAAAAGTACAAATAAAATCGCAATCTGCATGTTTGCGACAACATTGAAACCTTTCCATTGCAAATAAAAATCCAGCAACGCAGTCTACAACAATACCATTGCAACTAAATACCTGTCTGAAACAATACAACATTGTATTACACACGGCAGCCGTGAAATATCAGCGTGACGAAACGTATTTTAAAAAGTCACGTAACACAAGCGGCGGCGACGACGGCGGCGGCGATGCGAAATTCAAATTGAAAGTGGAAAATAACTTAATATAAATCGCGATGTCGCTCGACCGACCCACATCTTATATATGGCGATAATGTGAAAAGTAGAAATTCGAAAAGCAACAATCCAAAACAGTAACTGAATAAAATGAAGCTTTTAAAATCGTGTTGCGGATGAAATTTAATTAATTAATCCATGTGTTGCATAAGTCCCACTAATGGATTCTTGTTAGTTGATATGCTCTGGGGATAGTGGGGAACTTTTATTAAAGGAATCAATTAAAACTTTATTATTTATTTTATTTGTTGTAGGGGAGCTACTCGCTGCTCCCGCTCTTGTGCATTTCATTTCATAAATTATTCCAGCGGACATAAATTCCAAGTGACTAGCAAGGTTTTTTTCTTCTTCTTGTTCTTACTATGAAGTGTGCAGCGGGATTCCTTCTAATTATTTCCCTATTTCATCATTTCCAACAATTCCTACGACTTAATTAAATTTATATTATTTAATTTCTTTCTAAATTTGACATTTGCAAATTTGTTTGTTGCTACACCAATGGCAGATATTTTTAGTTCAATTTTACAATATTAAATATATCTGAATTTAAACTGAGTACACTCACCTGAACATGTCTACAAAATTAGAGTAAATCCTATATAATTCTGAATAAATTTTCAATTAATTTTTTATTGAATTAAATTACAATACTTTTGAACAATAAAAAATGAATTGTTATTGCCTCTGTCTGATATTGAAAATCGAATCTAACAAATTTTTATTTTATTGCAGGATGCCGAAACTATAGAGAGATTAAACGAAACCGGTGAACTGAGGAGGATACTGAAACCCTACAAGGTAATTATTTAATAAATCTAAATATAGAACATTATTGTGTGCTTGCTCCCTTTGATAATTGGTTAATTATAAAACGTTGCCTGCGGAGAAGGAATTTAATAAAAATGCTGGAATGGAATAATAGTTTTTTGTAAGTCTTAACGGGATGAGACTTTAAAGAAATAATAAAAGGAAACTAGGTGGAAAAGAATAATATTTTCATTTCTGGATTTAATACATTTTGCATTTGTCAAGGTCACTTAGGCACGAGTGTAGATAGGTTGATTTAACTGTAAACAGGATTAGTCAATAATTAACCAAGTTTGTGTGATGTGCAGACGTATATGTAGTATATTATGTATCTGTTTAGTTCATAGTTCAATGCAATCCGTGCTCATTAGAGACGTATTATAAATAACAGGGGTTACAGTCACGTGCCATCGCACGGGTCATAGAATATATATCTGGTTTACGCAACCAATTGCTTTTTTAATCTGAAATGAGGATATGTTGCATTCATGATATATGTATAGATTTCCATTAATACCCTACGCATTGTGTCTAAGGTGCATTATGGAAGCGACAATGTATTCAACAATTGAAGATTATTCAATTACACCCACAGGGTTACTTATTGTTCATCGAAACTATAGCAATTAATATTATAATAGATTGAATCTGTTCTTAAGTTTTATTTATTGAATGATACTTGTCCATTCAATACTTTTTGTGTGGAATTTATTGATTTTTCAATAATTTTTTTTGCAAATATTTTTTGCTTCTTAAATAAATACTTTTTAAAAATTAGTCTTTTTCAATATAAAGTCTATACTAACTTTCGGCTTTTTTAGGTTATATGCTTGCATTAATCCATCTAATAATCGCAAATCGACAGATTAGATGTAAAGAGATTTTTAGATTGTTTACGATTTGTATCGCAATGTGAGACGTTAACATATATTTTAGGTTATGCTAAGAAACAATTTTGTAAAGCGACAAATCGAGACAAAATAAGTGTTAGGTTAGGTTAGGTTAGGTTAGGTTAAAACCTCTGGCGTCGACGTATAGTCTTGGCAGCAAAAATAGACAGACTTTAAATAATTGAATTAAAAGATTAGGTTAAATTGTCGATTGCAAAATGATAAATTAAATGTTAGAATAGTTTTAAGTTATGTATCAAGAAACAATAATTCCAAAGCAATAAATCAGATTATATTTTTAGGTTTGGTTAGGTTATTTTAGGTTAGGTTAGGTTACAAGGGGTTGCGAAAAAAGTTAGGGAATCTAATCAAATTCACCAAGAGGAGTAAGTGGAACCTCTTGGTGGAAAATTGTAATGGGAAAAATTAGGAAAACACCACCAAGGGTATCGGCAGAAATGCAGAAAACAGTTGTGGGGAAACTTTTTCCAAAACAGGAGGAAAGTAGAGAGTGGCCAGTAGAGGCAAATGAGGTTTGTCCTTTTTCGGAAAACGAGCTCAAAGAGGCTTTGCAAAAAATACGTTGTGGAAAGGCACTAGGGCCTGACGGGATCCCCACAGAAGTCGTCAAAGCTCTGGTGAAACCTGGTCAACCCTGAGCGCGCTTGCTGAGGTGAAAGCAGCTGTGGTAGCTGCTAAGAAATACAGCTACACACATCGGAAAGCATGTGTCTTGGACATAAAGAACGCCTTTAACACGGCAAACTGGGGAAGGATTTTGAGGGTTTTGGAGGGCAGATAATTACAAAACGCTCTAAGGGGGAACTGGAGGAAACGGGAAACGGGAAACCGCATAGAGCGTAGAATTAACGAGCTGAGCCTCGAATTGGCCCCAGAAAAAACGGAACTTGTGGTGCTCTCCTGTTCAAGAAGTGTGTCACAAATGGAGATGACCGTTTCGGGAATTACCGTCAAGTCGCAACGTCAGTTAAGGTACCTGGGTGTGACGCTATGTACTAACCTAGCGTGGGGAATGCATGGGAGAGAAGTGTGTGAAAAAGCGAAGAAAGGCGGCTCGGTCCTTAGCAGGGCTAATGCCGAACCTGGGGGGGCGTGATTTTCTACTAGGCGCCTGATGTGCTCGGTAGTCTCCTTCATAGTGCTCTATGGGGGGATGCCGTGTGCAACAACGGAAGGCATAGGGAATTAGTTTTGCGGACTCAGAGGAGGTGTTGCCAAAGGGTCTGCAGCGCATACAGGACAGCGCCGACGGCGGGATTATTGGTTGTGGCAGGCACGAAGCCGTTAGATCTTGTAGTGCAAGTGAAGACGACGGTCTGGGAGGGTCGCCTTACTAAGTGTGAAGCGGAAGAATGGATGTGGAGGAAATGGCAGAAGAGTTGGAAGGAATGCGTGTCGAGTGGGGGTGGTAGCGAACCGGCATGGTCCAGACGGCTCATCGCAGACGTGAGGCGTTGGGTGGGTCGGGGCCATGGTGAGGTAAACTACTACCTCACGCAGGTACTAACGGGACATAGTTGCTTCCGGGCGTACCTGCATTGGATGAAATTGATTGAAAGTGATGGAATGTAAAAAAATTAAATAAAAATGAGTAAACATGTAAATTATAACACCAAAAAAAAAAAAAGTAAGCTTAGGTTAGGTTGAGTGCCAAAAATCACTTAAGGACATATTTTTAAATTATAATCAAATTTAAAAAAATGCTATATAGTAAGTCTTATGATTTTTTTTCAGTTTTTATTAGTTTTTGGCCCGATCTTGGTGCTTTCTGACATTATTTAAATTTGTTTTGTTGGATTTTACCATTGTTCACGTTGTATAAATATAATTTTAAACTTTTTATGTGTTTATGGCCAAATTTGAGTTTTTTCTAACAATATTTTGATATTTTATGGCCAAATTTTACTATTTTTCAGATTTCATGAAAATATTTTACAGTTTATGACTGGATTTGGTGCTTTCTAACATTATTTTGACGTTTCAAAGCTGGATTTTGTTATTTTGACATTTTATTCAACTCTGTTCTACATTTTATAACCGTTTTTGGCCAAATTCTGGTTCTTCTAATATTTCATGACCGGATTTTTTGTTATTTTTGACTTTTTATACATAAAATTTTGCATTTTTTTAATAGTTTATGACTGGACTATATCAAAACCTTAATATTTTGCGGTAGGGCTCAAAAACTAACTTAACTAGCTTTGAAGTTTTCCTGCCATTCTCAACTATTTATTTGTGAAGCAATATTTTCCTGTTTTTGACGTTTTATGAATAACATTTTGCACTTTTAAACTATTTTTGGTTAATGTTTTATTTATGACCGGATTTAGTTATTTTTGACTAATTATTAATAAAAATTTGCAGTTTAAGGCTAGATTTTGGTGTTTTATAACCGGATTTTGCTATTTTTGAAATTTTACAAGTAGAATTTTGTAAATTTGCAGGTTTAAATTGTATTTGGCCGGATTTTTGTTTTTTCTAATTTGGTTTTAATATTTTTGACCGGATTTTAGTGCTTTTTAACAATATTTTGATGTTTTTGAGGCCGAATTTTGCAAATTTTTGACATTTTATGTCATGGCCAGATTTTGCTAAATTTAAGGTATTTTTTTGCATTTTTTTGGACTTAATTTTGGTGTTTTTGACAATATTTTACTATTCTTGTCGTTGTATCAATATAATTTTAAACTTTTTATAACTTAATGGCCAGATTTTAGTTTTTTTAAAATATGTTGATGGTTGATGGCCGGATTTAGCTATTTTTTTATTATTATTATTAGAATCTGACATTTTTAACAGTTTTATTGCTAAATTTTGGTGTTTCCTAACAATATTTAAATATTTAATAGCCGCATTTTGCTGTTTTTTAGATTCTATAAAAAAAATTACAGTTTATGGATTTGGTGCTTTCTGACATTATTTTGATGTTTTAAAACTGGATTTGATGAGTCTATTGTTTCTATTTTTGACAGCCAAAACAACATTTTGATAACTTGGTAATGCTCATGCGTATAGACATAACTTTCTTGTCCGAGGTCTCAGTGCACCGTTGGATTCGGAAGACCAAATTAGCCAGAATATTTACGACACTAAAAATTGGGGCATATACAAATTCTCCTTTTCTTGCCCAAATTAGTGTGTATTGATTTTCATCCAAATCGGAATTGGAAAATGTTTTTCTTAAAAAAAAGTCTACTATTGAAATTTGACTTTTTTTCAAAAAATTTGGGGTCGCCGAAAAGGACGTTGGCAGGTAGAAGGTTCTTTTTTGTTAAATAGCCAATAAATGCAGTTAATTCTATAAATTTTGTCACCCCAAAATCTGGTCTAGATTTTGCTCCAAAAAAAAAAACAATATTTTGGCTTAAAGGGTAGAAAAACCCAAGAAAAATTTTTAGTTTTTGATCATGGCTTTGGACCCAATTTGCCCAGCCAAGCCCGATCATCTCGCCGGCTATGTTTGACTGCTAAAAACACAGTATTGACAGTTTGGAAAACGGCTTGAAACCTATTTTGTACAGTTTTAAATATTTTAGTTTTGATCATTTTTGACATCTTATAGCACGTTTTGACAACTTGTAAATTTTATTGACATTTTGAGAAACTTTTTTGGCGTTTTAAAAAATTGTTTGATTTTTTTACAATTTTGGCATTGTCTGACAACTTGATAAATTTATTGACGTTTTAGAACATCTTGTTGACAACAATTTTAAAAATATTGTAACATTTTATGCCAGTTTGAGATTTGAACACTTTTTGAAAATTTTAAACATATTTTTGACAGTTGGCACCACTTCTAATAGCTCTGACACTATATGACAACAAATTGACAGCTTGGGAAACATTTTTGACAGCATTAAAAACAATCGGACACTTTAAAACGTCTTTTCGACTGTTTTAAGTATAGCACAATTTTAAGTTAAAAAATTTAAAATCTTTTCCAATATTTTGGAACACTATTATGACACTTGGAAAAATTGTTTGAGTAGCTTGGAAGTAATTATGACAATTTAGAAAATAGTTTTGACAACTTGGAAAATATTTTGACAGATTTAGCAGTTTAAGATATTTTGACAGTTCGAAAAAAGTATCGACATATTTTGAAAGTTATTAAAAGCTTTGAAAATAGTCTCACATTTTTAAGCATTTATTGAGAGCCTAAATCATTGTTTTGCTGTTTTAACAAAATTGTATGATAACTTGAAAAACATTTTTGATAAATTTAAATATGTATTTGTTTACTTGGAACTTTTTTTTGCTGACAGTTTTTGTTGGAACACATATTGACAGCTTCAGAAACATTTCTTACAGCTTTGAAATTTTTTGTAGATTTTAAAAGAGCATTTGAAGTAATCAACAGAAAGGTATTACTTGCCAAACTAAATCACTTAAGAGTCGACGAACCGATGTTGAAATGGTTTAAAGAATATTTGACAGACCGACTATTAATGGAGTGAAATCAAATGAGTTACTTACAACAAATGATGTATTTTAAGGTACAATTTTAGGTCCACTTCTATTTACGTTGTACATAAATTAAATAAACTTTGAGTACGTTAATTTGTTTGCGGATGATACTCTGTTGGTTGTGGAAGATGACAAGACAAAAAAGAATCATTTAATTATCAATACAGACAAAACAAAGGTAATGGTGATGAGCCATGATATGGCCAATCTCGATGTCCGAGTGTGTTTACTGGATGAAATATTGGAATATGTAAATGAAATTAAATATCTTGGTTTGATAATTGACAACAAATTAAACTTTAAAAGCCATTGTAAACGAGTGACATCCGAAATATCGGATAAATGTAAATACTTTCATCGTATGTGTCAGTCTCTTGATTGTAAAAATAGATTTGTAGTGTATCAATCAATTATTAGTCCGCTTTTTGTTTACTGCCCAACAGTTTTATTTTATTTCCCATAAAAACGGGAATTTTGTCATAACTTCTTTATTTCTTAATATTTTTACACAAAATTTTGATCACCTTTAAAGTATTTTTGCTTGACCACAAAGCACTTCTGCAAACAATCCTGTCATTGTTCAAAACATTTTTTAAATTTATTTATCAGGATGTTCTTTAAACCTTTCAGAGATTTTTGTTGTACCGCCTCCACAGTGGCAAAACGCTTTTTTCTCATGTTCCTTTTGAGTATGAGAAACAAAAAAAAATCACAGGGTGGTAGATCTGGTGAGTAAGGGGGGGGGGGGGGGGGGTTACGGAGAGAGCAATGGAAGAACCAGTCGCTTGTGCGCCAAAGATCTACCCTTTTCTTCCGGATACTCTCCCTCAATATTTTGAAAACCTCTAAGTAAAACTTTTTAGAGGTGTCTTCCACTGGCTTGATTGCTGGTTTGTTTTTGGGTCGTATCTATAACACCACGATTCATCACCACTAATCACCTTGGAAAAAAATTTCAGAGTTTTCTTTGAGCTGATTTTGAAGCGAGAGACAAATTTGGCTGCAACTCTTCCAATGTGCAAATCTTCGGATAAAATCCTCTGAATTGAAGTCCATGATATTCCAGACATCTCACAGATTGATCAATTGTTTGGCACTTCACTTTTTGACGTTGAGGGGCGTCCTGAACGGGGTTGGTCTTTAATTGACATTTCTTTTCATTTATAAAACGTGAAAACTACTCGACTCTGGTTTTACTTAGGGCAGCATCCCCATAAGCAGTCTTAAGCATTACAATAGTTTCCGCGGCCGATTTTCCGAACAAGAAATTGCTCTTGACAATTATCAATCACGTTTTAGGCAAAAAAATTGTTTAACTAATCAAAATCTCAGAGACGAACTAATACACTCACAGCGACAGAACTTTGCACACTAACTAAGGAGACGTGTCCCTAACGAACACCGGATTGAACAATGGGTTTTCTCACTCTCCCTCGCCGCCACAGAGCAATTCCCGTTATTTTTGGGTCCCCCCTCGTATTTATGCTAATTTTAATAGTTCTTACAGTTTTTGAGATCTTAAAACACGTTTAAAAAACGTCGAAAGCATTCTAACGTATTTTTGACATTTTCAAATATTTCTTTTGTTTCTAACAACTTCTGATAGCTTGATATGTATTGACAATGTAAGAAACTTTGTTTACAGCTGTGGAAATATTCTGATAATTTTGATAAAACATATTTGGAAATAAACTAATAGCTTTTGACAGCTCAGAACACATTTTTATAAATTTGAATTTTTTTTGACAAGACTATTTTTTGACAATTCTGAAAATTAACTTTGTTATATGCTGTGAAAATATGTAGGCTGTTTAAATTGTATTTTTGACATCTTGTGCTATATTTTGACAAGTTTTAGAAATCTATTGGTTTTTTGAGAAATATTTTGACAATTTACTGGTTTTTTTGACTTTGAAAACTATTTTTATTAGTTAGGAAGATGTTTAGCAAGTTAGAAGACATTTTATTTGTTTCAAACTTCCTCTAACAGTCTCAGAAGTGTTATTATTACAGTTGCAGAAATTATTCTAATAGCTTAGAAAATAATTTTAAAATTTGAGAACTATTTTGACCGTTTTGGACAGTTCAAAAACATTTTGACAACTCGAGCAGTTTGTTGATATTTTGTTAAAATTTATGACTTCTTTGAGAAACATTTTATCTTTAATCTGTTGTTTTTGACAACTTAGAACACATATTGACCGCATGGGAAACATTGTTGACAGTTTTAAATTAAAAACATTCTAAAAGTTTCAATCGTATTTTTGATAGCTTATCTAATTTATTAACAAATTAAAAAACGTTGTTGACAGCTGTGAAAATATACTGAATGTTTAAAACATATTTTTGACGGTTTAAAACACAGTTTTAGAAAGTTACTGCTTTGATAGTTTTTGACAACTGGGAAAACATTTATCAGTTTTAAAAAAGAAAACAAAACATATTTTACTATTGATTTATGACAGTTCAAAGCACATTTTGACAGACTGGTAAATTTAATGACAATTTGAAAAATCTTGTTGACAGTTTTAAAAATATTGTGAAAGTTTGAAACATAAAAATGTTAGCTTAAAATATTTAAAAAAGTTTTTGACAGCATTAAACATACTTTTGACAGTTTGAACTAATCTTCACAACTCCAACAGTTTTTGGAGATTTCAAACAGATTTAATCTATCTATCTATCTATGACAATTTATGTCAGCTTACAAAATATAAAATTGAAGAAATATTGGTAAACTTTTTTGGATAGCAATAGAAATTTACTGACAGTTTGAAACATGGTTAAGCCAGCTTGAAACATTTTCTTACAGCTTTGACAGTTTTTGACAGGTTGGTTATTCTCTATAATTTGAAATAATATTTACAGTTTTGACTATTTTTGAAAGCTTAGAACACATCCTGACAACTTCAAATATATTTTTGACAGCGTTGAAAACATTTTGACAGTTTAGAACACATATTGATATATTTATTGACACTTTTGAAAATATTGTGACATTTTGAAAGATATTGATGGGCCGTTTTCAATAAGTTTTGATAGCTTTAGTAAGCTCAGAACACATTTTTACAGATTAAAAGGTTTTAACTATTATTTAACAGCTCGGGAAAAGTATTAATAGCTTAAAAATATTGTTGGCAATTGTAAAGTAATTTATAATAGCTTATAATACATTTTTAGAAGCTTACAACACATTTTGACAGTTTTGAAACAGATTTTTGGAACGGGAAATATTTTGACAGTTAAAAAGGTTCTTGATACATGTATGCAACATTGTTGTCATTTGTAGATATTTATTTTTGACAGCTTACAGTACATTTTAACGAACTAAGACAAATATTATTATTTTGCAAAATATTTTGACAGCTTAGCAGCTTTTCTGACATTCACTTACTGAAACATATTCCATAGACTATCTGGCAGGTTTGATGACTTTTTAGAGGCTTAAAACTTTTTTTGACAGTTGCGAAGATTATTTTAATATTTAAAAAAAACATTTAGCTAATTTGAACACAATTTTGATAGTTATGCAAAGTCTACATTTTGACAGTTTGTAATTTTTTTTATTTTTATGAAACCTATCATATAGTTTTGAAAATATACGACAGATACGAACATATGTTTCAAAACTATTTGGACAGTTTAGAAAATATTTTGACAACTTTAGACAGTTTTAATTTTTTTTTTAGTTTTGACTATTTTTGATAGTTTAGAAGACATTTTGCGATCTTTGTAAATTTTATTATAAATTTAGAAAACTTTGCTGACAGTTTTGAAAATATTGTAAGAGCTTAAAACATATTTTTGACAGCTTAAAACAATTTGTATAGTTCTGATAGTTTTTGACAGCTTAGAACACATTTTTACAGTTTTGGAAGTTTTTTCAGATTATTATTGACAGCTTGTGAATAGTATTGACAGATTTTAACAATTTTGGAAATCTATTACTACTTTAGACAAAGTTTTGACATTTTAAAATATATTTCTAACACAGCTTTCAATAAGCTTTAATAAAAAAACATAATTTTACAGTTTTGGGAGTTGTTGATAAAATAGACTACATTTTGAAAGCTCGGAAATGTTATTGACAACTTAAGAAACCACACAAGCAGCTGTGAAATTATTCTGACACTTTAAAACATATTCTACTAGCTTGATATACATTTGAACAGCTTAAACTGCATTTTTGAACAGCATGATGTCAGCAAATTATTCCAAACTTATGTTGACAGTTTTTTTAATAGCTTTAAAGTTTATTTGAAAATTTGAAAAACATTTTGACAGCTTGAAACAGTTAAGAAAACATTTTGACAGTTCCGAAAGTTTATTAATATCTTCTGAAACCTATCAACACAATGTTTACAGTTGTGACAGCTTATAATGCATTGAAACAGTTTGCAAACAATTTTCAAAATATTTTTTATAGTTTTTTATTTTGTTTTTGACATATAAAACAATTTTTACAGTTGTCAGAGCTTAATGTTTGACAGCGTTAAATATTTTTGTTAGTTCTGAAAGTTAAGAACACATTTTGAAAGTTGGTAAATTTATTAACATTTTGAAAAAAATTTAGATGACTTTGAAAGTATTGTGACAGCTTGAAACCTGTTTCTGACAAATTTAAAACATTTTTACAGTCAGTTTTTGACAGTTTATAATTTGAAATTTTTTTGACAAATTAGACTAATTTTGACAGCTTGGAAAATGAATTAACAGCTTGCAATATATATAGAAAATTTGTGTTGGCAGCTACAAAAATATTCTTTCAGATCAAAACATATTTTTGACAGTTGCTTGAACATTTTAGCAATTTTAAAGATCTATTGGCACATTGGAAAATGTTTTGAAAGCTTAAAAGATTTTATGGCAACTTTGAAGCATATTCTACTAGTTTAATATACATTTTAATAGCTTAAACCACATTTTTTAATAGTATTTTGACAGTTTATAAATTATAATATTTTGACAGTTTGAAATATATTTGGCAGGTTAGGTTAGAAATTATTTGTAATAAGTCATTTTGGTTTAAATCCTCCTTTGACAGTTTGGAATATTATTATGACAGTTGTAATTGTAAAAATGATTTTGATTGTTAACAACTTGATATTTAGACAGTTATGGAGAGCTCGGGAAATTTAGTTACAATTTAAGAAACTTTTTAAACATTTTGGAAACTTGAAGCAGTTTCAAACAATGTTTACAGTTGTAAAATTTGTAAATTTATTGACAAACATATTTCTGGCAGTTTTAAATAAACTTTTACAATTTTTGACAACTTGGACTATATTTTGACAGGTTGTTTTGAAAACATTATGTCAGTTTGAAACATATTATTGGCAGCTTTCAATAAGCTCCGATTGCTTTTGAGTGTTCATAACTTATTTTTACAGCTTGACAAGTTTTTGACAAGTTAGACTATATTTTAACAACTCAGAAAAAATATTGTTAGTTTTGAAAATCTTGTTAAAAATATTCTTATAGCATAAAACAAATTTTTAAAAGTTTGCTGCAAATTTTGACAGATTTGGAAAATTGTTGGCATATTGAGAAGTATTTTGACAGCTAATAAGCTTTTATGACACCCACTTTCTGACGGATTAAACTATATTTTAGTGATTTTGACAAATTGTAACATTATTTTATTGTTTTGAAACTTTTTTTGCCAGTTTAGAATACTATTATAAGAGATGCAAAAATTAATTTTATAGCTAACTTATTTTGACATATTAAAAAATATTTTGACACCAAAACTGTCAAAATATTTTAAAAAATATCAAAGTTAAAAATATTTTGACAATTTGGAAAATTTATTGACGTTTTGTATATTCTATTAACAGTTTTGAAAATATTTTGACAGCTTTAAGCATTTGGTTGGCAACTTAAATTATGTAAACAATGAAACAAATGACTGGTAGCCAGCTAGTGCAATTAATACTAACCGTCGGTATCATTTGGCGTTTATAAATTGGCTCAACTGCCAATGAGTTAATAATATATTGACAATTCAAAATCGAATAAAAGCAATTGCATAAATACTAAATAATATTAATTGCACTAGCTGGCGCTACCAGTCATTCGTTTTATTATTTACATCATCAATTGTGTTTATAAGCACACATTTTTTTATTTAAAATATTCAAATTTGTCTTTTGCTATCATGCGATGCCGTGATCATACAAGGTATACTGACGAGGTTTGTAAATTGTGTGGTAGTAGCATAATCGTAACTCCTAAAATATCTGCACTTTTGGGACATTTTGGAAAACATTTCTGATATGTAGTTTAAAAAAATTATTGACACTTTAAAACATATTTAAGTTAGCTTGAAAAAATTCTTTTACAATTATAACAGTTTTTGACACAATTTTTTGACATTCTAAACCAATTTGTACAGTTTTGAGATCTTAGAACACATATTGACAGCTTGAAAAATTCTGACGTATTTTTGACAGCTTTAAATATTTCTTTTATTTTTGACATCTTTTGATAGCTTATAACGTTTCACAACTTTGTAACTGTGTTGACATGGACCTTGTTGGTAGCTGTAGAAATATTCCGATAGCTGGATGAAACATATTTTTGACAGTTTAAATATTTTTTTTATTAGTTGATCACATTTTGGCATTTTTGGAAATCTAATGTCATTTTGGAAAATATTTTGACAAATTAGTAGCTTTTTTGACACTTTTAAATATAATCTATTTGCTTTATATATATTCTGATAGCTTGTACAACATGTTTTGACAACCAAAAAGTATTTAGGCAGTTAAAAATCATTTGGAAATTGTTTTTATCAGTTTGGAAGATGTTTAGCAGGTTGGAAGACAATTTCGAAAATTTGTCTAATATTTTGAAAGACATTTTAACAATTTGAAAACTATTTTGACAGTTTTAGATAGTTTGTAAATCTTGTAAAATTTTATGATATCTTGAAAAATATTTTTGACAATTTTGAAAACTTGTTGACAGTTTAAAACATATTTATGTCAACTTAATTAATTTTTTTGACAGTTTTGGACAGTATTTTTATAAAGTTTGAACCAGTTCTAACAGCTTATAACACATTAGCCGCATGGGAAACGTTTTTGACAGCTTTAAAACAATCTGACAGATTTTTGACAGTTTTTAATAAATTAGATAATAATTTATTAAAAACTTAAGAAACGTTGTTGGCAGCTGTGAAAATATTCTGAAAGCTTAAAATATATTTTTGACAGTTTTCAGTTATCTTTACCGCTTTGGAAGTTTTTGACAACACAGAACATAGTTTTAGAGCTGGAAAAATATTCTGACAGTGATATATATTTTTGACAATTTACAACATGTTTTGACAGTTTTAATAATCTATTGTTATCTTAAGAATTATCTTAGTAGTTGTTTTGACACCTTGAAACATATTCTACCGGATTGACAGCTTGAACTACGTTTTTTTGGAAACAATTTAAAAGTTTAAAAACTATATAACTCATTTTGACACTTGGCAAGCTGGACAACATTCAAGAAGTTTTAAACCTTATCTAACACTTTGGAATACTATTATGGTGGATATTATTGTGAGAACTTGAAAGAGATTTTGATAATTTAAAAAATATTTTGACCGTTTTGAAGAGTTTTTGACAAATTTGTTAATGGTTTGAAATTTTCTTTGACAGCTTAGAACAAATTTTGACAGTTTAAAATATGTACTGCAATCTTTGAGTAATGTTGATATTACTCAGGTAGCTTGAAACAATTTTGTACACTTTAAAAAGCATTTTGACAAACATTCTGACAGTTTAAGATTTATTTTGACAACAAATTTAGCAGTTTAGACAACATTTTTAAAGTTTGATTTATATAAGTTATGCTCCAACAGTTTGGAACTTATTTTGAACACATTTTGACAGCTTATAAAATATGTTGAGAACCTGAACCATGTTTTGACAGTTTTTTACTGCTGTGACCGTGCTCTACAGCTTAAAAAGCATTTTGACAGCTTAAAATGCATCTTGTCAGTAACATTTTGACACCGTAAAAATTTAGGATGTTTTGAATTTTGGCAGATTTGTCAATAGTTTGAAATCTTTTCTGAAAACTTTGGTTATGTATTGGAACCTTTGGAAACTAGTCATGAAATAGTTTCTGACAGTTTAAAGCGCATTTTGGCAGCTTAAAATATATCTTGTTAACCTTAGTTACATTCTGACAATTTGGAATTTGTTCTGAAAACTTAAAACATATTTTGATGGCTTTTACAGTTTGAATCATATTTTTGACAACTCCGACAGTTGTGACAGTGTTTTACAGTTTGAAAACAACTTAAATACACATCTTGTCGGTAAAATTTCGATAGCTTGAAAAACATTTTGAATCTTAAAAAAAGTTTTTATTATTTTGACAGTTTTGAACACATTTTGACACTTTTGAAGAACTTATTATATTTTAAATTTTTTACAAGCTTTACAAAGTCTAATGGACAGTTTAATAATCTTATTCTTAACATTTAATTTAAATTTTTTAAATCTTTGGTCTAAAGACAAACCCAAAAATCAGTTGATGATCCTTTTTATAAACTTATAGTTTCAATGACATATTGAAATGGTACAGATAAAGATTATATTCTGACTAATTGTGCTGATTAATCAGCTTGCATGTAACAGTGTTAAGTTGTGTTAATTTTAAATTTTTTTTATAATTTCTACATATTTTAGTTTTGTTTATTGTAAAAATTGTTTATTAAAAACATATTGCGAATCAAAGATGGAAATTGTTGATTCCTTATAATTAATGAAACCTTTTCTTTGTCCACAGCAATACAAATTTCCATCTATTAAGCTTTATAAATGATTTACATTAAAACAATGACAATATTTCATAATCACTCCTGCACTGCACCAAATTTAAATAAACCTACGCAATTAAAACAAATAATAAATTAGAAAACATTAATTACAATTATATTAATTTGAAACGAAAGTATCATCAAAAGCACAACTTGTGTCAATCCACCACCAATTAAACAACGCATTAACTTAAATTATTTTCAAGTGGCTTTTTAAACATTTAATTGCTAACACGCGTTTTATAATATCAAAGATTTAAATTGTCACAAATACGAAACCACATCTCGCAATATCCGAATAATAATGCATAATTATCACATAAATTTTGCAATTGCTCCAAATCTTTACAAATCGAAAAGTTCAATTTTAAATGTTAATTTTGCAATGATAATTTATTATGTGGAAATCAATTTATTTTAATTCAGTCAGGTGAATTGATTGAAATGTTATTTATATTGTTTATTTTAGTTATACCTAATGTTTTTTTATTTAATGATTTTTTTATTTTTTAGAGCATGGATGCGTGCAACACCTGCCAATCATGTGGTGGCTACCGACTCCTACCTTGTCCAGTATGCAACGGCAGCAAGAAATCCGTCCACAGAAACCACTTCACAGCAGAATTTGTCGCCCTCAAATGTATGAATTGTGATGAAGTCGGATTGGTTAAATGTACATCATGCAGCTTATAATTATAAACCTTTTAAATACAAATATTAATTTTTATGTCAATCCAGTACTAATTGCTCAATGGATAGTGCAATGAACATTTTTATAATATATTACAATTTAATTAAATGTCACTGAATTATTATAATAATTATTATTATCTATTGTAAATAGTTTTTTTTTTATAATTACTTAATCTTAATGGTTTGATTTGATTTGATATTAAAACATGCGGGTTCTCTTTTGCAACAAACCATTTTTAATATTTTCTTAATGTTAGGTTTAGGGTTACTTTACAGGAATTGAGGGATTGATGAAAATTTTTTGTTCAAATTTTCTATAAATCTTATTTTAGTATTCATCAACTTGTTATAATTTTACTGTATACGTTTTGTATTATTAGTAATTATAAATAAATAATAATTAGGATTTATTTAATTGGTAATTTTGTTATGTAAATATTATTTAATGATGAATTGATTAAAATATACAAAACACCCTTCTATTTTACAGAAAATTCTATATTGATGTGGAAAACTAAAAATAATACAAATTAAATTAAAATATAGTTAGAAGAGATCGGTAAATCTAGGAGTTGGTTGTAGTTACAAATTTTTCAGGTTACTTGCTAATATTTTGGTGAGTACGTCTTTGCTGTTTATGTCGTGGGCTAAACTTTTAGATGTGACAGTCTTAACTTTTTCATCTTTATCAGGTTGTATTAGTTCCCTCTTAGGCAAAAGCCTCTTTCATTTCTTTTCATGTTGACCCATTTTGTGAGCGGGTTCCAGTTCTTTCCCGTTCACCTCTGTATATTGTCACGCCATCTTAACATGGTTCTACCAATTTTTTTTTTTATCTTTGTGGTTTCTACTGCATATTAATTTTTGTTCATTTTACATCATTTTGCGCAAACGCTACTTATTTTTTGCAGTTTTTTGTTAAACGTTGGTTCTTGCCCTGATATTATCGTTTTTTTGTCTATCCCTTTAGCTGGTTCCTATCATTCGAAACGATGGCAAACTCGTAGTTGTTATACTCTTTTCTTTGTCAGGGTGATTGTCTCAAGCCCGTACAATATGATTGGCAGTACAAAAGCATAATATACTTTTTGTTTCAGATTTTTGCTTCTTTGAGAATATGTGTGAGTTTTCCAAATACAGCTCATGCTAAACCAATTCTCCTTATCTTGGTTGTTTGGTTATTCTAAAATTTTGTTTATTGATAGTGACAAGAATGTTGTTTGGGCTCATAATTTCTGTTTTTTTGGTTTAGATTCATTTTCTGTGACGCTTTTTTCAGTTTTCACAATATAGTCGCAAGTTCTTTCTGGTCGGTGCTCATGATCACAATGTCGTCGGCTAAGAGATAGTTTTTCCCGTCTATGTTGAGTCCTTCTGCCGCCATGTCAAGTTTTACAAACGTCTTCTAATGCCAGGGTAAATAATTTCGGAGAAACTGCATCACCAAGTCTTACCCCTCTGTGTATTGGGACTTTTTCCGTTGTTAAATTTTTGTCTATTTTGACAAGTAGCTCCTTTGTAGATGTCTAATAAGGTTGATTTATCGTAAACCAGTCCTTCCGTTACTTATTGCTTTTAACATCGCCTATTTTTCAACTAATTTGACTGCCTTTTAGTAATCAACAAGTGCAAGGTATAAGGGGATATTAGAGACTTTCCTTTCACTATTCTGAACAGTTCCGAACAAATCTGTGCTTGACGCCCCATTTACCTTTCACAGAGAAAACGACGCCCCAACTTGTTCCGAGTTTCCTTTCCCTCTCCCCTCATGCACTACCTACCACGACGGTGCATCAGAACGGTTTTGTGCGTTAAACCCTGGCTGCCCTTGAAAGAAAAGCAGCATTTGTACTCTATACATTTTTCAATAAGACTAGACACCGTTTGAATATGGTCCGTTGTACTATAGCCGCTTCAAAATCCGACCTGTTCCACTGGCTGGTAAAAATTATTATTTTTTTATTACGGTGGTTGGTTCTAACTTTGGTAAGTAGCTTATATAAAAAATTTCTAGTTAGCTAAGTCGCTCTTTTGAAGAGAATTATTATATCGGCTTTCTTCCAAGTATTAAGAATTAATTTTTCCTCCAAGCATTTGTTCAAAATGGTGATTAGTTCTTTTCCAAAGTTTTTTCTCTAGGTTTCAATATTTCTGTTGTAAAGCAATATTTTCCTGTAGTCTTCCAATTTTTCATCAGTTTTAGTGCCAGTATTAATTTCAGAATTTTTTTAAAGCCTACAATCAGGATTATCTAATCTAAACGGTTTGGCTTAGGTACCAATTGGTTATAAAACCTCTGGTAGAAATTCTACATAATGGATGTAATCTGATCCTTAACAACGTTGGCAATTAGCTTTGCAGCAATAATATATAGTCTTTAAATATATAAACTAAAAAAAATATGAGAATTACTACAACTTTGTTCTGTAAGACCAAAATGAGTACAATGCCTACAAAGTTTTGGAACATAGATGTATTTTAGAACAAATCATAATTACCACAGCATTTTATGATGTTACGTTAGGCACCAATTGCACCGTTATCTTATAGTTGCTTTGTCGATCTGGTTTCTTAAAATTTTTCCTCTTTTATCGGTTGGGAATTTCCAAGCATAAAATTTTAAAGACACTTAAAAAAAGTGTGTAACCTGGTAAAACTAGATTAGTTTGTCTTCTCGATTGCTTCTATGTTAAAGCCAAAACTATCAACTATTGAGATAAGCATTTACTTTTGCTTCTATCACCTTTGCGTTAAAATTGCTCATTGTAATAATCTTGGAATTCTTATTTATACTATTTTGCCATTATTTACTGTTTTTTTCCAAAAAAATGTAGTCTTCACAAAGGCAAACAGAATAGCAATTTTTTTACTAATCTCAGAATCTGTGATGTGATTTTGTATGGAAGCATTGGTCAATCTAAGAAGTTATCCATACTGATTATATATTCTTTGAATGCTAATAAACTGCGCTGTCAGTTGTAAGAAAAATATTCTCCCTAATCGGTTGCTATCTTGATACAACACTTGGAAAGGGAACACCAATCCAAACCCCCCGCTCACACTTCATAAACCCAAATACCCAAAAGCCCACTCGAGATTTTGTTGATCAAAGAATTGGTTTAGTCAGATTCTTCTACTAAGTTAATAACATCTGTTGGTTATTCTTTTATGTATGATGACAAACACTTGGACAGGAACACCAGTCTAAAACACCAACTTACACTTCACAAACTAAAGAACATTGGTAGAGGAAAAACATGCAATTTCTGATCACCAACACTTGGTGGGATGGGCAAAAACTCCAGTTAAGACTACTGTCCCGCAATTAATAACCTTCGTGCCCCATCCACCCTTTCAATTGTTGGTTATCATAACGTTAAAACTGTCAACATTGACAGAAAAGAAATACTTCCAATTTTTAAATCATCGACACTTGGGTGCATAAACGGATACTCCACACTGTCCCGCAATCAATAATCCGGCTACTTCCCCATCTACCCGAGTGTTAGTTAAAGTTAAAAGTGTCATGTCACGGGCGCGTCTACTTGTCGCCACGCCTACTTCAAGACCTAACGTTTGGCATACACAATAACTGCACAAAGACTTGACTCTACGAGGGCGGAATAAGAAGACGCCACCATCGCAAATCCTTAAAGTCATTTGTCAATACCATCTGTCACTAGGCCAAATTAAAATTTTCAGACAGATCTGTCATTCAGTTCAGTTTTGACAGCCATTGAAACCAGACAACTCATTGTATTTTTGCATACATAGAAAAAGTAAATTTCGTGTGTTAATTAAACAATATTTTTGCGTAGAAAAACCATTACGCAAACCAAAACAAAGCTTGATAAATATTTTGAAGACTCTTTACCATCGATTAAAATGATTCACAAGTGGTTTACTAATTTTTGTTGTAGTCGTACAAGCATAACTGATGCCAAACGTTCAGGACGTCGAAATAAAGTCACCACACCAGAAATGGTTGACAAAACCCATGATATGGTATTGCAAGACAGCAGAGTGAAAGTCCACAAGACAGTTGAGATAGTAGGCATCTCAGATAAACGTGTGCGCCATATATTACACAAACATTTAAATATGAAAAAGCTATGGGTGCCACACGTGTGACAACTTCACAAGCAGGTTTGGCAATGTTCAATCGCAATAAAAAGATATTTTTGCATCGTTTCATAATTTTGGATGAAACATGGATCCATCACTATACACTGGAGACCAAGGAACAGTCTAAACAATAGATTTCTACTAGCAAATCTGCGCCGAAGTTTTTTGGGATGCAAGCGGCATAATCTACCATGTTTATTTCCAAAAAAAAAAACAATATTACTACAACTTATTGGACCGTTTCAACGACGTTTTAAAAGAAAAACAATTGCATTTGGCAAAGAAACAAATTCTTTTCCATCAAGACAATGCACGGGTGCACAAGTATGTAGTTGCCATGTCCTAAATCAATAAATTATGCTTCAAATTGCCTCCACATTCGCCATATTCTCTAAACTCCAGACTATTTCCAAACTATTTCCAAACTTGAAGAAATGGCTCGGTAGAAAGAGATTCGGCTCCAATGAAGTGATCATCGATGCAACAAAAGCCTATTTTAAAAAGTAGGAAAAATCGTATTATATGGAAAGAATAAAAAAATTAGAAAAACGTTGGACTAAATGTATAGAGCTAAAAGGCGACTATGTTAAAAAATAAAAGGTTTTTTTTGCCAAAAATTATATTCTTTGTTTCATTTTTACCAGACTTCTCACTCCGCCCTCGTATACCCACGGCATTGTACTTTCCGCAAATGGGTGACATTCAGTATGGCCACAGTGGGTAGCTTGAAGCTTCCGGTCGTACCAAACAACCATCATTAAATTTTCCTAAGGACCACTTTCTAACACATTGGGTGAGTGTATCAGTAGTATTAACCTTCTAAGTGAAGACGTATGCCAAAACATAACAATTAATTTGTTTACTAAAATGCAATCTACACTGACACCAACTCTATTGAACACCTTTGCCAAAAGCAAGAACGCTCTCAAACTTACACTGGCCGCCTGCACCACCCCTATGGATAAAACGCCGGTTACAATCAACCTTCTGCACCAATTTAATGACAAGTAACATTGACAGAAAAAAAATCGAATGACTAGCTTAGCAACACTTGGGTGGGTGGGCAGAAACTCCAAGTAAAACTACTATCCCGTAATTAATGATCTCAGTGCAAACAATGATATGAGTGCCTCACCCATTGCCCCAACTGTTAGTTATCATAAAGTTAAATTGTCAACTTTCTGCCCCAATTTAATGACATAGACAGAGAGAAACTTCTAATGTCTAGATCACCAACATTTATGTAAGTGTTTAAAAACTTCAGTTAAAACTTTCAACCTCCTGCCTTAATTTAATGCTAAGTGACATAGCCAGAGAGAAGAATTATCTAGTTTCTGGATCACCAACATTTGAGTTGGTGGGCGGTTACTCCAATTAAAATTACTGTTCCGCAATCAATAATCTAAATGCCCCGCTCACTCATCTGACTGTTAGTTATCATATAGTTGAAACCGTTAATCTCCTGCCCCACTTTAATGACAATTGGCACTGGCAAAAGAAAGATTTATCAAATTTCTGGATCACAAACACTTGGGTGAGTGGGCGGAAACTTTAGTTAAATTATTTTATCAATAATCAGAGTGTTAAAAAAAATTAGTTGGAAATTTTCTACAACTTATAATAGAAGTAATTTTTGCCCAAAACGCATAGTATTTGCGAAAAATGCAAAAAACCATTCAAAAACGCTAAAGTTGATATAAATATGTCTACTATTCTAAAACCACTTTTTTTCATGCGTGAGCTAGGTGTCTTCAGACAGTCCAAATACACCTAAATATACAGTCGCTAACTTGTGGGTAAAATTTCTCTAAATCGTCGATTTTCTGTCTAATTTGAAGAAACTACATAGGATTTTGTAAGTTTTGAAACATAGCATAATATTTTAATATAATTTTGAATAAGATTGTGTAAGTTTAGAAGAAAAAGATAGCATTAATGGCATTGCATTCTACGCAACATTTTACATAAGAATCTTATTTTTACAAAAAAATGGATATTGTACACTTTGAAACTAAGCAGCTTGTAAGGTAGTATCATTAGTATAAGCCCTAAAATATCGGCCTTTGTACCAAAAAAAAAAGACCAGGTAAGATTTGTTTATTATTTGTTGAGATCTAGTATCATTTATTTAATAAGAAACTATATACAATGTTATTTACGTGCAAATAGATTGTGTTGAGGTTATTTACACATAGACCAAGTACAACTTGGGAATAGGACAAAGTACATTAACAATGAGATTGTTTAAATACTTCACAGTTGTCTGAGAGTAACATGATAACTACAATAACTTTATACATTGTAATTGTGTAGCATTAAAGTTTTGTACGTAACACCCGTGGAAAACACGCTGTGCTCTGACGTTTTGAAGCCTTGGGGTTGCACAACAACTGCGAAAAACTGTTAAGTTTATACTGGACGGTAAGAGTAGTAAAAGAAGGTGCGCGCTAGGGCACCTCCCACCACTTTTTTCAAGGTCAAGGCCACGCCTCAAGGTCAACTTGGTGCACTTTTTTCAAGGTCAAGGCCACGCCTCAAGGTCAACTTGGTGCACTTTTTTCAAGGTCAAGGCCACGCCTCAAGGTCAACTTGGTGCACTTTTTTCAAGGTCAAGGCCACGCCTCAAGGTCAACTTGGTGCACTTTTTTCAAGGTCAAGGCAACGCCTCAAGGTCAACACGGTGCACTTTTTTCAAAAGGTCACAACCATAAGGGCAACTCACCGCGCCCAATGCCACGCCTCCTCAAGGCCACTCTATGGGCACGTTAAGCGCACTCCCATCACACAAACTCCTATAAGTATTAAATTTTATACCATTCAGTTCAACGTTGAGCATCACTACACCAATGTCTTCCGAACCAGTTGTATATTTACCACCTGTAGAGGTCCTTATTATAAACAATGGTGTGCAAATTCCAATGCTTCCCCATATTGCAACGGAATATTTTCAACAAAAAGCATACATTTTGCTTGATATGATGAATGTGGATTTACAAACCTACGAAGAAGTTATTGTGGAATTCACAGATGAAGAATTGGGCGACTTGGAACTGGATCCTGATCTTATTGTGTATAATCATAATTTAAAAATATTACGATTAAAGCTGTATGATGAGTGTTATAAAATCCATATTGTAATAATATTAGATGACTTTGAAAAAGATATATTAGATGAATATATTTAAGAGTTTATAAAATTAAGTTTTTTTATTTATAAACCTTATTATAAAATGAAACGTGTACACTTTGTAGACGAAAACAAAATAAAATATATGTATCTTTGGAACTTTGCACATCAACAAGCTAGAAAAGGAGTTTGGATGCTTAAAGCTCTAGATAGAAGTAGATTTGCACAACGTATTGAAAAAATCAATAAGACCATATCATCTGTTTTGGATGAAGGACATAGGAAAAGAATTTACCTTGAACGATTTAGTGGTAGTGGGGATGTAGATATGGTGGTAGTGGAAAAGTGTAGATATAAATGAGAAATATTTACTAAACTTCTCTAGTTTTAATCATGTGGGCTGCATACGCCGAGATGAACTTATCAGTACCAACAGATTTAAAAAGTGCAATAGAAACATTACATGGTCGGTTTTACATTTTTTGTATGGATGCTTGTCGTGCCCAAAATCGATTAGATTGTTTCGAAAGTAATGAAGTCTATCATATAAGAGAAACAAAGTATGGTTTGGGGATGAAAATTTGTTACGATTATCATCTTGGTATAATTTCATTAGAAGAATTTTGTGAGCAATTACTGAAAGTTGATATTTTATATGATTTTATTTATGATATAGAAGAGTTTTTACCAACACACATAAAATGTAACATTCGTCAAAAAAATGAATTAACACCAGTGGATTTATGTTCATCAATCACCAGAGTAATGCACATATTAAAAAAACTTTCTGAAGATTGTTATCGAATGCGAAGAAGTATAGAAAATGAGGTTTTGGAAATGGATTTAAGAAAAATTGACAAAATGTATACATATGGGGTAGAATTATGTGAAAAAGTTTTACAACATCATATTCCATTGAAGCAATTTTGTGAAAAATTTGAAAAGTCCAGTGTTTTATTCAAATATTTAAAAGAAATAAAAAAGTTTCTTCCAGATAATATTTTCAATCAACCCAATATGATAGAAGTAAACGCAACAATTCAAAAAATACATAAAAAACTTGAAAACTTATCCAAGGATGTTGGTTGGTTTAATAATAAGATTATACACCCATTTTTTGAACAAGATATGAATACTTTAATGAAAAAATATGAATATGGGATAAATAATTGTACCGATTTTTTAAATGAATTTATTTCATTGAATTGTCTGTACAATAGATTTCAAGAAGTAGATGTATTATTTAGATTTGCTGCTGATATTAAACTTTACCTGTAATATATGTATTGATGTTTTAATAAAATAAAAAATATATATTTAAAAAATGTTTTTATTAATTCATTACAAAATCATTATACAATTGATAAACATTTGATAATGCACACATAGAGACATGTTTTGAGTGATATAAGCATTTTGATTCAGTTAGAGTTAAAGCTGGATGTTCATCAAATTCTTGTATAGGGATCTTTGTAAATTTTTGTAAAAAAATAACTTTTTCTCTTCCTTTAACATAAATTGTATCCCCCTTGATGTCTTGTAGTATATTTTTAAGTTGGTGTTGTGGTGTAAATCCTTGATTCCATTCAATGCAGTGGTGATTATTGATTAACCATATAGCTTGCTTTTTAAATTCTGCTTCCAATAAGTGGAATGGAAAGGGGGGTTTAAATACGTAGTGGGCTATTCGAGTGCCATCAAAAATTGCCAATTCTTTTGGTGAAAACTCTTTAGAACCAATTTTAAATCCTTGGACATCAATAATTAACATTTTATTTTCAATTTAGAAAACTCTTTAAAAAGTTTATTTTTAAGAGAGTACAAATAAATTTGTTTTTTTAACCTTTTTAATTTTGTTTTATGAATAATTAATCTTTTATTAAATTCCTTTTCCATTTACAACTGTCTGACCGCCTTGGTAAATGGATTGTAACTGATCATCTTATCGTGAAGAATGAGGCATACAGCAGAAGTGTTAGCTTTTGTAGATTCACTTGTGTCAAATTCAATTCTAATTTCAACAGCATTTGATTGCAATGTTTCGTTTTGATTACTACAATCAATTAGTACTATTGGTGTTGTTTCCTTAAATTCTTTGCGATTAAAAAGAGGTTCAATTTCTTTGTGATAATAAGATTGTTGAAAATTTGCATACATTTCATATAATTGCGCAATTTGATTTGTTTTAAAATTTAAATTTAAATTATCATAAGGATATCTTTCAGAATTTAAATAAACTCGAAGATTTGTAAGTTCATTATGATCAAATTGACTCATATCCATTTTATTTTTGTTTTTACGATCTGTCTGTAACCCGAAAATTATATATCTCGGTGTTTCTAATTGAGTAGCTGTTTTCACAGCCCATGTATGTCTTGTTGTTTCTGGCAACGAAGGATATTCATGTAATTCCCAAGATCTGAAAGCTATAGATAAATCCTCATTTTTTCCCAATAATTTTGTCAATCTAAGTTGTTCAGCTAATCCTACAGAAATGTGAGGAACTTTCCAATTGATTTTATTAATTGTCACTTTAACAGTTTCATCTTCGGTGGATATGAGTGCATCAAGATCAGTATTACTACGTATTAAAACTAGTTCTTGTTTTGTGTTTATTATAATTTTCTTATAATCCTCAGCAAATCCTAATAACATTTTAAGTGGTATGCAAACATTGAAATTTCCATCCGCATCTACCATATCATCTTGCTCTGTAGCAGTTTTTGAAAACCATCCAGCATTTTGTAATTTTTGATTAGAATTAAAGGACAAGTAACCTTTCAATGTTGATGTTAAACCAACATTTCTAGTAGAGTCAATTACAACACCATTTAATTCATAGCGAAGTTCACTAAATAGATAAGCAATACCGTTGTTAATAAACTTTGTTTTCTTCGGTTTTTTACTATCAGCAGTTCCTTGCAATTTCCCTTCTATGTAAATAAAGCTTTCACTCGGCAATGTGTACATATCTTGTTGTTGAATCGGAATTCTGATTTCATCGTTGTTGTTGAAACTTGTTGATGCATATGGTTGATGTGTGTGAAATTGAGAATTTGCGATTGAGTTGTCAATAAAGACATTTTCTTTAACATTAAGTATGCTCATTATTTAATATAGTTTAAATCCTAAAGATTTTAAAAATATAATGTTTTCTGATGTTAATCTGTTGCGTGCAGATTGTCTAATGATAGAATTAGTTGTTGTCTTCAAGTTATAAGGTAAATTTTTGTAACCATAATTACGCATACTATGATATTGCACTACCATATTCAAGACACTTTCTTTAAATGAAGTCCTACTGTGATGGTCTCTCCTCTGAAATTGACTATATTTCCATCTTGGTCCACTATTTTAAGTGTTATGTTAGTAATAGTTGATGTATTAATTGGTAAATATATAACCGTCTCAGGGGACTGTACAATTTTATAACCCGGTGGTACCGTGGGAAAAAACTGGAACAATGTATGACCCAATCTTCCGTTTCTATAAGAACTGGTTGTAATACTACAATCCACACATAAAGAATTTATTTTTAAAATATCTGTTGAAAAGTCTGATTCAGTCGAAATATCTTTTGGTAATAATTTTTTATTAAAACCCAATAATGTTCCAATTGTATTATCCTTAGTAAAATCAATAGATGCTGTACACTTTATATGCACTTTTAATGTATTATTATTTCCTCTAATTTTGATATCTTCGTTATGCTTTTGAAGTTGTTTTTGTAAATAGTTGTTTAAGTCAGTAATTTCATAAGATCCTACAGGAATTGTAATTTCTTTATTGCCACCATAGTAAAATTTGTTATTGCTTTCATCTACGTTTGCAATTGAATAAAATGATTCAAAATTTGTTAAGCCCAATACAAAATTTTCATCTTCTTTTAGATATAATGGAGGATTGAAATCTGCCTCCAGGATTGAATTTTTGCCAGTAAAAGTAATATTATAAGACATACTCGTTTGACATCAAACATACAAATGATGAATTTTTTATAATGTATTTTTATATAAAAAATTTAAACATAAATGTCCACAATTATAGGTGTTATACTTTTGAAAAGCATCGTGATTATATAAAATATTCTTTTTACCATCTCTATAAAAATATCTTAATAATTCTAGAGGTGGTTTTAAATTACCAAAACTGTCAAAATATTTAATATTATTATTATTTCTAATATAAGCTACCCAATGAGAACCAATTTTTGATTTTTTTTCTAAATTTACAATACCACATTCTTTTGCATTCATTTTAGTTGGTAATTCATCTAGCATGTATACACCTCTAAAATGTGGAATGTTTTTTGCATATTTATACAAGTCAATATTGGTTAATGCTCTTTGTGGTAGCTTTCCTATTAGTTTTTTTTATAGGGATAAATGTAAAGACCGTGACCACTTTTGTATGGTTTCACATATAAACCATCACCAATTTTATAACCCTCTTTACTATTTACTTTGGATTTTAATACATCTTCTTCTACTTTGTTATGTCGTTGTTGTTCTTCTAGTTGTCTTTTTAATGCTCTTTTTTTCATCATAGCATTTGCAATTCCAATAGCGCCAGAAATTATAGCTCCTAAAAAGCCACCACTGTGTGGTATTTTAATAATCCTTGAAGGCATTTTTTTTTTTCTTATATATTTTGTTTTACGTTTACCGCCTTTACCTAATTTAATTTTTGCCATATATACATTAGACTTGGATTTTAGAGTTCTTCTTTTTTTTAAAGCTTTTCGACGTCTTAGACTCATACCTAATTTGGTTGTTATGCCTTTAATTTTTGCTAACATTACATTAGACTTTGATTTTGAAATTTTTCGTTTTGAAGTTTTTCGACGTCTTAGACTCATACCTAATTTGGTTTTTAATTTCATAATACCAGACACACCTAGCGCGGCAAACTTTTCACCAATACCAGCGTCAGATGCTTTTAATCTTAACACTGCCTGTCTGCTTAGCAATCTATCCGCTTCGTGCCGCTTAGAAATATCGGAATATTTTGAATATGCAATATCGTGTTGTTTGCAATGTTCGTCTAATGGGTTTATGCCTTTATCACCTCTTTTGAGTCTTTTTTCTAATTTTGTTCCTGGACCACAAAAATTGTATCCCGGAATATGAAATTCCCGTGTAGTTTTATTAATTAATTTGTTGACAAATCCACGTCCGTTAATTTTTTTGGTACGTTTAGTCTTTCTTTTACGAGTTAACATAATATACTAAATAACAATACAGAATGTAGGTGTACTTATATATTCTATGAAGTATTGACAAATTGATCAGTTTAACTACAGATTTAGAAGCATAATGAGAGTTGTAAAACAAACTCAATCTTTACCAATTAACAATCAAGATGTAGATTGTTCTGAGAATACGTTTCAACGACATAGTGAGTTGCTTAGTGGTGGTTGTAAAAGAGGATTGATTATTGGTTGTTCTGGGTGTGGAAAAACAAATATTATAATTAGTTTACTTTTACATCCAAACGGTTTAAGATTTCAAAATGTTTATATTTACTCAAAAACATTACATCAATCAAAATATCAATATTTAAAAAAAGTTATTGAACCTATAAAGGGTATGGGTTATTTTGAATATGATAACAGTGATCAGATTTCATCACCACAAGAAACCAAAGAAAATTCAGTTTTTATATTTGATGATGTTGTATGTTGCAATCAAAGCATAATGAGGGATTATTTTAGTTTTGGTCGACACAATAACATAGATTGCTTTTATATTTGTCAAACATACACTAAAATACCAAAACAACTTATAAGAGATAATGCTAATATATTGATTATATTTGAGCAAGATAATACCAATTTAAAACACATTTACGATGATCATGTAGGTGTAGATATGTCATACCAACAATTTAGAGATATTTGTTCCTATTGTTGGAAAGAGAAATATGGATTTTTAGTTATTGATAAAGAAAGTGAAATAAAATCTGGACGCTATAGAAAAGGATTTGATTCATTTATTTATTTATAAACAATATATAAATATATTGTATGTTTGAGTTCCAACAGTTTGCATCTACATGTAGTTTAATAAACATCATGGACAAGCAATTAGTCAAGCAGTTATTAAAAACTCGACGTATTGTAAAAAAAAAGTTTCAAGATTTGAAATCTGATTATGCACAGTCGCAGTCACATATGCGATCGGCCTATCAACCAATAACCAAACCAATAGAAGACCTTATTGCAAATCTCAAAGTTAAATTGGAACCAAAATTTGAAAAAATTGAGGAAACTGAAGAAATTAAAAATGAAACACCAAAAAAGAAAAAGTATGGTAGAAGGTCATCCCCTATTAAAATGGAAGAATTTGTAACACCAACTAATACTACCATTGATACAAGTATTCTTCCACAAGTTTACGAACACACCCCTTCTACATCCAATACACAGCCAATAGTCGAAGACCTATATGTTGCTGATAATGATGATGATGATGATGATGATGATGATGATGAATATGCAAATGTTGAAGTCCAAACTAAAAAGATGAGTGATTTGGATGAATATGTAAAACAATTTTCCACATTACCTAAAGCCTACATTTACGACATGATATCTGATACAACGAGGGCTATGGATCACACATATGGAATAAGAGTGGTACCAACTGAAGATGGAGACAAACATAATTATGCTATTGGTAATGGAGTTGTTACCTTCAGAGGTGATGATGTAGTTATTAAAACAGTTATAAATGGGCAAACTTTTGAACGCATATATACAGGTACACCGGGTTTGTATGAGTTATTATTCAAGAAGGTACCAACAGGATTTAGGAGTGTGGATGTAACTAATTATATGGAAATTGTTAATAAAACAAATGCAGCAAAACATGGTTATATACCAACCGGTAAATTAATAGGAACTAAACTACCAAAATATAATAACATAATTGCACCTTTGCTTGATAGGCGAAAAGCAATTCCGGTTAGACTCACACCTCAATCATTTCGTACAGGTAAAGCACTACTTGAATACGACAATAAGCCATTAGAATTTATATATTGGGACAATCCTAATGAATTAGTTAATCGTCTGCGCCTTCTAATTTCTTCCCAAGCTGCTGGGCATACTGGACATAATAATGAAATTACTTTAATAATTGAAGAGTTGCGAGAAGCGAAAATTATTAAATAACGGTAACATAGATGTAAACTCTCATTAACTGATTGAGTTTTAAGAAATAAACATGACCATTGATAAATTTGGAAGAACACTATATTCGAAACATAACGATATCGACATAATACTTCAATCAACATCACCAAAAAAATACAGTTATACAATTACACTAAATTTTTTTAGTGATACAACGCTCAACAATAGATATCTTTTATATAATACTTTATCAAATTACATTTTTCCACACAAATCGGCTACAATTGTATCGGCTTTCATTAGTAATAATTCTCAAATAAGAATAAACGGTTCACCATTCTATGAGAATGCTTTACGTAATTTACCTTTAAAAAGGGGGGATACTATAGAATTTCCAGAACAATATGTTGGTGGAAATATGGTAACGTTATATGCTGAGTTAGTACTTAAATGTCCTGTGGAAGAAGAATATAGTCCAGTTGTTGAAGAAAATGGTTAAGAATAAGATAACAAATGTTAAACAAGAAATTGTTGAAGAAATTCACAAACCAGCTCGTAAAAATTTCAAGCGAAGACATGTTATAGTAAAGGGTCTTAAAGATTTAATTCAAGCAGATTTAGTGGAAATGATACCCTATGCTAAATTCAATAAAGGATTTAGATATATTTTAGTAGTTATTAATGTATTTTCAAAATTTGTTTGGGCATTTCCAGTAAAAAGAAAGACTGGAAAAGATGTTTCATCTGCCATGGAAAAGATATTTCTAATTAAAAAAAATGTTGTAAAAAATGTTCAAACAGATATGGGTACGGAATTTTACAATAAAGACTTTCAAACGTTAATGAAAAAATACAACATAAATCACTATAGCACATATTCAATTCAAAAGGCGTCCGTTGTAGAAAGAGTTAATCGCACTCTAAAGAACAACATGTGGAAACAGTTTAGTTTACAAGGAAATTATAAATGGTTAGATATTTTACCAGAAATTGTTAACAAATACAATAATACCAAACATAGCACTATTGGCATGAAACCCATTAATGTTGACAATAAAACAGAAAAAGCTATCTTACAAAATTCATACAATCATTTAAAATTGGTTGACTCTAAGGCTAAGAAATTTCGCGTTGGTGACAGCGTACGTATTAGTAAATATAGAAGTGAATTTGCTAAAGGATATACTCCAAACTGGTCAAATGAAATATTTACTATAAATAAAATTCAAGCAACGTATCCATCAACATACTTATTAACGGATCAAAATAAACAAGAGATTAAGGGTGGTTTTTATGAATACGAACTTCAGAAAGTAAAATATCCAGATATTTATTTAGTTGAAAAAGTAATTAGAAGAAAAGGAAATAAAGTATTTGTTAAATGGTTAGGGTTTGACTCGTCACATAACTCTTGGATTTCGAAGGATAATGTACAATAAACCCCCACCTCTTTTATGTTTATTATTTAAGAGATTTTAAACGCACACAAGCTCAGTGTTTGTTAAAATTGCTTTCGTTGTGGTATTGATATAGGAGATTGGCAAACAACCGATACAACTATGGGAAAACATAAAAGATTGTCACCAAGCGAGATTTACAATTTGTTTATGAAAGAAGAAAAAAAAAGACCCAAAAAAGCAAGAATCAATCAATAAAAAAATAAGTTTTGAATTAAAACCATTGAGAGAAACAATAGGAGAACATTATTATAATTTATTAGTATTGTTTGAACAACAATTTAACCAAGAATATAAACAAACAGAAGAAGAAGAAGAGGAAGACTATAAACATGTGGAAAAAATAATGAAACCACATTATATGAATGTATTAGTATTATATTATAAACAAAAAAAATTAAATGAATTACTTAAATAACTATAAAACTATTGAATAAAAGTATTTTGTAAGATCTTTTAATAAATTTAATATTTTATTTTAAATTGTCTTTTATTTTATTTACAAAAATGCAGACATCATCTACCCTGTTATATACATTACGATAGTAATCTTGAAACACCACCACCATTATATTTGTGTCATAAATGCAACTAATAATAATTAAAAAATTGTAATAAAACAATATAATAATATAAACGACTTTTATTTAAAATACACTTTTGTGACCCCCTCCCCACTCTTCCCTCACCATGTTTAGCATTTAAGAGATTTCAAAAAATACAAAAATTTAGTGTTGGTTTAAGAGATTTCAAAAAATACAAAAATTTAGTGTTGGTTAAAATGTCTTTGGATGATGGTGCATGTCTTAGAAAGTTTTCAATATTTGAAGATCGGTTGCAAACATTTAAAAACTGGGTTGGAATTATAACACCCAAATCACTTGCCGAAGCTGGTTTTGTTTATTTGCAACATTTGGACCATGTTCAATGCTTTTGTTGTGGAGTCAATATTTCACGTTGGGAACCAAGCGATACGGCTATGGGGGAACATATAAAATTTTCACCAAGTTGTGAATTTGTAAAACTAATTAATCAAGGTGAAACAAAAAAAAAAGAAGAATCAAAAAATAAAGAAATGAGTATTAGATCAAAACAATTAATAAACATATTAGAAGGACAGTGCTTACGTTTATTATTTTTATTCAATAAAAAAAAAGAAGAATTGGTAATAAAAGAAGCGGAAAACAAACAGGAAAATAGAAAACTAGAACAACAAATAAAAATCTTTAACATAATAGAAGAAAAGCTTGGTAGTGTATCATTAGTAATTCAATTACTTGAATAACTATGAAACTAATAAACAAAAATATTTTGTAATTACTTTTTAATAAATTTAATATTTTATTTTAAATTGTTTTATTTTATTTATAAAAAAAAAAATTATAATTAATGTTAAAATAGTAGTAGTAGTATTTATTGATAAACATGATGTTTTACAATTTAAATTTTAAAACTAACTTAATCTAATTATCTATAATATATGGAAATACAATACAAAACAATACAATACAATACAATACAATACAATACAAATCAGTGCATTGCAAAACATTAATATAGAATACAATACAATATACACCATACATATAAAACAAACTGTATAGTTCAAAAGTTAAAACTTAAAGCTAATATAAAAATTATTGGGAATTTAAAAATTCGTCAAAAAAATTTATTTTGTAAATAATGTTTGGCACTTGTTCTAAATTTACGGTAAGTTTTTCAGACTTTATATTTAAAGGTAAAGCATTAAACATTTTTTTCCATTATAAATGACGGAATTCTTGCAAAGAGTAGAGTGAGGGGTGGGGAGTTTAAATAAATAGTTTTATTTAAAGAAAGCTGTAAAATAAGAAAAAAAAAAATAAACACAAAATGTAAAATAGATTTACTTTTATTATTATATATATTAAAAAATACAAAAAAAAATATTAAAAAATATAAAAATGTATAATTAAAAATACAAAAAAATATAAAAAATATAAAAAAATACAAAAAAAAATATAAAAGACAAAATACAAAAAAAAATTAAAAACTAAACAGGGGGGCTTGCATTGGAGTCTGGGGGGCTGATTGCAGAGGAGTCTGGGGGGCTGCTTACAGTGGAGTCTAGGGGGCTGCTTACAGTGGAGTCTAGGGGGCTGCTTGCAGTGGAGTCTGGGGAGTTTTCCGTTCCAACAGGGTGCCGAGGTGGAGTGAGCCCGTACAACAGGCAGTCCATCTCCCACATTGCCATGTACTCGGCATCTTGAAACTCGTACATCCCCACAGCACTCAATACTCGCTCGGGGATGTATCCAGCAGCTCTCGACAAGAACATCCTAATTTCAGGATGCACGCTCACTTTCGATACGAACTGCATCATGCAGATCTCATCCTCTAAAAACTCGCGACAAAAAATCGTCGCGAGTTTAAAGGTCTTTAATTGACCCCTTGTCCACTGCAAACAAAAAAAGAAAACATATAAATAAATATTATATAAACATAATAAAAAAACTGAATAAATAAAATAAAATTGAATAAATAAAATTTACTTACTCCGTTTTCAAAGAATGGAAACAAACTCCTTTCTTCTTCCCACAAATTTATTTTAAAATCCAGATACTCTAGCAGGTAGCCAATCTCGGCTATGAAGTCGGGGGAATCAACAAAACAGGGCATTTTACTTTTTGTTTTTTCACTTAACTGTTTGCACTACAACTTAACTGTTTGCACTTCACAATTTGCAGATAAAATGCATACTGGTAGTGCAAGTATTTATACTATATCAATCCCACTATTTTTCTTAGTAGTGGGGAAAACAAAGTTGATGACCATGAACAAGTGCAGATGTGCAGTTCAAGGTCACAACATATATTTTACGCACAAAAAAAAAAAAAAAAAAAAAAAAAAAAAAAAAAAAAAAAATGCGGTCACAAATTTATTAAAACAAAATTACAAATTATCAATTGCTTCGGAAATAATTTCATTTGCATTAATAGATAATTTACGCTTTTTAACATCTTGCTCCAATACATCAGGAAAAATATATAAAAGTTCTTTTATTCCATATGCATTATCGTTTGCAATAAATGGTATCATTAATGCCTCAATGTTTTGTAAACTATCACCAGTCATATTAACCAAATTCCAAATTAAATTATTGTAAAACGTTGAAAATTGTTGCTTTTTGAGTTTCTCTAGAAGATCTTTTACCAGCGGTAGCAATTTCCATAATTCCATAACTGATTCATTTGCTAACATTACAAACGGGGGGGTCCAGGGGGGGCAGAGCCCCCCCTGGTCCGGGGGCGGCGGGGGTGGCAGGGGGGTGGGGGCGGCCGGGGGCGGTGGGGGTGGGGGCGGCAAGGGGCATGGACTGTGAGTTGGGGCAGGGGGCTGTGAGTTGGCGGCTGGGGGCAAGGTGGTGTTTTACAAGGTGATCTAGTCTGCAAATGCATGCAATTAAAACCACATTCCAATACTTTTTTTTATTTATTGCTTTACTACCTATCTGTATAAAGGCGAAACCACATTCCAATACTTTTTTATTTCTTATTTTACTTGTATAAAACCGTGTGTATTTTCAATCTTTAAGATAGTTGCAAAATGAATTCTCAAGAAGCACCTAACTCCATCTTACGGGGATTGTTAGAAACTCCGTTAAGGCGCGATGGGTGCGACTACGAGTTGAATGTTGATAATCAACCTCAACTTTATGAATTCTTTTTCGGGCCACCCCCTTTGCCTGAAATTTTAAATATTTCTAGTGCTGTAACTGTTAACAGCAATTTAACTAATATAGTTTTAACTCCGTGTCCACAAAGTATAGTGAGTGTGTGCATGGATCAAGAAGGAATCAATCCATCATCTATTCTTCAAGAGGGATTAATGGATTGTTCATATAGTGTTGACAGCATTATTATGAATGTCATTAATCCCAATGACGGTTCTTCTTCCCGTGCCTCAACAACAACATCAATTGACAATTTCATGTGTGTTTCGTGTGATAGTGATGATAGTGAGAACTACAGCAATTTTGAAAATGGAGTTAAACGTTGTTCAACTCCATATCAAGGGGACAACATCTACGGCACGACTAGTTCTTGGTGCGGTAGTGATTTTTCTAACAATAAACATAAGTGTAGTGAGTCTCTCCTCGCAATTACTATAGACAGTTCTTCGTGTAGTGACTCGGAGATTATCCCCGAAGTCATATTAATTGACAATTCCTCGTGTGGAAGTGACTTTCCTCCAAATAATTTAATGTGTAGTGAGTCGGAGATTCCCCCCCCAAATTTAAATCCAAATACTATCGATTTGGATCTAAGTATGGGTTCTATTGAACAATTTAATCCAAGTGAAAGTTTTAATACTTCCTTAATAAACAATGCAATGGACACAGCTATAGTGCGTGCGGTTAGTGATATTGATCGAGAATTGCATGCTCTCGAAAATTCAATAGACAATCGAATAGTTAGACATCAAGAACTATCTGATTTAAAAGAACGTTTAATTAAAAAGTAGTTTCCTTTTTATTTATAGTAACCTCCCATCAACCCTTTCCATTATTTCCTATCATTCCTGACAATGTGCTGACACCTCCCCGTGGTATTGTTGGGTAACGCCAAGATCAGCTTCCTTTAAATAAAATTCTCCGAAGAAAATAGAAACATTCAGTGTGCATCTTTCAAACATAATACACATCATGAACTGCTTTAAGTGTAATAAATTATACAAAAGTGAAAGGTCGCTAAAAAGACACTATAAAGAGAGTTGTGGTTTAAACAATGATTCACCTCCGAGCAAACAACAAAAAACAAATCCAGGTAAGTTTATTTTTTTAATAATTTTTAAATCTATTAAGTTATAATATTTTTCAGATAAGTTTTGCAATGATTGTAAAACTATCATTCCGTCACGTTCATACAACAGTCATCTAAAAAGCTTTCACCATAAGAAGAATTGTTGTCTGGCTATAGATGATGGTGTAGAGTTAATAACAACTGCATTTAAAAGCAGAATTGTTACATATAGAGTCAAATCAAACCGCGACTATTTAAATTTAACTGATTTTATGAATGAAATTAAAGATAAAGTAAATAAATTAACAAACAAAGTTGTAAATAAATTTTGTGCTGTTAAAATAAGTTTTGAATTATTTGGTATGTACACAATTAGTGAAAAAGAATTATTTGAAATAAAATCGTTCAATACTGCTAACAAAGTTGCAACTATCTCTACATCATTTGAAGAGTTGTATGATACTTTTAGACAAATTATCGACACAAAAATGTCTGAATTTCAAGAACGTGATTCAGGTAAGTGCTAAGTTGTAAGTTATATATTATTTAACTTAATAAATATATTATTATAGGTTGGGCGTTAGAAAAAATACTGTTTTTAGAAGTCAACTTCAACAAGTATAATCCTCTCCGTGCTTCATCATACATTCCACTGCCTACAGAAATTAAAAGAAAGCAAGCAATTATAAACATTAAAAATGAAGATGATTGCTGTTTTGCATGGAGTGTTGTTGCAGCAGTACGCCAACCGACTGGAAACCCCAGTAAAACTTCATCATATGAACATTATAGTGAGGTATTTAATTTTAATGATATAAATTTTCCAATTAAGTTAAGTGATATCGAAAAATTTGAAAAAAGTAATAATGTGTCAATTAATGTTTATGGTTTAGAGTATTACTTTAAAGATGGAATCAGGAAATATGAAATTGTTGGTCCTATGCATTACACAAAATTAAAAAAACCTATTCACATAAATTTGCTATTATTCAGTGATGATGATGGTATTAATCACTACTGCTACATTAAAAACTTATCTAAATTAGTTTCAACTCAAATTTCTAATCATCATCAAGCAAAACACTTTTGTGATGGATGTCTACAATACTTTAAAACTAATTTTAAATTATTAAGACATTTAGAAAATGATTGCAATTACTTGTATACACAAATTCCTTGCACGGAAACAAAAATTAATAAATTTGGAAAATCAGTGCCAGAAAATATATTAGAATTTGAAAATTTCCAAAAACAATTATCGGTACCATTTGTTGTTTACGCTGACTTTGAATGTGCTTTAAAACCAATGTTAACTTGCTCTCCTGATCCAACAAAGTCTTTCAGTACTAAAACATATGAACATGAACCATATTCTTTTGCATACTATATTAAATGTAATTATGATGATTCATTATCAAAATTAGAAATTTATCGTGGTCTTAACCCCGAACTAATATTTATTGAGAAATTAGAAACTGATTTAAAAAATATATATCACAAACATTTGAAACCAATAAAGTTGATGATAATGACGATGCAAGACAAAAATGAATATCAAAATTCAACAGTTTGTCATATTTGTGATACAACCTTTTCTGATAAAGATATAAAAGTAAGAGATCATTGTCATTTGACCGGAAAATTCAGAGGTGCCGCTCACTCCAACTGTAATTTACAATATAAAAATCCAAATCATATACCTATATTTTTTCACAATTTAAATTATGACTCTCATTTGTTTATTAGAAATTTGGCTTTAAATAATGAAAAAATTAATGTTATTGCACAAACAAAAGAAAAATATATATCCTTTACAAAACAAGTTCTGGTTGATGTAATTAATAAAGAAAACGTACACATTCAAATGAGGTTCTTAGACTCTTTTAAATTTATGCCACAATCATTAGAAAAATTATCAAAAAATTTAAGTCCTCAAGAATGTATTGAAGTAAAAAAATATTTTAAAGATTCAAAACAATTCAATTTTATAAGACAAAAAGGTGTATTTCCTTACTCCTACATTGATAATTGTTTAAAATTAAATGAAAGAAAACTGCCTGCAATTGAAGAATTTTATGATAAATTAAGAGAAGAAAATATTTCGATAGAAGATTACCAACGAGCTTGTGATGTATGGGATTTATTCAAATGTCAAACTATTGGTGATTATGCTGACATATATTTAAAATCAGATGTTCTAATTTTAGCAGACGTTTTTGAAAATTTTCGTAAAATTTGTTTGAAAAATTATAAACTAGACCCGGCACATTACTTTACTGCCCCTGGTTTAAGTTGGGATGCTATGCTAAAATTTACCAAGGTAAAATTAGAACTACTAACTGACATTGATATGTTACATTTTTTCAAAAAGGGTATCCGTGGTGGTGTTAGTACATGTGTTGGTAGACAAGCTGAAGCAAACAACAAATTTTTACCAAACTATGATCCCACTAAACTAATCTCATTTTTAATGTACCTTGATGCAACTAATTTATATGGTGGTTCTATGTCTGAATATTTACCCGAAAAAGATTTTAATTGGTTAACACCTGAAGAAATAGAACAGTTAAATGTATTTGATATATCTGATACATCCGATATAGGTTATGTTTTGGAAGTTGACTTAGAATATCCATCTGAATTACATGATACTCATAATGATTTTCCATTTTGTCCAGAAAACATAATTCCACCAAACAGTAAATTTGCAAAATTGATTCCAAATTTATATGATAAAAATAAATACATTATTCATTACAGAAACTTAAAGCAATGTTTAAATAATGGTTTAAAATTGAAAAAAATTCATCGTGTTATTCAATTCAAACAATCACATTGGCTTAAAGGATATATTGATTTAAATACTAAGATGCGAAATGCATCAAAAAATGATTTTGAGAAATTATTCTTTAAACTTATGAACAATAGCGTATTTGGGAAAACAATGGAAAATTTAGACAATCGAATTGATATAAAACTTGTTAGCCATTGGAGTAAGTTAGGTAAACAATTCGGAGCAGAAGTATTTATAGCCAAACCAAATTTTAAAAATTGTTCAATATTTTCGGAAAATTTAGTTGCAATTCAGATGAATAAAGTAAAAGTGTATTATAATAAACCAATATATGTTGGATTTTCTATATTAGATTTATCAAAGACAGTTATGTATGATTTTTATTATAACTATTTAAAACCAATGTATAATGAAAACGTGTCATTATTATATACGGATACCGATTCACTAATATTAGATGTAAAAACTGATAATTTTTATGATGATATGAAACAAAATTTAAATTATTTTGACACATCCAATTACAAGGATGGTAATATTCATGACATACAAAGAAATAAATCTATTTTGGGTAAAATGAAAGATGAATATGTTGGTGAACCTATTCAAAGTTTCTATGGTACCGGAGCAAAGGCATATTGTGTGGTAACACCGACATCAGTAACAAAAAAAGCAAAAGGGGTTAAAAAGTGTGCTATTGATAAACAATTAACGGTGCATGATTTCCAAAATATTCTAAAAGGTAATAACAAGTTATGTAGAATGTTTATTTTTCGGTCACATTTACACAATATGTACACTGAATTAAAAAATAAAGTAGCATTGACCAACTTTGATGATAAAAGATATATAATTCCTGATTCCATGAAAACATTAGCTTGGGGGCATAAATTATTAGATAGTGACCCTTGGAAACAAAATATTGATATGTTTTTTGAAGTAGCAGAAGAAATTGAAAAAGAAGAATCTGAACAAAATGTAGAGACATTATTTAGTGTAAATAATAAATCACTTTGGCAAAGTAATATAGATCTATTATGGAAAGTGGTTGAGAATGAAGCACTCGTAACTTTTTAAAAATATTTATTAATAAGTAATATATTTAGTGTACATTTTATTTGTAATAAAATATAATATATAAGTAAGAAACAATGTTAGAATAATAATTGATAATATGTTAACAAAATTGTACAATGTTGAATTATTAAAACTAATGGTATTTTGAAAACTTGCTGTTATGTTTGTATTATTTTTTAACCTATAAATGATGTTGTATCCTAAATGGTTGTTGGCATTTATTGAGGTTTTGCATGTTTTTGGATGGTAAATATAGTCCATATCCATTTGTTTCCATGTTGAATTTTTAATTGAAATATAACATTCGTTTGTATTTTTTGGTTTTGACACATACAATGTGTTGTTTAAAATTGTAGAGAGTAAAATAAAAGTTGATACATTCATGGCGACGGCAAAAGATACAATAATCAATGTTGTTGTGTAACATTATATAAGTAAATGTTTTAGCCTGAGAATCAAATTGATTTAAAAAAAAAGTGGTGACTATGACAGGTGTAGCTTTAGAAAAGTGGTATTGAAGAAGTGTGCCAAGTTGGCCTTGGAAGGGTGTGGCCATGACCTTGAAAAATCGTGGTCATGGCCTTGACCTTGGAGGGGCGTTATGGTCTTGAGGAAGCGTGGCCATGGTCTTGACCTTAGAGGGGCGTGATGACCTTGAGGAAGCATGGCCTTGACTATGGAGAAGTGTAATGGCCTTGACCTTGGAGAGGGCGTGATGGCCTTGACCATGGAGGGGCGTGATGGCTTGAGGAGGCGTGGCCATGGCAATGGCCTTGACCTTGAAAAAAGTGGTGGGAGGTGCCCTAGCGCGCACCTTCTTTTACTACTGGTAAGGCCTTAAAATTGTATGTAGAACACGGTAACATTGTAATAAACACACCAAATACTATAATTACCAATTAAGTTGTATTCAATCATTATGTGCAGATTCAATTAATAGATAAGCGAGTTTGTATTTTTATATACAAACTAAAAGTTCCTACACACATATTTGCTCAGAACGCTGAGTATTTGCGCGCACACACACAACGTGTCAGTCCACTAAAGACTATAGTGTTTTGTTTAGACCGACGTAGAAGTAGCGTAGCATCTATCAGTGACCATCTTGAAACCCTAGCGGGGTGTGCAGACATAAAATATTATTGTTATGCAGTTTTCCAGAGGATACTGTGGTTATTACTGCAATGCTGGTAGTATTCTTTAAGATGCCATATAGTCTACTACCAACGACAACACCAGAGTGCTGTTTTGCAAAAACTGTAAAGTGTAGTAGGATTAGATCACTTAGAGGCCGGTTTACTTAGACTCTCAAACTTGACTGACTGTCGGATTTTTATATAATCTTGCGTGCTTTGGTTGGTGGAACGTGTCTCTGCCCACGCGCAATAACAATTCCTCCTCTCTCTCTCTCTTAGGCCAAACTTTCAATTTATCTTGCGGAGATAGAGTCTAGATGATATTGGTTCTGGTACTATAGTTTGAAATAAAATTAGTCTGTAAAATATTAAAAAGTGTCTACTGGGGTTTCACTATGATTGATTCAAGTGACCCCCCTCGCTCAAATTGTCTGAACTTACAAAATTTGTTAAAAAAAAAACTTTTTTACGCGTTTTGAAATAAATAAAAAAATAATGTAAAACTTTAAAATTTTCAAAATTTGACCCAAAAGACAAAATGTTTTCGTTTTTACGCGTTTTGAAAGAAATAAAAAAATCTTGAGAAAAGATGAAATTTTTAAAATTTGATCTAAATGTCGAAAAATTTCCGTTTTTTACGCGTTTTGAGTGCAAATAAAAAACCTTGAAAAAAATTAAAATTTTCAAAAGTCAATATTTTTAATTTTTACATGTTTTGAATGCAAATAAAAAATCTTGCAAAAAATTGAAATTTTCAAAATTTGACCTAAAAGTTAAAAAAAATCAGTTTTTTACGCGTTTTGATAGCAAATAAAAAATCTTGAAATAAATTGAATTTTTCAAAATTTGACCCAAAAAACAAAAAAATCCGTTTTTTACGCGTTTCGAATTCAAATAAAAAATCTTGAAAACAAAATTTGAAATTTTCAAAATTTTGCCCAAAAGTCACAAAATTTCCGTTTTTTACGCATTTTGAAAAAAATTAAAAAAATTGAAATTTTTAGAATTTGACCCAAAAGACAATTTTTTTTTCGCGTTTTGAATGTAAATAAAGAATCTTGAGAAAATTGAAAATTTTAAAAATTGACCCAAAAGTTGAAAAATTTCCGTTTTTTAGGCGTTTTGAAAGAAATAAAAAATCTTGAAAAAAATTGAAATTTTTAAATTTTGAACCAAAAGCCAAAAAATTTCCGTTATTTACGCGTTTTGAAAGAAATAAAAGAATCTTGAAAAAAAATGAAATTTTTAAAATTTGGCCCAAAAGACGAAAAATTTCCGTTTTTACGCCTTTTGAAAGAAATAAGATAAAATTGAGGTGAATTGAAATTTTCAAATATTGACCCTAAAGTCAAAGAATTTCCGTTTTTACGCGTTTTGAACGAAATAAAAAAATTTTGTGAAAAAATAAAACTTTCAAAATTAAAATTGACCAAAAAGTCGAAAAGTTTCCGTTTTTACGCGTTTTGAAAGAAATAAATGAATCTTGAAAAAAATTGAAATTTTCAAAATTTGACCCAAAAGTCAATTTTTTTTTGTTTTTCTACGCCTTTTGAAAGAAATAAAAGAATCTTGAAAAAAAATGAAATTTTCAAATTTGGCCCAAAAGACGAAAAATTTCCGTTTTTTTTGAATGCAAATAAAGAATCATTAAAAAAAATTGAAATTTTCAAAATTTAAGTGAAAAGTCAAAAAAATTCCGTTTTTTGCGCGTTTTGAATGCTAATAAAAAATCTTGAAAAATATTTAAAATTTCAAAATATGACCCATAATTTAAAAAATTTCCATTTTACGGGTTTTGAATGCAAATAAAAAATTTTGAAAAATATTGAAATTTTCAAAATTTGACCCAAAAGTCGAAGAATTTCTATTTCTTACCGTTTTGAAAGCAAATAAAATATCTTGAAAAAAATTAAAATTTTTAAAACTTGGGTGAAAAGTTGAAAAATTTTATTTTTACGCGTTTTGAAAAAAAAAAACAAAAGAATCTTAAGAAAAATTGAATTTTTCAAAATTTGACCTAAAAGTCAAAAAGTTTCCGTATTTTACGCGTTTTTAAGAAATAAAAAAATCTTAAAAAGAATTGGAATTTTTAAAACATGAAGTTTTTAAAATTTAGGTGAAAAGTCGAAAACTTCGTTTTTACGCGCTTTGAATGCAAATAAAAAAAAAATGAAATAACTGAAATTTTCAAAATTTTACCCAAAAGTCAATAAAATTCAGTTCTGAAAGAAATAAAATAATCTTGAAAAAAAATGAAATATTTTAATTTGGCCCAAAAGTCGAAAAATTACCGTTTTTGCGCGCCTTGAATGCAAATAAAAAATCTTTTTATTTTGAAATTTTTAAAATTTTGAGAAAAATTAAAATTTTGGTAAAAAGTATAAAAATTTTGTTTTTACGCGTTTTGAATGCAATTAAAAAAATTTGAAAAAATTGAAATTTTCAAAATTCGCTCAAAAATCAAAAAATTTCCGTTTTTACGCGTTTTGAATGCAATTAAAGAATTGTGAAAAAAATTGAAATTTTTAAATTTTGCGTTGAATGTTAATTATTTTTGTTTTTTACGCATTAATGCAAAAAAAAATGTTGAGAAAAATTGAAATTTTTTTAAGCGTTTTGAATGCAAATTAAAAAAAAAAGAAAAAAATCAGTTTTTACTCGTTTTGAAAGAAATATTGAGAAAAATTGAAATGTTCAAAATTTGACCCAAAAGTCGAATAGTTTCCGTTTTTTACGCGTTTTGAAAGAAATAAAAAAAATTTGAGAAAAAATAAATTTTTCATAATTTGACCCAAAAGTCGAAATTTTTTGTTTTTTCACCCATTGAAAGAATCAAAAGAATTTTAAAAAAATTGAAATTTACAAAATTTGGCCCAAAAGTCGAAAAGTTTCCGTTTTTTACGCGTTTTGAAAGAAATAAAAAAATCTTGAAAAAAATTGAAATTTTCAAAATTTGATCCAAAAGTCGAATTTTTTTGTTTTTTTACGCTATTTTTGCGTTTTGAATGCAAATAATTAATCTTGAAAAAAAAAGAAATTTACTAAAAAGCAAAAAAATCCGTTTTTTACGAGTTTTGAATGCAAATAAAAAATCTTAAAAAAATTAAATTTTCTAAATTTGTCTCAAAAATCTTAAAGAAAACGCGTTTTGGATGCAAAAAAATTAAAATATTCAAAATTTGGTCCAAAAGTCGAAAAAATTTCGTTTTTTACGCGTTTTGAATGCAAATAAAGAATCTTGAAAAAATTGATAGTTTCAAAATTTGACCCAAAAGTCAAAAAAATTTCGTTTTTACGCGTTTTGAATGCAAATAAATAATCTTAAAAAAAAAACTATTAAAATTTGACCCAATAAATGCAAATAAATATTTTTTTGACCCAAAAGTCGAAAAAATTCCGTTTTTTACGCGTTTTGAATGCAAACAAAGAATCTTAAAAAAAATTAAAACTTTCAAATTTTGTCTCAAAAGTCAAAAAGTTTCCGTTTTTTACGCGTTATGAAAGAAATAAAAGAATCTTGAGAAAAATTGAAATTTTCAAAATTTGATCCAAAAGTCGAAAATTTTTGTTTTTTTACGCTTTTTGAAAGAAATAAAAGAATATTGAAAAAAAGTAAAATTTTCCAAATTTTACCCAAAAGTCGAAAAATTTCCGTTTTTTGAATGCAATTAAAGAACCGTGAAAAAAATTAAAATTTTCAAAATTTTTTGATTGAAAAAAAAATCTTTCATTCAGATTTTTTTTACGCGTTTTGAATGCAAATAAAAATTAAAAAAATAAAATAAAATTTTAAAAAAAATTTCAACTGCAAAGGCAAATAATAAATCTTGAAAAAAAGTGAAATTTTCAAAATTTGACGTAAAAGTCAAAATTTTCCTATTCAATGCACTTTTAAGAAGGCCAAATATAATTAGTATTAAAAGAGACTTCACATAAATAATAAAAAGCTTTTATAATTCTAAGAACTATTTCATAATAAAATAATATATTCAATTCCACGAATTTAATCAATACTTAGTTTTCATGACATATTATTTTCCTTTGATCAATTTTTCGATAAAACTATATAATAGTCTGACTAAAAGCTTGTTAATATCAGAAGATGATATAAGTAAGTTTACGTAAAAAAAATCCGCGTAATATTATAGATGAATAAGTTATATTCATTTTTAAAATGTGTAATAATTTTTTTCTATATACATATAACATTTTTAAATTTAGTCCTTTTATCAATATCAAACACTTATCATAAGCTTGTACTTGAAGGCATTTCAAATATTTATTAATCCAAATTATCCGCCCAATCTAGTTTATTATTAATTCTTTTGTTGAACTTAATACCATCCATATGCTATATGATTATCAATACATATTTACAATCATTATCAATCAAATTTATTTTATCTTCTAAATTAAATATTTCATATAACCATACATATAAATACGATCTTATATTTCATGCGGATAATTTAATTAACACTTGTAGAGAACTTCTTTTATTAATACTTGCATGTACGGAATATTAAAAGCAAATCCACAGCGACGGCAGGCATGAAAAAAGAACGATGGGACACAATATTAAAAGTTGCAAAACTCGGAGTATAATCGATACACATCTCGAGGGGAATAGGAGAACTTAATAATTCTTGTCGGTTGCAAGAAATTCTCAAGGACATATCTCAAACATTCTTTTCAATACTGTTAATTTTATTAAAATAACAGATTCGCATTACACTGAATCTGAAAGCACTAATCGAATTACAATTGTAGATTATTTATACCCTTCAGAAGCATCTTGTGCTTCAAGTTAACGACCTCCCAGAATCACAAATGTATTATTTCGCTTTCGGCGAACTAAATTATTAGCCTTGGCATAGAAAAACGATTTCCCGTAACAAAATATGTTTCATGGAAATTATACAATTGTTATGAGTCGCATTTCCGATTAAATATTGATTTCCTGCGTATTATTAAATGATTCCCGTTTAATCATACTAATCAATTACGGAATCAGTGTTTATAAAACATTGATTAGTTAATATAGGTCATTATAAATGATTAATTAAATCTGATATTTCTATAACATTGTGATTAAATTAAATTTATTAGTATTTGATTTTTGTTTAGTTCATAAACAATAGGGTAATCAAATTGATGTTTTGTGTTGCATTTATTATCATAAATATGTTATAATGATGTCAAAATTGGGAATTATATTATTATTTGATGATTCAATAGAATAGATAGGTGACATATTTTAATATATTTATAATTTATAAAATAATGTAAAGCTATTATTCACCCTTTTACCAATAAAATAATCAAACTGACATTAATTTATGAAAAATGAGAGAAGTTACTTTTAGTTGAAATATTATAAATTGTATATAATAAACTACCAGAAAGATGATAAGTTAAAAGCAGACTTTAATAAACTGTAAAGTAGTCTTTGAAGTTATTGATTTTTTCATAATTTCTTGCAATTTTCAATGTTTTTTTCTGTTACAAGTGACATGTCAAAGGTATCATCTCTATCATTTTTACTATTCACAAAATATTTTCTTAAATTAAATTAATTATTTTTGTTACGTTCCTTTAAACTCAATTCAACAATAAAGTAACTTCGCATTATCTATTTCTTGTTTACATTAACTGCAGCAATCGTAATAACTCGCCAAACAACGTGTCGTTCCACCGAGTAGCTATATATTTCCATTAGAAATGCAAACAAAAATAAATGTTTTGATGAAAAATAGATTTTTTTTATTCCTACTGGCCAATGCATTTATTCGATTCGCAGTAAATGCAATTTACTTTGCGTCACTGATGTAAACATTGGAAAAAAAATCGGCGAGAATGTTCATAAATATTATTATTTGTCGTCTGTCCCTTTCAATAAAGTTTTATTGAATTGTTCTGTGGCTTCTACAGGATTTAAAACGCATATTGAAAATATTATTTTTATAAATGCATTGGAAAAATAATAAGGGAAAGAAGAGATTAAAGTTTAATATCTTTCCAGTTACATTCGTATTTAATAAGGTTTCAGACGTACATTGTATATGAAAATAACTTTTGCTTAAATGGTTTTTATTGGAATACATGCATAAATTATTTAATATACATGACAGAAGGAGAATTCTAAAACTATAATATACTTTGTGATTTATTATGATTAAGAACTTAAGGAATAGAAAAGTAATATGCAGAGTGGATCATTTTCTTTGATTGCAAATTTATTAAAACATAGCACATTACGGTTTTCTTAAAATTATAGAATTTAAATAATAATAATAAAAGCAACAACAAAAGTAAAAGACTACCTGCATGACAAAGTAAATAAGTTAAGTAAATTGAAGAAAATAAGTAATTTAGTGAGTAAGAACCTTAAACTACCTTGCCGATAGAGTTGCAAGGCAAGTCTTGTAAAGATTACATTTTTATTAAAAAAAAACGTTTGCAAAAGTTTTGAGCTTAATGCAGAAACTTTTTAAATTTTTTTATCTAGATCCCATCCACCTAAAAATTTGTTATTTAAAAATTAGAAGCTTTTCTTCTTTGCAAACGTTAGAAGTCTCTTTGTCCATGAAGGAGAAGGTAATATTTTATCTTTTGATGACCAACACTTAAGCGGGTGGGTGGGTTACATCAAATTGTAATTACCATCGAGTAGTTTCAACTGAAGTGCCCAACTACCCACTCAAAAGTGTGTTACTAATAAATTGAAAGTTTTTCTTCTTTGCAAGCGTTAGAAGTCTTTTTGTTCATGAAAAAGAAGGTGATATCTAACTCTTTGACGACCAACACTTGGGCGGGTAGGTGGGTCACTCCAAATCATTATTACCATCAAATAGTTTTAATTGAAGTGCCTAACTAACCACTCAAGAGTTTGTTATTAATAAATTAGAAGTTTCTACTTTTTTCAAGCGTTAAAGTCTTTTTGTCCGTGATGAAGAGGTAATATCTTATCTTTTGTCAATCAACACTTGAGCGGGTAACTCAAGATCATGATTACCATTAAGTAGTTTCAACTGGAATACCCAACTACCCACTCAAGAGTTTGTTATTAATGAATTAAAAGTTTTTCTGCTTTGAAAACGTTAAAAGACTTTTTGTTCATAAAGGAGGAGGTGATATCTCATTTTTTGTTCTCAACACTTGGGCGGGTGGGTGCGTCACTCTAAATAATGATTACCATTAAGTAGTTTCAACTAAAATGCGCAATTACCCCCTCAAGAGTTTGTTATTAATAAATTGAAAGTTTTTCCTCTATGCAAGCGTTAGAAGTCTATTCGTTCATAAAAGAAAAAATCATATCTTAGTTTTTAATTACCAACACTTAGGCGGGTGGGTGGGCTACTCCAAATCGTTATTACCATAAAGTAATTTCAACTGAAGTACCCAACTACCCACTCAAGAGTTTGTTATTAATAAATTAGAAGTTTCTACTTTTTCAAGCATTAAAGTCTTTTTGTCCGTGTTGAAGAGGTAATATCTTATCTTTTGTCGATCAACACTTGAGCTTACCCGCAAGATCATGATTACCATTAAGTAGTTTCAACTGAACTATCCAAATACCCAATCAAAGAGTTTGTTATTAATAAATTGAAAGTTTTTCCTCTTTGCAAGCGTTATAATTCTTTTTGTTCATGAGGAAGAAGGTGATATCTTATTCTTTGTTGGCCAACACTTGGGCAGGTGGGTGCGTCACTCCAAATCATGATTACCATCAAATAGTTTCAACTAGAGTGCCCAAGTACCCACTCAAGACTTAGTCATTAATAAATTAAAAGTTTTTCTTCCTTGCAAGCGTTAGAAGTCTTTTTGTTCATAAAAAATAAGTAATATCTTATTTTTTAATTACCAACACTTGGGCGGGTGGGTGGGTCACTCCAAATCGTTATTACCATAAAGTAGTTTCAACTGAAGTGCCCAACTACCCCCTCAAGAGTTTTGTTATTAATAAATTAAAAGTTTCTACTTTTTTTAAGCGTTAAAGTCTTTTTGTCAGTGATGAAGAGGTAAAATCTTATCTTTTGTCAATCAACACTTGAGCGAGTAACTCAAGATCATGATTACCATTAAGTAGTTTCAACTGGAGTACCCAACTATTTGCTCAAAAGTTTGTTATTAATAAATTGAAAGTTTTTCTTCTTTGCAAGCGTTAGAAGTCTTCTTGTTCATGAAGGAAGAGGTGATATCTAATTCTTTGATGACCAACACTTGGGTGGGTCACTCTAGATCATTATTACCATTGAGTAGTTTCAACTGGAATGCCCAATTACCCACTCAAGACTTTGTCATTAACAAATTAAAAGTTTTTCCTCTTTGCAAGCGTTATAAGTCTTTTTGTTCATAAAAGAAAAGGTGATATCTAATACTTTTATTTTATTACCGTTTTTAAACTTAAAAAGTTTTTTGTTATTAAAATATAAATTTTATTATTTTACTATATTAAGCAATGCGCATCTAAATAAATTTTTTTATCAAAACTTCCCAATTAGTTATTGTTTTATGACGGATTACGTAAAAATTTTAGCGTTTTTACACTTAAAAAGCTCACGTAATCTAAATTTTTTAAATTATAAAACAAATTTAATTTTTCAACAATATTAAGCAACATGATGCCCTTCTAAATAGAACATTTTATTAAAATTGCCCAATTAATTTTTGTTTTATGACGGGTTACGTAAAAATTTTAGCGTTTTTACACTTAAAAAGCTCACGTAATCTAAATTATTTTAATTAAAAAACAAATTTAATTTTTTTCAATATTGAGCAACATGATGCCCTTCTAAATAGAACATTTTATTAAAATTGCCCGATTGGTTTTTGTTTTATAACGGATTACGTAAAAATTTTAGCGTTTTTACACTTAAAAAGCTCACGTAATTAAAATTTTTTAATTAAAAAACAAATTCAATTTTTCTACAGTATTGAGCAACATGATGCCCTTCTAAATAGAAAATTTTATTAAAATTGCCCGATTGGCTTTTGTTTTATGACGAATTACGTGAAAATTTTTGCGTTTTTACACTTAAAAAGCTCACATAATTTAATTTTTTTTAATTAAAAAACAAATTTAATTTTTCTACAATATTGAGCAACATGATGCCTCACTAAATAAATTTTTTTATTAAAATTGCGCGATTGGTTTTTGTTTTTTGACGGATTACGTAAGAATTTTGCCGTTTTTACACTTAAAAAGCTTATAAAATTCAAATGTTTGTAATAATAAAATAAATTTAATTTTTTACAATATTAAGCAACATGATGCGTTACTAAATAGCAAAATTTATTAAAATTGCCTGAATGGTTTTTGTTTTATGACGGATTACGTTCAAATTTTACCGATTTTACACTTAAAAAGCTCATGTACTCCAATTTTTTGTAATAAAATTCAAATTTTATTTTTTTACAATACTAAGCAACATAATGCGCTATTCAATAAATTTTTTATCAAAATTGCCCGATTGGGTTTTGTTTTATGACGGATCACATAAGAATTTTATCGTTTTTACAATTATTAATAAGCTCACGTTATCTAAATTTTTGTAATAAAAAACAAATATTTTTTTTGCAATATTAAGTAACATGATGCGCCACTAAATAGAAAATTTTATTAAAATCGTCCGATTTATGACAAAATACGTAAGAATTTTATGTTTTTACACTTAAAAAGCTCATGTACTCTAATTTTTTGTAATAAAAAACAAATTTTATTTTTTTACAATACTAAGCAACATAATGCGCTACTAAATAGAAAATTTTATCAAAATTGCCCGATTGGTTTTTGTTTTATGACGGATTACGTAAGAGTTTTTACCATTTTTACACTTAAAAAACTTACGTAATCCAAATTTCTGAAATAAAAAAACTAATTTTATGTTTTTACAATACTAAACAACATAATGCGCTTCTAAATATTTTTTTTTAATTAAAATCGCCCGATTGGCTTCTGTTTTATGACGGATTGCGTAAGAATTTTATCGTTTTTACACTTAAAAATCTCAATCTCAATCTTTTTGTTTTATGATCGATTACGTAATATTTTTTTCGATTTTTTATGGTAAACCTTAAAAAAATCAAATTTTTGAAACAATGTTTAATGTGTCAAATATATCTATAAACTGTCAAAATGATCTTCCTATTGACAAAATTGACAATTTGATCTTAAAGTTTGTAAATTTGTATCTAGCAAATTGATCTTTGAATTAACAAACAAATTTGACTGTCAAATTGATCTATAAACTGTCAAATTGATCTTTTAATTAAAAGATTTGTCCCAAATTGGTTATAGAACTGCCAATTTGATTTTCAAGTTATATATTTATGACTAGCAAATTGATCTTTAAGTTAACAGTTTAATTTTTTTGTCAAATTAATCTATAAACTGTCAAATTGATTTTTTAATTGACAAATATATTCCAAATTAGTCAGTAAATTGACAATTTGATCTTAAAGTTTGTAAATTTGTATCTAGCAAATTGATCTTTGAATTGACAAACAAATTTGACTGTCAGATTGATCTATAAATAGTCAAAATGATCTTTAAATTAAAAAATATTTTCCAAATTTGTTATTAAATTGACAATTTGATTTTGAAGTTGCTAGTTTGTAGCTAGCAAATTGATCTTTAAACTGATAAAAAGTGTAACTGTCAAATTGATTCATAAACTTTTTAAAAATTGACAAATAAATTTCAAATTAATTCTACAACTGACAATTTGATCTTGAAGTTGCAAATTGTGAGCTAGCAAATTGATTTTTAAACTGACAAATGTGTTGATTGTTAAATTGATCTTTGAACTATCAAATCAGTCTTCTAACTGACAATTATATTCCAAATTGGTCATAGATCTGACAATTTGATCTTGAAGCTGCATATTTAAAATTAGCAAATTGATTGACAAATAAATTTAGATGTCAAATTGATCTATGAACTTTCAAATCAATTTTCCAGTCGACAAATTTGATTTAAATTGATCATAAAACTAAAAATATGATTTTGACACTAACAAATTTATAGCTAAACTGTCAAAAACTTGTGTCGAATTGATTTACGATCTGTCAACTCAATTTTCTAACTTTCAAATATATTTTAAATTGATCATAAAACTAACAATTTGATTTTGAAACTGCATATTTAAAGTTAGCAAATTGATCTTTAAATTGACAAATAAATTTAGATGTCAAATTGATCTATGAACTTTCAAATCGATTTTCCAATCGACAAATTTGATTTAAATTAATCATAGAACTAAAAATATGATTTTGATACTAACAAATTTATAGCTAAACTGTCAAAAACTTGTGTTGAATTAATTTATGATCTGTCAACTCAATTTTCCAGTTTACAAATATATTTTAAATTGATCGTAGAACTGACAATTTGATGTTGAAGTTTACAAAGATGAACACTTGGGTGGGTCACTTTAGATCATTATTACCATCGAGTAATTTCAACTGAAGTACCAACTACTTGAGCGGGTAACACCAAATCATGATTAGTAGTTTGAACTAAAATGCACCCCCGTCTACCCGTCCAAGAGTTTGTTACCAAGAAACTAAATTTCTTTGCAAGCGTTTGTCTAGAAAGAAACTATTTGTTATCAAAAAAGTCTTTATAAAGTTTTTCTGCCTTAAGTATTTAACAGAGCAGACAAAAGAACAAGATTAAATTTAAAATTTGTCTACACTAAAAGCGATATACTTCACCACCCAACTGAAGCTATGCCGTAGACCGGATAAATGCAATTTTTCTTGTTCCAATAAGCAACACAGATGATTTGTATATGTATTAATTTGTCAACATCGCTTACACAACTAATTCAATTAATTAATTAATTTATCTTCCAGCATGAACCACTAATTGAGCATCTACCAAATCTTAGAATTAATGTAGGTTCAGCTTCAAGAGCTAGAAAATCTCCAAAACAGGCAAGATCAAAAAATTAATAAATTTGAGATCTTTATGGTCGACCTGATTGACAAGGAGTTTGAAAGGATGTACATCTATAAACACAACTTCAAACAGATAAGGTTAGACCAAAGAGTGGTTTAATTGGGTGAAAGGTTTAATTTAAATTTTGGCGCATAAATTGTCGCAGGTTTAAACCCCAGCTCTGGCAGAACATTTTAAGAAATTATGGCGTTTATTAATTTAGGACATTAGTCTAATACATGATTAGTGTCCATGTAACTATAATTACATTTAATATGACAGTGTTAATGGACCAGATACTAGGCCTCGTCGTTTGATAGTATATATTTGTGATTAATTCCAGGTATATAAAAAACTGAGTTGTAAAAAAACATTTTGCAGGAAAGAAAATGAAGGCAAGCCCCAGCCCAGCAAGACTCCGGACGACTGCCAAAAACCAAGTCAAGTCCAACCCCTCCAAGGACAAAAAGCAGATAGATATCCAGCTGGAAAGCAATGTTGTTTTTAGCCCATTGGGCAAACTAATAACGCATCGAATGGTCATGAAGCATCATTTCTTCAAACCAAGGTCTTTATGCAAATTTTTTTTTCAAAGAAGTGCGAAAAATGTTCAGTTTTTGAGAACGAAGACGAGTTGATGTTGATGCATGTTCACGCACACTCTGAGCAACAGCATTAATTTTTTTGGCTGAGCGCAATAGACAAGAACGTGAACGTGTTGTTTTATCTACTAACGATTCAGTTTTGCAAACTCGCTTCACAAATTGATCCACAAACTGCGTTGAAGGTACTTTTTTTTTATCAAATTTGTTCGTAAATTTCTTACCGTTTCAGTAGAAGACTCACCACTTTTGTAGTAAGTTTTCATTAATTCCCAACTTTGTTCAAGTGTAATGCGTAACATTTCGTAAATGTCAAACATAAAACTAAATTTCGGTCAACTCATAAATGTCATTATATTTTTGAAAAACAATATGAACGGTAGTTCAAATTCCAAACGTTACATGGTCCACCCTTTAGATAGAAACTTTGACCAAGCCCCGCAAATGCAAATAATGCAAAGTTTTCTGTTTTTGACATTATTATATACCATGAATTCAGAAAGAAATAATAAAAAGATTGAGTTAGTCAAAATGTGGGTCTACTGAAGATTTCATAAACGGATCTAAATAATAATAAAACCATGAACAAAGTTAGTTAGTTAATTATCTGGAAAACTGCACCACGTGTAAGAGAAGTTGTTATTTAGGTTAGCTTTTAAGTTATCAGTCAGTACATTCTATTGATCTACAATGACTGTCAAAACGTCATATAATTATGAAAATACTAATTTAATATAAAAAGCAACCTTAAAATAATCAAAACAATTATCTGCAAACATTTTTTTTTTGCCTGCTACTACGAAATCCATCTATTTTAGCCCTAAATTGCGGGCCAAAACGACAATTGACAAGTTTTTGGATCAAAGAACTGTTTTATGTCAATAAAAAGTCAATTAAAAAAAAATAAGATTAAGGATTAAGTAATGCATAAACATTAAGTAATCTTATCAAATAATAAAAAGTTCTTTCACAACTATGACAAAAATATCTGTAAGAAGACTAATTTGCTGTCATCTATAATAACTAATATCAAATATTAAATATAAAAAAAACAATGTCAACTGTCTAAAACAGTATTAATATTAAAAATTGGTTATAACTAATTTAAATAAACTTATATCAAAATTATATGTGAAGGGTTTTCCTATTTGGGCAGTTGTCAATTTTAAAGCTATATTTTTTTGACTTTTGACAAGTAAAAACTACGCCATTATTAAAAATGAACGATACACACTTCAACATCGCATTGAAATTATTAAAATTCACTACAAAAATAGTTAAAAAAAAAAATTCAATCACAGCTCGCAAAACTAAAGCACTTTTTGGTCGTCGTAAAGCACCTGCCTTGGTCGGCAAAGTAAACCTGCTAGAAAAATTTGAGCTGTTGCAACAAGTTTGTGGTGTGAAGAATTAAAACCGTGTGCATTACACAAGAACACATGAGAATATTACTGATGTAGCCCGTAGTGTTGAAGAAAACCGAGGTTTGTCAATTCCTCGTCGATCTTTAGAATTAGACATACCACAAACGACATTGCACCGTATTTTGCATAAAAACTTAAGTTTTAAGGCTTTTAAAGTTCAGTTAACACAAAAACTCAAGCCGGTCGATCACCATAAACGTCGTATCATTGCTGATTGGGTCTTTCAAATGCATCAAAATGATCCAGAATTTCATCATTTTTTCGTATAATATACTTTACAACTAAACAAATATTACACTTAGTTGTAATACCAAAAATAAACGTATCTTAAAGGTTACTGCCTGGAGGGTAAAAAATCATTAAATAATTATACATATGTAAAAAAAATGGCATTATTAACTTAAAATTTAACGGTTGTTTAATTCAAAATTGCATAACATTAACAATAACTATCAAAAACAAATTATTTGTCAACAATAAATAATCTAAATAATACTCAAAACGTCTTTTTCTTTAGATGCCTTTTCTATTACTACAGATTTGCAATAAATATTGCAAGTTCTCATAATTTTTTTGTTGTAAGGTGTGAAAGTCTAGTCTTGTCAAGTCAATAATATTGAAAAAAACAGGTTGAGGCTTGCATAGCATTTTTTTTAATTTTGAAAAGGTTGTTCTAAGCCATTTTTATTTATGATCTTACTTCTATATCTAGATCCAGGTTTTAAGTTATCTAACAGCCAAAGTGTCTTAACTTAACTTAAAAAAAAACTGTTTTATCCGGTTATCATATACACGCAGATTAACTTTTGATCTCCTATTGATTATTACAATTTTAGTTTTAGCCGTGTTTAATTTTTACATACATACATACATAATCTATAACCTCTTAATACCGATAGGTGTCACGGTGTCGGACACACCGAGCCACAGAGAAGACATGTATATGTTCGATGCATATATGAGGTAACGGACCCATATAGGAAAGAACGCTACGCTCGGCATTACTTTGTGGGTCATCTAAGTCATGACCGGAGCGGCCGTTGCTTAACTTTTGTTAGCGCTGGTAATCATAGATGCTCACTCTCTGCCGTACTACCGACTAGTTTTTTGCGTTTTCTGCGCGTGCGGGACAAGATAACAAAAATCTGACCGCTGCATTCGATTCCTTGGAAAATGTCCCATCGGTTATGACTATTCTAAAATTTTTCAGGCTAAAATGCAATTAAGATACATAAAGTTAAAAGTTGAACTTAAAAATTGCCGTAAAATTCAATTGGCTCTACGAAGCGAACTATCTGAAATTTGACATGAAGTCATATTTTGGGTACTCAAATAAGTGTACAATTTGAGCTAAATCGGAGAGGGTCGCGTGAAATGGACTGCTCACTTGCCGTAGAATTTACCAACTTTGACTTTTAGTTTTTACGCAAAAAAATTGTTGCTAGTAAAATTGATCAAAATTTTTTCAAAGAATCCACTATTTTAAGGCTATACTCGGTCTATAAGCTGCAAAAGCTATATCAAACTACCGGCCCAACATTCTTAAACTTTGTTCCTTTTTTTATGACAAATGCCATGAATATCAAAGATGGCTGTTGCATCTAGTGTTGAGATTGGATTTAAGATTTTAGCAAAAATTTTACCTAGATAACAGATGCGACCAATATATTTGCTGTTCATGATGTTTTTGAATTTTTTGGAACGCTTGAAAACATAGTTTTAGTTGACAGCAAAAAAACTTGCCCATTGGACACCAAAGAGGTCAACCCACTACGAATTCTTTTTTTGACCTTTTCTTCTGTATTTATTTACAAATGTATAGCAAAAAACTGTTATACGTCGTCTTTTTTTCTTAAATTTGATATGCAAAATTGCAATTTTAAAGTAAAGCTAAAGAACATTATGTTTAGATATAGGTGTTCCTCAAGGGCCAAGAATTAGTGAATTAGTTTGTAGTTTTGGCTGTTTAAAATCCTATATGTCAATGACTTGGTAATACTACACTCGCCCTTACACGTCAACTGCAGACAAAGTGAACAAAAAAGCAAAAAAAAAAGTTTTTGTTTATTTACAACAAAATACAAGAAACTCTTGAACTATAAATAGATAGATAGAATTGACTACAACTGCGCGGTCTACAAATTTGCCAAAAAAATCTGATTAAAAAACCACAAGCATTTCATACGTGAACCAAGTTTCTCCTCCCAGTTGGGGTTACGTATGTACGCCTCGGAAATGCAAGTAGAAGTAGAGCCACAACATCCAAATGGTAATTGCTTACAACAAAACGCAACATAGACTTGGGTAAAAGTCAGTAATCCGGTGTGCGTTTGATTACAGAAGCTTGAGAAAAACTTTCTTCAATGTTAAATATTATATGGTATTTGAGATCGGCTTTAGCAAATTTGAAGATACAAGCGTGTTTTGATCAAACAAACAAAAAACTTGTCCAGATGTTTTAAGAAGCAAGTTTTATATATTGTTGAACAAATTGGGGAATGGGAAATGCTTTAGTCATTAACGGCAGTGCCGTAACTAGCTTCTGATGCACCCAGTGCGAGAGCGTCATTTTAGCAACAATAATCCAGTTAAGACTGCTGGGACAGCAATCATTAAACTTCTTTTTCTAATTGAATCACAAATTGTAAAAAAAATAAATGTTTAATTTCTGAATAACCAACACTTGGGCATCGCTAACTACTATGGCGCCCCTCTCTAAGTAACAAATATGTTGCACCTTTTTTTAACGTTGAAAAAACTTTAATATTACTAAAAAATGTATATGCCTTTAATTTGCTTGCTTCAACAAAATTATTGCAAAAAGAGTCGAGATAACATATACCTTTTAGAGTGAGAGATGAATAGCCTGTGTTGTCGAGTTTTTAGTTATTGTTATTTTAACTGCCACAGGGAATGGAAACTGTTGCGGAGCTGGCATTGTATTTTGGAGATAAAACAGAGGTTACTTTTTAGGATACTATTATTACTATCTTGGCGGAGATTGTCGGAAACATCTTTTATGGTTAAGCGTGTTAAAATTGGGGTTTTGGTGGCTTATTGTAGTCTAAAACTGCTCTCAGTGGTTGACTCGTGACGCAAAATTTGATCTTGCGGCCTCATAGCTGACTGTAAAGTTCTGTTCTATTGCGGAACCTGCAACAATGTCTTCATTAAACTTACGCCCAAACATGGATCACATGATGAGCTCAGTTTTGATTATAAATACACATTTAGCAGCGCTCAGAGAGATCAAACATTATTAAAAATTTGAATTCTGCGGACAATTTTACATTAAAAATAGTCGGCGTTGTACTCATCGACCGTAGAAAAGTCCATCTAAAAAAAAATGTGAAAAGTGAAGAACAAAATTATGTCAAATTTCTTTCCTTTACTTGAAAATTTCATTGTTGAATTATTTTATTTGATTATTTAGCTTATATCTTTTTTTAAGTTTATTTCATTTTTTGTCTAAAAATTTTGTAATTTCATTTTCTAGATAGACTTTTCTAAGGCCGATAAGTACAACATATATATATTTTAATAATATTTGGTTTATAGTTCTTCTGAGCGCTGCTAAACGTATAGTTATAAGACTTAATGTTGAAAAATAGGTATTTTTACTATATTTTTGCTGTCTTTTTAAGATTTAGACCCATAAAACGCAAATACACAAAACAAATTTATATTTCTAACGAATCAAACATTGTCAACTTCAGCGGTTCATCAAAAAAAGCTCCTTTTTGCACAGGCCACTAAGAAGATAAACATGGTTTTATGGCTTTTGCGGTTTATAAGCAAAGTATAGAATTCCACAAAAAAATTCTGATCAATTTCATTAGTAATTTTTGTTTTGGTTTTAAAATTGCAATTTTTAAGTCAAAGTTAAAAAACGACAAATAAACTTTAAAAAGTCGTAGAATTTGAGAGTTTCGTACCTTCAGAAACCGATACAAAATACTACTAATAAGTATAGAAACAAAAAAATACTGAAGCAAAGACAAAATGGTCAATAGCAAATTTATTCTATTAATTGTGACTGAGCGTAGCACAGCTTTGTAGGTTTAATAATTAATTATACATTTTTGGAGTTTATAATAACTAAGAAACTAGTCATCTAAAGTAAGAAAATGTAATTATAAATAAAGTACACGCAACTTATTTATATCCAATTATATCTGATTGTGAAGTGCATAACTATAGTAAATTGTACTCTTTTGCGTTTAATTGTAATATAAGCGCAACTAACTTCACAGACATTTAATTATATTGAATTGATGCGACAGATGTTGAAAGTTTATATTAGATTAATAATTAAAACAGTTTCCAAGTTTTATTTGATGCAATGTATCGGAAAAAAATAAAATTCCTTTAATTCCAATTACAAAAACATTTTTAATTGGAATTAAAAGAATTTTATTTATTTCCAATATAATTAAACAATTTCAAATTTGCAATTTCCAGATTATTATAAAACTGGAATATGTTTCACTACACAGTAGCATCACAAAGTAAATTATTAATAAAAATATGTTTATATTCTACAAAAGAACATTTTATTTATCTAAAAAGCGTTAATTATTGTAAAAAATTACAAAATCTTCTTTATCAAATAATACAAAATACTATTATTTGTAATAAATTTGTTTGTTAAACAAAAATATATTTTTAATAAAATAAAAAAAAAGTTGTATTGTTTACGCTTCATATATTGCTTCCACAAAATTTAAACTAATCGACTTTATATACTGTTATTGTCAAGCTCTAAATATAGAAAACAAAATAAATTATTGTTATTTATTTGTTACTACCAAGAGGATCAAATAAATCATTATTTATTTATTATTAGCAATCCTGATTTTTTTTTCCTAAACAAAACGAAAAGAATATAAACACCAAATGAATATATGCATGTATCCTGGAGCGTACGGAGCATATATATATATATATATATATCTGGAACAATCCGGTCGCGCGAATCCGGGATCTACCTTGTGTATACTACCCTTAACCTAGACCCGACATTGGCCCTGGCCAATAGGAACCTAGGTCGCGACTGACGTCAGCGTGCGTACGGCGCTTTACCCGCCAAGTTCAGGACGACGCTACATTCTGTCCGTCGCGACGCGCACTCATGTTTCGACCATGGGTATAGTGAGATCCCTGAAATCCCTTCCTAGTGAAGATACTGATAAAGTTGTGACTGGAATAGATCACTTATCTACAGGTAAGTCAATTCAATTTTATTATAAATTTACGCGTCAATTTTTAAATGGAAAATTTTTAGGTAAAACTTGTTGCTTCTTACTATCAAAATAAATTATAAATAAATTTTCAACAATTTTTAATTAAAGCTTAAAGTTAGCTACGCACCCTTTTTAGGATTAAAATGAGTTAATCATTCAATTTATCTTACTAATTAAAAAGTTTAAGTAAATTTTTTTTGGCTTAAATATTAAAACATTTATAATCCTTTCTAAATTGTTTCAAATTAACAAAAGTTACTTTTTGTTGAAATATATAACAATAATTTATTGTAAATGGGGATAATTTTCTTATTAATAATAAATCAATCAACAAAATTGTATTAATAATTTATTATTTCTTAGATTACTATTTTCAGAATAAAATAGTTTTATGGATTAATTTTATATATATAAAAATAATAATAATATCGGTAGCTTAAATTACAGTGAAAAAAGTGTGAAGTGATTTAAAATAATAATTAGTGTAACAAAACTTTTTTTCCAAAATAATTGTTGAAATTAATTTATTTGTGTGAATACAAATATTGGTTGGAAATTATTATTTTATTATGCTAAATTCAAGGATTGTTTAACTTTATTTTATAACATACAATATACATTACATAGTAATGCTTATTATTTAATAAAATAATAAAATTATAGCATATTGAAATTAAATGGAATGTGGATAGAAATTTGTATTATATTTTTGGTCGGTGCATTGTGTGGATACAAATCTGTTGATATGGCGCAGCAATTTTATATTTGTAGTATATTGATTAGTCGTTAGATGAGTTTTATTTGCATCTTGTTATTTAAGCAAGGTTTTATTATATTTTTTTAAGAATACTTTTTTTTTAATTTTCGTAAATAAAATTGTTAACTTTTTATATTAATTAATTAAGTTATAGTATGAAGCTTTTTACAAATAATTTTGTTATGTTTATTGTCGCAAATTACAATAATAATGTTGTTGACAATTTATTATAATAAGAATTGTTTTGATGTTATCTATATAATATTGAAATGATCCAAATTTATATGTTTACAATAACAAAATTATTATCTCGTTCTTTGAAATATGATACATTAAAAATAAGCAATTATACAAATAATGGATTATAAAATTTTGCTGGAAATAATTTTTAAGTTACCTGAGTAACATATTTTTTGAATATTCTTCCTGATTCTCATATTTATTGAACATTATATGAAGCAAACTAACTCATAGATACGTTCTATAAAATTTTTATTGATTGAGTTATTAAAAAAAAAACATTATCATGACTAAAATAAATAAATAATTTAGCATACTTTACACTAGTATTTTAATACATTTATGCACAATTTAATCTTCAATAATATTTATTATTATTTTCGCCAGTGGCGTAACTCGGTGGTTTTAAAATTTTAAATTATTAATTTTTTTAACATTTTTTTAATTGTTTTATTAAAACTCATTTGTGGTTTGTTTAAATTAACAAATTAAATACTTGTTTTATATTTTATAAAGTTTAACGTTTAGTTTTAATGTGATCATTATAAAAGTTTCAAACAAAATAATTTAAATATTTTTTTTTGCAGTTTAAATTAATGAGTTAAATACATGATTTAAATTTTCATAAAATTTTATACTTAAACGTTTAGTTTTGATATTTATCAACATAAAAGTTTCTATCAAAAATGATCAAAAATGCAATTTTAATTTGATATATTACTTTAACAATTTTTTGTGGTATGCTTTTTGAGCTACATTTAGAGTTGACAAAATTATATAAAAAAAATTGTGCTAATAATAAACTGTTGCTGTACATACATACAAATTAAAATCTGTTAGTAAGCCTAAATTTACAATTAGTAACGTGATAAAATAGTTAATTTGCTTTAATCTTTAGTTATTAATCTCTTACTTAACAACGTTGTGAGATCAACTGAACCCAAAGTAAAACTAAAAATTTTAATTAGATTATATTTGGCGGTGGTTCTAGCAACGACAAACTTATGCTTCATCATCATATATTCATGTCAAATCCCTATTTAAAAAGAGGCTTAAAGGTAGCCCCTCCCCAATAATAGAAAACGTCATGCTCAACGGCTTCATACGGAACAACAAAAATTTTTTTTTGTCAGAAATTTTGTTAAATTTTTTTAACTTAATTTTAAAAAATTTAGAATTTAAATAATCAATTTAACCTGTAAAATGTCATTTTCTTTAATTTAACAAACTACGTAGTATAAATTTTCAAACTCAATTTTTGCAAAAAGTTTAAATTAACTAAATCATTTTTTCAAACAAATCCAATTAAATCTTTTGTTTTGTTTTAAAACCAATTTTTTAATTTTGTTTTCAAATAAACTATTTTTTATATAAAACGTTTTTAGAAGTATTTTATAGATATATCCACCTATTGGTATTATTTAATTAATTAATATAACCTCCAAAATGTCAATTTCTTTCAAATCTAATTTTCTTAAAAAATCTTTAAATAAATCAGTTTTTTTCTTTATATAAAACGTTTTTAAAACAATTTTTTGTTTGAATCCGGCTCTAAATGATTATTATATCCTCCAAAATATATATTTATTAATAACAAAAAAAGACAAAGTTTGGGTTAAATCTATTTTCTCAAAATTTCTTCAAATAATTTTTTTTTTCAAGTAAAACGTTTTCAAAAGACAATACTACATTTAAATCTAGCTATTTGTATTGTCTAAATACTTTCATAATTAATTTAACTTCCAAATCGCTAATTTTGTAAATTTAACAAAAAATCAGACCAAAAATCTAATTTTCTTAAAACAGACAAATTTGCAAATGAATCAACTCATTGTCTAATTAATTAATTCAACTTCCAATTTGCTATTTTTTATTTCTGCAAACGTCAGTAGTCAATACACACAAAAAAATAATACCCCAATTTTTTGATAGCTGAGACTTTGGTGGGTGGGCTAAAACTCTAGTCTAGTAGTTTGAACCTACTCGTTTGTAATCATGACTGGGTTTCTTGAACAAGTTTCTGTTATTAAAAAATTAAAAGTTTTTGTTCTTTGCAAGCGTTAAAAGTTTATTTGGCCAAAAAGGAAAAGGTGGTATATGATGCCCACTCACCAGCTCAAGTGTTTATTATCAAAAAAATTTAATTCTCCTCTCTGTAAGTGGTAGAATAAAAATCTAGTAACCAGAAAAGAAGGAGGTAATATCCAATCTTTTAATAACCAATATTTGAGCGGGTAAGTAGGTCACTTTAGATCATAATTACCATGTGCATACCCACCCGCCTAAAAGTTTATTATATAAAAACTGAAAATTAATCTTAATCGCAAACGTTAAAAGTTGTTTAAGAAAAAGGAGATGATATATAATATTTGTATGACTAACATTTGGGCGGTTGGCTAAGTCACCTCAAATTATAATTACCATCAAGTAGTTTAAACTGGAATGCCTACCCACCCACTCAAAAATTTATTATTAATCTTGAAACATAAAATTTAATATACAATATTTTTATAACTAACATTTAAGCAGCTGGATGGAATACATCAGATTATAATTACCAACAAGTAGTTTAAATTAAAGTGCATACCCACCCGCCCAAAAGTTTGTTAATAAAAAATAAGAAGTTCTATTTTTTGAAAGCGTTAAAAATCTCTACATTAGAAGATGGGATAATAAACTCAATCTCTTGATAACTAACATTTAGACGGCTGTTTAGGTCACTTCATATTATGTCCACTCACTATCTCAAAAATTTGTTAACAAAAAAATAAACATACAGTGTTCCCGCCCATCCACCCAAATGTTTGTTATAAAGAAATTTGTATATTTTTACAATTGTTGCGTTTCTGCTGTTTTTAATGTGACAGATTAAATGACAGCTGTCAAAGATAGGCGCAATAACAAAAATTTAAATAATTAACACTTGGGCGGGTGGGAGGAAAACACAGTTTATATTTATTGAGCCGGTAGTTTTATACTGTGTACCCACCCACCCGCCCAGGTGTTTGTTATCAAAAAAATTGCTTATTCTAACAATTGACAAGTTTCTGTTGTTTTTAATGTGACAGATTAAATGACAGTTGTCATTAATACGTTAGAAGTGAGTACAATAAAAAACTTTTTAATAACTAACACTTGGGCGGGTGAGCAGGAACACAGTTTATATTTATTGGGCCGGTAGTTTCATACTGTGTTCCCGCCCACCCGCCCAAGTGTTTGTTATTAAAAAAATTGCTGATTCTTACAATTGATGCGTTTCTGCTGTTTTTTATGTGACAAATTGAATGACAGTTGTCATTAATACGTCAGAGGTAGGTACAATATCAAACTTCATGATAACAAACACATGGGCGGGTGGGCGGGAACACAGTTTATATTTATTGAGCTGGTGATTTGATACAGTGTTCCCGTCCACCCGCTTAAGTGTTTGTTATAAAAAAAATTATTATTCTCACAATTGATGCGTTTCTGCTGTTTTTAATGTGACAGATTGAATGACAGTTGTCATTAATACGTTGCAGTTGGGTACAATAACAAAAATTTTGATAACAACCACTTGGGCGAGTGGGCGGGAACACTGTATCAAAGAATTTGCTTATTCCTACAATATACAATTGTTTAGTTTCTGCTAGTTTTATTGTGACAGATTGAATGACTGTTGTCATTAATACATTAGAGATAGGCGCAATAACAATTTTTTTGATAACAAACTTTGAGCAAGTGTGCGGGAACACTGTATCAAACCACCGGCCCAATAAATATAAACTGTGTTCCCGCCCACCCGCCCAAGTGTTGGTTGTCAAGAAATTTGTTTATTCTTACAATTGTTTTGTTTCTACAGTTTTTAATGTGACAGATTGAATGACAGTTGTCATAAGTGGGTACAATAACAAATTTTTTAATAACCACCACTTGGGCGGGTGGGCAAGAACACAGTTTATATTTATTGCGCCGGTGGTTTGATACAGAGTTCCCGCCCACCCGCCCAAGTGTTTGTTATTAATAAAATTGCTTATTTTTACAATTGTTGCTGTTTTTAATGTGACAGATTGAATGACAGTTGTCATTAATACGTCAAAGATAAAAACAATAACAAACTTCTTGATAACAAACACACAAGATTTTTCTCTTTGCAAGCGTTAGATGTTTCTGTTTTAGAAAAGTAGATGGTAAATTTAATTTCTTGATAATCAATACTTAAATGGATAAGTAGATTTTTTCAGATTATGATTATTTATAAATAGTTAAAATTGGAGCCTATCTACTTGCTCAAGTGTTAAAAGTTTCTAATTTTTACAAAGGTTAAAAGTAAGAAGAGGAAATGATGAATCCAATTTCTTGATAAGCAACACTTGACTGAGTGGGTGTTTAAGTTACTTAAAGTTATGATTATTAAGCATTAGTTTAAACTGTAGTTAAAAATCAATCAAAATACAATTAAACTAAAGATATTTAATTAAAAAAAATTCCACTTCATTAATAGTTTCTTTTACATTTTTACCTTCCTGTTGTCTATCATAAACTTTACGAAAATTATAAGAATTGTATACATTAAAATATGTATTGGTGTACTACATACAATAAAATATTCTAATAGAAGATTTAGCAACAACTATGCATTTTCAGCAAAAATTGTAGAGCAAAAAATTTCCATTCGTAGGTCATTTGAATTTTTCTATCATTTCCCGTTTTTTGGCTAGAGAGCGGATATATGATTTCATTTTTTTGCATTTAGAGCTAAATTTTTGCTATCTAAACAGATATTTGCTCGTAGTACAAAGCTTGCTAGAAATCCTAACAAATATTCCCCGACAGTTTAAAAATGTACAACCAAAACTGATAGTATCGGGTCTCGTTGTGAACGGTTGTATTGAGACGTGTTTTAGTAAAGCAATTATTGTAACCGGAGCCTCAGGTCTCCTGGACTATAGACAAGGCCTCCAAATTATCACCACAACATAGTACTACTAATGACGTCTCTAAGCGCCGTTTAAGAGCAAGTAAAAGATTTCTGGGTACCAAGAGCACAGAAGTGACTTGGATATTTGTACTCGGTGCTTCCGCCATTTTTGGTTGGGTTTGGAATCTCGAGCGTCAATATTTCCAAAATTCTACAAGACCCGACGCACGCACCATTTATAAAACAATTTAATGTTAAAAAAATAGAAAAAGTTTCCCGCACTTTCAAAAAATTTCAAAAACAAAAAAGTAGAGAGAAAAAGAAGATATAAAAAAGGTAGCTCTAAGAAGCCAGATAAACTTTGTTCCGGCAAAATAAAAAAAAATAGAGAAAATTTGTTTAATGCAACAAATATTAGTAAAAATGAAAAGTAGAAAAAAAAAGAACTAAAAAATAAAATAAAATCAATTGAAGACACAGCTTGTCAAAAAAAAAACAAGTTTGTGGTAAGAAGAATAGAGGTACAAACAGAAAAAAAAAATACCATAGAAAAAATGATACAAACAAAATAAAAAATAAAAAATAATATAGTTACTACATACTTAGTAAAAGAAAGAAAACTAGACAATAATAGCAAAAACAGTCATGGGCTCAAAAACAAAATTTTATAAAAAACAAAAACAAACTTAAGAGCACAAACATATTATCTTAAACAAGATAAATTAAGAAAGATAGTAAGAGACGAAAAGTCGCAGAGTAGAAAAGTATAGGTACGGTACAAAAATTAGAAATAGATGAAGAAGTATACAATTAGAGTGATTAAAATCAAAAAAGTAGTGTAGTGGTTAGCGTACTTGACTGCTATACCAAGGGTCTTGAATTTGAGCCTTAAGTCCCCTATCTGGAGAGTCACTTTTTCTAGTTAAGAAAAAATGTGTCCCGTTCTGTGTACTGCCTTGGCAGCAGAAATAGACCAACGTTAAATAAATATTTAAAAAAAAAAAGTAAAAAAAGGCAAAAATCTATAAGCAGTAGACCAAGAAAATAGCAAAAACTATAGACAATAAAAAAACCGATAAAGATTATGGGAATATGTAAAAACTTTTGATATAATTGAAATGGAGACGTGGATAGATAAAAAGAGATGAAAAAGGTTGAAACCCAAGATCTGAGCCAAATACATCTGAAAATGCCAACCAGCTATAAAAAAGAAAAAGAACCAAAAAGAATAATTACTATTATACAAAAGGAAATAAGTCAAGAAGAGAATAGGCTTCAGAAAAATGAAGGAATACAAAAAGATATTTTTTGTGGGAAAAAAAAAGTGACAATATACGGCAGAAGTATAAAAAAAAGTAGGTAAAAGTTAGGAACTCTAATAGAAGAAACGGATTTTAGTAAAAAAACTGGAATAAGGGAAAAAAAATCAAGAAAATAACCGCACAAGAAACTGAGAATCGACAGATGGGATATTTGAAATGAAAACTTCATAAGAAACAAAAAGGAAAAATTTACTTATATAGGGGCAAATGGGCAATCAGTAATAGACTAAATAAAAAAGCATAAAAACAGTAGACACATATAAAGTGTAAAATCAAACCAACAACCATTAAAACTGAGCTTAACTGGGGAAACTGTAAGAAGACAAATTAAAAAAAAAAATTAAATAAAAGTAGTTTGGACAGAAAAAAATGTGCTAACGTATAAAAGAAATCTAAAAAAAATTGGAGAAATGGAAGAAAACGTACAAGAAATAATGAAGAAATTAGAAGAAACAATCAGGGAAGCGGTAGTAAAAAAAACATATAGAAGCAAAAAAAAAACAAATAGTAGAACAGTAAATGTACTCAAAAAAAGCGAAAAGCCCAAATAATGTTAAGGCAATTGAGAAACGACAAACACCCAAAAAAGTTGTATCTAAAAGAACAGAAAAATTAATGTAAAAAAGCTAAAAGTAAATTTAATAAAAAAACAAAAATAGGAAAGCGCAATTACAAAGTGGTTGTATGGTGCAAAAAAGTTAAAGAGATTGAGTGGTTTTAGTAAAAAAACTGGAATAAGGGAAAAAAAATCAAGAAAATAACCAATGTTGTATCTATCGGTTATTTTCTTGATTTTTTTTCCCTTATTCCAGTTTTTTTACTAAAACCACTCAATCTCTTTAACTTTTTTGCACCATACAACTTTTCTTCCTTCCATACTATTGTATGGAAGGAAGAAAAGTTTCCAAATCAATAGAGAACATCTTGTATGCCCGATACACAAAAATGCAACCAAAAAAACCATATAATTACACTACAGGATACGGCATACAAAAAAAAAAAATTATAAAACGTTTCATTTTTAAATTATTTTAAATTAAGCAATCAATATTTTGCTAATCACCAAAACATAGTTTCGATGCATCTTTGATTTCCAACTAAGTTCTAAATTTAATTTAAGAGCCAATTAAACTTAAACCTCTACCGACTAACTTTCCCATAATTGCTATTAGAATAAAGTTATTTATAAAATCACGTGCATTTTCAATATTTGAAAATACATCAATTAAATTATAACACAAATCAATAAATACTCTTATTACAAAAATATCATTTCATTTATACGTTAGAATAAAATTTTAATAATTTTGTTTACTCAGTTTATGCACACAAATAAATTAATTTAAAAAATTGCTTTAGATACAATCGTAAATGTCATTAATTTCTTGATTGATAACAAATTAATTTAAAAACATTTTTATTATTATTTTTTTGCACATTAAATTTTTATTTTGCTAACCAAATTTAAACAAAATATTATAAATTTACGCCAGTTGATTCATAGGTGTGTAAACTGGGGTAATTTTATTTAATTAAACTCAAATATTATTACTGAGGACTAATGAAGTTTTTCATGGCTTCTTTTATCGGCTTTGGGTCTTCATTTTGATATTTTCTTTGTTAAACTCATGTCGATTAACTTTGCAACATGTTCAACCCATCTCCACTTTCCCTTTGCAATGCTTGCTACAATATCTTGCATGTCAGTTCTTCTTCGGATAAATTTGTTTCTTGTTTTGTAGTGTGAGCCCAAGTATTTGTTTTTATCTTACTTTGTACTAATTAAAGTTTTTTTTAAAAGCATCAGAACAAACTGCCATCTCCGCTCCGGAGGTTAGCAATCATTATGGTAATGCTGATTTTTAATACAGTTGCTTTAAATAGTTAAGAATAATGTGTTATTTAGAAATTACATAATATGGCACAACAATATAAAAATACTTTTGAATTTCAACGAGTAAAACCACTCTAGCAAAATTTATTAAATTGAAGATTAGATTTAAGTAGTCTATACACACTGACTTTAAATATTGATGGCTCATAAGTCTAATACTGAATTTGGAAGTTTATTCCATTTGCCAAAAGTAAGGATAAAAAAATCTTTCTTAAAAGTCTCGGTTTTACATCCCAAAACTGTCAGTGAATATTTGTTTGAATTCCTAGCTTTGTACTACAAGTAAATATTTGTTTAGATAGCAAAATGTAACATTAATCCTGTGTTGTAAAGTAACTAAGTCATTAATCAATTTTGGAACTGCACTGATCCAAAAAGCTCGTTTTTCAATAAAGTTTAGAAGAGATAGTGTAGTTTCATCTCCATACATTGCAATAATATTCAACACAAAAACGAATATAAGTTTTATATATATGCAAAAGATAAACAAATGTAAAAAACTTTTTACATCTATTAAGAAACTTTAGTTTTCTAGATACTTTCTAAGCTATGTTGATGAACATCATCGATCCAGAAAAAAATATGTGAGATTGTAATATCTAGAAGACACACTGAAGAAGATTTAGATATGAATTTGTTATTTAGTTTAATATTTGATACTGATGATACCTCAGATTTTGATATTAAAACAGTAAAGAGTTGAGTTAAAATTGACCATGTTGATAGTGCCCTATTCAGATATTGTTTTGAGTTTTTTTTTATAGATGCTACAAATTTTAGGACGCTCTGCCATATTTAATAGTATAGTCTTTGGAATGTATAAAGTATAAAAGGTGCTATCGTATGCAAAACTATTACCACTAAGTTCATTAAAGTAAAAAATAAAGTTGGCAAAAGAGCAGAACCTTGAGAAACACCAGCATTTATGATTTTGAGGTTAAAACCATCAATTTTAACTATAATTTTTTTATTAGTAAAAAACTATTGATAAAAGTTACAGTTTTTTTTAATCAAAACAAATACAATGGAGCTTGTTGACAAGATTTTAATGCCATACCTTATCAAACGCATTAGAATTGTCTAGAGCTACTGCAAGATTTTCTCCTTGTTTGTCTAAAGTAGAATTCCATTTGTGACTAACATAAATCAGATCTGTTGTCAAACGTTTTGATCAAAATCCATATTAAGTATCTAAGATGAGGTTATTTTGTTCTAAGAACGTGACAATGTAAAAAATAATATATTTTTCAAAAAAATTTGACAAATTGAACAATAATGCAATTAATCTATAATTTAAAAAATCAGACGTGTCTTCCTTTTTAGGAATAGATTGAAATTTGCAATTTTCCAACAATTTGAGAATCTTTCATATTTGTATAATAAGACAAATATTTTGGTCAAAATGGGAGCCAATTTATTTGCAAATGTTTTAAGAATTTTATCTATACCTAGTTAGTTGTTTGAAAACCGTTTTTACTATTATTATTGATACAAATCTAATTATTATAAAAATAACTAGCAGCAGAGATGTGTTGACTGTTATATATATATATATATATATAATCATATTCATAACTTTGTATAACATAAACATGTTTACATATAACTCATACTATATTTTTATATCTATTTTAAAATAATCAATCTATACATAAACATTTTTTTCAACTATAATCCATGAATATTTAACTTTTTTGCATTAAAATTATTTATTAACATACAACAAACAAACCAGCGATTAGCTGATGCACTGAATTAGTAAATAATTAAAAACGTGTGCAGTTATGTGTAAATTAACATAACGCTTTATGATATATCATAGAAATTGTTTGTTTTGAAAATGCATTTTTAATTAAATTCAGGTCAAGGATAATTATACGCATTTATTGGAAAATGCATTTGTAATTATTATGATGAAAACATTTAGTAATTACATTTCCACAAATCTGTAATTTATCAACAAAATTAAATGTAAATAACTCACATTTAAACTAATACTTTAAATAATTAACAAATTAAAATAATAATTGTAGTGAATTGTTACAATGATACTGATTATTGCAAATAATTTGAGTTAATTAGCGTTAAATCCTCCAGTATTCTCTTAATACAGTTGATATGATTAGAGTATGTTAATTAAATTTGATATTGAAATCTAGTAAATACACATCAAACAGAATCGGATTAAGATTATTTTTTGTTATAGAAATCTTTATAATATTTTACATTCAAAGATAGGACATTAAAAAATGCTATTGGGAGCTTATTAAAAGTATTTTATTATTTAACGTCATTATTTATTTTAACAAAATGTAATAAAACTCGTTCTTTAATATACTATTACAACTGTGTATGACGTAAATATTGTGTTTATTTTTATTAAATTTTTTTTATTAATATTTCACATTTAAATTGAACTATAATTTGCTTTTAAAAGTTAACATGAAATACTCCAAGTGGAAGATGCGACAAAATGTTGTGTCTACAATGAAGCAAAATATAACATCAAAGCGGACACGGTTGCGGGTTTAAGTCGGGTATTTTTATCAATTAGAAAATGTGCAGGAATATTTAGATCAATATCAGTCTGTATATTTTTGTACTGGGTATTAATTAAAGTAGTTATTAATATGAGGAAAAGTTTATGATATATTAATATTTTCCTGTAAATGTATTATAAGTTATAAGCTTCTTACAGAAACATCATATGCATGGCTTAATTTGCATATATGGTATTATATAAGTTTGTGACATTTTCATATTTATATTTTATAATTGCCAACTTTATTAATATAAATCATTCTTTTAAAAATTGTTTTTTAATATTTAAATAAATTTTTCTCTTATTCTATTGACCTAGACTACAAACCAACAACGTTAGCTCATTTGTACTATCACATTGAAGACTAGATTTAAGCAGACTTTAAATATTTGTGATTTATAAGTCTTGGGAAATACTGAATTTGAAAGTTTTGGTACTACATCTCTGAACTATCAGTGAATATTTGTTAGAATTCCTAGTAAATCTTGTACTACAAGTAAATATTTGTTTAGTTGGCAAAATGTCTTGTATTTTGTTTGAACAATGTCCATTAAAAAATCTATAAAAAAATTAAAAATCTGCAACATTACGCCTGTGTTGTAAGGTATCTATATATTAGTCAATTTTGGATCGACAATGATCCGAATAGCACGTTTCTAAATAGAGTTTAGAAGAGACAGTGTAGTTTTCAATGTTTTTTCCCATACTTGGGCATAATATTCAATACAAGGACAAATAAAAGTTTTATACATATGCAAAAGTTGAACAAAAGTAAAAAAACTTTTTACATCTATTAATAAATTCTAGTTTTCTAAATACTTTCGAAAACATGTCGACAACGTGGTCGTTCTAGAGAAAATTATGTGAAACTCTAATCCCTAGATGACAAATTAAATAAAATTCAGATATGGATTCGTCGTTTAATTTAATATTTGGTATTGATGATACATTAGATTTAGAATTTGTAAAAAATTGAGTTTTTTAAAGTTAAAATTGACCATATTGGAAGTGTTCCATTCATGCATTTATTTATAGATGCTACAGATTCTAATCTTAAAATTTCAAGATGCTCTGCCATATTTGTTGACATGGTCTTTGGAAAATATAAAGTATGAAGGGTGCTATCATCTGCAAAACGATGAGTAAAACTTTTAGTTATTTAAAGAAGTTCATTAATGTAAATCAAAAATAAAGTTGGCAAACGAGCAGAACCTTGAGGAACACCAGCATTTATGATTTTGGAGTCAGAGATAAAACCATCAATTCTAACTATAATTTTTCTATTGTCAAAAAAACGATTGATAAGATTTTGACAGTTTTTTTTATCAAAATTTATACAATGAAGCTTGTTGACAAGTTTAGGATGCCATATTCTATCAAACGCTTTGGAAATGTCTAGAGCTACTAAAAGATTTTTTCTTTGTTTGTCTAAAGTAGAATTTTATTTGTGGCTAACATAAGTCAGAAAATCTGTTGTCAAACGTTTTCATTGAAATCCATACTAAGTATCTGAGATAAATTCAAATTTGATCATTTCAAAGAGGAGGTATTGAAGATTTTGTAAGATAGTGTTGTAGAAGATGAGTGACTAATTAGTATTATGTATATTTAAATCTCCTAACAAAATTATTTCAGCTTTTCTTTGATTACCTTGAAGAATCAAACAAGTTTGGGTTGCCTTATTTGGAGAACGGTATATGCCAATTACAAAAATAGTCTTATCAAGAAGATTTAGTTTAAAAAATAAAAAAATTAGGTTTCCTTTGTTCAAAATGTTATAATAAACAAAATAAAAAAATAAAGTACTAGTTTAGCAATCTTAGCATTATATTACATCAAGTTCTAAAAACTTGAATGATATAACATTAAAAAATAAATCTAAAAATTTAAATAATCAAATTTTTAAACTTAAATTAAAATACTTTTTAAAAGCGCTTAGTTTACATTACATTAATTTTTAAAACTAAGTTTTGATATATTGAATAAAAAGTTTAATAACTAAGAAAATAAACATTTTTAAATCTAAACTAGGCCACATCATTATTTTGTTTTAGTTTTCGCTTGGCGTACTAAAAAAAAATAATTTACTAAAACTAAAACTTTTATAACATTAAAGAAAAGCTCAAAAATGATTTTTTTATTTGGTGCGTTTGATATATAAAATAAATTTTAAAAAAGGAAAATATTGAAAACAAATAAATCAAAAAAACACAAGTTTTTTATATTATTAAGTCACAATAATTTTTTTTATTTTTTTTTTTCAACTTGCTTGGCATTTATTACATGTTACAAAAATTAAGACTTTTGATACAATAAAAAAAAAATTAAAAAACTAGCAAAACATTTATTTTTTAAGCCAAAAAATTTTTTTTGTTAATTTTTAGAAAAAGATAAATTTTTTTAAACATTTTCAAAACTAGGTTACTGATATTATTTTCGCTAAAAAAATGCAAATATTACTTCAATTCCCAAACATTAAAATTTTATAATTTTAAAAAAATTAAATCTTTTAAATTTTTAATTAAAAAAAAATCACAAAAAAAATTTTTGTAAATATGTAAAAAAAAGGTTTTTGGTATATTTGGCACATATTAAATCAGTTTCCAAAAATTATGACGTTTTCTCCCCGATTGCTTTAATTAAAGTTATGCCAAATTGATCGTATTGATATTGCTCCAATTTACTCACCTAATTTTGATGCTAACAAAGTATATTTGAGCCAAATTTGATCAATTTCCAATTAAGTAGATTATAAATTGTCGCATATTTAATTAATCATAGCGTCTAACCGTAGTTCTCTTTTAAATTGCTTTAAGTAAGGTTATGCTAAATTGATGGTATAGATGTTGCTCCAATTTACTCAACTAATATTAATGCCAACAAAGTAAATTTGATCAATATTGACCAATTTTCAAAGAATAAATTAGAAGTTATTCCATATTAAATTAATTATAGCGCCTAACCGTAGTTCTCTCCTAGGTTGCTTTAATTGAAATTATGCCAAAGTGATCGATATTGCTCTAATTTACTTAACTAATATTGATGCCATTAAGCTTTATTTGAACTAAATTTCATCAATTTTTAATGGATAAATTAGAAGATATTGCGTATTTTATTAATCATAGCGTATAGCCGTAGATCTCTTCTAGATTGCAATAATTGGAGTTATGCCAAAGTGATCGTATGGAAATTGCTTTAATTTGTACAACTAATATTGATGCTAATAAACTTTATTTGAGCCAAATTTGATTAATTTCTAATAGATAAATTAGAAGTTACTGCATATTTAATTATTCATAGCGTCTAACCTTAAATCTCCCGTAGGTTGCTTTAATTGAAGTTATGCTATGGATATTGCTCTAATTTGTATAACTAATATTGATGCTAATAAGCTATATTTAAGCCAAATTTGATAAATTTCTAATAAATAGATTAAAAGTTATTGCCAATCTTGCTACTAGCTGAAGTTTACAGAAAATTACTTTAATTAAGATTATTTCAAACTGGTAGTATGGATATTGATCAAATTTGCACAACTAATATTGATGCCAATAAGCTTTATTTGAGCCAACTTTGATCAATTTCTAATAAATAAGTTAGAAGTTATTGCATATTTAATTATTCATAGTGTCCAACCGTAGTTTTCCCCTAGATTGCTTTAATTGCAGTTATGCCAAAATGATCGCATAGAAATTGCTCTATTTCACTCAACTAATATTGATGCCAACAAGGTATATTTGAGCCAAATTTTATTGATTTTCAATGAATAGATTAAAAGTTATCGCTAATCTTGCTAGATTGTTGTTACTAGCTGAAGTTTAGAGAAGATTACTTTAATTAAGATTATCTCAAACTGGTAGTATGGATATAAGACAATAAATTATACGGCATAAAATAAACCAAAATATGTTTCTCTGTGAACAAAGTTTGAGTTTTATTTATTATTTAACAATTATTTACAATCTTACCTGTGAACAAAGAAACGACAATTAAAGTTTTCTATTACCGCTTCTCTATGCACTACTTAAATTAATTACAATATATCTTTTTATTATAATTACGTCGTGACTTCTGTCAATTAAAAGTCAGAAGCACGGCCAACTTAAATCAAAGAAAGTATACTTTCGTTACATCTCCCCCCCCCCCCCCCTCTCATGGTAAGATTTCTTGGACATATTTTCTCTATAAATCATCTATATCATCTTCTTCTGTTGGTATTAGTTTTGATATATGGAATAAACTTGTTTCTGACTTTTTCTTGTTAGTCTTGACTTTGTATAGAGTGTTTGATATTTTTTCTATTATTTCGAATGGTCCTATTCTAAGATGGTCTAGCTTTTTTCTATTTAGTCTGTTGCCATTTTCGATATATACCATGTCTCCTGCACTGTACTCATGATGTTTTCTATTTTTATCATAAAGTTTTTTATTGTAATTATGTGATTTTATTGATCTCTCTAACGCTAATTTTTTATCATTAGACCAATCATCTTTGTTTTTTTTCCTTTTTAATTCTTCTGGTATGACACTTGTGTCCGTGCCATTTAATAAATACTCTGGTGCAAAACCAGTGACTGAGTGTTCTATCTTATTATATCTATCTACACATTCTCTAGCAACCGTTGTCCAAGCTCTTTTGTTTTCTTTTTCATTTATTTTACATCTTATTTTATTGACTAGAGTCTGGTTTAGTCTCTCGTTTAAGCCATTTGAAAATGGTGCATTAACTGCTGTAAATGTCAGTTTAACGTTCTTTTTTTCTAGGAATTCTTTAAATTCTTTTGAGTTTATTCCCGGATATTGATCCGTTAGTATCATTCCAATTTTTTCCGTTTCTAACACGTTTTGAGCTAACTTTATAAAATCTGTGGCGTTTTGTGTCTTTGAGGTTGAAACAAATGCGTATCTCGTGTAGTGGTCGACGAGTAAGTGAAGGTATTTTTTTGTTGATCTTTGTCCTCCAAATCCTCCAATGGTATCTATAGACATTATTTCATATGGTTCAGTGGCTGGTCCTAAGTGAGACATTAATCCAAATTTGCTTTGGCCTCTTGTTTTATTTTTTATGCATATGTCACAATCTTTACATATTTTCTTAATGTTTTCTATTAAATTCTTTGATGTATAGTAGGGACATATTCTGTATATAGTTTGTCTAATGCCTGTATGGCACCATTCCCTATGTATGTCTTTTATTAATTTGATGCTAAATTCTTCTGATAAGATTATTTTCTTCTTATTTCTAACTTTCTTATAAAATATTCCGTTATTTCTTATTAGTTTTGATTTCATCTTTCGAATTATTTCGTTTTTTTCTTGATCCGTTCTTATTTCATCTGTTTGTGTCAGGTTTACTATTGTTAGAACCTCTTCAGTGTTTTCAGACGGTTCTATTACTGGATTTCGGCTTAAGCAGTCCGCTTCAGCGTTATCTTTACCAGGTACATATTTTATTTGGAAGTTATATTGTGACAAATAATAGGTTAACTCACCTAATTCTTCGTCTGTTCTTGCTTTTATGTTCAAATTTTCAAGCGGTTTGTGATCTGAGTATACCTCAAACCATCTTCCAATCAACCAATGTTGCCAATATTTTACTGCTTCTTTGATTGCCAAGCACTCCAGATATATTGCTTTCTTTCTTTTTTGTACCTCATTCAATTTTTTTGAGAAATATGCTACAGGTTTTTCTCGTCCATCTATTTGTAATTGCTTTAGTATTGCCCCAATTCCTTCTAGCGATGCATCTGTGTAAATTTTTATTGGCAAATCCTTATCAAATATTTCTAATACCGGTTGAGAACATAATAATTTCTTCATTTCTGTAAAAGCCTTCTCACATTCTTCTGACCATATAAATTTTGTTTCTTTTCTTAATAATTTATGTAATGGATCCAACGTTATTGAGCTATTTGGTATGTATTCATGGTAAAAATTAATCTTTCCTAAAAATTGTCTAATATTTTTTTGAGTTTTGGGAGTTGGAAAATTTTGAATTGAAATTAGATTGTCTTTTATTGGTCTTACTGTGTTATTTTCTATGATATGGCCCAGGTATTTTACAGAGTTTGCTGCAAATGAGCATTTTTTGAATTTTAATCTAAATCCTTCTCTTATAATTGCTGCTAATACCTGTTCTATATGTCTGATATGTTCTTCAAAAGTTTGTGAATAAATTAATATATCGTCAATATAATTTTCTGTAAATTCTCTCAATTTATTTTTTCTTAATATGCTACTCAAAATCCTTTGGAATATTGCTGGTGCCGTTTTTAGACCAAATGGTAAACACGTCCATTGATATTGTCCTTCTTGCGTTACGAAACCAGTCTTTTTTTTGTCCTCGATTCGGAGTGGAATTGACCAAAAGGCAGAGTTTATATCCAGTGTTGTAAAATATTTGCAGTTTCTAGTTTTAATTATTAGGTCATCTATAAGTGGAAATGGTTGAGCTTGTGGTACAATATTCTTGTTTAGATCTCTAAAATCAATACACAGGCGATTTTTCCTTCCTTCGTCTCTTTTATACGCCAGTGTTACAGGTCCGGCAAATGGACTGTAGGATTCTTCAATCAAATTCTTTTCTAATAGCATTGCCACTTGTGTTTCTATTTCTTTTTTATCTTCTATTGTACACCTGTATGGTCTTTTACTACAATATTTGTCTACTATTAATTCGATTCTTGCCTCATAATCTTTTACCGTGCCAATATCGTATTTGTCTTTTGCAAATACACTTTTATATTTTTCAATAAGTTTTTCTATTTTATTTTTTTTTGTATTATCTAGATGTTCTAGTCTTATCTGAAAGTCATCTTTCTCTATGTGTTCATTAAAATTAACTGAATATTGTTTAATTTTATTATCCAATTTTTTTTGTAATATTTGTAGATTCTCATTTTGAATTAATCTGAATTTCTTTATCATATCTAATCCTACGAGGAAATCTTCAACATCGTCTCTCTCTGTAATGAATACATCAATGTATTCCTCTATGTCAAAGATTTTTACTTTCATAGTTATTAAACCTTTTGTTTGTGTCACACCATTGACTGTTTTTAAAAATATTTTATTTACATCTTTTGCCTTCCTCTTTATTCTAACTAATTTTGGATTTATTAGGGAGACTTGGGAACCTGAATCATATGTTCCGTTTACCTCTAACTTATCTTCTAATAATATTTTTAGTTTAATCAATGGTGTGATTATTCGTTTTTTGATTCTGTATTTAGATTTACTTCTATGACTGAGTTACTCTCTATTACTCCACCTTCTTTTCTTTCTTTATTCTTGAACCAACATGAGTTTTCAGGATGATATCTAACACCTTTATTTAAGTTTTCACAATTTTTACATGGCTGTTTTCCTTCAAATCTTTTCTTGTTATCATATTTATCATCTTTCTTTTTCGTAAAACTATTTTTATTTACTAAATTTTCACATTTTCTGATGTCATGCAATAATTCAGTTGACTTTTTACAATTTTCTTTATCTATCTTATTTCTAACCAACTCAGGTAATCCTGCTGCTATAAGCAACACTAGAGTCTTTGAACTAATATCATTGTCCATATCTAGTAGTAGCTTCTCTTTTCTTATAGCATATTCAATCAATGAACCTTCTTTATACCTATAATATATAGCGTACATTCCTGTACTCCATCCATTGTCTGCAAATGACTCCAGAAATCTCTCTTTCCATTCAGACCATCGAGCTTCCATTGTCAATATTGTGAGAGTTGCTGAGTGCCAATCTGAACATGACTTATCCAAGACTAGCCTTAATATCTCAATCTTTATATTATCTTCATTGATTTCAAACCTTTTACATTCTTTTTCAAATGTTTCTAGCCATTGTTTTGCATTTGAATTTTTACATGTAAATTTTTCAATCATAAACTTTTCTGTTATGTGTTTTAAATTAAGTTGACTTTCTTTCTTCTGAGTTGATTCTACTACGTCTGTTTTTATTATTTGTTCTAAATATAAGTTATTAAACATTATATTACCATCTTCATCAAAATATTTCTGTTCCATTTCCTTTGTTAGTGTGATCCACACTGTTCTGTTTTGACCTCTTTGAGTAAGACTTTTTTTAACTCTTTTATAAACGTCTGTGTTCATCAGTTCTTCATGTTCGCTTATAAATCCCATTTCCTGTGGCAACACATATTCCTTCTTTTCCTCTGTTGTAATTGAAGTTATGGCAACAATACTTGTCTTCTTGTCCCTCGGCGATACCACATATTGGAATGCAAACTGCAATTTTCTTGTCATTATAAACAAAAATTGTCGTTTTATAAGACAATAAATTATACGGCATAAAATAAACCAAAATATGTTTCTCTGTGAACAAAGTTTGAGTTTTATTTATTATTTAACAATTATTTACAATCTTACCTGTGAACAAAGAAACGACAATTAAAGTTTTCTATTACCGCTTCTCTATGCACTACTTAAATTAATTACAATATATCTTTTTATTATAATTACGTCGTGACTTCTGTCAATTAAAAGTCAGAAGCACGGCCAACTTAAATCAAAGAAAGTATACTTTCGTTACATGGATATTGATCAAATTTGCACAACTAATATTGATGCCAATAAGATTTATTTGAGCTAAATTTGATTAACTTCTAATAAATAAATTAGAAGTTATCGCATATTTACTTAATCATAGCGTCTAACCGTAGTTCTCTTCTAGATTGCTTTAATTGAAGTTATGCCAAAGTGGTCGTATGAATATTGCTCTAGTTTACTTAACTAATATTGATGCCAACAAAGTATATTTAAGCAAAATTTGATCAATTTCCAATAAATAGATTAGAAGTTATTCTATATTTAATTAGATCATAACGTATCACTTTAGTTCTCCCCTAGATTGTCTTAATTAAGATTACGCAAATTGAACCTATGAATTAAAGTCAAATTTACACAGTTGGTACTTATGATATTAAAGTACATCGGTACCAATTTTGATAAAAATTCAATGTTTGATTTAGAAGTTATGTAATTTTTAATTATCTTCTAAGTTTTATGTTGAAAATAGGTCAATTAAGATTACACAAAATTGAACCTATGAATTAAGATTAAATTTACACAATTAGTATTGATAATATTAAAGTATATTAGTACCAATTTTAATTAAACTTATTGTATAATTTAACATTTATATAAATTTATACATTAGAGAAATAGTACAAAAACTAAAATTTTTTTAGTCTAAATTTTTTAGATTTGTAAATTATTTAAATTAATATCAAAATTTTAACAAAATATTATGATATAGTTTTCTTTTACTTCAAATATTAGTTCCCCTTCCACAATTTTATCAATATTGAAAACTCAACTTAAGACATTAAAACATAAAAGAAAAAGCTCAAAAAATAAGACATTTTTTTTTATATTATTAAAAGCTCAAAAACTGAAAAAAAATTATTTTAAACAATTACAATAAACAATAGATTTTTAGTACGTTTGGCATATACTTCCAAAAATTAAAACTTTAAAATGTTAATGAAGAAGCTTACAATCTTTTTTTTTTTAATGTTTTTATTTTTAAATTGGACTACAATTTTTTCTTTTAAATAAATATTTTTTTATTAACCTTAGCTCAAGGCCGTACCTAGGGAGGTTTTGGGGGTTCAAAACTTTAAATAAATATGAATTAAATATATCAATTAAAAAAATACATAAAAAATGCAAGATTAAAAAGAATATTTTTTTTTCAAGTTTTACGCGGGTTTAATTTTTAATAAAATTTTGGTCTAGTAATATAGTTGCACTTTAAACATTTAAAAAAAAAATTTAAATACGATTATTTAGAATATTTATTTGGTCGCATAAATTGCATTGCGTCCAACGTTACGCAAAGACCTTATTGTAATAGCACATCATACTCTATCTGCTTTGAATACCAGTCTAAATTAGTATAAGTAGTATAATTTAATTACGTGTAGAAAAAAAAGATACCATAGCAAAAGGAAAAAAAACTGTATTTATTGTTTTTAAATTTCAGAAATGACTAAACGTTATCAAAAAACGTATTAAAAATTGCTAAAAAAAACCATTTATTGCAAATTACAAAAATTATTCAAAATTTATAAATTGCTCATTAATTACACAAAATTTCCCATAAAACTTTTTCATTCAAAAATTCTCTGAACATATTTTTTGAGCAAAAATGATGAAAAATTGCCCCAAAAATCCATTTATTGCAAGAAATTCTACAAAAATATCTCAAGTTCACAATTGCTCACTTTTTGCACATTTTTTCATTGCGCAAAATTTAAGCCTTTTTTTGTTATTTTTAAGTAATTCTGTAAATATATTGTAAAATATCTGGGAGCGTAATGCATCGCACATCCTGAAGTTTTTAGGGTATCATTCGCACATATAAAAACAAGTTTTTATCTATATTTAAAAAAAAAATGCCCGTCATCTTTAAAGAAAAATGTTTTTTGATGTGCTGGGAAACTTTCAAAACTTAAGGAAAAACATTTTTTCTATAAACAATTAAAAAAAAAAAAGAGTTTCTCACAACTTTTTCTTAAAAATGCAACCCTAAAAAGTTACAAACTATCAAAAAATATAAAAAAACGCAAAAAAATCGTTTTTTTTTTTTTTAATTTTGATTCATGTAAAGAAAAGCATTTTCACCAGTTTAAGCAAAAAAAATTTAATTCCGTACACTTGACTTATACATGGCCACATACTGTATAAATATTTATCTGTAAATCATTCCTCCTAAAATTTTCTTCTAGATACGGCCCTGCCTTAGCTTGTATTACATTAATCTTCAAAAAGTTAACCTTTATTACATTAAAGAAAAAGCTTAAAAACTAAGATTTTATCTTGTAATTTTTTTTTAAATATTTTAATACATTAAAGAAAGTTCTCAAAAAAATATAACTTTCTATATTTTTAAACCTAATTTAAAACATTAATTGTATATAAAAGATGTTTGAGACCTGTACTATGAGGTAATCTATAATAAAAATAAAATTAAACACTATCTAAAAGTTTATTTTATTATTATTAATTGTATTTTTTGTTTGTTTTTAAATACATTTTTTTAGTACGCTTGTCATACAATGCATCAATATCTAAAAACTAAAATTACACAATTTTTTTATTCTTTATTTTTTATAAGAATGATTGTTTTAGCATGTTTGGCAGATTTTACATTAATTACTAAAATTAGAACTTTAAAAAAACTCAAAAACTTAAGAATTTTTTTTTTATACTACAATTTATATTTTCTTAATTTTGGAAAAAATCATTTTGTTTGGCATATTATTTTTGTAAGCTATTAGTCCAAAAGCTGGTAACAAAAAAGTGCAAAAGTTTTGGAAAGTCTATAAGCTTTAAAGACCACAACATTTTTTTTAATATTTTTTATAAAATTATTTTTTTGAACAAGCAAATATTACATTACATTATTTTTCAAAAATAAAGTTTTTGAAACAACCCAAAAACATTAATTTATATTTTTAAAGCCTAAATTAAATTTAAAAAAATTAATGCAAATATCATGTCTAAAAATTAGGATTTTGATGCATTAAGAAAAAAGCATAAAAACTATAATATAATCATATTTTTAAACCTAAACTTGACTATATTTTTTTTAACTTTTATAAAAAAAACTTAAAAAGTTAAGTAATTTTAATATTTTCAAGCTTAAATAAACCACATATATTTTTGTTTTAATACGTTTAGCATATGTTCACATTAATTTTGCAATGTAAAACTTTAATATATTAAAAAAAAAAGTTGAAAACTAAAATTTTTGTTTATATTTTGAATTTAAATTATGCCACCAAATGTTTTTCTTAATTTTTGTTAAAAATTATCTTTTTTTTTTTCAGTAAGTTTGTCATAAATTATAACAATTTCCAAAAATTAAAACTAATACATTAAAAAAAATATCTAAAACTAAGATTTTTTTTAGCCACAAATATTTTTTTATAATGTTTAGCATTTATTACATTAATATTAAAAAATAAAACTTTTACATTAAAAAACAAACTTAAAAATTAAATATTTTAAGTCAAAACTAGGTCACAAAGACTTATTAGTTTTTAATAAGAAAATGTATTTTTTACAAGTTTAGCATTAGTTTTTAAAAATTAGGACTTACGCTTAGCAAATATTCAATTTAATATCAATTTCCAAGTATTAGGACTTTTGTAAGGCCATCATGAATAAAGTGTACGGAATAAAAATTTGTTTTTGCTCAAACCATTAAAAATGCATTCTTCTACATGAATTCTAATTGCCGAGTAATAAACAATCAAAACTTATAAAAATTGAAGTTTTTAACTTTCTTTACATTTTTTGATTGAACTTCTCAGGATTGCATTTTTAAGAAAAAGTTATGAGTAACTTTTTTTTTCAAAGTTATCCAAAGAATAAGTTTTTATAGCCAAACATTTGTTCCTAAAATTTTTAAAATTTTGCAGAATTTTAAAAGACAGTTTTTCTTAAAAAAAGGTGCTTTCATATGTGCAAAAGATGAAAATTTCAGAAAGTGCCCTGTGCTACTCTCCGAGATATCTTACAATATATCCACAGAACTACTTAAATAGCGAAAAAAGCTTAAAATTTAAATTTATATTTTTTGATCGTTTGTAACTTAAAAAATTATAACAAACTTTTTTCTTCAAAATTGTAAAAAAAATTGTATGCAAAACAAATTTATTTTTTTTTTAATATTGAAAATTTTGCAAAACTTAAAGTAAAAACGATCAAAAACAGTAAATTTAAACTTTAAACTTTTTTGTTATTTTTAAGTATTACTGTGGATACATTGTAAGATATCTCGGAACGTAGCACACGGCAATTTTTTATTCATATTTGAAAAAAAAAAAAAGAAAATACCAGTAATCTTTTTTTAAGAAAAACTGTCTTTAAAGTTCTGCAAAATTTTCAAAATTTATGGAAATGTTTGGCTATTAAAACTTATTCTTTGAACAATTTTGAAGAAAAAAGTTTCCTAAAAATGCAATCCTGAGAAGTTACAAATGATCAAAAAATGTAAAAAAACTCAAAAACCTCAATTTTTTCAAATTTTGATTACTTATTACTCGGAAATAACTAAAAAAAATCACATAATCAGGATTCATATAAAGGAAGGCATTCAGTGGTTTGAGCAAAAACTAAGTTTCATTCCGTACACTTGACTCATACATGCTCGTATATATGTACATTAAAAACAAAAGTAAAAAAATTTAATTTCCTTATACTTTTAAGCTTAAATTTTGTAAATTATTTTTTTACTACGTATACGAGGTCTGTCTAAAAAAACTTAAAATTTTTCCGCGCATAGTAGCGATGCTTGGCCGGTGCCACAGTGAAAGGAGATAGTTTAATGCTTATGTTTAATTTTTTCTCGGTGTTCCGTTGCGTTTGTTGTTGCCTACTAACCATCAAGTGCAAAATTTGCTGGTTATTACCAACTCTAAACCTGAGTTTCTGGACACCGTTGTAACTAGAGATGTGATCAAAGTAATGCTAACAATGTTTTTTAATAATCAAGAACTGTTTTTGGCAGTGGAAGAAACGGTGGGTTAAGTATATAGGCCTACTTTGAAGGAAATTAAAGTCCCAACCTGTCATGTAAATAATAATTTTTCCCAGTTAAAGGTCGGATACTTTTTAGACAGATCTTGTATTACATTAGTTAAGACTTTATTAAATTCGATAAAAAAAAATTAAAAAATAAAGATTTTGATAAAGAAAAAAGCATAAAAACTATAAAAAAACTATTTCCTTTAGTATGCTAAGCTTTAATCAGTATTTAAAAGATATAATAAAAAAAATAAAAAAACATTTTTTTATATATGTATATACTGAAGCTACAAAAAATCTATTTTTTTTATTAAGAATTATTTTTTTATAAAAAATTTTAATTAAAAAAATATTTGTGAAATGTTTTGTAGATACTATAATTTTTCTTTTTAATTTAAAAAAACTTTTTTTTTAATATTTGTTATAAAATCATATTTTAGTACGTTTGTCATTTATTGCATAAAATACCAAATGTTATGACAAAAAAACTCATTTTTTTTAATTTTTAAGTGAAAACTAATATACATTTTTTATTTTTGATAATAAAATATCAAACTTAAAAATATAATAAAATATACATGTAATCTACATAAATAAACATTCTGTTTTGAAATGGCCATCGGCCTTAGTCTTTCTGCCTAAGTTGAGTTACAAAAATAAGAATAATTTTATAACAAAAAAAAAAAAGATAATGTTATATGGGGGTGAGTGATGAGTAAAAGCCAGTCAAAGATGTCGTTTGTCAAGTTCATAATATTTTGAAACAGAGGTTCAGCTGGTGTTTTAAATTTTGATACAACTGCTAGGTTTCTGGGTATTATTAAGTTGGCTAGTATTTTGTAGTTGTTGGCATTATTGGCAAATTTAAGCGTTTGTTAAGCGAGACTATCTTAATTTTAGCATATAAAAGTTCATTAGAAGAATTATGTAAGAAATTATTAGGGTGACGGATTTTGGTGATAGACCGTAAGCATGTTCTTTCTGCGACATACAAGTTATTAAGAGTAGATTTAGTAGAATTTAAAAATTAATTGGAAGCATAATCAAGTAGAGGACGACAGATAGATTTATAAATATGAATTGCGCATGTGGGCATTTTTATATGTCAGCAAACGGAAATGTTTTGCTTTATTGACATTTTAAATTTAAGGGATCAGGTATAGGAATTAAATTTAAGTTTGGAGTCAAAGGATACTCCAAGTACTTGCATACTTGTGATAGGGTGATTAGTTGCTGATTCATACGAATGCAAGGGGAGTTCATTTTTAATTTGTGCTAAGGAATAAGAAGTTGGGTTTTTTGAGGGTTTGCTAGTATGCGCCATTTATTGAACCATGTGTCTGTTCTGTCTAATAGTGATTGCAGCTGGTCTATGGAGGATTTTAATGACTAGGCATGTGATATAAGTGTGGTATCATCTGCATATTGCAGAATGTACACATTTAAATTGCAGTAATTTGGGTTAAAGTGGTATGTCGTAAAAGAATAAATTATATAGGAGTGGTGAAAGTGGAGATCTTTATGGGACACCTTGATGAGGAGTAAATGAATGGGAATATGACGAGCGGATTCAAACTTGAAAAGTTCGGTTATTTAAAAACTGGTTTACTAATTTTAACAAATACAAGGGCAAATTTAAGTTAAACAATTTAAAAAAAAACCAGCGTGCTAGACGGAATCAAAAGCATTGTTTATATCAATAGAGGACGCTTAATTACTTGCCCTCTAGGTGAGACGTTTGGAGATTAGACGTGAGGATTGTGAGAGGATGGGATGTAGAATGACTTTTGCGGAAACCAAATTGGGTTATAGAGATATTTTTCTCAGTAAGTGTTAAGATTTTATTGTGAATTATTAATTCAAAAATCTTTCCAAGAACGGGAAGCAACGTAATGGGACGATAACTGGATGGATCAGACAAATTACAATTGGATTTAGGTATACAAATAACAATTCCCATTTTCCATTCATTGGAAAAATATGGATGCAAAAGGCAGTAGTTGTAAGTGTCAATTATGTAACAGTGAATGTTTTCATTTAACTGTTTTAAAATGTTTCTTGTCATTAAGTTTTGTCCAAGTGCTGAATATTTGCCGTTATTTAAAACGTTAAAGTAAGTGTCTTTGTCAATGATTTCGTCCTGTGGCGCAACGTGCGTCTGTCTACAGAATGTATCATACCAATTATTTAGTTATTATTGTCAAAATTGTCAGAGTGAGAAAAGGCAAATGCGTCATTAAAATGATTGCAAAATGTATTGGCTATATCCGTATCCGTAAAGCAGATTTTAATTTTCGTTGGATCAGTAATGTTATGAATTGCATTTGTTCTTTTGTATTTGGTCAGTTTTTTTAATTCGTTGTAATACTTTTTTTTGTCATTGATTTTATTTCATGCAGTTATATATTTATCATTTCTGTATTGAAATATTAAGTCGTGAATGTTTTTGTTGAGATCATTGAACTGTCTTTTTACTGTTCTGTCGTTTGTTAGTCGAAACTCTCTATACAATTGTTTTTTGTATTTGATTAATCTCAAAATAAATGGTGGAAAGGGATAGTTATAGTAAGACTTAATTACTTTAAGAGTATTCCCTTGAATAGAAGACGAAATAGTTGATAAACATGATTTTATGGTACTAAGTGATATAATGGGGTACGACTGATGAAAGAAGTTTCAACTTGATTTACTTAATTTATGTTACAACTATCAAAGTGGTAGATGTATTTGTTCTTGGGGAGAGGAAGAGGTTGGATATTAATTTTGAATAAAATTGCAAGATGATCGGAGCATAGATCGGGGATAACATGTACTGGTTTTAGGTCTGTCGTGCAAAGAAGTGCACTGATTGTCAGCCATTATGAATGTTGGAGGAGTAGGAATTTTAAGAAAATCGGAGTTAGATAAAAAATCGTTGAAGATGACAAGTTTTTCTTAAGTTTAGAATAAAATCGCCTATGATAATAGCATGCGGGTATTGTGCAGCTTTTACAAAGATATTATCTTCAATGTTAGAAGTTGGGTGAATATATACTAAAAAAATTTGAATTGTATTTTGAAGAAATGGGATTGCAAAATGTAGACAGTCGTCTATTAATGCTGGGTAGGTTATCTTTTTCAAAGAAACAGTTAGATGTGCCATTACTATGGAGTCTCCTCTATTGTTGTGATTTAGGATTGTAGAAGAGTTTTGGATAGTGGACCAACATGGCACAAGATATTTTTTCTTTTATAAAAAAGCTTTTGATGAGGGTGGATTTACTTTGGAAACTATTTATGTTGGAGTATACAAATTTAATATTAGTCATTTTGAGATTGAGTTATAGTAACTTGTATGCCGCTTGTAGAAACAGTAGAAAGCAATTGCAGAAGAAGGAAATCGTAAATTGTGATAGGTGAACAAATTCTAGAAGAATTTCTAGTTACTTGATCAATATCTGCTGACCTTTTATTGGCTGATTTTATTTTAATGTTTGGTATTCCTTCTATGGGTTTAATTGGTCAATTTTTGCATTTAAAGGACCACGGCTCGTGTCCTTTTTTGTTGCAGAAGCTGCATTTGGTAAGTAAGTCCTGGTTGCAGCTAAAAGTCTTATGAGGCCCTCCACATTTACTGCATTTGGGCTGTGCGGTACAGTTTTCTGTTGTGTGGTCAAACGCGTTGCATTCTGTTGGAATTGGAGCAAGTGCGTGACTTTCAAAAACAGAGAAGTGGCAACTTTTGTAAAAAAGCCAATTTTTGGTAAGCATCTACGTTGGCAGTAATTATTCTAATTTTATAAGTAGGTAGTCCGGTGGCTCTAGATATTATCCGCTTACAATATCGATGGTTGATTTCCTTAGTTTTGAAAACTTTTTCAATTTCTTCTTTTGTAATATCTAGGTCTACAGATGCTATTACTGCAGAGTATGATGCCATTGGTGTTTTATTTAGAGTTGGATTGTTTTATGTTGATTCTTTATAGTTTTTTATAATATTTTTAGTTTGTAATTCTTTCAACATGCTTATTGTCACTTTTTTGTTGTGTTGGTTTTGTTAATTATCCATTTTTGGTTGTCAATATTATGTCGTCTAAATTTACTGTGGTATGTATAATAATATATTAAAAAAAAGCTCAAAAACCATTAGTTTCTTTAACTTTAATTTTTTTATCAGTTTAATTCCTGTGCTTTTGGCTAAAATTGCATCAATTTCTAAACATTAAATCTTTGATACAGTAAAGAAAAAGCTTAAAAACTAAAAAATTTTATATATTTTCAAGTCTAAATTAGAACATTTTTTTTTTTTTTTTTTTTTTAAATATATTTTTCTACCCGTTTGACATAAATTACATCAATTTTCAATAATTAGAACTTTAATACATTAAAGAAAAACCTCAAAACAACAAAAAATATATTTTTAAAGCTAAAAGCTTAATAAATTGAAATTTTGATACATTACCTAAAGTAGACTTTAAACTTTTTATTAAAAAAAGTATTTTAGTATTTTATTATACTTGGAATATCAGTTTTGTCAAAAACTTCTTTAGTGCGTTTTGCAAAAAAATTTAAAAATTTAAAAAAATGTTTTTAAGCTTAAAGATTATTTTTTATAATTTGTAACATAATTTCCAAAGTGTCTAACATATTTTATATCAATTTCTATAGACTTTGATCAATTAAGAAAAAACCACAAAAACTTAAAAAATCTAGGATTAATTTTTAATAATTTTAGAAAAAACATTAAGTACTGCAATTGGTCTATAGTTTTTAATATTTTTAACTAATTTTTTTTTAAATAAAAAGTTTTGGCGCATCCAACCTTGTTGACAAAACATAACTATGGTAAATTACTATTTTTAGATCTTGTAAAAAAAATCTGTTATGATGTTTTTTAATAAAATTGTCTCTACTACTTCTAAAAACCGTTGATACTTAAAACAATATTCTACCTGTTTCCAAAAATGTATGCGGAAAGCATTAATATATTCTTTTTGCATTAATTAAAATATTTATTAATAGCTAAATTATTTTACAAATTAGAAACGTGCTTATTGAAATGGTTTAAACAATAAAGTGTTAAATAACTTTACTTCACCAACAACTGTGTTGGTTTATTTGGTTGTTTGCACATCATGATCACGTTTTTTTGTCGATTTTTAACGATTCTTTGTTTTCTCCCATATTTTATTGATGTCTTCTTTTAATGCACGCCTTATCATTTTTTGTGTGATTTTATTTAGTGACGTTCTGTTTGTCCTTTATTCTTCTCTACACATTTTTATTTCTCATTTTTGTTACAATTAGCTCACTTTCCCATACTAAACAAAGCACTTCATAATTTTATTCTTATTTTTATCTCAAAATTTTACTTCAATTTTGCTTAATAATTACTGTTTTCTGCTCGACAAACTTCCTTAAAATAACATAAACAACAACAAATTTACAAAATTTATTTTCTGATAAAAAATGATATTGTTATTAATTTAATTATCATTACAATTTTGTTTCTTTTTTAATTTGCAGGAGACAATAGCACTAATGTGCCCATAACTAATGGAAACTGTTCAAATTACAGTAAGTTTTTCTCTTCTCAATAATCTCATTAGTTTAATTAAAGCACATGTTGTTAAGTTTCCTTGCATCATTATATTGCACAGTATTAATATTACTAAATTAGATTCATTAGCATTCTATTATTAATTGAATTAAACCAATTTATTCTATATAACTTTAATTTGAAAATATAATATTATTTGCCTCAAATACACAAACAAAATGACATTTATAACAAATAAAAAGCATATAGAGTTAATAAAATATCATTATTACATTATTCAGTTAATAGTTTATTGGAAGTTAAATATTACTGCTTGGTTATTTATTTTAGAATTAGCACCGACCACTAAGCGGTTTGAATTCCGGGTAAGGCATGAATGTTTGTACTATTCGTAGAAAAATTATATATACACACACATGGTTCTGACTAATGAGAGTAAAACTTAAAGTTAAAAAAATTAATTTGACTTTAATAAATCAACTAAAATTCTATAAACAAATTCATGCATTTTTATAATTGGATTGTCCTCAAATTTGATGCATTTGTTAATTAAATATTATTGAATTCATATGTGATTTTAATCAAAACACTATTTTATTTAATAATTAATTATTTTAAATTAATTGCAAATATTCAAATATATCATTCGCCGAAAACTAATTGATCTAATTTCTATTTATATTAATTAAATTATAAATATATAGTATTGATAGTAAATAATTAAATTAAATTGTTTAATAAAAAATAAAATAAATTGCGTTTGCTAACAATAAAGTATGCATAAAATTAAAAATAATAGCCAAGAGGCAATTATTTATGGTATGGTATTGAATATTTAATTAATATCAATTTTATTTTTATACTTGATTTGGTTATTAAGCAAATAACAATTAAATAATATAAAAAAATATGTTTGATTAAAATTAAATTAAATTAACTTTTTTCTCATGTGTGGTTTAACAATAAACACGTTTTTTTCTCCAATTAAAGTCTTGCTTCTACATTTAACAATTAAATTTGGTGTTATAAAAATTGTATCAAATTATATATTCATTTTTTTTGTTTAATATAATTAATAGTCGTTCGCTCTACTATGATAATTTGTTTGTAAAATAATAAACAACTCTAGAAAACTCAAGTCAAGCCAAAACTAGTTTGTAAAAATAAACTTCTGACTATTTTACATTTTTTGTGTTAAGCACACAAGCTAATGTTTGCAAAATTAAAAAAAATAGCAAACTTGTAACGTTTTTTGCTGTGATTGTTAAAATACATACAATATTGCAAAGCAGTATTGGAATTAAAGAAGAGGTATAAAATTTTAAACAGTTAATCTATTTTGCACAAATATTTTACTTAACACTCTTCTAAAAAACCCGTCTTTTTGCTTATAGTTTTTTACAAGGTTTGATTGTTTGCTTTTTTAAACCTTTTGCAGTTTATTGCTTTATATATAAAGGTTTTTACAACAATTTTTGGTGCTTTCTGATTATTGTTTAAAATTTCAAAACCTAATTTTGCTGTTTTGACATATAATTTTAACTTAACTGATATTTTATAGCCAAATTTTTAAGATTAAATAAATAAAGTAACACAATTTTTAACCGTTTTTGGCCGGATTTTGAATTTATCTAAAAATATTTTAATATTTTATGACCGGATTTTAATTGTTTTTATTTTTTATAAATAATAATAAAAAAATTAAGCTAAAAAAAGAAAACCATCAAAAAAACCTGGAAAAAATATGCGCAAAATCAAAGAAAACCGTACTTTAAAAAACAAGAAAAAGATTTACAGATCAAATATTAAAAGAATTCAAAGCACACCAAATTAGTCTACAATATCTTAAGATCCAAATTGTTAACAGATCAAAAATAAACTAAATAAAAAACAATCAAAATGTTATAGTTTCCAACAAAATAGATTGTAGAAACTTTTACAAAATATTATTTACATCAAAATCAAAACAACCCTAATCAAAATATTAAGGCAAAAATCCAAAACGTAGATTCAGAAAATGCTAGAAATAATACTGCCACAAATAAACCAGCTTTAAGATAAAAAAGAACAGAGAATGTCTAGGATAAAAAGCAATACAAAATCCAAACAGTACAAAACAAATGCATGTAAAAAATCTTAGAAATAGTACAATGCGGAGGTTAATACAAAGTGGGGCAGAATGAACTCCTTAGTTTCAACTAATCACTGACAGATCCCCAAAACAAGTAGAATAATGGGAGAAGTGTGGTTAGGTTAGAGCAATAAAGCTATTTTCAGTAGTGACCATGCCGTGGTCGAGAGAGCAACGTGGTTTTGTTGTTGAGACATTTTTTAAAAACGATGAAAATGAAGCAGCAACGCATAGAACCTTTTGCAGATAATTTGGTTTAGCTTGTCACAACAAAGTTCCTGACCCAAAAACCATTCAAAAATGGATTAGTAACGTAAAGAAAATTAATTATGCCCTTAGATTTTTGCCCAGGACAATACGGTAAATATTACGCACAGACCTTTTAAGTATAAGATAATGATTGTCCAAGAGTTAAGCTCAGAAGATTGCACACGACGTACAGATGCTTGCATTGCAATCCTAACTGTACCACCCAGCGCTATTGAGTGGACTAGCAACAAAGCGCATTTTCACATATCTTTTTTTTTTTTTTTTTTTTTTTTTTGGGGCTAGGCGGTAAAATCTTCTAAAGACTGGCAAGTGTCGGATTCATTTCCTCAGGTTGAAATGCCTACCGACTAAAAACCGCCCAATAGTGAATGCCAAGTGGAAGTTCGAGACCTTACGGCTCATGTACCTTCCTTTGTTAGATTGTTAGATATAAATAGATTTAGCCCTATAGGCTGCGATAGGTGGTGGGTATGCCTGAACCCTAGGTGAAGTTAGAAGAAATTAGAGTGCGGCTATTTGGTTAACCGGGCGTTTGTAAAAGAAAGTCTCCCTGTCTGGCTCGGCAAGTCGGGCCAAATCGGGATTAGGATGAAACGCGAGATTATCGAAGTACTTTTTCACATATCTGGCACAGTAAATAAACAAAACTTTTGTTACTGGGCAACTAAAGATTTTCGAAAAATTTACCAAAAGCCACTTTACAGACCTGAAGTCACAGTGTTGTGCGCTGTGTTTTCTGTAGGCATTATTGAGCCTTATTTTTTGAAAAGAGAACCTCAACTGTAACAGTAAATTCTGTTTGCTATTGCAAGATGTTGGAGGTTTTTTTTTGTAGGAATACCTTAAAGGTGAGGTTCACAAAACTAAGAAGCTTAAAAGAATGTAATTGAGGACGCAATCGCCGGATTCCCTCAAGATATACTGGCGAGAGTAGCCAAAAACTTTGTGGAACGTCTTAACATATGTATTGCTCGCCAAGACACCACTTGGACGACTTCATTTTCAAAAAAAATAACAAAATAAATAGCGTTGTATGTACTTTTAGAAAAATAACGAAAAATATATCTTTTACGGATTTCTTACAATTTACCCGACAAATCAGGAATGTCAATCTGAACAACTTTATAAAAAAAATAAAAAAAAAAAAAACCAAATTCAGTCTTAAAATATTAAAATATTGCACCAAACTTCATCCATATACTGTTGAAAAATGTAAAATACTATTCGTAAAGTCTAAAATAGCTACAAAATATTGCCAAAAAGCACTAAAATCCGGCCATAAACTGTTAAAAAGTGTGAAATTCTATTCATTAAATATAAAAAATGACAAAATCCAGCCTAGAAACATGAAAATATTGTGAAAAAGTAACAAAATCCGTTTATAAACTATTAAAACATTAAAAGATTGTTAAAAAGTAACAAAATTTGGCTATAAACTATTAAAAAGTGCAGAATTATTTTAATAAATGTTAAAAATGAATCATTAACTGTTAAAAAGTGCAACATTCTAACAAAAAAAAAAAAAAAAAAAAAAAAAAAAAAAAACTTAATCCGGCCTAAAACAATAAAATATTTTTATATAGAATTAAAATCCTGCCAAAAACGCTTAAAATACCCAAAATATATATTAATAGCATTTTTCGGATATAAATCATCAAAATATTGTTAGAAAACACCAAAATCCGGCCATTAACTGTTCAAAAATCCCAAAAATAGCAAACTCTGGCTATAAAATATAAAAATATTGTCAACAAAATTTAAAACTAAGTTATAAACTGTTAAAAAATGCCAAATTCTTTTCATAGAATGTTAAAAATAGCAAAATCCAGCCATAAAGTATAAAAATATTGTCAAAAAAATATCAAAATTCACTATAAACTATTAAAATCTAAAACATTTTATATATAAAAAGCCAAACATAGCAAAATTTTGTGGTAACATAAAATTTATGACACCAAAATTTTTCCAGAAAACTCATGTTTACTGTAAAAATGACTGTACAAACTTTAAATACCAAACAAATCGTGCAAAACAAATTTTTTTTGCTTGAAGCTCAGTCAATTACATAAAAGGGATTGGGTTTGAATAATTGATTTTAAACCTTTGTTTTTCATTAAACTATATTTGATTGTCTACCTCTTTAGACATTGCAATTTGGTTGCCAGTTGTGATACTGAAGTTTTATCAATGATTTTGATTCTTTGGTTAAAGCAACATGATGGAGCTACAAAGCTAGGGCTTTCCGCAAATGTAATAAATTAATTAAAATTGTTCAAAAAACTTATTTAAAAGACGTGAAAATCGACACAGAAAATACTTTCACCAATATAATATTTTATCAAAATTAATGCATAGATACTTATTTAAAGTATGCAATTTACTTTAAAAACTAAAACTGCATACAAAACAAATTTGCAACATAAAAATTGCTTCAAAATCTTGTGTAGCACATACAATTTATCAAAGTTGACTCAGAGAACCCATTTATAGTATAAAATTTACTTACTTACTTAAACTTGCACAAAAAGAATATTTATAACATAGAAACTGCAGAAAAAACTTATTCTCTACACACAAATTGTTTGAAAATCACGTTTGCCACATAAAATTATAAAAACTAGCGCAAATTTATATTTAAAGCATAAAATTTATGTTGAAATTGCACAAAAATATGATTTTTAACATGAAACTTTTTTCTAACATAAAAATTGCTTGGGAATCGCGTTTATCATATAAATTTTATTAAAATTGACGCAGTAAACCCATTTTTAATATAAAATATTTTATTAAAAACTTTAAAATTGCACAAAAAACCTTTATAATATAAAAATCGAGCAATAAACTCTTTCACAACAAAAAAATATTAGATTCAGAGCAAAAAACCCATTTATAATATTAAATTTACTTTAAATGTTTTAAAATTGCACAAAAATACTACAAACCTTTTTTCCAACATACAAATTGATTGCAAGTTACGCTTACAACATAATACTTATTAAAATATAGGCAAAAAAATTATCCAAATATAAAAATTGTGCATAAAACTCACTTCCAAACAAAAAATTGCTTAAAAATCACGTTTATAACATAAAATTTGTCAAAATTGTATCAAAAAATCTAATTACAGTATAATTTTAGTTTAAAAACTTTAAAATTGCACAAAGAAAACATTTAAATTATCTATTTAATTATTCTTTATTAGGGGGATTACGATCAGTAGCTCAAACAATTTAAATTATGTTTATTACAAGGAAATTGCACAGAAAACTGATTTTTAAGATGAAAATACCTTAGAAATAAAGTTTACTATTTTAAATTTATCAAAATAAATGCAGAAAACTTATTTAAAGTATAAAATTTATTTTAGAAATATTAAAACTGCACAAAAAGAACATTGATAATATGAAAATTGCGCAAAAAACTCATGTTAAACATAAAAATTGTTTAGAAATTACGTTAATTACATGAAACCTTTAAAAGTTAGCGCCAAAAATCCATTTATATTAAAAGAATATTTTGAAAACCTAAACACAAAAAAAAACATTTACAACATGAAAATTGCGCAATAACTCACTTTCAACATAAAACTTGTTTGGAAATTGCACAACAATCATATTTTTAAGATAAAAATTGTTCAGAAATCAAGTTTACCATTTTAAATTCATCAAAATAAGCGCAGGGAACCGATTTAAAGTAAAAAATTTGATTTGGAAAGCCTAAAATTGCACAAAAAAGACTTCTATAATATGAAAATTGCGCAAAAAATTCACATTTAACATAAAAATTGTTTAAAAATTACATTTATTACATAGAAATTGCACAAAAAACTTATTTTTAAGATAAAAATTGTTAAGAAATTAAGTTTACCATTTTAAATTAATCAAAATAAGCGCAGAAACTCATTTAAAGTATAAAATTTATTTTAAAAATTTTAAAATTGCACAAAAAGAACATTTATAAAATGAAAATTGCGCAAAAAACTCACGTTCAACATAAAAACTGTTTGGAAATTACGTTTATTACATAAAACTTATCAAAATTACCGTAAAGAATCCATTTAAAATTAAAAAAATATTTTGAAAATTTTATCAAAGCACAAAAAAATTATTTATAACATAAAAACTGCACAAAAAACTCATTTTCAACATAAAAACTGTTTGTAAAAATTACGTTAAATACATAGAAATTGCACAAAAAACTCATTTTTAAAATGAAAATTGATTAGAAATCAAGTTTACTAATTTAAATTCATCAAAAAAGCGCAGGAAACCCATTTAAAGTATAAAATTTGATTTAAAAAGCCTTAAATTGCACAAAAATTACATTCATAATATAAAAACTTTGCAAAAAACTTATTTTAAACATAAAAATTGTTTAGAAATTACGTTTATTAAATAAAACCTATAAAAAAAAAAATTATTTTATAAACCTCAACATTGCAAAAAAAAAACATTTATAACCTACAAATTGCGCAAAAAACTCACTTTTAACTTGAAAATACTACATAAAACTAATTTTAATAAAATTAGCACAAAAATCTTAATATTGTAAAAAAAAACATTCATAACAAATTCTTTGGAAGTTACGTTAACTTCATAAAACTATTCAAAAATAGCGCAGAAAACGTATTTTTATAGTTTAATTTTTTTTTTGAAAACTTAAATACTAATTCCTAAATCACATACAATTTTATATAATTGATCACAACAATCATGTTTATAAAATAATAAAGCAATTTACTATGTTGATTACAAATAAGTAACTATTTTGGTTCAATTAAGACCTTGCAGATTACAAATTATTTAAAATTGCGCAGGAAACTCACATCTGACATAAAAATCAATATAGAAAATACGTTTACTATGATAAGTTTATAAAAATTAAAGCATAAAACTCATTTAAAGTATGCAATTTACTTTAAAAACTTAAAACTGCATACAGAAAAAAAATGTAGTATATGAAAATCACTTGAAAATCTTGTTTAACGCAAAAAATAATAACCAGTCAATAGTTTAGAGTGGAGTGGATTGGATCACAAACTTCTCATGTGAGAAAATAACTTCTGACGCTCACAGAAAAGTCTAACACGCAATTTCTTTATAACGAGCACTTGGGTGGATAGGTGGGATACTCCATATCATAATAACCAGTCAATAATTTGGATTGGAGTGGCCCACCCACCAACCCAAGTGTTAGTTATTTAGAGACTGGATTACAACCTTCTCTTGGACAAAATAACTTCTGACGTTCGCAGATAAGTCAAACATGCAATCTTTTAATAACAAACACTTGAGTGGGTAGGTGGGCCACTCCATACCATAATACCCAAACAGTAATTTGAATTTGGAGTAACCCACCCACCCACCCACCCAAATGTTAGTTATGAAAAGATTGGATCACAACTTTCTCTTGGGACAAAATGACTTCTGACGTTTGCAGAGATGTTAAGAATGCAATCTCTTACTGACAAACACTTGGGTGGGTAGGTGGGTGGGCTACTCCATACCATAAAAACCAATCAGTAGTTTGGATTGGAGTAGCTTATCCACCCACCCAAGTGTTAGTTATCAAGAGATTGGATCACAACCTCCTCTTGGAACAAAATGACTTCTGACGTTTGCAAAGAAGTCAAACATGCAATCTCTTGATGACGAACACTTGGGTGGGTAGGTGGAACACTCCATACTATAGTAACTAACCAGTAGTTTAAATTGGAGTAGCACACCCATCCACCCAAGTGTTAATTATTAAGAAATTAGATCACAACCTTCTCTTGGGACAAAATGACTTTTGACGTTTGCAGAGAAATTAAACATGCAATCTTTTACTGGCAAACACTTGGGTGGGTAGTTGGGCTACTCCATATCATAAAAACTAATTAGTAATTTGGATTGGAGTAGTCCAGCCACCCACCCAAGTGTTAATTATAAAAAGATTGAATCATTACCTTCTCTTGAGACAAAATGACTTCTGACTTTTGCAGAGAAATCAAACATGTAATCTCTTAATGACAAAAAGTTAAGTAGGTGAGTGAGCTACTTCATACCATAATAACCAATCAGTAATTTAGATTGGAATAACTCACTCACCCACCCACCCAAGTGTTAGTTATCAAAAGATTGAATCACAACCACCTCTTTTGACAAAATGACTTCGCAGAGAAGTCTAACATGCAATTTCTTAATAACGAGCACTTAGATGGGTAGGTGAGACATTCCATACCATAATAACTAAGCAATAGTTTAGATTGAATTGAAGTGGCCCACCCACCCATCCAAGTGTTAATTATAAAGAGGTTAAATCACGACTTTTTCTAATGACAAATTGACTTCTGTTGTTCGCAGAGAAATCAAACATGCAATCTCTTTATGACCTACACTTAAGCGGGTGAGTGAGCCACTCCATACCATAATAACCAATCAGTAGTTTGGTTTAAAGTAGGTTAGACCACAACCTTCTTTAATGACAAAATAGCAATTTCTTGATGACAAACACTCCGGTGGGTAAGTGGAATACTGCATATCATAATAAGCTAATAAACAGTCAATATATTGAATTAAAGTAGTCCACCCTCCCACCCAAGTGTTAGTTATTAAAAGATTAGATCACGATGTCACTTTGCGGTCCATGTGCTCCGCTTGTGCTTGATCCGAGTTACACAAATTGCGGTGTTCCATGTGTACAGTGCATACCAACCCTATTATCTAAACGACAAGTATGCCTTCCATGCTGTCCAAGTCCTTGTGGCTGCTATTTGTGTGAATTGTACATGGTGATAGCTACTACATTCAAAAAAATTTCTAATATACTACTATGAAACAATGTAACTTGAAACTAAAATTAACTAACAAACTAATATAAAAATAAACGACCATTTTTAGTGATAAATTGACTTCTGTTGTTTGCAGTAAAATCAAACATGTAATTTCTCAATACCATAAAATACCATAAAAAACAATTGATAAAAGTTTAAACATGCAAATTCTTAATAGTACACTCGGGTACATATCATAATAAGCAGTCAATAGTTTAGATTAGAATGGCCCACCTACCCGCTCAAGTCTTAGTTATCAAGAGGTTAGATCACAACCTTCTTTAGTGACAAATTGACTTTTGTTGTTTCCAGATAAATATCCAACCTTTTGATGAACACTTGGGTAGGTGGGTAGAATATTCTATAGAATAAAAACTAATCAATAGTTTGAACTGACAAATAACATTTGCAAAAAAAAACTTCTAACTTTATAGTACAAAATTGACTTATTTACTTAAAATGCACAAAAAGAACATTTATAACATAGAAACTGCACAAAAAAATTACGTTTTACATAAAAAAAGCTTAGAAATCTCATTTACTACATCAAATTTATAAAATTTGACAAAAAAAACTTATTTTAAGTAAAAAGTTTACTTTAAAACTGCAAAAACTAGCGCAAAAAACTTATTTTTTTTTACCGTATAAATTTTATTAAAATGGACGCAGAAAATTAATTTATATTTTCAAATTTACCATAAAAACTATGAAATTGTATTAAAAAACATGCAATTCATCAAAACTAGAGTAAAATACTTTTTCATAGTATAAAATTCACTTTTACAACTTAAACCCTAAAATTACACACAAAAAAAACATTCGTCATAACAAAAATTTTTCTTTTTAAAACACTTTTATAACGTAAAGTTTATTAAAATATTAAAATATATAAGCACACAGAAATGGTATGAAATTTATTTGAAAAACTTTAAAAGTACACAAAAATAACATTAAAAACATAAAAATTGCACAAAAAACTCACTTTCAAAATAAACATTGTTTGAAAATTACGTTTATTACATTTAAATTGCACAAAATACATATTTTTTAATAAAAATTGTTTAGAAATCAAGTTTATCATTTTAAGGTTATCAAAATAAGCGCACGGGACCCATTTAAAGTATAAAATTTGTTTTGGAAATCTTAAAATTGCACAAAATGGACATTCATATTATGAAAATTGCGCAAAAAACTTATTTTAAATGTTTAGAAAATACGTTTATTAGATGAAACTTATCAAAACTAGTGCAAAAATCTAATTAAAATTAAAAAAAAAAATTGAAAACTTTAACATTGCACAAAAAAAAAATTTATAACATGAAAATCGCTTTTAACAAAAATTTGTTTAAAAATTACACAAAAATTTTATTTTTAAGATAAAAATTAATCAGAAATCAAGTTAACCATTTTAAATTCATCAAAATAAGCGCAGAAAACCCCATTTAAAATATAAAATTTATTTTAAAAATATTAAAATTGCACAAAAAGGACATTCATAATATAAAAATTGCACAAAAAACTCAGTTTAAACATAAAAACTGTTTGAAAGTTACGTTTATTACATGTAAATTGCACAAAAAAACTCATTTTTAAGAAAAAAAATGTTACAAAATCAAGAGTACCATTTTAAATTTATCAAAATAAACGCAGGAAACCCAAATAAAATTTGTTTAGAAAATCTTAAAATTGCACAAAAAAAATTCATAATATAAAAATTGCGCATAAAAAAACAGTTTAAACATAAAAATTACATTTATTAGAAAAAATTTATTAAAATTAGTACAAAAAATGCATTTATTGTAAAAAAAAAAATTTGAAAGCATTAACATTGCTCAAAAAAAACATTTATACCAAAAAAATTACACAAAAAACTCATTTTCAAAATAAAAATTGAATAGAAATTAAATTTTCCATTTAAAATTCATCAAAATAAGCGCAAGGAGCCCATTTAAAATATAAAATTTATTTTGAAAATCCTAAAACTGTTTAGAAATTACGTTTATTACATGGAAGTTGCACAGAAAACTCATTTTTTAAATAAAAATTGTTCAGAAATCAAGTTTACCATTGTAAATTCATCAATAATAAGCGCAGAGAACTCATTTAAAGTATAAAATTTATTTTGCAAATCTTAAAATTGCACAAAAAGGACATTTATAACATGAAAAATGCGCAAAAACTCACTTTCAACATAAAAACTGTTTAGAAATTACGTTTATTAGATGTAACTTCAATCAAAATTAATGAAAAAAAACCATTTATAGTAAAAAAAATGCGCAGAAAAATTACTTCCAACATAAAAATTGTTTGGTAATTACGTTTATTACACAAAACTGATCAATATTAGCGCAGAAGAAGTATTTATAACATAAAATTTGTTTTGAAAACTTTAGAATTGCAAAAAAAAACAAATCCCTAAATCACATGAAATTTTATATAAATTTAATCATGTTTATGAAATAATAAAGCATTTTACTATGTTTATTGCGAATAGGTAACTAGTTTTAGTTCGACTAAAACCTTCTGCAAATGTAATAAATTAATTAAAATTGAGCAAAAACTTACTTTGACATAAAATACGTGTACCAAAAAATTTTTATAAAAATTAATTCATAAAACTCATTTAAACTATTTACTTTAAAAACTTAAAATTGCACACACAAAAAAAAGTAATATAAAAACTGCCCAAAAAACTTACTTTCAACATGAAAAGTGCTTGAAAATATTGTTTAACACATAAGATAATAAACAGTCAATAGTTTAGAGTGGAGTGTTAATTATGAAGAGACTGAATCCCACCTTCTCTTGTGACAAAATAACTTCTGACGCTCGCAGAAAGGTCTAACATGCAATTTGTTGATAACGAACACGAGCGGATGAGACACTTCATATCATAATAACTAGTCAATAGTTTGGGTTGAAATGTACCGCCCACCCACCCAAGTGTTAGATATCAAAAGTTTTTTTTTCCTCTCCCTATAACCTATATTTTCTGCCATGTTTCCTAAACCTCTCTTCTCCTTTCTCCCATACTTGTGTTATTCAGCCTAGATATTTGAATTGTTCTTTAGTATCTTTTTCTATATCTTCATTAACTTCTTTCTCGCTGTATCTTCTTTTTTTCATAAATATTTTGTGCAGTTCTATTAAGTGCATCTCTTTTGGAGTTATCAAAAAATTGGATCACAACCTATGTTTGTAACAAAATTACTTCTGATGCTTGCAAAAAAAATTAACATGCAATATCTTAATAACAAACACTTAGACGAGTTGGTAGACCACTCAACCAAAACTATCGACTCGTTATCATAAAATGGAGTGGCCCACCCACCCACCCACCCAATCGTTTGTTATCAAGAAATTGCACGTTTAAATTCTCATCAAAAGTCATTTTGTCACAAGAGAAGGATATAATCCAATCTCTTCATAACAACACTTGGGTGGACAGGCCATTCCAATCCAAACTATTGATTTGTTATCATAGAAGGAAGTGGCCCAGCCACCCACCCAAGTGCTTTTCATCAAGAGATTGCATGTTAAATCTCTCTACAAACGTCAAAAGACAGTTTTTCAAAAAAAAATCGTGATACAATCTCTAGATTACTTACACTTAGGTGGGTGGGTGGGCCACCAAAATCCAAACTATTGACTGAACAAAATGACTTCTAACGCTCGCACAGAAGTCTAACATGCGTTTTTTTTTATAACAAATACTAAGGTGGGTGGGTGGGACACTCCATATCAAGATAAGCAGTCTATAGTTTAGATTAAAGTGGCCCATCCACCCACCCAAGAAGTAAAATCACAGGCTTCTCTTGTGAAAAAATAATCTCTGACGCTTGCAGAAAGTTTAAGCATGCAATCTCTTGATAACAAGCACTTGAGTGAATAAGTGATACACCCCATATCATAATAAATAATATCAATAATGGAGAGTAAAATCACAACTTATTTTCTGACAAAATGACTTCTGGTTTCCAGAAAGTTTAAACATGAAATGTCTTAATGACGAGCACTTGGGTGGATGCGTCACTCCATACCATGATAACCAGTCAATAGTTTGGATTGGAGTGGCCCACCCAACCATCCAAGTTATTTAACAGGAAATTGGATCACGCCCTTCTTATATAACAAAATGACTTCTGACGCTTACTAAAAGTTTAAACATGCAATTTCTTGATGTCAAACACACGGGTGAGTGGGTGGAACACTATACCATAATAAGCAGTCAATAGTTTAGATTAGATTGGATCACAACCTTCTCTTAGGACAAAATTCTTAATGACGAACACTTGAGTAGGTGGGGGGCCACTCCATACTATAACACCCAATCAGTAATTTAGATTGGAGTAGTCCACCCACCCATCCAAATGTTAGTTATTAAGAGGTTGGATCACGACCTTCTCTAATGACAAAATGACTTCTAACGTTCAATGAGAGTTCAAACGTGCAATTTCTTAATGACAAACACTTAGGTGGTAGGTGGAGCACTCCATATCATAATAAACAGTCATTAGTTTTGTTTTTAGTGGTCCACCCAACCACCTGAATGTTAGTTTTTAAAAGGTTGGATCACAAACTTCTTTAGTGACAAATTGACTTCTGTTGTTTCCAGAAAGTTCAAACAGCTTGACATTTACCTAAGCGTTAGTCGTTAAAAAATTAGATCACAACCTTCTCTTGTGATAAAATTACTTCTGACGTTTGCACATGGGTGTGTGAGTAAGTCTATCTAAATTATGATTACCTTTAAAAAGTTTTAACTAATGTGCACACCCACCTTCCCATCTGTTTAGAAGTTTCTCTTCTCTGCAAGTGTTAGAAGTACGTTACTCAGAAATAGCTGTAATATTCAATCTATTGATGACCAACACTTGGTTAGACACTCCAGAGCATGACCATCAAATAGTTCAAACTAAAGAAGCAAAATCTTCAAAAAAAAAAATACAAAAATTCAAAAAAAGTCCAGAAATACTATCTAAAAACTTTAAATATCGTTTTAAGACTGCCAATACATTCAAGTCACCAAAAGTAATCTTAACTGTTTACAAAAGATTCAAAAAGTAGTAGTAGTAGAAAAATGTTGCAGATTTTCATGTAAACTAAAGTCTCTAAAAATGCTTAAAATTTACAAAACATACCAATAGTCGAGAGATTATTTATATTTAGCTAATAATTTGTTTATGAATTATGTTTTAAGATTAAAAAACATCAAAAATAGGTTTAAAATCATTAAGATTTGGCTAAAAAACTACAAAATTTTTCATATAAATCATCAAAATCCGGTAATAAACCATCAAAATCTAACTGAATAACATCAAAACTTAGTTGAACAATAATGTTTTGTGACTGTAAACGTAATAATCAGCAATAAATCATCAAAGTTAAACTAAAAACATTAAAATTCAATCATAAATTATGATTTACGGCAATCTTGAACAGTTGATCTTTGGACGATGCTTCAAAATTCGACTTTAATGCCTCCCAAGCTTCAATCGCTGTCTCTTTATCCATTATCTTTTGATAAACTGTGTCCGTTACTGAGCTCGAAATCATTGATTTTGCATAGCTGTTCGCCTTACGGAAAAAATCACTAGCCTTTTTGTGCTCCTTGATTTGCTCTTCCGTAGCGGTAGCTGCTAGGGGCTCAGGTTTCTTTAACCTCCCTTCAATAACATCCACGGCACCTTCGTGATAATCCAACATATCTCGCAATTTTCTTTTCCAAATTGGCCAATCTCCTTCTCCAGCTAGGGGTTTTATGTGTTTCGCCAAATCCATCTTAAAAAAAAAAATGCTGCTTGACGAGACTCCACACAAAACTTCAATGTCAACTTGACGTCAAAAATAAAAAAAAAATCACTTTCTTGATTCTTGATTTACTAATCACTTTTTTTCTCTCGCAAGAACTAATCTCTTTTAAGCTAATAACTCTAGTAGCAATTCGCATGAACTGGACCCATAACCTATTGAGTTTTTCAGCGAGAAGAAAACTACCTCTGTATATTGAACTATTTATTTTATCTGACTAAAGAATATAGAGATTTATTTGTTTTCGGAAATTCAACAAGATAAACAAGGGAAAGTGTTAAAATCGAAGATTATTTATAAGTATGTTATTATGTTGAATTTCTATTTTAACAAATCAAGTTTGTATATAGTTGTTTTTAATCTCAATATTTAGAAAAAACAAAACAAGTGGTGGGCAGTCAGATAAAATAAATAGTTCAATATACAGAGGTAGTTTTCTTCTCGCAGAAAAACTCAATAAGAAAAACTACAAATTCTTAATTAACAAACATTTGAGTGCATAAATGGGCAATCCAGTTTAAACTACTCAAAAGCAATCATAATTGGGTCCCGCCCAAGTGTTGGTCATCAAGAAATTGGATATCACCTCCTCCTTTTCTAACTAAAAGATTTCTAACACTTTACAGAAAAAAATCTTCTAATTTCTTCTTAAGAAAATTTTTGGCGGGTAAATGGATACTCCAGTTTAAACTATTTGATAGTAATTACAATTTGGAGTGAACCACCCACCAGCCAGAGTGTTGGTCATCAAGAAATTAGATAAAATCTTTTCTTCTTGTAACTAAAAGACTTCTAATACTTGCAAACTTTCTATTCTTTCATAACAAACACTCAAGCTAGTAGATAGGCACTACTTGGGTGGGAAGGTAAAACATTCCGTAGTATAATAACTAGTCAATGGTTTAAATTGGAGTAGAAAAGTCCCAATTTAATGACAAATGACATTTGCAAAGAAGAAAAATTTACTTTCTTACTAAAAATTGCACCAAAACAACATTTATAACATAAAAGCCTTACTTTTTACATAAAAACCACTACATAAAATTTATAAAATTTAGCGCAAAAAATTTATTTAAAGTAAAAAACCTTGAAACTGCACTGAATAAACATTCATAATATAGAAATCATGCATAAAACTTGAATCTAACATAAAAATCACTTAAAATTAGTCAAAATTAGCTCAAAAAATCTATGAATTTTACATTAAAAACCAAAGGGTTGCACAAATAGAACATTTATGACATAAAAACTGCACAAAAAACTTATTTTAAACATAAAAGTTGCTAAAAAACCATATTTATTACATTAAATTTGCGCAAAAAAATTATTATAGTATAAAATTCATTGTAAAAATAGATCAAAATTATAATAGCCCGGCGCATTCACCATTTTAATTTATTTATATTTAGCTCTGTATAAAGCTATAATTTGTTCTTCTGATAATTATTTAAATCCTAATCAAGTAATTAATTTGCAAATAATTTCATTTATGATGATTATACACACACACATTATGCTGAGCAAGTTCATTTAACCAATTTGCTTTTATTAACATGCGCTCAATATTGTGCAAATGTTTGCAAATGTAGTGTATTGGTTGTTCGACAAAATATTGAACTACATAAAAAACTACACTCCACCAACTAAAGGAAATTAAAAGCTTTTAATTTTTTTTACATGTCAGTCAATATTTACATTCATTTGAAGTTATTCAAATACATTCCAGAAATAATTTTCCAATATAAAAATGCATTTGTGAAATGCCCGGATGTTCGCTTTTCAAATATTAATATAAGATATGTAGAATTTAATAATAGCTTCAAATATTCCATATATTAAAAAACAAATATATAAAAAAAATAGTTGCTAAAATCAAATTTCAATATAGGTCAACCCTTACTCAAATTGTATTGTACTACTCCCTAATTATTCCCAGAAGTGTTGATCCTTATGCCGGAAAACTTTCCATTCAATTCAATTACATATTATTTCAAACGAATTGTATAACAGTTTAGTTGGTGATGGAATTAATTGCAATCCAAATGAGCGCATTACGGTTGAATTTACTAAGGCTCTTTGTAAGTTTACCTGTGTGCAACCCTCGGGGAAGTAGATGGACTGGACTGGCTTTGATGTCTTTTGGTTTGTTTATAATTACATAGATGATGCATTGTGTTTGTAATATGTTTTTTAATCAAATTGAATTATGTGTTTGATGCAATGTTACCCTGTCAGCGCCATACATTGTTGTTTTTAGGGTGAAAGTCTGAATGTACGTACGTAGAAATCAATTCTTTGAAGTTGGGTCACATTAATGTTAATTGTATTAATGCTTTGGAAAGGTTGGATGCAGTAAGTGGTGACCTTATTCAACTTCATTATAAATAAGCTTTTAATAAATTCAAGTTTATTTCATAATATTAGTAAGAATCCTCCCAATCATTCAATGCACATTTCAAGAGATTTTACGTTCAATTTATAAAAAATCTATACTTGAAATCCTTCTCTTTAGTAAGTGACCAATTAAATTATAAGTCTTCTTTTGTCAAGTATTCGAATGCATTTTTATAATAGAAAAAAAAAACAATTTTATTTATATAAATTCTATAAAATAAATTAAATAATAATTTTCCAAAAATTCAATTATTTTTAATAACAACATAAATAAATTCTGTGCAATAAACAATTAAAATTTATATTCAATTTAATGAAGCAGTAAACGTTTCCAATACACGCTTTTCTCTTGACCTACACGTCACGTAAAACAAAATTGATATCAGCCATAATTGAAGCGGTTTTATAGATTTATCACCCGATAAAAAATATTACTTATAACCATAAAGCTCTTTGCCAAGCAGTCTGTAAAATAGTTTTTGTTGAATATTTACACAATGGTTAAATTAATCACAGTTGAGGTATTGTACAATTTATTTCCTCTAGACTGGTTTCAAAAATTTTAATAGAAACGTCTGGTGCATCCTAATTGATTGAGTTTATTACAAAGTAACTAACATTTGCATTGAATGGCTTGATAAAAACTGTTGCTTATTTATTTGATAAAGAAATTTTTTTTTTAATTAATAATTATAAAAAATATTGTAATAATGCTAATCATAAAGTTTTAAATTATAATAATAGCTAATAAACATAATAATGCTTAAATCATTTACATATTTTATCAAAACAAAGCAATATTGTTAATTTTGTTAATGTTTTCATTCAATTAATGTAAAGTTTTTAATGCCAAGAACTAAGCTGTATGTGAAACAATAAACCATTGCTATTGTTGTATATCTACATAATTAAAGCTTTCATGTTTATTAATTTTAATAATAAAATATCATTTGTAAAGTTATAGGTTATTTTAAAAGTTTTTGCTTGCACACATATTTCAATTATTTTATTAACAATGAGACCCAAAGGAAATTAATTCTGATTAAATCTTTTGTGAAATTTTTTTTTTGTTACAAAAAAATTATGATAATAAGGACCTCCAATTACAATTGTTACATGTTCTTGTTTTCACGTTTAATGAAATGTTTGATGTCCGCTTTTTTCTGTGCTCATTAAGGGTATTATGTGCCCAGTGGACTTCTTGAGAGAATGTTTTTAATAAATAAATTGGCTATACAGTAATTTGTTAGTTGAGTTAGTGACTGCAAAACAATAGTTTCAATTAGAGTGCCCCCTTATCTACCTAAATTTCAAAAATTTCAAAAAATTTCTTCTCTTTGCAAACCTCATTTATTCTAAGTTTGTAAAAAAAAGATGACTGATCCAATTTCTGGATAACAAACAGTAAAGTGGTTGGACAATAGACTTAAATCATTGATTGCAGAACAGAAGTTTTAACTGTAGTTGGCCCAATGATCCAAAAATTGTACCAGTAACAATAGTTAGATTGTTAAATCTGCAGTTTTGTTAATAAAAACTCAAATCTTCTTTGCAATGAGGTTTTGTCTCTTTTTAGACGCATTTTGATGACAAAGTTGTCACGTTTTGTGAACAATAATATCTTTTGGATTGTTTAATCATTTTATCCAAATGTGCGCATCAAGGGCCAATTTGTTCAAGTTGTGATTAAATTTTTGAATAAGCAAAGACAATGGTTTTGTTTGAAACTAAGTTTGTTCTTAAGGGTAGAAGACCAATATAAACAAAGATTGCTTGGTTGTTTGCTAACTGGTAGTTTTGTTTAAGTTATAGTTGGATTTTTGAGTAGGACAACTTCTTACTGAAAGCCAAATAAATTTTGAATGTGGCAAGTTTTAGTGAAACCTTAAAGTCAGTGCAAGTTTGCTCTCATAGGCCGACGTGGGCAGTGATCGCTTGTTTGACAATGTTTCATCCAAGTTCTAACTAATTTTAGAAAGACTGGTTTTTGTCAAATCTTTGGGTTTAAGGTTAGGTAAAAGTTAGTTTTTATTTACTTTTATAAATTTGTTAAAGTGTTCTTTAGCGTTTTTGTAACAAAGCGTTTTATTTTGCTTGTAGCCCAAAAACTCTGCTCTATTTGAGTTTTTTATCATTTGTTGTGTGTGATTTCTTAAAAAAAAGCACATTATCCTCAAGCCTTTTGAAAGATTGATTAAATGTATTCTCCCAACCTGTATCGTCAAAGTTTTTCTGAGCAAGATTATCATTATGTCTAGAGTTGTAAACTTTAGATTAGGTTAGATCATATCATACAATAACTGAACTTTATCAGAAATCTATTGAATTTTCTTAAAATTTTCAAAAAAGACTCTTTAGAGACTGTAAAAATCTTTAAAGATGTTTGTTTCTTAGTGTTGATCCATTAAGCTTCAAGTTGGTTGCTAAATTATTATAGCTTATGCTTATAAAGATTGGTCCAAAGCAGTGGTCCAGAGCTGTTAGCTTAAGATCAACTTTTAAGAACAAATTAATTATTTGATAATATTTTTAAAAAATTTCAAGAAGTTGTATATGTTACTTTTCTGCCCAATTTAATGACAAACAAAAAAGTATTACATTTTTGGATTATTAACATTTGACTGTGCACTTCAGTTCAAACTACTAACCCACAAACAAAAAACTAAGTACTCCGCTTACCCACGCAACTGATTGAAGTCAAAAGATTAAAAATGTCACCTTCCTGTCCCAATTTAATGACAAATGATATTTGCAGAAATGAGAAATTTTTTGGAAGATCAAAACTTGGGTGGGTGGTCGGGTCACTTTAGTCACTACAGACCCGCAATCAGAGAACTGAGTTAATTATATTACCTTTCTGGCTTACTTTTATTACAAATGACATTAGCAGAGAAAAGAAATGTCCAGGTTTTTCATAATCATTTAGATATTGTTGCCGCTTAGCCCTGCGATATACGCATGGATGGCGGTGTCCAGGTGCAGGGGTTGATGTTAGCCCCTGAAGGTGGTGTCAGGTATCGGTTTGTTTTGGTTTGGAAGTGTTGTCCCTGGAAAATGCGTCCAGTTGCTGCTAAAAGTCTACTGTCGGACGGTGTCGAGCCCGCAATAGCAATCGAGCTTGTCTGTGAGATTGCGGTGGCGGTTATACCTCTTAAAGTCCGGAATGGAAGTTCTACGCTGATTGTGAACAATGTTGCTCGTGTCGATGCTCAGAGAAGACTGCCGGAGCGCTAAGATTCGGCGGGGTTTTGTCAATGTTCAGACCACGACCATTTGGGTCGCGCGCTTGCAACAATCCCCTCCACTTTTTCAACATCGTTCACGTCGGCTGGGTCATGTGGGTCCTCCAGATCCGTCCTCTATAAACTTGTCGGTCGCACTAATGTTCGGGGTTGGTGTAACGCACTAGAAAATCATGTGAGATCAATACTCGCGCACTAAAGTTTAGCACAAAGGTCGTGCGAGGGTGCCGGTCACATTAGAGTTCGGGTTACACTACACTTGTCTTGTTCTGTTTATTGTTGCGGTCCACCCGGTAACGCAGGTAGTGGACGCACGTCGTCTTCGTCGGGAGTCTCTGCCGGTGGTGCTCCAGGTAAATTAATCTTGAGGTTGCGCTGTCCTGGGTGTCTACATGGATTTTGACGAGAGGGCGCTATGGATTGTCCTCAATCTAGTGGCAATGTCCTCCGGCCACGGTAATCAGCCGCTTTGGGTCCATCCATTTGGCCGCTAGTCCTCGCTCTCTTCCACGCACCATGACCTGGTCACCAGGTTGATAGTTGATGGCGGCGTTCTGCTTCTTAGGGTATCGTTTTCGTCGGTAGGTAGCTTGTCGTTGCCGCGCTTTTTGCAGTCTCAGGTCGCGCGCTTCTGCGTCGTTCTTGACCTCCGGCCGAGAGGTGTCCCAAGCTCCGGGTTCCGCAATGTTTGCTCCCAGTAGGGCTTCACTTGGGGCGAGGTCGGTGGCCGCGTTGGTTCGGCGACGGAGTTGAAAGATGACCAAAGGCAGCAATTCGTCCCAAGGCGTGCCCGGGTGGCTGTCTAACAAGCACCGCAAAGATTTCTTTAGCTCCGCAAAAATTTCTTTAGCTCCGCGTGGCGTTGTTCCACAGGGTTGACTTGCGGATGGTATGTCGTTGTGTTATTGTGATGGCATTTCCATTTAGTCGTTGCGTCCTTGAATTTGTGCCTCACAAATATCGCTGACCGTGTGATGCACGGCAAAGGCTTCCACCCAGCGGGTGCACATGTCTATTACCGTGAGGATGTACCAGTTTCCTGTGAGGGTAGTGTCCAAAAGGCCTACATAATCCACGGCAATACGTTCCCAGGGGCGGCTGTCGGGATGAGACTGTAAGGCGGCGGCCTCTTGGGCGGCACCAATCTTCATCCTCGCACAGGTGAGGCACCCCCCGGCCGTACGCTTTGACGTCTTTTCGGCCCCTCAAAATGTTGCGGCAGGTTTCGTCGCGCCCTGGGTGTCCGGCGGCATCGTCGTTGTGATGCAGCTTCATAACTTCTCGCTGCATTGCCGGGGGCACGGTTAACTGATCCCAGCCGGCCAGGGTGCGGTACAATGCTCCTTCTGCGTCCTGTCGGTAACCTATGTCTAGGTCGGGGTTGGCCAGTCGTTGGTGTAATTCGGCCAGAATGTTACGCACCTGTGGGCATTCGGTCTGGCTTTTCTTTACGGCGGCGGCCAAGGTTTCTACCTCCAAAGTCTGTGTCGTTGGTTTCGTCGCAATAGTCGGTGATATAACACTGTTAGGCTGATCTGATGGCTGGCCGTATCGGGTGGCAGTAGCCGGTCCAGGTCATCCGCGTCACCGCCAGCACCTTCTTCGTTAGGTGTTCGTGACAGTGCATCCGGCAGATGGTTATCGACGCCGGGGGTGTGTTCGATATCAAAAGTGAACTCGGCGAGGAGCAGCAAGCACCGCATAAATTTGGAAATCGTGCCCGCGAGCTGGATAACCACACCAATGCCCTGTTGTCTGTCCTCAGGAGGAACCTATTGTGTTCCAGGTAGGGGCAATATTTGGTAATTGCCCATTTGATCGCGTAGCACTCTTGCTCATTGCTGTGGTAGCGTTGTTCGGTGTGTGTGAATCTTGCACTCGCGTAGCTGATGATGCACCGCTCCCATGCCTACCTTGCTGGCGTCGATTTGTAGAACAAACCGCAGGCCAAGTCGCGGCCGGTCTAGTATCAGGGAGCGGTCGAGCAATGCTTTGACGGCGTTAAAGGCTTGTTCAGCCGTTTCACTCCAACGAAACGGGCGTTTTGGCCCTTGCAGGTCCGTAAAGGGGGCGGCTGTCTCCGCAAAGTTGTTCACATACTCCCGGAGCCACGTGCAGACACCCAGAAAGCTGCGAAGCTGTTTTTGGGTTGTGATGAGCTGGATGTGGTGCTCTAATGGTTTGTTTCCCTGGGCGGTGACCTTGTGTCCCAGGTACTCAATTTCTGTTTGGCCAAAGTCGCACTTTTCCTGATTGAAATGCAGCCCGTACTCCTGCAATCGTTCCAGCACCCGCCTGAGATGCCCCATGTGATTTTAGTAAGTGTCAGAATACACCACTATGTCGTCGAAATATACCAGCACAAACTTGCCAATCCATCCCGCCAGTACCTTTGCCATTAACTTTTGAAAAGTTGCTGGTGCCTTTTTGAGGCCAAAAGGCATGACCTTAAAATGGTAATTTGTCCCGTCCGGTGTGGCAAAAACGGTTAGGTGTTGGCCGGCCGGGTGTAAGGGGATCTGCCAACAACCAATGATCAGATCTAACTTGGAAAAGACGGCTGCAGATCCAAAGTCCTTCAATGTCTCCTGAATCTTTGGGAGTTTGGGTGTCTAATCAATCGCGGCACGGACTGTTAAAAACTGTACTTCAAATCCAAGTTTTAATAACAGATATCCTGATATAAAGTAGAATGCGTTTTGAAGTTTTAAAGTTAGTCTCATCTTTATCGGCCATAGTGATTGTAACAATGTTGATTGTTTTTGTGTAAGCCATAAATGTTAAGTCAAAAACTGGGTTGAGCTCAACAATACATTTTTTTGGTGTTGTCCTTTCTTTGGTTAACAATATTGTTCCAGAATTTTAATACTTTATTATGTCTTGTGTCACGTTCGAGTTTTTGATGTTAACTTTGTAATAGATATTTTTACGTTCCTTCTTACGGCAAGTGGAAAAAAAACTAGTATTAGCAGCGTTGATAACGAAAAAAATAACAAAACACAAAAAACCCTAAAATATTTTAGCGGAATTAAGATAATCAGCAAAATAGACTTAAAAAAGAGGTATTTGCAAATTTTGTTAGAGAAATGACATTGCTACTTAACAAGTTTTGCAGCACCGAACTTAACTCAAAGTCATAGCGTTTGGTCTGAAGAATGCTTTACTTATTATAAAAGTTAATGTTGATGTACTAACTGCATTTTTTGAAAAACATGTTTTTGTGCATTTAGACATTTTTGTATATTTTGAGAATTATTCAAACCACTTAAAGGTATCCTCAGCATTCTACGCCATACCCACATCTTAAAAGCATCGATTTGCCGTCTATCGGCAGATTCAATGACCCATGTTTCGGCTCTTTTTAGCGCAATTTTGGTTGTTTTAGTTATATTCCGGTCTTTTCTTTTGTTGTAATTTATGTCCAAACCATATTCCTTGCTTATTGCGTCAAGCCTATTGAATAAGACGGTAAGTTCTTCAGCGGTATTGGCAATCAATAAAGTATCGTCAAACTTCTTTCTGCCAATTTTTACACTCCCATTCCAGTTTTCCAGAACCTGCTGCATTACATCCTCACTGTAGATATTATACAGTAGTGGAGACAGTATACATCCTTGTCAAGCACCCTTTTGAATTTTGCATTTTTTTGAATTGACGTTATCAGTCCTCACAACGACTGCACTCTTTTCATGTAGTGCTCGAATTAGGTTGGTTAGGTTAGGTTAGATTATGTAAGGTTAGGTTAGGTTAGGTTAGGTTAGGTTAGGTTAGGTTAGGTTAGGTTAGGTTACAGAAACAGACCAGTCCCCGAGCCATGTGCACGACTTCCATATATTTTGGCACAACTCAAGCACCAGTTTGTTCAAGACTTTGATAATTTTCGTTGTTATGCCATCAATTCTTGCTGCGTTTCCTTTCTTCATTCTTCTAATTGCTGCCACCACTTTGTCAAGTAGAATGCTCGGTTTTTCCTCGTCGTCGTCAGAATGCATGGTTTTAGTTTCCGTATCATCGACATATAAAGATTCACAGTAGTCTCTCTATACCTCAGCTATTTTGTCTAGCTCCGCAACGAGGTTGTTCCCTGTGTCTCTAATAGCTCAGTTTTGAAAATTGGGCTTGCAAGTTGTACAACACATCTTTGAGAATATATCTTTTGTGTTCTTAGTTTTGGCATATCTTTGCAGTTCAATACATATATTTATTTAATAGGCATTCTTGTCTCGTTTGTAGTTGGTTTGAATGTTGTGGCTGAGCGCGTTGTATTGATATAGGCTGAAAGTATTATCTAAGCCTTTAGCTTTGAGCACTCTTCTTGCTACAATTGTTGAAAGTTTGTTGATAGCCATGGCTGTTTTTGGTGAGTTCATGCATCTGTAGAATGCTCCGCTAAAGATTCTAGCATTGCCTATTTATACAATATATAAAATAAATAATTATAGTTTGAACATAAATACAAGTGAAGACAATCAATAATTCCACAAAGTACTATAAAAACTAATGTCACGTCAAAATTAAAACAATTTTTATCAAGTTTTATTCAGTGCATGTTCTAAAGAGAACCGCTTGTATGTGTGTTGCATGAGGTGCAGAAATACTCTAGCGAGGTGTGCAAGCCAAAAATAGTTAAAGTTACAAAGTACAAAATTCCAGTGCATAGAAAAAAGCTTAGTCGACGTCAACTAGGTTAGATTTAAAAGTCAAAAATTGCTGTATGTAGCAATTGTAAATGGTGTGTTTCTTGACAAAGGTTTTTCGATTTGTTTGAATGTTTGCTAGTAGTAGACTAAAGAACTAGAGAAAAATATTACTAGTTTAAAGTTTTGATAATTTAAATTCCCAGCCGTCACAAGTCTAAAATTTGTTGTGTTTATCAGGACCGTTTGGAGACACCAAGTGTTACGTGAAATGACTCATTGCAGTCCACAATGACGCAATTTGTTTATATCCAGATTTGTTGATAGCTTGACTTTAGATTTATATTGTTTTAATACCAATTTGCTTTCGTGTTATGCGGTTCTTTCTTTGCAAGGTTTGCTGTATACAAAATTCTTGAGTAAAATATTATTGTATGCCTTGTGCTTGCTTGGGTTTAGTCAAGCTTATTCCAAAGTGAGTGTGTGTTACAATAGATAACGCAACCTTGCAGCCTTATCAAAAAAAAAAATCTTTATAAAGGCCAAAACAATAAAAAACACTGTTACAACAATTTCCAAACAATGTCCATCACCTTCCTAAAACAAAACTTTTAGTTTATTTGTGAGGATAGTGTCCAGATAAATTCCGGATTAACTTTAAGTCATTATTGAGTTGAGTTTGTATTAAAAAATGTATAAACTCTCGCGACACGACAAAAAATTCTCTAATTTAAAGTGAAGTACGTTTCAAGGTTCTAAGGTTTTGCAAACAGTTCTTAAGCACGCAATTTTGTAGCACAGTAGAAGAGGTTTAGTAGTTACAGCAATACTAGTCCTTGTAAGTTACTAAGTTACGTTCTCAAATCTAACTTTTTTTTCAGTGTCGTGTAGACATTGCTAAAGTATCCTATGCAATCTCAGCAAAAGTGATAGTGTAGACCTCAAAAAGTAGCTTGGCCTAGCGTAACAATGCTTTTTCGTGTTTATTTCTGTATCATCCACCGGGTGTTGTTATTTGGCAATTAACAATGTTGCTCCAGTATCTATACTTCCATTACATTCTAAATTATGTTTGGGTTCTTGATGTTGACAATATGACAGCCACTTTCGTGTTCCGTTTCATGGACAAAAAAAAAATTTGCGTCAAAAGTTGCTATTTGTAGCAGACATTCAAATTTATTAAGGTAATTATCAAAATTTTTAAAATTGCTTTCTGAAACGTCTGTGGCGTTACAACTAAACTAAACAAACGCAAATTATTCTATACCAATACATTGACATTGAGTCAATAGAATACAACAAACCAATTATTTTTGTATTCGTGGATTATAAAAAAGCATTCGACACAATTAACCAATAGAAGATGCTAAAAGCTTTTGGCAAATGTAGAATTGATCACAAATATACTAAACTAATTAAAAGTATTTACGAAAATGCGATTGCGTGCGAAATACAGAAATGTTCCACATCAAAAAGGGTGTTTGTCAGGGTGATACTATTTCCCCAAAGTTATTCTCCACCTTACTTGAATCAGCTTTCAAGAAAATTGATTGGTAGAAAATGGGTATCAAGATAGACGGGAAGTTCCTAAACCATTTACGTTTTGCCGACAACACTGTCCTCATTGCTGACTGCTTAAATGATGCTCGCAAGATGCTAGATTGAGTGCTTCACTAGACGTTAGACTTAAAATCAAATTCTCAAAAACGCAATTTATGACAAAAATGGTACTTAACAATCATATCATAACAGAACAAGTGACACCCTACAAATACCTAGGCCATGAAGTACGGTTAACCAGAGACAACCAAACTAGCAAAATTCTCAGAACAATAAGCTTGACGTGGGCGGCCTTTGGGAACTTAAGAGACATCTTTAAATCTGAGATACTCATTTGCCTGAAACAAAAGGTATATGATTAATGCGTGTTACCCGTTATGATATACGGAGTGGAGACCCTAACTTTAACAAAAAAATCTGCAAACAAGCTACGCGTTGCACAGCGTGCAATGGAAAGGTCTATGCTGGGTATATCGCTTAGAGACAAAATTCCAAACAAAACCATTCGCCAAAAAACTAGCATAACAGATGTTATTGAAAGGGTATCCACTCTGAAGTAGAACTGGACTGGACATCTAGCCAGAACTAGAGATGGTAGATGGACAAAGAAAATATTGGAGTGGAGACCTAAGGATGACGCATGAATAGAGGACAACCCCCAACAAAGTGGACCGACGATATTAATCGCATCCGAAGGAACTGGATGCAAGTCGCACAAAACCGTGCTAAATGAAGTGGGATACGGGAGGCCTATGTCCATCATTAGACGCTTATGGCTGCATGATAATGATGATGATGATAAATACATTGACATTACGTTCATAAGCAAAACCATCTAAAACCCAACATCATAGCAAACATTAAAAACTAAGTTTATCAAAATGATTAAATTAACACTTGAATAATAATAATACAACAAACAACAACAAAATTTAAACCACTATTAAGTCACTTGCTTAGATCTTTTACTGAGGCATCTGCAACTATTAATACTAGAAGACAAGATAAATGCAAAAGCTGCTAACTTCTAAAAACCTAAAGATTCTTTTACAAGCAACATCAACTTTATTTTTGCTGGCAACCTCAACGCTAAACACCAATATTAAAACATCCAAAAACCTTAGTAAACTATTCTTTCTCTACTGACCTGCAAGTATATGGCCTAAAAAACCAACTTTTTTTAGCACCTTAAATTATTCTCCGGATGTACTTGACATACTAGTTACGTACAAAACAAACTTAACTTTAATCACTTTCAGGTTTTTAACAAAATGATTACCTTATCACTCTCACTCTACTGGCTAAGTTTACTTTACTCACTTTATGTCAGAAAAGATTCAATTGTTCCTCAAATAGTATCGACCAATCTATTAAGAACCTACCACATTATAGTTTGCTTTGAAGCTACCATACTACCATTTATCTGGCCAGATGGCCAAACCTATAATAACTTTCTAATCATACCTAAAAGACCTAATTTAACAAAAAAACTAAACTCGTTTAAAAAAGTAAAAAACAAAGACTCCAACATTATAAAGTCTGTCAAAACATTAAGGGCCACAAATTTAACAATTGGTCTCATCTCCTAAAAAATAAAAACAACACAAACTCTTTTTTTTTGGTAAACTGCTAATGTTATTATGCTATCCAAGCCAACATCATAATTTTTTTTAGTACTCTAGCCCGTAAACATTAAAACTTTGATTTTAGCTTATTTCTGAGCATAAAGTTATAGAGTCGTTTCGCTAAGCAGTAAGCGATGAGCAAAGGTACAATATTATGGTTAAAACAAAACTTCCCGTTATGTTCATTAACATACTTACAAGCTTAACTTTCGTTATTAACTAGTTACTTTATCCTAGCAAGGACGCCACAAAACTTAAAGATATTTTTCCCATTTTATTTTACATATTTATGGCAAGCATACTAGTCTCGTCAAATTAAGTGACGCTAGCCCAATAAGCCGACAACGCAGCACATTGTTAAAAACGGCTCTAAACAACCTTGAAAACTCCGTCATTATATGACAATCTAAACTCAACACGACAAAAAACATTGCAGTTCTATTCTGCTGCCTCAGTGGAGTTTTAACACTAAATAACATCCCCATTCCGTGAGTGAACAACATCAAATATTTTTACTTTACCAAAAATCTACGATATGATTTGTTTTGTTCGTAAACAATTATTTTTAAGTATCCAAATAAATGGAAATATTATTAATCTTTTAGCAGCTTAACATTCAATTAATTCACTCGTATCAACTGGTGCCAGCACTGCTATCGCTCACCGTGTGCATAAATCTATTATTGTAAGAACCATTTTATTATAGTTCTTTCTTTAATCCGGAAAATTTACGTAATCCAGGACTAATCGTTTCCAAGAATTGTTTTGTGAGTAAGAAAGCAAGACGGCTTATAGTTGTGGTTATGGTAAAAACCAGAACTTAATTGACAATTGACTGCATGTGATGCAACTTTTTACAATCTTTTTTGGATATCTGGCCAGTAAAAAGACAAAAAGATGTCCAGCGGTTTTGGAAAAGTAATAATGTTTTAACACGTTGTGCCGCAGTTGACACCGCTACACAATCCTCTTATAGCGATATTACAAGTTTATTTCTTATTTCAATAAATTTTGCAAAAATTACTCTAACTTGATGATTGATTTCTGTTAAATTTGTCAATTTGTTTTTTTTTTTTCTATCATTTTAATTTGGGAATAAACTACTCAAAATCGTCTCGCCGGAAGTTAAACAGATTGTTTGGTCATAATATTTCAATTGTTAAAAACGTTTAAGATTTTTCAAATCGATTAAAATTTCTAGACCAAATTAAGCTATTTTATAAATCTTATAACAAAATTTTGAGTTTTTTAACCGTTTATAGCCGGATTTTGTTTTTTTTTTTTAATAGTGTAATATTTTATGACAGAATTTTGCCGTTTTTGACAATATTTTTAATTATTATGACTAGACTTTGCTATTTTTGACACTCTATGATTAAAATTTTGCACTTTTTTAACAGTTTATAGACAGATAGAGTTTTTTTCCAAATTTTTATACCAAATTTAGCTATCTTTGACCAAATTTTGCATTATTTAACCGTTGTTGGCCGGATTTTGGTTTTTTTTGAAAATATTAAAAAACTTTACAACTAAATTTTGCCGTTTTTGACTTTTTATAAATAGAATGTAGCAGATTTTAACAGTTTATGGTGAATTTTGGTAGATTTTGACAATACTTTTATACTTTATGACCGGATTTTGCAGTTTTTGACATTCTATAAATAGAATTGCACGCTTTTAACAGTTTATAGCCGGATTTTAATGATTCCTGATTTTTGTTTTTAAATTTTGATATCAGTTTTAGCTATTTTTGACAAAATTTTGCATTTTTCAACCGTTTCTGGCCGGAATTTGTTTTTTTTTGAAAATATTTTTTTAATAAATAAAATGTAGCAGTTTTTAACAGTTTATAGTAAATTTTGGTAGTTTTTGACAATATTTTCATACTTCATGACCGGATTTCAATATTTTTGACATTCTATAAATAGAATGTTGCACGTTTTTAATAGTTTATAACCGGATTTTAGTAATTTCTATTTTTTTTTTTTTTTATTTTGAGACCTAATTTAGCTATTTTTGATAAAATTTTGCATTTTTTAACCGTTTTTGGCTCTTTTTTAAAGTTTTGTAAAATTTTATAACAAAATTTTGCCGTTTTTGCCTTTTTATAAATAGAATGTAGCAGTTTTTAACAGTTTATGGTGAATTTTAGTAGTTTTTGACAATATAATTATAATTTATGACTAGATTTTGCTATTGTTGACATTCTATAAATAAAATTTTGCACTTTTTTAACAGTTTATGGCTAGATTTTGATGATTCCTGAATTTTTTTCTAAATTTTTATACCAAATTTAGCCATTTTTGACCAAATTTTGCATTATTTAACCGTTTTTAGCCGGATATTGGTTCTTTTTAAAAATATTAAAATAATGTATAACTAAATTTTGCCGTTTTTGACTTTTTATAAATTGAATGTAGTAGTTTTTAACAGTTTACGGTGAATTTTGGTAGTTTTTAACAATATTTTCATACTTTATGACCGGATTTTGCTGTTTTTGGCATTCTATAAATAGAATTTCACGTTTTTAACAGTTTATAGCCTGATTTTGATGATTCCTGATTTTTGTTTTTGAATTTTTATACCAGTTTTAGATATTTTTGACAAAATTTTGCATTTTTCAACAGTTTCTAGCCTGATTTTGGTTCTTTTTGAAAATATTGTAATATTTTATGACAGAATTTTGCCGTTTTTGACAATATTTGTAATTATTATGACTGGACTTTGCTATTTTTGACACTCTATGAATAAAATTTTGCACTTTTTCAACAGTTTATAGACAGATTTTGATAATTCCAAATTTTTATACCAGTTTTAGCTATTTTTGACCAAATTTTGCATTATTTAACCGTTTTTGGACAGATTTTGGTTCTTTTTGAAATTATTAAAATACTTTATGGCTAAATTTTGCCGTTTTTGACTTTTTATAAATAGAATGTAGCAGTTTTTAACAGTTTATAGTGAATTTTAGTAGTTTTTGACAATATTATTATCATTTATGGCTAGATTTTGCTGTTTTTGACATTCTATGAATAGAATGTTGCACATTTTTAACAATTTATAGCCGGATTTTAGTAATTTCTAATTATTTTTTAACTTTGAAACCCTATTTAGCCATTTTTGACAAAATTTTGCATTTTCCAACCGTTTTTAGCTCTTTTTGAAAAATATGTGATATTTTATGACAAAATTCTGCCGTTTTTGACTTTTTATAAATAGAATGTAGCATTTTAACAGTTTATAGTGAACTTTAATAGTTTTTGACAATATTATTATCACTTATGGCTAGATTTTGCTATTGTTGACATTCTATAAATAAAATTTTGCACTTTTTTAACAGTTACTTATATTGTTACCTTAACTATTATTGTAAAAAAACTTAGTTTTATGTTATATTTGACAGAATTTTAAGGAACAAAATAACTTTTTTTTTGGATTTAAAATTGTTTTTTTTATATTAAACTATGTTTTCAAATATTGTATAAAGAAGATTTCCGTAAATAAATACTATTTTTAGTCAAAAAATTGTTAAAAGTATCTAAGGTTTTAATAACTGCCAATGTTAAAAAAAAAAAACGGTTTTAAATTCTTCAATCTCCAACACATACTTTAAAACTTCTTAGACTTTTAAAAATTGTCCTATACTAGTATTACTATCTGCTACTTAAACTGTTATTAGTAATTGTTACATAAACTATTATTAGTAATCGTTATCTAAACTATTACTTACAATAATTTTTAATGATATATTTGACAGAATTTTAAGACATTTTCATAAAAAGAAAAGTTTTTAATTCTTGTCAAAAAGTGGTTAAAAGTATCTAAGGTTTTCATAATCACTAATGTAAAAGCCTCAAAACCACATGTACTTTTCAGACGTTATCTTAGAGTTGTTAAAGGTTTTTATCTTAATAAAGAGTTATCCAATAAGAAGTTTAATTTTGATTGGAGGCAATTTGGGCAGCTGTCAATTTTGAAGCTATTATCTTTTGATATTTGACAAGTAAAAACTACGCCATAATTAAAAATAGAACGATACACGCTTCAACAATGCATTAAAATGATTAAAGTTTACTCCAAAAATGGTGAAAATTTTTCTAAACTAAAGCACTTTTTGGTCGTCGTAAAGCACCTTCTCGGCCGGCAATAATAAACCTGGTGGAAACATTTTAGCTGTTGGAACAAGATTGTAATGTGACAAATCAAAACCGTGTGCATCGCTCAAGAACACATGAGAATATTGCTGATTTAGCCCAAAGTGTTAAAGAAAACCCAGGTTTATCGATTCCTCGTCGATCTTTAGAATTAGGCAATCCACAAACGACATTACACCGTATTTTGCATAAAGACTTAAGTCTTAAGGCTTTTAAAGTTCAGTTAACACAAGAACTCAAACCGGTCGATCACCATAAACGTCGCTGATTGAGTCCATCAAATGCATAAAAATAATTCAAAATTTCATCAAAAAATCATTTTCAGTAATGAGGCCCATTTTCACCTCGGAGGCTACGTTTATAAGCAGAATTGTCGCATTTGGGGCTCAGAAAACCCAAAAATGATTGTTGAAAAGTCTTTGCATCCTCAACGTGTCACTGTTTGGTGCGGTTTTTGGGCTGGCGGTGCGATTGGACCCTACTTTTTCAACAATAAGGCTGGTACAACTGTTACGGTAAATGGATGGCGCTACCGAGCTATGATTTTTTATGATCGAAATTGAAAGATATTGACGTGGACGACGTTTATTTTCAGCAAGACGGCGCTACGTGAAACTCAAGCAACAAAACAATCGCAATTTTGCAAGAAAAGTTTCCTAACCGTGTTATATCTCAAAGAAGTGATCACAATTAGCACCGAGATCTTGTAATTTAACACCTTTAGACTTTTTTCTTTGGGGCCACGTAAAAGATAAGATCTATGCCAATGCTCCACAATCGATTTAAGACTTTAAAGATGGAATTCGTGAAGTTATCAAAGACATACAGCCGCAAATGTGCGAATTGGTCATGGAAAATTTCATGAAAAGAAAGTGGTACTGCAACCGTAACCGTGGCGGCCATTTGACTGATATCGTTTTCAAATGTTAATGGCATACCTTCCTCTTTACAATGAAATAAACATTTATTGTTTTTTATTAAAAAATACCCGTTTTTTTTTTAAATATCAAAATGAAACCTCTTATTATAAAACCCAATATATAAACAGTCAACATTATTTTCAACAAATTTGTCCTTTCTTGTCAAAACTTTATCAAATTAATTTTCAACTGTTTGAGATATAACTTATACATACAAACTAGCTCACTAATAAATTGTCAATTAATTAGATCGATTTAGTTAATCTAGTCATAATAAGAATCAAATTACATAACATTTTGTTAAATTGTACAACTATATAAGAACATTCAATTAGTATAGGAAACTAAAATACTTCTTAAAACCAATCGCGTTTAGCAATCCCAATACTTTTAAATTCTTTTTGTTAATTGGTTTGCAACCACTGTTCACATAATCCTAGAAAGCTTAAACCTGTTGCACTTGATCCAGTAGGTACCTACGCGTCGACATAGTAGAGTAGAGAGCGGAATAAAAGCAAGCAACAGTTGGATGTTTCGTCGCGAAGGTCAGACGGAATTGATTTTGTGCAAGTCTCCCCCTCATTACAACCGGGTAGACATCCAGGATGTTGACTGAGTCTATTAGAATCGGCCTTTAGCAAACAAACAGAGTGAAATGCAAACATATTCAATTTCAATAAGACTGGAATTAATTATAAAACTTTGAAACAAAATCTTGTCAGTGTAATATTAGGTTAGTGTGGATATAAAATAACAACTTTGGTAATGATGATACAACGGCGTCAACTTAATATGATAAGAATTGGGCCAAGGTTTGTCTTGGCTTAAAACTTGTCTAACTGCTTACTTAACACAATATTATTTTAATTAAATTAAATTATAAAAGTAAAAAAACTTATATATTTCAATTAAATATACTTAGAATTATATTAATTTGAATTTCTCCTCAACTATGTTCTTAATATAATTCCTCAAATACATCTTTGATAATATACAATGTATTCTGAAATTAATAATTAGCTCAGAAATCTTGTAATAGTTTTGAAAATAAAATTTCTAGATAACGAGCCAATTTTACTTTATAACAAATCCGAGGAAAGGGATTTTGTCTGAGTCAACATATTATGTAACTTCGGGGTACGGCTTTAACAATTTAACTATAAATGGTCATTAAAGTTAACATTGGCTCTGATTTGTAGCAATTTAATTAATTAAGTTTTGTAAATAAAATTATTGCTAACATATCAAAAATAAGCTTTTGCGGTTTTTTCTTAAAAATTTTAAAAACTAGAAATATTTGTTAAATAAAACTTTGTAAATACTTTTAGAATGCAAAGGTCTAAATGTAGTTTAAATTTTAAATCATTATTTTGAAAATTGTGCGTTAGAAGTGAATCAATGATTTTATCCAAAATAAAAAAAAAATAAAAAATTTAAAAACAAAATTTTGCAATTTTGCAAATATAATTTTGATTACTACAAATCATTTACTAATGTTTGATCTATTGTGTCCTCAGCAGCGTTATAAGTGAATCAACAATTTTACAGAAAATTAAAAAATTTCAAAATTATTTAAAAATTATTTACAATTTTGCAAATATACTTTTGATTACTACAACTTATTTGTTAATGTCTAAACTATTTATGGGTCAAATTTTGACTCATTATTTTTAAAATTGTGTCTTCAGCAGCGTTATAAGTGAATCAACGGTTTTAAAGAAAATCAAAAAATTTCAAAAAAATATTTACAATTTTGCAAAAAAATTTTTAGTACTACAACTTATTTGTCAATGTCAAAACTATTTATGGTTTAAATTTTGAGTCATTATTTTGAAAACTGTGTCCTCAGCAGCGTTATAAGTGATGCAATAATTTTTAGAAAATTAAAAATTTAGCGTTATAAGTGAATCAAAACTAGTAAGTCCTAGCGCATTGTGATAATAATCTCTCCTACTATAAAATTTAGTAGTTAGACCTACGGAGACGATGCTATTAAATAAAACATTAAAAAAAATAGTTTAGATTCAACTCTCTTTAGTTTAGCGACTCCGAGTGTTTAAATTGCAACTTTTATAGTATTTATTGCTTCAAAACTAAAATTGAAAACTTTATCTAAAGAGAAAATTGTTACATCATAATAGGCATTTTCAAATTCTTCTCTACACGATTCTTGATCAAACAAACCATACTTGACAGAAGAAGCTATAACAAACGTGAACAACAAAGTTTGCCAGCAGAACAACGCATCACTTAGTGCTCATCACCAACAAGTACGCGTGCAATCGACTAAAACTTAACACATGCAATGAGACCGGCAAACAGAACATTTCCTGTAATGTCTTATTAGCACAAAAGACTAGAACCTACCGGAAAACTATTGGTAAAATGCAAAGTAGTCGGGACACAAAAATAACATGAGTAAACTTGTGCGGTAAAACATAAACCACCAAGTAAACAATTGTATTTAGAACTTCTTTCAAAGTCTGCAGTTTAAAGCCCGTGCCGCTAGTTATGAAACATTTAATTTCAGATCAGTTTTGGATACTTTTAAATTTGTACCATTTCTTCAGCTATAGTTCAGAAGACCCAAAACCAGGTGACGTTACTAGTGTAATTTTATAATGATGATTAAACTCCATAATCAGTACTAGCGTGCAAGTACTTTGTTTGTGCTCAAATTGATCCAAGAAAATCAATTCCGGCAGTCACCTAAAGAGGTTTATTTGCCAAATAATAAGCCCAATAAAAAAACTGCTTTTGAAACTTATCAGAGACAACTTCTGCTTTGCCTCGAGCTGAATTCGTGATGTTATTATTTGTTTTTTTGCTTTAATAAAAAGGAATTGTTACGGTCGCTATGTAGTGCTAACAACACATAACACCCCTTTTTTACGATGTAAAAAGAATTTGATTTCAAACTTCAGTTTCGCACCAGCAACCAAAGCAACAAACATCTTAACTCAAACTTTCAGTCAACATCAAGTCCACTACTGCAAAGGTTTCTATTAAAGACACGCTTTATGTGAGTATATCGTAGATAATATAGTACAGCCTGTACGCCTAAGATCTTTCCGCCAAAATCTTTTGACCTAAACTTAACTTAAGAACTATGACAACGTTTTCAGAGAGTCAGTAGCATTTCAGAACAAGGTTCAGTCTAAGCATAGAGATCATAAAAAGCACACCTTCATCAGAAAATACTCGACTTTAGTTGAAATCTGATTTACCAGCAAAGTTAGAATCTATAAAACTTGTGAGCGGCTTATCCTAACCTACACGGGTAAAACTAATGCAGAAACATTTAAATTAAAAGACAAATATAAAAAAATTTACACAATAATATTAGTTAAGAAAATAATAGTTTAAATAACAGGTTAGGTAACAGTTACTAAAACACTTTAATCAGCAATTACTTTTATTAAAAGAGAAAAAAGTTTCACAAATGTCTATTTAATTTAAACTATAATACAAAGCAAATATAAAGAAGTCTTTTTAGTTATTAGAAATTATTTTATTTTATTTGATATACTTTACTTTAAAGAAATCAAACAATTGCAGCAACTCCAATGCTTATTTTTTGTTTTGCGGATCCATGATTAGTGAAAAATGCAGATGAATTTATAATTTGAATAAAAATATTTCAACTTTAGTTAGAACTATTGTAAAATCATCACATTAATAACGTAAATCAAAATAATCAATATAAGAATAAATCTAATTAAATTAACCAGAAACAATACAAACTCACATTGAAATTGAGGTCATTGCACTCCAATACGTGTACCCCGAATTTTCGTAAAATTCCATGCGGTATCCTCCCAGCACTTACACACTATCACAAAATCACTTTAGTCAACACAATTCACACAAAATAAAACCCCGAAACAATTAAAAACTATCACAATTTGATTAATTTATGCACAAAATTGCAAGCCGTTCATCACTGTATGAGATGTCATTAGGTACTAATATTCATACGACATGTTCTAAGATGAGATAAAAATATTAATATTTTCTTTTATAAAACAGTGTATTCATTGTTAAACTGTGAGTTCTTATAGTTTTGTTAATATTCAGACATTTTTGTATTAATTATAGCAATTGAGTATTGCTTTAATTTGTTTGATGCATCATGGTACTACTTTTTGATGCAAATTCTATTAGGAACTGATACCAACCTTGTTTTTTTTTATTAAAATAATTAAATTAAGAATCAAATAAATAAGTAATATTGGATAAAATTATAAAATAAAATATAGTGAAGGAATTAGATATCCTAACAAAATCGGATAACAATTAGACTAATCTTAAAAAATTATTGATTTTTTGATATAAGTATACTAACTACAGGGAAATATCACTACTGGGTACGGCATACAAAATCTACGCTATGATATTAGAGGAAAAGTTAAATGAAGAACTGGGTATGAATGAGACTATTCCAGACGGGCAAGCCGGGTGAAAATATACGCGTTATTCCTGGACCTAATAGTGTAGATAAAGAGAAACTGTATAAGTGTATGAGAAAGAAAGGAATTAGCAAGCACCTGATAAGACGAATAGAAGTAGTGTATAAGGAGATAACAAGTAGGGTGTAAGTTAACGGAAAAATATGTGAAAGATTTTGGTTAACAAAAAGAGTAAGACAGGGCTGTCCACTGAGTTTGCAACTTACATATCAGATGTAGAAGAAAAACTGAGGTTGGCTCAAGCTGAGGGAGTAGTAGTTGATAGAAAAAAAGTGTGGTCCTAGCATATACCGACGACATAGTAATACTGGCAAAAAAAAAGTTTAAAAAATATTTTAGTAAAAAAAATTAGAAATCAATGTAGAAAAAATTATGGTGTTCCGAAAAGTGATAGAAGACAAAAAATAGAGAACTGGAAATAAAAAAAAAGAGCAAGCACATTAAAGAGATGGTTCAAAAATTAAATAATGTAATGAGACAAGTTTGTGAAATAAGTGAAAAAAAAAGTGTATAAGAATAAAAAAACTTATGCTTGATAGTTTAGTTAGGAGTATGATAATGTATGGAACAGAAATATGAAAATGAAAAAAAACAAGAAAAATTAAAAAAAAAAAAAAAAAAAGTTAAAAGTAGAAGCAGGAAAAAGAGCAATGAAGTATAAAGAAAAAATAATACAGAAACACAAATGTATAATCTTACAAGAATACATGAAAAAGAAAATGAAAACAAGAAATAGAAAGCTAAGGAAGATCAGGAAAAATTATTACAACAGAAATGGTGATACTAGTAAAAAAATTGAAATAATGAAAAAATCTAAGATCGAAACATAGCACAAAATTATGGAAAAAAAATACGAGTGAAAAAGTCTAAGTACAACGCAAACTATAAACATATTATAGAAAATGAACGGCCAATATACCTAGAGAATGATAGATATAGTAAAGATGATAAAAAATGAATGCAAGATTCAGATGTGGTAATAAAGAGCAAGTGACAAGTTTTTGAATGGAAAAGGATTTGAAAATGTGCAGAATGTGCGGGGAGAGACTAAGAAAACTATAAAGCATATGTTGAAAAAGTGTAACATAATGAGAAAAATACAGATAGAAAAAATTTAAATAATGAAAAGAAACGGAACAGATATAGAATAGATGAGGGCAGTTAAAAACAAAAAAAAAGTAGGCAAACAAAGAAATAACTTAAATACTATAAATACTAAATAAATTTTATAAATAGACAAATAAAAAAAATTAACTAAAAAGCAAAATCTTTTATATAAACTATTATATATAATTATATAATTTCTAAACAAATTTCATGCTTGAAATGAGTTTTCTAAGCAATTTTTTTGTTGTTAATATCTTTTCCTTTCATAAAGTTATCATATTTTTTAAAGTAAATTTCATTTAAAAGCTATGATTTTATGCTAGAAATAAGTTTTTGCTCAGTTTTTAAACTATTAATGTATTTTTGCGGAATTTCAAAGTAAATTTTATGCGCAATTTTTATCCAATTTTAAGTTCAACTTTATAGTTTTATAAGTAAATCTTTTGCCATAACTGCATTTATTATGATAATTTTATTAAATTTTATGTAATAAACGTTTGTAGCAACTTTTATGCTTTAAAAAAGTTTTGTGCGCTATTTTTAATGTTTGATTACGTAACTTTAAGGATTTCAAAGTGAATTTTGTGCTACAAAAAGTTTTTTTGAGTCATATTTATTAAGTTTTAGGTAATGAACGTGATTTTTAAACATATTTTAAGCGCGTTTCTTACGTTATAAACGTCTTTTTGAGCTATGTTTATGCTACAAATGAGTTTTTTTGTCAATTTTGATATATTTTATTCTAAATTTTAAGCAAATTCATGTAGTAAATTCAACTTTGGAATAATTTTATGTCAAAAATAAATTTTCTGCGCGTTTGTCGTGCAGCAAATAGGTTTTCTACGTGGTAAAAGTCATTTTGGTACAAATTTTGTGCTAAAAACAAGTTTTTTGTGCGTTATTGTAAATACATTAATTTAAATAAATTTTATGTAGTAAACAAGATTTTTAAGCAAATTTTATGTTTAAAATCATTATTTTGTAAATTTTGATAAACCTCAACAAATAAAAAAATTGTTTGTGACATTATTGATATACTTTAATTAATAAACGTGAATTTCAAACAAAATATATAATAAAATAGCTAAAACACTACGGTCGATAGCCGTTTGTACAAAACAATTTTGTTGCATTTTATGTATTATACTTATTCAAAATTACTTGTGCAATTGGTAAACAATTTTAGAGAAATATTTTTTTTTTTTTTATTTCAAAAATAAGTTTTCTGTGTCAATTTTGATATATTTTGTGTAGTAAACAAAATTTCCAAGCAAATTTTATGCTTAAAGTAAGTAAGTTTGATTTTCTCATGCAGTAACTAAGTTTTTTGCGTACATTTTAATAAACCTTAAAACTTTGTGTGTCATATTTGATATATTTTATTTAATAAACGTAAATTTCGTGCAAAATGTATAATAAAAATCATTTCTAGGCGTTTTTCATGTTGCAAATAGATTTTTTGTGTAATTTTTAAGCAAATTCTATGCTCAAAATAAATTTTCTGCCCGTTTTTCGTACTGTACATAGGTTTAAAGTGTTAAATAGGTCAAATTTTATGTGGCAAACGTTAATTAAGAAAAAAAATAATGCTTAAAACAAGTTTATTGCGCGTTTTTATACTGTAAATAAATTGTATACATTAGTTTAAATAAATTTTATGTGATAAACATAATTTTTTTTACGTTATAAATGTTTTTTGCGTTATTTTTGGCTAAAAATCGTTTTTTTTTTTTTAATTAATTTTTGAATGTTGTAAATAGGTTTTGCGCATAAAAATTTCATGTGGTAAAAATGATGTAAAAGCAAATTTTACCTTAACAATAAGTTTTCCGTGTCAACATTGATATAATATATGTAGTAAGGAAAATTTTCAATCAAATTTTATGTCAAAAATAAGTTCTTTTATGCTAAAGTTAAATTTATTGCTCGTTTTACATTCTGTAAATGAGTTTTTTTCGTAAATTTTGATAAATCTCAAACAAATCTAAAAAGTAACGTATTTTCAGAGCAAATTTTATGTTTAAAATAAGTTTTGTATGTCATCTTTGATATATTTTATATAATAAACGTAAATTTCGAGAAAAAAGTATGATAAAAATCAGTTTTTTACACGTTTTTCATGCTGCAAATAGGTTTTTTCTGTAAATTTTGAGCAAGTTTATATAAAATTGATTTTAAAACAATTTTTCTCCTAATAGGGGACATTGCGTCAACACCCTCGACACATTAGTAAACATAAATTGTTTAATAGTTACTGTAATTTTTAATAAATTGTCTCTTCCACCAGTGATATGCTAGGCACACTGATGATGGGTGCGTATCTTGGAACACGAGTGTATGTGTCTTTTACTAAATTAAGATGCAATTTACATAAAATACATCATTTATTAATTGTAAATGATAAATTTGTGTCGGTCATCTGATTCAAATGAAACGCGCCAGAAATGCCGTTGCCTGTCCGTGTAAGGATTTAACCACAGAACGATTTAACTGTATTACAATGTCCTTCACACACAAACAGTTTAACGTTTCTCCTAACGTTAAAAAAATTTACGTTTAGCATAAAATCTGCTTGAAAATCACGATTACTACATAAAATAAACCAAAACTTATACTAAAAGTTTTTGTTATAAACAAATTTTTTCCCCCCTTAATGCGTCAACACCCTCAAAAAAAGATTTGGAATGAACCAACCAATCTTTAAGAATTATATTATTATAATTATATTTAAGATTAAAAATATAAAATTAGAAATAACTAAATATTTTTTTTATAAACAAATTAAAAAAAAACTAAAAAGCAAAACTGTGACTATACTTGCATGTCTAATTATGATTTTGCGTGGTAAACACAATTTTCAATTAAACATAATACTAGAAATAAGTTTTCTTTGTAATTTTTAAGTAATTTAAGTAATATTTATGCTATAAATAAGTTTTTTGCGTATTTTTTAAATTTTAAACGAGATTTCTAATCAAATTTTAAGCTCAATATGAGTTCTTTAAGCAATTTTTTTGTTAATATCTTAATATCTTTTCTGTAAAAAAATATTATATTTTTATAATGAATATTATATTATAATAGATTTTCTGAGCAACTTTTATGCTAAAAATATTTCATTTGTGCAATATTATGGATTTATAAGCAAATCTTATGCATAAAATGCATTTTTTGCGCTAATTTTGTTTTATTTTTAAGCAATATTATGTAGTAAATGTAATTTTAGAACAAATTTTATGCTAAAAATAAGTTTTCTGCGCGTTTTTTGTGTTTCAAATAAGTTTTCTGCGTAGCATTTGTCAAATTTTATGGTGTAAACGTAATTTTAGGACAAACTTTGTAATAAAAACAAGCGTTTTTATGCTGTAAATGGGTATATTTCAAGTAGCAAACGTGATTTCCAAACAAATTTGATTTTAAAAATAAGTTTTTTGTGTCAATTTTGATAAATTTTGTGTAGTAAATAAAATTTCCAAGCAAACTTTATGCTTAAAATAATTTTTGTTGGCTTTTCATGCTGTAAATAAAATTTTTGCGCAAATTTTAATAAATCTTAACAAATCTAAAACGTAATTTCAGAGCAAATATTATGCTTAAAATTATATTTTTTGTGTCATATTTAAAATTTAAATATTAAACTTAAATTTTAAGCAAATTGTATGTTTTTTAAAATTCTCTAGGCTTTTTTATGCTGAAAACAAATTTGTTTGCCAATTTTGAGCAAATTCATGTAGAAAATGTAATTTTGGAACTAATTTCATACCATTTTTTTTGCGCGTCTTATGCGTTAAAAATTTGTCAAATTTTAAGTAGTAAAATGTGATTTTAGAAGAAGTTTTATGTTGTAATAAGGTTTAATGCATTAATTTAAATTAAATCTATGTGGTAAACAAACTAAAAGTAAATTATATGTTTAAACGTAGTTTTTTGTGTTAATTTTGATATGTTTCATGTAGCAAAAATAATTTCCAAATAAATTTTAGTCTAAAAATAAATTTTCTGTGTCAATTTTGATATATTTTATATAATAAACATGAAATATGAAAATATTTTTTTTACTTGTTTTTCATGCTCAAAATAATTTTTTACGTAAATTTTCTAAAAAATCTAAAAAATAGTGTAATTTCAAAGCACACTTTATTCTTAAAATAAGTTTTTTGTGTCGTATTTGATATATTTTCTTTAATAAACTTGAATTTCGAGCAAAATGTATAATAAAATTCAGCTTTCTATGCTTTTTTCATGTTGTAAATAAGATTATTGTGTTAATTTTGAACAAATTCAAGTAAAAAAAGTAATTTTTTGCAATAAATAAGTTTAAATTTTGATAAACTTCAACAAATCTTTAGTAACGTAATTTCAGATCAAATTTTATGCTTAAATCAAGATTTTGTATCATATTTGATATATTTTATTTAATAAACGTGAATTTCAAGCAAAATGTGATGATAAAAATGAGTTTTTTGTAGCATTTTTAAACAAATTCATTTAGTAAATGTAATTTTTGAACAAATTTTATGCTAAAAATTAGTTTTCTACGCGGTTTTCTGCGTTGAATTTGTCAAATTTTAAGTTGTAAACGTAATTTTAGAATAAATTTGGTGCTAAAAACAAGGTTTTTGTGCGTTTTTATACTGATTTATGCATTAATTTAAATCTATTTTATGTAAAAAACAATTTTAGAGCAAATTTTACAAATAAAAGTATTTTTATTTGCGTCAATTTTGATATTTTTTGTATAGTAAACAAAATGTCTAAGCAAATTTTATTCTTAAAATATGTTTTTTGTTGGTTCATGCTGTAAATAAGTTGCTTGCATAAATTTTGATAAATCTCAACAAATCTAAAACGTGATGTAATTTCAGAGCAAATTTCATGCTTTTAAAATAAGGTTTTTGTATCATATTTGGTTGATTTTATTAAAAATACGTAAATTTCAAGCAAAATGTATAATAAAAATAAGTTTTCATGCGATTTTTATGCTGCAAATAGATTTTCTGCAATAAATTTGCTAAATTTTGTGTGGTAAACGTGATTTTAAAACAAGTTTTGTGCTAAAAACAAAAATATTATGCTGTAAATAGGTTTTATGCATTAATTTAGATAAATTGTATGTGGTAAACGGAAACTAAAAAAAATAAATTAAAACAAACTTTTAATGTGGTTCGGAAGTCACGTTTTAAGCTGTTGGTCCCATCAAACCACTTTAAACAAGTCGTAGACTTACTGTGGCGATGTAAAATAGCCGTAAAAAGCATAAAGCATAAAAGCATAATGTCAATTTTGATTTGTTCTATGTAGTAATCGTGAATTCCGAGCAAATTTTATGCTAAACGTAAGTTTTCTGCGCTTTTTTATAAAGTAAATAGGTTCTCTGCGCCAATTTTTATAAATTTCATGTAGTAAACGTGTTTTTAGAATTAATTTTATATTTAAATTAATTTTATTGTTATAACTTTGATACATTTTGTTTACGATTTTTATGTGTTAAATGCGTTTTTGATATATTTTATGTAGTAAACGTGATTTCTAAGCAATTTTTTTGCCAAAAATAAATTTTCAGCGTAATTTTAGATAAATATTATGTGATAAACATGATATTAAAACAAATTTATGCTAAAAATATATTTTTTGTGCAATTTTATGATTTTATAAGCAAATCTTATGCAATAATATCATTTTCTACGCTAATTAATTAATAAAAAAGTTTTATGCACTTTTATTAAAGGTTTTTTTATGTAATATTTAAAATTTCAAAGTCAATTTTGTGCTACAAAACGTTTTTTTGGTAGTAAACGTAATTTTGAAACAAAGGTTTTTTGCGTAAATTTTGATAAACACCAACAAACCTAAAAAGAAAGGTAATTTCAGAGCAAATTTTATGATAAAAATAAGTGTTTTGTCTCATATTTGATATATTTTATGCAGTAAACGTAATTTTCTAACAAATTTCATTCTAAAAATAAGTTTTCTGTATCAATTTTGATCTATTTTGTATAGTCAACAAAATTTCTGCTAGCTTTTTTCTCAACAAATTTGAACCGTAACGTAATTTTAGAACAAATTTTATGATTAAAATAAATTTTTTTGTATCGTATTTAATGTATTTTATTTAATAAACGTGAATTTCAACCAAAATGTATGCTAAAAATTAGTTTTATAGGCGTGTTTTATGCTGCAAATAAGATTTTTGTTTCAATTTTAAGCAAATTTCTGTAGTAAATATAATTTTGGATCAAAATTTATGTCAAAAATTAACTTTTTGCGGTTTTTTGTACTGAAAATAATTTTTTCTGCGTTATTTTGTCATATTTTATGTGATTTTAAAACAAATTTGATGCTAAAATCAAGTTTTTTGAGAGTTTTTATGCTGTAAATGGGGTTTATGCATTAATTTAAATCAATATATGTAGTAAACAAGATTTCCAAGCAAATTTTATGCTTAAAATAAGTCTTTTACTGCATTTTTATGCTGTAAATAAATTTTTTGCGTAAATTTTAAAAAACCTGAACAAATCTAAAACGTAACTTAATTTCAAAGCAAACTTTATGCTTAAAATACGTTTTGTGTGTCATTTTTAAGCAAAATCTTGTGTTAAATGTGATTTTTGGATCAAAATTTATGCTAAAAATAAGTTTTCTGCGTGTTTTTCGTGCTGCAAATACATTTTCTGCGTCAAATTTGTCAAACTTTAAATGATGAACGTAAATTTCAAAAACCTATTGTACGCATTTTTATGCTGTAAATGGGTTTTATGCATTAATTTAAATCAATTTTTAAAAAAGTATATTTTTGTATTAATTTTGATATATAATAATATACAAATTTTATTAAAAAAATAAGTATTTTGCTTGTTTTTCATGCAGTAAATAGGTTTTTTGCGTAAATTTTAATAAACCTCAACAAATCTAAATAATAACGTAATTTTAGAGCATAAATTATGCTTAAAATAAGTTAATTGCGTCATATTTGATATAATTTAATTAAAAAACCTAAAATTCAAGCTAAAGTATAAAAAAATAAGTTTTTTAGGCGTTTTCATGCTGCAAATAGGTTTTTTTGTAATTTTTTTAGCAAATTTATATAGTAAACGTAATTTTAAAACAAATTTTATGCTAGAAACAAATTTTTACGCGTTTTTATGATGTAAATAAATTTTATGTAGTAAACGTTACTTTTGGCTACTAATCGGTTTTTTGAAATAATTTTTATAAAGTTTGATAAATTCCATGTAATAAACGAGATTTTGGAGCAAATTTAATGCTAAAATTAATTTTGTTGCATGCTTATTATTCTGTAAATAAGTTTCTTGCGTAAATTTTATTTGTGTCATACTTAATGAATTTTTATTGATATAAGTAAATTTCAAGCAAAATGTAGGCTAAAATCGGTTTTCTATGCGTTTTTCATGCTGAAAGTAGGTTTTTCTGTCAATTTTGTATCAAAATGTAGTTTTGGAAAAAAAATTATGGTAAAAACCAATTTTATGCGCGTTTTTCGTGTTGCAAATAGGTTTTCTGCGTTAAATTTGTCAAATTTCATGTAGTTTTAGTAATTTTGGAGCAAATTTTATGCTAAAATTAAATTTATTTGTGTCATACTTGATAAATTTTTATTGATAAACGTAAATTTCAAGCAAAATGTAGGTTAAAAATTAGTTTTCTAAGCGTTTTTCATGCTGCAAGTAAGATTTTCTGTCAATTTTGAGCAAATTTATAAAAAAATGTATTTTTAGAAGAAATAAAAACTAGTTTTATGCGTGTTTTTCGTGTTGCTAATAAGTTTTTTGCGTTAAACTTATCAAATTTTAAGTAGTAAACGTAATTTTAGAACAAATTCTGTGCTAAAAACAAGGTTTTTGCGCGTTTTTATGCTATAAATAGGTTTTGTGCATTAATATAGATAAATTGTATTTGGTAAACGTAAATTTAGAACATATTTTTAGTTTAAAACAAATTTTAAGTGTTAATTTATATAGTAATACGATTACTTTATTTACAAGCAAATTTTATGCTAACGTAAGTTTTCTGCGCGTTTTTATGATCTAAATTAAGTTTTCTACGCCAATTTTTATAAATTTTAAGTAGTAAACGTGTTTTTAGAGTTAATGTTAAGTTTAAATAAAGTTTATTGTCATAACTTTGGTAAATTTTATGTAGTTAACGTAATTGCCAAACAAATTTTATACAAAAATCAATTTTCGTTAATTTGCGTTAAATGAGTTTCTTGTGTCAATCTTGATCATTTTTAAATAATAAATATGATTTAAAATTAATAAATAATGCATTTTATGTAAATTGCCTTTTCATTCAGTAAAAGACGCATAGATTCGTGTTTCAGAGAATGCACCCATCATCAGTGTGTCTAGCATCTCACTGCTCAAAGAGACAATTTACATAAAATTACAGTAAACAGCTAAACAACAAGTTTTTAATGCGTTTTTAGGCTGTAAATGCATTAATTTATAAAACAAATATGTGGTAAACGTGATTTTAGAACAAATTTTCAGTTTAAAACTAATCTTTATTATTAATTTTAATTTATTTTATGTAGTAATTGTAATTTTAAACACAAATTTTATGCTAAACGTTTTTTATAATATAAATAGGTTTTCTTTGGCAATTTTTATAAATTTTATGTAAAAAACGTGATTTTAGAGTAAATTTAATGTTAAAAATTAATTTGTTGTATCAATTTTCTTAGGTTTTCTATAGTACAAGTAATTTTTGAGCAAATTTTATGCCAAAAGTAAGTTTTTCTTGCAGCAAATAAGCTTTCTGCGTCAATTTTATAAATTTCATGTGGCAAAAGTAATTTTAAACTAAAAACAATTTTTTAAAATAAATTGTCTGTGGTAATTTAAATAAATTTTATGTAGTAACCGTGAATTTAAAACAAATTTTTAACTTGAAACAAACTTTTAGTATCAATTTTGATTTACTTTATGTAATAATTGTAATTTCCAAGCAGATTTGATGTTAATCGTAAGTTTTTATAATGTTTTTACGTAACTTTTGAGCAAATTTTATGCAAAAGTAAAAGTTTTGCGCGTATTTCATGCTGTAAATGGGTTCTTTGCTTTAATTTTGGTAAATGCCATGTGGTAAACATAATTTTAGATCAAATTTTATTTCTAGAACAAAATGTAATGTAATTTTTGATACATTTTAAGTAGTAAACGTGAATTATGAGCAAATTATATAATGCAAATAAGTTTACTAAGAATTTTTCAAACTCTAAACAGGTTTTATGCGTCAATTTCATCCATTTCCATATGATCAACGTAGATTTAGATTTAATTTTATGCTAAAAATAAGTTTTTTTCGCGCTTTTTATGCTGAAAACAAGTTTTCTGCGTCAATTTCAACTAATTTTATGTAATTTTAAAGCAAAAATAGACGGTCCTACTACCAAAACACAATGAAAAAGCTTAAACAGTAAAAAGTAAAACAGAATTAGACAAGAAAAAGGAGTTTACTATAAAAAAGCTCAAAACATTCGGCAAAAAAATAAAAAATAAGAAAGCTTCTAGGTTAGACAACATTTCGGCGGAAAAACAAAGATTAATTTTTAAACCCATTTAAAACTGCAGAAATCGTATTAAACAAATAATTTAATAACGTCTTTCTTAAATTAATACATATTTTATAATAATTCAGAAACTGCAGAAAATAACGAAATATAACTTTTGAGTGGATTTCCGTGTAATTCATTCATTTTATATTCAAATTAAACTTCAGAATTCAAAATTTAATTAACGGCATCAATTCTTAGTACTTATATACTTGTTATTCATCAAATATAAAATTGATGTTTTTCATTATTTAAAAATGAATCCTTTTAAAAGGAAATTCCACTTTAAAATGCTTTGATTTATTCATTTAAATTGAAAATATATATAATATTTTATTTATTAATTCTATAAAATCTTATTATATTTATCTAAAATTCAGTAAATTAATTGTTACAAAGTTGATTGATTGACTAACTGACAATGGTAATTGAGAAAAAGCTACCAACTTATAAATAAAAATGCTTTAGTAAAATTCTACAATAAAATAAAAACTAACATTTTCAATAAGAAGCAAATAAATAAAATCTATTTCGACCCTATCAACTTTTTTGCTCTCGTCCTCTATTGAAATCATTAATAATAAATTTATTAGTACATCACCAAAAAATGTTGCTTCTAAATATTATAATATTGCAACTTTTCAGCAACATGAATCAATAAACAATTTAAATTTATTTGGCGAGACATTCAGTTACTTTTATAGTAAAGCCAATATTATCAAATTTCTCACGTGGATGCAATGGAAACATACAACGAGCCGTCTGTCGCCCACGCTACCTCGGTGAAAAGCGTGGGCGAGCTGTTATTATTCAATGTGGTGCGCCTGTAACGAGACTTCAATATGCGAGTATTCGTTGAAATAGACATTCAGGCACAGTTTGCAATCGAATGTAAACATAACAGAACAAAACAATGCAATTTGTTTTGATGTTCGGTTTAATTAAATTGAATTATTTAATTAGTTACTTTAATAGTAATAAACAATTTGAATTAAACTAACAAAAACATTTTGTATTATGCAACAATTATAGAAGATTATTAAAATTAGTTTAGATTGTTAGCATAAAGATAGAAAAAGAAGTTTATTAAAGTAAGCACACAAGGTTTGTAAAACTGATATATTATTTATTTCATAATGAATTAATTATGTTTCTCCTTATTGATATAATACTAATATTACATTAAAATTGTTTATATTTCAAGCAATGTGCCAATTAAATTTTACATCAATCAATACAAACTTAATAATTAATCTGGAAAAACAAAAGGTACGATTTTATTTACAATGGAAATATTATTTTTTCTTAATAAAAACTTACTCATGTTAACTAATCCTTAAGCATTATTAAATCCACACAGAACATGCCACTTTGCACTTTCAACAACCACTACACTGTTGAACTGCAGGCTCCATCCAGGATCAGAGTATGACCTGGAATGAGTTCAATACTCCCACTCACGTTGCTACACGTGCTAATAATTCATAAATAATTGATATTACAATTTTTTTTAAATTTTTTATATATTTATTTAAATTATAGTAATTATATTGATTGAGTGTTGCTAAGAGGTAAGAATTTAATTTAAATTATATTTATAAAGGATTTACACTTCATAAACGACTTGCAAAACAATACGTTTTGTTCTTATTGTTAGCAGTAATTGCTTCATTTTTATGAATTCAGTTTTTGCATAATATTCACATTTTTATAAATAAGATATTGTACATGGGCAATTCCATTTCAAAGGAGCAGAGCGTGGGGGGTGCATCAAGAAATTTGCTTTAGTATTTTTTTTTCGTTTCTATAACTTATTAGTAGTCTTTTGATCGGTTCATAAGAGTATATTTTAAAATATATCATAATTTTTTTGTAATACTTTTAGAAACTTCGTTTGTTTGATAGGCAAATTTCTGCAATATAATGTTTTTGTTAGCATTGTTTATAATATTCAATGTACTATATACATAGTCTCAAAATAATGTTTTCAATTAATTCATATTTTTTTTAAAACTTTGTATCGCCTTAGAATTAATAAATGTTTTGTTAACTTATGGGCTGAATTATTTTCAGTTTTTTATTAAGATAAAATAAATACACAAAATGAATTAAGTACAAAAACCAAAATAAAATGTATTTTAATTACATTGAAATAAATGTAATTAACGTGGCAGCATTGTTGCGTTACTTTCTGTTAAACTACAAAGTGCGGCAGAAAAACTTGATGATTTGAATTGGGCGCCAATGAGCGAGACGTGATCAAAAACAGATATGGAGGGTCTCATTCAAAAAAGAAGGTCTTGAAGTTTTGTTACCGCTTAAGCCAGTTGTCGCCATGCGTTGGACAAAAAAGAAACTTGCGTTCGCCTACTTTTCCAATAGCCGTTCGGTGATCGCCATCCGTGCCTTGCAAACTTTGTTCAATATTCATTTCACGGGTCCCGTTCCTAGCCGTCAATCAATCGTTTCCTGAGTGGACCCATTCAGAAAAAGTGGCAGTGTGGCAAAAAAGGGCCTAGAGATCAACGGATTTCCAGAACCCCTAAAAACGTCGTGTTTACAATGACAAACCACGGACCCTGCAACACCTGAAAGACTACATTTGCCAAACCAATGCTAACATTCCCGTCAATATGCTCAAAAGAGTGGAAGAAAACTTCAAAAAGTGGGTGGATCAGTGTATTGCTAATGAGAGCCGCCATTTGTCCGATGTCATTTTTAAAACCAAAATTCAGGATGTGCACAATACAATAAAAAAAGAATTAAATCAATATATGGAGTACTTTTTCTTTTATTAACCTTTCAAATCAGCAAGTTTCCCTGCCGCACCCTGTATTTGCTAGATGGGTTGCACTCGAAACAATTCCCTTCATTGAAACACCTTGTGATATACGACCATTTTCGTTTTTTGTCAAGTGCAAGAACAAATAAAGCGGATGGTTTGCCGTTACATAGTTACATAGTTTTAGTTGGTTCATATTTTCAAGCATGATGATTACCAAGCCAACCTTTAATTCTAAATTGTGCAGTGGCAAGCCAGGCAGATTCAATAAATTTAAAAATAAAATTCAGTTGAATAGTTGATTGCCTTGTCGTTGTGTTACACAGTCAATAGATTTGAAGAAATGCAGCAAACCAACAATTTGATTTTAATTTGTAAAGTTTAAATGATCCACATCTTTGTTCTTTGCCGCAAAAATTGCTCGTTCACTCAACCAATTGTAATTTTTGTGGTTAGCAATGGTGTTTGAGAACACTTTGTTGGTGAGCTCGTCCTTCGTTAAGACAGAATTGCAAAAACAAAATCAATTACGGCCATTACCAATAATCAGCAATTGATTTGCAACATTTTTGGGAGATAGATCTTTTAGCAATGCAACTCGCATGTTTGTTGTCAGCTGAACTTACATAGCGCCACAGAGTCAATGATTTAAAGCAAATAGTCGATCTTGGAATGATTGGTAGTGTTTAGCAAAAATTTCTAAACCAATTCCAAAACATCTTAAGTCATTGTACAGATCTTTCATAGTTCGATTGAGTGTTTCCAAAGCGCATTTGTGCGCCATTGTGCATTTATCTTAGATGATGTATTTACTTACTATCAAAAACTAAGTGTTTTGCGATGTCGTTTAAAGGTTTAACAAATTTTCAACACTAAATGAGCTTGGCATATTTCAAGCAGCATGGCCGCTATCCCAGAAGAAGCAACTACTACAGCAATTTTGAATCTCGCACAAACATTAGCTAAAATCTATGAGATGAGGAATATATTTACAGTTCCACTGGGCTTGTTGAGAAAAAAATTACTATTTCCATCATCAATTGCTTTCATTAACATATCGTATACTTCTTTCTGTTGGGGGTTCTACGTTCAAAGGTTCAAACGTTCGAATGTACGACTCGTTCAAACTGATTGGTTCAATGCATATAGATCGTATTCACGTTTACGTTCCAATTCTCGATTAAAATCGTCAATCATTCCACGATATGGCGTTGACATTCCTATCTTGATTAACAAGCCACACATAAAGTAACTCAGATCTTCAATCAAAAGCAAAACTTGATTGTGTCCAATGTGCGACCAATATTATCAGTAGAACGCACATCTGGATGATCAGAAACCAGACGTTGAAATTTCTTTGATGAAGCGTTCCAAGTATAATAACGTGGCAGCAACGTTTGTGCAAACGGATCGCTTTGGCAAACCAAAAACAAAACTGGTCAGTGTTGTCGCTGAAGGAGTTTCAACACGTTGATCAACATTTGATGCGTTGAAAAAACTTGTTGACCATTCTCCAGGCGCACCGACAAATGTACGTTTATGAATGGGGAATAAGAATATACGCCAAATTGCCTAATTGCAGCTCAAATATTAACCAATTTAATAGTGCATTGGTACTTATAATAATCATGTACATTAGTACCAATTTGCATAAAATTTTAATGCATAATTGCGAGTTATAGCTTTTTAGTTATAAGGTCAATTAGTTTGAGGTTATGTCAAATTGAGCCTATTGATTCTGATCTATTTTACTCAGTTGGTCTTTATGTTAATAAGATACATTGGTAGTAAATTGCATAATTTTCCAATGTATAGTTAGCAAGTTATAGCTATTTTAATTATTAGGTTAGTATTTAGATTGAGTTAGGTCAAGTCAAAAATTATATCAAATTGAGCTTATTGATTTTAATCATTTTTATACAATTAGTACTGATGATCCTGACATATACTGGTACCAAATTGCATAATAATCCAATGTATGGTTAACGAGTTATCGAGGTTTTAGTTAGGAAGTTAGTATTTAGGTTAAATTAGATTAAATCAATTGGTTTCAAGATATGTCAAATTGAACCTTTCAATTTTAATCAATTTTATAAAATTTGTACTTTTGTTAATCAAATACTTTAGTTTCAAATTGCATAATATTCATAATAGTTAACAAGTTATAACTGATTTAGTTGCCAGGTTAATGGTTAAGTTTAGTTAAATCAATTCAAATAGTTTGAGGTTATGCCAAATTGAGCTTATCAATTTTGTACTGATAATGATGAGATATATTATTACTAAATTGTGTTAGTTTTTAATGGACAGTTAAGGAGTTATTATTGTTAGTAATGTTTTGAGGGTCTGCAAATATTTTGTCTGCTTTCAGTTTTTGTGCATATTTACAAAAACTGAAAAAATATTTCAAAAAAAATAAAATGGCCGCCATTTACACTGTATTGCACCTAGAGATCTAAAGTTTTATAAATTGTCATACTTTGGTACTCCAAACATGTGTACTAAATTTGAGCAAAATCAGAGTTGTCGATGTAAGGACGTTTGTCTAACTAAAGTGAAATTGCCATTAACTAAATTTTTTTTTTCAAATTTGATTAGTTTTACTTTGTAGGCTAATTAAAGCCTAATTGAACATAATTAAGTTTATTAAATAAGGTTTTCTACTGAATCAAGTATGTTGTTTACAAAGTTTTAATAAAATTTGGAAAAACCTCAAGATTGCTAATTTATTTCAATTTTCTTAACCAAGTCATTTTTTTTTCTAATTTTGTTGGTCTTACTTTAAAAGTTATTTTATATATGATTTCCTAATGAAATCAAGTAAGCTAATTACAAATTTTTAATATAACTCAAGGTTGCTGACTTATCTCAGTTTCCTTAATCAAATCAATTTTTCAAACTTTTTCAGTCTCACTTTAAAGGCTAACTAATGACATATTAGTTTTTTTTTTAATGTTTTTTAATGAAATCAAGTATGCTGATTTCAAATTTACAAACAAGATTTGGAACAAAATTAAGGTTGCTGACTTATTTCAATTTCCGTAACATGGTCATTTTTTTTTTTTTTAATTTTGTTAGCTTCACTTTGAAAACTAACTAAGGCCAAGTTGGACAAAATTAGGCTCTTTAAACAAGGTTTCTTAATAGAATCAAGTATGCTAATTGCAAATTTACAAACAAAATTTAGAAAATGATTAATGTTGCTGATTTATCACAATTTTATTGACATAATCATTTTTTTTTCAAATTTTGTTAACCTCACTTTAAAAACTAACTTAGGCCAAGTTGGACAAAATTATAAATTTTCAACAAGATTTCTTAATGAAATCAAGTATGCTAATTGCAACTTTGCAAACAAAATTTAGAAAATAATTAAGGTTGCTAACTTATTACAATTTTAATAACATAATCAATTTTATCAAATTTTGTAAACCTCACTTTGAAGACTAACTAAGGCCAAGTTGAACAAAATTATGTTGTTTAAACAAAGTTTCTTAATGAAGTCAAGTATGTTAATGGCAAATTTACAAACAAAATTTAGAAAATAATTAAGGCTGCTGACTTATCACAATTTTATTAACATTAACAACTTTTTTCAAATTTTGTTAGCTTCAATTTGAAGACTAACTAAGGTCAAATTGGACAAAATTAGGTTCTTTAAACAACTTAACTTATTTTTCTTAACACAACACTTTGAAGGCTAACTAGTCAACTTAAACCTAAGTATAAGTGTATTATACCTCTGGACAATTTATGAAACTTTGTGATATACTTTAAATAATCCCATTAAAAAATCAAATTTATGAAAAAAATATCCTAAACTAAAAACATCCATAAACGCGTTTTGAGGTAGAGGACATTGCATCCTTTCAAATTAGACAACTTTCAGAAAAATTTTACCCACAGCTTAACAACCTGTATACTTAGGTGTATTTGTACTGTCTAAAGACTATCTAGATATCAATTTTTGCGTTTTTAATGGTTTTTTTTTTTGTATTTTTAGCAAAAACTATGCATTTTGTCCAAAAATTATCTGTATTAAAAGTTGCAGAATAAAATTTTCAATCGAAATAGGTTATTTAAATTTTCCTATAATTTTCCAATTTTAAAATATATATTTTATTTTTTTGCACTTAAAGCCAAAACTATGCATTTTAGTAGAAAATTACATGAGATCAAAGTAGAGTAGAGTGAAAAAAATTCAATTAATATTGGCTGTTTGAATTTTCCGATAGTGAGAGCATTTTCCGCTAAAGAATGTTGCAAATTGTGACTTTTTGCTGATTTTTTGGATTTCCAACCAAATCTATGCATTTTCTGGAAAAATTGTAAGAACCAAAGTTTTTGAGCAAAAAATTTCCGATCGATTGGAAATAGACCCTGCATTGCCCGCCAGAGCTAAAATTGTGCGCTAGGTAAAAATAGTCTTCAGACAATCCACACAATGTTATAAAATCTGTTCTTAAGTGTCACAAAATGTTTCTCAAATGTTGAAAAATGTCATAAAACGTTTTCTCAAAAGCATAAAACGTTCCAAAGTATCACAGAAAACTCTTATGTGTTATACATTGTTTTCAAAATGTTCATGAATATTATAAAATGTTCTTTAGTGACACAAAATGTTTCCAAGTAGTACAAAATCAAATATTCTAAAAATATTTCCTAATGTCATGCAATGTTCCCATGTCTTATAAAATGTTCTCAAAGTGTTCACAAGTGTCATACAATGTTCCCAAGTACCACAAAATGTTCCAAAGTGCCATACAGTGTTCTATAGATTTACTAAATATTTTCAAAATGTTTCTAAATCAGAAAATGTTTGCAAGTGGCACACTTTGTTAAACTAAAGTGTGATACAATGTGTCATTTAATTTTTTCAAATTCTTTATAAGTGCCACAAAACGTTCTAAAAGTCATACGATAATCTTAAGCTTCACAAAATGTTCTCAAATATCATAAAATGTTCCCAAATAGTTCTTGAATATCACAAAATGTTCTCATGTGTCATACAATGTCAATAAGTGTCACAAAATGTTGTACTGCAAACTATATTTTAATTCCCCACTTTTAATTAACTAGATTTTAACACAACTTGACGCCAGAAGCAATATCTCAGGAACCAATTATTAAAAATATATCAAATTTTCCCAAAATTAAGTACTAATATAATACTAAAAATGTTATTAATTTGGTTAAAATCAATAAACTCAATTTGTTTGTAGAAAGTTGCAAACTATTTTTTTTTTTTTATTTTGCAATTTTATTTAATTGGATCTTAATACTGATTGGCGCCAGAAGCTATATCTTAAAAACCAAAAATTGGAAATTTTCTAAACACTATCAAAAGTAAAAATCAATATAGTACTTTGATTTATTTGTAGGAAAGTTGCAACCTGTTCACTTTAATGATTTGATATTGATACTGCATGACGTTAAAAGTAATATCTCAAAAAGCAATCATTGGAAATATATCATACTTTCTCAAAAGTAAGTACTAATGTTTGATACATGCAAGTTAAATAGCATCGTAGTCAACAATAATATGATCAATGCTTTTTTTGCATTGTCAAGTTCTTACTTTGGTTTACATTCTTAGTATACAGTGTATCAAGGGCCAAAAATAGGCTTTAGCATCCAGCCGCTTCTAGCAGCACAAACAAGCAAAGCAAGTGAGGACTGCTAAAATCTTTTGGCACGAGTTACACTCAATATTTTTTTGCCTGTCCAAATTAAAAACATTATTTTTAATGTTTATTATAATTTCTTACTAGTGTCAGATTTTAAGGTATGACGTCAACATATAAAATTGTAATTTACAGCCAATCAAATACCGCAAATAGCCAAAAAGGTCAATAAGCATATGCGAGCCAAAAAAGATGCTTTCGGTAGAGACAAACAAAAAAAACTTTTTGGGTTGTTGTCACAATAGCTTATTTTGAACGGAAGCACTTACGGTGCGTTGTCTTACTAGCACAAAAACATTCAATAGTGAGTGTGCTGACTTGAATTTAACCACTATAGCACGCATTTCCTGTCTGGTAGAAAGATTATTACGACCAAAAATTACTAAGTAAGCGCTCTTAAAGTTACGACAACAAACTCACAGAGAATTATTTTCAGATGTTGCTTGTTTGTAAACTTTACTAAAATTAAAATGTAAGCCTTAACATGAAAGATCAAAAAAAAGTTTAAAGATGCGTTTCGTATTTAAATCCAAAATTTTTATGAACATAAAAACACGCTAATAGTTTGGGTAGGAATGGTACATCCACCCATCCAAATTTTAGTTATTAAGAAATTAGATTACAATCTTCTCTTGTGACAAAATAACTTCTGGCGACCACACAAAAAACATAAATTTAATTCCTTGATGACAAACTCCAAAGCATAAAAACAAGCCAATAATTTAGGATAGAGTGTCCCACCCTCCCAAGTGTTAGTTATCAAAAAGTTAGGATCACGACCTTCTCTGGTGACAAAATGACTTTTGACGTCTGTACAAAAAAAAGAAAATTAATTCCTTGATATGAAACACTTAAGTGGATGGGTGGGATACACCAGAGCATAAAAACAAGCCAATAGTTTAAAATGGAATGTTTCACCCTCCCACCCAAATGTTAGTCATCGAGAGGTTAGAATCACAACGTTTTCTTGTGGCAAAATGACTTCTGACGTCTGCACAGTAGAATAAAAATTTTAATTCCTTTATAACAAACACTAAGATGGATGGGTGGAACATTCCAGAACATGAGAACGAGCCAATAGTTTGAAATGGAGTGTCCCACCCACCCACCAAAGTGTTACTTATCAAGAAATTAGATCATGACCTTCTCTTGTAACAAAATGACTTTTGACGTCCGCACAAAAAACATAAATTTAATTCCTTGATGACAAACACTTGGGTGGGTGGATAGAACAATTGGAACTTCTGGTATTGAGCTATGTTGGTACCGAATTGTATCAAATTTCGATGGACCGTTTGAAAATTATAATTTTTGAATTAATTCATTCAAGCTCTTTCGTTAAATACACAAACTCAATTGAGTTGTAATTATGTCAAATTGAGCCTATAGATTTTGATTAAATTTGCACAGTTGGTACTTATGATGTTGAGCTATGTTGGTACCAAATTGTATCAATTTCCAATAAACCGTTTGAGAGTTATAGTTTTTGAATTAATTCATTAAGATTCTTCGTTAAAGACACAAACTCAAGTGAGTTGTAATTATGTCAAATTGAGCCTATGGATTTTGAATAAATTTGCACAATTGGTACTTCTAGTATAAAGCTATGTTGGTACCAAAGTGTATCAATTTCCGATGGACCGTTTGAAAGTTTTAATTTTTGAATTAATTCATTCAAGCTCTTTCGTTAAACACGCATACTCAATTGAGTTCTCTTTATGTCAAATTGAACGTATGGATTTTGATTAAATTTGCACAGTTGGTACTTATGATGTTGAGCTAAGTCGGTACCAAATTGTATCAATTTCCAATAAACCGTTTGAGAGTTATAATTTTTGAATAAATTCATTAAGATTCTTCGTTAAAGACACAAACTCAATTGAGTTGTAATTATGTCAAATTGGGCGTATGGATTTTGATTAAATTTTCATAATTTGTACTTATGATATTAAGCTGTATCAAATTGTATCAATTTCTAATAAACCGTTTGAAAGTTATAATTTTTGAATTAATTCCTTAAGCTTCTTTGTTAAACAAACAAATTCAATTGAGTTGTAATTACGTCAAACTGAGCGTATGGATTTTGATTAAATTTGCACAGTTGGTACTTATAGTATTGAGCTATGTTGGTACCAAATTGTATCAATTTTCGATAAACCGTTTGAAAGTTATAATTTTTGAATTAATTTATTCAAGTTCTTTCGTTAAACACGCAAACTCAATTAAGTTCTCTTTATGTCAAATTGAACGTATGGATTTTGATTAAATTTGCACAGTTGGTATTAATGATGTTGAACTATATTGGTACCAAATTGTATCAATTTCCAATGAACCGTTTGAGAGTTATAATTTTTGAATTAATTCATTAAGATTCTTTGTTAAAGACACAAACTCAATTGAGTTGTAATTATGTCAAATTGAGCGTATGGATTTTGATTAAATTTTCATAATTTGTACTTATGATATTAAGCTGTATCAAATTGTATTAATTTCCAATAAACCGTTTGAAAGTTATAATTTTTGAATTAATTCTTTAAGCTTCTTCGTTAAACACACAAACTCAATTGAGTTGTAATTATGTCAAATTGAGCCTATGGATTTTGATTAAATTTGCACAATTGGTACTTCTAGTATGAAGCTATGATGGTATTAAATTGTATCAGTTTCCAATTAACCGTTTGAAAGTTATAATTTTTGAATTAATTAAATAAGCTTCTTCGTTTAACACACAAACTCAATTGAGTTCACTTTATGTCAAATTGAACGTATGGATTTTGATTAAATTTGCACAGATTTTACTTATGATGTTGAGCTATGTTGATACCAAATTGTATCAATTTCCAATTAACCGTTCGAAAGTTATATTTTTTGAATAAATTCCTTAAGCTTCTTTGTTAAACATACAAACTCAATTGAGTTGTAATTACGTTAAACTGAGCGTATGGATTTTGTTAATTTTGCACAGTTGGTACTTATAGTTTTGAGCTATGTTGGTACCAAATTGTATCAATTTTCAATAAACGGTTTGAGAGTTATAATTTTTGAATTAATTCATTAAGATTCTTTGTTAAAGACACAAACTCAATTGAGTTGTAATTATGTCAAATTGAGCGAATGGATTTTGATTAAATTTGCACAATTGGTACTTTTAGTATGAAGCTATGTTGGTACCAAAGTGTATCAATTTCCGATGGACTGTTTGAAAGTTATAATTTTTGAATTAATTCATTCAAGCTCTTTCATTAAACACGCAAACTCAATTGAGTTCTCTTTATCTCAAATTGAACGTATGGATTTTGATTAAATTTGCACAGTTGGTACTTATGATGTTGAGCTATGTTGGTACCAAATTGTATCAATTTCCAATTAACCGTTTGACAGTTATAATTTTTGAATTAATTCATTAAGATTCTTTGTTAAAGACACAAACTCAATTGAGTTGTAATTATGTCAAATTGAGCGTATGGATTTTGATTAAATTTGCACAATTGGTACTTCTGGTATTGAGCTGTGTTGGTACCAAATTATTTGTAACCAATAGTTTGGAATGGACAGTCCCACCCAGCCACCCAAGTGTTAGTTATCAAGAAGTTAGAACACAACCTTCTTTTGTGACAAAATGATTTCTGACGTCCGCACAGAAGAAAAAAAATTAATTTCTCAATAACAAACAATTGGGTGGAGTATAAAATGGAGTTTTAATTTTTTCTAAAAGCTTTGTTAAACGTTTGAACAACTTGAAAAGCTATGTTATAAAGCTTTACAAACTACTCTTTTTGTTTAAAAAAAAATATGATGTCAAAATAGCTGTGCAACACATAAAAACTGTCTGATACTATTAAGACCTTGTAAATTTTAAAAATTGTGTTTTATATTTGGTAGTTTACTGGGCAATTGAATGTCTAAAAGTATGTTAAAGTTAATCAAACATAGTCTTGAGTAATTTTTTATACCAATTTTTAGAGCAACAATACTTTTTTAATATTTTCTTTTGTGAAACCACTAAGTGAACTACACTTAATTCCTTATAATTACCGTAGTAGAACATAATATCTTACAATCGACTCCGTCAATTGGGTCAATTCTGTAAAACAAACTTGTCTCCTTGCAAAACTATGCAGAGCAAACTTCATCAACCAGATCATATTCAACCTACTTTAACAAATAACTAACACAAAGTAACAATATAACTATCCAAACCATTTTCAACTTTCTTCATAAAAACTGTCAAAAACAATTCCACCAATCAAATTTAAAAATTCCAAATTGTAAAAAAACAATTTACATATCAATAATTTATTTAATCAATTTATATTCAGATATAACAATTTGAATGACGCATTTAAAATAACCAAACATGCGGAATAATATTGTATAGTTTATTATAGATTTCAAACATCTATATATAAATCTTCAGAACTGATTGTCATATCATCATAAGCAGTGACAGCGAATTAAGTTGCCACGTGCTACCAAAACGTGTCGTTGATATTACTCTTACATTTTATCGATTGTGAAATGTATACATTGTCTACATATTTATAAAACTTTACTAAAGAAGCTTTTGTTAGCATAAATGTAACGTAGCGTATTATAACATTTCAATAAACAATTTGGTTCAAATGATCAAAGAATCTTATTAAAAATTAATGATGTAATATATAGTTTTGTAAATGCAATTGTATTTTAAATTTGTTTCAGAAGAGCAGTGGCAAACAACGCTATATTATAACCTTCTCAGCGCTGCTGTCATTCTGGTAATGGCTTTGGTTATTTTCGCAGCAATGAGCTACCAATGTGCTGCAACCTGGCGCTGGATTAAGGATAAAACGTGCAGAGATTATTCCGAAACTGATTCCACTATGACAAAGCAGGCAGCAATCAGGATCAGCCACTCTCTTCCAGATTTGCAAACAGAGCCTCTTAAACAGGAATTCGTACAAGAACACAAGGAAAATAATAAAAAGGTAAATGTTAGCAAGAAATATTTTATTATATAATTTATTCACTTATTATTAATTCATTTCAACAAGAAATGCTTTGAATTGATCGGGGAAAGTTGTAATTAAATTTACTTTTGTAAGCATTCATCTTTCAAGTTTAAGCTCTTATTGTGTTTTATGTTTGGTGAGTAATGTATAATGTTTTTTTGTAAATGGAAAAAAAGGTGAGATATTTGGATTGATTTTATATTTTTCTGTTTTTAAAATTAAGTCAATCATGAAATTTGTAATAAAATTGCTTAAAAAACTACTTAATAACAAAATAAAACCCATTAAAGATTTTAACGTGACTTGAAATATTTATCAAAACTTTAACAAAATATGAATTAATTTATATATTGATTCCATATTCCAGTCAGCATCCAATGCAGTCTAGTCGCTGCTTTACACCATCAATTAATAATAAAATTGATTTACACACGTAAGCAATGTCCATTTAATTACATATAGTTGTGGTGCAAATAGGCTTCTCTACATGCTAGATTAGAGCCGTAATGAAACGTTATTGAAGCGGATTGAACTCGGCTTTTCAAGCGTGATATAATATATTCGCTTGTTTAGTCGCATATTTTTTTGTGGCGTATGTAAATATCGATTTGATACAAAAAAAAATGTTTACTGTCGAAAGTATATGAGACGTAAAATTTAGTAGGCTCTCTTTTTTGATACGCATTAGCATAAAAAGTGCAAGTTATATTGATGGTTTTGAGGGTTTAGTATAGTTTTATATTGTAATTATTTAGAGAATAAATCAACATAAAATGTCTGGTTGAGTGTTATTAATGTATTTAAGTAAGGATAAAATAAAATAATAAAAAATTCAGAGACTTCAATTGATTTAATTTAACTTTAATCATATATCCCTTAATTTTTGTAATCATATTTTGCACTTCTTGCCTGTTAATAACTAAATTTTGTAGTTATATAACAATATATTTATACTTTTTGTACTAAAGTGCCTACATAACCGTCAAAAAGTTTGTTAACAAGAAATTTCAAGTTTCTTTTTTTCGCAAGCGTTAGAAACAAACACACCACAGATGTCACCACCACACATCTACATTATAACAAAAAAAAATTATAAGAATCCTGATGATGACTAAAAAAATTTTAGTCAAAACTAGTTGAAAATAAAGAACTAAAAATCATACAAGTATATATTATTACTTTCCCAACATAATACCTTTAATGTTTTATAGCTAGATTTTGTTGTTTTTAAGATTTCATAAAAATGTATACAATTTTTATGATTTATAACAAATTGGTTAAAATTTTTAAGTTAGAGTAAGCTATTTTTGATATTTTAAAAATAAAATTTTAACTGTTTTTGGCCAAATTTTGCTTTTTTTATATTTTATTTTTTTGTAACTTTTTTTTGATTTTTTATATATAGAATGTTGCATTTTTTAACAGTTTATTGTATATTTTAATACTTTTTAATTAGGTTTTTTTACTTCATAGCTGGATTTTCATTTTTGACATTCCAAGAATAGAATTTTGCACTTATTGACAGTTAATGACCGGATTTTAAAACTTTCTGACAGTATTTTGATATTTCTTAGTTAGAATTTGCAATTTTTGGAATTTTATAATATTTACACCCTTTTTTAGCAACTTATGGCAACAATTTTTTGATGTTTTATGGCTAAATATTGCTATTGTTAACATTTTAAAAATATTATTTTGTACGTTTTAACTATTTGCCGGATTTGATCTTAATTATCCGGATTTAGCTGTTTTTTGATGTTTTATGATCAAATTTTGCACTTTTTAACAGTTAATAACTTAATTTTGTTGTTTTTTAACAATATTTTTATACTTTTTAGCCGGATTTTACTACTTTTGACATTCCATAAAAAAAATTTGCACATCTCAACCATTTTTGATGTTTTCTGACAATATTTTAATATTTGAATACCGGTATTTTGTTTTTTTTTTTTTTATAAAATGTTAAAATTTTATAATTGGATTTTGCTATGCTTTAACATTTATTAAAACACAGTTTATGCCAGAATTTAATAATATCTTTGATGTTTTAACATTTTATAAACAATATTTTAACCATTTTTGGCCAGATTTTGTTTTTTTTCTAATATTTTATGAATTTTGTCATTTTTGACTTTTTATAAATAGAATGTTGCAGTTGTTAACAGTTTGCTGTAAATTTTAATACTTTTTGACAACATTGTTATACTTTATGGCTAGATTTTGCTATTTTTGACGTCTTATAAATAAAATTTTGGACTTTTTGACACTTTATGACCGGATTTTGATTCTTGCTATTGTTAGCAAGATTCAAAATGTCAAAAATAGCAATTTTGACCACAAAACCATCAAAATATTGTTGGAAGCTGATAAAAAATGTTGTAAATATTATAAAAAATTTAAAATGGCAGAATCTGACTATGAAATATCAAAATATTTTCAGAATACACCAAAACTTAGACACACATAAACTGTAAAAAAAATATAAAATTGTAGCAATAAAAATCCAAAATAGTAAAATCCGATCATAAAATGTTAAAATTTTTTTAAGAAGAACAAAATTTTGGCAAAAACGGGTAAATACTGCAACATTCTATTCATAAAATGTTAAAAATATTAAAATTTGGTTTTAAAATTCTAAACTATTATAGAAATTTTTTCCATAAACTCTTAAAAAATGTAATTTTTTTCATAAAATAACAAAATCCAGCGTTAAAATATAAAAAATATTATTAGAAAAAACCAAAATTTGACGTAAATTGTTAAAAGTTTTAATCAATTGTAAGAAAGCATTTAAATACTATGACCTTATTTATCTGTCAAAAAATGTCAAACTGTATTTACAAAACATCAAAAATAGCAAAATCTGCTTTTAAAGTTTTGAAATAGACATCAAAAAGGCTCTATAAGTCTACTATTTTTTTTTTTTAAGTTCTTTAAGAGTTATAAATACTCTTTATAATCTTATCGGCTGCTTCATTTTTTTTTTTCATTATTTTAGCAAGTACTTTATGCTTTTATAGAAAATTTTACACTTTCTAAACTTTACATTTTGATTATTCGTAATTTTTGCTTTATTATAGTTTTATCATATAAATATACACACTTTTTTAACAGCTTATAGCAACAATTTGGTACTTTCCAATGCTATTTTTGACATTTTATGAATATTATTATGGACTATTTTTTGCCGGATTATGATTCTATCTAAAAATATTTTAATGTTTTATGAGCGGATTTAGCTGTTTTTTGATATTTTATGATAGAATTTTGCATTTTTCAAAAATTATTAACTAAATTTTGTTGCTTTTTAACAATATTTTTTTGCTAATTTTTACTATTTTTGACATTCCATAAAAAAAATTTTGCATTTTTCAACAATTTTTGATGTTTACTGACAATATTTTAATATTTTAATGCTGAATTCGTTTTTTTCAATAATAAGTTGAAATTTTATAATTTCATTAAAAAATCTTTGATATTTTATAGCTAGATTTTGAGCTAGAATTTGATTATTTATAGCCAAAATTTGCTGTTTTTAACATTTTATAAATATTATTTTGAGCTTTTTAACTATTTTTTGCCAAATTTTGATTCTATCTGAAAATTCTTTAATATTTTATGACCGGATTTAGCTAATATTTGATATTTTATGATAATTTTACACTTTTTAACAGATAATAACTAAATTTTGTTACTTTAATAAAAAAAAATTAATTTTTGTTAAATTTTACTATTTTTGACATTCCATAAAAAGAATTTTGCATTTTCAACCATTTTTTATGTTTTCTGACAATATTTTAATATTTCAATGCCAGTTTTGGTTTTTATAATTAATATTTTAACTGCTTTTGGTCAAATTATGTTTTTATTTAATATTTTGCTATTTTTTACTTTTTATAAATAAACTATTGTAGTTTTTAACAGTTTGTGGTAAATTTTAGTACTCTTTGACAACAGTTTTATAAATTTTGCTGTATTTTGCTCTTTTGGATTTTCAAAATATCTTTTACACTTTTTTAACAGCTATTGCCAAAATTTGGTGGTTTCTAACAATATTTTCATGTTTTACAGTTAAAAATTGCTATTTTTGACATTTTATGAATATTATTTTGGGCTTTTTTACTATTTTTTGCCGGTTTTTAATCTATCTAAAAATATTTTAAACTTTTATGTTCGGATTAAGCTGTTTTTTTTTTACAATTTTTGACATTCCATAAAAAGATTTGGCGGATTTTGTTACTTAACAATATTTTCATGTTTTAAAGCACCAAGAAAGTTACATACCTAAATATTACAAACTAAAGTTTTTTGGTAAAATGTTAAAGTTTATTAAAAATCTTGTAAAATTTTAGATCTTTCATAATTTTTGAATTGATATTTTTAAAGTCAATTTTGGCTTTAAAATTGCTCTAAGTAGTCTTAAAGCGTTGCAAAAAAACCTTGAAAGCTATTCATTAAGACTACTCAAAGTCTTTTTTAAAGTCTTCTAAAAGTCATCAGTAGTTCTGGATACTTTTAAAGCTTTATTTAACCTCAGCAAAACTATTTAAATTAGTCATGCAATTTCTTACGTCTTCCAAAATTGCAAAAATAAGTTAACAGTCTTTAATACTTAAACAAATAATTTTTCTAAAAATTGTTAAAAAACCTTTACCGGTCTTAAAGTATTCAAACAGTAATAATTAACATTTTTCTTGTTTTTGCAGTGTATTTTAAAACTACTTAGAATTTATTCAAATTTTTAAAAGTTTTCTAAGAGCTATCATAGGCTTCAAAAGCATTTGAGATTTTTTAAACTTAAAAAAAAAAAAATTCAAAGCTTTGCAAATTTTTTTAAAATACAATCAATTGTTTTAAGATTTTTAGGAAGCCATTAAAATACTTTAAAATGTTTTTAACCTTAAAAACATTGCAAAAACCTTAAAAGTTCCTCTAATTATTAAAAAAAATAATTAAAAGTCATCAGTATTTTTGCAAGATTTCAAAGGTTTATTTGGTCCTTGCAACTTTATTCAAACCAGTTAGATTTTTTCTTACTTAATCCAAAACTGCAAAAACTGGTCAACATTTAAGTAATTCTTAAAAATTATTTAAAATTTCTTTAAAAAAATTTAACAAATCAAAAATCAACTATAAAAGCAAAATCTTTTATCATTCTTGCAATGTACTTTAAGACAACAACAAAATTTTCTAAAAGCCATCAATAGCCTCTAAAGATACTATAGTAATTTCTTTTAGTTTTCAAAGTCAAAGTTTTTTATGTCTAAAAACTGTAGACCAATTAAAAATCTTTCATACTTTTCTTTAGAAAATTGCAAAGTTTTCTGAAGCTTTATAATTTTTTTGATTTTATTTTTTAAAGCCACCTATAAACTTTCAGGTAAAGGCTAAATTACAAAATAAATACTATTTAATCACAATTATTGTGGAACAAACCCCGCAAATTAAAAAAAATATATTCAATGTTTTCTTTATTTATTTTATAAAACTCTTTTATATTTATTGTTATTAAACTTATATTGTTTCATATGTTTATTATTATTTTTATTAATTAATATATTATTTTACAACTTGTTTTGTTATCTTATTTTCAAGTTTATAATATATTAAATTTTTTGATAGATTTATAAATAAATTAAATTTTTGTTTCTCCCGCATTCCCTGATATCCGTTTTTTTTAAATCCTTTGAAGCTTGATACATATAAGATAGAGGTTATATTTGTTTTACACATTTTGGATAAAAATATATTTTTGGAAGACTTCGAAATTAAAAATACATATTAAAAATCAAAATTATGAAGTTAAAAATAAACAATTAATGCTATACGATTCACCTTTAATGGATATTTTAATAAAATGAAAAATAAATATAATTTCAAAATTCAAAATAATTATTAGAATGTTGGTATCTTTTTATAAACATCCGGTAATAAACTGTTAAAAATGTAAAATTCTATTCATAGTATATAAAAAATTGCAAATCTGGCAATAAAATATAAAAATATTGTTGGAAAGTGCCAAAATCTGGTCAAAAATTAATAAAAAGTGTAAAATTCTATTTATAAAATATCAAAAATAGTATCATTTGGGCATTAAAATTCAAATATTGTCAGAACGCATCAAAATCCAGTCATAAACTTTTAGAAAATGCATTTATAAATTGTCAAAAATAGCAAAATCCGGCATCAAAGCATCAAAATATTGTTAAAAAGCACTAAAATGCGGCCATAAACTGTTGAAACGTGTAAAATTGTTTATAAAATATTAAGAAACTGCAAAATGCTGCAATAAAATATCAAAATTATGTTAAAATAAGCAAAAATCCGGCCATAAACTGTTGAAAAATGTAAAATTTTATTTATAAAATTCAAACTAACTACTTGCAGTCATAAAACATAAAAATATTTTCAGATAAAATCAAAATTCGGTAACCACGGTACAAAATTTGTTTAACAAAATGCTAGAAATAATAAAATTAGACCATAAAATATCAACATATTATTGAAAACATCCCAAATCAGGCCATAATCTGTTAAAAAATGCATTAATAAATTGTCAAAAATAACAAATTCCAGCCTTGAAACATCAAAATATTGTCAGAAAAAAAACAAAACTGCCATAAACTGTTAAAGAATGTGATATTTTTGATAAAATCCAAAAAAATAACAAAATTTGGCTATAAAATATCAAAATGTTGTTAGAAATAGCAACATTTTTGTAAAAACCAAAAATTGCAAAATTTGCCTATGAAATATTAAAATATCAATTTGTGGTGCAAACAAGATGGAGCTACAACTACTTTGCACCACCAATTATTATCTAACTTGTGATTAAAAGCACATCAATTATTTGAATTTATACTTCACTATCAAGCAATGCCGTACTACCAAGAAGCACCGATGATGATTTGTAAAAACCAAAACAATTGTCTGTGTTTGATTGCCCGCTTTGGAGTTAGATTGGTTTGGGTAACTAATTTTAAACCTTTGTTTTTCATTAAATTATTAAAATATTGTTAAAAATAACCAAATCCAGCCACAATCTGTCAAAAGATGAAAAATTCTATTTATAGAATGTGAAAAGCAAAAGTCTGGCCATAAAATCTAAAAATTTTGTAAAAAAGCACCAAATTGTTAAATAATATATTTATATAAAGCAAAAAATGACTAATTCCGATCGTATATATACCATAAAGTTTTGAACAGTTGTCAGAAAGCACTTAAATGCGGTTATAAACTGTCAAAAAGTGCCAAATTTTATTTACAACTTTTCAATATTTAGCAAAATTTGTTTCAAAAATTCAAAATAGACGTAGAGAAAGTCCTCTTTATAAGTCCACTCAAAATATTTTTACTATTTTTAAAAAGAACAAAATTTCGACCAAAAACTGTTAAAAACTGTTGTGTTCATAAAACCTTAGAAAAAGCAAAACAAGTCAGAAAGTCCGACTATAAACTTTTTAAAAGTGTAAAAAAAATAGCAAAATTCTTTGAAGTATAAAAAATATTGTCAGAAACAACCAAAATTTGCCATAAACTGTTGAAAAATGCAAAATCCGGCCTTAAAGTTTTAAACAATTGTCAGAAAGCACTTAAATGCGGTTATAAACTGTCAAAAAATACCAAATTTTATTTACAAAATTTTAAAAATTAGCAAATTTTTTTCCCAAGTTTCAAAATAGACGTAGAAAAATTCCCTGTTCACTGAAAGTCTTTTAAAAAGTTTCAAAATAAATCTTATTGGTTGCTTCAAAGTTTTTCCATTATTTTAACACGTACTTTATGGTTTCATAAAAAATTCTCCATGATTAGAAAATTTAAAGTCTAGAAAGACTTTAAATTTTCTAATCATAAAATTACGGTTAAAGTATGTTATTAAATGCATTTTTTTTTTAAATATGCTAAACTGTTACCCAAAGTATTAAGTAAACAATTACTGCTAACAGCTGAGTCTTTTATCTAACTAGAAACTGTTATTAAAGCAGTAACTTTTACTATTACTTATAACTGTTATCTTAGATTTTACCTGTGTGTGCTAATATAACATATTTTATTCATTTTCGTCTTAGCTGTTGTATGTAACTGTTACTTAAAATTGTTAATCTAGCTACCACTAGTAACTGTTATTCTAGCTGTTACCTGTAACTGTTATCTTAACAATTATTTATAACTGTTATATATAACACTTATCTTAACTGTTATATGTAATTGTTATCAAGATCATTGGAAAACTACTAAAAATAATAAAAAACGTCATAAAAAAATTATAAATATTGATTAACAAAAAATGAAAAACATTGAAAACTAATAAATATCAGTTCTTAGTTCTCAAAAAATAAATAAAAACGCTATTCAAGTCAAGCCGGTCTAAATACGTAACATTAACAGTCTACCTGATCTTTTATAATGTAATACGTTCAAAAAACAATTGAAAAGCAACAAAACAAAAAAATCAAAATTATGCATTTAAGAACTGTTAGAAACGCTAAAAATGCTAAAAATAAAAAGAAAAAACCAAAGAGAACAAACATAGCAAAGTCATTTAATTTATAAGTTCTTTCCAAAAAAAATCAGAAAATCTCTTAGATCATACACAGTTATAGATACGCCTTTTGTCAACGTGGTAAAGCCAACATGATCAGGTCAGCTGTTGACAAAAACGCGTACGTAGCAAAATTATACATTTTTACGCATTTAATGGAAAATGCCAATAAATCTTTTACTTAGTATATATTTTATTGTGTTCATTATTGTATACCAAAAAGTGTAAAATATAACTTTACTCATAATTCATATGTCCACAATGAACTAACGCATGACGTTGTGGGCATAGAACGTTGTTATGTTGGCTTCACTATGTGACAAGCTAATTTTTTTTTTAAATAATAGACAGTTCTAGCTTAAACTAATTTAGAAACTGTTAGATGACAAATGATTAAAGATTCCGAGACAAAAGATAAAATAAAATCTAAATAAAAACAAAAAAAATAAAAAAAATATGTTAAAAGAACGTAAAATTAAATAAAAAAATTATGATGAATTTCTTATGCTTTAAAGCAACAAATTTTTGTTATTAATTCATTAAATTGATTAAGTATCAGTCAAAGGAATCAAAAATATCCATTATAATAAAAAAATTATTAAAATCAAAAAAACATAATTTGTTCCTATTTTTCCAACCTAACTTTGTAGATAGATTTAATTTTGGATTACTACATTTAATTTACTGTCTTATTCTATTATCAAACAAAATCCTTTCATCAAAAGTTGTAAGAATTAAACGCAAATACTCTTAGTTTCTTGCGACACATCTAAAGAAAGTTAGAATTAAGTTTGCAATAATCTTGTTAGTAATTCATTTTCAACATTTGTTTACTAATATTTTTTTCTCCTTATAAATCTCAATATTGAAAAAGTTGTTATGATCCCATTTCCCCATCTGGATGTATCATTTGTTTTGGATTAATTGACAATAATCGGCTTTTATCAAACCACTCAACTTATAAAAGAATCAATACAATTTTAATTAATTTCAATAAGAGATTAATAACATTACATTGCGGTGAATTAATTCAGTTTCACGTTTCACATAATACCTGATAAATCTGTATGCTCTGCGCTTAAATTTATATTCAAGGTTTGTTGAAATATAATCATACTAACTTGAACAGTTGAGATTAGTGAAAAGCTTCCAACTTTTAGTATGAATTGTAAATATTGATCATTTCTATTCATGAAACTTGCAGTTTAATATTATTTATTAATATTTTTTTGCAAATGTTTCAGATTAAATATCATTTCAACTTTTTTCCCTTTGTAAAATTAATTATCCTTTGTTCTGAAGAGATCAAAGTTAAGAAAATTACAACTAAAACGTTCTTAGTCAATGCTTTGTGAGCAGGATTTTCTATCTACCGTAAATTAAGAATAAAAATACGAGTTTTGTTGCTGACGTGTGTATTAAGATAGAAACTGTAGTTTACTGCAAAGTATATTAAATAAAAATTCTTCATGATAATAAAAGTACATTCAACCTTTTAATTAACGTTTTGTTTAATTTCCTGTGTAAAATGTGGCCACCGATAAATGAAATTAAATTTGAGTTGGAACAATAGCAAACATTTCCAATTGGACATTACATGTGTCGTTGCGGAAGTGCCGTTTCCACGCCAAAAATTTAATTAAATCCAGCAAGACCGACCAAAATGTTGTCTACACAAAACAAATAATATATACAAACCCTTAAAAATTTTAATGATCAATATTTGAAAATAATAACTCTATTGTATATCAGAATAAAAATAAATAAAGATTTTCCAAATCTCGGTTATCTTATAAATATAATGGAAAACATATTTACGAATATATGGAAAATTGAAGATAATTCAATTTCCAACAAGATTTATATAGAAATGATTTCAATTTAATATACTTCCTTCCTTCCGTTGGCAACAAACAAAATTTCCTGAAATATCCACCAAATTTCAATTACTCGTCTACGTTGCATATTAATAAAATTTCATATTCTGGATGCACAAATTGTAATAAATCGCTGTATATCATTCTTAATAAAGCTCGGAAAATATTTTTTAATACAATGCCGAGAAAACTTCATTCAAATTGAAATGAATATAAAGCGCTAAATATTTCAATATTAATTTATAATTTTTTTTTTATAGGTTCTCCGACAAACAACTTTGCCGATAGTACCTACACGTCATCAGACTTTCCAGAGACAACTGTCGCATCGCTTGGAAATGCCTACCACTATTCAATTCAGTATATGCAGTTTGGAACACAAAAGCGAATCAAGCCTGGTAGGGCTTATTAAGGTAAATTGCTGACAATTCAATGATGTTAATTAATTTATGCGGTCTCGACAAGGGTTTCATAACTGTGTAATAATAATGTGATGAACCTTCAATCTATATGTTACCAATGATGCCACTCAAGGAGTCAAATGAATAATTAAATTAATTATAATATAATTAAAGAATTAAATGGAATTTAGGTCAAACAAATTAATTATTATAAAGTTAATATTTAATTTTGTTTTAAACATAAATATAGAGGATAATTATCTTTACTATCTATATTAATAATGAAATAAAACTAAGTTTTTATCATAATTTATAATATATATTTTTAAAATGCATATTAAATTTGCATATCCAATTAACTAAATACTTATTCCATCTGCTTCATACTCATCTCATGATGTAATAAAATATTTTTATTTATTTTATGTAGATTGCTTTTCCACATACATTAGTGTTTCAAGGTATGCACCCATCATCAGTATGCCTAGCATCTATTTGATCGTTTTTTTTTTTCTAATAGGAAGCATTGCGTTAACCTTTGAAATATAATCTACTTGAAGGACATTTAAAAAATGCGCAACCTAATTACAAAAAAAAGTACAAATTTTTTGAATAAATCCAAAAATATTGCACTTTAAATGTGATATTGTGAACTATTGTTGCGATCGGTAAACAAATATTATCATTAAAAGTTAAAAATAATCTCAAAATATGAATAATGTAAATTTATGTAGTTGTGTAGGTTAATTTAAACTCAGTACAATTTTATTGCGTATAATGAAAAAAATTGTTGGTAAATCGCACTTTTGATGCAAATGACGTGAATTATTGTGTTGTTAGATAACCAAACATTACTGTAGAGAGTTAAGCCTAGTACAAGGTGCGGCAGGGAAACTTGCTGATTTGAATTGGGCGCCAATAAGCGAGTCGTGGTCAAAAAGAGGTAGGAAGGGTCTCATTTGAAAGAAGGGGTCTTAAAGTTTTGTTACCGCTCAAGCCAGTTGTCATCATGCATTGAACTAAAAAAGAGCGTGCGTTTGCTATCGAGGCCTACTATTCCAATAGCAAGTTCAATATTCATCCCACGAGCCCCGTTCCTGGCCGGCAATTGATCGTTTTGTGGGTGGACGCATCCAGGGAAAGTGGCAGTGTAGCAAAAAATGGGTCTAGAAGTCAACGGACTTCCAGAACCCCAGAAAACGTCAAGAGGGTGAAGCTGTCGTTTTTGCACTTTCCCGGGCGTTTGGCGCGCAAACTCGCAAATGTTTTGAGAAATCCTAATTGCAGTGTGAGACAAATTCTTCACAACTAACTCAAGTTTCCTCCCTTCAAACTTTCTGTGGTGCAAAAGCTCAGTAAACGCAATTTTGTTTCTCGCCAAACTGCATCTCAAGCGCTCCTTATTTTGCTTCACAACGATGAGGCCCATTTTGACCTTTCCGGCTGCGTAAACAAACAAAACATGCATTATTAGAGTGGTTCCAATCCCCGTAAACTTCATAAAAAGCAACTTCATTATAAACGTGTTACTGTGTGGTGTGCATTATCAAAAGTTGCGATAATTAAACCTTACTTTTTCGAGGAAAAAGAATTACTATGAATGCAGCTCGCTACAGAGAAATGATTGAGGCATTTTTTCTCCCAAAACTTGAAGAAATGAAACTTGGGAACGTACAGTTCCAGCAGGACAGAAACACGGCACACACAGCGAGAATTTTAATGGATTTTTTGAGGGAACACTTTTACAACCTTGACGTACTCCCGATTTGGTTCCCTGTGACTTCATTTTATGAAAATATTTCAAATCTATTGTTTACAATAACAAACCACGGGCCCTGCATCACTTAAATGACAACATTTGCCAAGCCATTGCCAACATTCCCGTCAATATGCTCGAAAGAATGGAGCAAAATTTCAAAAAACGGGTGGATCAGTGTATCGCTAATGAAAGCCGCTATTTGTCCGATGTCATTTTTAAAACCACTTAAAACAAAAATTCAGGATGTGTACATTACAATAAAAAAAAATTAAATCGATATGTAAAATACTATTTCATTTATTGACCTTTCAAATCAGCAAGTTTCTCTGCCGCACCCTGTACAAAGCTTTTGAGTAAAATGCAAAAACTGTTTCAAAGTTGCACTTTTGATTCAAATATGATAGTAAAAAGTTAAAACTAATTTTAGAACATGCGCAATTTAATAAAAATTAATGTGGTGGAGTTGAGTTATGTAAACTTAGTACAAAATTTTTAAGCAAACGCAAAAACTGTCGCATAAAACTCCGCGTGATGGTGGCTTGCTCTGATTAGTAAAGTGCAACTCACGCGCTGTAACAATTTTCTCCAACCTTGTAGACTAAACTTCCGAATTCTTCCTGTATACAATTGGTATCTAGGTATCGTCGACTGTTCACTGTAATTAGTGTTTGAGACGAGAATAATTCATAATGTATCAAAGTTTCATCAAGTTTTGCAAGTTCAAATCTCTTATTCTAGGTTTAGGACTTTGGCGGTGATTTCCGCGGTATGTACTGGCACAAATGTAGTCAGTTTATACTTTCGCATTCAAAGTCTTGATTTAACCAACACCTTCTTCTTCTTCTTCTTGGGGTGCTTGTTTACCAGGTGCAGGGTGTCATGTTTTTTTTTCAGTTTTAGTTGTCAATTCTAAGATGTCGTAATGCCAAAATTGTCTTCTTTGTTGTGGTAGACGGCGATGATGTTGTCAGTGAGATGCATATACATGTCGCGCTAAAAGCTTTGCCGAACTTAACCAATTACAGGCTGTTCCGATGTAATTTCTTAAGTTTTATTGGAGGTTGGATGTAAATCGAGACAAGAAATATTTTGTTTGGGTTTCTTTCAATACCTCTGAGGTGCAAAAAGGCAAAACCGTCTTTGTTTGGATTGGATTATTATATCTAGGTAAGTTAGGTCCGGTACAGTCACAGATTGGTAAGACAGAGTTAAGATGTAACATTTCTTTGTAGCGTCTTCCATGACGCATTTTGCAAAGCAGGTTATTTGGGCGGTTGTGGTCGTTTGCTGTGTTTGTTGTTCAACCATAATTACCATTACTTGTAGGATTTTGGTAGTAGTCCTTTTTTAAAAATTCAAAAAAATTATCATAAATCAATCTTTCGGTATATTATTGGTTTATTTGAAAGAGCAAACATTCCCATTATTTATGGAACACAATTTAATTCATGTGGCTACCTCAGCTGGCTTCGCAGTAGCGCATCTTGTTAACCCAGTATTCCAGTTTAGCGACGTCAAATTGCAAAGAAGCCAATTTACATCGCCGAGACGGCTGATAACATGATTACCAAACTTGGCGCGCAAAAGATCGATTGTGGCATAGGCTGTGTGGCATGGCGCGCTATTCTGCTGAAACCAAAAATCATCCAAGTCCATGTCTTCAATTTTCGGCCACAAAAAATCGTTTATCATGCCTCTGTAGCGCTCACCGTTGACCGAAATAGCGTTGCCAGCAGCTTTTTCAAAGAAAAATAGGCCAATGATGCCACCGCTCCAAAATCCGCACCAAACTGTCACTCTCTGAGGATGCATTGGCTTCTCGACAATCACGTGCGGGTTTTTCAATCCCAAGATGCAACAGTTTTGCTTGTTAATATAGCTGCCAAGATTAAAATGCGCATAGTCAGAAAAGGTGTTTTTTTTAGCAAAATTGACCCAAACTGAAAAGCAATAACGAACCGGATGGTCGTGTGCTTTTAATTGCTGAGTCAATTAAACCTTACAAGCATATAATGCAAGGTCTTTGTTCAAAATTTGCATCAGACTGGTGCATAAAAGGTTGAGTTGTTGAGATCGATGGCGAGTTGATGTTCCAAGACTAAGTCGCACACTCTTGGCTGCGGCAGCCACATTCTCGTCCATGCGCACCGTACGAGACGGCAAGAACAGTGTATGTTGGCCACTAGCATAGCATGCCAGTCTTACAATCTTTTTGCACAAGTTTGCGTACAGCACGCGCAAAGAGAGCCTCATTTTGGCCAAAACTTCTATTCAATAAACGCACTGTTTCGGCTACACAACATTGACTTTGGAAATAACTTTCCAATATTTTCCAACGTTGTTCAAGCGTAAAGCGATTCATTTAATATAATACTGACTTTCTGTCAAGATATCCTACGGAAAAGACCTGTCATTGTCGAAATAACAAATAATTAAAAAGATACCACCCTTTATTTCTGGATATTTTTGTTGTAGGTCCGGGTCAGTTAAATAAGCAGAAATTGCTGCTTCCGGGTTCTGCGTTGGTGGTGAAACTTCCTTATCAAAATACAATAATAATTGGTAGTGGTTAAGTACTTGCGTATTTCTACTTTGTTTTGTTGGTACTCGGGGTTGGTTTGAAAAGATTAATTCTGGCGGTGACTTGATGAAATTTTGATTTAAAGACGTTAAACAACGCTGGAGAACTGCCAAATAAATAATTCAATTAAAGTTTTGCCGCTTAACTGTTGCTTTTTTCATGCAGTTTTTGTTGTTAATTTTTAACAATCTCTAGAGAGCAAAGAACGGGTATGTTGCTGATTTGACGTCAGAGCTCAGAATGAGTTACGGAAAAAATGAGTAAGAGTATTGTCGTAAGGACCGTATACAGAACGCCGCTCGAGACGGCCTCGTAATGTTGGTAAAACCATGATTTAAAAAAGTTTTTTGTTTCCTCCTAAACCGCCTGCTTACCGATCTCATCGGTAATGACGTTGAGGCATAATAAATTTGATTTTGCACCAATAACCATATCCATCATCAAAAAATTATTTACACAAAAATTTTCAAAAATTTATTTATTGCAATTAAATCTACAAAAATTAAGCATAAAAAATATTATTATTTATAAATAATTCTTCAAAAAGCCAAAAAGAACAAATCCTACAACAATTGCGCAAAGAAACATATTTGCACAAAATTAAACAAAAATCGCGCAAAATATTTATTATTTCCACAAAATTTCAAAAAAAATACCACGAAAAAGTCATTTATTATTAATAATAATTCTTCATAATTCATTATTCTTTATTAACGGCATAAGAAACCATGTGCTTCTGCATCACACGACTATATAAAAAAACAATACTAACATAAAAAAAACGTAAAAAAAAAACAATTGCTCCTAGAACTAGGCACCGACAACGTAGAAAACAGTTACAGAAAACTGACCTCAAACATTGAGAAAGCAGGAAAAGAAGCACTTGGTACAAGAAAATAAGACAAAACCTTGGTTCACAGAAAAAGCCAAGACACTAGCAAAAGAAGACGTGAAGCTTACCTAAGATATAGAAGCACGAAAACCAACAAAAGCTACACCGAATACGTAGCAATTAGAAATTGAGTTAATGCCAGAGTTAAGAATATAAAACAAAACCACTGAAATCAATTTACGAAAAAAATGGAACAAGACCTATATGTACCCTAAAAGAAAGTATGGAAACTGCTTCAAACGCAAAAAAAACCGTAAGCAAATTTTCAGAGAAAGCCTCAGTGAGTAAATCTGAATAGACCACCTACTACAAAGAACTAAATATGACAACCCAATCAAGGAAGAAGAAGAAGACCAAGACCTAAACACAACAGAAGAAGAAAATGACCACTTAGGAACAATCGACAAAGACAAAATGCAAGCAGTCAAGGGCCTAAAGAACAGAAAAGACCCAAGAGTAGATGGGATACTCCTAGTAAAAGAAATAACGCTGCTTTTCAAAAAAAATCTTACACAGTTAAACCATCCGAACAACTGGAAAACGTGACCATCCCAATCTTAAAAAAAAAAAGAGAAGTAGGACCCGGACAATTATAAAGACATCACACTGCTCAGCTCATTTGCAAAACTATTCATGCATCTGCTGGCAGCCGCTATAAACGACATAATACCAATCAGTAAAGAATAGCAGGGAAAAACCGCTCCACGAAGGAAGCTATCTATATCATTAGACAACTAACGGAAAAGTTGCTAGAATTCATTAAACCAGTATATGTGTGCTTCGTCGACTTAACTAAAGCATTCAAAAGAGTAAAAGTGAAAGACATCATAAACATAATGCAAGAAAAAGATGTGCCCAACAACATCATAAGTATGATACGACAACTCAACACCAAAGAAATACTCATATAAGAACAGGGATTTGCTTTAGCCCGCTCTTATTCAACCTCGTGATAGATAAAATATTAGCATAGATAAGAGACGTACTACAAAAAAGCACATAGACAAGCTTATAAGCAAAATTGCCAATGCAACCAAGCAAAAGTCTTTTAAACACTTAACTTTTGAGCTGATAGTAGCTAGTTAAAACTTGCATCAACGTCGTTTCCTAGAAAAAAAGTACGGTATACGGTTTAATAGATCTAGTAGTAACTTTTGAGAAAAATGCTAGAAAGTATCACAAAATCGCATGTTTTAAGTAGAAAGTTCTAAAATTGCACTTTCGATTCAAATGTGGTAAGGTCTTAAAGAAAAACCACAAATGTGAAAAAATTTTAAACTACTAAAAACAGCACAAAAAAATACAGTAATTGCATCAAAAATTTTGCAGTAAAACATAAATTACAACAAATTTTATAAAATTTACTTATAATAACCATTAATTGAACTTTAAAGTGCAAAAAAAAACATAATTAAACTATTTTTTTTTTAAATATTACAAAAGAATTTTTTTAGTGATAAATTTTACAAAAATTGCGCAGAAATTCCATTACTTGCAAAAAAATTTATTATAACAAAATTTTCTCACACAACAAACTACTATTTGCCATAAAATTGCCAAAAAAAAAATCATTTGCACAAGATTCCTTAAAACTTTCACAAAATAATATTTTTTTGCAATAAAATTTAGAAAAATTAAGCAAAAAACAAATATTTGTACAAATTTCTTTAAATATCTCATAAAAGAATTGTGCAATGCAAATTTTTGCCCAAAAACTTCAATATTTGCTCAATAATCTCATAAAAAAACTATTTAATGCAAGAAATGGTTTACACAAAATTCTTCAAAAATCTCACAAAAAAATTATTTATTATTATTATATACAACAATAGCACAGAAGAAACATTATTAAACAAAAATCGAGCAGAAAATCTATTATTAGTATCACAAAAATGTCATTTATTAAAACAAATTCCACTTAATTTTTTCATTAACAAATTTTACAAAACTAAGCATTATTATGCAAAAGATTTTTCAAAAATCTTACAAGAAAAATTAAAAAAAAATAAAATGCAAAAACTGTCGCAAAACTGCATTTTAGATGCATATTTAGTAAAAAATCGTCTTATTTGGTAATCAAGTATCAAAATAGAAAGTTAAAACTTTAAAACTGCACAAATTACACAAAGAGTTAAAAAAAAAATTAAAATATTGAAAGGTAGTAGTACAAACTACAACAAACAAAAAAGTTTTAATAAACATGGTTTGTCATAGCAACGGTTTTGGAGTTATGAAATATTATTTATTTTTACATATTTTTACAAAAAATAGAGTTATAGAAGATGCTCAAAGTGCCCTCCTTCCTTTTCCAAACAAGCACGACGTTTTTGTCTAAAGCACATTTGTATTCTTTCTAAAACTCCCTCATTAGCTCGGATTTTTTGGCATTTTTCATTGATTTTGAATTGCAGCTTCTCGAAGCTATTTACAGGAGTAGCATACTCTAATGATTTCAAATATCTCCAAAAAAACCAAAAAAGTTTAAATCAGGCAATTTTGCTGGTCATAAAACTGGTTTGCCTCTTCCTACCCACGTATGTAGAAAAGTTTGGTCTCTAACGGAAATCAAAAAAATGAGCTGGAGCACCATCATGCTGGAACCACATTTGTTACATGTGTACAGCCAGACACGAATATTGTGGCCTTTATATAGGCAACTTAGTATACACAAAAATTATGTTGAATGTGCTTAAACTTATGCCTTTGCCCCGTTTAACATCTTTCAATCCCAGAACAGCGTCGCCCATGGAACGTTTAAAATGTAAGCGCAAATGAAGAGTGCTAAAACGGACAAAGACATTAGTTTAACTACATTTAACATAATTTTTGTGTATACTAAGTTGCCTATATAGAGGCCACAATATTCGTGTCTGGCTGTACCTAAGGAATGTCTTCCAAAAGATCATACATTGTGTTCTGCAGAAAGAAGTAAGCAGCGCCTGTTAATCGGTTTGGTAAAACAACAAAACTTGAAAACCAGTCGCCTACAATACCTATCCAAATGTTAAATGAAAAACGTGTCTGATGTCCACATTTTCGTCGGCCCAACCATGTGCATTATGAAAATTAACAACTCCATTTCGTGTAAGCCCGGCTTTATTCGTAAAAAGATTTTTGGCAAGAAACTGCGGGTCTTCAGCATCCTTGCGTAGAAACCAGCAACAAAAAACAGTTAAATTTAAGGACTGTACTCGTTGTACATGGTATGGATAGAGCAGCTGCTCGTGGAGGGTTCTCCACGAGTAGTACCAGTTAATACCTCGGCCAATATTCTCCGCACACTCGTCTCTGGATTATGCTCTAGCCGTGCTATAATTTCTTGTTCTGCTCTAGGAATGGATACCGACCTTGGTCTGCCGGAAACATAGCACTGTTTTCAAAATGAAACGGTATCTCTCAATCTCTGGTAAATTCTTCCAAACATACGATGTGAAGGAATTTGGCGATTTGGATAAGCTTCTACATAAAAACGTCGCGCTTTGGTGGCAAGCCATAGCAATAAAAACTTGTGCACTAACAACAACTGTCAAATACTGAATGTTTATTTCACAAATCATCAGCCAACTATGATAAGAAAATGCACGTTTTTGCAAAATTAAAAATGGAGAAAAAAAGAATAATAAAAATAAATAATGTTCAATATCTCCAAAATTGTTGCTATGACAACCCATGTTTATTAAAACTTTTTTGTTTATTGTGGTTCGTACTACTACCCCTTAAATATTTTACTTTTTTTTTAAACACCATGTATAAACTTAGTATAAAGCTTATAAATAAATGCAAAAAATTGTCAAAAAGTTGCACTTTCAATGCAAATGTTATAAACTATTGTCTTGGTAGGTGTTCTAATACCATTGTAGACGTCTTAAAAATGCTTAAATCAAAGTTGGTCTACAAGATAGGATTTGTATAAAGTTTTTGAGTAAAATGTAAAAAATTGGCACAAAACCACTTTTGGTGCAAAAATTAGGTAATCAAATATTATTGTAAAACATTGAAAATAGTTTAAAAAATGCATAATTCAATGTAGATTTGTATGGTTAGGTGGATTTATGTAGGTCTAGTCTAGTACAAAGTTTTTTTAGTAAACTGCAAATAACTGTCGCAAAATCGCACTTTTGATGCGATTGTTGTGAACTATTGTCTTGAATAATCAAATACTATTATAAAAATTTGAAAATAGTCTCAAAAGATGCGCACTTCAATGTAGATTTGCAAAGTTAGGTGAGATAATATATGCTTACTACAAAATTTTTGAGTAAAGTGCATTTTTGCATTTTTAAGTTGTAATATAGTAGTCTTATTGGGTAATCAAATATTATAGTAAAAAATTAAAACTAATCTCAATTCAATGAAAATTTACGTCGTTATTTTATATAGGCTTACTACAAAGTTTTCAAATAAATTCAAAAAACTGTTGTTGCAAGCTTTCTGGTTTATAAAGTTGAAAATATAGTGGGTAGATCCGCCGCAAGTTAGAATCCAAATGTTTTTTCTTTTTCTTTTTTTTACTGTCACTAGTAACGTATACATAGCTAAAAATAGAAAGAAAAAGAGAATCTACCCACTAAGGGTAAAGTCAAGTTTACAAAATTGCAGATCGTTTGCTACTTATTTAAAAAAAAAACAGAGCATGATTGAATAATTTTCTTATAAAACATAGTTAAACAATTAAATAATGATTTGCAATTAGAAAATATTATTTACATATATATTATAAATATACAATTAATTATTTACAATTATTTTTCTAAATCACCCGATCAATTTAGCAACAATTAATAAATGAAATTTACCTTAATATCCTCCTCGCTTTTATTCAGTTTATCACTAATAATTAAGTTAATTAACCGACATAATTTTATTATTATAAGCAAATATATTACACACAAAGACATACGATACGGCTCGACTATTTCACCTCAACTGGAAACTAAATATAAAGTGCATGCATTTTTTTCTGCAACTGATAAAGCTTTCTCCGAGTAAACAACTTTTTATGCGGTAAAAACTAATTTATTCTTTCGATATATGTTCTTAATCACCTTTAAATTTATTTTATATATTTCATAGAATAATTTTAATATGTTAGAGGAAAATGTTTATTAGGAAATAAATATCAAAATAGTATTTATTTATTTTAAATATTATTAATATTAATAATAAATTGCTATTATTAAAATTAAACTTGTATTATTGTCTTAGTTGAATATATGGTTCATATCTATTCAATTAAAAACATAATAAATATCACTGAATGATATAATACAACAAACCGAACCCTACTAGCCAACGTTTTTAAGTAAAATGTAAAATGCTATCACAAAATTGCATTTTTCATGCAAATATTGTAAATTATTGTTTTGTTGAGTAATCAAATACTATTTTAAAATGTTAAAAATAGTCTCAAAAATTCAATGTAGATACGCATAGTTAGATGGATTAATATAGACCTATTACAAAATTTTTAAATTAAATGCCAAACAAAAATTAATATATAATAATATTTGTTCTTGTCCAAAATTACACTTCAATCGTTAATTATTGTTTTTAATTGCATAAATAAACTGAAAAATTTACAACAAATTTCTATAAAAACTGTTAACTGTGTACAAAACTCTCCATCAATCTTACAAAAAAGACCGCTCAAAAAACCATTAATTGCATAAAACTCCTCAAAATTTTTATAAAAATACATCAATTACTACAAATTCTACAAAAATCATTTAACTTGAACTGTAATAGTGCAGAAAACCCAATATTTAAACAAAATTCTTTAAAATTTTTACTGAAAACCATTTATTGCAAAAAATTTTACAAACATTTCACAGAAATCTCATAAATTGTACAAAATTTCTTAAAATTATCACACACAAAAATTATTATAACAAAATTCTCTCACAACAAAAAAATAATAGTATAAAAAGCTTAATATTTGCACTAAAATCTCACAAAAGACCAATTTATTGCAACAATTTCTTTAATTTTTTTTTGCACAAAATTCTTCAATAATATCACTTAAAATTTATTTAATGCAATACAAACGATTGCAGAAAAAAAATTGTAATTTTTTTATACAAGAATCAACAAAAGTTTCAAAAATGTTGCAAAGAAGTTATTTTTTGCAATAGATTCTACAAAAATTTTGCAGAAAAAACATAATTGTTTGCAGAAATATTATTGTTTGCACATAATTCTTCAAAAAGCTAAAAAGAAACTCTAAAAAAAAAGGATCACAAATCTTAGAAAAAAAAAATCAAAAAAAATTACCGAAATGAAGCGCAAAACATAGTATTTTGAGTTATTTATTGCAATAAAACGTAAAAAAAATGCGCAGAATCAATATTATTTGCACAAAAATTTAGCAGAAATATTATTATTTACACATAATTTTTCAAAAAGATTACAAAAAGTTAAAAAAAAACAAATTAAATTTTTACATTTATTGCAACAAATTTTACAAAACTCGCGTTAAATAAATTATTTGAACAAAATTATTCAAAAATATTACAAAAAAACATTTATTTTAACAAATCCTACAAAAATCGCGCAGAAAATTAGTTATTTTCACAAAATTTTACAAAATTACATTTATTGCAACAAATTCTACAAAAATTGCGCAAAAAATTTATTATTTGCACAAAATTCTACAAACATTGTTAACAAATTTTACAAAAATCTAACTTTATTTGGGCAAACTTTTTCAAAAATCTTACAAAAAAATCAAAAAACTAATTATTTGTTCAAAATTTTCACAAAACTATTTATGTATTTATTTATATGTGCACGTATTCTACTAAATTCACATTAAATTTTACAAAAATTAAGCACAAATCACATTATTTGGACAAAAAGATTTATTATAATAAATTCTACAAAAATATTTGCACCAAATTTTTAAATTTTTTTACAAAAAAACCATTTATTGCAACAAACTCTATAAAAATTGACATTAAAAGTTTTCTTAAGCTTATATGCCAAAAGTATAAACTAAAAAATTTATAAAAATTGCAAAAACGAAAAAACTGTTAACTGTTCAACAATCTCATAAAAAGCAGCAATGCCAAAAATATTACAAAAATACATAAATTACAACAAATTCTCGCAAAAAAACTGATATTAAAAAAATAATCTTTAAATAATTTAGAAAAGAACCATTTATTGAAACAAATTTTACAAAAATTGCGCATAAACCCCATTATTTGCACACAATTTTTCAATAATATATTTATCACACTGTGTGTGTGTATTGTTATTAATTTTTAACTTGTGCAGTTTGTGTGGAATTTAGTGCCTATAATTCTAAAGTTTGTGTCATTCCGGCTGGTAATTATATTAGCAACCAGTCATCTTTACAATTTTAAGAAAATTCACTGGTTTAATTATTTTTATTATTGTAAATGTATTTAACCTAGAATTATAGTTTCCCGCTTACTGTTTTGTCGCGCTTCCCGTGGCGGTGATTTTAACTATTCGTACCAGTGGCGTAACTTCCATTTTTTAACGTGTAATTTTAAAATTTTATTATTAATTTTTATAATCCTGCTGTCTCTTGTGTAACCTTATCGTGGTCTACCTGTATTTGTTTTTAGTCAGTCACCAGTGATCGACCGCACCGGTGTGAATTGTGTCCTTGTATCAACCTTATCCTGTTTTTATTTATTTATTGCTCTAGTCATTTTTGTTTTTGTAACTGTATCTGTAATTATGCAGTGTAAATGCAATACTGTTGCACAATCAGGTGTAACCTGTAGCAATTGTGGCGTTATCTTCCATAACAGTTGCGCTATTCGTTACAAAAAATGTAATTGCGGTAATTTATTTGAATTGGATGATTCCGAACTTCCTAAACTTTATAAAGAAAATATTACTCTTTACCAAGTTTTATGTGATGAGTTGAGGTCGAGCAATAAATTACTCTTAGATAAAATTACTTATCTTGAAGAGAAGATCACCGAAAAAGATAAAACTATTCTTCAACACGAAGCTCGCAGTAAACAACTAACTGCTCCCACTACTGCGCCGCTCACTAATGATAAGGTGCAATTGATTCAACCTGCAGTTTTTCCTTCTTTAGCAAGCTCTGTTGTTAAGGGAAAAACTAATCAAAAAACTCAGCCAAGAACTCAAACTATCTTTGGTTGTGGCCCAACCAATGATAAACTGCAGGCTTATGTGCCTACTTCTTACGTACATGTTTCTAAACTTAGACGTGGAACTAATAAAACTGATATAGTAAATCATATTAAATCTAAAATTTCCACGATATCAGTTGATGTTGTTGAGTTAAAAGTAAAATCTGGAAACTACAGCAGCTTTAAAGTTTCTGTTCCAGCTAATCATGCTCGATCTATTCTCTGCAAAGATTTTTGGCCTGCAAATATAGCGGTCAAGAAATTTTTAAATTATGGGCGAGTTAATAATGTTCCTGCTTCATCTTCGGTGGATTTTCGAAATCTGGATCCAGCCAACAATATAAACCCGTCACCAGAAACACCAGCGGTATCTCCATCTATTACCAGAATGTCGGGGGTATAAAAACTAAACTTAAAGAACTTATGCTGGCTGTAGCTGTATCCAACTACAATATTATTGTACTGACCGAAACCTGGCTAAATCAGGACATCAGCGATGCGGAGCTACAATTAATTGGTTACAATTTGTTTAGATGTGATCGCTCTTCATTAACAAGCCCTAAGCTGACGGAGGAGGTGTCTTAATTGCTACTAAAACTTGTTTTAATTGTACTTTATTACAACCTACATTTTTAAGTGTTGAACATTTGTTTGTAATTGTTAAGTTTAAGTTTGTATCATATATTATCAGTGCAGTCTACTTACCACCTAACTCGGCATGTGATAAATATTTAGATCATTGTTATTCTGTTGAATCTATCGCTGACAAATATCCAGACAGTAAACTAATTTCACTAGGCGATTATAATCTACCCGCAGCGGTATGGGTTAATGATGAGTTAGGCATAAGCGTTATTTGTAATGATACTTATTCTGCTCATTTTGTTTCCAACTGTTATGGATTTCTAAACTGCGCTCAATGTATTTCTATACCTAATGATGGTGGTGTGTTCTTAGATTTATGTTTTTCTAACATCTGTGATATTTCTGTGATTAAAGCTGTGGATGTTTTGTTAAAACTTAGCCAACATCATATTGCTTATGTGATTGATGTAAAATGTGATACTAGCCGTGATATTTTAATGTGTAATTATGTTTTTAATGATTTTAAATATGCCGACTTTAACGCAATCAATAATTTTTTGTTGAATGTTGATTGGTCCGCCCTTTTTTATAATTGTGATGTTGATAATTGCGTTAATTTATTTTACTCTGTGTTGCATTTTGCTATTGACTATTTTGTTCCCAAAAAACAATGGCGAGAAAACAATTTTCCAGTTTGGTTTAATAAAGAATTGATTTCACTTACTAGACTCAATATAACTGTTCATAAACGTTATAAATCTTCAAGACTATTGTCTGATTATAACGAGTTTCAATCAATTCGTACTTCGTGTAAAAATCTCAGTACATGTCTATACAAGCAATATATTACTCAAACAGAAAACAACATTCAAAGTAACCCTAAACATTTTTGGAAATTTGTTAGCGACTCGAGAAAAACTAATAATTTTCCAGCCACAATGTATTATAAACAAAAAACTTGCAGTAATGGAGATGACTATGTTAATAGTTTTGCTGAATTCTTTTCCACTGTTTACGATACACAAACTCATCCAACTCTTTTGTTTGACTTTAAGAAAAACGTATTACATCGATCATTTTCAATTAGTTTGTTGGATGTATTTAAAGGGATTGAGAACCTTAAATGTAACTTTAGCACTGGACCGGACGGTGTTCCATCTATGCTGTTAAAACAATGTATTTATTCAATTTCTATGCCATTGCACTTACTTTTTGAGGCTTCTCTTAATGAAGCCAAGTTTCCTTCAGTTTGGAAACAAAGCTACATTATGCCTTTACACAAATCTGGAGCTAAGGAGGATATTGCTAATTATAAAGGTATATGCATCCAGTCTGCTATTCCTAAGTTGTTTGATCAAATTGTAACTGGTCAAATACAATGGATGTGCAAAAGCATTTTAGTGGAACAGCAACATGGGTTTCGCGAAGGTCGTTCTACTCTTACAAATCTTCTTTGTTACAAAAATGATCTTTTGAATGCCTTTCAATCAAGAGTTCAAGTAGATTCTATTTACACAGATTTTTCAAAGGCTTTTGATCGCGTTAATCATAGTATTTTGATTGCTAAGCTTCGGGCTTTGGGTTTTCATGAATCTGTTGTTGCGTGGTTGTCGAGCTTTTTGGAAAATCGTACACAGTGTGTGAAAATTAATAACTTTTTATCACAACCAGTTGTTGTTCCTTCTGGGGTTCCTCAAGAATCTCATTGTGGACCAATTCTGTTATTACTCTTTATTAATGATCTTGTTTATTCTATTAATTCTTCGTCTTATCTTTTATTTGCTGACGATCTTAAAATTTATAAAAGAATATCATCTATCGAGGACTGCATTAGTTTGCAAAATGATTTAGATTCTGTTCATTCATGGTGTCTTATTAATAACTTGTTGTTTAACGCAAATAAATGTTTTTCGATAAGCTTCAACCGAACTTTAAGTAAAGTATCGTTTGACTATACTATCGATAATAAAGTTTTAGAGCATGTTACACAAATAAAAGATTTGGGCGTAATTTTTGATTCAAAACTAACTTTTGTTGAGCATATAAACTATATGTGCAACCGTGCTATGAAAATGTTAGGATTTGTTTACAGAATGTCTACTGACCTATCTCCTAGCACACTCAAATTACTTTATTGCGCTTTAGTACGTTCTCATTTAGAGTACGCTCCGTCAGTTTGGTGTCCATTCTACAGCGTTCATATATGCAATATAGAACGTATTCAAAACAAATTTTTTCGTTTATTATCGTACAAATTAGGCATTTCATCCGAAAATTACGATTTTAACCTCATTGCATTGCAATATAATCTTCCGCCGCTGAAAATGCGGCGCAAAAGAGCCGATTTATCATTTTTACGTGGACTAATGATGTCTGAGATTGATTGCCAAAAGCTACTTGTATCTCTTCCATTTCAAGTCCCCAACAATAATCGCCGAACCAGACAGTCTCCATTATTTAGAGAATCTATACATTCTACCAATTATGGATTTAATAATCCAATTGGTAGAATGTGTAGAATTGCTAATAGTTTCTCTAATAATATTGATTTATTTTGTGTTTCAAAATGTAGTTTTAAGTGTCAATTAAAATGTGTTGATGAATAATTTTATATTTTGTTTTTATTTATGTATACTTTTTTCCATGCTTTTATTTTTCAATATTCTTTTATATATTTTTGTGTAATTGTAATATTGTTTGTAATTCATCGTTATTTATGTATATAATGATGTAGATGTAAATGGTTTTGTAGATACCGTGAATAAAGTATTATTATTAATAATATCACAAACAACATTTATTGCAACAAAATTCTCTTACAAAAAGCAACGTTATTTGCTACAAAACTTTTCAAACAATCTTTTATTTGCACAAAGATTTTTAAAACTTTCACAAAAAAACCATTTATTGCAATAAAGTCTAAAAAAATTGAACAAAAAACAAACTTTTGTACATTTTTTTTAAATTTTTTATAAAAGAATTATTTAATGCAACAAATTTTTAAGAAATTATGCAAACATTTTAATATTTGTTCAAAAATCTCACCAAAAACTAATTTACTTCATCAAATTCTTCATTTTTTTTTGTACAAGATTTTTTTAAATTTTACAGAAAATTTATTTAACGCAATACAAAAAAAGCGCAGAAAAAAATTGTTAAAATTTTTTAAAAAAGAACAAGTTTTTTAAAAAAGAACAAATTTTTTAAAAAAATTACAAAAAAAGCCATTTATTGCAAAAAATTTACAAAAATTGAGCAGAAAAAACATAATTTGCACAAACATTTTGCAGAAATATTATTATTTGCACATAATTTTTCAAAAAGCTTACAAATAAAGCCAAAATAAACCAAACCCTACAAAAGTTGAACAAAAAATGTTTCATTTGCAATAAATTCTACAAAAATTCCGCAAAAAAACACTATTTGCACAAAACTCTTCAATAATATTACAAAAAAAAGTCATTTATTTATTTATATACAAATTTTAACAAATTCTACAAAAATCAAGCATTATTTAGACAAAATTCTTCAAAATTCTTACAAATAAAGTTAGCAAAAAAAAATATTTGAACAAAATTTTTACAAAACCATTTATTGCAACAAATTCTACAAAATTTGATATAAATTTTACAAAAAATAAACTCAAAATAGATAATTTGGACAAGAGTTACTTATTTATTAGAATAAATTTTACAAAATTCTGTAAAAATTTTACAAAAAAATCATTAATTTCAACATAAAAACTGCGGAAGAAAACAAAAACAACTTATTTCAATAAATTTTACAAAAATTGCACAAAATCTAAACCACTTGCACAAAATTTCCTAAAAATATTACACAAAAAATTTATTATAACAAAATTCTCTTACAAAAAATTATTTTTTTGCAATAAAATTTAGAAAAATTGAGCAGAAAACAAATATTTGTACAAATTTTTTCAAATATCTCATAAAAGAATTATGTAATGTAATTTTTTTTTGAATAAAATTGAATAAAAATGTTAATATTTGCTCAAAAATTTTACAAAAGAACCTTTTAACTTTAAAAAAAAATTTTTTGCACAAAATTCTTTTCACAAAAAATTTATTTAGTGCATTAAACTCAAAACTATTGCAACAACAAACTTGATTGTTTGTTATTGCAACAAAAAGGCCATTTATTGCAATAAAATCTACAAAAACTGCGTAAAAACAACAATAATTGTACAATTTTTTTGCAAAAATATTATTATTTACACATAATTCTTCAAAAAGCTTACAAAAAATTCAATGCATCAATATACTTCTTCCTTTAGAAAAAACACTTTCAAAACTTTCAATTTTTTTGTTAACAAACTCCTGTAGGCACTACAGTTTAAACTCTTTGATGGTATTTATGTTCTTTTAGATTTATTGTTAAACAATTCTCTCATATCTAAATCCAAGCACACAAAAGTGAGACAAACAATACATTTCTGTTTTTATACTATGACGCAGACTTTACGAGTAGACTTTAAAAATAAAAATATAATATGCTTATACGTATGTGTATTCCAACTTTAATACCAATCAATTATTAACGCATACGTTTACAAATGTAGTGTGAAATATGCAATTAGTATATTGCCTTCCATCCATGTTTCATATTTCCCAAAGCCACGTCCTATGAAAAATTCACAAGTTTCAAATTGCTCGAGCCCATTAAGTTCCGACCGTCCTCATTGTATATAACAATGTGAACGCCAGATAATTTTGGTCTCAATCATTTATTTACATTGTTTAATTTGCAGCGTTTATAATCGAGTTCTTGGAAGATTATTCATATTATAAACGAGTTATTACTATTAAGTTATCGATTATTTAATTTCAATCAATCCTGATCCATCAATGTCAACGTTTTTTATTTATATTGCATTTGGACCATGAAAATCTTGTTTAATATCTATGACCTTTGTGACAGTTCCTAGGGATTTGAAAGTATTTTATTTATTTAATGAATTCGAACGGGCAAACATTTCAGATTGTATTATTGAGGTAGGGAATTTATTATGTGGATTTGTCTCGAGGGATAATTATTCCTTCTGTATACAATAATCAATAATTCCTTTTAAGGTAGCTAGGGATCTTTAATTTGGATTAATTATTAGCGAGTTATATTGATTCTGTGATTTGATTCTGTTTGGATTAAAGTAGATGTTATTGTATGTATTTTGATTATATCACGTAGTGCAAATAAAACTATTGTAGCTATAATAGCACAGCACTCAGTTTGACCCTCATTGATTATCCTATTTGAAATTGAATCACCGAATGGCCAGCTGCAAAATATTATTCGGTATTGTATATTAATATATAATGTCAATCGCATATAAGAGCAAATGTTTGTTGATGTATATCATGTCAACAATGATTCTCTTGTGTATGGTTATATTTAAAATTGGTAGTTGTAAATGTCAGCAGATTCTAATGTAATCTGTAGCTTAATTAAAGTGATGAAATTTACTTTCTCTAATCTATTAATAAATGTTTGTTGTTAATAAATATATTGGTTTGTTTGAAACCAGGAATGCAAAGAAACTTTACACAATATTTTAATTATTTTTTTAAAATATTATTGGAAGATTTTAAATAAATTTTAAATCATTGAGAAACTAAATGATCAATTAGACCTTTAGAATGTCAATTTCTTAAATTTAATTTTAGTTCAAACTAAATCATGCTCTGAAGATTTGCTGTAACTGCCCGATCAAGTTTCTTTCTTTGCCTCAAAACTTTTTTTATTCAAGAAAGAAAAAAAATAACTATTTTTTTTGTTGACCAACACTTAGGTTAGAACGCCTACTAACTGCTCAAAAATTTGATTAAAAAAAATTAAAAATTACTCTTTTTTGCAAGCGTTAGAAGTCTTAATGTTAGAGAAATCCTTTCCTGAATCCAATTTGTTGATAACCAATAATTGGTCAGGTAGGTGGGTCATTGCAAATTATGATTACTAGCAACTATAGCGTTTACCCACCCGCCCAAAAGTTTATTATCAACAAATTTAAAGTTTTTCCTGTTTGCAAGCGTAAGAACTGAAAAGTCTTTTTGTCTACGGAGAAAAAAGTAATATTTAATTGTTTGATGATCAACACTTTAGGCGTATAGGTGGGTCACTTTAAATTAAGACTACCAGCAAGTAGTTAAGTAGTTTAAACTGGAGTGCAAGCCTACCGTCCAAGAGTTTGTTGTCAAAAAATTGGAAGTTTAAATAATCTTTTGATGTGTGTTTTTAGGCAAACGGCGCCAAAAACGCTATACAGGTTCCTGTAGTAAAGTTTGTACTAAAAAAAAAACGGTAAAAACCAAAAAAAGATAACAGGTTCCGATAAAGTGCAGGTGTTTTAGAGTTTTTGGCAATTATCTCTGCACCTCACCATTGGACAAAGTGTACATTTTAGGCAAATGAGTGGGTCACTTCAGATTATGATTACCATCAAGTAGTTGTAACTGAATCTACCTATCTATCCAAAAATTTGTTAACATAATTTTTTTGCAAGCTTTAGTAGTTTTTATGTTAGAGGAAGAAAGGATAAAACCAAAATTTTTATGTCCAACATTTAGGTGAGTGGGTAGGTCATTTCAAATTATGTTTATTAAAAAGTAGTTTAAACTAAAAAAGTTGCTCCTCAAAAAATTAGATTTTTTTTTGTGAGCGTTAGAAGTCAGAAAAGGAGATGGTAAATCTAATTGTTTTATTACCAGTTACTCCAGTTATTGATTACCATAGAATATAGCATACAATGGAGTCCCCAAGCTTAAAATTCTGAAGGACATACAACTAATAGCTTTTGCGGACAATCTAGCGGTTAGATCCAGCCACGGAAGAAAACAATAGTGGTGGTGTCGGGGTGGCTGGCAGCTGACGGCCTTAAACTGGCAGCCCACAATACCAAAGCAGCTTGGTTAGCTACCAAGCGTAGCGGCCAAAAAAGCGGTGAGACAATAACAGTGCAAGGCAAACTCGTGCTAATCGGTAAATGCTTCAAATACTTAGGGGGCTGGATTGAAAGTTGGAGGGTAAACCAAAGTCAACTGTACGTAGGCCTCATTAAACCGTTTGTACCTCCTCCAGTGGTGACCTTACTTCGTTGTCTTTAACCACCCTATGTGGCTGATGTATGCAAGTACAACGCTTGGAGGAGTCTCCCTTATGCTGGCCATGTCAAGCAAGCAGCTCCCCAACATGGACTCTCTATCGTATGAGAGGGCCGGGCATGTGCATAGCACGTGCTCGATTGTCTCGTCGTTCATTTCACATCCTCTGCACGTTGGGTTGTCTCCAATACCAATTGTGTGCATGTGTTTCTTTAGTGGGCAGTGTCCTGTCAAGATTCCTGTCATAATTTGCAAGTTCTTTCTGGACAGTCACAAGTAGTAATCGGCTGTCTTGGCGTTTGGAGCAGTCATTGCTTCTTTTGCCTGTCTGCAGCTCGGAGTATTATCCCAACGCCGTCTCAGTGCATTGTGTGTGTTAATTTTTAGTAGATTATTTAAGCTTTTGAATGTTAAAGCGGTCCAGGGTTCAGAACCACACGTCATGAGGGTTGACCTTTTACGCGCCAGCTCGTTCGCCTTAATGTTACCTACTTTGTTGGAGTGTCTTTTTACCCAACGCAGGTCGATGCTATTTCCACAGGCTGCTAAATTAAGGGCACAATGACATTCATAAATTAGCTTCGATGTGATTCTAGGCTTGTTTATGGAAATTAGAATTTGGACATATTTGCCAGATATTTTGCGGTTCACAATTTTCATAACCCCATAGGTTATCCCAACTACTTCTGCTTGGAAGATAGTCGTATGAGCTCCTAGTGGTAATGATATTTTGAGGTCCAGCTCTTGCGAGAAGATTTCCGCTCCAGAACTTTTATTAGTTTTTGAGCCATCCGTGCAGATTTTAATCGAATGTGGGGTTTCAACTTGAGGGTGGGGATGATTATAATATATGAATTTTATTAAATTTTGGTTGACATGTTTGCATTCGAATAGTTATTTGGTTGTTTTTATTACATAAATGAATTAAATGATAAAAACATTTAATTTGGATGTAGTTTTGGTTTTATATTGACATGAGGTTGAGTTTGAAGGGTGGGGGACAAATCAAAATAACAGAAATTTGAGCTAAATATCAAAGTTTGATGTAGTTTTAGTTTTATATTGACATGGATAGGCAGTGGCGTACCTTTTTTTTTGCAAAATATGTAGAATTTTTAAATTTTATTTTGTAACTCTTTTTTTCTCTTAAGTTTTGAAATAAACGTTGGGGGCTATGGCTTATGGGACTTTCTGCATTGCAAACCTCTGCTTACATGTAGTTAAGCTACTGTTCCAATTTGCTTATGATGATTTTTGGTTAATATTGTTGTTTTAATGTGATACGAGTAGCTCTTAAATAGTTACTAGATGCACCTGAACTGTTCCAGACTGTACCTGAAGTGTTCTAAGCTGTTTATTAGTCTACTGAGGTTGTTAATGTTTCAATAAGGTATGTCTTCAACGGCTCCAAAGTGCATCAGAACTTTTTTGAACTGTGTTTGAGCTGTTGAGTTGCATATAAATTGTTCCAAGCTGTTCCAATTAACTTTGAATTATTTTAAACAGAATTTGAGTTACTCTTAAGTGTTTTTACTATTTCCAAGTGTATCTAAGCTATTTTAAACTTTTCTAATGTATTAGAAAGTGTTCCAAGATGTACTGTATCCTTTCTCAACTGCACTTGAAGTGTTCCAAACTGTTCCTGTGCTATTTCAGTTCTGTTTCAATATAATTTAAATTTTACCTTTAAATAGCTCACTTTCTAATTAATTTTAAACTCTTTCAAAATGTTCTAAAAGTGTACTGAAACTGTTCCCAACTTCACCAAAAAGTTTCAAGCTGTCTGTCTGAATATCATTTCTAATTAATATTGATTGGTTTAATTCAATTTGAGTTGCTCTCATGTGCTCTTAGTTGCGCTTAAACTGTTTCCAAGTGTCTAAAGTCTACTGGAACTGTTTCCAACTGCAACTAAACTGTTCAAGCTGTTCCTTGGTTGTATTGAGCTATTTCAAAATAAAATTTATCTGTTTCAATGTAATTTAAGTTTTACACAAGTGTTCTTATTTGCACGTAAACTATTAGCTACTAAAGTGTAATTTCTAATTTATTTTAAACTCATCCGACTAATTATAAATTGTTCTACGATCCAAGGAGTACCGGAGCTGTTTTCAACTATGCCTAATGTGTCCCAGTTTTCTCCTTCCTTACCTTGAGGTGGTTTTTCTTGGCGCCCCTTGCACTGCGGTTCAATTGAACCTGTTGTACACTTCTCATGTTTTACTTTTTGAGAAGCTCCATCTCTTTGATGAAGTCCATTACTTTTAGCCAATGGGTTGTTTTAAGCACAACTACGGTTAGGTTGTGTTTGTCATAGACGGCTGTGCGTTGCTGTTTGTAAGCTTAGCGTTCATTCAGCAAGTGTATTTGAGTCCCATCTTCATTCATAGAGCCTCTATTTGTATTCCCATTCTATGCAAGTGCTTGTTGAGTTTACAGTGTTCAGTTATCAGTCCTGTGAGCTTTTTCAGTCTAATACGACTCATTTGTGTTACCACTGTTTTGATATCATGTGATGGTCCTGTTAGGAATATTTTTGAATGTGTCAATCCTTTACAGCTCTTTCAAAGGTTGCTGTGTTCCGCCTCAAGTCTGCTGCAGAATATTTTTTTCCCGACTCGTTTGGAATTCTGACAGCGGGATCTGGTCCAGTGAATGTCTGCTTTGCTCCTTGTTTGGCAAACTGATTTGTCATGAGGTTTTTTTTATTACCTGGTCTTTTGGTATCCATGCCAGGTTGTGGCCACTGCTTCCAGACTGCATATGGAGGTCATAACCAGTTTGGATATTATTACTGGCAATTGCAGATTGATGGCAGCCACCTCTGCTTGAAAAGTTAAGGCATATTTACCTAGAGGTAGCCAAGTTTGTTTTTCTTGGTATTTGTTTTTGTAGATTCCGGTGCCCATTTGGTCTTTGGCTCTATCTATGTACCAGGTAGTTCCTTTAACTGTTCCCAGTTATCTATTGTTTATCCATTCATTTTGCTGGCTGTAACGATAATAGTACTTTCACAGCTGCTGTTGGCGTCGTTCTTATTGCTCCGTTATCAGCAGACATGCTAGCCTCTGTACTTTGTCTAGTTTGTTGGCCGTACATTTGAGAGTGTTTTTTCTCAAATATCCAGAAAAGCACCCAAAGCTATTTCTTTGTATTTTTGTATTTGCTGAATAGTTGGTGTATAACTAGTTTGCAGGATTTACCTGTTTGGTAGGCATATTAATGTTGGTGCAGTGGTTGTATGTACTTGTTGACAATTTTTTTTTTCTTCAATAGTTTTTGTATAAATGATGTCAAGCTGATTGGTCTGTAGGATTTAGCCAGGGCATACGTGGGTGTCCCCGGCTTCAGTATAAATATCTCTTTGAGCGCTCTCTAGCCCCTTGATATGTGTGAAAGTGTGAAAGTGTGAAAGTGCTAAGCTCGCTCTGAGCATCTCGCATAGAGGACTTTCAGCACTGTGAACTTTTTCTGTAGCATGGTGGGATAAATTCCATTGGATCCTGGTGACTTGAATGGTTCGAATGTGTTGATCTTCCATTTTAGGTTGCCCTGATAAATTATAGTCTTTGCTTCTTTCTAGTCCTTTTTGTTTAGCTATTTTAAGTCTTCTTGAGCTTTTATCAGAGTAGAGCTCGGGAAAGAGTTAACAGCAGCTCTTGCAGAGTGCCTTTGATCGACTCTGTGCATTTCTCGTTTTTGGTTTACAGGAATCCAATACGAGACGCATAGCGAAACTTTGGGGTGTTATCTTTGTTTATCATATTAAGCATAGATTCTATTATAAATTCTAAGAGTTTCTCACTTATGTGGTGGGCGTTGGCATTGCATCGTCTTCGCTGCAGTAGTTATGTAGGTGGTATAGATCCCTGCTGATCGTAGGAAAGGTATCCAGATCCGAAAATTATCTTTTGGTTCTTTTTTTTACTATCATCACCTTGGCTGTCACTAAGTCTCTGAAACATAGGTCTCATAATGGCGTTAGATTAAGTACATGCTTTGCTAAGATGCATGTACAAGGGTTGCATATGGGTTGTGCCTAGCAGCCATCTGCCCGGTATGTTTAACTATTTTATCTCTTTCTTATAGATCCAAGGTTCTTGGATAAGGACAAAGTCAATATTGTGTTATATATATGACAATATACGCACTGAGGGCCGTAGAAGTTGCCGCCCTGCAGTGATGTACATTGGTCCAAGCCTTCTCGACGGTTTTTGTCTCTTCTGGTTTGCCTTTGTTCTTTTTGGAGAACCCGAAGCGTAATCATGGAGAAACTTAGGAAGAGTTTACACCCTAGGTTAGCCACCTTCTCTTGGATTTTGGTTTGGAGTTGACCACGTTCTGCTTCTCTTGTTCATGTGTGCGCACGTTGTAACACAAATAAGAGTGACATGTTATCTGTTTGCGCTCCTAACAGAGGTGTTTTCTTAACAGGAGAGAACAGTGTTTGCCAGCCCTCCCTGCAGTGTGCCAAAGTCTAGCTACATTCAGACGCAAAGCTGCTATCTTCGACGTAAATGTCGAGAGGCGGCAGACACAACATTGCCTCCATAGCTGCAGTTGATGTTGTCCGCATGCCTCCTGTTATACTTAGACATAATTTGCAGACTTTTTTTGTCCAGTTTTTGGTCACCATATTAGTGCCCCATATGTGATCATAAGTCTTATGACGGCTGTGTACAGCCATAGCACTATCTTTGGAGACAGCTCGTCTGTATTGCCAAAAAGATATATAAACTTTTTTGCATCTCATATTTAGATGTGGTCCCTATGTGAGCTTATTGTCAAAAACCACCCCAAGATATTTTACCTCGGTTGATAGCGGTGGGGTATTTAAGAGTTTGGTAAGTTTAGATTTCCAATTTTTCTTTTTTTGTGAAAAAAACCAGTTTGGTTTTTAGGTTGACCGTAAGAGCCTGGTCTGCACCAATTTTTGATTATTCTTAAAGCTTCTTGCATCAAATTACAGAGTATGCTTTCGAATTTACTGCTTAGTAGAATTGTTATGTTATCTGCATAACCAATTGTGTAGAAACCATGATCATTGAGTAAGCGTATAAAACTGTTGACTACTATATGGCCAATTCCATTTCAAACGAACTAGAGCTGGGGGGGGGGTGCATTGAGAAACTTGTATATGTATTTTTTTTTTTAGTTTCTATAACTTATTAGTAGTTCTTTGATCGGTATATGAGAGTATGTAACACATAAAAAAAAATTCTACGATTTAAAGTTTTTTTGTCGTTTTTTAACTTAGTCGCATTTTTTGTTTAAAAACCGCAATATTAACTCAAAAAAAAAAAAAAATTACTAATGAAATCAATCAGAAATTTTCCGTAGAATCCAAATCTGGTGCCATTTCAAGTCTATACCCTGTCAATAAGCCGCAAAAGCCATAAAACCATGTTTTTGTTCTCAGTGGGCTGGGCAAAAAGAAGCATTTTCTTAATTTTTTTTAACCGCCAAAGTTGACGTATTTTGATGTATATTAATTGAAAAATATAAATATGTTCTGTGTATTTGGGTTTTAAGAGTCTAAAGCTCTGCAAATCTGCAAAGTAGGCCTATTCTTCAACATAAACTCTTACAAATGCACGTTTAGCCGCGCTCAGAGGAACAATACACCAAATTTTAATAAAAATTTGAATTCTGGAGACAATTTTACATGGAAAATAGTCAGTGTTGTACTCATCGTCTATAGAAAAGTTCATCTAGAAAGAAATGTTTACAAAATTTTCAGTCAAAAAATGCGTTAAATATTAATTATTTTTTATATTTACAAAAAATATTATAAACACACTAGGGTGTGGTTTAAAACTTTTTTTTTATTTTGATAAGCGCCAGGAAGATTTATGATTGAATGCCAAAAATAATAATATTTTCTAATTTTCGCGCCGATAGATCGAGTCTAAATTTGTGCCGCAAGCGCAAAAACTATCAAACAAAGAGTAAAATGACCCAAAATTGGTTCAAACAACAAAAGATTTATTTGTTAAACTTCTGAAATAAGCTTAAAAAAATATAATCCAAATAATTTTTAAGAAAAATAAAAAATAAATATTTTTTAAGTAAATGTTGAACAAATTTTTTTTTTCTAGATGGGTTTTTCATTGCCAGATAAGCACGACACTGACTATTTTCTATGTAAAATTGTTTGCAAAACTCAGTTTTTTAATAAAATTTGGTGTATAGTTTCTCTGAAAACTGCTAAATGTGCAATTGTAAAAGTTTATGTTGAAAAATAGGCTTATTTTTGCAGTTTTTTTGTGTTTAAGACCTTTAAAACCCAAATACACAGAACAAATTTATATTTTTCTAATTAACTTACATTAAAACACGTCAACTTTGGCGGTTAAATTTTTTTTTTAAAATGCTCTTTTTTGCCCAGCCCACTGAGAACAAAAACATGGTTTTATGGCTTTTGCGGCTTATTGACAGGGTATAGACTTGAAATGGCACCAGATTTGGATTCTATGGAAAATTTCTGATCGATTTTATTAGTAAAATTAATTTTTTGAGTTAAAATTACGGTTTTTAAACAAAAAATGCGATTAAGTTAAAAAACTACAAAAAACTTAAAAAAAATGTAGAATTTTTTTTTATGAGTTTTATACCCTCATATACCGATAAAAAAACTACTAATAAGTTATAGAAACTAAAAAAAATACATGAGCAAGTTTCTCAGTTTCCCCCCCTCAGCACTGTTCCTTTGAAATGGAATTGCCCATATTCTATAGTAGTGAAGATAATACTTATGGGTCATAGAGGCAAACAGATGGCACAGTCGGCAAGTTGCAGTAGAAGTAGCTAGCGCAGTGGTAGCGGTGTCCCAACTAATGCCAAACGTAAAAGGACTAAGCCAAGCAAGTTGTCAACTGTTGGCAAGCGTGGCTAGATCCAGGTTGCTCTATGCTGCGCCAACGTAGGTAGAAAGGGCAAGAGCACAAAGAAAGCGAGATAGGTCAAAGTGGTGCGAGCATACCGGACAGTCAACACGGATGCATTCAAAGTGTTGGAGGCAGTACTGCCGAAAGACCTAAGCGTAGAGGAACGGAAAATAATCTACTCTGCAGCTAAACAAAGACTTTTCAGGTCTGCAGCAGCTTCATCCAAAAGGGTGAAAATCATAAGAAAGTGGCAAAAAAAGTGGGCAAATGCAAACTCGTGCGCGTCATAGACAATGCTTATACAACCTTACACAGATTCTCACCGGACACAGGTGCTTCGGTCAATATCTGTACCAAATTAAGAACCGCAAAAGCAAATAATGCATTTACTGTAATTTGCTATGCGACGACGCAAAACACATTTTTTCAATGTCTGCGGTGGGCCAATTACAAAACACTAATAACCGAGGCTTTTGGCAAACTCCCAACGGCGGCAAACCTGAAAACAATAGTCATGTGGGATGCGGATGCGGTAAATTTGTTTGCAAGTGGTTCCGCATTACTACTGGTAAACAAAACTGGGTTTTTAGTTGTTAGAAACCCGATTTTACTGCCAGCCAGTGTTTATTATCAAAAAAATAACCAAGACGTAGACAGGTAAGTGGGTACTCCAGATCACAATTACCAGAGAGTAGTTTGAATTGGATTGCTTTCCCAAGCGCCCAAGAGCTTGTCATTGAAATATTGGAAGTTTCTCCTTTTTGCAAACGTAAAAGTTTTTTTTTTAATGCAATAATATTAAATATTTTGATGACCAACACCAAGTAGGTAGGTCACTTTAGTTCATAATTACTAGCAAATACATTAAACTAGAGTGGTTTGCCTAAGTTCTGTTACGGTTAGTTTTGAGGGTGGGCAACGGAAACAGCTGATCTAAGTCCAGGATAGAATCCAAAACATGATTTGCATAATTTCTTCCAACAAATATCTGATGTTCAATGGTGATGTTACCACAAAGATTATACAATATAACGTCACCATGTTTAGGCAATGTGATTTTGGGATGTTCTGTTAAAAATATCATCAGCTAGAATGTCACAGTACAAAATTGATTTGACACACTACAAAAGAAGAAAACTTGTAAAAAAACACTAACACAAAACTAGATGAAAACCAACAAATGCTCTGACAACGACAACATAAAAAGTAAAATTTTAAAAATAGAAGAAGAAGATTTACAAGAAAGTGTATGGATGCTAATGAACAAATGCATTACAAAAAGAGCAATACTACGAAGCTGATATAAAGACCATTATTCTGCACACAATTTTTTTTAAATTTATTGTCCCAAAAACCAGCTACCTCACCTATATGAACTCATCTCAAAAATAATAACAAATAACCTAACACAAAAACCACAAAAACTAAACTTTTTCCAACCAGTCAACTAGACTGGTTTCAGTAAAAAAAAATGGTAACTACAACCATCTACAGATACTGAAAACAAAATAAAAGAAATATGTCATTGGGACATAATGAAAAATTCTATTTATTAAATATCAAAAATAACAAAATCCGGCCTGAAAATTTTAAACTCTTAACAATACAAAAGTAGCAAAAGTGAGCTTTAAAAAACTAAAAGGTTGTTAAAAGTAACAAAATTTTGCTATAAACTGTTAAAAAATAAAAAAATTTGTTTATTAAATATCAAAAATAACAAAATCCGGCCTTAAAACATAAAAACTGGCTATAAACTGTTGAAAATTGAAAAGTTTTACTTCTAAAAATTTCATAAACAGCAAAATTAGGCTTTAAAACATTAAAAAAACGTTAAAAGTAACAAAATTTTGCTATAAACTATTGAAAAAAGTAAAATTCTATTTAAACTGTTAAAAAAGGGTAAATTTTACTTCATAAAATTGCAAAGCAAAATTTATATTTGTTATCAGCGCCAAATCTTTTTAATTTTTTTTGTATACTGACATATATTCAAGACCTCCATTGCCAACTGCTACTAAACTTTCTTTAAAAAAAATTTCTTCAGAGAATCTATTTACAATATATAGCTATAAACAGCACTGTGCAATTCAAGATTTTCAAAAATTTGATTAATTATGAAGCGTGCATTTTGCAAGTTATATCATAAAAAAAACAATGATTTAATTGTTACTTCAAAAATTTGTTTGAAAAAGTTTGCAAAGTCAAGGATCAGCTAATGTTTTGGTTCTTGTTAATTCTATTTTTTTTATTTGTTAAGAACAATGCCAACATGGAAAAAATTAATGGCAAAATTTTCTACATATGTATAAGTTTTCCATCATCAGTACTTGCTTCAAATCATGATTATCAGCAAGTAGTTTGAGCTGGAATGCTCACCTACTTGCCCTAAATGTTTCTCATCAAAGAATTAAAAGTTACTCCTCTTTGCAAGTGTTAGAAATCCTCTAGTCAGATGAAGAGAAGGTGATATCTAATTTTTTGGTAACCAACACTTCATATTATAATTACCAGTAAGTAATTTGATTTGGAGTGCCAACCTACCTGTCCAAATGTTTATTATCAAAAAATTTGAAGTTTCTCCTTTTTGCAAGTGTAAAAAGTTTTTTAGTTAAAGAAGGAAGAGGTGATATCCAATCTCTTAATGACTTACACTTGGTCGAGTGGCTGAGTCATTTCAAACCCGGCTGTTCAGCAGCTCCTAAATAACTATCGGCTGGCTGAAAGTTTCCTTTGCTCTTTGACAACTGTTTTCTGTTTGAATGGCGTTTTTTTTCTTTTTGTGTTTGGTTTGCTTGGGTGTTAAAAGATAAATATTACTTTAAGATTTGGCTTCAAGCATAGAGTGAGATTTAGTTTGTTTTTTTGGGTTTACTTATGGTTTTTTTAAGTTTTTCTGATTACCAATGTAGCTTTCCTATTCTCGCATTAATGGAGTCAGTAATAGAAGTGACGGAACTGTTTTTATTTTTGTTTTTTGTGTTTTACCATCTGTGTCCCATGTTCTTAACTGCAGCGTAGTTTGCATAGATTGGCACTATTAATTGGTTATCGTATTTAACATATTCTGCTGCTGCAATTAAGTTTTTTAACAAGAGAAGGGTCTATACCATTTATTGATATCGGGAACACGTATTGGAGGGATTGTGCAATGTATTTTTTGGTTTTCTCTGAATTGCCCTGGTAGTGTAGTGGTTCGCGTACTTGACTGCTACACTATAGGTTTTAAGTTTTGAGAAATAAATTAACCTAAACTAAATCTTTTTTTTTTCTGGGTCATTATCTACACGCAGCTCCTAGAGAAATTTATTGTATTGTGTCAAAGCTGCGTGTTTTAACAGAAACTCTTCTGAGGTCTCTTGGGGTCTTTGAGTTTCTTACATATTGACTTTTAGTTTATTTTGTGGCTATCTTTAGCATTTTGGGATTTCTAATATGTTAAGTGACAACTGTTTTTGAAAGGGTTCCACCATCAAATGTTTATCCAATCCGAGAGTGTGTACTAACATTACGGCCGCATAAGTAACTAAATATTTTTTAGGGCTTTAATTGTCTTGTTTAATGCAAAGTTTTTTATCTTGAAGTTTATTTAATTCTAATTCCAACAATTTTTTTCTAAAAAATTCTTTTTTTAACCGCACAAAGAAGCAAAGCAATAATTTTAACGCTCTAAAACCCCGCATACTACACAAACTGCTCAAAATTAAGCCGCAACACTTTTGACTAAAAATGAATGAAAGCTGGCTATAAACTGTTGAACAAATGACAATTTTATTTCATAAAATTTCAAAAATAAAAAACTGGGCTTGGAAACATTAAAAGATTGTTAAAAATAACAAAATTTGGCAATTAACTATTGAAAAATGTAATATTTTATTTATTAATTATCAAAAATAACAAAATCCAGTCTTAAAACATGAAATCCGGCTATAAACTAAAGAAAAATTAATTTTTTTTGTTAAAAAATTAAAAAATTTACCTTTTAAAATTTTAAAAATGGCAAAAATTGGCTTTAAAACATTAAAATATTGTAAAAAAAAACAAAATTCGGCAATAAGTTATTGAAAAGTGTAAAATTCTATTCATAAAATATCAAAAATAACAAGATCTGGCTTGAAACATAAAATCCGGCTATAAACTGTTGAAAATTTTACTTCTAAAAACTTTAAAAATAACAAAATTGGGATTCAAAACATTAAAAGATTGTTAAAAGTAACAAAATTCGGCTAGAAACTATTGAAAAGTGTACAATTCTATTTATCAAATATAAAAAATAACAAAATTTGGCTTTAAAAAAAATCCGGCTATAATCTGTGAAAAAAACAAAAAAATTATTTTATAAAATTTTAAAAACAGCACAATTGGGCATTCAAACATTAAAAGATTGTTAAAATTAACAAAATTTGGCTATAAACTATTGGACAGAAAAATTCTATTTATTAAATATTAAAATTAACAAAATCCGGCCTTTAACCATAAAATCCGGCTATAAACTAAAGAAAAATTAAAATATTTACATTTTCAAATTTTTAAAATACCAAAATTGGGCTTTAAAACAATAAAAGATTGTTAAAAGTAACAAAATTTAGCTATAAACTATTGAAAAGTGTAAAATTATATTTACTAATTATCAAAATTAACAAAATCCGGCCTTGAAACATAAAATCCGGCTATTAACTGAAGAAAAACTAAAAAAAATTATTTCATAAAATTTTAAAAATAGCAAAATTGGGCTTTAAAACATTAAAAAATTGTTAAAAGTAACAAAATTTGGCTATAAACTATTGAAAAGTGTAAAATTTTATTTAATAAATATCAAAAATTAAAAAATCCGGCAAAAAAACATAAAATCTGGCTATAAACTGTTAAATAATAGAAAATATCACTTTATACAATTTTAAAAATAGCAAAATTAGGATTTGAAACATTAAAAAGTTGTTAAAAGTAACAAAATTTGGCTATAAACTATTGAAAAGTGTAAAATTCTATTTATTAAATATTAAAAATAACAAAATCCGGCATTTAAACATAAAATCTACTGAAAACGCCTCCTTTGTCGCCCACCGGTCGCTATCGCAGGCCACAAATAATTAAGTTTAAAGAAAACCAAATCAGTCATTGCATAAAATTATCGCCACGGCTGTATATGCGACCATTTTATAAATTCCAAGCACGATTTTGTTCTCCATATTTTTTATACAGTTTGCACAATAAATGCACCGAAGCGTAGTTTTTTATAGATAAACATGCTTGCTGTGCATTTTAGTTAGATTATTCAAAACAAATCTCATTTTCTGAGTAATATTTTCATGTAAATTTTTTTATTTATTTATATATAGTCTCTACAAAAAAATTTCAAACCGCATAATATTGTTCCAATTACACAACATTGCTCTTAATTAAATTTATTGTAAAGTTTGCAACAACAAATTTATAATAAAAAAAATCACAAATTAACTAGTTGAAACTTCATGACAGTTCAATTAACTTTTCTTTTACAGCCGGAACTATATAAGAAGGACCTGATGCGTCAATCATCTACAGATTCCGGGGGACCCGAAATGGAATTCTGTGGAATTTTACACTTCTCTCTACGCTACGATAAGGACGTTGAAGGATTGGTTGTAAAAGTAAGCTATTTATATAAAATTACAATAACATAAGTATAGTTTATTTTATTTTTATTAGGTTTTCGAGGCCAGAGATTTGCCCATTAAGGATGTTACTGGAAGTAGCGATCCTTACATCAAAATTTATTTGCTGCCGGATAGAAAGAAGAAGTTCCAGACTAAGGTGCATAGGAAGAATCTCAATCCAGTTTTCAACGAGACTTTTATATTCAGGTAAGAACAATTTTTTGTATCTTACAAACTAGTTTCAATATAATTATTTTTAAGCAATTCTAATTCTAATTAGTTTGTTGTTTATCCCTGAATACATTTACATAATTCTCTCTCAATTCATAAGTACATAACAAATATTATATCCTAATCGGATAATATCGATTCTAATGTTGTCTTATTTATAATTAATAGATACCAGCTTACGAAATACACAATCAGTTTCCGCTTAAACAATTTGAATAATAATAATAATACAAAATCAATATTGTGATGTGAAAATCAAATGAAGGAGCGTGTAGTCAGCAAAGTTACAAGTTATATGCTAATAATGTTTGCTTATTGAATTATTGATAATAATATCAAGTTTCAATATAATTTCATAACAAACTTAAAGTAATGGAAAAGAGAATTACTTTATTACTAAGAACTACTTTATCAATCTAATATATTATAAATTGTATGCTATTTTGAAGCAAAGTTTCGAACAAACACAATTATTTATTAAACAAATGTTTTGGAAAATTTATTTTATAAACATGTTTGATGCATTGGATGGTAAAGATGTAAAATATTTTAAATTGATTATATAGCGATTGGAGGCGCATACTTTGACTACTTTACTCTCTCGTGATTTTTATTACTTAAAAAATTTAGTCATTTCAATAAAAAATTAATTAATTCTGTGTATAAAACTAGATATGATTTTTTTATCAAACTTGCTCCAAACTTGTTAAATCTATATGGTTACATAAAACTCAGATAAAAGTTAATAGGGTTGACATACCATTACAAATATTTTACCACACATTCCTCAACTACATACTAATATAATGTTTATATTAAAAGATTTTATCTTCAATAATCTTATAATTTTTAAATCAGACTTGCTTCAAATTTGTTAGATCTGGAGGCTTTCAACTCGGATAAAACCTTATAAAAATCATTGATAATACGTATTTAATACAAGAAATAATCAAAAATCGATTTAAACATGCACAAAACCAATAAAAGAACAAATTTATCACAAAAATCGCTCAGGAAATAAATTCAAAGTCAAATATTTACACAAAATAAACACTTTTTACTAGCGATTAGGTTAGGTTTGCCGTTTAAATTTGCATAGAATTTATTTCTTCTCACAAATAATGCATTAAAATCGTTGTGACATTACACTAAATGGTCAAAAATCGCTTAAAAGTCTATTTGCAATACAAAAAATTTGCTTAAAAAATAAAATAGAACTGTATAAAAAATTGTATAAATTAAACAAAAATCATTGATTGGATACTTTTCTAGTACAAAATTAACCCAATTTTTTTTTTATTGCAATAAATAAACTCTGTACTTAGTCATTTACAGTTTAAAATTGCTCAGAAAATGGCAAATTGTACAATTTTTTTTGCAAAATAAAATAAAAATCATCTTTGCCAAACAATGCATAAAATGGCTAAAAAATAATATTAACTACATCAAAAATCGCTTAGAATGCCCATTTTTAGCATAAAACAGAATCAAATTTTTAAAATAATAAACTTTAATGCTTGTAAGTACTCTAAAATCGATGAGAATTGCACTTATCACACATAATTACAAAAAATCCGCTCAAAAAATACATTTAAAGTCAATTAATAGACCAAAAATCGCTTAAGAAAACTGTGATATTTACCAAAAATCGGTTTAAAAAACTAAATATTGTACAAACTAATAAAAAACCATTAATGAGACACCATTCTAGTGCAAAATGAATCAAAACTACAATTAAATTGCATTAAACAGATTCTGTATTCATTAACAAAGTTAGTTAGTAAGAAAAGCATTTATCGCTCAAAACAACAAAACTCTTAAAAAGCGCTCGTCACTTATAAATTTATATAAAAACACAAAAGAAATTTATGAAAAACAGTCAACAAGAAAAAACCAAAAGGAAAGACTAAGAAGAAGCAGGGAGAAAAGAAATAGCTTGGAAAAAATCTAAAACAATAAAAAAAGAGATAAAATTACAAAATAAAAAAATATCTACTATTGTTTGCATATGATTAAATAAATAATTAATAATTACTTAAAAACTGCTCAGAATATGCACTTTTCTAGTGCAAAATTAATCAAAAAATACATACTCCTTTTATGATATAGATTATGTATTCACTAACAAAGTCATTTACAGCTTAAAATTGCTCAAAAAATGCATCTATCGCACTAAATATACAAAAAAACAATTGATATATTTATCACAAAAAATGGAGAAAATCGCTTCTTCTTGAAAAATGCGCCTTAGTACTTAAAAATACCTAAAAACTGATCAATAAAATCATTTACAGCAAGAATTGACTAAAAATCGCTCAGAAAATGCATTTTACTTTTATTAAATAGGTTTAGTATTCACTAACAAAGTTATTTACAGTCTAAAATCGCTTAGAAAATGTACTAATTGCACAAAACATTAATAAAAACAATTGTAAAAACATATTTATTACAAGAAAATAGGCAAAAATCGGTTAAAAATAAGTTCTTGAAAAAATGCGACTTAGCAAAATACCTAAAAATTGATCAACATTTACTACAAGAAATGACTAAAAATCGCTCATAAATAATGCATAAAAAGTATCAAATTAACCAGAAATGTTTAATATTGTACTGATTAAATAAGTAATAACTCATTTAACAATAAAATTGCTCACACAAGTCATTGATATACCAAAATGTGTGCGTTGAAAGAATGAAATAAATATAAAAGTCAAATTTAAAAAAATGTTAAAGCAATTTTTTTTTCTTTTTTCTTAATATAATAAAGAAATTTGTCACAAATAATTCGATCAACCATATAGTTTTCAGAAAAATTTGATCAAAATTTTGTAAAATATTTTTTTTATGTTTTGTTAATTAACGCTAGAGAATTGCCAGGTTTAGTCGCTCCGTCCTGTTGTGGTGCCACTAGTAGTATTGTTATAGAACAATATTAAATCCTATCACATCTACAAAAATATTGGTAAACCTTTCTTTCTAGAAAAATATTGACACGTACAGCGCCGTTTTTAAATTAAAATTGGTTTTTATGAGACAAAACGCTAACCAACTCGATATCCAAACGATAAGATTTTAGTCATCACTCTTTTTATATGTTGAACTACATACAATATTCTATGTCTTCATGTTTTTGGTTAAAGATTTGACGTCAAAACGACGAAAACGTCATTTTTTTTAAATAATTGAGGAGAAACGATTTATCGCATCAAATTTTTACAAATTTGAGGACATAGATTGGACTTTCTTCTACAATGTGTGAAAATTTTATTCAATTATATTCAGGCGTTTTCTTGCTGAGTTTGATGCTGCAAACCCTTATTATAGCGCAACTATTCTCCCCCCTTAAGAATATTTTTAAAAATTTAAAAATAGTTTGTTAATCTTAAATCTATTTATATAATTTGTACACAGTTGGTGCTGATAAAATTGATATATACTGGTACTAAATTGCATCAATTTTCAATAAATAGTTTAGAAGTTTCTTTATTTAGCTTAGCTTCAAAATTGACATTGACACAGTCGTTTGAATTGAGGTTAGATAAAATTGAGCTTGTCAACTTGTACTTGTAATTTTACATAGTTGGTACTAATGCTACTGTGGTATGTTGGTACCAAATTTTATCAATTTTATTTATTTTTAATTATAATTGTTTTTCCGTTTGCCTTTGCTTCAAAATTATTATTGACATTGAGGTTATGTAAAATTGGGCGTATCAATTTGTACTAATTTTACGCAATTGCCATTAATTATAATGACGTACATTGGTATCAAATTTCACCAATTTTCAATGAACGGTTCAACAGTTATAATTGTTTTATTGTACCACTTAAAAACTTAGCTCAAAATTAATGTTGGCAAAGTAGATTAATTTGAGCGTATTGATTTGTACAAATTTTACGCAGTTGGTACTAATGATACTGAGACATAATGATACCAAATTTAATAAATTTTTAATAAACAAATTCAAAGTTATAGTGTTTAATTAGTCATCCTGAGTTATGGTTAAAATTGGCAAAATTTAAAAATTAATGTTATGTAAAATTGAGCAAATAAAACAATTAAAATATAGTTCGAAAGCACAAAAATTTAAATATAAATTATTATAAAATGTAAATTTTTTTAAGGAATTTTCAAAACTTAAAATCTGGCTTTAAACTTTTAAAGTATTGTTAGAAGACATCAAAATCTGGCTATAAAACTGAAGAAAAATTTAAAATTTTATTTATAAAATGTCAAATATGAAACCTCAAAATATCAGAGAGCACTAAAACCCGCTCATAAACTGTTAAAAAATGTAAACATTGTCATAAAATCCTAAAAATATCAAAGTTAAAGCATCAAAATGTTATTAGAAAAAGTAAAATCTGGACATAATCCGTTGAAAAGTGCAAAATTCTATTTGTATAAAGCAGAAAAATCCAGTTATAACAAAATTAGGTTATAAACTTCTCAAAATTGCAAAATTTTGTTTATGAAAAATCAAAAATAATTAAATCCGCTTATAAAATATTAAACATTAAAAAAAAAGGTTAAAAATTACATAATTTTGTTAAAAAATGTCAAAAACAGCTAAATTTGGCCTTAAAATTTCAAACAAGTATAAAAAAATGCAATATTTATTTATAAATGATTAAAAATCTGGTCAAATATTAAAACATTTTTAAAAACAAAAACCCAGCTAAAAACGGGCATTTTAGTTTTTTTACAATACTTTTCATATTTTATAACTAAAGTTTACTATTTTCAACATTTTATGAAAATTTTGACAAAATTTTCCATGAACTATAAGTTTTTAAAATATTACAAAAAAAATACACTTTTTAAGAGGTTATGGTCAGATTTTGTTGCTGACAATTTTTTTTTTTAAGTTTTTTGATAAATTTTTGAAATTTCAAGACAAAATTTTGTTATTTTTGACATCTTTTAAGAAAACTTTGTAGTTTTTAACCGTTTTTAATATTTTTTAATTGTTTAAAATTTTATTATCAAATTTAGCTATTTCAGATTATTTATTAAAAAAATGCAATTTTGGAAAGTTTATAATAATTTTTTTATAATCAGATTTTGCTGTTTTAGACAAATAGAATTTAAACGAATTATGTTCAGATTTTGCTTTTTCTAACAACATTTTGATACTTTATAGCCCAATTTTGATATTTTTTAATTTTATGACAATGTTTACATTTTTTAACAGCTTATGAGCTTTTGCTCGTGCTTTCTGACAATATTTTAAGGTTTTCTAGACCAAATTCTGCAATTTTTGACATTTTATAAATAGAATTTTCCATTTTTCATCAATTTTATAGCCAGATTTTGATGCTTACTAACAATACTTTCAAATTTTAAAGACAAACTCTTAGTTTTTTTAATTTCTTAAAAATGTATACGGGTAATTCCATTACTTTTCGATTAATTTGAAAAAGTTGATCTCTTTGATTTTGCTCAAATTTTCAGGGATCAAAATATGGATGAAAAAAATGAGATTTCCAAAATTTTGAATTTTAGAATATTGCTTGATAAAAAGTTAGAACGGTTTAAAGAAAGCAAAGTTTTGCGATTCTGCTAAATTTACGTTTTTTTTTTAGAATAATGTTTGAAGCTTAGTATATCAAAATAACTGCCACGATATTAAACATAAAAATATGGGTTTTAAAGTACATGTAATACGGAATAATTTGAGCCATCGTGGACCTTTTTATCTTTTTCCAGAAGCCTAAAAATTGAGATACAATATTAGCTAAAAAAGACGTTTTATTGTAAAATTTCTGACTTTCAAATGTGTGTCATTTTGAACAGGCAATATTCTAAGGTCCAAAATTTTGGGAATCTCATTTTTTTCATCTATATTTTGATCCCTGAAATATTAAGCAAAATCAAAGAGGTCGACTTTTTTAAATTAGTCGAAAAGTAATGGAATTACCCATACACTTTTTAACAATTTATATTTAAAAGAAAGCACCAAACTCTAACAATATCCTTATGGTTTTAGAGCGGATTTTGTAAATTTTGACGTTTTATGAATAAAGTGTTGTAATTTTAAACCGCAGTTGGCCGGAGTTTATCTAACAATAATTTGATATTTTAAAACCTAATTTTGCTATTTTTGACATTTTATTTATTAAAATTTTACAAATATTTGAAGATTTTGGCGCTTTTTTACAATATTTTAATTTTTGAAGACAAGATTTTGTTGTTTTTAACATATTATAAATAAAGTGTTGCATTTTTAAACTGTTGTTGGCTGAATTTTTATTCTATCTAAAAATATTTCAATGTGTTTTTAGCTGTCTCTAACAGTATTTTGAAGTTCTATAACCGGATTTTGCAATATTATATTTTTTTTCGTTTTTTTTTTAACAGGTTATGACCGGATTTTGATACTTTCTAACAATGTTTTGATGTTTCAAGACCGAATTTTGCTATTTTTTATGTTTTATATAAATAAAATTGTTGTTGGCCAAATTTTGATTCTATCTGAAAATATTTCAATGTTCTATGATCGCAATTAGTTAGTTTGTGGCCGAATTTTTGCTAGTTCTAACAATATTTTGATATTTCTTAGCAGGGCTTGAAATTTTATAATTTTTTTTTAACAGTTTTTGTCCGGATTTCAGTTCTTTCTAGCAATATTTTGATATTTCATGGCCTTAATTTTGCTATTTGGAGTTGGTGCTTTTTGCCAATATTTTAATGTATTAATGCCGGATTTTGTTATTTTTGACATTTTATAAATAGAATTTTGCTATTTTAAACTGTTTTTTGACAACTTTTGTTTTATCTAAAAATATTGTATTGTTTTATGACTAAAGTTTATTTTGAATAGAGTTTGCACTTTTTAATAATTTACAATCAGATTTAAAAAAATTACAAATTTGTGTACAGTTTTTTTCCAAGCTTTTCCTAATAATAGCGGTAATGCCCAAAAATCCTTGCATAGTTATCATGTGAAAAACATTATTGACTGACAGGTTGCAAACTTATCTGACAATTTAATAACATATTTGATATTTTAATAATAAATTAATTGTCAGCTCAAAAACATTTAAAAAAAAAACAAATTTTTGCTTATTATATAACCAAAATATTTATTGTTAACATATTAAATAAAATAAAAAGAACAAAATGTTGTAAGTTAATGATTAAACTCATCATATTCCAAGTTGCTTTTAATAAGTTATTAGATATAAATTCAGACTAATTTTTACACTTTTTAAAAGTATCGGTATATTGTGTCTAAAAAGTTTATAAAATTTTATGGCTTGATTTTGCTATTTTTGACATTTTATGAACAGAATTTAAGAGTTTTTATTATTTTTGGTCTGAGTTATTTTTTTTTTTTTCATAGAGTATGAAATAACAGAATTTTGCAGGTTTTACCGTTTTTGGCTGGATTTTGTTTTTTTTTTTATTATTATTTTGATATTTTATGACCGGATTATGTCATTTTTGACTTTTCATTAATAGAATTAAATGTTTGAGAATACTTTTATACTTTATGGCCAGATTTAATATTTTTTAATTGATTTTTGCCATTTTCTATAAAAAAAATTATTGTTTTTTGGACAGGTTATGACCAAATTTAAATACTTTTATATTGCATAGCTAAACTTGGCTACTTTTGATTTATTTTTAACTAAATTGGGCAATTTTTGCCGTTTTTGGCCGGATTTTGAATTTGATTTTAAATATTTAGATATTTTATGACCTAATTTATCCATTTACGATTTATTATAAATAGAATATAGATTTTTAATAGTTTATGCCCAAATTTCAGTGTTTTTTGAGAATACTTTCATACTTTATGGCCGGATTTTGCTATTTTTGATATTCATTAAATAGATCTTTGCACATTTTAAGAGTTTGTTGCCGGATTTTAGTTTTTTCTGAAAATATTATAATTTTTTTATACTCTTTGGCTTGATTTTTGATATTTTATTAACAGAATTTTGCAATTTTTACCGTTTTTTTGCCGGATTTTGTTTTTTTTATTATTTTGATATTTTTTTGGCCAGATTATGTCAATTTTGACTTTTTATATTTTATTTATTTATTTATTCAATTGCTTTTTTACCTTTCGGTGTCAGGCAAATTGACTTTTTATAAATAGAATAAAATTTTATTTGGCCGGATTTATCATTTTATAATTGATTTTTGTCATTTTTTACTTTTTATAAGAAAAATTAACGTTTTTTTTTGACAGGTTATGACCAAGTTTTAAGTTTTTTTTATGAACCAAATTTTGCAGTTTTTGCCGTTTTTAGACGGATTTTGTATTTTTTTAATTATGTTAACTTTTTATAACCGGATTTTGCCATTTTTGATTTTTTATAAATAGATTTAACAGTTTTTAATAGTTTATGACTAAAGTTTAGTGTTTTTTTGAGTATACTTTTATACTTTATGGCCGGATTTTGCTATTTTTGATATTTAGACACTTTGTCACCGGATTTTGTTTATTTTTGACAATATTCTAACATTTTGTAACTAGATTTTCTTATTTTTTACTTTTCATAGAAAGAATTAACGTTTTTTAACAGGTTTTAGCTAAATTTTACGTTTTTCTGAGAACATTTTTATATTTTATGACCAAATTAGGCTACTTTTGATAATTTATGAACAGAATTGTGCAGTTTTTACCGTTTATGGCCAAATTTTGGTTTTTATTTTAAATATTTAGATATTTTATGACTGAATTTTGCCATTTTTGACTTTTCATAAATAGAATTAACATTTTTTAATAATTTATGGCTAAATTTTAGTGTTTTTTGAAAATACTTTCATGTTTTATAGCCAGATTTGGCTATTTTTAATATTCTTTAAGTAGAATTTTGCACATTTTGACAATTTAGATATGTTTGATATTTTATGAATAAAGTTTACAGTTTTTACCGTTTTTGGTTGCTTTTTGATTTTTAATTTAAATATTTATATATTTTATGACCAAATTTTGCTATTTTTGGCTTTTCATAATTAGAATAAACATTTTTTAATAGTTTATTTTCAAGTTTTAGTCATTTTTGAGATATTTTTATACGTTATTTAAAGTTTTTCTGAGAACATTTTCATATTTTATAGTAAAATTAGAACATTTTTGATATTTAATTAACAGAATTTTGCAGTTTTTACCGTTTTTGACCAAATTATTTTGGTTTTTTTACGACCAAATTTTGCCATTTTTTATTTTTTGTATATAGAATTAACATTTTTTAATAGCTTATGACCAAAGTTTAATGTTTTTGAGTATACTTTCATACTTTATGGCCGGATTTTGCTATTTTCAATATTTTTTAAGTAGAATATTGCACATTTTGACAGTTTGTAACTGGATTTTGCTACTTTTTACTTTTTATAAAAAAAAATTACTGTTTTTTGACAGGTTATGACCAAATTTTAGGCTTTTTTGACAATTTTTTCATATTTTATGGTTAGATTTGGCTGTTTTTAATATTTTATGAATAAAATTTTACAATTTTTACCGTTTTTAGCTGGTTTTTGATTTTGATTTTAAATATTTAGATATTTTATGACCAAATTTTGCCATTTTTGACTTTTCATAACTAAAATGAACATTTTTTTATAGTTTATGCCCAAGTTTTAGTGTTTTTTAAAAATACTTTTATACTTTATGGCCAGATTTGGCCTTTTATGATATTTTATAAACAGAATTTTGCAGTTTTTACTCTTTTTAGACAGATTTTGGTTATTATTTTAAATATTTAGATATTTTATGACTGAATTTTGAGAATACTCTCATGTTTTATGGCCGGATTTGGCTAGTTTTAATATATTATTAACAGAATTTTGCAGTTTTTACCGTTTTTGGCCGGATTGATTTGGTTTTTTATGACCGAATTTTGCTATTTTTGACCGTTTACATATAGAATTAACATTTTTTAATAGTTTATGACCAAAGTTTAGTGTTTTTTGAGTATACCTTTATACTTTATGACCAAATTTTGCTATATTTGATATTCTTTAAGTAGAATTTTGCACATTTTTAACGTTTGTAGCAGAATTTCGGTTCTTTCTGACAATATTCAAATAGGTCATAACTGGATTTTACTATTTTTTACTTTTTATAAAAAAAATTACTGTTTTTTAAAAGGTTATAACCAAATTTTAGTTTTTTTTACAATAATTTCTTATTGCATGGCCAAATTTGGCTACTTTTGATATTTTATAAACAAAATTGTGCAGTTTTTACTGTTTTTTGCCGAATTTTGGTTTTATTATAAATATTTAGATATTTTATGACCAAATTTTTAGTGTTTTTTGAGAATACTTTCATACTTTATAACCGGATTTTGCTATTTTTGATATTCTTTAAGTAAAATATTGCACATTTTGACAGTTTGTCGCCAAATGTTGGTTCTTTCAGACAATATTGTAATATTTTATAAAAGGATTCTGTTATTTTGTTATTTCATAAGTAGAATTTTACAGTTTTTACCGTTTTTGGCTGGTTTTTGATTTTGATTTTAAATATTTAGATATTTTATGACCAAATTTTACCAATTTTGACTTTTCATAAATAGAATAAACATTTTTTAATAGTTTATGACCAAAGTTTAGTGTTTTTTGAAAATACTTTTATATTTTATGACCGGATTTGGCCATTTTTAATATTTTATAAACAGAATTTTGCAGTTTTTATCGTTTTTGGACGGATTATTTTAGTTTTTATGACCAAATTTTGTTATTTTTGACTTTTTACAAATTAATTTTATTTGTAAAAAGTCAAAAATAACATAACATTTTTTAATTGTTTATGACCAAAGTTTAGTGTTTTTGAGTGTACTTTCATATTTCATACTTTATGGCCGGATTTTGCTATTTTTAATATTCTTTAAGTAGAATATTGCACATTTTGGCAGTTTATGGCCGGATTTTGTTTTTTTCTAACATTATTCTAAAATTTTGTAACTGGATTTTCTTATTTTTTTACTTTTCATAGATAAAATTAACGTTTTTTAACAGGTTATAGCCAAGTTTTAGGTTTTTCTGAGAACATTTTTATATTTTATGACCAAAGGCTGTTTTTGATATTTTATAAACACAATTTTGCAGTTTTTAACGTTTTTGGTCTGATTTTCTATTTTAGTTTTTTATGACCGGCTTTTGCCGTTTTTGACTTTTCACATAACCAACTACTCAGCTATAAGAGTCTAATTTTTTGATCTACAATACAATTTTTTTTTTAGTTTTTGAGTAAACTTCAATTTAGTAAGATAGTTTTGTTAAACATATTATAAATTTCTTGATTTTTATCAATTGCGGCCATTTTGGAATTAATTATTAACTACAAACAAACTTTTTTAATAAAATCAAGTATGCTGAGTTTAATTTTTTAATCTACAATACAATATTCCTTTTAGTTTTTGAGCAAAGTTCAATTTAGTAAGATAGTTTTGTTAAAATTATTATAAATTAATTGATTTTTATCAATTGCGGCCATTTTGGATTTAATTATTAACTACAAATAAACTTTTTAAATAAAATAAAGTACGCTGAGTCTAATTTTTTAATCCGCAGTACAAAATTCCTTTTAGTTTTTGAGTAAAGTTCAATTTAGTTACATAGTTCTTTTAAAATGATTAAAAATTCATTAATTTTTAACAATTGCGGCCATTTTGGATTTAAATAATTACTACAAGCATTTTTTTTAATAAAATCAAGTATGCTGAGTCTAATTTTTTAATCAACAATAAAAAATTCCTTTTAGTTTTTGAGTAAAGTTCAATTTAGTAACATAGTTCTGTTAAAATGATTATAAATTCATTAATTTTTTTTAAATTGCAGCCTTCTTGGATTAAATTATAATCTACAAACAATTTTTTTTAATAAAATTAAGTATGCTGAGTTTAATTTTTTAATTTGCAATACAAAATTTCTTTTAGTTTTAAATTAAACTTAAATTTAGTAACATAGTTCTTTTAAAATGATTAAAAAATTAGAATTTTTTTTTTAATTGCGGCCATCTTGGATTAATTTATTAAATACAAACAATATTTTATAATAAATTCAAGTATGCTGAGCCTAATTTTTTAATCCGCAATACAAAATTCCTTTTAATTTTTGAGTAAACTTCAATTTAGTAAGATAGTTCTGTTAAAATTATTATAAATTCATTGATTTTTATTAATGCGGCCATTTTGGATTAAATTATTGACTACAAGCAATTGTTTTTAATAAATCCAAGTATGTTGAGTCTAATTTTTGAATTTGCAATACAAAATTCTTTTTAGTTTTTGAAAAAAGTTCAATTTTGTAAGATAGTTTTGTTAAAATTATAAAAATGTATTGACTTTTATTAATTGCGGCCATCTTAGATTTAATTATTAACACAAATAATTTTTTTGATAAAACCATTTATGCTGAGTTTATTTTTTTAATCGGCAACACAAAATTCTTTTTAGTTTTTGAGTTCAATTTACAAACATAGTTTTTTTTTATTCTTATAAATTTATTAAGTTTTATCAATTGCGGTCATCTTGGATTAAATTATTGAATACAAACTAACTTTTTTAATAAATTTAAGTATGCTGAGTCTAATTTTTTAATCCGCAATACAAAATTTCTTTTAGTTTTTGAGTAAAGTTCAATTTAGTAACAAAGTTCTCTGAAAATTATTAAAAACTTATTAGTTTTTATCAATTGCGGCCATTTTGAATTAAATTAATGACTACAAACAATTTTTTTTAATAAAATTTAGTATGCTGAGTCCAATTTTTCTATCGGCAGTACTAAATTCGTTTTAGTTTTTGAGCACAGTTCAATTTGGCAATATAGATCTTTTAAAATGATTAAAAATTCATTAATTTTTGTCAATTGCGGCCATTTTAGATTAAATTATTAACTACAAACAAAATTTTTTATTAAATTCAAGTATGTTAAGTTCAATTTTTCCATCCGCAATGCAAAATTTCTTGTAATTTTAAAGTAAACTTCAATTTAGTAACATAGTTTTTTAAAAATGATTAAAAATTCATCAATTTTTATTAATTGCGGCCATCTTGGATTAAATTGATAACTACAAACAAACTTTTTTAATAAAACCAAGTATGCTAAATCTAATTTTTTAATCCGCAATACAAAATTCCTTTTAGTTTTAAAGTAAACTTCAATTTAGTAAGATAGCGTTATTAAAATTATTATTAATTTATTAATTTTATTAATTGTGGCCATCTTTGATTACATTATTAACTACAAACAAATATTTTTAGCAAATTCAAGTATGTTGAGCCCAATTTTAATCGGCAATACGAAATTTCTTTTAGTTTTTGAGTTAAGTTTAATTTAGTAAGATTGTTCTGTTTAAATTATTATAAATTCATTAATTTTTATTAATTGCGGCTATCTTGGATTAAATTATTAACTACAAACAAACTGTTTTAATAAAATCAAGTAAGCTGAATCTAATTTTTCATTCCTCAATACACAATTCCTTTTAGTTTTAAAGTAAACTTTAATTTAGTAATATAGTTTAGTGTTTTTTGGGTATACTTTTATACTTTATGGCTGGATTTTGCTATTTTTAATATTCTTTAAGTAGAATATTGCACATTTTGACATTTTCTAACTGGATTTTGGTGTTTTCACTTTATATAAAAAAATTTAACGTTTTTTAACAGGTTATAGCCAAATTTTAAGTTTTTCTGAGAACATTTTTATATTTTATGGCCAAATTAGGCTATTTTTGATATTTTATGAACAAAATTTTGCAGTTTTTACCGTTTTTGGACAGATTTTGGTAATTATTTTAAATATTTAAATATTTTATGACCGAATTTTGCCGTTTTTGACTTTTCATAAATAGAATTAACATTTTTTAATAGTTTATGACTAAATTTTAGAGTTTTTTGAAAATATTCTCATGTTTTATGACCGGATTTGGATATTTTTAATATTTTATGAACAGAATTTTACAGTTTTCACCGTTTTTGGCCGAATTTTGGTTCTTTAAAAAAAATATATATATTTTATGACCTGATTTTGTTGTTTTTGACTTTTTTGTAATTAGAATTAATAATTTTTAATAATTTTTTGAACAAATTTTAGTGTTTTTTGAGAATACTTTTATACTTTTTGCCGAATTTTCAGTTTTGATGTTTTTTAAGTAGAATTTTGCACTTTTTGACAGTTTATGGCCTGGTTTTGGTTTTTTCTGACAATATTGTATCATTTCATATTTGGATTTTATTATTTTTTCCTTTTTATCAGTAGACTTTTGCATTTTTTAACAGTTTACCACCAAAACTGTCTAATTCAACAATATTTCAAGGCCGGATTTTGATATCTTTAACATTTTGATTCTATCCAAAAATATTTTAATGTTTTATGACCAAATTTAACAACTTTTTTGATCTTTTTTGATTATTTTTTGCACTTTTTAACAGTTTATGATCAAATGTTAGTGCTTTTTGCCAATATTTTAATGTTTCAAGACCTAATTTTGCTGTTTTTGATATTCCATGAATAGAATTTTGCACTTTTTGACAGTTTTTGACTATCAATTTTAAAATATTTACCCTAAGGTTAAGAGCTTTTCCAGGTGTGTGTATGGAAGAATAATTATAATAATCACCATCCCTTGTCCAAATCTATTATAACAATAATAATGTTCACACAATCCAAATTACTTTTGAAAAAGTTTTAAATAAGCCAAAAATTGGATTAGATTACATTATTCTGAAACTATAATAACGTTATCATTTTCAACAATTTGCCCAATACGTTTGAAATTGCTTTTGATAAAATTTTAGACAATTTAAACAAAAAAAAAACTTTTTTTAAATTACAAAAATTACAATTTGATCTTAATTAAATTTTAAAAAATTAAATTTGCAAAATTCAATATTTTTCACTGCAATGCTAATGGAAAGAAACGGTGCAAATATTTAAAAAAACGTAGAAAATGATTATTGTTGCATTAAAATTTTAAAGAAGTTATGATTAATTATTTTTTTAAATTTTTGAAAACTAAACTATTTAAAAAAAAAAACTAAAAACAGTTTTTTTTATAAAAAATCATTATTTATTTACATTGTGCGGTTTGATGTATAAAATAATCCATAATTTTTTTTTCAATTTCAGTGTATCCTACGAAGAATTACGAATGCGCTACATCCAGTTCTCGGTCTACGATTTCGATAGATTTTCCCGTCACGACCTAATAGGACATGTCGTCCTAAAAGGTTTATTAGAAAGTACGGACCTTCAACAAGAGATGGAATACACCATGAATATATTATGCCCTCCGCAGGTACGTCTGGAGATCATTTTTCACAAAGCCACTTCACCATTCCATTGCATGCCGGCTACAATTTCTTTTGTAACCCATTTTATAAAAATAAAGTTACATCATAAAGCTCAACTTACAAATCAATAAATAAGGAATATTTAACAGTTCAACGACCTTAAAAAATAATATTTAAATTTTATAATTAAATTTACATTAATTAATTCATCTAATTTCTTGTATTTCCGTGCACCCTAATTGATCCTTTTCCCGTCTACCCTTGACCCAGATATGAGCCTAAAAATAGGGCGTCTGGGTGAACTTAACCTTGAGTTGCTCCAATGTACTCATGTAAAGGAAATTTATATAATTTCCAATATATACTAAATCAATATAGTATTAATTAAAGATAATTAATTCCAGGATAAAGTTGATTTGGGTGAGCTGATGTTATCCTTATGCTATCTACCAACAGCTGGAAGATTAACAGTAACAATAATCAAAGGCAGAAATTTAAAATCAATGGATATAACCGGCAAATCAGGTAATTTAATTTTTTTTAAATTTACATTATTGTTTTTATATTAAATAATTTCAACAGATCCATACGTGAAAATCTACTTGTTATGCCAAGAAAAACGTATCAAGAAAAAGAAAACTTCAGTGAAGAGAAATACTCTCTGCCCTATTTATAATGAAGCCCTTGTTTTTGATGTTCCCTCTGAAAACATCGAAGATGTCTGTTTAATTATTAAAGTTGTAGATTATGATAGGTAAGCGAACACTAATTTCATATTATAATATAAACTAAACATGAATGAGATTTTCATTCAGCTTGTTGCATATCCGGAGATAGAATTGGGTCAATGCCACAAACCCAGCCATTCGGAATTGGGTTACTGTGTCAAACACGTTGTTCTCTTTTGAGTTTTTTGATGTTGCGCCCCATTCATAGCTGCAATGACGTAAAACTTTTATTACATTCGGTTGCAAATAAATTTTGGGTTTTGTAGTCCATTAGGGGGATAATTATTGTGTATTATAAGAACGTATTATATTGCTGGGGTAATCCTTCTGTATAAATTAGTTTGTTTCTAAATAGAATTAAATTTATACGTTTTGCTGGCTATAATGTTTAATTGAAATATTTTGGTTTATTCATTTGTAGTTGCTATATAAATTGAGTGAATTTATTGTGTTAGGTTAACTAATACCCAAGCAATAAATTATGTTGATGTAGAGTACTTCAACATAATTTATGGAGTGAATTATTAATTATAATTGTAGCTATTTTGTGAAACTAATGAAAAAACATTACTCCTTATTGGAAAGTTAAATTTTTGTTTGCTGAATTTGTTTATTTTTTTGCTTTAATTTTTGAAATAGTTTTAAAAAATGATTCAAATAAAAGTTGTTAGATACAAAATTTTAAACAAAAATTACTTGATCTGTTTTTGAACATTTTAAGAATCCGGCCTAGAAACATAAAACCCGGTTATAGACTAATGAAAAATAAAAAAAATTACTTTCAAAAGTTTCAAAATTAGTAAAGGTAGTTTTTGAATTTGTTGGCTGTTTTTTCATAGATTTATTTCTAGAGTTTATAGATTTTTTTGATTATTTTGCAATTTTTTAGTTTCGTTTTGAGATTTTTTTTTCCAAAAACTGCAAAAGTTTCTTAAAGTTTTTTGTATTTTTTTTAATGGAAGATTGATTTTAAGTTTTCTAATTTTTTTTTTAAGGTTTGTTTTTTTTTGTATTGTTGTATTTTAAGCTTTTGCAGTCTTATTAAAGTTTCTGAAGATATTTTTTTAGGTTTGTTGATTTGTTTAAAGATATTTTAATTTTTAGTTTTTCTGTTTTTCTTAAGTTTTTGCAGTTTTATTAAAGTTTCTGTAGTTTTTCATAGTTTTTAGATTTTTTATAAAGTTTTTTGAAGCGTTTTTTTTGTTTTATTAAACCTCCTTAAAGTTTTTGCAGCTTTTTTAAGTTTTTTTTGGTTTCTGAAAGCTTTGTAGTTTTCTTAAAGTTTTTAGATTTTTTCTGAAGCGTAAGCAGTTTTTCTAGAAAGTTTTATATTGCTTCATGAATTTTTTTTTTAGTTTCTTCATTCTTAAAGTAGTACTAGCAGCTTTACTAAATTTTGAGTTTTTCTAGAATTTTTTGTCTCTGAAGTTGTAGCAGTTTTTTTTTAATAATTTTGGTTTTTTTTTTTTAATTTTTGCGTTTTTATTTACTTAAACTTAGAGTTTTGTGAGTTTTTTAGATTAGTTTTTATCAATTTTTTGGTCGAGTTTTTAGATTTTTTTATTTTTTGAATACTGCAAAAGCTTTTCAACGTTTTTTTTTTAGTTTGTAGATAGGTTTTAAATTTTTTGAATTTTTTGGCAGCTTTCAAAGCTCTAGGTTTTTTTCCCAAAGTTATTTTTTATTGTTTTGATTTTTTTTCTGTTTTTTAAGCTTTTGCAGTCTTTTTAAAGTTTTTTTTTTGTTTTTTGAAAGTTTTCTAGGTTTTTTTTTTAACTTTTAGATTCTTTGTTGTTGTTTGAGCAGTTTTCTAAAAAGTTTTATATTGTTATGTGTTTTTTTAAAGCTCTCGCAGTTGTACTAAAAAAAAGTTTTTTTGAGAACTTTTTAAATTTTTTGTCTCGGAAGCTGTAGCAGTTTTTTTAATGATTTTCGGTTTCTTTTTAAATTGTTGGAGTCTTAAACTTTTCTGATTTTTTTAGGTTTTTTGCTGTTTTTTAAAGTTTCTAGATTATTTTCATTTTTTTGAAGATTGCGAAAGTTTTTTTAATTGGTTTTAAACTTTCTGAATTTCTGACAGTTTTTCAAAGTTTCTAAATTTTTTCTAAAATTTGTTTTTATTGACTTAAAATTTTTGCTGTTTTTTAAGCTTTTGCAGTCTTTTTTAAGTTCTTAAGTTTGTCAATTTGTTTTAAAGTTATTTTATTTTTTCTTAGTTTTTTTCTGTTTTTCTGAAGTTTTTGCAGTTTTATTAAAGTTTCTGTGGTATTTTTATAACTTATAAATTTTTTCTAAAGTTTTTTTAAGCATTTTCTGTTCTACTGAAGTTCTTTAAAGTTTTTGCAGTTATTCCTAAAGTATTTTTTGGATTTTTTTTTTTTTTTTTTTCTAAAGTTTGACCAGTTTTATAAAAAGTTTTATATTGTTTCATGAGTTTTTTTTAAATTTCTATATTTTTTTGGAGTTTTCTTAAAGCTTGAAGTTGTACTAAAATTTTTGGGTTTTTATAGTCTTTCTAATGTTTTGAATGTTTTTTGAGCTTCAGATTTTTTTTTTTAACTTTTCGAAGCCAAAAGTTGTAGCAGTTTTTTTTTATGATTTCTTTTAAATTTTTTTGAGTTTTCTTTAACCAAAACCTAGAGTTTTTTGAATTTTTCAGATTAGTTTTTGATTTTTGTGCTATTTTTCAGTTAAGTTTTATAGCTTCTAAATTTTATCTAAAATTTTTTGAAGTTTTTTTTGTTTTGCTAAAGTTCTTTAAAATGTTTGCAGTTTTTTTTTGTAGTTTCCTTAAAGTATTTAAATTTTTTCCAAAGCTTAAGAAGTTTTTCTAAAAAGTTTTATATTGTTTTGTGAGTTTTTTTGTAATTTTTGAATTCTTTCTGGAGTTTTCTTAAACTTTAAGTTTCTAGATTTGTTTTAAAGCTATTTTATTTCTGAAGTTCTTGCGGTCTTATTAAAGTTTCTGTAGTTTTTCCATACCTTCTAGAATTATTCTGAAGTTTATTCAAACTTTTTTTATTTTACTAATCTCTTTAAAGTTCTTGCAGTTTTTTCTTAAGTTTTCTGGAAGCCTTGTAGTTTTCTTAAAATTTCTGGATTCTTCTTGAAGCTTGAGCAGTCTTCTAAAAAGTTTTATATTGTTTCATAAATTTTTCTAAAATTTCAGAATTTTTTTGGAGTTTTCTTTAAGTTCCTGCGGTTTTACTAATATAATTGGATTTTTTTGAGTTTTTTCTAAAAAAATGTTTAAACTTAAACCAAGAGTTTTCTGAATTTTTTATCTGCACTCCTTTGCATCTTTGAATTCTCTTTTTTTTAATTTGTATACTATTTATTTTAATTATTTGCATCTAGCGTTCTTATATTTTTTAGGTTTTTGTTCAGTTTTTCTTTGTCGTATTCTCTTTTTTTAAATAATTATTTTATACTCTTCTTCTTCATCATCTCGTACTAAGCTTATGGCTTATATTGTTAAAACCTAGAAACATGAAATCTGGCAATAAACTGTATAAAATTTTGAAAGAATTTTAAAAGTAACAAAATTCGGCAGTAAACTATTAAAAAGTGTAAAATTCGGCCTTGAAACAATAAATCCGGCTATAAAAAATGAAAAAAAAATTATAAAACTTTAAAAATTGCAAAATTGGGCTTGAAACAATAGAAAATTTAAAAAAATATTAAAAATCGGCTATAAACTATTAAAAAGTGTAAAATTCTATTAATTAAATATTAAAAATTACAAATTCTGGCCTTGAAACATATCCGGTTAAAAACTAATAAAAAAAGAAAAATATCACTTCATAAAGATTCAAAAACAGCAAAAATGGGAATTGAAACATTAAAAGATTGTTAAAGATAACAAAATTCGACTATAAACTATTAAAAAGTGTTGAATTTTTGTTATTTAATATCAAAAATAACAGAAACCAGCCTTAAAACATAAAATAAGGCCATAAACTTTTAAAAAATTGAAAATTTTATTTCATCAAATAGCAAAACTGCACTTTGAAATAATAAAAAATTGTTAAAAGTAACAAAACTTAACTATAAACTATTTAAAAATGTAATAACCAATTTATTAGATATCAAAAGTAACAAAATCCGGCCTTGAAACACAAAATCCGGCTATAAACTGTTAAAAAAATTTACTTCAAAACTTTTAAAAATAGCAAAATTAAGCTTTAAAACATTAGAAGATTGTTAAAAGTAAAGAAATTTGGCTATAAACCATTAAAAAGTGTAAAATTTTATTCATTAAATATTAAACATAACAAAATCCAGCCTTGAAACATAAAATCTTGATATAAACTGTTAAGAAAATAAAAAAAATTTCTTGATAAACGTTCAAAAATAGCAAAATTAGATTTTGAAACACAATCGACTATAAAAATTATTGAAAAAAGTAAAATTTTATTTATTGAATATTAAAAATAACAAAATCCGGCTTTAAAACAAAAAATCTGGCTATAAACTGTTTAACAAAAGACAATTTCACTAAATATATTATAAAAAACAACATAATTGAGCTTTAAAACATTAAAAAATTGATAGAAGTAACAAAATTTGAATATAAACTATTGAAAAGTGTAAAATTCCATTTATTAAATACCAAAAATAACAAAATCCGGCTTTAAAACATGAAATCCAACTATAAACTGTTAAAAATAGAAATTTTTACTTTATAAAATTGGGTTTTGAAACTTCAAAAAATTGTTTAATGTAACAAAATTTGGCTATAAACAAATAAAAAATGTAAAATTCTTATTATTAAATATCTAAAATTACAAAATCCGGTCTTGAAATATAAAATCCGGCTATAGTTAATTTAAAAAGTAACAAAATTATTTCATAAAATTTAAAAAATAGCAAAAATTGGCTTTAAGACATTAAAAAACTGTTAAAAGTATCAAAATTCAGCCTTGAAACTCAAAATCCGGCTAAAAATTGTTGAAAAATAGTAAATTTTACTTCATAAAATTTTAAAATTCGGCTATAAACTATTAAAAAGTGTAAAATTTTATTTATTAATAATCAAAAATAACAAAATCCGGCCTTAAAACATGAAATCCAGCTATAAACTGTTAAAAAATAGAAAATTTTACTTAATAAATTTTTAAAAATGTTAATGTTTACACAATGAGTAAAGAAAGTACACGCTTTGAGTGTCCTGCACTGACTAAAATATATTTCCGTGTTAAAAAGTGTACTTTTTTATTCACTGTGTGAACATTAACAGGTTATGGGCCCAGAACCCACGTTTTTTTTTAAGAAATTTAGTTTGAGTGCACAAGAATGGCTGGAAATTATTTGTTAAGCATTTCAAAGCTGAAAGGAAGGGAGAATTATAGTGATTGGACTTTCGCGGTGTAAAACTTCTTAATGTAGCAGACGACGTAAAGACAAGAGCTATGTTGATCTTATCTATGGATTCATTTTTTATACGTTTATATTAAAGACCAAAAGATGACGAAAACATTGTGGGGCCATCTCAATAAACTATTTAATGATTCTGGGTTTACACAAAAAGTAAGCTTGCTCCAATTGTTAATTTCTATTCGTTTAGAGGATTGCAATTTGATGACGGAATATGTAAACCAAATGGTAGAGACGGGACAAAAACTGGATTTAAAATTGACGACGTATAGATAGCGGCGCTCCTACTGGCAGGTCTACCTGAAAGATTTTTTCCTTTAATCATGATGGTCAAGCATTTAGGCATCAACATCAGCACGGACGCTATTAAATTCAAGTTGCTAGATATGGAGACATTTGGCGTTGGAAAAGAAAAAGCGGTCTCTGCTACTCGTATTAGTAACAAGAAGAAATACCAGGTTGGTAACAGTGTTACTCCAAAGATTACATCTAGCGACAACAAGAAGGAAATAAGATGCTACCAATGTAATCATATTGGCCATTTTAAAAAACAATGTACTAAGAAAAATTATTGCACGCATGAACAAAATGGTTACTTGAAGTGAATGCATTTAGTGCTACTTTCTTAGCAGGACTATTTAAAAAGGACGATTGGTACATCGATTTAGGAGCTAGTTTTTATCTTACCACAAGTAAACAATTTATGAACAAGTCGTACAACTCAAGTGTTCAAAAAATTACTGTTGCAAATAAAGGGAAACTGACAGTTACATGTGTGGAAGACATTAAATTAATAAAGTGGTAAACAATGACAGACATAATGAAGTTATAAAAAATGTACTTTGTGTTTCTCGTCTAACAAAATTTTTTTTATCTGTCAGCCAACTAATTAAAAATGGAAATTCCGTCAACTTCACAGAGAATTCCTGCAGCATTTTTAACAGAAATGGTATACTAGTTGGTTTAGCTGAACTTGTACGTAATGTATATAAACTAAACTTTGCTAAATCAAATGAATGCCTGTTTACTACTGCAAATTTATTAGACCTAAACAAGATGAAAAATAGTAATAGGAATTCAGTTTAAAGAGGATGCAAATTGTGGCAGCAAAAACTGTGTAGTTTGTTGCAAAAGCAAGCAGACGAGGTTAGCGTTCAATAAGCAAGGTTCCAGGTCAGAAGCCATATTGGATGTCATTCACACAGACTTGTGTGGGCCAATAAAAAACAAATCTATTGGAGGATCTAAATATTTTTTTATCTTGCAAGATGATTACAGTAGGATGGTATTTGTTTATTTTCTAAAATCCAAAGAAGAACTCCTCAAATATTTCAAGAAATTTAAAAATGAAGTGGAAAATCAACAAAAATAAAATTAAGATTCTGCGATTTGATAATGGAAGGGAATTCTGTAACAATAAATCTGAGAAGTTTTTGGAGGAACATGGTATAATTCACCAAATAACAGCTCCATACACTCCAGAACAAAATGGCTTAGCAGAAAGGATCAACAAAACTCTGATGAAAAAATGTTCTTAAAAAGAAGTTTTGGGCAGAAGCTGTAAATACTGCAGCATATCTAAGGAATAGATCAATTTGATTAGGGATAATAGATAAAACACTATTTAAAATATGAAATAACAAGAAACCTGATGTAGGCCACATAAGAGTTTTTAGGAGCCAAGCTATGGTGCACGTTCCAAAAGTGAAAAGAACTAAATGGGATAAGAAATAAAAAAAAACGATTCTCTTAGGCTACAGTAAATACACAAATAAATACAGACTGTATGACAAACCAAAGAATAAGGTAATCATCAGTAGGGATGTAATTGTAATGGAAGAAGAAACTGATAGCGTGTTAGTCAGAGTATCAGATTCAGTGAGAGCTAATGCTTCAGACCAACATAATACTTTAGAAAAACAAATGAATGAAAATGCAGAAACGTTTTAGTTAGAAAGCGAAGATAACACAAAAGCAACAATAATATGTGTTAAGCTAATACAATCTTAGAGTGTGACATTCTTACGGTAAATGAAGCGTTATCAAAACCAGTCAACGACTTTTGGAAGGCGGTCATAAGAGAAAAAGTAGAATCCTTCCATGAAACACATGCCTTAGGACTAACCGAACTACCGAGAAACGGTTGTGTAGTGAATTGCAAATGGGTTTTAAAAAAAAAAAAATACGTTCAAGGTAAAGTGCGTTATCTTGCTTTACACAAAAGCAAGGCATAGATTACAATAAAACTTTTTCTCCATTAGTGCGTCATTTCACTTTAACAATTTTATTTGTGCATTTTGTAGAATTAGATTTAGATATAAGGCATATATGTAGATGTAGCAACAGCCTTTTTAAACGGTGCTTTAGAATAAACTGTGTATATGAGGCAGCCTAAAGGTCTTGTGATACAAGGTTAAGAAAGCCTGGTTTGTAAACTAAACAAAGCGGTATATGGCCTCAAACAATCTTCCAGAACCTGGTACAAATGAGTGTATTTTCAAATGATTCAGACAAACAAAATCCTTAATAGATGAGTTAAATTTGAACTTCAAGATAAAAGATACGGGAGAAGTAAAAAGATGTCTAGGTTTGAGAATCAGGCGAAACAAGGAAGGAGGGCTTGTCACTCTTGATCAGGAAGAATATATCAATGAATTATTGCAGAAATTCAATATGTAAGAAAGTAAAATGGCCAATACACCTCTTGAGAAGAATATAACTTTTAGCAATGAAGACATCAATAGATCATTACTCTATCAGAAATTAATAGAAAGTCTAATGTATTTAGCAGTCTTGACTAGACCCGACATTGCACATAGTGTAAGTGTTTTGAGCCAATATGACAAATGCTACAATAAGTCACATTGGAAGAGTGCGAAGCGAATATTGATATACCTGATAGGGACGTAAAACTACTCCCTAAAATATAAAAAAGACAATAGAGAGTTAATAGGATACATTGATGCTGATTGAGCCAACGACACAAAAGACAGAAAATTATACATTGACTATGTGTTTAAAACAGCCAATGCGGTTAACTGATAAGAAAGCAAGAAACAAACTACAGTGGCGCTGCCCAGCACGGAGGCGGAATATATCGCCATGTCGGAAGCTTCAAAAGAAGCAGTTTATTTAAGTAACCTGTTATTTGAACTGTTGGGTTCCTTATGTTGCAAAACAATTTTCAATGAAAGTCAAAAGTTGTCGGTAAATCTTGTGCATCATAAAAGGACCAAACATATTGATGTAAGATATTATTTTGTGCAAGTGGCAAACAAATATGTGAGTATATCCTATTTACCTACAGCAGAGATGACTGCAAATTGATTGACATAAAGTTTGTGCCCGCTAAAGCATAATGAACATGTTACCAATTTAAGTTTAGTTAAAAAAATTTCAGATTAGATTTAGTGGGAGTGTTGAAATAGTAATATCAAATTAATATAATAGTAATATTTAAATTTGATATTACTATTTCAACAAAAAATAGCAAAATTGAGCTTTGAAAAATAAAAAAATTGCTAAAAATAACAAAATTCGGGCATAAACAATTGAAAAAAGTAAAATTCTATTCATTTCTTCTTTATTGCGCGTTTTACAGCTATTTAATGGGACCAACGGCTTATTAGGTGACTTCCGAACCAATTTAATAACCAAAATTACAAAATTTGGCTTTAAAACATGAAATCCGGCTATAAACTGTTGAAAGATGAAAAATGTCACTATAAAATTTTAAAAATAGCAAAATTAGGATTTAAATTATTAAAAGATTGTTAAAAGTAACAAAATGCGGCTAGAAACTATTGAAAGGTTAAACATTCTATTCATTAAGTAATAAAAATAACAAAATCCGGTCTTGAAACAAGAAATCCGGCTATAGACTGTGGAAAAATGAAAAAGTTTACTTTATTAAATTTTAAAAATAGCAAAACTACATTAAAAGATTGTTAAAAAAACTAAGTTTTGCTGTAAACTATTAAAAAGTATAACATTCTATTCATTAAATATAAAAAATAATAAAATCCGCCCTTGAAACATAAAATAAACTGTTAAAAATTAAAAAAATTTACTTCAAAAAATTTTAAAAACAGCAAAATTAGGCTTTAATACTTTAAAAAACTGTTAAAAGTATCAAAATTATGCTATTAACTATTAAAAAAAGTAAAATTCTATTTAAATTGTTAAAAAATTGAAAATTTTACTTTATAAAATTGCAAAGCAAAATTTATAATTGTTAATTTTTATGTACACTAACATATATTCTAGAGCTCCATTGCCTACTGCTACTAAACTTTGTCTTCAAGAACTTTTTCTTTAAAAAATCCATTTACAATATATAGCTCTAAATAGCTCTAAACAGCACTGTGCAATTTGAATTTTCAAAAATTTTATTAATTATGAAGCGTGCATTTTGAAAGTTATATCATTAAAAAAAACGATGATTTAATTGTTACTTCAAAAATTTGTTTGAAACAGTATTGCAATACTCAAAGTCAAGAATCAGCAAATGTTTTGGTTCTTGTTAATTCTATTTTCATTATTGGTTAAGAACAATGCCAACATACAAAAATAAATGGCAAAATTTTCTACATGTATAAGTTTTTGAGAATTAAAAATGTTGGTACCCACCATCATCAGATCATGATTACCGGCAAGTAATTTGAGCTGGAATGCCCACCTAGTTGCCCAAACGTTTCTCATCAAAGAAATAAAAGTTACTCCTCTTTGCAAGTGTTAGAAGTTTTCTAGTCAGAGGAAGAGAAGGTGATATCTAATTTTTTGATAACCAACACTTCAGATTATGATTATCAGCAAGTAATTTAAATTGGAGTACCAACCTACCTGCCCAAATGTTTATTATCAAAGAACTAGAAGTTTCTTTTTTTTGCAAGTGTGAGAAGTCTTTTAGATAAAGAAGGAGGAGGTGTTATCCAATCTTTTGATGACCAACATTTGGTCGGGTGGCTGAGTCATTTCAAGCCCGGTTCTCCAGCAGCTCCTAAATAATTCTCGACTGGCTGAAAGTTTCCTTTACTCTTTGACAACTGTTTTCTGTTTGAACGGGGTTCTTCTTCATTTTGTTTTCGGTTTGCTTGGGTGTTAAAAGATAAATATTACTTTAAGATTTGACTTCAAGCATACAGTGGGATTCAGGTTGTTTTTTGAGTATATTTATGGTTTTCTTAAGTTTTTTTGATTAGTAGCTTTTCTATTCTCGCATTGATGGAGTCAGTGATAGGAGCTGTTTTTTTTTTTTGTTTTTTTGAGTTTTACCATCTGTGTCAAACGTGTTTAATTGCAGCGTAGTTTGCGTAGATTGGCTCTATTGGTTGGTTATTGTATTTAACATTATTCTGCTGCTGCAATTAAGTTGTTTAACGTGAGAAAGGTCTATACCACTTATTGCTATCGGGAACACGTATTGGAGGGATTGTGCAATGTATTTATTGTTCTTCTCTGAATTGCTCAGGTAGTGTAGTGGTTAGCGTACTTGATTGCTACACTATAGGTTTTGAGTTTTGAGAAATAAATTAACCTAAACAAAACCCATTTTTTTTCTGGGTCATTACTCATACGCAGCTCTAAAACAAATCCATTGATTTGTGTCAGGGCTGCGTGTTTTAACAGAAACGGTCTCTTGGGGTCTTTGAGCTTCCTACATATTGATCTTTAGTTTATTTTGTGGCTATCTTGGTTTTTATTGCACTTTTGGCTAGTTCTATTACCGTGAAAGACGTTTGCATTTTGGGTTTTGTTAAGTGACAACTGTTGTTGAAAGGATTCCACCATCAAATGTTTATCCAATCCGGGTGTGTGTACTAACATTACGACCGCTTGAGTTACTTAATATTTTTTGGCGCTTTAATTGTCTTGTTTAATGCAAAGATTTGAATATAAAATAACAAAATTTGGCTATAAACTATTGAAAAGTGTAAAATTCTATTTATTAATTATCAAAAATAACAAAATCCGGTCTTGAAACATGAAATCCGGCTATAAAATGTTGAAAAATTAAAAAAATTACTTCTAAAAATTTTAAAAATTACAAAATTGACCTTTAAAACATTAAAATATTGTTAAAAGTAACAAAATTCAGTTATAAACTATTGAAAAGTGTAAAATTCTATTCATAAAAAATCAAAAATAACACAATCCGGCCTTGAAACATGAAATTCGGCTATAAACTACTTAAAACTGAAAATTTTTACTTTATAAAATTTTAAAAATAGTTAAAATTAAGCTTTGAAACATTGAAAAATTGTTAAAAGAAACAAAACTTGGCTATAAACTATCAAAAACAAGAAATTCTATTTGATAAATTCAAAAAATTACAAAATCCGGTTAAAAGCCAATAAAAAAAAAATTTTAGTTTATAAACTTTCAAAAATAACAAACTTAAGCTTTAAAATTTTAAAAGATTGTTAAAAGTAACAAAATTTGACTATAAACTATTGAAAAGTGTAAAATTCTATTCATTAAGTATCAAAAATAACAAAATCCGGTCTTGAAACATGAAAATTTAACTTTAAAAATGTTCAAAAATATTAAAATTGGGTTTTGAAACATTAAAATGTTGTTAAAAGTAACAAAATTTAGCCATAAACTATTTAAAAATGTACAATTCTATTCATTACATATCAAAAATTACAAAATCCGGCCTAAAAACATGAAATCCGGCTATAAACTGTTAAAAAATAGAAAATTTTACTTTGTTAAGTTTCAAAAATAGCAACACTGGGCTTTGAAACATTAAAAAATTGTTAAAAGTAAAGTAAAGTGTAAATTTCTATTCATTAAATTTCAAAAATAACAAAATCCCTCTTTGAAACACAAATATATTGTTAGAAAGCACCACTGACTAAAGAAAATGTTATTGTAGAATTGTTTTTATGTCTTATTTTAGAACTAACACAGCAATTTATTGATAGTAATCAAACTGTCTCAAGTAGTGCAGACTGTGTGGACTTATTGTTTCCGAGTGCTTTAGTTTAATATTGAGTAATTGTCAAAGAGTATACCCAGTTTATTTTAAAATTCAATTCAACTGCGTAATAGTATCAAGCTACTACATTTTACATTTTTTATTCAATATAATATAACAAAGTTGAGTAATAATCTTCGGTTTAACAATTTATAATAATTCTTATATTTATTACTAACAAATATTTAATTTTTACTTTCAGGATTGGTGCGAATGAATTGATGGGATGTACGGCGATAGGTTCGAATTTCATAGGTGTCGGCAAAGATCACTGGCTCGAGATGTTGGACAACCCAAGAAAACCTGTTGCTCAATGGTACGCGCTCACCGAATCGATACCGGGACATATTCCCGAAGGGTTTTCGGAAGCGTTGCCCATCAGTCTCAGCTGTTTACATAGCAGGTAAATACCTTTCTTATCACATTGCACTCTAAAGTATCAAACAATCTACTTTAGAAAGCCGATAAATAATCATGCCAGCATTTATGATATAGTATACTATTTTAATTAAACAATAATAATATAATAAGCTTATAGAAATAAATAGGAATGTGCGTTATATGTTGCGAAAATCGATTTCACCCGAACAAGATAAACTTATTATTATTACAGCTCGAAAACTTAAGTAATTATTCATAAAACTTTGTTTTGAAACTTTAATATTTATGCGATTTCCTGTAGAGATTCAATTCGAATAAAAATTGAGTAAGGTAGATAGCGTTTCATTTTGTTTTGTTGTTGTGTGGGGTATTAAGGTCTCGTAAATTGCATTATACGACAGAATTTAATATGTATACTAATAAAATAGATACACCAGCTACTAGTAAATCCGTGTATGTAACATGGGATTTATTTATATATGTGAATTATAGTCTAGACATTATAAAATAAAATGAATATAGGTTGGCTTTGATGTGACGTTAGTTTCTATATGCAATTTTAAAGTAAATTAGAACTTTTATTAAAAACATATTTTTATTATATTCTTTTCTATTTATAATTGAATTTAAAAAACTTATCTAGACTATAGTCGATATAAATCTACGTCTTATTTACAGACAAAATTGACCTAGATTTTTCAATAATTAATCTACAGCAATCAAATATATATAAAGTGTCAAAAATAGTTAATACACTTGTCAATAATGATCTACATCTATTACGATTATCTACAACTGTCAAAATTAATTTACAGCTATCAACAGTTAATCTACAGCTATCAAATAATCAAAATGTCAAAAATAATATAAACATTTGTGAACAATAATCTACATCTAATACAATTATCTACAGCTGATCTAGATTTCAGCAATCAAAACTGATCTGATTAATAAAAAAAAAACTGATATACAATCTCTTGATGACTGACACTTGCGTAGGGCGGGTACTCTAGTTCTAATCATTTGTTTGAAATTATGCTATAGGATTTTTGCCCATTCACCCAAGTGTTTGTTTTCAAGACAGTAGAAGTTTCTTTTCTTTGCAAACGTTACAAAAAGATGACTTAGGCGGGTAGTTCGATAACTCCAGATAATCACTACTAGCCAGTAGATTCAACTGAAGTGCCAAGCCGCTTGTTCGAGGGCTTAGTATTAAAAAATGAGAAGTTTCTCCTCTTTACAATTGTTTGAAGTCCTTTGATTAGAGAAGAAAAAAGTGATATCTATCTCTTGATTACCAACGCTTGAGTAGGTCACTTCAGATTATGATTACCAGAAATAATTTTGAACTATAGTAGCCACTCACCCGTCTAAAAGTTTGTTGTTAAGAAATTTGTTCTTGCTGCAAGTTTGTTTGTCCAAGGAAGAGGAGGTGATATTTAAATCTTTTAAAAACCAACGCTTGGGCAGGTTGGTGGATTACTTCAAATTATGATTACTAGCAAATAGATTAAACTAGAGTGCCCACTCGCCCGCTCGAGTTTCTTTTCTTTACAAATGTTACAAGTTTATTAGACAGAAGAAAAAAAAGTGATATTTAATCTCTTAAACAGCAACATTTAGGCGAGTGGTTGAAACACTTTAGATTATGATTACCAATAGCGAGTAGTTTAAACTAGAGTACTATCTTATTAAAAAATTAAAAGTTCTTTTTGCTGCAAGCGTTAAAAGTTTTTTTCTCCAAGAAGTAGGAGATAATACCTAATATTTTAATGACCAACAGATGGGTGAGTGGGTGGGTTACTGCAGATCATAATTACCAGCAAGTTTGAATTAGAGTGCCCACCGCCCGAGTGTTTATTATCAAAAAATTTAAAGTTTACACAAGCGTTAGAAGTTTTTGTCCAAGAAAGAAGAGATGATATCCAATATTTTGATGCCCAACACTTGGTCGGGTGAGCGGGTTACTGCAGATTATGGTTACTAGCAATTAGTATGAACTGAAAACTTCCCAAAAATTTGTTATTCAAAAATATTAAGTTTTTCCTTGTAGAGGTATAATCTTTTGATGATCAACTCTTGGGCGGGTAAATGTATCACCTAAAATCATAATTACCAACAAGTAGTTTAAACTGGATTACTCACTTACCCGCCCATGTGTTTCTTATTAAAAAATCTAGCAAGTCAAAAGTCGTTTTGAGTCTGAACTAATATTTGTAAACTTGTGTTTAAAATTTACTTTTGAAATGTGGGATTTTATGATGCTAAACAATTTATAAAATCCGTTGCATTTACTATTTTAGGCCAATTTAGTACAACTGAGACAAACAAAATTTAAAAAAAAGAAAATTTGCTCTTAAATTATTTTTAAACTAGCAAATAAAGTGAGAGATTAGCAATTTTATTTAAGATCAAAATTTGGGTGCTTAAAGATTTAGATCCAATTTAATGGAAACTAATGTATTGTTTGTATTGCAAACAAAACAAACAACAAGGTTTAATAGTCGGATGCTGTTCTCGTTAATATAAATGTTACAAATTTTTGGGATGCTACATTTACGATTTTTATTAAGATATCAAAAATCTTAAAATTTTGTTCAAGCTCAGATTGTTGTAACAAAAATAAAGAACTAAATTATTGTGTAGCACTAAGCAAATCTTTGCTTGGTTGGACATATTTGAAAACTGCGGTTTATTTGCATAAATTCACAGCTTTAAGAAGTCGAAAATCGTTAGATTATACAGTTTTGATGACTAGTTCACGTAGCAGCCGCACAGGGTAAACTATGCTTTCAAATGGCTCATACAAAATGTCTAACGTGGCATGCGCTGTGTGGCACGTAGTGCCGTCCTGTTGAAACCACATGTTGTTGGTTGTGATCCATGTTATCCAGTTTAGGCTACAAGAAATTGCTTATTACTAATGTATAGCGTTTGCTATTGACGGTTATGGCAATGCCAGTTACGTTTTGAAAGAACGAATTGATGATTCCGCCAGACCAAAATCCGCACCAACCAGTGGGTTTCTTGAAATACTTTTAGTGCTGGTGTATTTTGTGTAGATTAGTATCTTTCCAAATCTGACAATTTTGCTTGTTTACATACCCAAAAATGGGCCATGTTGCTGAAGTTTATTTTTTTTAGAAACAGGTACGACATTTGCATCAAAAGTGCCATTAATAGTTTTTGCATGTTACTCAAAAACTTTAAACTAAAACAAGTTAACCAGGTATTATTTTAATTTTTTACACATTTTGAACTAAGAGCCGTCAGACACAAGACTGATTTTAGTGCTTATGTCAATACAACTGTTAAAAAATTAAAATTTGTTCTAATTTCTTTCTTAAAAGCTTGCTAAATGTTTAAAGTTATTGTACTATGGTTCTAACTTCTAAAGTCAAACTGCTAGGATCATAGTTACTTCTGCATGAGTAGGAGGGGTTAGCATCCTTTATTTTTGGATGACGTCCTTAGCGTGGCAAGAGCTTTACCTACATGTTTAACTGCTAGATTAAGCATTCGAATTGGAATTTTGATTATATTGCAAGTTATGGTCTCCATTCCAAACGGACTTTCAAAAGTCTTATATGTAGATAGCTCACCTAAAGGCTTACCTTCAATTTTGACTGAAATTGTCTCTCCGGTTTTACCAACACAGGCTCGTGGCCAAAAAAACGGTAAGACTAGGTTATTTATGCAGTGTGTACCCTTCTAATTCAAGAGCATACCTGAGCATAAAAACAACAAAACCCACTCAGCCAGCCGGTAAGGCCACTACTCTTTCTTAGTACTCATCTTGACAAAAACCAAGTGTAATGAGTTCAGAAAGTTAGCTCCGCCTATACCTCACATACATCCAGTAATCTAAGTGGTTTTTTTTACCCATACTTTGGGAATTAGGCATAATCTGTAACAATTAGTTTAAAATGAATGCAGCCGTGAGGTACAACCGTATCCCATAGTGAGTGCTTATTACACCTTCTTTCCCCTTGCAACATAATACTCATGTTAGCCAAGATTTTTTGGCAAAGTTGGATAAGTTGCTGTTGTGGCTTCTTACAAAATACCAAGCTAACCACCACATAAATTTATATTAAATTGTGCATATTTTGCAATTAGTTTTAAATTTATACAATAGTACATAATTACCTAAAGAAAGAAACAAACAAGACATGTTCATCAAACGTGCCATTTTCTGACATTTTTTTGAATTTTGCTCAAAAACTTGAAACTGGGCCTATATGTGTATATATATTTTTTTTGTACTAATTTTAACTTGTTAAGATGATATTTTCTTACTTAATAAACACGACATTCCCAACCAAAATCCATTTTTACAATTTTTTAGGCTTTACTCAAAAACTTTAAATAAAATGTTTTGACCCAATTGTGCTACTTTTTGATATTTTTTTGCATTTTATTTTATTTTTTTGTACTAGGCTTATATAATTCAAATTCTTATGTAAATCTACACTAACTTACATAAACTTTGAAACTAGTTTCAGTTAGAATGATATTTGAATTTTTGCGTTTCAGTCAAAAATTTTGAACTAGACTTAATATATATTTTATTTTGATATTTAAAAAATCAATAAATGTTTATTTCATTGTAAAAAGAAATGTATGCGATTAACATTTGAAAACGATATCAGTCAAATGGCCGCCACGGATACGATTGCAGTACCACATTCTTTTCATGAAATTTTCCATGACCAATTCGCACATTTGCGGCTGTATGTCCTCGATAACTTTACGAATTCCATCTTTATGGTCTTAAATTGATTGTGGAGCATTGGCATAGACCTAATCTTTGACGTGAGTAAAAAAAAAGTCTAAAGATGGTAAATCACAAGATCTCAGTAGCTAGTTGTGATCACCTCTTGGAGAAATAACACGGTCAGAAAACTTTTTTTGCAAAATTGCGATTGTTTTGTTGCTTGTGTGGCACGTAGCGTTGTCTTGCTGAAAATATACGTAGTCCACATCAATATTTTCCAATTCCGGCCATAAAAAATCATTAATCATAGCTCGGTAGCGCCATCCATTAACCGTAACAGTTGCACCAGCCTCATTTTCAAAAAAAAGAATCCAATCACACCGCCAGCCCAAAAACCGTACCAAACAGTGACACGTTGAGAATGCAAAGACTTTTCAACAATCATTCTTGGATTGTCTGAGCCCCAAATGCAAGAATTCTGCTTATTTGAGTTGATATTATATTGATATATTTACCGTAGCACAATGGTCTAGTGCGAAGACTGTTGTGCAGGCAGCCCGGGTTCGATTCCCGGCAGCGGCAACATCTAATTTGTCAAATATATTTCGATGCGGTCGTCTCCTTTGCAAGGCAATGGCAAACCAGCAAAGTATTTGCCTAGTAAACCCCTCTAGTGGTGTGGTTCGGATTCCACTTTAAACTGTAGGTCCCGTATGTTTGTGTGGAACTATTATCGCGCACCACAAACATACGTGAGGGGTGCCGACGCTCGTAGCGAGTATGGCACTATAAGAAGAAGAAGAAGAATTCAATATTTTGGATTAGTAAGTAGGTCACTCCAAATTATGATTACCATCAAGTAGTTTCAAATGAAGTGCTCACCCATCCGCCTTGGTGTTTGTAATCAAAAGATTTAAAAAAAATCTTCTTTTTAAGCGTTTTAAGTTTCTAAGTTATAAAAAAAGATAATAAATTTAATTTCCTCATGATTAACAACTGGGCGGGTAGGTGGATAACTCCAGATTATGATCATCAGCAAATAGTTTGAGCTGAAGTGCCCACCTACATACCCAAAATTTTATTATCAAAAACATTTTTTTTTTGCAAGCGTTAAGTAAGTCTCCAAGAAAAAATACTTAATATCTAATATTTTAATGGCCAGCACTAGGACCGGTGGGTCACTAATTATGATAACTAGCGAGTAGTTTAAACTAAAGAGCCCACCTACTTGTCCAAATGTTTCTTATTAAATAATTGAAAATTTGTCAAATGTTAGAAATTTCTTAGTCAAAGGAGGTGATATGCAATTTCTTAATGATTATTAGTTGTGCGGGTGGGTGGGTCACTTCAAATTATGATTACTATTGAGTAGTTAAATTAAAGTACTTACCCACCCGACCAAGAAGTTGTTAATAAGAAATTAAAAGTTTCTTGTCTTTACAAGTATTAGAAATTTTTAAGTAAAAAAAAGATAAAAAATTTAATTTTTTAATAAAAAAACACTTGGGTGGGTAAGTGAGTCACTCTAATTTATAATCAACTTACAGTAGTTTACACTTTTGGCTGGCTTTTTGTATTTCCAATTAAATTAATATGTTAAATAAAAATAAAACAGAATTTTTATAGTTTTAATTGATTTGGTCAGAGTTTTTTATTATTTAAGGCCAAATGTATTAACAAATCTTATTTTATAACATATAGGCTAGATTTTTTACTATTTTCTTAGGATTTTTAAACTATTTAAGCAATTAGTTTTGAACAACAAAGCTAAATTTTAACATATAACTTTAAGTTTTTGCTTTTTGAGCAAATTATGTAACTTTGTTAAAGTTTTTATTTATTTTTGTCAAAAAATTATTTTACTAGAAAATTTTAGATCTTTTAGCTATATTTTTGCATTTTTAATCTATTTTGTCGAAATTTTATTCTATTTAAGTCTAACTGTAAAACAGTTGACAGATGCTTTGTCAAATCAACAGTTTATATGACAGATTTGTCAAAATAACTTAAATTTGACAGTAGAGGCGTTATAACGGATTTGTGTGAGAGTGAAAATGTAAAAAAATGTTCAAATATTGCATTTAATTTTTCTACATCTAAGCACTTATAAAAAAAAAGATTTAGAACAAAATACTTTTTGAAGTAATTAGCTTAAAAATGCGTTTAAATCAATTAAAATATAACAAATAATGAGTTTTTTCCTGCAAAATTAATCATAAACACCCGGGCGGAATGCGTTACAAAAATAAACCGAGTCAAGCTCAATTGTTAGACTGCTGTAGCCCACCCAAGTGTTTGTTATCCAGGAATTGGCTAATCAAAAACTGCTAATGTTACAGCTGTTTAAAGTGCAACAGTCGAAATGACATTTGACTAAAATATGCGCAAGGTGGAAGAAAATATAACTACTTTGATCACAAACACTTGAATGAGTGATTAGGTTACAAAAATAAATCGAGTCACGCTCAAATGTTAGACTTTTTTTTTAATTGAGGGAAGAAAATGCCTTACGCACTTTGTGTGGAGCTCCCGGTTACCTGTATACCTACTATAAACCCTAAAACCTCTAAGCCCTCCAAGCCTTGCGGAATTACCGTTGTAGTATTACTTCACAGAGTCTGGACACCTTCTGTTTATCCTACTATTGTCGGCTTCCTGCTCTTTCTTTCTCCTTTTCCTCTTTTGTTGCCATTATTCTCCGTATGCCATCATCAATGGCCCTCCAGTTGTATGAACTTTCAAGCATAAGTGGGGTCAGGTTGTTTACGGTTATCTCTTTACCAACTTTTAGTTGCTTCTCCAGCAAGAGCATTTCATCAGTGTGTGTTCCGGGGTATCTTTCTCTCCACAATAAGGGCATTCGTCCTGTTCTGCTAGACACATTCTTTTTAGATATGACCCAAAACATCCGTAGCCTGATAGGATCTGTGTGAGGTGGTAGTTCAGGTTACCATGTTCTCTGTTTACCCACGGTGTCACCAAGGGTATGAGGGTCTGTGTTCATTTGGCGACGTCACCTTTGCACTGCCATTATGTTTCCCATTTTTTCATCGTCTCCACTCTCTTGTCTTTCCTGTGCCCCTTCGGTTGATTCCCTTTACCTTTGGCCCGCTCCTGGGCAAAGAGGTGTGTGGGGATTGTGCCCGTTATTGCTTGTATGGCCTTGGACAAAACTCTTCTGTAGGTCCTGGCTATTCTAATTGCCATTTTTCTCTTGCTCCGCTCTAGTATTATTCTGTTTTTTTTTTTCTCGCAGCTTTCTATCCAGATGGGTACGGCGTACAACAGTATAGTTTCCACCATTGCACCCATCACTTTACGTTTCTCCGCCCTTGGACCCCCTACATTAAGCATGATACGGGCCAGGGCCATTACAAGTTCCTCTGCTTTTTGCTTTACCTCTGTTATAAGAGGGGCCATATTCCAGTTTTTACCTATTCTCATCTCTAGGTATTTGATGCTGCCTTGGGATGTGATTGTTGTATCCCCTAGGTTGATTTCAACTGTGATGTCCTTCTTTCTACCCACCAGGACGACAGCTTCCGTTTTATAAGTTGCCAGTTCTAGACCCATTTTTTTGATCCACCTCCCTATCTTATAGAACACCCACTCTGCCTACTTTTGTATTTCCCTTATACTGTTACCCCTGACAATCATAGCTAGATCATCAGCATATGCTATTGTGGTAATCCCTTGTGTCATCTGTTCCCTCAGCAGAGACCATCATAATATATATTCCACAGGGTGGGACGTAGTACAGACCCCTGAGGCACCACACAAGTCATTTCTAGAGTTGCTCCGGAGCTGCATTTTATGATTTTATCTTGTAGATAGTGGCATAGGATTTTGCTGAGGTATGTTGGCCCTCCAGAGCACCGAGTTAAACGCGTTCTTTATATCGAAGGTGATCAACGCCGCAAATTTGTGTATAGGGTGTTCAGCTACATGCCCCACTGCTTCCCTAACATGTCTAAGAGCATCCAGTGTAGAGTGGCCTTTTCTGAACTCGTGTTGGTTTTTACTCAGGCTTTTATTCCTATCTAGTTCCTCTGTAAGTCTCGTGTTGAGGACGTACTCACACAGCTTTCCCAGTAGTATGCCTTGTTTTCGTTCTTTTTGGTAGGTTTCTTGATTAGTACTAATTTTGCTCTTTTCCAATTCTTAAGGAAGGTGCCTTGCTTGATGAGTTTGTCAAAGACCCTCGCGCAGAGTCGAGTCATTTTGTTCCTATAGCTCTGATCACCTCCGGCGGTATCATGTCTTTCCCGTGAGTCTTTTTTTTTTAAATTTTGCTACCTGCCTTAAGTATTTCTTCTTCTGTATATTTCGGTATCATATCCGTATCAGTTCTTATCTCCATCCACGTTGTTCTACCCAGGTCCGGAAAAAGTTTTCTTGTTTCAGCAGTTATCTCCTCCCCTGATAGTGTTATTGGGGATCTTTGGCCTATTTTATTTGTGACAATTTTATATCTTTTGCCCCATATATCCCCATTTAGTTCCTCACTCAGTTTCTTCAATTGTTAGACTACTGTAACTCACCCACCCGCCCAAGTATTTGTTATCCAGGAATTAGCTAACCAATCACTGCTAATGTTTTAGTTGCCATAAAGTACAACAGTAGAAGTGTCATTTGACAAAAATATGCGCAAGGTGGAAGAAAATATATTTCTCTTGATCACAAACATTTGGGTTACAAAATTAAATTGAATCACGCTCAATTGTTGGACAACTGTTGCCCACCTACCCGCCCGAATGTTTGTTGTCCAGGTATTAGCTAACCAATCACTGCTGATGTTGCAACTGTTTAAAGTAAGACAGTAGAGGTGACATTTGTCAAAAATATGCGCAAAGTAGGAAAAAATATAATTCCTTTGATTACAAACACTCGGCGGGTAGGTGGGTTACAAAATTAAATTGAGTCACGCTCAGTTGTTGGACTACTGTGGCCCACCCACCCGCCCGATTGTTCGTTGTCCATGATTTGGAAAATTAGCTGCTGATGTTCCAGCGGCCATAAAGTACGACAGTAGAAGTGAAATTTGACAAAAATATGCGCAAGGTGAGAGAAAATAAAATTCCCTTGATCACAAACAGTTGGGTGGGTGGGTGGGTTACAAAATTAAATTGAGTCACGCTCAATTGTTGGACTACTGTGGCCTACCCACCCGCCCGAGTGTTTGTTGTCCAGAAATTGGCTAATCAATTAGTGCTGCTGTTGCAGCTGTTTAAGGTACAACAGTAGAGATGACTTTGACAAAACTATGCGCAAAGTGGGAGAAAATATAATTCTCTTAATCACCAACACTCGGGTGGGTAGGCGGGTTTCAAAAATATATCAAATCACGTTTAATTTTGGACTACTTTGGCCTACTCACCCGCCCAAGTATTTGATGTCCAGGAATTAGCTAACCAATCACTGCTAATGTTTTAGTTGTCATAAAATAGAGGTGTCATTTGACAAAAATATGCCAAGGTGGAAGAAAATATATGTCCCTTGATCACAAACATTTGGGTGGGTGGTTGGGTTACAAAATTAAATTGAATCACGCTCAATTGTTAGACAACTGTTGCCCACCCACCCGCCCGAGTGTTTGTTGTCCAGGAATTGGCTAATCAGTTACTGCTGATGTTGCAGCTGTTTAAGGTACAACAATAGAGGTGACTTTGACAAAAATATGCGCAAGGTGGGAGAAAATACAATTCTCTAGATTTCAAACACTTGGGCGGGTAGGTGGCCCACAAAAATAAATTGAGTTACGCTTAATTGTTGGATTACTGTAGCCCACCCACCCGCCCAAGTGTTTGTTGTCCACGAATTAGCTAATCAATCACTGCTGATGTTGCAGCTGTCATAAAGTACGACAGTAGAGGTGACAGCTGACAAAAATTTGCGCAAGGTGGGAGAAAATATAATTCTCTTTATCACAAACACTCAGGTGGGTGAGTGGGTTACAAAAATAAATCAAGTTACGCTCAATTGTTGGACTACTGTGGCCCACCCATCCGCCCAAGTGTTTGTTGTCCAGGAATTGGATAATCAATCACTGCTGATGTTCCATATAGTACGACAGTTGACAAAAATATGCGCAAAACAGGAAAAAATAAAATTATAATTTCTTAAAAAATGTTTTAAAAACACTTTTAAAATTGAAATGTTGCACACTTTATGCTTGGAGTTTAACAAAAATAAATAAAACTGTTGAAGAACGCTTAAGAATTAGTTAAGTTTTATTATTTTGAACTATTTATAAAAGTAATAAATAAATTTAATAACACTAAAACAACATAAAACCATTTATAAATTGTCTGTTTGCTAATAATATATTCTTTGTTACAGGTGAACAAGTTAAGATTCGTTGGAATCACGATGAAAAAAAAAAGTTAAAGTTTGTTGATTGCTGATTGAATTTTCTTAAGGAGGTGCTATGAAAAAAACATATATCGGAAAGGAATATGTAAGTAATTTCTAAAAAAAAAAAAATGTTGTGACAAAACAATACTAACAGTATTCTATATTAACAAAAAAAAAAACAAGAATGTGTTAAATGTTGAATTTATACATTTGGTGGTGTCTAACTAACACCACAGTCAATTATATCAAAGAAAAAAATCTATGTCATTTAATACTATTACTACTAACTACTACCCTTTCAATCCCTTTAGCAACAAAAAGTAATTTTCTGTTAAAGTACTTGGCCTAATTTTAATTTAAAATATTGATGAAAATCCCTCCAAATAAATTTATTTCGTTTGCTCAAAGAACTGTGGTATTTTAGAATCAGCTTTGTAGGATGTTTAAATAAAATAAAAATATATTATTAGCATATCAAGGTGCTTAAATGTGCTATAAGAAAATGACATTGTTATCATTAGATTTAAGAAGGCTTCATTGTTCGTTCCTATCCTGTCCGCTGTTGTAACATGTGCTGAATGAATCACGAGTGTTGTTAGATTGGTTATTAAAGAATTGACATGTTGCAATTGAAGCTCGACTGATTATATATTGTAGTTGCAACAATTGATATTCTTAATTGTTAATGTGAGGATCAGAATTTGACAGTTTGTACGTAAAAATGTTTAAGAGTTCAAAGAATATTTCCAAAATTTATTAATTTAAAAAGGCTTTTATGTTTATCATGAATTTAATTAGACAAACTGCCCTAAAAAAAGAGTTGCATTGCAAGAGAAGCGGTAGTGAAGCAAGCTCCTGCAAAATTTTCTCTAGCACAAGCAAACACGCACAATTAATTGCTAAAGTATGGCACAAAACTCTGTTTAAAAATTAGCAAAAGCAAGCTATAAACATAATTTTGTCAAAAAATTCTAAAAAATATTTATAATTTTTATTTATCGCACAACATAGATATTAATGTTTGAATCTTAAACATTCATGGCCAAATAACTTACAAACTGTCAAATAATGGAAATAATTGTAAATATAAATCATAATCATCATATTATACTCTTCATTAACCAATCATAACTTCTTTATCTTAAAAATTATTGAGCACTCGTGATTAAACTAAAAATGGTTCCTTTTAAATCGACACATAATCTATTTTGAACAAGAGACTTATTGTTAATGTAACGTTCGTGTAATATGTAGAATTTGCATAAATTTAATATAAATGAATAGAACTTTAGCACAAAATTACTTTTTAATCATAAATGTAGACCATGTGAAAGTAGTTTTAGTTTATACACACAGAATGAATAACTTATACCCTATTTTTGTCATCAATATGAAATATTTGCTAAATATATTGTATTCTTATATGTAAATATATATAATTGTTATATTAAAAAAAAAACATGTTTTATTATATAGTAGTTTTATTTGATCTATTTTATTTTAATGGGTGTAATCTAGCAAAGAGAGTGGAGAGCCCTGTTGCACACAACGAACTCTATTGATTTCGAGTCAATTTAATCTCCTCGAGGCTCGTAATAATTAATCAATTGAATGGCTGGATAGCTCTCACCACTAAAAGGTACTGTAAATTGATTCCTATTTTTAATTTTTCTCTTTGTACTTGAATGTGAATCGGATGGATAGATGGAATTGCAAACGCAGTGCGCAACGATGCAATACATGAGGTTTATTTATAAAGAATCAGTCAATAGATATAGGGAAATTAGAAATTTTATAATTAATTATAAATGCTTGGAATTAGTTAAAGTCCGTTTGATTTATGTAAATTGGAATCGTGTCTAAATCAGACAGATTTCAATTAATTAGTTTGTATTCTGGGAAGTACACTAATGCACCAATTAATTAGATATTGGTGTAATAATACAAATCAATAATTACAAAAATAATTGTATCAAAAGTGTGTTGATAAAAATTATAGCAAAATTCTCAAAAAATATTTTTCAGTTTATTTTACTAACAAAAAATTTGTTAGTGTTAGTTAAAGGTTTATAGAACTTTTTGAAAGAAAATCCAATCTTTTTATTACAAACAAGTGGGCGCGTAGGCAAGGTACACCATAACACAATACCCACCCATAATTATAAACTGCGTAACACGCCCGCCCGCCCGAGTGTTTGTTATTCAAAAATTGATTAGCTGACAATTGTCTAAAGGTTTAATGACAAACATATTCTGTAAAATGTCAAAACTGCAAGAACGTCAAAAGTGAAAGAAAGTTAAATTTCTTAATCACAAACAAATGGGCGGGTGGGCGGGGTACACCAGAACAAATTACCCACCCATAATTATAAACTACGTAATTACCAATTTCAACATGTCATTTTAAAGGTAATCTAATTAGTTTATATTTATATAAACAAAATTATTTAATCCAAACTTTAGTTTAGGAATTATTTTGAAAAAACTAACAAATTTTGATTTTAGTCAAAACAGCAATGTTGTCATAATTTGGTTATATTAATACCAATTTCATCAAATAATATGTTATTTTGAAAGAAATCTAATAGGCTTAAATTTATATAAACAAAATAATTTAAACCAAACTTTAGTTTAAGAATTATTTTAAAAATCCTAACAAATTTTGATTTTAGTCAAAACAGCAATGTTGCCATAATTTGGTTATATTAATACCAATTTCAACATGTTATGCGTCATTTTAAAAGAAATCTAATTGTCTTAAATTTATATAAACAAAATAATTTATTCCAAACTTTAGTTTAAGAATTATTTTAAAAAAACTAACAAATTTTGATTTTAGTCAAAACAGCAATGTTGCCATAATTTGATTAAATTATTACCAATTTCAACATGTTGAGCGTCATTTTGAAGAAAATCTAATTGGCTTGAATTTACTTAAACAAAATAATTTAATCCAAACTTTAGTTTAGGAATTATTTTGAAAAAATTAACAAATTTTGATTTTAGCCAAAAATGCAATGTTGCCATAATTTAGTTAAATTAATACTAATTTCAACATGTTATGCGTCATTTTGAAGAAAATCTAATTGGCTTAAATTTATATAAACAAAATAATTTATTCCAAACTTTAGTTTAAGAATTATTTTAAAAAAACTAACAAATTTTGATTTTAGTCAAAACAGCAATGTTGCCATAATTTGATTAAATTAATACCAATTTTAACATGTTGAGCATCATTTTGAAGGAAATCTAATTGGCTTGAATTTACTTAAACAAAATAATTTAATCCAAACTTTAGTTTAGGAATTATTTTGAAAAAATTAACAAATTTTGATTTTAGCCAAAAATGCAATGTTGTCATAATTTGGTTATATTAATACCAATTTCAACATGTTATGCGTCATTTTGAAAGAAATCTAATTGGCTTATATTTATATAAACAAAATAATTTAATTCAAATTTTAGTTTAGGAATTATTTTGAAGAAACTAACAAATTTTGATTTCAGCCAAAATGCAATGTTGTCATAATTTAGTTATATTAATACTAATTTCAACATGTTATGCGTCATTTTAAAAGAAATCTAATTGACTTAAATTTATATAAACAAAATAATTTAATCTAAGCTTTAGTTTAGGAATTATTTAAAAAAAACTAACAAATTTTGACTATACTCAAAATTGCAATGTTGCCATAGTTTGGTTATATTAATACCAACTTGAACATGTTATGCGTCATTTTGAAGGAAATCTAATTAACTTTAATTTATATAAACAAAATAATTTAACCCAAATTTTAGTTTAGGAATTATTTTGAAAAAACTAACAAATTTTGATTTTACTTAAAAGTGCAATGTTGCCATAGTTTAGTTAAATTAATACTAACCTTGACACAATATAAATCATTTTAAAGAAAATTCTATCAATTTTAATTTACTTAAACAAAATAATTTAATCTAAACTTTATTTAAAGAATTATTTAAAAAAAACTAACAAACTTTTATTTTAGCCAAAACTGCAATGTTGGCATAATTTGGTTAAATTAATATGAACTTCAACATATTATAAGTCATTTTGAAGAAAATTTAATTAACTTTAGTTTATTCAAACAAAATAATTTAATCTAAGCTTCAGTTTAGAAATTGTTTTGAAAAAATTAACAAATTTTGATTTTAGCCAAAAATGAAATGTTGCCATAATTTGGTTAAATTATTATCAATTTTAATATGTTATACGTTATTTTGAAGGAAATCTAATTGGCTTTAATTTATATAAACAAAATAATTTAATCCAAACTTTAGATTAGGAATTATTTAAAAAAAACTAACAAATTTTGATTTTAGTTAAAAGTAAAATGTTGCCATAGTTTGGTTAAATTAATACTAACCTTAACATAATATAAATCATTTTGAAAGAAATTCTATCAACTCTAATTTACTTAAACAAAATAATTTAATCTAAGTTTTATTTAAGGAATTATTTAAAAAAACTAACAAATTTTTATTTTAGCCTAAACTGCAATGTTGTCATAATTTGGTTAAACTAATATCAACTTTATCACGTTATAAGTCATTTTGAAAAAAAATTATTTAGCCCTAATTTATTCAAACAAAATAAGTAAATCTAAGCTTTAGTTTAAACATTTTTTGAAAAAATGAACAAGTTTTGATTTTAGCTAAAAATGCAATGTTGCTATAATTGGGTTAAATTAATACCAATTTAACATGTTATGCGTCATTTTGAAGGAAATCTAATTGGCTTAAATTTATATAAACAAAATAATTTATTCCAAACTTTAGTTTAAGAATTATTTTGAAAAAACTAACAAATTTTGATTTTACTCAAAAATGCAATGTTGCCGTAGTTTGGTTAAATTAATACTAACCTTGACACAATATAAATCATTTTAAAGAAAAATCTATCAACTTTAATTTACGTAAACAAAATAATTTAATCTAAACTTTATTTAAAGAATTATTTAAAAAAACTAACATACTTTTATTTTAGCCAAAACTGCAATGTTGTCATAATTTGGTTAAATTAATATGAACTTCAACATATTATAAGTCATTTTGAAGAAAATTTAATTAACTTTAGTTTATTTAAACAAAATAATTTAATCTAAGCTTTAATTTAGAAATTATTTTGAAAAAATGAACACATTTTCATTTTAACCAAAAATGCATTGTGGCCATAATTTGGTTAATATAATACCAATTTTAATATGTTATACGTTATTTTGAAGGAAATTTATTTAGCTTTAATTTATTCAAACAAAATAAATTAATCTGAGCTTTAGTTTAGAAATTATTTTGAAAAAATAAACAAGTTTTGATTTTAACCAAAAATGCAATGTTGCCATAATTTGGTTAATATATTACCAATTTCAATATGTTATGAACTATTTTGAAAGAAATTTATGTAGTTTTAATTTATACAAACAAAATAATTTAATCTGAGCTTTAGTTTAGAAAATATTTGAAAAAAATTAACAAATTTTGATTTTAGTTAAAAGTGCAATGTTGCCATAATTTAGTTAAATTAAAACTAATTTCAACATGTTATGCGTCATTTTGAAGGAAATCTAATTAGCTTAAATTTATTTAATCAAAATAATTTAATCCAAACTTTAGTTTAGAATTTATTTTAAAAAAACTAACAAATTTTGATTTTAGTCAAAACAACAATGTTGCCATAGTTTGGTTAAATTAATACCAACTTCAACATGTTATGCGTCATTTTGAAGAAAATCTAATTAGCTTAAATTTATATGAGGAAAATAATTTAATCAAAACTTTAGTTTAGGAATTATTTTGAAAAAACTAAAAAATTTTGATTTTAGTCAAAACTGCAATGTTGCCATAGTTTGGTTAAATTATTACTAAATTCAATATGTTATACGTTATTTTGAAAGAAATTTACTTAGCTTTAATTTATTTAAACATAAAAATTGTATCTAAACTTCAGTTTAAAAATTATTTTGAAAAAATAAACAAATTTTGATTTTAGCCAAAAATGCAATGTTGCCATAATTTGGTTTTAATAATACCAATTTCAACAAATTATGCGTCATTTTGAAGAAAATCTAATAGGCTTAAATTTATAAGAACAAAATATTTTAATCCAAATTTTAGTTTAGACATTATTTTGAAAAAATGAACAAATTTTGATTTTAGCCAAAAATGCAATGTTGTCATAATTTGGTTATTATAGTACCAATTTCAACATGTTATGCGTCATTTTGAAGAAAATCTAATTGACTTAAATTTATATAAACAAAATAAATTAATTTAATCTTTAGTTTAGGAATTATTTGAAAAAAACTAACAAATTTTAATTTTAGTCAAAACTGCAATGTTGCCATATTTTGGTTATATTAATACTAATTTTAACATGTTTTGCGTCATTTTGAAGGAAATCTAATTGGCTTATTTATATATATATATACAAAGTAGTTTAATCCAAACTTTAGTTTAGAATTTATTTTGAAAAAACTAACAAATTTCGATTTTAGTCAAAAATGCAATGTTGCTATAGTTTTGTTAAATTAGTACCAACCTTGACATAATATAAATCATTTTGAAGGGAATTCAATTGACTTTAATTTACTTAAACAAAATAATTTAATCTAGCTTTATTTAAGAACTTATTTAAAATACTAACAAATTCTTATTTTAGCCATAACTGCAATGATGCCTTAATTTGGTTAAATTATTATCAACTTCAACATGTTATGAGTCATTTTGAATTGAATCTTTCATATTTTTAATGTTTGCAGGTCTATAGAATATTTTTCATATTATGAAGTATTTATTTTTGCAATAAATTAACTAAAAACTAAAAAAATATTAACCTAAAAACATAATACAATTTTATTCAGTTTAAAATACACTCTATTGAACTAAAAAACTGTAACATGTTTTTTTGCCCACCCCTCTTAACTATTTATTCTTCCATTCTGTCTCAACAAGATACCCAGAATTATTTCTTTAGACACGGCCACTGGTGCGTATGCATTTATAGAATATTTACACAAATATTATATTAACATTTAGAATAATTATTACAAACTTGCACCCCCATTTTTATGAAATACTTTTTCACCCACGGTTTTTAATTATATCATAAATTAACAATATCATAATAAGCACAATATATCAAAATAATATTAAACATAATACAAGGAAGCCATTCTGTTAATTTTACGGAACTACTTTTAGGTATAAGAGCAACACATTACATAACCCGGGTACCAGATGCAGCATACATTTTACAATTATCGTTACTAATAACCACCAAATATGATCATAATATTTCTATAACTCCTAACACCAAAATGAATAATAAATCATTTACCATATAAACTCACATTGTTGTAGAGGTCATTGAACTCCCAATCCATTTATCCTAAATTTCCATAGAAATCCATTCAGTATCCTTGCAGCACTTTTACACTATTACAAAGTCACTTAATTTAACACAATTCACACAAAATTACACCCCGAACCGATTAAAAACGATCAAAATTTGATTAATTTATGCACGAAATTAAGAACCGTGTATCACCGCAAGAGATGTCATTGGGTACTGACATTCATACGCCATGCTTTAGTATACGATAAAAAGCAGAATAATTGTATTTATAAAATTGCATCCTCATTGTAATACAGTGAATACTTACAATTCTTGTTGATGTTAAGAAATTTTTGTATTATTTTTAGCGATTGAGGGTTGCTTTAAACTGATGGATGCATCATGGTACTATATTTTGAAGCGGAGACAGTCAAGAAACAGTACCAACATTGTTTTATTTTATAGGAACAATTAAATAATATCTATAAAGGCAACTTAAAAATATTTAAAAAATTAAGTAAAATTATTATAATATTTTATTAAATTTTCAAAACTACTTTATGTATTAACAATTTATTCAGTTAACCTAAATTCCTAAAACTTACATTTTTGCTACGCATATTTGTATATTCTACTTTTGTAAACTAATCTTCTATTGTATTGTTAACGACTTAGTCCAACTCTAGAAACTTTTTGATAAATTCTAAAAAACTTTAATCAATTCTAGAAACTTCTGCAAAATTTTAGAAACATATCAGTAATTCAGGAATGTCTTAAAGTGTTCTAGAAATTTTTGGTTTTTAAATGCTTTTCACTTAATTAAAAACCTTTAAAAAAATTTAAAAATTCTTAACTCCTTTGACCAACTTTAAGAACTCTTGAGAAACTCTTTAAAAATTTAAAAAAAATTTGAACAATTTTTGAACTAAACTTCTGAGACATTTTAAAAATATTTGCTCAAATTCTAAAAACTCTTAAAAGGTTCCAGAAACATTTAACCATTTCTAGAAGACTTTCACAAAATTGTAAAATTTTAATTAAATTCAGTTTCTAAATATTTTCAATTTTTTTATTAAATTCTAAAAAAAAACCTTTGGCCAACTATAGAGGATTTTTACCAAATTTTAAAGACTCTTGAAAAATTCTAAAACCTTTGAGCAACTCTAAAAACTCCTGAAAAAAATTAAAAACATTTGATCAAACTTTTGATACTTTCAAAGTGCTCTAGAAACTTTAAACCAACTCTAGAAACTTTTGAGGCATTTAAAAAGTACTTGATTAAATTGTAGAAACTAATAAAATGTTCTTTGGTCAACTTTAGAAACTAAACTTTAAAAGCTTTTTAAAAGTTCTAGAAAGTTTTGATCAATTTTTGAAATTCCTGAGACATTTTAGAAATATTTGACCAAGTTTTAGGTTTTTTTTTTAATTCTAAAAACAATTGACCATTTCTAGAAAAAAATCAACAAACTCTAAAAAAATTTAAAACTTTTAGAAATTCCTAAGAAGTTTTAGAAACCTAGAACTAAATTGTTCTATAATCCTTTGGCCAACACTAGAAGTCTTTTACCAAACTCTTGAATAGTTCTAAAAACTTTTTAAAAGTTTAAGTACAGTTGAAAAAACTACAGGCCCACAATTTAAACTTGGTTCTCGCCCCAACCCCACCCCCCCCCCCTCTTTAGTAAATAGAGGTGGTTAACGTTATAAACGTTGAAATGTTGAAACACCAACAACAACAGTAAAAGAAACTACCCGCCCTCGATTTAAACTTGGTTCCCGTCCACCCATCCAAGCGTTTGTAATCAAGAAACTTATTGTAAACTAATCTTCTATTATATTGCTAACAACTTACTTACCACAAGAGGTGGTTGAAGTTGAAGGAATTTTGAATCACCAACACTTGGGTAGTGGATGAGCTGCAGTAGAAGAATCTACTTGCTCACAATTTAAACTTGGTTCCCGCCCACCCACACAAGCGTTTATCATTAAGAAACTTATTGCAAACTAATTGTCTGTTACATTGCTAACAACTTACAATTGGTTTTATATTAAAAATGAAAGCAGAAACACAAGAAATGGTTGAAATTATAAATTTTGAATCAACAACATGTGAATTGGATGAGCGGGCGACAGTAGAAGAAGCAATCTGCCCACAATTTAATACAAAAACTATTAAATTGCATTTAACTAAAGAATTTTTTAAGTTTTTAGATTTATGGCATATTAGTCAGGAAAAAATTGTTTTTAGTAATATTTTACATGAGAATTTTGTGTGATATTGATCCAAAAATTAAATTGTCTTTAGAGTAACAGATTTAAATTTTTGATAAAAACAGTCGAGTGGGTGGGCGGGGCACTAAGTTTATTGATTACGGGACAGTAGTTTCAACTGAGGATCCCACCCACCCATCCAAGTGTTAGTGATTCATTGAGTTTATTGATTTTGGGACAAATTTATTGCGTAGTAAACCAAATTGTTGCAAAATATAATAAAATTATAAAAAACGTAATTATGTTACAAGAAAATAGGTCAAGTATGCATCAAACATAAAAATTTGAAAATGTCTTGCTAAACTATGTAGTCTTTAAACAAAAACTAATCTGACAATTGTAACCAAATTTGTTGAGTATAAGTTAAAACATTGCTCATTATAATAAAATAATATTTTACAAAATTAGTTCTAAAACAAAATCTAATCAAATAAATTATGCAAAAAAAAGTTAAATAGTAGGCCAAAATAATCCCAAATATATTAAATTTGTAATAACCGTAATAATGTTACTAAAAAATAGATCAAGTAAGCTTTAAACATGAAAACTGTAAAAGTTTCTTACAAAATTGGTTCTAAAACAAAAACTAATCGGACAATTTTAACAAAATTTGTTGAGTAGTAAGTCAAAATGTTGTAAAATATATTGAAATTGCAAAAACCGTAATATTATTACAACAAAACAGCTTTAGTAGGCTTCGGAAATAAAAAATCCGCAAACTTTATGCGTAATTGTCTGTAAAACAAAAACCAATTAAGTAACTGTTTCAAAATTTGTTGAGTAGTAAGCTAAAATGTTGCTTATTATACTAAAACTATAATTACTAATAATATTACAATAAAATGGTTTTTGTAAGCTTTAGAAATCAAAAATCCGCAAATTTTGTGCGTAATTGCTTCTAAAACAAAAACCAATTGGACAATTGTGACAAAATTTGTTGAATGGTAAGCCAAGATATGATTAAATATATTGAAAATGTAAAAACCGTAATAATATAACGACAAAAAAGTTTTAGTAAGTCTTGAATATCAAAAATCCGCAAATATTTTACGTAATTACTTCTAAAACAAAAACCAATCAACTAAATGTTTCAAAATCTGTTGAGTAGTAAGCCAAAATGTTGCTAAATATATAAAAATTTCAAAAACCAAAATTATATTACGACAAAATATTTTTAGTAAGTCTTGAAAATCAAAAATCCGCAAATTTTGTGAGTAATTGATTCTAAAACAAAAACCAATCAAACAATTGGAACAAAGTTTGTTGTATAGTAGGCGAAGTTGTTGCTGAATAAAGTGAAATTGTAAAAACCATAACAATATTACGACAAAAAAGTTTTAAAAGCTTTAAAAACAAAAATTCGCAAATTTTGTGCGTAATTGCTTCTAAAACAAAAACCAATCAGACAATTGTGACAAAATTTGTTAAAAAGTAAGCTAAGATGTTGCTAAATATATTAAAATTATGAAAAAAATAATAATTTTACGACAAAATAATTTTAGTAAATTTTGAAAATCAAAAATTCGCAAATATTTTACGTAATTGCTTCTAAAACAAAAACCAATCGACCAAATGTTTCAAAATCTGTTCAGTAGTAAGTCAAAATGTTGTTAAATGTATAAAAAATTTAAAAACCGTAAAAATATTTACAGAAAAATAGTTTAGTAAGCCTCAAAATTTAAAAAACCGCAAATTTTGTGCGTAATTGCTTCTAAAACAAAAACCAATCAAACAATTGTGTCAAAATTTGTTCAACAATAAGCCAAGTTGTTGCTAAATATATTAAAATAGTAAAAACCGTATTAATATTACAACAAAATTGTTTGATTAAGCCTTGAAAATCAAAAATCCGCAAATATTTTACGTAATTGCTTGTAAAACAAAAACCAATCGACCAAATGTTTCAAAATCTGTTGAGTAGTAAGCCAAAATGTTGCTAAATATATAAAAATTTTAAAAACCGTAATATTATTACGACAAAATAGTTTTAGTAAGCCTCAAAAATCAAAAATTTGCATATTTTGTGCGTAATTGCTTCTAAAACAAAAACCAATCAGACAATTGCAACAAAACTTGTTGTATAGTAGGCCAAGATGTTGCTAAATATAATAAAATTGTAAAAACCGTAATAACATCACAACATATTAGATTTAGTAAGCCTTGAAAATAAAAAAATGCGCAAGTATTTTACGTAATTACTTCTAAAACATAAACCAATCGGCCAAATGTTTCAAAATCTGTTGAATAGTAAGCCAAAATATTGCTAAATATATTAAATTTGTAAAACCCTTAATATTATTTTGACAAAATAGTTTTAGTAAACCTTGAAAATCAAAAATCTACAAATATTTTACGTAATTGCTTCTAAAACAAAAACCAATCAACCAAATGTTTCCAAACCTGTCAAACAGTAAGTTAAAATTTTGCTAATTATATTGAAATTTTAAAAACCTTAATATTATTACGATAAAATAGTTTTAGTAAGCCTCAAAAATCAAAAACCCGCACATATTTTACGTAATTGCTTCTAAAACAAAAACCAATCGACCAAATGTTTCAAAACCTGTTAAGTAGTAAGTCAAAATGTTGTTAAATGTATAAAAAATTTAAAAACCGTAAAACTATTACAAAAAAATAGTTTAGTAAGCCTCGAAAATCAAAAATCTGCAAATTTTGTGCGTAATTGCTTCTAAAACAAAAACCAATCGGACAATTGCAACAAAATTTGTTGTATAGTAGACCAAAATGTTGCTAAATATTATAAAAATGTAAAAACCGTAATAATATTACGACATAATAATTTTGTAAACCTTGAAAATCAAAAATCCACAAACTTTTGTCGTAATTGCTTCTAAAACAAAAACCAAACGGACAATTGCAACAAAATTTGTTGAAAAGTAGGCCAAGATGTTGCTAAATATATTGCAATTGTAAAAACCGTAATAATATTACGACAAAATAATTTTAGTAAGCTTTAAAATTAAAAATCCGCAAATTTTGTGTGTAATTGATTCTAAAACAAAATCCAATCATACAATTGGAACAAAGTTTGTTGTATAATAGGCAAAGTTGTTGCTAAATAAAGTGAAGTTGTAAAAACCATATTAATATTACGACATAACAGTTTTAGTAAGCTTTAAAAATCAAAAATCCGCAAATATTTTACGTAATTTCTTTTAAAACAAAAACCAATCAACCAAATGTTTTCAAATCTGTTGAGTAGTAGTAAGCCAAAGTTTTGCTAATTATATTAAAATTTTAAAAACCGTAATATTATTACGACAAAATAGTTTTAATAAGCCTTGAAAATCAAAATACCGCAAATGTTTTACGTAATTGCTTCTAAAACAAAAACCAATTGACCAAATATTTTAAAACCTGCTGAGTAGTAAGCCAAAATGTTGCTAAATATATTGAAATTGTAAAACCCGTAATATTATTACAAAAAAATAGTTTTAGTAAGCCTCAAAAATCAAAAATTTGCAAATTTTGTGCGTAATTGCTTCTAAAACAAAAGCCAATCGACCAAATGTTTCAAAATCTGTTGAGTAGTAAGTCAAAATGTTATGAAATATATAAAAAATTTAAAGACCGTAAAATTATTACAAAAAAATAGTTTAGTAAGCCTCGAAAATCAAAAATCCGCAAATTTTGTGCGTAATTGCTTCTAAAACAAAAACCAATCGGACAATTGCAACAAAATTTGTTGTATAGTAGGCCAAAATGTTGCTAAATATAAAAAAAAAATTAAAAACCGTAGAGTTATTACGACAAAATAGTTTTAGTAAGCCTCAAAAATCAAAAATTTGCAAATTTTGTGCGTAATTGTTTCTAAAACAAAAACCAATCGGACAATTGCAACAAAATTTGTTGTATAGTAGGCCAAAATGTTGCTGAATATTATAAAATTGTAAAAACCGTAATAATATTACGACATAATAGTTTTGTAAGCCTTGAAAATCAAAAATCCACAAATTTTGGGCGTAATTGCTTCTAAAACAAAAACCAATTGGACAATTGCAACAAAATTTGTTGTATAGTAGGCCAAAATGTTGCTAAATATAAAAAAAAATCAAAAACCGTAGAGTTATTACGACAAAATAGTTTTAGTAAGCCTTGAAAATAAAAAATCCGCAAATTTTCTGCGCAATTGTCTCTAAAACTAAAACCAATCAGACAATTGTATTAAAATTTGATGAGTAGTAAGTCAAGATGTTGCCAAATACATTGAAATTGTAAAAATTGTAACATTATTAAAACAAAATAATTTTAGTAAGGATTGAAATTCAAAAATTCGCAAATATTTTGCATAATTGCTTCTAAAACAATATGTTTGACAGTTTCTAAAATAATTTGACAAATTGTTAAAGCATTTTATAAGTTTTTAAAAAATTCTGACAGATTCAGGATAGTCTATCAATTTTGTTGTTGAAATACTTTAATAGTTTCTTAATATTTTGACAGAATTTGATAAGTCTTTACAGCTTTTAAGACGTTTTGACAAACTACAAAAAATTTAGTAAACAAATTATTATAAATATTTTTTGAAATTTCTTTAAATTTTTAAACACTTTGACAATTTCTAATTTTGACAGTTCTTACACATTGCAAGTTGCAGAGTAAATATTTTTTCAAAACAATACTTCTAACGGCATTCTTATCAGGACGCGGCGACTAAACCCGGCAATTCTCTAGCGTTAAGAAACTAAAACTCATCGTAGAAAATTAAAACTATTTCCAGAAAATGCACAATTTAATGTAATAAAAATACAGTTTCCACTCCTTAATTAGATCCCATTTAATGTCAACACATGCAAATATGCTATATTCCGTGTATATAAATTAGCTCCTGTAATTAGCTAATGACGTGCCAGTTTTCTAGGGTAATAAATTAATTGAAACACAGCGATGAGGAAACTGTTAAGGTAATGAAGATGCTTTGTAAATAAAATTAGTTAACACCAGAACCGATTTAATTGACAAATAAAAGCCTTTAATTAATCGACAGCCTCGTTTAATCACATTAAAATTTTAATTAATAAATATCTAATTATAAATTAAAACAATACCAATCGTTGCTTCAAGCGTACTTAAAACTATTTACCACAAACGCAGTTTAGATGTTGCGAATCGATACGTCGACCGTGTCCATGGAAACGATTACAACGGGTAAATGTTATTCTGACAGTGAAATCAAAAGAAAAGAAATAATTTTGTTGTAGTTAATAAATGGCACCTACACAGGAACTAGAATACGAGTTTCTGGGCTCTCCAGCGCATTCTTCACCGCAGCATGATTTTCACACTAATAATGTAATCCCGCAGGATACGGGACAAATTAACGTCGCTGTTTTTAATCCTGAAGAGATTTTGGAACGGCTGCAATTAACGCATTTGCCTAATTTAAGGCAAATTCTGGTAAATATAATTTTATATTTTAATATTCTTAATGTTAGTTAGTATTCAATGTCAAGTTTATTATTGAGTAATAAAAAGCATTTTTATTGATTTGTTATTGTCACATGAACTGAAACTCGTGCTATATAATAGTATAACAACAATAATAATAATAATAATATGCCGGATTATTTTCAATCAATAATATGAATCACTCAAAAATGATGCAGAGTTTGGGTTTCTTATCTTCTCACAAAAATTGATTTAAAAACCTAACCTAACCTAAAAAAATGTTGTTATCTGTAACTGTAATTATTGTGTCACACCATCTGTAGTAAACTTAAGGGGGGAGAATAGTTGCGCTATTATAAGAGTTTACAGCATCCAACTCAGCAAGAAAACACCTGAATATAATTGAATAAAATTTTCAGACATTGTAAACTTTTAGAAATTTGATAAAATAAATCGTTTCTTCGCAATTAATTTTTAAAAAATGAAGTTTTTAATCAGTTCTTTATTAATTTTTTACTTGTTAAATGTAACTTTAAATCTTTAACCAAAAACATGAAGACATAAAATATTGTATGTAGTTCAACATATTAAAAGAGTGATGGTTAATATCTTATCGTTTGTATATTGAGTTGGTTGGCCAATTTTAATTTAAAAACGGCGCTGTACGTGTTAATATTTTTCTATAGAGAAAGGTTCACCGATATTTTCGTAGATGTGATAGGATTTAATATTTTTCCATAACAATAATACTAGTGGCACCACAACAAGACGGGGCGACGAAACCCGGCAATTCTCTAGCGTTAACTTACATAATCTAAAAAAAATATAAAACTTGCAATTATAACGTCACGCTATCTAATGCGTCAAAAATAATGAAATAAATCACTCACAAATCCTAAAAAATATATATTTAGTTTGTAGCTATTGATAGTTGTCTCAGTACTCAGTACATAACCTATAAAATTGTTGATATTTAATCTATAACTTCACACCATAGTAAACAGCAACTTTAAATTAGCAACACTTATCTGTGACAGCCGATTTTACAGTTCTAGGTTGTTTTGAGATTAGTTTGGTTTGGCAATTTGTAATAAATAAACTCACGCCGGAGCAACGTCTGCAAACTGTTTAAATTTATTTTGAAAAACATGGTTCAGTTCGAGAAACTCATCGGACATTACGTGCATTGTATGGTGTTTATAATCGTTTATCAGACCAATTAACTCGAGAAACTGTGCATCGTTTTCGCAATACGTTTAATCTAAATGTTAATAAGCATCTAGTACGACATCGTACAGTGCGCACACAAGAAGCAATTAATAGTGTTTTTTGTCAATTTGTTATCGTGCTCAACAGTTAAACTTGTGTATAAACTTTATGAAAAATTTGTAAAAAGATCTTGGTTTACAAGATCACAAGATTCAACTTGTACAGGAATTGAAGCCACGCAATCATTGTTCGCGCCGTACATTTGGTAAATGAGCCGAAAAAAACATTGCATAAGATCCTCAATTTTATTTGAAAATTTTGTTCAGTGATGACATACTAATTAAGTAGGGCCGACAATAGTGTGCACCCTTGACGAACTCCCCGCCAAATGTTTAGCTCATTAAAGTCATGTCTTTCATCATTTATTAAGAGTTTCTAGAGTTAAAGGTTTTTACAAATTTCTAAAATTTTATTAAAGGTTTCTAAAGTATTTAGAGTTAGATCAAATGTTTCTAAATTTTATTTGAAGTTTCTAAAAGTCTTTAAAATCTTCAAAAATTTGTAGAGTTGCTGATAAGCTTTTAGCGTAGCCTAAAAGTTTCTAGAACACTTTGAAATTTGATCAAATGTTATCAAAAGTTTTTTGAGTTGGTTAACAGTTTTAAAACTATTTCAAAAATTTTTAGAGTTAGATAAAAGTTTCTAGAACTTTTTACGAGTTTTTAGAATTTCATATAAAGCTTTTAAAGTTAACAAAAACTGTTTAGAACACTAGGAGTTTCTAAAATTTGGTCTAATATTTCTAAAAAAAGTTTTTAAGATTGGTCAAAAGTTTGTAAAACTTTTTAAAAACTTTTAGAGTTTGGTAAAAGAATTTTAGAGTTTGCCAAATGTTTCTAGAACACCTTAAAAGTCTAAAAAATTTCTGAGGAATTTCTAAAATTGGTCAAAGCTTTATAAAACTTTTAAATGATTTTTAGAGCTAGCCAATAATTTCTAGAACATCTTAAAAGTATTTAGAAAATTTCAGAAGTTTTTAGAATTTTTTAAAAGGTTTCAAGAGTTGACCAAAAGTTTTAGAACATTTTCTAAAATTTGATAAAAAAATTTTAAATTTTCTGTTTTAGGTATAGAACTTTTTAGTAATTTCTAAAGTTTAATAAAAGCTTTCTGGCCATTAACAAACATTTTTAGAACACCTCAAAAGTTTCTAAAATTTACTTAAAAGCTTCTACAATTAGTCAAAAGTTTAATCATCTTAGGGAGTTTTATCATATATCATATATTATATATTATCAAATATTTTCTAAAGTTTTTGATTGTTTTCTAAAACTTCTAGCTTTGGTTTTGGGTTTTTACATTGTTTTAGGAGTCTCTACAATTTAATAAACAGCTTCTAGAGTTGGCCTAAGGTTTTTTAACCACCATACAAAGTTTAAAACCACCGGCGTAATTCTTTCAACTTTTAAATTAGAAGTTCCCACTATCTGCCGTGTTCCTGCAACTAAAAACCTAACTGAAGGATTCACAGAAGTCATTAAAATACAAGAGAGTGATGACGTAAACAATTTCTTAATAACATACACTTGGGCGGGTGGGCGGGAACACAGTTTAAAACCACCGGTCTAGTTTTTTTTAAACTGTGTTTCCGCCCGCCCGCCCAAGAGTTTATTATCATGAAATAAATTACGTCATCACTCTCTTGTATTTTAAAGATTTTTGTCAGTCCTTCTGTTTAAGGTTTTTAATTGCAGAACACGGCAAGTGGTGGTAACTTCTAATTTCTTTTTGACAAACACTTGAGCGGGTGAGCGGAACACAGTTTTAAACCACCGGTCTAATTTTTCTGAACTGCGTTGCCGCCCTCCAGTCTAAGTGTTTGTTATCAAAAAATTGTTGACGTCATCACTCGTTTGTACCTTAATGGCTTCTGGCAGTTTTTCTGTTAGGATTTGTAGCTGCAGAAACACGGCAGGTAGTTGTAACTTTTAATTTCTTTGTGACAATTACTTAGGCGAGTGGGCGGAAACACAGTTTGAAACTACCGGTTTAATTTTTCTGAATTGTGTTCCCGCCCGCCCGCTCATGTGTTTGTTATCAAAAAATTAATTACGACATCAATCTCTTGTACTTCAATAACTTCTGTCAGTCCTTCTGTTTAGATTTTTAGCTGCAGGAACACGGCAGGTGATGGTAACTTCTAACTATTTTTATGACAAACACTCGGGCGGGTGGGCGGGAACACAGTTTAAAACCACCGGCCCAATTATTCTGAACTGCGTTCCCGTCCGCCTGCCCAAGTGTTTGTTATCAAAAAATCGTTTACGTCTTCACTCTTTTGTACCTAAATGACTTCTGTCAGTTCTTCTATTAAGGTTTTAAGCTGCAGGAACACGGCAGGTAGTAGTTAGTAACTTCTAATTTTTTTGTGACAAACACTTGGGCGGGCGGGCGGAAACAAAGTTTTAAAACCACCGGTCTAATTTTTCTAAACTGTGTTCCCGCCCGCCCGCTCAAGTAATTAACACAAAAAAATTGTTTACGTCATCGCTCTAGTTTTCAAGCTGGTTTTTCCTTTTGCTTAAAATCAAATACATTTTTTCTTCTTTGTCAAAGCCATTTGTGTCTGATATCTCACATTTTGGTGTTAAAATATTGTAACTCAAAAGCTACGCATCACATAACCTATAAAATATAATTTATTTGTTGCTTTGCAACTGACAGATGCGTCACGGCATAACATAATCTAAAAACAAATACGTTACTACACGTACAAAACCTACAATAACATATTTAATTTATTGCATTGCAGTTAATAGATTTTTCACATAACCATAATTAATTTACATAATATTTGCGATTATTACTTCATTTTACCAATAAAAAAAAAATTGTCAATGTCAAATCTATAGTCGGACAGATTAGTTAAGGTATTCATCGCGTCATATAATTTATAAAATATACTACTTAATTGTCACTGTTCAATTGACTAATGCGTTATGGCATAACATAACCTATAAAATAATAAAAACCTAACCTAAAGAAAATATTTACACAAACAGGCGCTTTGCAATTGATAAATACTTAACTGCACTTATAAAACTTAAAAAATATTATTTAATTTATAGTTTTTCAATTGCTGGATGTCTTATGGTACTCACATAACCTACAAAAATGTAATTGTAGCCTTAGTAATTTACAAATTTACAACCTAAAAAAAAACCTCAAATGGTAAAATTCTCAATTATTGCGTACAAAAATGTTGAAACTTAATTTTTTGTTTTTAATTGACAAATGGCACTCACATAACCTAAAAAATGTTCAATATATAATTAATTAATTATAATGTAGTTTTTCAGTTGACACAGCCTAGCATAACCTAAAAATTAATAAATATATAAAATTTTAAAATTTTTTCACAAAATCTGTTTTCTCAAATTTATAAATACGTTACTGCACTTACAAGACTTTTGTTGCTTTGCAATTGTTTGTTTCACATAACCTCAAAAAGTGTTAACTTTTAATTTGTCAATTTACATTTAGTCTATAACACATATTACATATACAGGGAGTTTATAAATGAATGGGATTATGTAATCACTTTAAATGTGCCGCTTTTTTTAAATTGTTTACTAAACTATTTGTTTTAACAGATCAACTTTGACAGCTGTCAAGCAAACATATGAAAACATATGTAGTATAGTGGACAATTTTAAAAAGACGGCATATTGAAAGTGATTACATAATGATGTAGTTTTAAAACTTGACTCTTTACAGGATACACCTGACAACGTATGGTGTGGAGAAGATAACGTGATGCAATATAATTTCAAAGATGCTGATTATGTTTCCTTAAATGATGTTTTTCTCAACACCAGGTGGGATAACATGTTTGTCGATTGTAATATTGATGAAGCATGTCACCGTTTTTATTCATTACTTTTTGACACAATTGACCATTATGTGCTCAAAATAAATAAGTGTTATAAAAAAACCTATAAATTTCCAATATGGTTTACAAGAGAGCTAAAAGACCTTGTGTTTTCTAAAAAAAAGTTACACAAAGCATATGTGTTGTCTAGATCAGCAGCTGACTACCACAAATTTAGTTCAATACGTGATAAGTGTAAGCAATTGGCTAATACGTGTTATTCTAATCACATTAAGAAAGTGGAAGATTTGATTAAATCTAATCCTAAAGCTTTTTGGGGGCACGTCAAATCTAAACGTAGCAGTAATCAAATACCATCTACTTTCACAAATGGTAATTCTCAAATTGATGGCATTGTAAATCTCTTTGCTGATTTTTTTGGGTCAGTTTACAGTCCGCTGACGGCATCTATGAGTCCACACAGCACATATTCTCTATCATCTGTTCCTACCCATATAAATGAATCGCATCTTGTTTTAAAAATATCAGAAGTTGTCAACAAACTATCACTATTTAAAAAAATAAAACCCAATAACTGTCCAGGGCCTGATAGATTAACGGCTTTTTTTCTCAACAAATGTGCGTTTGCCCTTTCTCGGCCCTTATGGCTTTTATTTAACTTATCTCTGGTTATGGGTACTTTTCCTACTTGCTGGAAACAAGCTTATGTCACTCCGATTCATAAGTCCGGTGCTAAAAATGATGTAACAAACTATAGACTTATATCTATTTTATCAGTTATTCCAAAAGTTTTTGAAAAGTTAATTACTTGTCAATTGACTGCCATTCTGCAATCTGAAATTGCTCTCAATCAACACGGTTTTCGAACGGGCAAATCGACATCTTCCAACCTTTTGTTGTATGAATCTTATATAACAGATGCGCTCGAATACAGATTCCAGGTAGATTCAGTTTACACTGACTTTTCAAAAGCTTTTGATACCGTTGACCACAAGATACTAATTATGAAACTACGTGGTATTGGAGTTAATGGCACCTTGTTAATGTGGATTCAATCCTATTTATCTAACAGATCTCAATTCGTGCGCATTGGTCAGTGCGTTTCTCGTAATATTGATGTTACGTCGGGTGTTCCACAGGGGTCACATCTTGGACCTTTACTGTTCAATATCTTTATCAATGATGTGGTACATTGTTTTTCTAATGCGCGTTGTTTATTATTTGCGGACGATATAAAAATCTTTATGAAAATTTAGTCTTTAGATGATGCTATACTACTTAATAAAGAAGTACAGATTTTTTCTAGTTGGTGTCAGACTAATAACTTACTACTTAATTTAAATAAATGCAAAGTGATGACTTTTTCTAGACGTCAGTCTACTGTGATGTATGGTTACTCTCTCATGAATGTAATGTTGTTAAGAGTTAACACTATTTGTGATTTAGGCATTACGTTTGATTGATACTGTTGTGGCTAAAGCTTATCAACTTTTAGGGTTTGTCAAGCGTAACTCTAAGGAGTTTTGTGACTATCGTACTCTAATTATCCTTTACAACGTTCTAGTACGTCCCCATCTCGAGTATTGTTCCAATGTGTGGTCACCATACACCGCCGTCAGTAAAGGAAAAATTGAACAGATTCAAAAAAAGTTTGTTCGTTTTTTGGCGTATAAATGCAACATTGCAGGCAGCTACACGGATCTGCTCTCTACATTTAACATGACTAGTCTTGAAAAAAGACGTTTTAATTTTGACGTGACACTAGTTTTTAAAGTGCTTCGTGGGTTTATTGACTGTCCTGACTTGCTCAGCTCTATAGGTATACATGTCCCAGCTCGAGTTTTACGCAATGACTATTTATTTCATATACCGTTCAAACGCACTGATTATGCGGTGCACTCTGCATCTACACGTATTTTGTGGCATGCCAACGAAGTTAATGTGGATTTTTTTAAAGATTCTTTTAATACCCTGCGACGTGCACTTGTCACCCATACGTGACCTTTTTTATATTTTGTAACTATTTAAGTTTTATTCTTATTTTTAATATTAGTTGTTTTTTGTTTAATTTATGTTTTTTAAATTGTAATTATATACTTATTTTGTAATGGCTTCCGTTGACTAGTAAATAAATAAATAAATAAATAATCCGATTCATTTATAAACTCCCTCCATTTGGTAGCTAGTGTCAGGGCACGCACTTTAGAATTACATAGAATTTTGTTTATCTATCAATTGACAGGTTAGCAACTGACAAATGCGTCAAAAAATTATTACATAATGTTTCTTTGCAATCATTAAACGCGTTACGGTATGAACATAACCTAAAAATTTGTGTACCCAATTTGTCGCTTTGACAATGACAATGGCATTGAACAGATGTGTCAAATAATAACAAGAAATTTTTTAATACTTGATTTGACAATTGACAGTATATTATAAGTATATTGTTAATTGACTAAATCAAATAACCTACAAAATGTATACTATTAATTTAGCTTGGCAATTATGACATGAAATAATTCATTTGTTACTTTACGATTGACTGATGATTTACAACATAACCTACAAAATATTATAAAAACAACTTTGAAATAATGTAAATACAATCTGTCGCCTTAATAAATATGTTACATACAAAATTTAAAAAAATATATTTTATTTGAAACTTTTTGATTGATAGATGTCTCACATACACGACATTTGCAATTACTGTGTCAATAAATACAGGGAGTTTATAAATGAATAGGATTATGTAATCACTTTAAATATGCCGTCTTTTTAAAATCGTCCACTATACTACATATGTTTTCATGTTTGCTTGACAGCTGTCAAAGTTAATCTGTCAAAACAAATAGTTTAGTGAACAATTTAACAAAAGCGGCACATTTAAAATAATTACATAATCCCATTCATTTATAAACTCCTTGTATATCGCAAACAACTTGTCAAAGCCCGCAAAAAAAATTATGTTTAATATATGAATTAATTGATTGGTTACGGTACATTCATAACCTAAAACAGTTGACATTCAATATGTCGTTTTGCAATTGTTGTGATGTTCATATCTGATCTGTAACTTTGCAATTCACAGTTGTACACGGCACATAACCTAAAAAATTACACTCATTCTATCGCTTTGCAATTGATAAATGTGAAATTATTACCAAACCTGTTGCTTCGTATGTACCAGGTGTAATAAATAACACAACCTACAAAAGTAGCACTCCTAAACCTAACCTAACCTAACCTACAAAAGTAGCACTCTTTGAACTGTGTTCCCACCCGCATAATATTTGAAATATGTCTGTCAATTAATCTGCCAATTTGCTAGTTTAGTCACGGTACCTATATAACCAAAAAAAAGTTGACAATCAGTTTGTCATTTTTAGATTGTTATGATGAATTCTTTTGTTGTTTTGTTATTATTGTGTCACGCATTGATGTCTAATCTGTTGCTGTGCAATTGATAGATAAGAAACGTCACATAATTTAAATAGTTTTAATAATTTGTATATTTTGCAATTATGTGACCATACTCACATAACCTAAAAATCAAGTTAATGTTTGATTTGTCATTTCTCAATTAACAGAGTCACGGTTTGAATGTTACGGTTTAAATCGCTGGCAAAACCTAAAAAAAAATTAAATTTACTTTTTATTTTTATTTTATTGAGTTATACTTATCTTTTGCACGTTTGTCATATACCATCGTCAATGTCAAGCTGTTAACTTGGTTGCCAATGTTATTTAGTTAATGAACAGTGTTTTTACCTATAAAACACGAACAACATGTTATTATTGTTATTTTAAATTAATTGTTTTGTATGTAGATTGTGAAAATAATGTAGAAGAAGAGACAAATGGTTTTAGGAGCAGTATAAATTAATTAATTAATTGTTATACTTACGATTGTTGACGTTCCTTCACTTTGCTTGATAGATGTTCTTCTTATTTCGTTCCTTAATTCCTTTCTTATTTCTTATTTGTTTATTTAATCTTATTATTTTTTCATTTTTGTTTTATTTTTATTTCCATCATGTTGTGTTGACATAACCTAAAAATACCTCAGTTAGTTAATTTTTTTTTTTTAATAAGATTTCTTAATATAATAATAATAATAATAATAAGATTTTTATTGTCATACAAATAAATTGACAATATTTAGTTACTTTTGTAGTAATATTAGCTTACCTTAATTATTTTATTCTTTATTAATTAACAGTCACTGGCAACTTGTTCCAGATGTCATTAAAGTTAATTTGCACATAACCTAAAAAACTTTAATATTTAACTGTCGCTTTGCAATTATGCCATTACACAATACCTAATTTTTTTAATATTTAAGGTTAATTCACAATTGATATAAAATGTTGACACAATATATCGCAATAAATCCTTTGCAGCAAAATACCCCTACAGACAAACGTGCCCAAACGTTCGTGATTTATGCATTCGACAAATCGTGTGTAGGGTACAGGAGGCGCAAGTGTTCGTCTACATTTGCTTAGTAAGCGACATATTTTATTATAATATAGGTTAATATAAATTATGTATGCACACAAAGTATCATAGTACTTGCAGCTAGAATTTCCTCTTCATCACTCATCGTACAATCGTAGTTTGTTTATAAAAATTTACAAACTGCAAAATAATCACGACGCACTACTATCGGTTGCGTTGGTACACAAATTTGCCTATACTAACAATACCAACGTTAGGTAAAGGACGCGCATCGTGTGTAGGGTACACGGATAGATGATTGACAAACCTGCACAAATTACAAACGTTTGGGCACATTCGCAAACCGTCTGTAGAGGCTTTTAGACACACAAAAAATCAAAAATAATAGAAGATCAAAAACTGTAAAAGATAAAAAATTAGAAATACATTGCCCTAGCCTAACACTATTACACTTTTTGACAATGGTAATGTTGTTGTACCTGCGTTCCGGCAATAGCAATGTTACCCCAAATAGCAATTTAAAACAAACCACGTGCAACTTAATTGCACTTTTTACTGAAATAAGTCCCAATTAACTTTCAATTTTTAGTGAAATAGATCTATCTGATGCCAAATTTGATCTTATAAACGGTAGAATAATGTTTGGTTTGTTCAAAGCTATTTTTTTCTCAAAGTCTAACATACATGCAATGCAGTTTCTTGGTCCTATTGTGCAAAGTTAATCTACGTTTAGTCTGATCTATAGAAACTGGTCTTGTCAGCATCTAAAATAGTTAAACCTGTATATCTATCTTAGGAATGAAATTGTCTATTCAGAGTTTTTAAAGTTTGTTTTCTTCTTAACCAGAAAACAAATCAAATTTAAGATCTTAACATTCTTCAACCTTTTCAAAACTGATTATGTTCAGTACTTTAACCTCTAGTGTCAAATCTTTGTAGCTCAAGAACTGAGCGTTGTAGTTTACACCAGTTGCAGATAGTCGTGCAACTGCCTTTTGAAGTTTCAAAATCAAATTTTAATTTGACCAAGAGTTCATATAATGTTGCAAAGTGTCCTCTTCTTCCCCAAAACTACCAAGTTTTCAAATCCAAATGGCAATCTTCAACTAGTAATGTTGAATATGTGTTTTGAATTGGCTAAAATGTGCTGAAATTTATTAAGTTTAGATTCTGCTGTAATTCAAACTCTTTTAATAAATCGTATGTCTTAGAATAACGAATTTTGACACGATTAAAAAACGGTGATTGGAATGACGCTGTAATTTACCTAATCTGCTGAGGTCAAATCCAAATAGAAAGTTTAATTTGGTAAACTGCAGTTAGTTCACTGTCTACCGGATTGTTAACAAGGTGATGTCCCAAGGTCAGATTCTCACCTAAGCGTAGTGTATTTATCAAATTAAACTCTCTAGTTTTTATCAAAATAGTAAATTTGCTCGTGGTTTTTGCTAGCTCAAGTCTATAAAAGCTTCTGTTGTTTTTCCCCCAAGGTTAATTTCAATTTATGGTAATTGTGCAAGAAAATTATGGTCTTACACTTACATTAGATTAGCCGTAATGACTTGTTTGTTGAATAACTATCTATGATTTTTGATTGGCAGATTTGGGTTTTAATGACTGCGTTCTTTTCATAATTTGGTCAATCTTGTTTGCGTAGTTTAACTATATTTCAATTTTTTTATTTTAAAGTTAATTAAATCCATTGTTTGTTGTACACAGAGTTTCAATAAGTTTGCTGTAGTAAGATAGTTGTAATCCAAGCAGAATGCTGCTTACCGTCTTAACTTTCCACTGATGTTGAAAAAAGCATTCAAAGTTTTCATTAGGTTCTTTTCTAAACTTTGGTTGACACTTTCTTTAACAGTTTAGAAATCTGTCGCATGACAACTTTACTATCTCTACTGGTACTCGGGTTTTCGTGTTTTCTTAGTCTATGGTAGTGTTATTTAGTTTTGGATTAGTTTTCGGGTATGTTCAGTCTTCCAGAACTTGTGTGTTTGTTGTTATTCCAATTGAAAAGATTGTTTTCATTGATGTTTTATTAAAACTTTTTTTATCCTCAAGGTTTCAACATGTGAGGATGTTCTGACTTTTTCCATTAAAATATCCTCATGCTATTTTTGTTCATGCTTTTTTTGGTCTTCAACGCTATTTCTTACTGACGTCGTCTCGCAAAGGCTTGGAGATGACGTTAACGAACCCCAACTGGAAGAGATTATTTTTCATCTGCTTCTTCTCTTCATCCTCCATACGTAAAAGTTCACAACATGTGAAGATGTTCTAGCCCTTCAGCATGTTTCTTTTTGGTCTTCAACGTCATTTTTGCAGGAAGTTAGAAATGATGTCAACAACGTGAAAAGTGTACCAACCACTCAGTATGTTGTTTTCTATCTAAGTAATCTATTTCATGTTCCTCTTCATTTTTTTTTCTTTCTTCTTAGTCTTCAGCCTCATTTGTTGCAGACGTTTTGAGTTGAAAATGTCAATAAACCCAATCAGAAGATGCACAATTTTTTTTATCTGTTTCTTTTTTTTTATCTATTAGATTCTAACAAGTAAGGTTGTTCCAACCACTCAGCATGTTGGTTTTCTATCTAAATAAATCATTTCATGTTCCTCTTCATCAAAGTAATCCATTTCATGTACCTTTTTGGATTAGTCTCCATTTGTTGACGTCTATTTTGTGAGATCTTAAAAATGCCGTCATCAAGCCCCTACAAAAAGTAGGAATTTGTTTTCTTTTCTTTCTTTTTTTCAATCTCCAAGTTCCAATGTGTAAAGGTGTTCAAACCACTCATCATATGTTGCTCTTTAGTAATTTAATCTATGTTCTTCTTTCCTCATGTTAACTTCGTCAGTTTATTAGGTTAGAAATGATGTCAACAAACCCCAACAAAAAAAGATTTTTTTCATCTGCTTCTTTTCTTTATCCTCCAGGTTCCAACATGTGAAAGTGTTCCAACATGTGAAAGTGTTCCAACTAATCAGGATGTTGCTTTCTATCTAAGTAATCCATTTCATGTTCCTTTCGTAGAAAAATAGAAATTTATTTCTTCTTTTTATCTTCCAACATGTCAGGCATGTTTCTCTTAATCAAAGTAATTCATTTCAGGTTCCTTTTATTTCTTCTTTCCTCGTGTGCTTTTGGTTTTCAACGCAATTTGTTGCAGACGTCATCCCGCAAAAAGTTAAAGATGGCGTTAACATGACTCAACAAAAATTCATGAATTTTGCCAAGTAGATTAAGAATGAACCTACATGGTTTTTCTGTGATTTTTATGTAAAATCAGCTAAAATTCTCCAGAACCAATAAACCCCATGATGCTTCATACTGTGGTTCAAAGCCTAAAGCAGTAGATTCATTAACCAATATGTGTGAGTTGTTATATGACTGATGATTTTGTTTCTGCTGCACAACGAAATTCGCCGTTAAGTAAGCAACAGCAGCCGTGCAAAAAGTCTGCCTTAAGAAAGTATGTAAACTAAAAGTAGTCTGGTAATCATCGCACACATTTCCTGTTCATAAGGAGGCAATGTGAGTGGTTGGCATTACCTGGGTTAGGCCTGGTTGTATGCTGATGTCATTTAGCTTGTTGAATAGTGAGCCAGAAATAAAGACTGATTTCTGGTTTGCGACATTGTAATTTTTACCTTTTTGACTGCTACTATGTCATTTTATTTTGTAGGTTAAGTAGAAGAATCTTGTAATGAGTTAATGAGTCTTAAAAGACAAAGGTCAGACAGGTTACGTCAGAGCGGTTATTTGGCTTGGTGACATTCAATACAAATGCGGTTTAAGTATGTTATAAAGTAATGTTAGAAGAGAATATGTTACAGCCAAACACGAATACTGTGGCCCATGACAGGCGTTTCCGCGCATCTTGAGAGAAAGAAAACTATAGCCAGAATGAAGGATGCATAATGCGAGAAAGGGAAACAATACACTCAGAGACACAAACTGAATTTATTCCCGGGTAGCGCCGGCTTCGCAAAATAACAAATAAATGTTTCGCAGCATCGATGTTATTTTCCTCGCAGTTCATGCTAGACTGACGCGATTTAAAATTGATTTTGCATGTGAATGTACCTAAATTATTATTGGTCTCGCTTAATGATTTCAACCCACTTTTGTCTACGGAGTCACCGGCCACAATATTAGTGTTTGGCTGTAGTTGTGTATGTTTGTGCGTGTGTAAGGTAAAATGCGGCCATTTTGGTTTAAATTAAAAAATGCAATTAAACTTTTTTAATAAAATCAAGCGTGCTAAATTTAAATTTATAATTATCAACTCAATATTCCAACTAATTTGTCTAAACCTTCATTTAGCTACTAAAATATAAAATTAATAAGTTTAAATTTGTTGAAGCCATCTTGGTTTAAATTTAAAATTGCAGTTATACTTTTTTAATAAAATCAAGTGTGCTATATCTAAATTTACAACTCTCAACTCAATATTCTGACTAATTTTTGTTTAAGACTTAATTTAATGACTAAATTGTATAAAAATTAATAAATTTAAGTTTATTGCGGCCATCTTAGTTTAAATTAAAAACTGCAATTAATTTTTTTTAATAAAATCAAGTGTGCTAGATCTATATTTACAACCCTTAACTCAATATTCTGACGAATTTTTGTTTAAGACTTAATTTAATCACTAAATTCTATAAAAATTAATAATTTTAAGTTTATTGCGGCCATTTTGGTTTAAATTTAAAACTGCAATTAAACTTCTTTAACAAAATCAAGTGTGTCAGATCTAAATTTATAACCCTCAACTCAATATTCCGACTAATTTTTCTTTAAGACTCAATTGAATGACTAAATTGTATAAAAATTAATAACTTTAAGGTTATTGCGGCCATATTGGTTTAAATTATAAACTGCAATTAAACTTCTTTAACAAAATCAAGTGTGCTAGATCTAAATTTATAACACTCAACTCAAAATTCTGACTAAATTTATTTTTAAAACTCAATTGAGTGACTAAATTGCATAAAAATTAATACCTTTAAGGTTATTGCGGCCATTTTGGTTTAAATTACATACTGCAATTGAACTTTTTTAATAAAATCAAGTGTGCTAGATCTAAATGTATAACCCTCAACTCAATATTCTGACTATTTTTTGTATAAGAGTTAATTTAATGACTAAATAATTGTATAAAAATTAATAAATATAAGTTTGTTGCGGCCATCTTGGTTTAAATTAAAAACTGCAATTAATTTTTTTTAATAAAATCAAGTGTGCTGATCTAAATTTTCAACCCTCAACTCAATATTCTGACTAATTTTTGTTTAAGACTTAATTGTAAAATTTATAAGTTTAAGTTTATTGCGGCCATCTTGGTTTAAATTAAAAACTGCAGATAACCTCTTTTAATAAAATCAAGAGTGCAAGATCTAAATTTACAACTCTCAACTCAATAAAGACTTAATTTAATGGCTAAATTGTATAAAAATTAATAAGTTTAATTTATTGCGGCCATCTTGGTTTAAATTTAAAATTACAGTTATACTTTTTTAATACAACCAATTGTGCTAAATCTATATTTACAACTCAATATTCCAACTAATTTTTAGTAACTAGAAAAAAAAATCGGTATTTATAAGAGCTCCAGATTCAGAATATGAACGTTTTTGCAAAAATAATTAACATTTATTTATTTATTTAAACTTATTTGTGATATTAAACAACTCCAAAATTGTAGTTCAAACACCACTGCATTTGTATGCATAAATCACACAAACTGTCACACTTGCAAACAATGAGAAATTTTGCCTATATTCCATGACATTATAAACGTAAGCTCGCTCGATCAAACGATTTTCAATAAACTTTGCACTAATGCACGTACGCTGCAACAGTAATTTAAACTTTGGCTTTACCTAAACCATTGACATATTTAATCTACATTTAATACAATTCCATTGTATATTAATATTCATAAAACATTTAAAATTCTGACAAAACTAATTAACTCTTTTTCCGGCATCCCATTAATCCTCGTTTACTTCCTCCCGGTAGCGTGGAGCCACAGGTAGTGATAATTTAGAGTCCGTCGTCGATGTGAAATTAAAAGTTATTGCCAGAGAAGTCGGCCTCCAACATCTCGGCGTGTATCTGCCACGTCTGAGGGAGCTCACCTTAGACGGAAGCGCCGTCTCATCACTACGTGACCTGGGCTGCTCCTTAAAGAATCTCAAGGTGCTCAAGATGGACCGTTGCGGATTGCTCAGTCTGGACGGCGTGACGGGAATTGAGAATCTGGAAGAGCTGCACGTGACTAGGAATAAGTTGATCGATATCAGTCCCTGTGCATTTCTAGATGCAATCAAACATATCAATGCGAGAAGGTGAAAACAAACAATTATAAATTTCAATTGTAACTAAATTATTTTTAGAAATAAATTGATAAATATTGAAATGGTTTCGTATTTATCCCTCTGCGATAATTTAGAACATCTCGAATTGGACGATAATCCGAATTTAAGTAGCCGCATTGATTACCGAGAATGTATCAAGAAATCCCTTCCCAATCTTAAATCTTTGGATGGAGTGGAGTTCTCGGAAGGTTTGCTACGGTCGAATTATATACGCAGAATTGTTGTAATTGTATCTGGTTTCAGAGGAATGTGCTAAAGTTACCGGAAATAAGCCGAAGTCACCGCTTAAAGAGGTATTAATAAATTTTCGCTTATATTTATGTTACGATTCCATTTGTAAATTAGATTCTGGATTTGCCACCGATTCCTACTAAGGCAAGGAGAGGAAGCAATTCGGGGAATTGTAGTTATTCTGTCAGTTTCTCGCCGAGGGTTTTATCTCCTAGGACTGAAGCTAGTGGAACGTCTACGTCACCTACGTTAAAAAAAGATGATATCAAAGGTATTTTATTTAAATATTTATAAGTGGAAGTAAGAATTTTATTTTGTTTTATTGTTATAGTGAAGAAGACGGAGTTTCCAAAATTGTAAATATTTATTTGTACATAATATTTATTTTTAAATAAATTTTTTATATCATAATAATGATTGTCATGCTGAAAACTTAAGAAGTTGTAGTGCAAAATTTACAAAAAAAAATTGTGTACAGGTAACAAGGTAAGCAGGTAGTGGATTTGAAGGTTATTACTCCCAATAGTCGACAAAGTAAATATTATACCAAACGCCTACCTTAAGCTGGGTACACACTAATCGGAATCATATTGACACCTGACCTAACGTAAATGTTTAAAATTAGGTTAAGAATACTGCAAATAGACTTTCTTAGATTGAATTTTAAGATATTTCTTTGCAACTCTATTGACACATTCTACAGATTTTTTACTCTAAAACTCGCCAAAAATTATAAGAAAGTAAAACTTTTAATACAAATTTCTTGTTTATTTTTATCTTTAGGTATTCAAATATTGCAAAAAAACGCGCTCCATAGACAGAAATTCAAGAAACAAGTTTCATACTAGAAAACAATCTCAACGCAACCCTACATGCTTTCCTTGAGTAAGAAAACTAACCATTTACTGCCCCAAACTCTGCAGCAGTTATAGTGTTTTGTAAATGTAGAGCATCACCCGGCCAATCAAAACGCCGCATTTTTGTGATCGAGAAAATAAATTTTCAAAATACCCCCCACAAGATGTGATGTATAACATGTTTGATACATACAAGGTGCGGCAGAGAAACTTGCTGATTTAAATTAGGCGCCAATAAGCGAGACGTGGTCAGAAAATGGCAGGGAAGATCTCATTCGAAAGAGGGGGTCTTGAAGTTTTATTACCGCTTAAGCCAGTTGTCGTCATGCGTTAGACAAAAGAGGAGCGTGCGTTCGCCGTCGAGGCCTACTTTTCCAATAGCCGTTTGGTGGTCGCCACCCAACGTGCCTTCCGAACTCGGTTCAATATTCATCCCACGGGTCCTGTTCCTAGCCGGCAATTGATTGTTTTGTGGGTGGACGCATTCAGGGAAAGTGGCAGTGTAGCAAAAAAAGGGCCTGAAGGTCAACGGACTTCCAGAACCCCAAGAAACGTCAAAAGGCTGTCGTTTTTGCACTCTTTTTAGAGAAAAAAGAACACGCTGTTACTGTGATGCAGTTCTCTACAGAGAAATAATTGAGACATTTTTTCTCTCAAAACTTGAAGAAATGGAACTTGGGGACGTATGGTTCTAGCAGGACAGAGCCACGGCACACACAGCAAGAATTTCAATAAAAATTTTGAGGGAACACTTCCACGAGCGCCTAATCTGCTTGAGAAGTGACGTACTATAGCCGGCGCGCTCCCCCGATTTGGCTCTCTGAGACTTCTTTTTATGGGGACTTCTCAAATCCATTGTTTAGAATGACAAACCACAAACCCTGCAACACCTGAAGGACAACATTTGACAAGCCATCGCCAATATTCCCGTCAATATGCTTAAAAAAGTAGAGCAAAACTTCAAAAAGCGGGTGGATCAGTGTATCGCTAATGAAGACAGCCATTTGTCCGATGTCATTTTTAAAACCACTTAAAACAAAAATACTTTTTTCTTTTATTGACCTTTCAAATCAACAATTTTACCTGCCGCACCCTGTACAAGTTGAAGAGCATCGGAGATAATACAAAATCCAAAAGTTCCCAAACAACTTAACGGCCTATGTCTTTACGTTAAAATAGAAAGCAATTAATTTTATCAATTTGGAATAAAACCTACAAAACGACGACAGCTCAAGCAGAACATATAAGATACTGACCTTCCGTACCAGACGCCCATTCCGCAAGACGCTTGACCAATCCTAAGCATGCAAAACAAATAAAAGAAATTTGGTTCCAAGTTCCGCAGCATTATTCTTAGTCACATCGTTATTAGAGACAGAAACTTCGTATCTAACAAAACCTGCTAAGCCGGAACAATAATGCGGCCACTTGAAAGACAACTCAAATTTTAATTCAGTCGACAATGATGCAATTCAAACTTAGAACCTGCATCATCCCACATGACATCAAACCATACATGGTGAACACCCTTAATCTACATTCTCTTAATTAACAGATTCAATAAAATATATTATGTAATTTATTTAATTCGATACACATTCAAAGGCAGCTGTGAAGTGGTAACACAAACGTAAGATCCCAAATATATCCTCTTAAAACAAACAAATAATAATAGCACACAGAAGCTGGAAACACATTGAAAAACCCTCAAACCCTGCTCTCCATCTGCAAGATCCACATCCAAGAGCAACTTCAGCGTCTCCTTAGAAAAAATTCAAGACCACCATGGGCATGAAGGAGAGTCAGAAACCAAACTTCGTTGAAGTTTCAAGAATAGTGGTGCAGGCGTTAAGAGTGCTAAGGCACAAAGATGAATGTTCACTACCTTCTATGCACAAGTTTATTGAGAAATTATTGAGATTTTCATCTTTGAAACCCCAAACTGCTAATATTCATGCCGCAAAACCAATAACTAACAAGAATCGAAAAGCTATAAAGGTGTAGACTGAAGTTAATCCTCTTTCCTAAAAACTCAACATGCAACCCTCAAGCTAGCATCATTGACCCTACAATTCAACCCCAGCTATGCCATAAAAACTGCATAGAAACTTTGATCTCTACACCGACTACAGCTTTGGTAATAATGTCCATTAAAAAGCATTTCGGCTTGCACCCAACCTACGGTCTTGTACTTTCTGCCGTACATCGTTTTCTAACTTTCTGATCAAGCCGTACTTTGTAACCGCTTTGGCATCTTTTTCGCATGGTGTGGAATAATAGTTATATCATAATATATGAAATACAGTAATCCCACTTTAACTTAGCCAATAAAATATGTGAAACGTAAACGCAAAAAAAGATTCTAAAACACTCAAAAAGCAAATGCTTTCGTACATATTAAGTTGCCTATTATAGCTCCCAATTACCCAATAAACCTACACCAACAAACGCCCTAGAACATGCTTCCAGAAGCTATGTTGACTCACGACATAGCTCTTACTGCCGTTGATCATTTCCCAAAACCTGGATTATTGGGATACGGCGTGCACATACCTGCCTGCAGCTCCGCAAATAACCAAGTCGCACCAACTCATGCAGCCTATGAACAAGCCAATCAACCATAACTACCGTGCATTCTAAAATTCTAAAGATCCATCACCATCGCGACGCTCACATTGCACCAGAAAAACCACATTTTACTTCAGTGAGTAGCGGAGCTACCTGTAAGCATTAAATTGCAATGCAATACAAGCATATAAAAACCCTCAACGTTTATTTCAAAACCCACAGGTTATAAAATAAAGTTTTTGACAAAATTTTACGGTTTTTTCCAAAAAATCCTCTGAAGAATAAGTTTTGCAGTGAAACCCAAAAATCATAACTAAGCCACTGCTCTAATTATAACCCAACAGTAGAAAAAAAATCCAAACTTTCCTAATCTAAAAGAGGAATCAAACAACAATGCACCAGGTGATAAGCCATGATGTCCCTCCCCACACCCACCCACACATCTACAACTAAAAGAAAAAAGATGCCAATTTATCTGTAACCACCAATCCCTCACTCGCCCAAAGCAAAAAGAACTAAGAGAAGAAGTAAGTACTCAGCTTTTGTCCCAACAAAAATCGAACATCTTCGCTGAGTTCCATTGTCGTCGGCCCAAGACTTGACCACTGCAATATGGAGTTATGTAAAGCTATGCCGGTTATAATGGGGCATAGCAAACGCGTCTAAAGTTAAATGTAACAAAGTAAGAAGGCCTCAAATACAACGCTTTGTCCCAAGGTGTACCTGTCCAATTTTGCAGGTTTTTCCCCAGAAAGACCTAAAAGTTGCACAAGCTGCAATTTTGTCCAAAACAATACAGCAAACATGGCAAAAAATACTAAACTTTCTTTTAATAAACCTTCGTATGTTTTTGCTGCTTCTGTGTACTTTATTATTTCTTCCAGTTCTGAGCTTCTTCACTCCATTTGATCACTCCCAGCGTTTTTATGTACAAACACAACAAAAACCTTTGCTACGACCATATCACTTATTGTTCAGAGCTTTGACCCTGAAACACTTGAGCTTCGATCCTAATTGTTTCCTCAAATTTATATATTTCTAGAACCAAAACTCCAGTGTTTCAGAGTCAGAACGCTAAGCAAATGTACAATGCCATGATCGAATGGATCCCCGTTGTGTCCACAATATTGAGTCCTGTAGCACGTTGTATATATATACATACATACCCGACTTAAGGTTCTTAGATGCTATGTACTATCAGTCCTACTGTACAAGGCAAAAGCATGGATCCTCACCGAGGTCTACTGTAAACACATCAACGCCTTTGAGATGTGGTGTTATCATCGCATGCTCAAGATTTCATGGGTTCATCACGTGACAAACAAAACGGTGCTACGGCGCATTACCAAAAAAATTGATTTCCTAACAAATGGGGTTATTTGGACATATCATGAGGAATAAAAATACCATCTACTGCAACTAATCCTGCAAGAAAAAGTAAAAGGAAGAAGATCAGCAGGTCGCCGCAGAATATCATGGCTAAAGAATGTAAGAGCATGGACCGGAATGACATCAACAACTTTATTTAGAACAGCAGTATACAGATTAAAGTGGACCAATGTGATTGCCAACATTCATAGATAGGCACTTAAAGAAGAAGAAGCACGTTGTCCATCCATCTCGTTCTTGGTCTGCCTCTTCTCTGTTGTCTTTTAGGTCTCATTCCATCACTCTTCTTAATATCGCGTTTTTGTTTATCCTTGCCAAATGTCATATCCAGAACCTGCGACGTCTTTGGATAAACTCTTACCGACCATTGCAGTGGCCTACGACGCTACCCCAGACGGCAAAACAAAGCAGCCTACAGCCCAAGAATCAAATACTGTTGCAAGAAAAGCCCCAAGCGAGAGGTTAAGGTGTAAAAGACTACTCACATCAACTCCCTATCAACATCCATTTTGAAGACGGCTCCCCGACTAGAAGTCCCAGTATAGCTGCAAGCCATGTTCGTACAATAGTGCCCACTGGAGAACCATGTAGTATCAGTATCAGTATTAAACTTGATTCTCTCGGAAATAACTATGAACAAATGAGACCTTGGTACCTAGAAATGCATTAAGAGCGAGCAACTCCATAACCTAGTTGTGGTAATGCAATTTTTTACCAGATTTTACTTTACCTTTTACCTGGATTCTACTCAAACCCAAAACCTAAAAGTACAAGCCAGTCTTAAGTATACGCAGCTACCTGAGAACCTATGTAAGACTATAATACCTGTTCAAATTCAATTCATATCACAAGCATTGAATTTAAAGAGGTAGTCCAGTTCTTTGGAAGCATATAAACTCAATATATAATTTGCAGAAAACTCGCTTTACAGATGAACTAGTAAACCGAATTATGGATGCTCAGCACAAGTAAAAAATTCTCCAGACATTGATCAATTGTACGCAGTCAGACTTTCAGCGCCGTAGCTAAAGCCCCTTCCGAGACGTTTTGGGGGCCTCCAATCCTACGAATAAAATACACGCTATTTTTAACTCTAGAGAGGCCCTTTTGCGTGGAGCCTACAAATCCTAGATACGCCACTGCAGACTTTGTAGCTGCAAGAGTTAAATTAATAAAGTGAACTTGTGAATACCGTTTTAAATAAATTTCTGTAAGCATTTCATTAATGGCTGTAGTTCTGTTAATAAACATTTCTGGACATATGTTTATTGAGCAATTTTAACTCTAAATGACTTCAATAATACATCCTTACGCTATGGACATAATCATGGGACACCCTGTATTATATAGAACATAAATATAGGTAAAAATACTTACCAATTATTCACAAAATTGGCAACAAAACAAAAAATAAATAAAACAGTTTGTATAGAAACGCTACAACATTCAACAAATTTATTTTCACACAGAGATATTTTATTAAATGCCACAATGTTTGATATATTTTCAAAACAGTTACGAAAAGTAATATATGTATTAAATTTAAAACATTGACATTGATATTACCATTAGATATTTAAAAATGTTTAACCATTCTGATGGAGTTAATAACAAAACCCAAAAAAAAAAAAATTCAAAAGAAACATCAAACTTAACAGTATAATATGGTTCTCTTATAATAGAGTAAAAATGTCAAAAAATAGCTTAGCTTTAAAGTGATAATATAAAATTTGCTTTATAAACAATGGGATTGAAATACGTATTTTAAATATCATTATAAAAACACTTTATAAATTTGATCCCTTCCACCGAGATAAGCGTAATTATTACAGAGTGCACCACTCCTGTGTTTTTATTTTTATAAATAGAATTTTTATTGGTGAAAAAAATGAAACAAAAACAATTTAAATTGCACAGCCTAACATAATCTAAAAACTCCTTAAGGCACTTAAGGTACTTTATGTCTTTTTTTTATTTATGACCCTTCAACATGTTGTAGGCAGCTCCAAGGGCCCAACTGATTTCATGTCCGTTGATTTTTTTATACATCTGAAAAAATATTAATAAATTATCACAAATATATTTAAGAAAAACGTAACTAGTTTCAACCATTACAAGGTCATCATCGGACGGTTTTATTATATGTATAGAAAAAACACAATCGAAAAAATTAAAAAAAAATCCTATTCTAACCAAAACGCGATTAACTATTGCGATCAAATGTATACTTACATGTATTTTAGTCTCCGCATGTAACCCCAAACCATCTTCAAGTAATATAGAAATGAAAGTCAGATCCAAGCACATGAACGGTTGATCTGTATTTGCCTCCAAACAAACTAAAATTTAATTAGTAACAAATACACAAATTAACACAAACTAATTACCTTGTTTAGCTTTCTTCTTAATATTCTGAATTGTAATGGTGCCACCACTAAACTCTTCAATCAAACCTGTTTCGGCAGCCCTATCAAAGTAATAACTGAATGCAAATATCCTCTTATTAGACAACTCCTCTAATGGTTGTACTTTAGTCAATACGTAATCCTTAACAATTTGTGAACAAACTTTAATATTCACGACTGGTATCTCGTTTTTCTCAGTAATTTTATCTTCTTTTGTTGTAATCGATGTGTAATTTTCAGGTAATCCGTTTACGAAATAGTCTACACCGCCATAATGGAATTTACGGTTTTTGATTATGGGATTGATGCATTCGCTTATTATTTTATTATTGTCTGTTTGTTCGAATGTTAGAATTTCTTTGCGGGCGGCCATTAAGCCCAATCCTAAGTAGCTGTTTGTGTAGACTTGTATTTCACCTTTGGGTAGTAGTGCGTTGTGAATGAATTCCTTTTGTTTGAGCGTTGCTGGTGTGCTAGCAGAGAACGTTACTTGAGTTGAGCCTCCGCCTAAATCTAATGCAGCAAAGGTTTTGCTTGGATCGTCAATATCTACAATAAATGATCAGTGTTTGTAGTAATGATCAGTAGCGCTACCGGATGTGCATAAGGAGCATTCTCACTATAGCCTCAAGCAGAAAAGAGTTAACAAAAGCATTAGCAAAGTGATCAAACTTTTTAGAAGCTTAACCAAGCACAATCTTAATAAAAAAGCTTATAAAGTAGCGTTTTGTTGACGAGAAAAAAAAAGTAAAATCATTTGGTTCACAGGCTCAACCGCCCCAACATTAACAAAAATAAAATAAAATTGGCAGGATAGGTGGCGGAAATCTATTGCTAAGCATCCGCAATGAACTAATATAGTCCTAAAGCACTGGGAATGACCAAATAATCCATCAAGCACAACTTGTAAGAAAATACCTATAGCAATTGCCAAACCTATTTTTTTTATTTTTACAAGATTTAGTGAGAAGAGACAGTGTAGTTCTAATTTCTTAGTATACTTACTCAATAAATAATTAACTGTAAACCATGAGAATATTCCTTCATCAGTACCATCCATAATTTCAACAGCCTTATCATCAGTCACAAACGGTAATCCTTTAAACAATTTCCTCATTGCTGTAAGTAAAGCTTCCGCCTTCTCAGGTGGTAATAATCTCAAACCGGCAGTAGCTTTGAGTATAATTGGGGTCTTATTCCAAAACTCTTCAGGTATCTCCTGTTTGGCTTTATCGATTAAACTAGTAATACTTTGTACAGCTTTGGCAGGATTGTCGGCAAATGATGACAATCCCGGCTTGGTATGTTCGAACAGTTCTTTATCTAATACTAAATGTCCGTCGATGACGGCTTTATGAAATGTGAAAGCTAAGACACGGGAACCGGTACTACCGGCGTCGATGACTACGGCATGGACAGGTTCGTAATAACCAAAGGCTTTTGCGATGTGATCCGCTGCTTTGTGACCTACGTGCCATGGAATGCTGTCGGTGTACAGAACTGAAAAAAATAATTGATTATTAAGCGTTGTATTCGAGGCAAATTTGTATGTGCAAAAGCTGTAGAAATTTTACGTAATCCGTCAAAATACAAAAACAAGCGCCGCGTTATATCAAAAAGAAAGCTCGAATCTAGCCGGCAAAAAAAAACCACTACCACGAGTTAGAGTGTATACCCATTGCGTGGGCGATAAAACAATAACGAACGTACCTTGAAGAGGAAAAGTTCACGTTATGAAAGGATAACAAAGCTTTGTTCTGGCTAGCCAACTCGACCAACGTAAATGCAAAATTCACTCCTTGGTCAATGTAGAATAGTTTAGGTATGACGTCAAACTCATACTCGAAACCATCAATTTATTACCGGACACTCTATCTCGGCACCCGGGACGAAGAAGTAGAACGTCCGCTACCACCAAAAACCGTTAATCACTTGGCATCGCCTACTATCCGTCAGCGTTATGCCAAGCTGGGAAGACAATACCATCCTAATCGGTCTCAAGTGACTATGCTCAAAGAAGAAATCTTATCAGGCATGGTCTGCAAAATTCAAAAGCAAGCCCGCAAACGACAGAAATTATTCGTAGAACCCCGGGAAATAAAGAAGTCTCAGAGCAAGGCAAGTTCTTACGAACAGCTGCGAGATTCCCTTTAGGGAAAGCAAATTATCGGGCACATCGAGCCACAGAGAAGACATGTGTATGTTTGGATGCCTAAACATGTCGTCTCTGAGACTTTTGTAGATTAATCCGTCGTAAAACAAAAACCAATAGGGCAAATTATATAAAACTTAATATAGCAGAAGAAAATAATAAAACTTATAAATGAGAATAACATCGACCTTATGACAAGGCTGGAATATACAGATCTGGTAAAATACCAGAAGAATGATCAAAATCAATATTTAGCGTGTTTATTGCAGCGACTACAGTTTATTTAGTCTTATGGATCATATATTAAAAAAATTTCTGCGAGTAATTCATAATCGAATAAGACTAAAGTGTGAGATACACTTGGATAACACACAAATCGGTTTCAGGAAGACCTTTGGAACACGTAAAGCACTGTTTGGCCATAACGTCCTTTTGCAAAAATGTCGTAACCAGAAAAGATAAGTGTTGGCATGCTTTGTATATTAGGAAAAAGGTTTCGACAGTGTGCGAGCTACTTCAAGAAAGTAGACTAGTCAGCAAAGATTTAAAAGCCCTACTGGCATCAAGAATCAAGTCAGAATTAGAGATTCGTCAACTGCTGCAATTGCTACACAACGAAAAGCCCAATAAAGCTGTATTCTTTCTCCGTAAAGCATTTTCAAGCAAGCACTATACCAAATTCAAATCCACGCTGGACTAAAAGTATGTAAACAAAACCGCGTGATAAGCACGTGCTCACACGCAAGCCTGCATGCGATTGATTGGTCGTCAGCATGGGGCTTAGCTGCTCAATCCCCATTAAGTGAGATTTTATTTATTTAGCTGTGCACGTGAACAACGGGTGTATTTCTTTACTTCTACTCCAGCGTGGATTTGAATTTGCTATAGATAAAATAAAACTTGACATAAAAATTAATGACGTACGTATCAATACAATTAAGTACGCAAACGATACCATTATCTTGGCCGAAAGCATTGTAGACCTCCAGCTGCTTCTGGATAAAATCAGCGATATCAGAGACCAATCAGGCTTCTTCTTCTTATAGTGCCGTGCTCGCTACAAGCGTAAGCACCCCTCACGTATGTTTGTCTGTGTTTGACTTTTAGTTGCTGTGATCGTTAGATTGAGTTTGAATAAATTATTAATTCATTTCATAAATAATGAACATCGTGCGTTACTCTCTAACATCAACGCAAGGACGCAAAAGCAAGACCTATCCAGCAGCAACACGCCGAAACCCCATAAATAACCTGCAAAAAACAGCAAAAACGATGAAAGAAACTCAAAAAGATTTTAAGAATACTCTAAGGACATTATACTAGCAATAATCTCAGAAAGGTTCCCCAATGTTAGCTCAAATCAATTCTTAAAAATCATAAGTATGGACGAGCCACCCAAACAATGGCTCCTCAGCACATCGGCCAAAGAAAACCTATTGGAGAGCAAAGAACTTCAGATCATGGATCATGGATTATGGAATTAAAAGGTTAGTGGTGCAAAACACCAAGACCTAGCAAGTGGTCAACTCCAAACCTGAATCCAAGAGAAGGTGGCTAACCTAGGGTGTAAACTCTTCCTAAGGTTCTCCAAAAAGAACGAAGGCAAACCAGAAGAGACAAAAACCGTCGAGAAGGCTTGGACCAATGTACATCACTGCAGGGCGGCAACTTCTACGGCCCTCAGTGCGTATATTGTCATATATATAACACAATATTGACTTCGTCCTTATCCAAGAACCTTGGATCTATAAGAATGAGATAAAATAGTTAAACATACCGGGCAGATGGCTGCTAGGCACAACCCATATGCAACCCTTGTACATGCATCTTAGCAAAGCATGTACTTAATTAACGCCATTATGAGACCTATGTTTCAGAGACTTAGTGACAGCCAAGGTGATGATAGTAGAAAAAAGAACCAAAAGATAATTTTCGGATCTGGATACCTTCCCTACGATCAGCAGGGATCTCTACCACCTACATAACTACTGCAGCGAAGACGATGCAATGCCAACGCCCACCACATAAGTGAGAAACTCTTAGAATTTATAATAGAATCTATGCTTAATATGATAAACAAAGATAACACCCCAAAGTTTCGCTATGCGTCTCGTATTGGATTCCTGTAAACCAAAAACGAGAAATGCACAGAGTCGATCAAAGGCACTCTGCAAGAGCTGCTGTTGACTCTTTCCCGAGCTCTACTCTGATAAAAACTCAAGAAGACTTAAAATAGCTAAACAAAAAGGACTAGAAAGAAGCAAAGACTATAATTTATCAGGGCAACCTAAAATGGAAGATCAACACATTCGAACCATTCAAGTCGCCAGGATCCAATGGAATTTATCCCACCATGCTACAGAAAGAGTTCACAGTGCTGAAAGTGCCTCTATGCGAGATGCTCAGAGCGAGCTTAGCACTTTCACACTTTCACACATATCAAGGGGCTAGAGAGCGCTCAAAGAGATATTTATACTGAAGCCGGGGAAACCCACGTATGCCCTGGCTAAATCCTACAGACCAATCAGCTTGACATCATTTATACAAAAACTATTGAAGAAAAAAAAAAATTGTCAACAAGTACATACGAGACGGAGCGCTAAAGACCCAACCACTGCACCAGCATCAGTATGCCTACCAAACAGGTAAATCCTGCAAACTAGTTATACACCAACTATTCAGCAAATACAAAAATACAAAGAAATAGCTTTGGGTGCTTTTCTGGATATTTGAGAAAAAACACTCTCAAATGTACGGCCAACAAACTAGACAAAGTACAGAGGCTAGCATGTCTGCTGATAACGGGGCAATAAGAACGACGCCAACAGAAGCTGTGGAAGTACTATTATCGTTACCGCCAGCAAAATGAATGAATAAACAATAGATAACTAGGAACAGTTAAAGGAACTACCTGGTACATAGATAGACCCAAAGACCAAATGGGCGCCGGAGCTGGAATCTACAAAAACAAACACCAAGAAAAGCAAACTTGGCTACCTCTGGGTAAATATGCCTCAACTTTTCAGGCAGAAGTGGCTGCCATCAATCTGCAATCGCCAGTAATAAAATCCAAACTGGTTATGACCTCCATATGCAGTCTGGAAGCAGTGGCCACAACCTGGAATGGATACCAAAAGACCAGGTAATAAAAAAAACCTCATGACAAATCAGTTTGCCAAACAAGGAGCAAAGCAGACATTCACTGGACCAGATCCAGCTGGCAGAATCCCAAACGAGACGGGAAAAAAATATTCTGCAGCAGACTTGAGGCGGAACACAGCAACCTTTGAAAAAGCTGTAAAGGATTGACACATTCAAAAATATTCCTAACATGATATCAAAACAGTGGTAACACAAATGAGTCGTATTAGACTGCAAAAGCTCAAGGACTGATAACCGAACACTGTAAACTCAACAAGCACTTGCATAGAATGGGAATACAAAAAGAGCCTCTATACCGCGGGTGTATGAATAAAGATGGGACTCAAATACACTTGCTGAATGAACGCTAAGCTTACAAACAGCAACGCACAGCAACACAACCTAACCGAACATGTGCTAAAAACAACCCATTAGTTGGTAAAGGTACTTTACTTCATCAAAGAGATAAAGCTTCTCAAAAAGTAAAACAAGAGAAGTGTACAACAGATCCAATAAGACCGCAGTGCAAGGGGCGCCAAGCAAAACCAATTTAAGTTAAGGAAGGAGAAAACTGGGGCACATTGAGCATAGTTGAAAACAGCTCCGGTACTCCTTGGAACGTAGAACAATTTATAATTAATCGGATGAGTTTAAAATTAATTAGAAATTACACTTTAGTACCTAATAGTTTACGTGCAAATAAGAACACTTGTGTAAAACTTAAATTACATTGAAACAGATAAATTTTATTTTGAAATAGCTCAATACAACCAAGGAACAGCTTGAACACTTTAGTTGCAGTTGGAAACAGTTCCAGTAGACTTTAGACACTTGGAAACAGTTTAAGCGCAACTAAGAGCACATGAGAGCAACTCAAATTGAATTAAACCAATCAATATTAATTAGAAATGATATTCAGACAGACAGCTTGAAACTTTTTGGTGAAGTTGGGATCAGTTTCAGTACACTTTTAGAACAATTCCCAACATTTTGAAAGAGTTTAAAACTAATTAGAAAGTGAGCTATTTAAAGGTTAAACTTAAATTATATTGAAACAGAACTGAAATAGCACAGGAACAGTTTGGAACACTTCAAGTGCAGTTGAGAAATGATACAGTACAACTTGGAACACTTTCTAATACATTAGAAAAGTTTAAAAATAGCTTAGATACACTTGGAAATAATGAAAACACTTAAGAGTAACTCAAATTCTGTTAAAAACAACTCAAAGTTAATTGGAACAGCTTGAAACAATTTATATGCAACTCAACAACTCAAACACAGTTCAAAAAAGTTCAGATGCACTTTGAAGCCCTTGAAGTCATACCTTAGTGAAACATTAACAACCTCAGTAGACTAATAAACAGCTTAGAACACTTCAGGTACAGTCTGGAACAGTTCAGGTGCATCTAGTAACTTTTTAAGAGCTACTCATATCACATTAAAACAACAATATTAACCAAAAATCATCATAAGCAAATTGGAACAGTAGCTTAACTACATGTAAGCAGAGGTTTGCAATGCAGAAAGTCCCATAAGCCATAGCCCCCAACGTTTATTTCAAAACTTAAGAGAAAAAAAGAGTTACAAAATAAAATTAAAAAATTCTACATATTTTGCAAAAATCCTAGGTACGCCACTGCCTATCCATGTCAATATAAAACCAAAACTACATCAAAGTTTGATATTCAGTCCAAATTTCTCTTATTTTGATTTATCCCCCACCCTTCAAATTCAACCTCATGTCAATATAAAACCAAAACTACATCCAAGTTAAATGTTTTTATAATTTAATTCATTTATGTAATAAAAACAACCAAATAACTATTCAAATGCAAACATGTCAACCAAAATTTAATTAAATTCATATATTGTGATCATCCCCACCCTCGAGTTGCAACCCCACATCAATAATATTTCTTTAAAAAATGATTTTATATTTTAAATCTAATTTATAGATCAAGGTTGTAATATATAAAGAATGATTATTATAAATAGTTGGCTGGTTTATCATAAACAATGCCAATTATTGCAACAAAACAATTAGATTGAACCCATTCGTATTGTACAAACAAATGTAAATATAATGGAAGCAATAATTAATTAATAAATTAAACACAAATCAATACCCACGACTGTCACACATAAATTATGCAACATCATCGTTATTTACCAAAGAATGCTTAAAGATAATATTACAATTATTATTATCAACCTACTTATAGATAAGATTTATGTAATTAAGTAAACAACTCACCTATAAGTGATGTTAATATAACACCGCATATTATCATACATAAGAAAGATTGGTAAATGCTGGACGGTTGAGTAGATTTGGATTTCTTTTTCTGTCCGGAGCGTCCATTTTGCAGATCTTTACCCTAAAAATCACAAATAATTAATTTAAGACAACGTAAAAATTAACTTACAGTAGACATTATAAATCGGCTACAAACCAAACGGCTTAGTTTAATTCGCATTTTAGTAATAAACCTTCGCTTTGCAGTCATAAATTATTATTAGTGCATGCTTTAACAACATTAAAACAATTAAAATCAACATATTTTAAGGTTATGTAATTGTTTATGTGGCAACTTGTTAATATAGAAACTAAACAATAACAAAACAACTTACAATCTGCATGTAGATGATGGCTAAAAATATGATAATAGTGAAAAGAATAAAAAAACCCATCAATATTTAATTAATCCTTAACCAAATATAACCCATTGTGCTTGTTATCTCTGTAAGAAATGGAATGCAATTTCATATGCAATTTTACCTTTCTCCGTCGTCGTAAATCGTTGGTAGCGTTGTTCATAATTATTTATTATCAGTAAACTTAATAGGTTTTTTTGTGCAACGAATTCAGTTTGATACGTAGGAAATTCACCATTAAAATATCGATCGATCGGTTACTTTGAGTCAGAACTCAGAACACTGCCGACTGGCGACGCACTAGATATGAAAATTGTGCTGAAGTGTCTTTTTGCTAGATAAGAATGATTGAACAATTATCTATATGTTTTTGTATAATGCTAAATCATTCTAATACAATCGAATTAGCATTGAACATGCCTTATCATTTATAATAATGTATAATTATTTTTATTGTATTAGTACCAAGGACGAATTTATTATTTGGTAATTAACTTGAAAGTTTCGGATGATGTGTCCCATCTTTTATTAATAAATATTTGATAATAATGTTACATAATTTAATACATAAAACCTTGAAATGTTTATTTGGAATTACGCCGGCAAAAAGCAAATTTTGGTGTTTATTATAGGCAACTTAAATTACACCAATTATAGTTAGGCAAGCAAACATACTATTATGTACTGAAGTTGCATAAGTAGTTGTGTAAATACAAGGGTAATTTAATAAAGTGTGCGTCTATCAAACATATATTTTAGATTCTTATGTACTAGATTTAGCTTACAATTAATGATCAAAATTTTCATTTTCCTTTTGATAAAATTTTACTCTTAGCCATCTCTCTTCAATTTATCTTAAAATTAGTGTGGAAATAAATAAAAACATAACTTCTAAATCGTGCATTAAATTTTCAAGCTATCTCACCATTTATCTTAAAACTAGTGTAAAAATAAATTAAAGTATTACTTCTACATCGTGCATTAGATTTTGATTCAATTTGGTACTAATAAAGCTTAGTACTACTAAAAGTAATTGTGCAAATTTAATCAAAATCCTAACGTTCCTTTTGATATAATTTTACCTCAAACCATCGTACCTCAATTTATCTTAAAACTAGTGTAGAAATAAATTAAAGCATCACTTTTACATCTTTCATTCGATTTTAATACAATTTGGTACTAATAAATTTAGATTCAGAAGGTTTGATTGCAATAGAAAATAAGTTGTTTTTGTTAGTGCAATCTTTAAATATTAGTCTTATAGCAAAATCTTTGTTTTCAGTGAGTAAAATCAAGATGGCTTTGTTAATATTATAAATTTTGGAATGGGGTTTAAAAATTTATATTCTGGAGACTGAGTTGCAACAGAAATTAAATTATTTTTATTAGTGCAACCCTTAAATTTGTCTTTAAATACTAGTTTTGGGACAAAATTGATGTTTTATGTTAGTAAAATCAAGATGGCTTTGTTATTATTACAAATTTTGGAATAGGGTTTAAAAATTTGGATTCAGAAAAGTGAGTTGCAATAAAAAATTAGTTGTCTTTATTAGTGCAATCTTTAATTTAACATTAAATGTTAATTTTGTAACAATATTAGTGTTTAAAGTTAAATTGAGATGGCTTTGTTTATGTTACATATTTCAAAATGCGGTTTAAAAATTTAGATTAAGGAGGTTGAGTTGCAATAGAAAATAAATTGTCTTCATTAGTGCAACCCTTAATTTGACATTAAATATTAGTTTTATAACAAATTTGTTGTTTCAAGCTGGTAAAATTGAGATGGTTTTGTAAATATTACTAATTTTAAAATGCGGTTTTAACATTTGAATTCGGGAGACTGAGTTGCAATAAAAATTAAATTTTTGTTATTAGTGCATACCTTAAATTTGTGTTTAAATGTTAGTTTTGAGTCAAAACTGATGTTTTAAGTTAGTAAAATAAAGGTGGCTTGGTTAATACTACAAATTTTAAATTGCGGTTTGAAAATTTGAATTCAAAAGACTGAGCTTCAACAGAAAATAAGTAATTTTTATTAGTGCAACTTTTAATTTGACTTTAAATGTTAATTTTGTAACAAAATTGGTGTTTTAAATTAGTAAAACTGAGATGGTTTTGTTATTATTACAAATTTTGAAATACGGTTTTAAAATTTGGATTTAAAAAGTTGGGTTGCAATAGAAAATAAGTTGTCTTTATTAGTGCAACCCTTAATTTGACATTAAATGTTAGTTTTGTAACAAAATTGTTGTTTTATGTTAGTAAAATTGAGATGGCTTTGTTAATATTACAAATTTTAAAATGCGGTTTAAAAATTTGGATTCAGGAGATTAAGTTGCAGTAGAAATTGAGTTTTTTTTATTAGTGCAATCCTTAAAATTGTCTTTAAATGTTAGTTTTGTAACAAAATTGTTGTTCTAAGTTAGTAAAATTGAGATGACTTTGTTAATATTACAAACTTTAAAATGCGGTTCAAAAATTTGGGTTCAGGAGACTGAGTTGCAATAGAAAATAAGTTGTCTTCATTACTGCAACACATAACTTTACATTAAATGTTAGTTTTGTAACAAATTTGTTGTACTAAGTTAGTAAAATTGAGGTGGCTTTGTTAATATTACAAATTTTAAAATGCAGTTCAAAAATTTGGGTTCAGGAAACTGAGTTGCTATAAAAAATAAGTTGTCTTCATTAATGCAACTCTTAATTTGACATTAAAAGTTAGTTTTATAACAAAATTGATGTTTTAAGTTAGTAAAATCAAGATGGCTTCTTGTAATATTACAAATATTAAAATGCGGTTTAAAAATTTGAGTTCAGGAGACTGAGTTGCTATAGAAAATAAGTTGTCTTTATTAATTTAATCTTTAAATTTGACCTTAAATATTAGTTATATGACAATTATGTTGCTTTAAGTTAGTAAAATTGAGATGGCTTTGTTAATATTACAAATTTTGAAATGCGGTTTAAAAATTTAGATTCGGGAGACTGAGTTGCAATAGAAAATAAGTTGTCTTTATTAGTGCAACCTTTAGTTTAACATTTAATGTTAGTTTTGTAAAAAAATTGTTGTTCTATGTTAGTAAAATTGAGATGGCTTTGTTAATATTACAAATTTTAAAATTTGGTTTAAAAATTTGGATTCAGGGGACTAGCCTATAATAGAAAATAAGCTGTCTTTATTAGTGCAACCCTTAACTTAACATTAAATAATAGTTTTATGACAAAACTTGTGTTTTAAGTTAGTAAAATCGAGATGGTTTTGTTAATACTAGAAATTTTGAAATGCGGCTTAAAAATTTGGATTTAGGAGTCTAGGCTACAATAGAAAATAAGTTGTTTTTAATTGTGGAATGCTTAACTTAACATTAAATGTTAGATTTGTAACAAAATTGTTGTTCTGAGTCAGTAAAATCGAGATAGTTTTGTTAATATTACACATTTTGTAATGCGGTTTGAAAATTTAGATTCTGGAGATTAGGTTACAACAGAAATCAAGTTGTTTTTATTAGTTAAACCCTTAATTTGACATTAAATGTTAGTTTTATGACAAAATTGGTGTTTTAAGTTAGTAAAATTGAGATGGCGTCGTTAATATTACAAATTTTTAAAAACGGTTTAAAAATTTGTGTTTAAGAGGTGGAGTTGAAATAGAAAATAAGTTGTCGTCTTTAGTGCAACTTTTAATTTGACATTAAATATTAGTTTTATAACATATATGTTGTTTTAAGTTATTAAAGTTAAGATGGCTTTGTTAATATTACAAATTTTAAAATGCGATTTAAAAATTTAAATTTAAAATACTAAGCTACAATAGAAAATAAGTTGCCTTCATTAGAGCAACCCTGAATTTGACATTAAATGTTAGTTTTGTAACAAAATTGGTGTTTTAAGTTAGTAAAATCTAGATGGCTTTGTTGATATTACAAATTTTGAAATGCGGTTTAAAAATTTGGGTATAGGAGGCTGAGTTGCATTAGAAAATAAGTAGTCTTCATTAGTGCAACCCTTAATTTGACATTAAATGTTAGTTTTGTAAAAAAAATGTTGTTCTAAGTTAGTAAAATTGAGATGGCTTTATTAATATTACAAATTTTGTAATGCGGTTTGAAAATTTAGATTCTGGAGATTAGTTTACAATAGAAATCAAGTTGTTTTCATTAGTTGAACTTTTAATTTGACATTAAATGTTAGTTTGATAACAAAATTGGTATTTTAAGTTAGTACAATCGAGATGGCTTTGTTAATATTACAAATTTTGAAAATCGGTTTAAAAATTTGGATTTGAAAGGCTAAGTTGCAATAGAAAATAAATTGTCTTCATTAATGCATCTTTTAATTTGACATTAAATGTTAGTTTTGTAACAAAATTGTTGTTTTAAGTTAGTAAAATCAAAATGGCTTTGTTAACATTACAAATTTTGAAACGCGGTTTAAAAATTTGAGTTCAGGTAACTGAGTTGCAATTAAAATTAATAGTAATTTTTTTTTATTAGTGCAACCCTTAAATTTCTCTTTAAATATCAGTTTTTGAGACAAAATTGATGTTTTAAGTTAGTAAAATCGAGATGGCTTTGTTATTATTACAAATTTTGGAATGGGGTTTAAAAATTTGGATTCAGAAGACTGAGCTACAATAGAAAATAAGTTGTCTTTAATTGTGCAACGCTTAATTTAACATTAAATGTTAGTTTTGTACCAAAATTGTTGTTTTGAATCAGTAAAATCAAGATGGCTTTGTTAGTATTACAAATTTTGTATTGCGGTTAAAAAAATAGGTTCTGTAGATTGGGTTACAATAGAAATCAAGTTGTTTTCATTAGTTGAATCTTTAATTTGACATTGAATATTAGTTTTATGACAAAATTCGTGTTTTGAGTTAGTAAAATTGAGATAGCGTTGTTAATATTACGAGTTTTTAAAAACGGTTTAAAAATTTGGGTTCAAGAGGTTGAATTGCAATAGAAACTAAGTTGTTTTTATTAGTGCAACTTTTAATTTGACATTAAATATTAGTTTTATGACAAATATGTTGTTTTAAGTTGGAAAAATTAAGATGGTTTTGTTATTATTACAAATTTTTAAATGCGGTTTAAAAATTTGGGTTCAAGAAGTTGAGCTACAACAGAAAATAAGTTGTTTTCAACAGTGCAACCCTTAATTTAACAATAAATGTTAGTTGTGTAACAAAATTGTTGTTTTAAGTTAGTAAAATCAAAATGACTTTGTTAATATTAAAAAATTTCAAAAACGGTTTAAAAATTTGGGTTCAGGAGGCTGAGTTGCAATAGAAAATAAGTTGTCTTTATTTGTGCAGTCTTTAATTTGACATTAAATATTAGTTTTGTTACAAATATGTAGATTTAAGTTAGTAAATCCAAGATGGCTTTGTTATTTTTACAAATTTTAAAATGTGGTTTAAAAATTTGGATTTGAGAGACTGGGTTGCAATAAAAAACAAGTTGACTTATTGGTGCAACCCATAATTTGATATTAAATGTTAGTTTTGTAACAAAATTGTTGTTTTAAGTAGCTAAAATCAAGATGGCTTTGTTAATATTACAAATTTTGAAATGCGGTTCAAAAATTTTAACTCAGAACACTGACCTACAACAGAAAATAAGTAATTTTTATTAATGCAATCTATAATTTAACATTAAATGTTAGTTTTGTGGCAAATTAGTTGTTTTAAGTTAGTAAAATCGAGATGGCTTTGTTAATATTACAAATGCGGATTAAAAATTTGTATATAAATAAGTTGTATTTGTTAGTGCAACTCTCAAGTTTGTCTTTAAATATTTATTTTATAAAAAAATGATATTTTAAGCCTACTTAAGTGTTAGTGATCCAGAAATTGATTGTTTTTCTTCTGTGGAAATGTATTTCATTAAATTGGTAGAAGATGTGTTCAATTCGGGCTTAATTTAATAAAATTCTCACAAAATGAACTAAAAATACTGAAATTTGACTTTAAAACGATTGAAATCACAAAAATTTGAGCAAAAATACAAAAATCCGGCAATAAATTAATGAAAAATGCAAAAATCCGGTTTAGTCTGTAAAAAATAAGCTTAATTCTATTGAAATTAAAATTATTTTAACAAAAAACAATTAAAAAGTACCAAAATTTAGCCAAAAAATGTAAAAACATTACAAAAAGTATCAAAATTTAGTAAAGTAATATCAAAAATTAATAATAAAATGTAAAAAAAACAAAAATCCGGCAGCAAAATTTTAAAATAACCATATAAACAAAAAATACAAAAATCCAACAATAAAATATAAAAATGGTAAAAAAATAGAAAAAAATCAATCAAAAAACACTCAAATTTATCTATGAAAAGTAATAAACACAAAAACCTGGCCATAAAATGTAAAAATTGCTTAAAAAGTACAAAAATTCGGTCAAATAGTATCAAAGTTCAGCAATGAAATGTAAAAGTTACAAAAAATGTAAAAAAAGTTACAAAAAATGTAAAAAGTTATCAAAAAGCATCAAAATTAATTAAAAAAATAAAAAACTCGGCCATAAAGTGCAAAAATATGTCAAAAAGTACAAAATTTTTATAAGAAAGTTTAAAAATTCGGTCAGAAAGTAACAAAATTTAGCGTTAAAATGCAAAAAATACAAAAATCCGGCCATAAAACAAAAAAATTTATTGATAATGTTAAAATCTAGCTTGAATGTCAAAATCTGACTTTCAATAAGTAAAATCTAGCTTTAATTTGTTGAAATTTTGCATATTATTGTTGAAAATTTGTTTATAAATATTTTTTTAATTTAAAGCACCATTGACCTGGTAATTGAAAGTTTCTAAGCAATTTTTTATGTTTAAATTAGGAATATGCTGTATGTAAATCTGCTATCAATAGAAGTAAAAAGAAACAAAGAGAAATGTTGCCCAATCCTTTTTGCGATAGAATAAAGCATGATATCAAATTATTGTCACTTTACAAAAACATAGAGAACCAGTCAATGCAACCTTAAATCTTGCAAGTAGATTTATGTTAAGTTTTTCATATGTTTACCAATCATAATCTAGGTAAAAATAGAATGTAATTAAAATTAAAAATTGAATGGTGGTGGCCTTTACTACGTAATAGTTTATTAGAGTAAACATAGTATATGCGTTATTTATTTTCTAATTAAAATTATTTTAAAAAAGTTGCTTAATGATAACCCCTCGTATTTATTTAGTAAACAACGTAGGCAACCAAATATACACTCAGCTGTCACAGTGACAACACCACTGACAATCAAAAATCTAGACCAAAATTTAACAAGTGGCAAGAAAATACATGAATAATGAAACACACAGTAAAAATAACACAAACCGTTGTCGATGTAAGTAATACCATTGAACCATACCTAAACTAACATTAATTAGTAAATAATATAATTGCAAATTATTAAATAAAAAAGTAATAACATATGTTATAACCTACAAATTTTCAGAGACTAAAAGCCTCATCACTAAAAAGAGTAGGCAGTTTATATGGAAGCATACAAGATACCTCATTATACATAGTCGGAATATACACAGATGAGATTGAAAACAATGGCGACCTCTATTTCCCAGCCGATATTGATATGTGCGGTGTTTTCCAAATCGGCGATTTAAACAAACCGGAAATTGATAATTTATTAAAACAAGTTGATGTCACCGATAATCCAATCATACTATCAATACCAGAACCGAATTTAATCCTCGCTTATTATTTAAAGAATGATCAATTTGTTACGCTTTCTATGAACATATTGCCGGATAGTGCGATTTATAAGGATTTTATGTATGTTAGATTAAAAGCACAAGTGCCATTCACTGCTGAATTAGATACGGATGCTATTAAGGAAGAGATGTTGCAAATTAGGAAACAGTTTTCATCTGGAAAAATTGCATTCAAGTTTCAGAATATGGATATTTTATTGTTGGGTTCGAATGAGCATGTTTGTGGACCAAAGGATGTAGTTGGAGGTACTAGTTTGAATGATTTGTACAAGGCATCGGAGATGAGCGAGGATAATTATAGTCGAAATGAGAAGTTGGAATTGGTAAGTTAAATGTTTTGTGTATATTTGGTTGCCTATATTGTTATATGTATACAGGGTGTTTGTGGATAAAAGTAACAAGAATTAAAGAAAGTTTATATTTTTGAGAAGTTTTGTATATAATTAGTTTGCTTGTTCAAAAAAATTTATTTACTTAGTTTTCACAAAATTAATCAGAAAAATATACACGGTGTCCCAATAGTTGTAGAGTGAAAAAAGTCTTTGTAGTTAATACAATATATTTTGAGATAAAAGATTTTATTTGATTATTTATCAACAACTTAAAAACGTTTTAATTTATACAGGGTGATTTATTTGTTAAACATTCTCAGAGAGGCGTCTGTTTGGCAAGGCGCCTAGTGGCCGACAACGTCTTTTGGGCTGTTATTTGGTGAGGTTATTTGTTAGTCAAGGATGCGGGGTCTTCTCGATTTTCGATAGAATGGCTGGGGTACCCGTAGCGATGAAATATTTTCTCATCCAGCAGTTTTGTGATGGTCTCGCTAGTTTCGGCCAGGCTGGTATTGCCTCTACACAGCCGTTGCTCATGTCTATGACTGTTCTTTGATCTGGTAGCGTTGAATGGGCCGATATAATGAATTGCTATCGGTTCCCAGGGTGCACTTGGTGGGTGTCGTAGCGGATTTACACTACGCAAGCTCAGATAAAAGTGCGCATGTCGCTGTAGACGCGTGGCCAGTGGTATTTAGTTAGTATTGAAGACAGGGTTTTGTCTCTGCCAGTGTGCCTTGCGATGTCCCTAGAGTGGTATTGTTTCAAGACTTCCTGTTGGATTGCAGGTGGCGCTACTAGTTGGTTGAGTCCTGCTACTGTTTGTAGGAGCTTTTCCGTTTCTCTCTTTCTTTGTTGTTTGAAGCCAGGGGTGGCCCAATAGCACTTTTTCTCTTTAGATGAGGAATTGCATTTTCTATGGCATTTCTCCGATGTTGATCTTAGCTGTAGTTTTGCTTGTGATTTTCAAAGTGGGATCTGCTTGACTAACTTTGGAGGTCTTGGGTTCGAATCTTGGCAGCTTGAGGCGAGTAATATTCTTACTAGCTCCGCTATCAATAACCGCTTTTTTTTTGTTTACCCTCGATGTGCTTGAGTCTTGGGAGAGGGCCATTGCCTAACATTTTGGTTTTTGTTGGTCTGGACGGCTTTGTGGCTGCGTGCGAGCCTGCTACCATCTGGGCTCCGTGATTGAAAACTGAGGCAGCAGGTTCAAGACTGCTTCAGGCGGTTGAATTGCCAGTTTGCATTTTGTAAACGTTAAAATTGTTAACACACGCATTTACTCAGAACGCTTGCATACGCACTCACTCAGAATACCCACATACAGTGCAGTTTGGTTTGAACCGTGTGTTTGTGTTTGGATCGACGTGGGAGTTCTGGAGCATCTACTAGTGGCCATCCTGAAACCCTGGCGGGATTTGCAAGCACCGGGTATTATTGAATTGCAGATTCTTGGGGGTAGGACTCCGGTGTGGTGGTAGTAGTCTTGGAAGAAAAATCTACAACTTGGTGGTTGACGACACCGGGTTTCATATCTTGCGGAAGTTGCAGAATGCGGTGGGATCAGGTCATCTGGGGGCACTAGACGGAAATTGCTAATCTGTAGGTTAGGTGATGTCTAGAGCGTGATAACAGGCCAGAAGGGTATTTGATTCTGCCACTCTCCGGCTCTGTTGCCGTTTCCCTGACGGCTGTTGATGCTGCGGGGATGGGCGATAATCGCTCAAAGTGCGGAGTTTTGCGTACATCTGTAACAATCTTTTCTTTGATTGTTTGTAACTAGCTCGGTGATTGATATCGAATTGGTCTTTATAGGTTTTTGCGTTGTTTTTCAGTCCTTTCCGTAGTGTGGAGTAATATGACTTTGTCGGCAATTGTTGTTCGATCATGAACTGTTCTTATCTTTGAAAATATTTAATCGGGTCTTCATGGGGTTGCCTCCTCATCTATCGTGGCAAACGTCATGTATTGGTTCACCGCTGCAACATACGCTTCATGAAGGAAGCTGGTTCATGTACGGATGTTCAAAATTGACCGTCTTATTGTGGTCGAGGTTTTTCTGCCAAGTTTGCCCTTGCTTGTGTTGCATCATACTCTTTGAGGGTAACGTTTGGCTACGTAGGTGACTGACTCAAATCCAGTCGACATGGACCTTGGATATTGAGTTGCACCGGCGCCACCAGCCGCCCAGAAAGAGTTGCTTAAACATTACTACTCGTCAGACACGGCGGGCCACCTTGAACGAGACAAAACGGGAACCACTCTTCTTTGCCAGCACCATTGGCGGGGGGTCTGCAAAGATGACCTCACATTCGTACGAGGGTGCTTTACTTGTGCTTGCATCATAAGATCCGATGGTCTTTCTGAAACCGGAAACTGCGGGAAAGCCCTGAGAAAAGCCATAGATTTTTTTGGTCCTTTTGACTTAATCCGCAAGGAACAAAGTGGTTCACACCATGACAGATGCGTTCACCCGGTGGGTAGATGCATTGTCCGTCCCAACCGCCATTCCGGAAAGCAATCTTGTCGGGCAATAGCACCCGATATTTTGCAGACGCGGTTCAGGCGATCTATCGTCCAGAGGCAAACTTGGTGAAACTTAAGAAAAGCATCCGGACACTAGCCGAACAACACCGGCGCTTCTGACGAGCTATTATTGTTGGCCGTATACCAGAAGTACAGATGGACCGAGTTAGGTACCAGCAAGTCCAAGTTACATGCCACTAGAGCAAGATACAATCAGGAGGTTAGAGTGCAAAAGCTCCACTACTTTAACAACCGTCTCCAACAGGTCAAACACTGGTAGCGGCCTACCCCAGGAAAACCGTTGACATATTTTTTGTAAAACCATAAAATTGTTAAGTTAAAGAGAGTGGAATAGAGAAGATAAATAAGAATTCGGTATGCACGCATCGCCAAGTGAAAAGTGAAGTATTTGATTAAATTGCAGTAAGAACAATTAAGATAAAATTTTATTGTATAATTGTAATGGTTAAGTGGTAGATCAGCAATATGCTGAACTTCGCCATTTTCTTATTGTATTAATAGGAAATAAAGACAAATAAATAAATAAATAAATAAACTACCAACCGGGAGACAAGGTGATTGTACGGGGATGGGCGAGAAGACTTAGCCATATGTGGATAGGCTTCTAACTTCTTATTAGGGGCGCGGGAGGCAACTGTTTTTGAGTCGAGTATTTGTCTCACCGTCTTTCAACCAAGGTGCATGTTAACGACTTGCAACCAGCAACAACTCCAGATGAGGCTTCCAGGGAGGAAGCCTCAGGTGTCAACGCCTGAGAGGAGGGGGGTGAATTATCACGGCTATTCGCACAGTCTCATTGGTCGAATCCGAATGTTTTGGCGCCACGTGACATGTTCTTGCACACCATTGGGCGGATATAATTTCGACTCTGAGACTAGACACATCAATCGACTGAAACTATACACCGTTACGATGAACCCCTCTTAATTTTCTCTCTGTTTTACTGGAACCACGACGACGACCTCCACAGCAACCCCGGCTAACCTCATGGCTGACTCCTTGAAACTCCTTGCATCGGGGCATCTTGGGGCATTTTTCCCAAGCGGCATTGCATTGTGATGTCCCGACACAACAAACATTGAACCAAATGGCTTCCGCTACTCTGGAGCCGACGAATAGGAATTTCTCCATTCCGATTCGAGAGCCAGACAACGACACATTGACCGACAGGAATTTCTATAGCGTCCAAGATGAAACAAGCTGCGATCTTTTGACCCCTCAAACCCAATTACACGATGACGACCCTCGCTATGCTTTCGGCCAACCTTATGATAACCTACGCTACACCGACGACTGCACCGGGAGCATACCACCTTCTCCCGGCTACACCAGCTCCAGTCACGTACTATACGCTGGACGAAACATGGCATTGCACCCCGGACGCTTGAAACACTTACCCCAAGCACCGGAACGCTACCTGCACACACAAATTACTTCTGACGGCTACTTTTAGGGAAAACTGGACGGACAACATTTGTCACCGAGGGGCACCCACACTTTCCTCGAACAACCGACGATGCCACTCTATTACTTCCGGCATTCGTGCCGGTGAGATCGAGACAGTAGTTTTAACTGGAGTTTCCGCTCACCTTGTTACAATCGCCGCGCTGACTTCGGTAACACACGCCCACTCTGTGATGAGTTTACCTCGCAGGAATTCCATCTAAACTATTAGTATCATATAAAACGACAACGATGATACGAGCCCCTTTTCTTTACTTTGATGACAATCTGGCGCTATGAATCATACTGACTCAAGGAGATAAGTTTCAACAAGCACAAACGTCGACTGCCACGTCATCTTACATGACACGTGGTGCTCCAAGAAATGACATACTTTATATCATTTTACGCTGCAAGTATACAGTAGCAACCTTGAACTCAATCATCGAGATCAACCATTCAGACGAAACTAAGAACCGGTAACAACTCACCCAACTGCATTTAAATGGAATAAGGTCTTAGGTCTCCCGTGGTTTTGAGCCGCTGGATGTCATGAGGTTTGCGTATGCATCGTGTTTGGCTCAAGGCCGCGTAGGTGAGGTCCAGGTATTTAGTGGAGGTGGTGTGTGACTGTTACCACTTCCTTTAGTGTAGCCGGATTATAGTAATATTCCCCAGGGTTTGGGAGCGAGTCTGTGGCAGGTGGTGCAAAGCTGTAGACTGCGGGTTAGTTCGGAAGCGTGGAGTGTGATTCCGTAGATATTGGAGTCATGTTCCATCTTGTGTAATCCAAGGTCGTTGATGTCCGATTGTTTCTTATGATGGGGCTGTAATACCGTAAGGTGTTTTGGGGTCGGAGAGCGTGGAGAATTTCCCCGGTATATAATAGCAAGGATCGATATATAGTTAATATAAGTGGTTATAGTCAAACGGAAAGAGTGTGGTCGATGGCTTGATAGATACTCTTAACTGTAATGCTTCCACTGGGCGGCATCAACGGGACAGTAGTTTAACCGGAGGTTCCACTCACCAACCACTCGCCAAGTGGATAAAAGGAATTGCTTCCAGAATTCCACAGGCAGTTCCGCAGTGGACCTGGCATTCGGATCATTGATTATATATTTGCTGAAGATCCTGCCAATCGACCCAAGTGTTGGTGAGAAATAGGATGGTTCTTCTCTGCCAATGTCACTTCACTTTCCACCCAAGTGTTTGTCATCAGTAAATAGAATGTCGTTTTCTCCTGCCGCGTTCCTGCAGCTGAGAAACTTAATATGTCATTAAGTTGGCAGAAGAAGCTGACTGAACTAATTCCTTGATAAGCAACTCTTGGATTGGTGTTTCCGCACTCTCGCTCAATTGTTTGTCATCAAGAAATTGGATGTCACTCCCTCTTGCTGGCTGGGAAACATAAGAGATTTCATTTTAGAGAAGAAGTGGACTAAACCAATTCCTTGATAAGCAAGATTTAGGTATGTGGCTGAGGTACTTAGTTAAGGAAGTGCGGGTTGGTAGTTTTGACATCTACACTACTCAATGCACCGTATTTGCATGTTAAGCGGTACGGAGCTGCGTTACAGTCCTTCGCAATATGCTTTTCTGTCGGCTTAGCGATAAATTAGTGTGAAGTTAATTAATCCATCCACCACACCGTGCATTCACGTAGTATGTGAATGCACGGTGTGGTGGATGGATGGTTAAGCGTTTGATGCGTTATAACATAATTTCTGCATCATTGCAATGATATAAAATTATTTTCAGCAAATACTTCCCGTCATCATGTACAAGAAGGCTTCATACAAAGAAAACGAAAACGAAATACTACACGCACCTATAATTCAGATGCAAAAATGTAAGCACTTCTAATCCCCCCTCACAACAATTCAGTAACATCTTCTTCACCACAGGTGACACAACCACGCTGCACTTATTATTAGAAGTCGATTCATTAGCCTTAGTACACAAATCGACAACTTTAAGCCATTTATACACAACACTAGTTGAATGTGCCTGCAGAAACATACGCTTAATCGGACAATTCATAGTCGAATACTTTAAAAAACGAGAGGATACAATATTAAACAAACAATTAAAACCGGAAGTCTTGCATTTTTATCCAACTTCATGCAGCCACTTCATTTCAAGAGTGATGAATCGTATGGATAAAGATGAGGATGAAAATGAAGGTTTCTACCCTAATTGACAATCGAATTTGACAGTTATTAATTGATTTAATTTTTAGTATTAGCCAGAGATCAATTACATACGAAATTTTTGTTGGCCAAAACAATTCCTTTATTTAGAAGCAGCAATCAATACATTTTTAACAAACAAACTGGAATGTATAGTGGAAGCTTAATCAATCCGCATACTACCGTTAGGTCGACTGATAATGGTAAGTTACCAACCCAACCCTGCTTTACTTACAAAATTTATTTTTATAGATTTTGAACGTACATCCTCGCAAGATTGTTATCCTCTCTAATAAATAATTAATTACTGTTGTTTTATTATTATTTTTTAATCCATTCAGGTGGTGATCTAAGTTTAGTACAAGGAAACTATCAATATTTTCATTACTGCCAAGATAAAGAAGACGATGATGGTTGGGGTTGCGCTTATAGGTCTTTGCAAACATTAGCATCTTGGTTTAAATTGCAAGGATATACCAGTCGTGAAGTACCGAATTTTAGGGAGATTCAAAAATGCCTTTTTGATATTGGTGATAAGCCATCAAATTTTGTAGGTTCAAAACAATGGATTGGGTCTACAGAAGTTAATTTTGTTTTGGATTCCTTGTATGGAATTCAATGCAAAATTTTATATGTTAGTTCAGGAGATGATATGGCTTCTAAAGGGCCTGAATTGGAATATCATTTTAAAACTAATGGAACGCCAGTTATGATTGGTATGTAATTAGGTTAAGTTTTTGGATTGTTTTTATGATTTTTTTTTTAATTTTAGGAGGTGGTGTTCTTGCTCATACAATTTTGGGTGTTGATTATAATAAGAATACTGGTGATTTGAAATTTTTGATTCTTGATCCTCATTATACGGGGTGTGATGAATTGAAACCAATTATTACTAAAGGTTGGTGTGGTTGGAAGGGAACAAATTTTTGGGATAAAAAGTCGTATTATAATATGTGTTTGCCCATTATACCCAAGGGTATTTAATTTTATTATTATATTTATATGTATTGTTATATTAAAATGTTTAGAATATATTTATATAAGTATTTGTAATTGCATTTATTTGTATGTCTTAAAGAAGTGCTTTAAATTGTAATTGTTATGTAGTTACTTTTGAATACAGTCAACCGTGTTGATACATTTGTAAACTGATTATTTTCATTGCCTTAAACTTAAAATAGTTTCAATTCCAGATCCTAGGTTTCGAAAAGTTGTTATTCGTTTCCTGAACCTTGTAATTTGAGGATAGAGGAAGGTGGTTACCTTTCCCAGGCGTGTCCTTGGGGGGGGGGTTGCACTAGCGGATATTTGAACTATCGATCTCTCCTGGTCAAACTCTTCGGACTACTGTAAACCATTTTTTTTTTGTGGCAATTAGGTTACAAGGGCTAGGAACCTATCTTACCGGCTCCTGTCCGCCTGATAAAGAGGGAGGAGTCTATGTTTGTGAAAAGGTTAGTTCATTGTAACTGTTTAGTGTTTCGGCATCGGATTATGGACTCGTGGAAGATCCTAATTTGCCAATCATTAAGCATATAGTCCTCAGGGGTCGGGACGTTACTCAAGGGTCTGAGTTGCAATGCCGTGGATCATTTGTGGGCTTAGGAAGAAAGCGCAAGTCACAAGGCAGTCGTTGGTGTGGAAGTGATGTGATAGCAGTAGTCAGGATGAATAGGTCTTCGGCGGGTGGTGCACGTAGTCCCAATCTAGTCTCAAAAGATGCACAATTCTATGTAGATTCACGTGCTTAGCTTGGCTTATATAGGACCAGTACACAATTTTTTTGAAGATTACTTCACAAAATCCTTGTATTTGTGGATAAAAATTATGAAACTATGTTTTTAACAATATCTTTTGCCAATAATTGGAAATTTTGATAAAAATCGCCCGACTGGATTTTGTTTTAAAGCAAAATACTTACAAAATCCTCGTTTTTGTAGCTAAGTTATGAAAAAAGTAATTTGGCGTAAAAATATTACGATTTTTATCATTCTATTGCATTTAACTAGACCTTCTATTATTATTTAGATTTTTTTTATGAAAATCACCCGACTGGTTTTTGTTTTAAAGCAAATTATTTAACAAAATCCTCATTTTTTAATCTAAAAATACTAAAAAAATGTTTGTCGCAAAAATATTACGACTTTTGTCACTACAATGTGTTTAACAATATTTTCTACCAATAATTAGAAAATTTTATAAAAATCGGGCAGCTGGTTTTTCTTTTATTCTAGATTACGTAACAAAATCTTAGTTTTTGTAGCTAAAAATATTGAAAAAACTATTTTGGCGTAAAAATATTACGGCTTTTGTCAATCTAATGTATTGAACAACATCTTCTACCAATAACTAGAAAATTTCTTATAAATCGCCCCACTGGTTTTTGTTTTATTGCAGATTACGGAACAAAATACTCGTTTTTGTAGTAAAATAAAAAAAAAACTATTTTGTCGTAAAAATATTACGACTTTTAGTACTCTAATGTGTTAAGCAACATTTTTTTCTGACAGCCAGAATATTTTACGAAAATCGCCCGACTGGTTTTTCTTTTATAGTGGGTTATTTAACAAAATCCTCGTTTTTGTAGCAAAAAATTAAGAAAAAAATTATTTTGGCCTAAAAATATTACGATTTTTGTCAATCGAATGTATTGAACAACATATTCTACCAATAACTAGAAAAATTCTTATAAATCGCCCGGCTGGTTTTTGTTTTATTGCAAATTACGTAACAAAATCCTCGTTTTTGTAGCTAAAAATAGGAAAAAAACCATTTTGTCGTAAAAACATTACGACTTTTAATACTCTAATGTGTTAAGCAACATTTTCTACTAATAGCTAAAGAAATTTACGAAAATTGCCAGATTGGTTTTTGTTTTATAGTTGATTATTTAACAAAATCCTCGTCTTTGTAGCGAAAAATTATGAAAAAACTATTTAAGCGTAAAAATATTACGATTTTTGTCTATTTAATTTATTGAACAACATCTTCTACCAATAACCAGAAAATTTCTTATAAATCGCCCGGCTGGTTTTTATTTTATTGCAGATTACGTAACAAAATCTTCGTTTTTGTAGCTAAAAATAGAGAAAAAAACTATTTTGTCGTAAAAATATTAGGACTTTTAAAACTCTAATGTGTTTAGCAACATTTTTTACTAACATCTAGAAAATTTTACGAAAATCGCCCTATTGGTTTTTGTTTTATACTAGATTATTTAACAAAATCCTCGTTTTTGTAGCGAAAAATTATGAAAAAACTATTTTGGCGTAAAAATATTACGATTTTTGTCAATTTAATTTATTGAACATCTTCTACCAATAACTAGAAAATTTCTTATAAATCGCCCGGCTGGTTTTTATTTTATTGCAGATTACATAACAAAATCCTCGTTTTTGTAGCTAAAAATAGAAAAAAAAACTATTTTGTCGTAAAAATATTACGACTTTTAATATTCTAATGTCTTTAGCAACATTTTTTACTAATACCTAGAAAATTTTACGTAAATCGCCCGGCTGGTTTTTGTTTTATTGCTGATTACATAACAAAATACTCGTTCTTGTAGCTAAAACTATTGAAAAAACTATTTTAACGTAAAAATATTACGACTTTTAATACTCTAATGTGTTTAGCAACATTTTTTACTAATACCTAGAATATTTTACGTAAATCGCCTGACTGGTTTTTGTTTTATAGTGGATTATTTAACAAAATCCTCGTTTTAGTACCTGAAAATTTAAAAAAAACAATTTTTTACGACTTTTGTTACTCTTTTGTGTTTAGCAACATATTCTACTAATAACTAGAAAATTTTATGAAAATCGCCGCCACTGATTTTTGTTTTACTGCAGATTACGTAACAAATTCCTCTTTTTTGTACCTAAAAATCTTGAAAAAAACTATTTTGGCAACAAATTATTACGACTATTGTCATTCTAATATATTTAGCCACATCTCCTACTAATATCTTAAAAAAAATATAAAAATCGCCCGATTGGTTTTTGATTTATAGTGGATTACTTATTAAAATCCTCGTATTATAATATAATTAAAAAAAAAATATGTTTGCATTTATGTCACCTTAATTTGAGATGTGTCAACTTGATTTGTAAAAAATTTCATAAATTGATTGCAAAAATTACACCTTCATAGGTTAAAACGTAGCGCTACCCTTAAGATAATATTCAAAAAATTGCAAAAAAATAAATTTAATAAATTCATACTTTCATTTATGTCATCTTAATTTGACATGTGTGAACTAGATTTATAGAAAATTTCATAAATTTGTTGCTATAATTAAGCCCACCATGGATTAAAACGTAGCGCTACCTTAAAATAATTTTCAAAAACAAGTTACTCTATTATAGGTGATGCTAATGAACAAAGTTGCGTACCTGTATCAACAGAGTTGTGGCAAAACAAACATAACGTGGCTCCACAGTACGCCTAGAAAAGAGTGGGAAGAGAGCGATAAACCATCAATGACAGCTTTGAACGATTTCAATGGTTTTCACACGGTTCCTATGGTTGCTGTTGCTATAAATACGTGGAATGAAAAGGAGTTATTAATCTGTTTCGCGTCAATTGTAGTTTCGTGTTTTGTAACCTCCTACCACCGGCCAACTTACGTTTGCTTTACTGAAATCCTAGTTAAAAATCTTAATGAACCATTTGATATTTTTGCAGGATATTTGACATTAAATATATACAAAACATTATATAAATAAAAGCTTAATTTGTTGCTAATATATTTTGTAAATATCCATAAAAAAGAAACAATTATAATAACCACAGAAAAAAATAATCAAACAATGTATATAATAAAAATGTCAAAAATACATTTAATATATTTTCCATAATAAATCTCTCATGCTCAAAAAAATATATTTGTATATCAATTCATTGTGTGCGAACCACGCATATCGACAGGAAAGTGTTCTTACTGTTTAAAGACAGAACAGGAACAATGGTGTGTACAAGAGGGATGGTATTCTTGTATTCTTCTAAAACACTCACGAAACTATAAACGCATACATTTCTCGTCACTGGATAGAAAACCTTCAAATGACAAACCGAATTTGGATCGTGTTCGTGACCTTGGTTTAATTTCTGCAAGACGTAATCTATAGTTTCCCTGAATATAGCTGGAGAGAGAACGGTGTTGATTTCGGCGTTGTCTACGTGGCATACGATTGCTGCTATGTTATTTTCGTAGTTCCATCGACGGTAGATTGAAATTGACCAGTCTTGGATGCACTGACCGGTTTCTTCAACTATAATAATAATAATAAAAGCATTTTACAATTTATGTTATTATTATTGGTATCTTTATAGTTAACAATGAGTGCGATTGAGTGTGCGTACCAAAGAAAATTAATTAATAAAAAATACTTACACTCAAATTGATTGTTGTGTGTGTGTGCCCAGACATGCCATTCAACCAATGCATTCCTCGGTAATCCAGAAACAACGATATAATCAACAATAGCGTTGTTGGTTTTTTCTTCCCATAAATTTCTTGCGTGCTTCACATATTTTATGTCGGATAAATAACAGATTCCCTGAGAAACAAAAAATCGAATCACATTATCATCTTTAAATTTGATAAGACGCAAAACGACAAACTAATTTCAAATTCCTAACCGCGAAAGTCCATATAAGACGCTTGCCAAGACTAGCAAAATTTCTTTCAATTAAAATTATTCAGAATTCCACTCCTGAGAAACGATTAAGTATGCCATCACCATCTACCACAATTTTCAGGGCAAGATGGAGCAATATTACGAAAGGGAAGACGGCACCTTGGCAATCCAATCAAAGAAAGATTAAGAATATCGCACAATAACAGCATAAGTAGGTACTGGGACGCTTTAGACTGGGAACCAAATGCCCCGTCCCCTATTTCATGTTGTAATTTTGCATTTTGCGCCCTATCATCATCATTCAAACAATTTCTTACCTGTACGACATCCCTGAGGTCACAGTTGCTATCAATCGCCCTCAATAACCTTTCAACATGCCTCAACGATAATTGACACTGAGATTTGATTCCACCTTTGACCATTTCCATGCTACCAGGCACCAAACTAATCTGCCCAGCTAAATGTATCAAATCGCCTATCTTAACAGCTTGACTGTATGGTCCAATATTGGCAGGACACCAATGGGAGACACTCTGGACGTGCATCGTTTGTCTGAAAAAATATTAAACTCAACTCCGTTCGCTCATCATCAACAAAATTACCTTTCAGTTTGCGAATCTCCAGTTGCAGCTGGATTTTTATTGGCCCACGAAATTGCGTCCATTATGACTGGACAGTGAGGAGGTAAAGGCACTTGTACGCAGGCTCTAGTTGGTGGATTTACATGATTCAATGTTTCGCAATATAGTTTATTCAATTCCGCATATTGTGTCATGTCGGCTACATACATGCTGATCGAACATATGTCTTTTAATGTTTGATTATTTTCCTCTAAGCAAGCTGTAATAATAATGATTATAAAACATTCTAGATATTGATAGTTAGATTTGATGTTAATTTCGAAATTCTATATAAAGCTTCTCAATGCACCTAATGAGATGTACAGACTGAACGATAATCGCCTCAACATTGCAAAAATGTTTTTCTATTCCATTGTGCAACTCTTATTACGTGTGAACATTGCGCACGGGGCTAATTTAATTCTTTTGTATTTATTATAAGAATTTTAGTCTTTAGAAATGTTTATACTCGTGGGAAATGAGTATCATTACTTGCTAGTTGTATAATATACTATTCCCGCACCCAATCGTTCAGTTTGTACAACCCATAACACTGAGAACGCACCGTTTTAAATCATGATGAATCAATTTTGATAAAAAAATGTTGGATCTGATATGCATACCTACACTTTAATTTATCCATGGCAATTTTGAAAGCATCGTGAGGATTATCCAACGATTGTCCGGTGATGCCACCAATAAATAACCAACCGTTCCTGCTTTTAGATGCGTTTGCTGCTTGATTAATTTCCCTATTTTGATTGACTATTTCAGAATTAACGCATTCCTCATTAACAATTTCCTCTAGTAAAAAAGAAATTAGTTATTTTTTAGGTTTTTATTTAATGCAACTTACCGGAAACACCGTTTTCAACCGCTTCCTCACCAGTATCGGTTATATAACCGTCACAGTCTTTAATTGGAAGCCCTGTGAATCTGGCTACTAAATCTAACTGAGGTAATTTTAGTTCTAGTTTTAGTGAGTTTAATTTTAAATAGCCAACTGGGGCGATCGGATCTTTGGAATCTAAAATTACTTCGGACTCTTCACTGAAGAAAATAATCAAATCAAATTTAGTATTTAGACAAGAATGATTACTAATTAACGTGAAATACTTACATGATTATTCTGCTTTTGAACAATGGGCAATCTAATGTGAGTGTTTCGTATTCGCCTCCCTCGCCGCACACATTCAATCCGTATTTTTCGTGCATGGCATTCAAATGGGGTTCTAATAGCCTGATCGATCTGCCTAAATGCCGTGAGGGTTCTAAACCTAATGCAGCTACTTTTACTATGATAGCGTCTATCTCGCATTTGATCATTTCTTTGAGAAGCTCTTCTTGTTTCCTCTGCCAGAGGTAAGATAATGAGACTAGTCCTAATCTTATACAACTAAAAAATAATAATTTTGCTATAAATAAATCAAGCTAAAAACTACAAAAAATATTAAAAAAACTATTGTTCTACTCCAATAAGCATCTTTCTAAATAATTTGAAAAGTATTTATTTAGGATTCCAATTTAATTAACGTCACTATGCCATCATAAACAGATTCTTTCAAGAAACGTAGAAACAAGTTTACTAATGTTGGAGGCACCACTTTCTATCCAGACTCAACTGAAGATGTCACACCCGCTAACATAATTAATATTGTCTAAGTCCCAAATATTCAAGTGGTAGCGTCAACTGCTAGTTAGTTTAGGTAAGTAATCCCTTTTTTTCCCAGATTATGAAGTTTCTGTTGACAATACTCAAAGTAGGGTTGTTCCGGTGACAGTCGGTCCCGATCATGGGGTGTCCCAACCGTTGAAACTCCGCGGGAGGCCAAGGCACGAGACCGACCTCGATTCGACGCCCAGGCCCAGTTGTATCCTCGCCAAAGATGACGATTGATGTATTTTTGCTCAATATTGAAAAACTGTCCCCAAACTCATGTTTTACAGAACCTCTGATCGACAGCGAGGTAATTTCCAACTTTACCCGCCTCGCTTTTTTTGGACTACAACCTACGAATCACGTCGTACTGTAAGCTGACAACAACAAGCTCAAAGTCACCAAAAAAGCAAACTGTAAGGCTGACAAGTGCCTCACAGTTGGTGAATACAAACAAGTGTAATTCTGACATCCAGACTAATTGAAGAAATCATCTTAGAGCTGTTAGAAAACGGGGCAGTTCGTAGTATTCCGCTACGAACTGCCCCGACGGATCGAGCTATTGTCCATTGGAAGCGAGTAACTGCAGAAGTAGTTGTCCCAGGCACAATTTTTCAGAGTCGCAGAAATTCTGCACGCCAACTCTAGATTCAACGAAACCTAGCACTTAGCAACGGTTTAGAACGCCTAACGTATATCTGCGATGTAAAAAAGATCCATCCAGAACTAGAAGACGACGCATTCCTCCTAAAGACAGACAATCGAGCTTTAGTAAATTCAGATACACCGTGGAACGAACTCCTGAATCCAAAAACCAATTGCTCAAAGCCTCGTCTGGGTGACCGGACAAAAAAGAAACAAGAGAAAACGTTGAAAACCAATCTACGGTTGGTATCTCTAAATGTACCAGCTTGACCCATAAGTCTAACCAAAATTTCGTCTATCACCGCAAAACCAACGCCAAAAGTACGAATTATGAGAAAATATCTCACGTGAGTCCGGATAAAAAATAGAAACCCCTGAGAGACCGCCGTACTACAGTCCCATCCACACAAGCAACCATGAAAAAATGATTATTTGTCCTCTTGGATATAACTCTTGCCGGAAATAATATTAATCTTACAGAAATTGATGAATTGTGCCGCCAGCATTGCAACTAGCATGCTGCAAGTTTCCTACAAGTATGGATACATAAAATCGTACTCAGTGACAACAACAACTCTAATTCGTTAGCAAACAAGATTGCAAGGTAACCCTCTAGAGAAACCCCATGTAAAGCTAAAGAGTCTTATCAAAATCAGTCTTAGAAAATCGGATAAGTTATTGCAGAATTACATTGATATTTTGGCGCCTACAGAGAGCCAGGCAGCGCCAAGCCACGTACCGGCAGCGACAAAACAACGAATGCATCGTTTGAGTGATGATAATAGGCCAAGAACGCAGCTTGGCCCAAACGGCTTATCTCTGTGCAACAATTCGCAAAGTTCACTTATTCGGCAGCCTCTGGGCGTCGTTGAACACCCCAAAAATGAAGACCTTTTCAGGACTATCCAGCTTGAGCTTCAGAAGAGGACCAACAACAATTGATGTGAGACATTCGAAAAAAGAAGAACTTTCAGGATGCCTGGGAACAACCCTGCCTGTCCTTGGAAAACCAAGCCCAAATTTTGATGGTACACACAGCGCTAGGCCACACTGCTTCGCTACTTGGCTAAGCCAATAGTGCTAGAGTAGGGGGGTATAAAAGAAATTCGTTTTTGATGCCGCTTTGCCGTCAGTCAAACTCCGAGAACCATCAGAGAACATATGTAGCCAATATAACTCTGATCACCATATACAGGAATTCCGTCTGCAGCTTCCGACATGAACCACCTTGCACGGTGTCGTCAACCACCACACATAATAGATACCTCTAGGTTAGGCCGAGGCTATTGAAACCCTGTCCTCTAGTTTCCACCTTCACCAGAGGATACCACAAACAAACATAGAACCGATATGGACCAAACAACCCATACCGACAACGAGAGCCTCCTTCGCCAAGCAACGACAAACTTGAGAGATAACGCAACGCTCTCAAGGGCACACACGGCCACATCCCTAGCACCTGAGGGAATGTAACCGGTGAATTTTTTGACCGGAAAACACCGCCCCTAACTTCAACGGAACCATGAAACCAAAACAACCTACGACAAATATAAAGATGACTCTGCTGTCGACGCACCCAAACGAGAAGACACCATGATGACAGCATCGCGATGTTGCTCCGCGACATCTTCGGCAATCAAGCGGCATCACACTCCCAACCTGATGTAACACTCTCCATCAGGTCACTGCACGGAAGCCGCGCAACACCTTTCTCTCTCCGGGTCCACTCTGTGGACTTTAGGTGCTTCGGCACGATCCCACATTGATCTCATACCCAAAGTATATTGTCATTGCAGGGGAGCCATACTCCGAACAACCGGGCTCCAGCCTAACCACCAACAACAAGCTGACAGAACACCTTCTGTGACGTTCTCAGAAACCATCAGGACTCTGGAAAAATTCACCGTCACCCCCCAAGTTTACCCCTGCGGACTTGCCGGTAACAATAAACTTAACCGAGTCTATGACCATCCCCCGCCACAAATTAAAAAAAACGCTTATCGGCTTTCCCCACCTCGGCTGGCTTCAAGTCTTCCAGGAGACTTCAGCTGTAATTACTTCTGTTGATCAAGAAATTTCTGACACCAAATTTAAAAAACCTTGAACTGAACATCACACAATACGATCCCTTCGGCAACAGTTGCCACCGATCACACAAGAAAAAAACACAAAAGCTCTTCCACGCTGATTGTTAGAACTAGCATAAGCTGCATAAAATGATCACTATCCCGGAAAGCAGCAAGGAATATGCTCAACAGGCACCACAAAACAAACTGAAAGTCAGTATGTATCAAGTCCAAGAACCTGAAAGAAGTTTCTACTGAAACACAAGTCTACTACCCAGAGATAACAAAGAGATTGATCGCACAATCACAATACGTGTTCCTACGGCAACATAAGAAGCAATTAAGAGTATGGACCTTCTCACGACGCTGCACAAGAAAGTTAGAAAATATTTCACGTGAGTCCGGATAAAAATTGGAAGCCCCCGAGAAGCCGCCGTATTACAGTAAAAAATGATTATTTGTCCTCTTGGATATAACCGGAAATAAGATTAATCTTACGAAAATGAATGGCTTTTGCCGCCAGCAATGCCACTAGCAAGCAGCAAATTTCCTACAGGTATAGATACCAGAAAATCGTACTCGGTGACAACAACCTCTAATTCGTTAGCAAACGGCATTGCAAAGTAACCCTTTAGAGAAACGCCATACAAAGCTAAAGAAAGCCTCTTATCAAAATTTGTCTTAGGAAGTTATTGCAGAATTACATTTATACCAAATTCCTACAGGGAGCAACGCAGCACCAAGCCACGTACCGGCAGCGACATAATAATGAATTCATCGTTTGAGGTAAGAGGTCGAGAACGCAGTTTGGCCCAAACGGCTCATCTCTGTGCAACAATTCACTTATTCGGCAGCTTCTGAGCATCGTTTAACACCCCACAAATAAAGACCTTTTCAGGACACTCCTGCTAGAGCTTCAGAAGGAGACCAACAATTGGCGCCCAAAGTGAGGCATTCGAAAAAGGAAGAACTTTCAGGATACCTGCCAACAACCCTGCCTGTGCCTGGAAAACCAAGACAATTTTTTTTTAAATTTTAGGCATAAGTGATAATGTAAAAGAAACGCGTTTGAGAATTTCCGGGCGTCCGACCGAGCAACAACTAACCAGAGGTAGCATAGCAGACATCTCCGAAGAAGCCACCGCTGGCATTCAGGCAGATAGGAATTCCGTCTTCCCTGATCTTCCAGCTAAATTCTACCACGACGACGACGCTCCGCTAGTCCTGGGAACCCCTAGCCTTTCACATTCCTAGCATCCTTCATCTTACGCAACTTTCCCCAAATAATTAACAACATCTTACCAGAGGCATTGCACACACCGCCACGAGCACAAGCACAGCACACTCCTGCTTGTAAGCGTGTCGTCACGCGCGCGACCGATCAGATTGGAGCTCTGCCTCAAGGTCAAACGCCAGACAAATCCAGACTTGCACCGAGACACTACCAACGTCCTAGCATGGATGAATGCGTGATGGAGAAGAGGAGAAAATCGAACGATGGATTGTATGCTCAAGAATGGCGTACTTACGACGCAACACCGAACTTGGCTATCGGTTTAAACTTCACCGGAGATGGAACCGGTACCATTTTTGACAAATTGCCAGTCGAGTCGAAGCCACCGAGAAGGAAGTACGACCGGAAAACACCGTCCCTAACTTCAATGAAACCAAGAAATGCCGACAAATATGAAGATGACTACGCTAACCTCCGCTATGCCCCCAGATATGACAAAGAGATAGATCGCACGACCACAATACACACTTCTCAACGGCAACACAAGAAGCAATAAGAAGTATGAACCTTCTCACGGTGAGCGACCTGATTGCTTGCCAAACACAACACCCAACCAATGCCGATCTACGCCGTAGCCAGCAATGAGAGATGCAAATGGTCAGTCAACGCCGTAATCAAGAACGAGAAACCCATATGGTAGGGCCCCCATAGCTGACCACACCAATAGAATAAAAAAACTACAACGGCAAATAAAATAAGTGAAGAAAACCCAAAAAAGAAGCTGGATTTCAGACTCGAGATCTAACCTAGCACCAAGCAACCCGAGGACAAATAGAGAGAAACCATCCAATCCGAAGTCACCTGTCCATGAATGAAGTAAAGCCGATAACTGTACAGGAGCTGCTAAACATCCCTCTAGACGACTTCATGGACAAACAGGATCCGTAGGATGAAGCTGATAAAGCAATACTGTCCCTGATCGAGCCAACTCAACCCAAGAGGCCAGACTCCAGAAAATGCCCAGAACGACGTCCGAGGAAAAGGGAATACTTAAATAATTAATTTCATGAACCCTACCAAAGATAACACCAAACAAGATGCAGAAGCCTTTCCAATCCAATCCGATCCCCCCAGTCCCAACCCCGTTTATCTCGACAAACGTCCAGAGAAGCAACGCAATTCCCACCCAGTGTGACTGAGCAACGTTGAAAGCCAACCAAACTAGACCAGCAATCAACAAAGAAAAAGACGGAAAAAAGAGAGCCAGTCGACCAGACCAGACCTGCAACCGACGACAGATCCTTGAGAAGCAACCAGAAAGAAGAAGCAAAAAAAATACCGACAAAAGAAGACGTCAGCATTAAGACCACCAAGATAAACTTGCAAATTACCAAAAGAAGGATCGTTTGGGCAGAAATGGCAAAACACCGACCACCACCTCGGATAGGAGAACCCATCCCAAAGCCACCAAAATTAATGTAACAAAAGTCCTTTGCCACTACCGTGGCTACCCCAAAGGAAAAACGACCAACCACCTTCCAGACACTATCCCAGTCTTCCACACAGTGCCCCAAGCTCCAAAAGCAATTTCAATGATTAGCCGATGTACGCGCAACGAGTCGCTGCGCGCCGAATGCGGAAACGCAACAGCTGCTATCCTGTGCCAGACACGACTCGCCCGGCCAAATTTCCACACGCGCAGGGTACAGTGCACGACTACCCGCAATTCATTCATACACTATAATGGAGACATAATGCCTCAGCTAAGTGAAGTCTTCGATTATTCTCTCAGTGATAAACCCCCTAACTCCAGCCACACCAAGCATATGCAACAAATAATATTCTCTAGACTTGCAGAGCCACTATCATTTGTAGATCCAAAAGACATTTCAGTAAGGCCACTAACCTTGTTAGCAACCGTGCAGAGCTACGTCTCACCAGAACAAATCAACACTCTGAGTCGAGAGCGAGTGAATGAGAAAATAAGAGTCAGATGAGAACGAGACAAGCTTCTAGTGCTTCAAAGACTCCTCTTAAATTACAGATTTGTGACAAAAAAAAAGTATGGCTTTCCGCTAAAAATGCTTTTAAGAGCTGTAAAAATGCTTTCGGCACAAGTAGAACCCTCTAAAAAATTAACTATCATGCCAAAATTCCATAGAAGTACATCATACAGTAGGTAGAGTGGTTTAGCCAGAACAAAGTCGCAGAAGTTCGATGTGAGAAGTTTTTACAAAACAGCTTGGTCAGCACTGCAAAAGAATCCATGCCTAAAGCAACCATACGACACAAACAACCGCCGAACTTCAGACACAGTTGAATTAGCCCAAGTGCTCTACAGCCAGTGAAGGCTTTCTTACTCAAAAAGGCCGCCTTATACAAGCAACTGTATCCATCTGAATCGGAATAAAAGAATGATTTGGGCATTGAAAAAACTAATGAATTCCTAAATCCAATAATCCCTAAACCCCTCTACAATTTGGAACTTTCGAGAGCTAACAAGAACAGCAATTCGAGTAGTAGTGGAACCCGACTACAAAAAACTTAAAGACGTCGGAAAATAAAAGCCGAGGCGCCGAAGGAGAGTAAAAATTTGCCAAAACATTAAGCAAACTACCAAGAATCTTAATCACAATTCAAGGCTTATAAACACAACACCAAACCATGCTACGCTACAGTGGACCCAACATCGATAGTGCGGGCAATGACCAAAACAGTATGCGCCACCGAAACAAACTAACAAAACCGATAGTGATCCGAGTGCCACCGTATAAACAAGTCGAAGAACTAGCCACCGGAGTTATTAATCAAAGTTTTATTGAATATTGTGCCCCAGTTGTGATCCACGCGACACTAAATGAAGTATCGCCAATCCAAAGACTCACAAAACCGTTCGGCGCAAATCTTTTCCAAGCTGGTTCTCAGAATCAAGTATTGGCAGAACTCCTTGGCTAAAAAGAGCAAGCATCTAACATCATTCGCCACCCAACATGTACCGATTTGTGATACGCCCTTATTAGAACCCTTGCTTACGAAAGATTGCCGGAGATCGACGACGAGAACAGCCCGAGAGAAGCAAGAATTGTTCCTGCTAAGTTCACCGTGTCTTCGTCGTCGCTCGTCGGCAGCCTCCGGGCATCAAAAATACAAAAAATAAAAGAGAACCATCGGTAGTTGTAAGCTGCCGAACAACTAGTACTAAGAATGGTGTTATGCCGCTAATCTCGAAGACATTACGTAGAGTCTCGCGGACAATTTACAAAAAATGTAGAAAAAATAGCAAAGTTGAGCCCTTTAAAATCAATTACCTATTAACCCCGCCCCCAGGTTTTGAAATAAACAAATGTCGGAGGGAGTTGTGCTTGTGAGCCCTTCCACATTGCAGACCCTTTTTTACCGGTGCTACGCCACTGCTATTCATCAACATCATACGAGAGTCGATACGACGCATATTATATATATACGCATTGTTTACAATTTCTTTCAAAGAACGTAATATATCGAATTTATCATGAGCGAGTCGACGCTAATAAAATTAATTATTTATAAACCATCACGCATTAATTTATAAAAAAAATCTAAAAACTTCAAAATGCACGTTTTGCCGCGCGAGGCGATACAGACGCGGAACAAATATTTCAAAATAAACTTTAGAAACTTTTATTAGAAAAACATATTTACTTAGATCAGATTTGTTATGAATAAAATAAGATTGCATCCTCATAAACTCTTATCATAATGTTGATTAATCAATTTACTTAATTAAGCAGATTAATTAAGCAACATAGTACATTGCGCAAACATTGTTTTTTTCATTCAAAGTTTATGTAATTGTTTACATTAGATTATGCAAGTGATGTATTAGATGTTTTATAATAATAAACAATGTAATCATTATTGCGTCTTTGAATAATAAAAAAATTAAAGAACTCAATTTTAAATAATTGACCAATCATTATAGTTCAAAGGTTACCGACTACTCTATACTCCTTAATTGATTCAATTAAATATATAATTTTTCTTACACATTTTCCACACGTACTCGTTGATAATCGCTCAGTATAGCCCCACATGAAACAGCTTCTACATTAATATTCTCTTTAACCTTCGACAATAATTCGTATAAATCTTCAACTTCATCATTAACAGTCGGCTCGTATAATTTTCCCTGTTGTTTACTAACACCGTCTGTTTCAATTTTAAATAATGGTAAATCCATAGCTTCTGCAATATAATCAATCGCTTCAAACCCAACACTTTGATACATGTAACTATCATTTTCTTTTTTTTGGCGAGGGGATAAATTGGCTAAAGCTACAATTGTATGACCAGCTGCTATACATTGCATCATGTTATAACAGCTGTCTTTGCCTCCGCTAATTAAGGCAACGACTTTCATTGTATTATCTGAAATGAAAAAAAAAATGATTAATTAATTTAACTAGATTGATTGTTTTGTTTGTTTGATTGAATGGGTGCGGAATTGATTTGTTTATTATATGTTAATGTTACTTACGTTTATTTGAAATTATATTAGCGCGGAATTAAAAAAATCTTATAATTAATTAATGTTAAGGTTATGTGTGGACATGTCAAAAAGCATGGTAGGTGGACACTGTCGCCAACTGTATTAAAATTAAATGTTTTATATGAAGTGTTGCCAACGTTTGGATTAATCTTAATAGCGGTCCTCAAATTGTTTCATTTAACTATTAATTTATCGATTATTACAGATTAAAATTATATCCAATTTAAATTATCCAAGCGAGAAAAACTGAAAGGTTGACATTGAAAGCAATCAAATCTGCACTATAAAGCATGGCAGTATAATATTTACTAGCTTTTAAAGCCAACTTCATGTGTAACATCAATTTGAAGTTAGGTATATTAATACAATGTATGTTGCCCGCTTCATGTATAAAATAAAGTTAGTTGCTATCCAAAATCATGTGTGAAATGAAGTTAATTATTATAGCCAACTTCATGTATGAAACAAAGTTAATGTTAATATATGATATAAAATAGAAAATATTATTCTGTTTTACTTCAAAATAATTGCTAGTTTTAATTTGTAGAAAAATTATTATACTTTTTCAAATACTAATTTTAATGTGTTAAATATTACCAATTGCTAACTTCAATTCATAGCCTAAAATAAATTCAATCTTTCTCCTCAAACTACTTTTAATTTGTGATATATTTTATTCCACTTCTTCTATTAACAATTACCAATTTCAATTTGTTGCATATTTTATTCTATTTCTTCTATCAACGATTGTTAACTTCAATTAACAACTAAAATAAGTTACTAACTTCAATTTGTAATTTGTTTCATTTTACTTCTCCTATTATTAGTTACTTATTTCAATTTGATGCACATTTTATTCTGTTTTCCTCAAAATAACTGCTAGTTTCAATTTGTAGTGTATTTCAATTCACTTCTCCTAAACTATCTATGACTAACTTCAATTTGTTGCATATTTTATTATGTTTCTCCTATCAACAATTGCTAACTTCAATGTATAACTAAAATTAGTTAATAACTTCAATTTGTAACTCATTTCATTTTACTTCTCCTATTATTAATTACTAATTTCAATTTGTTGCACATTTCATTCTGTTTTCCTCAAAATTATTACTAGCTTCAATTTGTAGTATATTTCAATTCACTTCTTCTAAATTATCAATTACTAACTTCAATTTGTTGCATTTTTATTCTACTATTACTATTTATATTTAAAATAAATCATTTAAAATTAAAATTATCACACTTATTTGTTCTAACAAGCACCCATCTATAATCGTAGATGAAATAAAGAATTGAATAAGTATGAACAAGATTTTTGCATTTTATCTAAAATAAAATTTATTAGGTTTTTTTTTTTAATTTACCAGAAGATGTCTTGGAATGTTAGTGATGCGTTTGCGACTTTGTTTAAGGCTGGATTTTTTTTAACTTTTTTAACTCTTGTAGTTGCTTGATAATGTTTTTGTTGAAGGTCTAATGCAGGCTGCATTAATCACTAATCAACGTTTCCTTGCTTTAATGACAGATAACAATAACAAATCGTTAAGCAAATAACAAATTCGTTATCTGGCAACACTGTAAATACTTTTAGAATACGGAATCAATAGAAACAAATGAAGTATTACTTAATAACAAAGAATGTTATCAATAATCAATCACAAATCAACGTTTCTTTGCTTTAATGTCGCATAAAAATGACAAATTGTTAACCAAATAACAAATCCATTATCTGGCAACACTGTAAATACTTTTAGAATCTTAAATTAGTAGAAACAAATAAAGAATCACAGAATTTGACCACAAATCAACATTTAAGTACTGCAATGACGAATTGTCAACTAAAAAACAAATCCGTCAACTGGCAACACTGTAAATACTTTTAGAGTTTTTAAATAATTGAAACAAATAAAAAATTACTTAAAAACAATATTTTTAATTATAAATCAATTAAAAATCAACGTATCCTTGCTTTAATAGCGGATAACAATAACGAATCGTTAACTAAATAGCAAATTTGTTTGACAACACTGTAAATACTTTTAGAATGCAAAGGTCTAAATGTAGTTTAAATTTTAAATCATTATTTTGAAAATTGTGCGTTAGAAGTGAATCAATGATTTTATCCAAAATTAAAAAAAAATTAAAAATTAAAAAAAAAATTTTGCAATTTTGCAAATATAATTTTGATTACTACAAATCATTTACTAATGTTTGATCTATTTATGGTTCAAATTTTGAGTCTTTATTTTAAAAATTGTGTCCTCAGCAGCGTTATAAGTGAATCAACAATTTTACAGAAAATTAAAAAATTTCAAAAATATTTTAAAATTATTTACAATTGTGCAAATATAATTTTGATTACTACAACTCATACAAACTATTTGTTAATATTTGAACTATTCATGGTTTAAATTTTGAATCATTATTTTGAAAATTGTGTCTACAGCAGCGTTATAAGTGAATCAACGATTTTAAAGAAAATAAAATAATTACAAAAATTTCAAAAAAATATTTAAAATTTTGCAAATTCATTTGTTACTATTTGAACTATTTATGGTTCAAATTTTGAATCATTATTTTGAAAATTTTGTCCTCAGCAGTGTTATAAGTGAATCAACGATTTTAAAGAAAATCAAAAAATTACAAAAATTTCAAAAAAATATTTACAATTTTGCAAATATTTATTTGATTACTACAATTCATTTGTTAATATTTGAACTATTTATAGTTCAAGTTTTGAATCATTATTTTGAAAATTGTGCCCTAAGCATTATTTTAAAAATTGTGTCCTCAACAGCGTTATTAGTAATGCAACAATTTTTAGAAAATTAAAAATTTTCAAAAATTATTTCAAACTTTGCAAATGTAATTTTGATTACTACAACTCATTTGTTAATGTTTCAACCATTTATGGTTTAAAATTTGAGTCATTATTTTAAAAATTGTGACTTCAGCAGCGTTATAAGTGAATCAACAATTTTATAGATAATCTAAAATTTTCAAAAAATTTAAAAAATTATTTACAATTTTGCTAATATAATTTTGCTACAAATCATTTGTTAATACTTGAACTATTCATGGTTAAAATTTTGAATCATTATTTTGAAAATTGTGTCTTCAGCAGCGTTATAAGTTAAAATTTTTCAATAATCATTTACAATTTTGCAAATATAATTTTGATTACTACAACTCATTTGTAAATGTTTGAACTATTTATGGTTTACATTTTGAGTCATTATTTTGAAAATTGTGACTTCAGCAGCGTTATAAGTAAATCAACAATTTTACAGATGATCTAAAAATTTTAAAAAATTAAAAATATTATTTTCAATTTGGAAAATAAAATTTTGATTACTACAACTTATTTGTTAATATTTTAACTATTTATGGTTTAAATTTTGAATCATTATTTTGAATCATTATTTTGAAAATTGTGTGACGTTATAAGTAAATCAACAATTTTATAGATAATCTAAAATTTTCAAAAAAATTAAAAAATTAATTACAATTTGGCAAATATAATTTTAATTACTAAAACTCATTTGTTATTGTCTGAACTATTTATGGTTCAAATTTTGAGTCATTATTTTAAAAATTGTGTCGTCAGCAGCGTTATAAGTGAATCAACAGTTTTGTAGATAATCTAAAATTTAAAAAAAATATTTATAATTTTGCAAATTTAATTTGATTACTCATTTGTTAATATCTAAACTGTTTATGGTTCAGATTTGGAGTTATTATTTTCAAAATTGTGTCCTCAGCAGCGTTATAAGTGAATCAACGATTTTAAAGAAAATCAAAAAACTACAAAAATTTCAAAAAAATATTTACATTTTTGCAAATAATTTTTATGGTTCTACTTATTTTTCAATGTCTAAACTATTTATGGTTCAAATTTTGAATCATTATTTTGAAAATTTTGTCCTCAGCAGCGTTATAAGTGATTCAACAATTTTTAGAAAATTATTTTTTTTTTTAAATTATTTACAATTTTGCAAATATAATTTTGATTACTATAACTCATTTATTAATGTTCAAACCATTTATGGTTCAAATTTTGAGTCATTATTTTAAAAATTGTGTCCTCAGCAGCGTTATAAGTGAATCAACAATTTCAAAAAAAAATAAAAAAATAACAAAAATTTCAAAAAAATATTTACAGTTTTGCAAATATTTTTTTGATTACTACAACTCATTTGTTAATATTTGTCCTACTCATGGTTCAAATTTTGAATCATTATTTTGAAAATTGTGTCTTCAGCAGCGTTATAAGTGATTCAACAATTTTTAGAAAATTAATTTTTTTTTTAAATCATTTACAATTTTGCAAATATAATTTTGATTACTATAACTCATTTGTTAATGTTCGAACCATTTATGGTTCAAATTTTGAGTCATTATTTTGAAAATTGTGTCCTCAGCAGCGTTATAAGTGAATCAACAATTAAAAAAAAAATAAAAAAATTACAAAAATTTCAAAAAAATATTTACAATTTTGCAAATATTTTTTTGATTACTACAACTTATTTGGTAATATTTGAACTATTCATGGTTTAAATTTTGAACCATTATTTTGAAAATTGTGTTCTCAGTAGCGTTATAAGTGAATCAACGATTTTAAAGAAAATAAAAAAATTACAAAATTTTCAAAAAAATATTTACAATTTTGCAAATATAATTTTGATTACTACAACTCATTTATCAATGTTTGAACTATCTATGATTCAAATTTGGAGTTATTATTTTGAAAATTGTGACTTCAGCAGCGTTATAAGTGAATCAACAATTTTATAGATAATCTAAAATTATCAAAAAATTTAAAAAATCATTTAAATTTTTGCAAATATAATTTTGATTACTACAACTCATTTGTTAAAATGTTTGAACCATTTATGGTTCAAATTTTGAGTTATTATTTTGAAAATTGTGCAGCGTTATAAGTGATACAACAATTTTACAAAAAATTAAAGATTTTCAAAAATATTTAAAAATTATTTACAATTTTGCAAATATAATTTTGAATACTACCACTCATTTGTTAATGTTTATGGTTCAAATTTTGAGTCATTATTTTGAAAATTGTGACTTCAGCAGCGTTATAAGTGAATCAACAATTTTATAGATAATCTAAAATTTTCAAAAAATTTAAAAAATTATTTACAATTTTGCAAATATAATTTTGAATACTACCACTCATTTGTTAATGTTTATGGTTCAAATTTTGAGTCATTATTTTGAAAATTGTGTCCTCAGCAGCTTTATAAGTGAATCAAAACTAGAATAGAATAGAATAGAATAGTTTATTTGTGTTAGAACCATAGGTATACACTTGTCATAATAAAAACATATAAGTAAATACATATTTACACATACACTTAAAAATATAAAATACAGAAACATGTAGGTTATACATTACAGATAAAAATGGAGTAAAACTTTAAATAATTTAAATAAAATCGTGTTTTAAATAATCGTCGAATGAGTAAAATACTTTAAGTATTAGAACATCCTGCAACCATTTTAAAATTATTTTGGGTGCTTTGGTTTTAATTTTTTGTGGCAATTTGTTTATAAACTTAGCACAATAATAATTTACACTGTTTTGGCTTTTTTTCAGCCGAACTGACTTTATTTGTAAATTATTTTTGTACCTAGTTTCGTATGTATGACCACCGTTTGTGTCAAATTGTTGATCATTTTGGAGATAGTACTTTATGCAGTGATATATGTACAGAGAAGGAAGTGTCATTATTTGTAACTTTTGAAATGCTGACTTACAGCATTCTCTATATTGCAGGTGAGCAAGTATTCTGATTGCTTTACGTTGAAGAGAGAATAATCGGTTGGAAATGGTGGTGTGTCTCCATACAGTAATGCCATAGGTAAGGTGACTCTGGCATAGAGCAAAATATGATGTTCTAAGGCAATTATTAGGAACAGAGCCCCGTAGGCAACGAAGAGTAAAAATAGATTGGCTAATTTTGTTTGAGACGTAGTCGCCGTGTGCGCCCCAGTTTAATTTGGAATCAAACTGAAATCCCAAAAACTTTGCAGAATTAGTTTGCAGCCGATGTTCAGGTTTTAAAGAAAATGTAATGTTGGTAGTTTTAGTAGCATTTAGGCATAAACGATTGTTTATTAACCAATTGGATGCTTGTTTATTGCTTTCTTCATTTAACCTATTAACCAGTTCATATTTATTACCAACAGCTGTGAGTGTTGTGTCATCTGCATATAATATGACGGACCCCGTTGAAATTGAGTACGGCAGATCGTTGATAAATATCAAAAACAAATGAGGTCCTAAAATGGATCCTTGAGGAACCCCAATGTTAAGTGCTTTTTCAGTTGAAACGTTCCCGTTAAACGACACAGCCTGTTGTCTGTTACTTAGATAAGACGTTATGAGGTTACAGCTACTTGAGTTGAATTTGTAATTGCGCAATTTTTGTATTAAAATATTATGAGATATGCAATCGAAAGCTTTAGTCAGATCCAAGAAACTTGCGATTGCAATATCTCCATTTTCAAAGCTGTCAGAAATAATTTGTGCCATTTTTAATGCAGCGTTTGTTGTACCTGTTTGACGACGAAAGCCATATTGAGAATCTGTAAAGAGCTTGTTTGTTTCAAAATGATAATTTATTTGGGAAGCTAATATTTTTTCAAAAATCTTTGACACAATGGGCAACAGCGAGATTGGTCTATAGTTGCTTTTTACGTTTTTATTTCCTTGTTTAAAGACTGGTTTTACTATGGCTTGTTTGAGTGCATCAGGAAATATTTGTTCTCTGATGCAGATATTAACCAGTTTTGTTACCGGAGATACAATTAACTCCTTAATAGATTTTATGAGCTCTGTTGTTATCCCATATGTATCTTTACTTTTGCTGTTTTTTAAAGAAGTTATAACATCTCGGACGTGACAGATAGAGATTTCATTAAATTTAAATACAGGACCGGTTTCAGGTAGAAATGAGTTTTGCATTGAGGGTGGCGTTTTTGGCAAAGAGTTGACTAGATTTTGGGCAATTTCAGTAAAATAAATATTAAAATCTTCCGCAGAAATATCACAGACACTATCACATTTGTTGTTTGTTCGTTTGCTATTTATTACAGACCATATTGCTTTTGATTTATTGCCAGAATTTAATATGTAATTTTGGTTACATTCAAGTTTAGCATTTTTAATAGCACAATCGTATTTTTTTCGAAAATCATTCAAAAGTTTTTTGTTTTCCACATTATTGGAGATTTGGCAAGATTCCTTAATCAGATGCAAAGTTTCCCTCATATTGCTAAGGTGCGAATTATACCAATTAGAAATTGAACAATTTACATCTTTGTGTTTTAATAATTTTTGAGGAAAAGCCTGTTTCACACTATCAGAGAGAATTCTACAAAACAAATCCATTTTAGTTTCGGCAGCTAGGGAATTGTTACTGCAGAAATCCCAAGTTGCATCCTTTATAAAGTTAAAGAATAATAATTTACCTGGTTTAGTAATGGGTCTATGTAATTTCATTATTTTTGTTTTCTGAGTTTTTATATCAAGTTTAATAGGAATTTCACAACCTTTATGGTCTGCCATGCCGGTTTTAACTAAGCTGATAGTAGGATTTTCTATGTTTGAAAAAATATTGTCTAGACAATTTGTAGATCTAGTATTAAAGAAAACATGTATTTTAAGTCCAAAGCTAAGCAATAGATCGCATAAAGTACACGCTCGAGGATCTGTAGTATGAAACCATACGTTAAAATCTCCACCAATGATGACATGATTATTTAAGACATCGACTTTACATAAAGCACGATTTAAAATATTTATAAAATTATCAAAATTTCCAGAAGGAGAACGATAAACAGTTAAAATTGTTAAGTTAACATCACATAAAAATATACCGGTAATTTTACAGTCTATTTCAACTGATTCTTTCGTAATATCATATAGTGCAATAGCATTACAATTAATTTCAGTTAGAGTCATAACTCCTCCATGAGTGTGATTTTTCCTGGAAAAATGACTTGCGACACACATATTATTAATTCTGAGAGACATAGATTCAGACTCATACAAAAAATGCTCAGTTAAACATATTATATTATATCGACTACCATGATCCAACAAGAATGCTTCAAACATATCTATTTTATTTCTAATTGATCTAATATTTAAAAAAAGGATATTTAAGTTATAGATATGCCTTTTACCTGATGGAAGATGGTAAGTCGGTGATTGGTCAGTTTGCGTTATAACAATTTTTGATTGGGTTTCTTCAGCTGAAAATTTTCAACATGCATGTTGTTACTTCTTTTAGAAGATGATTGGGATTCCTGATTGAATACCTGACTTGTCTGTTTATTATTTTTTCTGGTATTGCCAAAGATGAACTTCTTTATTCTGATACCGCTAGGCCAGTTGGATGGGTCAGTTACAGTAGTCATATTGTTTGAGTTGATTCCTACTTTATAGCAGTTTGTAGCGTATTTAGTATTCATTTTAATGCATGTTAAAATTGCATTGTCAGTAAAAGATTGAATATGTTTTTTTATGTCGTCTTCAGTGTTATCAGCATGAATGTTGCCAATAAAAAGCCATTCCTTATTTTCAGCCGCTTTAATTGCACTTGTTTTATTATTTCTAATTGTATGATTATTTTTTTTGTGGGATACTATTGTCCAAGGTAAAGAAATTTGATTTAAGTTATCCTTGTTGGTAGTTATTTCTTTATTATTTCCCGTTACATTTATATCAATTTTATTTGAATCGATATCTACATTGGGATTTGTTTCAGGTATTGCAGAGTTTTTATTTGATTTATTCGGATTTACCTGTGGAACAATTGTTTTTATTAAATCAATAGTTTCTTCACGATTATTGTCCTTTCTTTCTACGGCATTTTCAGTGATTTTTTCCTGGCCTGGAATTTTTTGAATTAATGCATCCATGGCTCCTTTCAAATAATTAATTAAATTATCTTTTTCAACAATAATATTCTTTAAATAAGTGATTTCTACTTGTAAATCGGCATTATTTATTACTTCAAGTTCACGTGGAAGATCTACACTCACACATAACACTGCATTTTCATTATCACTTTTCATCGTAAGAATATCATTTCCACATTTTTTTAACATGTTTGTCACTTGTCACTAGTAAGTAGTAGTAAGACACGTCTTAGCGCATTAGGATGATAATCTTCTTTACTATAAAATAAAATGTTTTAGTTTAAATTTTGTAGTTAGAGCTACGGAGATGATGATATAAAATAAACATAAAAAAATTAGTTTAGATTCAACACTCTTTTGTTTACCGACTCCGACACCGTTGCAACCAAAGAGCATAAAAAAATTATCACTTTTAGTTCAAACTTGCAATCAAAGAATAATACTGTTATCAGTTAGTATCCGATGTTAAAATAAACATCCTCCAGCTAAACGTAACAGAAAAAGCAATACTTGAAGAAGAAGCGATCGGAAGTATAGCGTTGCCAATCAAACTTTTTAATAGATACAACAGAAGGCAGCATTCTACAGCTGAACTCGGCACTGTCTTCAATATAGCACGTATGCAACCAACTGCGTCACATCGTTATCACAAACAAAAACAATGTTTTGGATAGAGAGCTGGACTTCAGCATCAATGGAAGGCTAGAAGGCAGAAAACAAGGCTTAGTTAATTAATTCCAAACAAGAAGAAGAAGAAATTAATCCTTGAAGCGGACTAGCAAATAAAAAACCAGAGATATGCTTAATGGACCTGAACCTGCTTTTGATAACTATGATTAAGCATCTACCAAAAGAGTAGCAATCAAATCTGAACAATAGAAAGAAGGGATTGCAGTGCAAGGACGTTAGACGTACTATTTCAAGGAAAAAAAAACAATTTTAAGACATTTTCAGAAAATTACATTTTTGTTCTATATGCTTTTTAGACCAAAAATTAATGAAATAATGTGATTTTGTGCAAGAAAGTTAAAGAAAACGCAACAGAAAATACTGTTTTGAAGCAATTTTGGATACAATTTTTAGAAGACGTAGTTTTTGACTACAAATTTAATAAAAAATGCTTTCTAGACTAAAAAGTAATCAAAAAATGTGATTTTATACAAGAAAGGTACAAAAAATTTATTAGAAAATATTGTAACTTAAATTTAAACAAAAAAAGCAATTTTGGACTAAAGTGTGTAGAAAACGTTGTTTTTGATTAAAAACTTAATAGAACATGCTTTCTAGACCAAAAATTAATGAAATAATGTGATTTTGTGCTAGAAAGTTAAAAAAAGCTTATCAGAAATACTGTTTTGAACTAAAAATTAAACAAAAGAAGCAATTTTGAACTAAAGCGTTTAGAAAACGTTGGTTTTGACTAAAAATTTAATAGAAAATGCTTTCTAGACCAAAAAATAATTTTAAATGTGATTTTGTACAAGAAAACTCATAAAAAATACAGTTTTGAACTGTAATTTAAACAAACAAAAAAATTTTGGATTAAAGTGCTCAGAACATGCAGCTTCTGACTAAAAACTTAATAACAAATGCTTTTTAGACCAACAAGTAATAAAAAAACTTGATTTTGTGCAAAAAAGTTGTTGAAAATTTATAAAAATACTGTTTTTAACTAAAAATAAAACAAAACAAGCAATTTTGGACTAAAATGTTTTCACAAAATGCTATTTTTGAATCAAACTTTCTTCTTAGACTAGAAAGTGGTAACTTTTTAGATCATAATTGTGATTTTGTGCAAAAACAGTTACAGAAAACTTATAGAGAAGACTGCTTTTGGACTAAAAATGCTGTTTCTGAATAAACGTGTTTTGCGCAAAAAAATTACAAAAAACTTATAAAAAAGAACTAAAAATTAAACAAAAAATCAATCCTGTACTAAAAAGTGTTAAAAAAAATGATGTTTATGATTAAAAACTGCATTTTAGAACAAAAAGTAATAAATAAATGTGATTTTCTGCAAAAAAGTTACAGAAAACCCATAAAAATACTGTTTTAGCTTAAAAATTAAATCAAAAAAAACAATTTTAGACTAAAAAGTGTTTAAAAATACAGTTTCTGACAAAATACTTAATAAAAAATGCTTTTTAAACCAAAAAGTAATAAAAAAATGTATTTTTTGCAAAAAAAAAGAAAATACACTAGAAGATACTGTTTTGGACTAACATTTTAACAATAAAAGCAATTTTGAATTAAAGTTTTTAAAAAATGCTGTTTTTTAGACCAAAAAGTAATAAAAATGTGATTTTCTGCAAAAAAGTTACAGAAAACTCATGAAAAAGACGATTAATGACTAAAAGTTTTAGCTGTTTTTAGGGACAGGTTCTATAACTTTTGTTAATATAGATCCTACACATTTTCCCAACAAGTGTGGACTGAGCATCAAGTGTATTGATTTGTTACCGTAACACATATTTGCCAACATAACTTTGTATCTTTGAACATATATGTTTGTCTATAGGCATTTTTAGAATGTGGGGGAAGGGGGGGGGGGCAGATGGGTAGTTAGATAGCATATTCAATTGTAAGATAAAGCACTGATGGAATTGTACGCTCTGAATACTTTGCAGTAAGTCTAAAAATTCTAAAATAAATTTTGAATTATCTTGCAACACCTATGAACTTTACATGCTATAAATAGCCAGGGTGACCAGATTTCTACAAGTAAAAAAGAGTATAAGAAATTTTTAACCCTTCCACCCTTAAAGTCTTTTAAGTATACTAAATTAAATTAAGAAAAACTACACTCAACAAGAATTTTCTTACATTCTTCTATCTATATAAAAAAAAACCTGCACTCCTGGCTAACTTTATTGGCGTGTATGGTTCAAAAAGTTGTACTTTTTGATCCCAAATCAGCATCTTTAATTTCAATAGTTAAAAAATTATTAAAATACAATGTTTAAACTAAAATAACGCCAAGTCTCGAATCTGACATAATAAGTTTTTGTAAATTTTTTTGCAGAAGGTATAGAATTTAATTTTATAATTTACGGCATTTAAATTTTTTTTCCCAAATAAAATTTTTGCAATTTTTAAAAAAACGTCAATAACCGTAATATTTTTACCAAACGAGTACTTTAACAAGTATATTATTTGTTAAAAACAATTTCTTTAATTTGACATGTTAAAAATTACCAAATACACGATTTAAGATGTTATCTGTCTAAAATGATACTACTTTTTAACTTAATGCTGTAAAAATATAACTATGATCAACTGTAAAAAAATACAAAATCTAATATAAGAATGTGAATTTTGCACTTTTCAACCGTTTTAAGCCAGATTTTGGCTTTTTTGAAAATATTTTAATATTTTGTGATTATTTCCATTTTTTGAACATTTTATGGTGAATTTTGGTACTTTCAGACAATATTTTTATACTTTATAATTGATTTTTCTTATTTTTCACATTATACGAATTGAGTCTTACACTTTTTAACAGCTTATAACCAGATTTTGCAGTTTTTGACATTTTATAAACAGAATTTTGCACTTTTCAACAATTTATGACAAGATTTTAATTGTTTCTAAAAATATTATTATATTTTATAACAGGATTTTGCTGTTATTGACATTTCATAAAAAATACACTTTTTGACAGTTATGTTTTTGACATTTTATGAATAGTATTTTAGACTTTTTAATAATTTAAGAATTAATTGCTGTTTTGTTGTTTTATAAATAGAATCTTATACTTTTCAATAGCTTATAGCCGGATTTTGCTAGTTTTATATTTCATAAATATAATTTTTTACGTTTTGACAGTTTACGGCCGGATTTTGGTGCTTCCTGACATTTTATAAATACAATTTTGCACTTTTTAACACCATGGCCAGTTTTTAGTGTTTTCTAACAATATTTTGATATTTCATAGCTGGATTTTGCTACTTTATTAATATTACAATATTTTGATACGTTGCGGCCGCATTTTGCAATTTTTTAGTTTTTACAAAAATAACCTTGCATTTTTTAACTGTTTATGGCCGAATTTTGCTGTTTTGTTATTTTATATATGGAATCTTGCACTTTTTTAACAATTTATGAGCAGATTTTGGTGCTTTCAACAATATTTTGATATTTCATAGCTGAATTTTGCTATTTTTGACATTTTATGTGTAGAATTTTGAACTTTTCAACTTTTGATGGTTGAATTTAAGTGTTTTTGACTGTATTTTGATAATTCATGGCTGGATTAATAGTTTTCACTTTGTATAAAAAGAACATTTTATTTTTCAACAACTTTTAGCCGAATTTTGCTTTTTTCATGTTTCAAGATTAGAATCTTGCACTTTTTAACAATTTATTTCTCATTTGTTCTAATTTTGACATTTTATGAGTAGAATTTTGCACTTTTCTATTTGAGTATTTTTTGACAAAGTTATATATGCTGTTATGACTGGACTTAATTACTTTATGAACGGATTTTAATTCTTTTGCGTCGGATTTTGTATTTAATGACTAGATTTTTAAGAGTATAACAAAATTTTGTTAATTTTATGCAGATTTTTATGTTTTTTTGCCGGATTTCTATACTTTATGACAGGGTTTTAATTTTTTTAGGTATTTTATGGCCAGACTTTTAAAATTATGTCCATATTTTACCAATATAAATAATATAAAGCAGATTATTATAGTTTTTACCGGATTTAATATCTAAAATTTATTTTTCTTAAACCGAATTTTGTCTTTAACGGCCGGATTTTTGATTATATTAAAATTTTACCAATAAGTTAGTTATTTATAATTTTCTTTTGTCAAATTTTGTATTTTTATCCGGATTTATGAAATTATGTATTTTATAAGCGGATTTCAATTGTTTTAGGTCGGATTATGTCTTTAATATTGATACAAAGTTTACAAACTTTAAGTAGGTCATTAAAGTTTTTGGCCAAATTTTATTTTTTTCTTGTTAAATTTTGTATTCATGGCCGTATTTTTGAAACTATGTTTAAGTATTTGAATACTTTAGGTTAGGTTTTAATTTTCTTAAACCGGATTTTGTTTTTAATGACCAGATTTTTGAGCTTATGTCAAAATTTTACTAATTATATGGATATTATTAAAGTTTTTTGCCGGATTTAATTACTTTCCAGCCAAATTTTAATTTTCATAAGCTGGATTTTAAATGTTGTTTTGAGAATATATACAACTTTGACCAACTTTATTGAAGTGTTTAATCAAATTAATTTGTAGCCGAATTTTAATCCTCCTTGGCTGCATTTTGTATTTAATTTTAAAAAAACCTACAACTTACCATCTTTAAATTTATCTCTAGACAACCAAGAGAAAAAAAAAAATGCGTTGAAATTAACGCTTGGATTTGATGAAGATTTGCAACATTTTATATAAACCCAGCAAAATCTCTAACTGTCCACAATCGCGGAACTAACAAAGCTTCACTTTACTTTGAGTCTCCATTGAATCACTTACCCAACAACAACTATTTTCGTGCGTTTCTCTTGCCAGGATAACACCAAAAACAAACTAAAGACTGTTATGCATTCATATCATTCTCAAACCCATACTTTTTAAGTTTTTAATTTTCTCTTTCACACACACACACTTTTATGGTACAACCCCTAAACGTGTGTACACGACACACACTAGCAACGGACCACATCCAAACTTTTTATAAATAAAATTTTATACTTTTTAAGAATTTCAGGCGAATTTTTGTACTTTAGTTTATGGACGAATTTTCTGAAACAATTTTGATATTTTATGACCGGGTTTTGATATTTTTAAACTTTATGAATAGAATTTTACCGTTTTCAACAATTTAAGGACGTCTTTCGAAAAATATTTTGATACTTTATGATCGGTTATTTTTGACGTTTCATAAATAAAATTTTGCACTTTTAAAATGTCTTTGACAATATTATTATATTTTATAGCCAAATTGTAATAATTTTGACAAATAGTAGCAGGATATTTCCCATTTTTGACACTTCATAAATAGAATTTTGCACTTTTTAACATTTTATGACTTTTTTTAAATTTTTATCTTCATAGCCGGATTTTACAACTTCTTGAATAGAATCTTATGACAGGTTAAGGCCGGATTTTGCTAATTTTGACATTTCATAAATAGAATTTTGCATTTTTTGACAGTTTTGGTTCTTTCTGGCAATATTTTGATAGTTTTGAAAAAAATTCCTATTTTTAACATTTCGTGAATAGAATTTTGCACTTTTCAACAGTTTATGGCCCGGTTTGCTATTTTTGACACTTTATAAATAGAATTTTGTATCTTTAAAAAAAAAAAATGCACTTTTCGATAGTTTATATAGCCGGATTTTAACAGTTTATAGCCGGATTTTGCTGGTTTTGACACTTTATGAATAAAAGCTTGAACTTTTAGACAGTTTATGACCGTATTTTGCTATTTTTGACATTGTATAAATAAAATTTTCCACTTTTGGTGCTTTCTGATCATATTTTGATATTTCATTTTTATCAGATTATGACCGGATGTTGGTAGTTTTGACATTTAATGAATAAAAACTTTAATTTCTAAATGGATTAAAAGTTCTTTCTTAGATTATTTTGATACATCATTGTCAAACTTTGTTATTTTTAAAATCTCATGAATAGAATTTAGCACTTTTCAACAGAATATTAGTATTTTTGTTATTTCATAAAAAGAAATTTGCCTTTTTTAACAATGTATGGTCAAATTTTGTTACTTTTGACATCTCATAAAATTTTGTATGGCGGATTTTGATTCTTTCTAACAATATGTTTGTACTTGCTACCCGGAATTTGCAGTTTGAAAAAAAAAATTGCACTTTTTGACGGTTTATAGCAAATTTTGCTGTTTTTTACATTTTATGAATAGATTTTTGAATATTTTAACAGATTAAGACCGGATTTTAATGCTTTTTGACAATATTTTGATACTATATAGCCAGACTTTTACACTTTTTATCTGTATATAGCTTGGTTTTGATGATATCTGAAAATATTTTAATGTTTTAAGACAGAATTTTGTTATTTTAAACATTTTATAAATAAAATTTTACACTTTTCAACCGATTTTGTCCAGATTCTTTTTGATATTTCATGACTTTTGACTCTAAAGACACTTTTAAAGACGGATTTACAATTTTAACGGCAGCATTTTTAATTTGAAGATCGGATTAATAGTTTTGCAGTAAATTTTAACACAGTTACAGAATTTCAATTCTAAAAGCCCGTTTTACAATTTTAAAGACCGGATTGTTAATTTAAAAGCCGGATAAAGAGTTTGGCAATGACATTTTTTTAAATTAAAATTAAATATTGTTATCTGAATTTCTAGTTCTAAAAGCCAAATTTAGAAAATGCTGGATTTATAACTTAGAGGCCGGATTATCACTTTGCCAGTAATATTCAATAGGTTTGTAGCCAGAATTATATTTTTAAATGCCGCATTTACACTTTTAAAGATCAAATTAACAGTTTGACAGTAAAGTTTAACACGTATTTACAGTTTTAAAAACCAAATTTACAGTATTTATGATTTGAATTCGTTGGTAGTAGAATTTAAGAAATTTATAGCCTGATTTTTATTTTTGAATGCTCCATTTACACATTTTAACGCCGTATTCTCAGTTTGGCAAATTTGAAAATCATATTAACAATTTAGAATTATTAGCACTCAATGGAAAAAAAGAGTATAGTTCTTGTTATTTTGAATTCAAAAGAGTAAAGAGTATTGTAACTTCCAAAAGAGTATGTCTGGTCAGCCAGTAAATAGCGGCATATTTATGTTTTGCACACAGGCAGCCGTACTTTTCGCAACGGCCCTGTAAACCAAACTGACAACTTTATTCTTGAGCAAATCACCATTACGTCTGTATAGTCTGCTCTCTTATAGACAATGACGGCCCTGAACGTACCAAAACCTAAGACAATTCAACACAACTTCCATCTACGTATTTTATCCACCTGCATTGAGCAAAATTAGACGCCTTAACGCCCGCCTTAAGTTGACTCTTCCTTCCATTCCATTCCATTTTGAAATGTTTAATTTAATGTAATAATAAAAGTTAAAATGAGATTATTCGATTAGTTTACTACAGTACAGCATTTAGGCACCATTTATTAAAAGAACTAAAATAAAACAAAATAATTACCTTAATTTTCCTGTAGATTTCCAAACAATCTAATTAAAAAAAAAAAGATTAATAATTAATGTAATGTGAGAAATATTTATTTCTGCAATTCTAAAACAATGATTTTATGCTTAATAAAATATGTAATATATATATAAAGGAACCCGAAGTCACAAAATAATATATAAACTAGATAATTAAATATACATATGACATAGTCTAAAACAGACACCATAGGGTCTGCATATATTATATACACCTGATATCTCTTATATACAATTATATAACAAAACAAAGACATAATAAAATCGAGTAACAAAATAAAAACATTCAATTGACTTCAGATCTAAAATAAAAAATATAATATAGAAATATTAAAATATATATGTATACATAGTTTTCTTCATTTTTATCGAATCATATTACAACCATAAATTAAACCAAATTTTATCAAATCAATTGACAAAATGAGGTGAAATTTGATGCAGTTTTAAAAAATATATTTATAGATTCTATATAAAAAAATTGCACCTAAATTACGCATCCTTCATTTTATTTATAATTTTCTAGAAACTAGTTAAATAGAACATATATTAAAGCAAATATCATTTATAAAAAACTACACTTGTATACTAAAAAAAATCACCTTTTAAGTACTCTGCAATAATTGATTTAAAAAATATTATTAGAATTGTTCGCTGAAATGATAATTATCTATTTATTTATTTATAATAAGACATGTAATTATTTTTTTGGGGGTAAAAGGGGATGTTTGCGTGTGATTTAATTCGCTCATCACAATGCAAACATCAATTTATTTTTTCCTAAACATCAATTATTAGATTGTTTTTTTTAATTAGTGAGCGCTTTATAAATTTGCTAAGACAATTTAACTATTATTATTTACAATAAATCGAGGTCTAGAAACACGACCTATACAATATTTAAATTTGAATCAATTTTGCTATCCATTTCCATTTATTTATTTACATTAATATTTTATTGCCGTCTTTCTCATTTAATTGTAACATTTAACTATATATAATACCTTTTTTTAAAATTTTATTTTAATAAATTGCATAAACCGCGAGCCTGCCTGCATTGAATAAAATCACAGCACTTTCGTGATGTTTTCTGAATTAATTGGTTGTATATACAAATAAACATAATTTGATGCGATTTTTTTTTTGTTTAAAGCCGATTATAATAAGTATTGATATGCATCAGTATAGGAAACATACTTTTTGAAAATAATTCATAATTTTGTATATAAACCAATGGTGATAGCACCTCAAGATTTCCAAAATGTATCGCGTATAGAATTCATTGTTAATGTTGACACTTCTTGTTCTGGAATTGTTAATATTAACAATATATAAATAATAAATAAATCAGTCAGATGTAGAAATGAACATTAGTACTATACACTGTTTGTTTTGTTTCTTTCAATACGTACAATTTTGTTTGTTTTTTTTTTAGGGAAGCATGCGCTCCGCGTTCGACATTAACTAGGTGGCTTTCACCCAAGCTGCTGGTACCCATTGCGGTTCCCTTTCTAAACTATTAATTTCGCCTAATAATTGATGATAAGCTCGTTCGGTGTCGTTATTGATGATTATCATATCGAAGAAATGACCGTATTTGTCTTCCATTTCACGTGCCTTTTCTATTATATCCTTTAAGTCTTCTTCCTATAGAACAACAAAACATGCAACATTAATAATTTTACTTAACATACATTCAATTGAAATATATTAATTATTTTGTGCAAACAAATCATTTGAAAGTTATAAAAAGTTAGTTTAACATTGATCACAAACACTTGGGTGAGCGAACGTGGACACAGCTTATGAATTGAGACTACGTAGTTTAAAAAAGTGTTCCCGCACACCCGCCCGAATGTTTGACATCAAAGAATTATACTTTACTATTGCCTGCCATGTTTATGCAGCTAATAAACATGACAGAATGTCAGTAAGTTAGAAGAAGAAAGTTACGTAACCAATTTCTTTAAATAAACACTTCGGTGGGTGGGCGGGGACACAGTTTATGAATGAGTCGGAAGTTTAAAAAGATGTTCTCGCCCACCCGCTCAAAGTTTTGCCGCTAAAAATTTATATTTTATAATCGTGTGCCGTGTTCCTGCAGCTAACAAACATGACAAAATGGCAGATAGATGACAGATGGGTTTCATCATCAACATCATTAGCCCCTTTTTCAAGCCACTGCAGGCGGGTTAGCCTGGCAACTTACATTACAAGTAAACCTACAGTTTTAAGTAGACTCCGAACCACTGGAGAAATTATTAATCTACTCCGAACCAGAGAAGTCTTAGTCATGAAACCCCACGCTTACAAGGCCGATTGGGAAGTAGAAAAGCGTATAAACGTTTGAAATTGTTTCCGTTGTAAGATTCAATATCGCATCTTAGGTGTAGCAGTCGAATGCCTAAACTACTGCGCCACGCTTCCTAAGGGTTTGCCATCAAAGAATTTTATTTTACTTCTCCTGCAGTGCTCTTGCAGCTAACAAATATGAGAATTATTGATAAATGTCATTAAGTTAGAAGAAGAAAGTGACAATTTCTTGATACCAAACACCCAGACACACAAAAAGAAACACACGCAACCTCAATTCAAGATACTCCAACCACCGGCACGTCCCGTCGGTAACAAAACAAAGAAGTTCTTTCCCAAACACAAAATGCAACTAAATCACAAGAAGAAGAAGCTTAAACAACACAATTTCTTCTTCTCCTTCTTTAAGTTCCGTTCCTATCGGAGATTAAAAACCAAGGTAATGACACGACTAGTCAAGAAAAACCAAACCCATCTAGTAATGATACTACATCAACGCAACCCCGCAACATAGAACATATCCCTAAAACTGAAGGTGAAACATAGCACCACACACTTTAGAACTTAAAACCTGAAAAGTTTTCCAAGAAAATTCAAATCAAAAACAACAAACAAGTTCTAAATGCAATACCCCAGTCTGAAATTGCGTAAAGTCCATTGCATTTGAAAAAATTCTACAGATTCCACACAAACAAACAACTTTTATGCAGGCCATGCTCTATCCACTTCAACTGGATCACCCGACAATTAAAAAACCAAGTAATAATAAAATAAAACACTGTCTACGTTTTTTACCACAAATACTTTATTGATATAATCTATATTCTAAAGAATATATATTAATATTAACAAAAGTTCACGACTCGAGTTTCGACTTTTGAAGGCCATTATCAAGTGAAAACAAACTAACAAAGAAATACATTTATACAGAAAAATTATTATAAAAATTGAAGTGAGGGAAAAATAAATCGTATTACTAGTGGTCTAGAGGGATTTGAAAAGAGGTGATTTATATTGTGGTAAGTCCTTTTGCTCATTGAGAAGATTAACAAGAGGATTACATTGTTTTATGTGAATTTCGGCGGCTTCTAACACATTTATCCAAAAGTTTCAAATTTAAACAAAGAGTCATTTACAACATTAACTTATTTTGAAAAAACCACAGAGAACATAGCGCACATCCTTCGAAAACAAAATCAACAAATTGCTTTTAAACCAAGTTGTAAATTATCAAATATATTATTTAATGCTAAAGATAAAATTAATCCCTTAAGGAAATCGGGTGTTTATGAAATTTCATGTTCCGAATGCAATAGTGTTTATGTTGGGCAGACTGGCAGAAGTTTTGAAACACGATATACAGAACATTTTAAAGCGTTTAGACTTAATCATGACACAAGCTCATTTGCAAATCATATTATAAATTCGAATCACACTTTTCCTGAAATTAATCAAATCAAAATATTACATACCTGTACAAAAGGCACTAAGCTTAATCTGTTAGAAGCCGCCGAAATTCACATAAAACAATGTAATCCTCTTGTTAATCTTCTCAATGAGCAAAAGGACTTACCACAATATAAATCACCTCTTTTCAAATCCCTCTAGACCACTAGTAATACGATTTATTTTTCCCTCACTTCAATTTTTATAATAATTTTTCTGTATAAATGTATTTCTTTGTTAGTTTGTTTTCACTTGATAATGGCCTTCAAAAGTCGAAACTCGAGTCGTGAACTTTTGTTAATATTAATATATATTCTTTAGAATATAGATTATATCAATAAAGTATTTGTGGTAAAAAACGTAGACAGTGTTTTATTTTATTATTATTATGGATTACCACGTAGTAAAGGTCTCAACCATCCTTTATATTAAAAAACCAAGTGTTTCAAGCGCGCGCCAAGCGGTGAATGAGCAATTGCAGATGATAAAACCCCGCCGCAAACTCCCCCCGTCAGTTTCTACCGCGACACCAAACAACACACATCGATAAAAACCACCATCATTCAAGCTTCTTAGCAAAATATAAGAAAATTCACATCCATAAAGTACTTCCCTAAAGAGAACTTCCAAGACCATTGCAAAAAAAAAAACGCTGTTCCTGCAACAAAGGCGCACTTTCTTAGAAGGAAAAGCTCAAACATCAACAACCCTACAATTTCCTGAGGAGATATCACCAAGCCAAGCACACTACCCAAAACTATTTAATATCTTTATCACAAATTACCAAAATCATCCCCAGGACCACTTGCACCACCTCTAGATCCAACCACCAAAGCTAGACCTCAAAGACTCCAACCTCAAACGACAAAAATACCATCAATAACCTGACACCCAGAGGATTTCTTTAAAGATTCTTTTCAACAAAAATCTTGACATTTTTACCAATTCGACTACGACAATAACCGATACTCTTTCAGCACCTGAGGTGAAGTCTGCAAGAAACATCTTGAAAATAACATTTGTACATCTCGGCCAAAATAATTTTTTTGGCTGTCGGAAAAAATCGACATAAAGCTCGTCGGCCATAGACCAAAAATATAGCTAATAGTACCTGAAATTAAAAAAACCGTCAAAGAACAACATAGGATTCAGATCAACATCTTCTATGAAGAATGCATTATACCACGCGTGACACAGACAACCAAAACTCGTCAACAGTCAACAAACCAGATCTAAACAGTCTGGATCTCAAAAAAATTGAGAAATATGTTTGTAAACTTTTGCAAAGTATCGATGCGCGCAAAGTTAGCAAACCATAAAAAACGTCATAAACCAAGATAAAATCTTCTGGACAAAGTCAAACATAAATTCAACTCAGAATAAAAAATCCTAAAAAAATAATTTGCATGAGAACTCCTAAAAACTTGAAACGACACATGACTCAGACGACTAAGACTTGTCAACTGTCGACAACCCAAATCTAAACACTTGGAATCCTTTCTCAAAAAACTAAAAAAATATTATTATAAACCTTTGCAAAATATAGTCAACAATTCGATTAGAATCTACAAAGATGGCGCAAAAACCAGTAAAGGTTCTAGAGCAAAAATCTACTTGCAAAATCTGGACCTCAAAAAATCTTTATCACTAGAAACACACATGACTCTCTTCCAAGCAGAAGTAGTTGGGACAACCCATAGAATTATGGAAATAGTAAACCGCAAAATATGTGGCAAAAATGTCAAATTCTAATAGCCATAATTGCTATAAAAATCCTAAAATCGCATAGAAGCTAATTTCTAAATGTCACCGTGCCCTAGCTTTAGAAGTCTGTGAAAATAACTATAAGCTGCTCTGGGTAAAAGAACATTTGACCAAACATTAAAGCGGACGGGCTGACCCTCATGGCATGTAAACCTGAGCTCTGATCTGCTATACCACTCAAAAGTTTCAATAATTTACTAAAAATCAAGACAGTCAACTATTACACAAAAATTGCAAAATTTGACAGTGATTTTGACAAAAACTTTTTCAACTAAGAAAACACATGTACACAATTGGTATTGGAAACCATCAAACGTGTGGATGAAGAGACGATAAAGCACGTACTATGCCCGGCCCATACGATAGAGAGTCCATAATGGGAAGTTGCTGGCGTGACATGGCCAGTACACAGAAAACCCCTCCAAACACTGTACTTGCATACATCAGCCACATAGAGTGGTTGAATACCGGGACAACAAAGTGAGGTGTAAAAGACTTAATAAGACCTGCGTGCAGTAAACTTCAATTTACCTTTCAACTCAAAATCCAGAAAGAAGCAAGAACACGCAAACTTCTCTCTATCAACATTACAAAACATTACTCAAACGTGGAAAATCCCAGCAAAAAAAATCTAGCCAAGATATAGCACACGTACTTGCCCCATGTGCAAGTTAATACCCAAAGACTCAAACCTTCTAAACAAGATCTGAAATCCGACTCGGAACAAAAAAAAACCTAAAAACATATTTTATATTTAGACCCCTAAAAACACATAAAACCATGCGTGACCAAATCAGCTATTACCATTAAGAAAGGTAACGCAAGAACTACCTCAACAAAATATGCATCAACAAAGATAGCACACTAACCAAAACCTATTAAATATCTTTATCACAGACCACTATTATCAACTCTAGCTCCAACCACCAAAAATTGGTACCCAACGTAGGGCAACTTAGAGTAAAGATGCCCCAACCTCACACCAACTAAATACCACCAACCTGAGACCCAAAAAATCTCTTCAAAGAAGCGGACAAATTCTTTTCAACAAAAATCTAATCCGACTACAACGACCACCAAAACGCTTTCAGCACCCGAAAAAACGTCTGCAAGTAACATCTTCAAAATATTATTTGTACATCTCGGCTTGAATTCAAGCCAAAATAAACTATAATTGCTGACCAAAAAATGCGTGCAAAATACATCTAATTGAGTACCTAAAGTTAGCAAACCGTCAATAGACAACATAGAACCCAGATCAACATCTTCTAAAAGAGGTCTTCCGCGAATATGACTCAGAATAAAAAATCCCTAAAGCTTATCTTGTCTAGAAACCTCTAAAGATTCGTTAAGCCACATGAGACACAAACGAACAAACGACCAAAATTCGTCAAGAATCAACAACCCAGATCTGGACAGACTAGAATCCTATTTCAAAGGACTTGAGAAAACCTTTGCAAAATATCAGCGCAAAACCACCCTGAAACATAGAGTACCCAAAGTTAAAGGATGGCATGGATCCAAATAACTCTTTCTGGATAAAGTCAACTGTAAATTTAACTCAGAATAAAACATCCTAAAAAAGCATTTTGCATGAGAACCCCTAAAAACAATCAAGATTTGTCAACTACTGTCTACAACCAAAATGTGAACATCCAAAATCCTATTTCAAAAAATTACAGAAATATGATTAGAAACGCTTGCGTGCCATGACGGTATAAAATGTGCACACTCCACACATAAACAAAAAAAAAATGTGATCAACAATTAGATTAGAATCTACATGTATAGCTCAAAAACCAGCCTAAGTTCTAGAGCGGGAATATTTTTGCAAGACTTGGACCATAAAATATCTTTACCACACGACTACCTTCCAAGTAGTAGTTGGAATAACTTATAAGGTTATAGAAATAGTAAAACCGCAAAATATGTGTCAAAACTTATCGAATATTATTATCGAATAGTAGAACGACCCTAATTGCTATGAAAAACCTAAAACCACATAAAATCTAATTTTTAAATATGTGCCCTTACTTTAGTAGCCTGTGTAAACTACATCGAGCTGCTTAACATTAAAGCGGACAAACTGGCGCGTAAAGCGTCAATCCTCATAGCGTGTAGACTAAAACTCTGAACCGCTTTACCGTTCAAAAGTTTCAACAACCTACTAAAAATCAACATACACAACGCACTGAAAGGCGTTGGGATAACACTCGGAGTTGCAAACAAGCAAAGAAGGCACTAACTGTCGCAAACGTCAAGTCAGTCGAATGCTATTTGCGACAATACAGAAAGAATCTGCAAACTTTTACAATAGTCTTAACAAGAATACTGTCAACTAAGAAAACACATGCACACAATTGGTATTAGAGACACTCCAACGTGTGGAGGATGTAGAATGCCCATAAAAGTACATGTTTGGGAGTTACTGGCTTGACATGGCCAGTATTAAAAAAAACCCTCCAAGCGTTGTCAAAATCTAGAAAGGTGCGAGGGCGCAAGTACTCCTCGTTATCAATGTTTTTTTTTGTATTTGTATTGTACCCAATAACGATTGGTCAATATCCTACTCAAACGTGAAGAGTCTCAACAAAAAGAATCTAGCCAAAATGTACTACACGTACTGGCCCATGTGTAAGTAAACCAAACTAAAATCATCTAAGCAAGATCAACCGTAAATACGACTCAGAACAAAAAACTCTAAAAATGTATTTTATCTAAGAACCTCTAAAACCATGCGTGACCAAGACGCAACTGTCGAAAGAAATGTATTTGAAAGCCTTCACAAGATGCCAGAGCGCGCAAAACCACGCCCACCATTAATATTGTACTCAATAAAGATTAGTTTGAATCCAATTTAGATGTAGTGTCAGTAAAAAAAAGTCAAGACATACCACACGTACCGGCCCCATGTAAACTCCGGAAGCTATGATCCCAAATCAGCTATCACAGTTTATTGAAGTAATGCAAGAACTACCGTACTAAAACTTACCAAAGTGATCCTCTAAGATCAAAACTTGGCAAAGTTCGAGGCCGAAGCAGAAAGAGAACATATCGCTACCCACAATATGTTTTTAATTAAAAACAAGATTTGACCAAAAAGCTTCCAAGCGCGCAGTTGCTCAGCAACGGCTCAGTTCTGACACCAGATCTGATAAGGTTTGATTTGGATCAAAGAAAACCAGAAAGCTAAACCCGGACAAACCTCAAACAAACCCAGCAGATTTATTGTTAAATAATTCTCTCATATCAAAATCCAAGCACACAAGAGGTGGGACAAACAATAGATCTTTTGATGACTAACACTTGGGCGAGTGGGTGGGTCACAGTAGAAGAAGTAACTCGCCCATAAATTAAACTATGTTCCCACCCACCCATCCAAGCGTTAGTTATCAAGAGATTTATTGTTAAACAATTCTCACATATCAAAATCCAAGCACACAAGAGATAGGACAAGCAATAGATCCTTTGATGACACTTGGGCAAGTAAGTGAATCATAGTAGAAGAAATAACTCGCCCACAAACTAAATTATATTCCCGCCCGTCCACCCAAGCGTTAGTTATCAAGAGATTTATTGTTAAACAATTCTCTTATATCAAAATCCAAGCACACAAAAGGTGAGACAAACAATAGATCCTTTGTTAACTAACACTTGGGCGGGTGGGTGGGCCACAATAGAAGAAGTAACTCGTCCACTAACTAAACTATGTTCCCGCCCACCCACCCAAGCGTTAGTTATCATCAAGAAATTTATTGTTAAACAATTCTATTATATCAAAATCCAAGCACACAAAAGGTGAGACAAACAATAGATCCTTTGTTAACTTACACTTGGGCAGGTGGGTGGACCACAGTAAAAGAAGTAACTCGCGCACGAACTAAACTATGTTCCCGCCCACCACCCAAGCGTTAGTTATCAAGAGATTTATTGTTAAACAATTCTCACATATCAAAATCCAAGCACACAAGAGGTAGGACAAGCAATAGATTCTTTGATGACACCTGGCCCGGTGGGTAGGTCATAGCAGAAGAAATAACTCGCTGACAAACTAAACTATGTTTCCGCCCACCCACCCAAGCGTAAGTTATCAAGAGATTTATTGTTAAACAATTCTCACATACAAAATCCAAGCACACAAGAGGTAGGACAAACAATAGATCCTTTGTTAACTAACACTTGGGCAGGTGAGTGGGCAACAGTAGAAGAAGTAACTCGCCCACAAACTAAACTATGATTTATTGATAAACAATTGTCTTATATCAAAATCCAAGCACACAAAAGGTGAGACAAACAACAGATCCTTTGATGACTAACATTTGGGCGGGTCGGTAGGTCACAGTAAAAGAAGTAACTCGCCCACAAACTAAACACACGTTCATAATGCCAAAACTAATTGACTTCAATGAGCCAAAAAAGATCCAATGCACCAAACTCGGACCAATCATGAAAAACCTTTAACAATTGCCGACGTCGTTCCTTCATTTATCAACGCAGAACTGAAATCTAATAAGAAGGCTCACATTAATTAGAAATCACGTCCACTGTATCGCCAAAAAAGTGGCATCAAAAAAGAAAACAGCATTCAGATATCGGTAACAAAGGGACCCACCGAGATTACGCCGGAACCTGGACTTAAAAACTCAAATCAGCAAACTGCTTCATCAAAAAACCAAGTTAATTCACATCCAAAAAATACTTTTTCTTAAATAAACCTCCGACGATTCTTTAGCCTCAAAACAGTTGATACCCTATTGCAGATAAACCGTTATTTCCTGCTCCCAGGACGCACTTCCCTGAAAGGAACAATCATATAATATCTTTATCAAAAGATTACTAACAGTATCCTGAGAACCATGCAAGTAATCCTAATTTAAACTACCAAAACTAGCAAACAAGCAAAGAAAAAATAACTCCAGTCTACGCAAAACAATTTCTGATTAGCAAAAATTCATTTAAAACTGTTAACTCAAGCAACTCTATTTGCAAAGCTATTGGTTCTGCAAGCCATTAGCCCACGTTCTACAACAAATTCAAAGAAAATCATTTCCTCCTCATCTTATAGGCCCATAAGAGCTCGTGAAGCAAGTGTTAGTGCGTCACAAACCTATTGTGCAACGTTTAATCAAATGCTTAATCAGAAATCTAAATACATTAAGCAACTTTAAGGATCCTCATTGACCTAGTTTTACTGCCCCAAAAGTCGTACGACTTGTATGAAGAAGATTGTTGAATGCGTGCAAAATTTAAGAACTCCTAGCGCTGCCTCGCGGATCAAATTGTTACCTCCCTTTAGTTTTAATGCAAGAAAAACGACGCTATTAACCTATCAATTCATTCTGCCTCACACGCACCACAACATTAATTACAGCTGACCTAACCTTCTCCGACCAAGATTAGGAACAGTGTTAAAAACCCATATTTAAAACAAATTTTGATATTTGATTTAGGTATACTGGTAACAAACGTGGTTCGTATCGTTTACTTTTAAGAAATAGCTCCAATAGCTTTTGGACAAGCGTAGACCGAAATTATAGTTCTGCAACACCCGGATCGGCATTGTCAAGAAGTAAGTAAACAAAACAAAGCAATAAGTTACCTGACAATAGTGTAAAAAATCCTATAGCTTGTATAGAAGATAAATATTTACACCGACAATAAAGTGCTCGCAAAGCTGCAAAACTAAATCGTTGCCAAATCAAAATTCACTCAAATTCTATCAAAATTCACTCAAATTCTATCAAAATTCAATTCAATAAAGCATCGCGGGAAAGCAAATAATCGCGGTTTAGGAAATACAACCAAACCACAACAACGCCATCTTCCGAAGATACCATTGACCATAATCCAGCATCAAACAAGACACTTGAAACCCACAAAAATCATACACGTATGCACCGACGAGTAGTATCACTAGCAAAGCCACAATTACGATGTGAGAGCTAAAAATCTTTTATCCTTCTAGTACATTTACAGACAACAACTCCCTTTTTAGTAAGATAGTTTAGAGATTAGAAAGCACGCTAGTAGTTCGTAGAAATATAACTAATTAAAATCTTTATCCATCACCTGATAAGTCGTTGGTCTTTCTCCAACTTTCTTTAAACAACTCATAAGACTTCTGTAGCTGTAGAACGCACAAAAAAATTCACAAGTCGATGTTTCCAAAAAGCAGTAGCCCAATAAAAGTACCTGCGCAACACAATAATCATGTATACGACCTCATACCATCTGCAGGTCAAATTATTCTAACATTATTCGCAGTACTCCACAGGACCGACGATCAAATAACGTACTTTGTTATAGTACCACCACATCTCCGCAGTATTTGCTATAGATTTCCCAGAACTCAGTCGTACCATCTACAAAATCCACCACTGCACAGTTGGAACTTCCACCGGTTCTTCTACTTGGGTTATACCTCAGGCGTAAAGTTTTCTCAAACAACCTCTATTTCATGCTTACAAAAATATAAAATGTCTTGAGCCTACTAGAGTACCATATACAAAAATATAGTAACAAAACAAACAAAAATATGCGTAGAGATTTGACTTAGTCCACAACAATACTCGGAACACAAATGACAATAAACAAAAATGTTCTGGAACCACTCAACAAGATCGGCCTCAGACATAATCAAAAATATTGGTTTTAACCCAGCAGGGCTATATCAAGGTTATCCCTAAAACACTACCGCTTTAGCGTAGAGTAGAGAATGTAGAATTTCCGCTTGATTAAACCACGAACCAGTACTTTAAGTAAACCTACAGCTTTTAATGCCCAACAGTCTGCAATAAGACGTTTGCTATTAAACCTACCCTAACTCCATCAACATAAAAACCAACTCCAGACTTAGAAGTAATTAAGCACGCTCATCTCTGCAACCTAATCTAATATAAAACAGAGCCAATGCAACACCAACAAAGAACAAACTCCAGTCTTCTTTCAGAGCACTCTTGCCGGTCTCCTATCGTTGCCAACACTATCCAAGAAGACGCATACCAATACTACTATAACCAAACTTATCCCAAGTCCAAACCGCCAATCCACCACTAAATTGCCAACTCTGAACTACTTCTTGAACAATCTACTCAGTCCTTGACAACTCTCTTGACAAATTGTCATTGCTACATCACCCAAACCTACTCTTAAAAAACTTTGAAAACATTTTGTACATATTTCAAATTTTACTTTGACATTTAAAAAAAAAATCTGTAATTTTTCGTGTTTAATAAAAAATCTCACCTTGTACGTTTCTCCCGTTCGTATCTTCTTCTGTCGCAGCTTCTCAAGACTAGGAGGTGCAACAAAAACAACATAAGGTTTAAGATCAGAAGTCCGAAGTATCTTCAAACTCTGCGGATGCAAATTGAGAACACATATTTTTCCTGAATTCACTACAGATCTAATCGCGTCCAACGAGGTACCATAATAAGCCTTCTCGTATTCCCCATGCTCGACAAACTTCCTAGATAAAATGTCAGCCTCGAATTGGGCCCGCGTTATAAAATGATAATCTTGACCATCTACTTCGGAATCTTTTCTCGCCCTCGACGTATCTGATAAAGAAAAAAGAAAATAAATATGAAAATGTGTTTGAATTTCATTATAACTTTTTATAAGAAAATAACAAACAAATTTATCTTTAGACATTAAGCAATGAGGTACAAAGCACACTGACAAGGTTTGTAAAGCCAAAACAATTGTATATGCTTTACTATTGGCTGATAATTTCAATAAAAAATTGTTTAAAAAAACTTACGTGGAATAGCAGCTGCAAATCGTTCAGCATCTTCCATGAGTTTCTGCCTGAGTTCGTGTCTTCCAATATTTGGAGGTCCTATCAAAACGATGGGTCGTTTGTTGTTTGCTCTAGGATAGTATAACGATACTTCTTCATACGTTAAAATTTCTTCTGCTTCGTATTCTGTAAGTAAAATACGATTGTAATCATTGAAACTAAGAATTGTGCAAAATATGACTTACCGTCTACTGCATTGGTATACATCGGATATCCGGCTTCCGCATAAGCTCCCTTCTTCTTCTTCCTCTTCGCCGTTTTCCCACAAAGTAGCGTCGACGTTTTCCTCGTCGGTTTCGACATCCTTTCCTCAGCGGCAAGTCTCATACTCTCTCTCTGGTGTTGGAAAGATTGTGATGGCACTAATCCAGCTAAAGTCTGATCCTCTTCACCCTCTCTATACGCTTGCCACCAATTTGGATCTTCCTGACTAATAATATGCAAAACATCACCTTTCTGAAAACTAAAACCTAATTCCCGGCACGGTATATACATATCTTCTTCAGGATCATAATCAAAATGCGCTCTCACATGAAGCAAAGCTTCTCGACTGTAATGTTGTCGTGCCTGTGATGCGGGTACTATGAGGAATGTTAACGTTCCTTCCATGGCTTGTAGAATATCACAGACTGCGTTGACGCTTTTGCCTCGCATTTCGATGCCGTTTACTTCGAGGATTTCGTCGCCTTCGTGTAGTAAACCGCTTTTATCAGCAGCACCGCCACGTACAACTCGACCTACAACAACGGCATCGCTTTCGTTTCGAACTGTTGCGCCTAAAGGTTCAGTACTCTTTTCTATCTTGATTATTTTTATATTGTCTTCTCTATAGTGTTCGGGTAGACTAGTTTTGGGTATGGTTTCCGCTGGGGATGGTGCTGGTGAGGTTGAATCTTCGGGTAGGGTTGAAGCTACACCGTCGTGAGCAATCATTAAAGCCTCGAGTTCATATCCTGAAATAAACAATTAAAAATTACAAAATTGATAGTTAGTTGACAAAATTAATTTTTTTAACGCTAATTTACCTGTTAATAGTGCGGCTAGTTCAACGGCATAAGCACTTTGGGAGGTTCCTAAGGCATCTAAACAGTCTCTGAGGGCAGCTTGAGCATTAGCTGTAGGTCTAGGAGCAGTCCTGTTCCTAACAGCCTGCACCTTATTATGTATTGAAAGGGCTCTTCCGAATTGCGGCGACAAAAGTAGCGACTGGACAGCAGCAACACGACCTTCTAATCCGCCGAGTCCGCCACCAGTTCCAGCTTTTTTTAGCTGCAATTGCAACCTCTGAACAGACGCGACGAGATCGCCGTAACCTAAACATTAACAAAAATAGGCATGAGAATGAATTGAATTTGCATGAGTATTTAATATGATCACTACGCCACTGACATTTTTATTGGTGCATTGTTATTACAAACAAAGAGTTTTAACGGTAGTGGCGTCAGATAAAAGGCGTCGCAGGTAGCTTCGCATTTTTTATACCGCTTCCTGTTTATATCCTAAATAACAAACAGGAAATATGCGTAGGGACAGGTAATGGGAGGACAAAATAGAGGTGAAACGTGCCTTGAAAGTTTATGTATTTAATTAAAATTTCTTACTACGATCAATAGGCAGCATTTTCGTTTTTATCAGAATTATGCAAAATTGTTTTTGAAGATTTATTATAATCAAATATTTTCTTACCGTATGCGGTGTGGACGACCTCTTTTTCCGATGACGGCGTTGATGGTCTGGATGTAGACTCGTGGTGAGAGTCATCGTCGGCAAAGGCATCGTTGATGGTTCCCTGCGGTCTGCTTTCCAAAGCTTGGAGTTTACGAGATCCTCTCAAAGATCGATTTAAGAATTCGTTCTGTGCGGCGATTTTGTCTTCTTCTTCCTTCCTCTTTCTGATTTGTTCCTGGAATAGGAATGACAGAAATATTATTGAGTTATAAATGAATTTTATATTAAATTGAATAAAGTTCATTTAACCGATTCCTAAACATAGACAAGTTTTTGTAAAGTTGGAAAGTATCTGTGAAGATTTTATAATCTAAAATTCAATACTAATGAGTTACCACCACGTTAGTCTAAGGATTATATATCATATATTATTCCTAATCACCTGAAGTAGTGCACAAAAGACCCAAAGTATAACCAATAAATATTAAAGTTATAACAGAAAAAACATTGCCAAATCACGCTACCAGAAAAAGCCTTGAATTCTTTGAATTTATTCAATGATAATTTGTTAAAATAATAGCAATTTATTTACATTAGCAGTAAATTGTTTTGTTGGTATTAAAAAATTACAACTCATAATTATAATGACAAAAAAATATGCACTCTTTATCCACATACCTCATAAATATGCAAAACCACTATGTTTGTAAAGCACGTTTATAGATATAAATGTTAATGAAAAGTGAAGGATATAGCGTTGCGTTGCTCAACATTACATTGAGGTCTTTTTACTTTGTTATTTTATTTAACATATTAATGTTTACTGAATAATAAACCGCTTGTTAAGAAACGCATAAAATGCACAAACTTTCAATTTCAACCAACTCATCGTATTGTTTCACTGAATGCACCATTAAGAAAGATAACATTTTCTTAGTCACCTTCGTTTTACATTTAATATCCGTCTGGACAATTCAAATTTAATTTTAGATTAAAATATTTGTGAATAAAAAACTTCTTCCTGTTTTCCACTTAAAATTTCTGGAGTCTGAAAGTTGAGGAAGGGTGGCGTCAGTGGGTGAAATGTTTTCCACTTAAAATCGATCGAGATGAACTAGTCCCAATATTTTTTCTTTTTCAAATAACTTTCAGACTATCTATCTATCTATCCACGGATGATTAATTAAATAAAAAAATCAATCCGTTTGTGATTGATTCGAATGTAATGTTATTTTCGGTTTATTAATACAAGATTGCGGTTTAAGGAAGTTTTTGTATATATTTAAGCGGTTTTACTAGTTTTAAAATGGTCATGTGTGATATAACTTGGGAATTTTAATTTTGCGTAGCCTTGGATTTGTTGGTATAAATCATAAACAACTCATCGCGACATATTTGGGTTAGATGTATCAATGTAGTATGAAATATTGTCGTTTCAAGTAATAATTTATGATCTTTAAATCCTGTTTGTAGTCATGTCACCTTAACACGATATTATTACAACTTACAAAAAATAATCTTTGCATGAACAAATTTTAATACTTTAGATTTTTACGAATATAAATTATATATTTTTTGGTTATATATTATATATATTATATCAAAAGTTTAACACTTAAAGCTAAAAATGCCACGCAAGTCTCCACAACGAGAACAGAAAAAATTAAAAAACTTTGAAGATTTTGAAAGCCCTAAAAACTATTTAAAAAAACAATAGAAAAAAAAAATTAGTTACTAAACGTAGTTAAAAGCTCTCAAAGGTTAGGTTAGGTTAGGTTAGGTTAGGTTAGGTTAGAATAGGTTAGATTAGGTTATGTTAGGTTAGGACATTAATAACTTTAAACAAACTTTAGAAAACTCTGAGAATCCTTAAAGAATCATAAAAAAGTTTGATGTGATTTAGAGATCATCAAAGACTAACAATGGGTTTTTAAAAAATTTTGAGTAGCTTAAATAGACTTTTTGATTTTTTAAAAACCATAAAAAACTTTAAAAGTTACTTAAAACCCTCAAAAGTAATTAGGAAATTTAAAAAAAACTCTGAAAAACCTAGTATATTTTAGAAGACTTTCTTTCAGTCAACATTTTGCAAAATCTACAAAAAATATTTTTTTTAGAAATCCTCTCTGCAAGCGTTAAAAGTCTCTATATCACGAGAGGTTATGGTGATATTTAATTTTTTGATGACAAACTTTGGGTGGGTAGGTGGGTCACTCCAAATCATGAGTACGGACGGATTGTTTAAATTGGGGTTCATGCCCACCCAACCAAATGTTCATTATCAAAAAAATTAAGTTTCTCTTCTCTGCAAGCGTTACAAGCCTGTATATCACTAGAGGTGATAGTGATATTTATATTCTTCAAACAAACACTTGGGTGGGTGGGTGGGTAACTCCAAAACATGAGTACGGACGGATTATTTAAATTGAGGTTCCCGCCCACCCACCCAAGTGTTCGTTATCAACAAATTTGAGTTTCTCTTCTCTGCAAGCGATAAAAGTCTATATACCACAAGAGGTGATATTTATATTTTTGATAACAAACACTTGGGTGGGTGGGTGGGTCACTCCAAAACATAAATACGGACAAATTGCTTAAATTGAGGTTCCCGCCTACCCACCCAAGTGTTTATTACCAAAAAAATTGAGTTTCTCTTCTCTGCAAGCGTGAAAAGTCTATATATCACAAGAAGTGATGGTGATATTAATATTCTTGATAACAAACACTCGGGTGGGTGGGTGGGTCATTCCAACTCATGAGTACGGACGGATTGTTTAAACTAGAGTCATCGCTCACCCGCCCAAATGTTAGTTATCAAAAAATTTGAGTTTCTTTTTTCTGCAAGCGTTAAAAGTCTCTATATCACAAGAGGTTATGGTGATATTTAATTTCTTGATAACGAACACTTAGGTGGGTCGGTCGCTCCAAAACATGAGTACGGACGGATTGTTTAAACTAAGGTTCCCGCCCACCCGTCCAAGTGTCAAAAAATTAAATGTTGCTCTTTTTGCAAGCGTCAAAAGTTTAAATGTCACTGAAAATGATAGTGACATTCAATCCCTTAATGACGGACATTTGGGTGGGTGGGTGGGTGGATCACTCCTAAATTTGACATTTTGTAAAGTTAATTAACCTTGCTTAGTTGATTCAGGAAACACATAAGGTAACATAATTTATTGGTAATTATGTTACCTTCGCAAACGACCAATTGAGGTGCAATTGGTTCACTAAGTTCAAACTTTGTGCGCGTGTGGTTTGGAATGGTTTCCCCGCCCACCCGCCGAAGTGTTTGTGTTCTAATTTCTTGATCACCAACATTTGGGTGGGTGGGCGGGAACTAAGTTTAAAATTTATGCGCGTGTGATTTGGATTGGTGTTCCCCACCCACCCGCTCAAGTGCGTATGAACTAAGTTTAAACTTTGTGAGCATGTAATTTAGATTTGTGTTCCCCACCCACCTGCCCTAATAAATGTGATCCAATCAAACACTTGGGTGAGTGGGCGGGCAGGAATTAAGTTCAAACTTTGTATGCGTGTGGTTTGGATTGGTGTTCCCCGCCCACCCACTCGAGTGTTTGTGAACTAAGTTTAAACTTTGTAGCCATGTAATTTTATATTTGTGCTACCCTCCCCAGTGGTTGTAATTTAATTTCTTGATCACCAACACTTAGGTGGTTGGGAGGGAACTAAGTTCAATCTTTGAGCTCGTGCGGTTTGGATTGGTGGTCCCCGCTTACCCGCCCAAGTGTTTGCGATCAAATTTCTTGATCACAAACACTTGGGTGGGTGGGCGGGAACTAAGTTTAATTTTTGTGCGCGTATGGTTTCGATTGGTGTTCCCCGCTTACCCGCCTAAGTGTTTGTGATCAAATTTCTTGCTCACTAACACTTGAGTGGGTGGGCGGGAACTAAGATCTAACTTTGTGCGCGTGTTGTTTAAATTGGTGTTCTCCGCCCACCTGCTCGAGTGTTTGTAAACTAAGTTTAAACTTTGTGGGCATGTAATTTAAATTTGTGTTCCCCGCCCACCCGCCCGAGTGTTTGTGATTCAATTCAATTCAATTAACATAATTATCAATAACTCGCAAACGACCCATTGAGGTGCAATTTGTTCACTAAGTTCAAACTTTGTGGGCGTGTGATTTGGAATGGTTTCCCCGCCCACCCGCCCAAGTGTTTGTGATCTAATTTCTTGCTCACCAACACTTGGGTGGGTGGACGGGAATTAAATTTAAACTTTGTGCGCGTGTGATTTGGATTGGTCTTTATTTTGTCGTAAATGGATTAAAATAAATTCGTAATTAACATTGATTATATTTTATTAAATATTTAGATTTGTTGTCGTAAAATGCTTTTGGATTAGTCGTAAGTTTAACAATTATTGTTACTGTTGACATTTAATGTAAATTTGTCGTAAATCGACAAAAATTAGTCAAAATAGTCGTATTTTTGTCGAAACTTATCAGTTTTATCATATTCAAAAGTTTTTTTTCACTTAACTTGTGGTAAATTAGTTATACTGAATTTAGTTTGGCTACAATATGTCGTAAATTAATTACGCTAATCTTAACACTGCATAAAAGTGTCGTAAATTAGCGACAAATTGTCGTAAATTGATTTTAATTAATATTTGTAATAAATTGATCACAGTTGTTGTAAGTACGTTATAATTCTGTTTAAGTGCATATATATATAGCTATATTTTGGTTGTGATTATTAATATTTGTCGTAATATGGTCGTAATTGCTTGTAAGTTTGATGTTATGATTTTAAATATGCCAAATTAGTTTACAGACATTTTATTACGACAATAATTTAGTTTTACTTGTCGTAATTTAATATTAAAAGTTATATTTTAATTGGTGTTTGTCGTAATATTGTCGTTTTATAAAATTGATTAAAATCCACATGCTCAATTTGACATAACCTTAATTAATCAACCTAACTAAGAAAACTTAGAAATTACAAGAGTTAATATAATTACTTATAACTTGGAAATGGTACATTAAAAATTGGTGCCATTTGGTACAAATATTGTTTATTACCATTAGTACCAACAGCACAAATTTAATTAAAATCCATACGCTGAATTTAACGTAATGTGAATTTAATCAGCAATGTTTAGTTAAATGAAAAACACAGTTGATAACCTCTGATCTATTAGTGACAACTGTCTCTCAATCTGTCACATTAAGAACAGCAGAAACGCAACAAGTGTGAGAACAAGCAAATTTCTCGATAACAAACACTTAGGCGGGTGGGCGAGAACACTGTAACAAACCACCGACCCAATAATTAAAAACTTTGTTCCCGCCCACCCGCACAAGTGTTAGTTATCAAAAAATTCGTAATTATAACCACCTCTGATGTGTTAGTGACAACTGTCATTCAATCTGTCACATTAAATCAGCAGAAACGCAACAAGTGTAATAATAAGCAAATTTCTTGATAACAAACACTTGAGTGGGTGGGCGGGAACACTGTATCAAACAACGGGCCTAATATTTATAAACTGTGTTCCCGCCCACCCGCCCAAGTGTTAGTTATCAAGAAATTTGTAATTAGAACCACCTCTGATATATAAGTGACAACTGTCATTCAATCTGTCACATTAAAAACACCAGAAACGCATTAAGTGTGAGAATAAGCAAATTTATTGATAAAAACACTTGAGCGGGTGGGAGGGAACACTGTATCAAACCACCGACCCAATATTTATAAACTGTGATCCCGCCCACCCGCCCAAGTGTAAGTTATCAAAAAATTTGTAATTATAACCACCTCTGATATATTAGTGATAACTGTCATTCAATGTGTCACATTAAAAACAACAGAAACGCAACAAGTGTGAGAATAAACAAATTTTTTAATAACAAACACTTGGGCGGGTGGGCGGGAACACTGTATTAAACCACCCGCCCAATATTTATAAACTGTGTTCCCGCCCACCCGCCCAAGTGTTAGTTATCAAAAAATTTGTAATTATAACCACCTCTAATGTATTAGTGACAACTGTCATACAATCTGTCACATTAATAACAGTACAAACGCAACAAGTGTAAGAACAAGCAAATTTCTTGATAACAAACACTAGGGTGGGTGGGCGGGAACACTGTATCAAAACACCGGCCCAATATTTATAAACTGTGTTCCCGACCACCCACCTAAGTGTTTTTTATCAAAAAATTTGTTTTTATACCCACTTCTGACGTATTAGTGACAACTGTCATTCAATCTGTCACATTAAAAACAGCAAAAACGCAACAAGTGTGAGAATAAGCAAATTTCTTGATGACAATCACTTGGGCGGGTGGGTGGAAACACTGTATCAAACCAGCGGCCCAATAATTATAAACTGTGTTTTTTTTTAAACTATCATAAAAACCTAAATAAAAAAAATTAAAAAACTCTGAGAAGTCTGAGTATACTTTAAAAAAACCTATAATTTTTTTGAAAATCATAAAAAGTTAAACAAAAAGTCTGAACTGAAAAGCCTAAATATATTTTAGAAATCTTTGTAAGTTAAAAAGTTTTGCAAAAATTATAAAATATTTTTTAAGTTACTAGATGTGAAAACAATTTTTAAGAATTATTAAAAAACTTAAAAAAAAAACTTAAAAAAAAAAACTAAAAAAAAATCATAAAAGATGAAAAGTCCAAGAAGACTAGAAGAGTCTTTTAGGAGCCACCACAAAATTTTAATAACTTAAAAAGTCTTTAGGAGGTCCAAGACAATTATAAAACCCAAAAAACCTTTAAGAAATCATAGAAAGTTACTGGGTGTAACAAAGAAACTTTTGAAGACTACAACAAAACTTTAGAAAATGTTCTTAGAGTAAAATTATAAACGAATCTAAAAAATACTAATAAAAAAATAAATAAAGCTGCTAGCAATGTAACCTAGAAGCCATAGGAGACGATTGAAAAACATTAAAAACTTCAAGAAACTTTGGAAGACTGTTTACACATGTAATTTAAAAACACTCAAACATTAGAAGACTAAAAAATCTGTAAAATGTTTTGTAAAAACTATAAACAACTTTGTAAATTGCCTTATGTGTCTACATACCTTCAAAGACTATTAGAAAGACTCAAAATTTATTTGTAAATTTATTTAATAAGGCTTTTAAAATTCCAAAAAAAACCATTTTAACAAGTTTTTTTGCAAAAATTATAGAACATTTTAAAAACTACAATTAAGACAAAAAAAAAAACAAATGTTTGTCTTAGAACCGCTTGAAAGTTATTAGAAAAGTTAGAAAAACTCCTGAGTTTATAACCTTGATATTTTGAAAAAAACTTTTAGAAGTCCAAGAAAAGATGTCTTTAGAAGATACTGAAACTTTCAAGGGCTATGTTGAAAGAAGAAATCAACAATATTTTCAACAAAGATGAGAATCCACTACAATGGAAGCGATGACTCGGATTCAGATTTTGAGCCTTCTGAAGAAGAAATTCCAGCAAAACGATCAAAAAATGACAACAATTATGATGAAAATCAAAATTCGTCAAATAACTCTTCAAATTCATCTTCCAATTTGGATAAAGAACCCCAACCAATTAACAAAAATAACGATGATGTGGTACACTGGTATGATATATTGACAAAATCAAAAAATTTATATATAAGAAGAGCCTAGAAAATAATTGTATGAAAGATGCAATAAGCCGTGATCGTTGTACATATTTGCTTTCTAAAATGTACTTTGCTAATCCCAAAAAACCATAAAACCCCAGCAAGACTTACTACGTTGGTCGAGTGCTTGAAGCAAAGGTTTCAATCTGCCCAAAGTTTGTGCTTGCATATGACTAAAGACGAATCCATGGTAGTTCAAGGGCAAGTCATCGCTAAAACAATACCTGCCGCTAAAAACCATAAAACAGGGAATAAAAATTTGGGAACTTTGTGATTCAAAATCAGGATTTGTCTACTTTTGCATATACTCAAGAATCTACGCTAGGAGAGCGGGTGGTAAACAAACTCGTGGAATTTATACCGCGTAACGAAGACGTGTTTGTTTGTTTCGACGGGCACTTGCATGAGAAATAGAAAAAATATGCCAAATCATAGCGAAAAGTTGGCCCAAAAAGATAGCAAAGTTATTGATGCTGAATCTGGAATATTGGCTTGTTTTTGGCAAGATACAAAAGAAGTTGTAGTTCTCAGCAATTGTCATAAAAACGGTGTTTCTTCAGTAAACCGTTAATTGAAAAATGGCAAAAAAGTTGCCCTAGAATGTCCTCAAGCTGTTGCTGATTACAACAAATTTATGGGGGGAGTTGATTTGTCCGATCAGCTTACCACTCTATACGATTTTGATTGTAGATCCGGAAAATGGTGGCGTAAAGTGTATTACAAGCTACTCATGACTTCCATTATAAACGCTTGCATACTCTACAAAGAAATTCACCATAAGAAAGAATCTACACTCACATTTCTGATCGATTTGGCGGAAGAAATGATCGGAAAAGGAAGAGGAAACGCTAAAGTGATTAGAAAGAGAGGATTAGGACGACGTTCTGCTACATCAAGACATGTCGGCGATCAACTGCCGGTAGAAGGAACATCTCGTAGAAGATGCCTCCGATGTTCGCTGCAGAAAAAAGAATTTCGCACAAAAACTTTGTTTACTATGTGCAATATACCATTGTGCAAAAGTTGTTTCACTCCGTTCCATATATAAGATATTTTAGTTTGTAAGATACTTTTTTTTTAATAAAGTTATCGTTACTCCTGAACGTATTCTAAATCTGTTAAAACATATATCTCCCAATTCAAAACACTGGTCGGACAATATGTCCCAGAATCAAATTTAAGTTTAAAAAAATAAAAAAAAATATTAGGAACCTTTAAAGACCCTCAATAGGCCATATTAACTCTATTTATTCCTTAAAACCTGGCAGGGACAGCAAAAAAAAGTCGGCGCAAAAGGGTTAAAGTCTTCGGCCAACCTAAATATTATCAGTATTAAAACTAGAACCAACCCAGGCAAAATGCTTTCAGCTGCTCGTATATGCAGATCTAACTAAAAAAAGTTAACTGACAGCAACTTTAAAAAGTTCTAAGACCCACTTCAACAGAATTATCAAAATATAAAGCCAAAACCAGACCAGACCAAAAACCGTGGTGTGACAAATTTCAAGCTCAAACGTCCAAAAATACAGATTTTAAATCTTGAAAATTTTGCAAAAATTATAAAAAAAAAAACACTTTTGCAAAAGTAATAGAATACTTTAAAAATGACTTAATGTAAGTAAGAAGTTTTAATAAAAATTTGGTTTATTGGTTTATACTATTTAAAAAACTTTGTAAGATACTAAATGTGCTTAGAAGTCCTCAAAGGTTAGATAACTGATGATTTAAAAAACTCTCAGGAATCCAAAAAACCTTAGAAAACTCTAAAAATCTTTAAAAAATCATAGAAAGATTTGAAAGTTACTAAATGTAAATTCTAAAATACTGTAAAAAAAAATTGCAAAAATTATTGAAAAACCTGTAAGTTACTAAATATGAAGAGCTTCAAGAACTACTAGAAAACCCAAAAAAGACTAAAAAAAAATTTAAAATTCTAAAAAGTTCCAAAATTCAATTAAAAACCTTTAAACACTATTAAAGAACTTTGAAACACAAAGGAAAACTATGAGAAAAATTAAAAAAAAAATCTCATAGCTTAGACATCAAGTGCTGTTAAAAAGTTATTAAAAAAATGACAAATCCAAATACTTATTTATAATTAATTACTTATATTAATTTAAATATTTTCGCAAAAACCATAGATTACTTGAAAAATGTGCTTTGAGGACTTCAAAGGTTAGCTTGGGTTAGGTTAGGTTAGGACTCGTGCCAAAAAACTTTAGCAGCCCTTAGCTATTAAAGCCTATTTTCGGCCCTTGATACTACTGTAAGTTACTAAATGTACTTTGAAAACTTCAAAAGGTAGCTTGGGTTAGGTTAAAATAGATCTTGATAAAAATTAAAAATCTTTAAAGAATCATACAAAATTTAAAAGTTACCAAATGTATAGTCTTTGAAGACTGTCCTCATAAACTAAAGCTGCAAACCCAACAGCTTCACTCAAAGAAACGTACCCTTGGTGTAAAAATATTAAAAAACAATTAAAAACTTTAAAAACTTTGGCATGCTCAAAAAAACTTTTTGACTTAGGAGGACTATTAAAAAGTTTAAAAATACTTTAGAACGTTCTGAGAAGCCTAAAAAAATGTTTAGAAAATTATAGAAAATTTAAAAAATACTAGATTTAAATAAAAACTTTCCAACGTTAAAAAAAAGTGCAAAAAAAATTCTTAATAAAAAAATGTAGACCATTTTGAATGCTACTAAGAATATATTTGAGACAATTAAAAGATTTTAAAGCTCAAAAATGCTCTAAAAACTGTAATAATAAGCATAATAAAACTTTAAAAAATTTAAGTAATTTTAATTAAAAAAATAGTTTATAAAAGTTGTTACAAAACTATAAGGGTTAAAAAAAAGCTAAGAATTCTTAAAACTTTTTGCAATTATAGAAAACTTTAAAAATTTGTAGATCGAAAACTATCAAAGTTAATAGAACATTTAGAAGAAATTCTGAAAAGTTGAGCTTATGCTTTAGAAACTTTAAATATTATTCTAAAGCACCAATCTCTCTTTAAAACAAATATAAAATTATGTAGAAACCGAGGTAAAAACATTAATAATGTTTGAAAAATATAAATGCATTCAAAGCATTTAAGATTAAGAGCAATGTTTAAAAATATTGTTTAAAAGCAACTATAACGTATTCAATTCCAAGGTAGAGCGCGGAAAAATAAATACACATAACTAGAGAACAGTTGTAGTAAACAGGATCTATTTACCATCGCTCATCATGAGCAAAACAACTTCCAAGAATCAATTTAATGAGCGCATTATCAGAAGAATTCATCAAGTATTTAACAAAAAAAACTTTGAATGAACAAAAAATAAAAGTTTTCGTCTAGAATAGAAACATTAAAATTGATTGATAACATTATTAAATAATAAAATCAACGTTAATATTATTGGTAGTTAACTATATTGATTTATGGCTAGACGAAACTCATAAAGATCAAGGTAAATTTAAAGCCATGCAAAATTGCTCAATACTGTCGATGAATAACAAATAAAAATAATACCCAGTTTCTTAGAAGTGAGTCATAATTGCATGAAAACATCTTAGGAACGATGTTGTCATACGTGTGTGTCCACATTATATATGAGCATAATTAATGAAACGAATTAATTGAATCCCAACAAAGTTTCCAACATATTGCGTTGCACAATAATTCTAAACCTTTCAAAAACCAAACAAATAAATCCGGCGCGTTCAAAATAATTCAAAATTAACATAATATACTATTAAAAACTATTTTTATACTTCAACTAATTAATTCAAACCAACACAAACTTTTGTATAAGAATCCTTGCTGAGTTAGTATGAAGCCATTGAAATGATTCGCAACAATAGAACTACTTCATCCCGGACAACTACTCCATCCTAATTACAACACGACGTGCTCCTCAACTGTATGCCAATTACTGTGTAATTTAATTATTTCATATGTCTCTAATTGCCGTTTCGAAAATATTATATAATTATTTGCAGGCACGAATTTTAAAAACCACATTAAATAATCGTTAATAAAATTGCACTTTCTAAATTGAATGAATGAGACTGACCTGTGTGTAGTAATTGTTATTCCTCATCACAGTACCTTGATTTGTAGAAACCATTTTCAAATGAACCTTATCACATTGAATTTATAAATAATCTTATCACTATTTTTTTTTATAATTAGATGTAATCAGTTCAATCACATTCAAAGTATTGCTTGTTGCACTGATAATCCAATTGTTCAATTGCACTTTGTTTTCAAAATTTGTTTCATACATTTCGTTGGGCCCCCACACGCAGCGTGTGATTTACCTTTTACTACTATTTGTGATTGTTGCGAACGTAAAAATTGTGTGATCGTTGTTGTGACGGTGTTAAAAAGAGACGGAAAGAGATGATTACGTCATGTTTGTATTTATTATACAGGTAGAACTCCCACCTGTCCCTAAATTAAATGGAAATAAGTATTGGTATGGTATGTAGGTTATGGTGTTGCTAAATAAATGCATATGAAAAAATATTTGAATTCATTTCTGAAAATTTTGGTTTATTAAAATATAAATTATTCATGCAAGCTTTACTATTAAAGTTCTAACAGTAAATCTACACACGTGGAAATATGACGCATTTGAAAATTATTATTGATTAAAATTGATTTATTAATTAATTTATTATAAACACAAAACAAAGCTGCTATTTCTTTGCTGATGAAATGTTCGTTGCCTCGATTTCCCGGAATGAATTTGTGAATAAAATTGCATTAATAATAAAAACGAGGGATCTCTCAAGTGAGGGTGGGTTGAGGATGTACTACATCTAAACTTCGTTAAATATTTAATCTCGGCCGGAATAAATCTGCTCGAGAAAAAATGGTGCTTATAATTTTTAATTTACTTTTAGTAGCTGGGAAATCAAAGACACTCATAAATATTAATTTCTTTCAGAGTAAAATACAAAAAGCAAACTTATTTCATTTAAATTGATAGAAAACAAAGTTTTTGACAAATTAAAAAATATTTTGATAATTTAGAAGAGTTCTAAAATAGTTTTGACAGTTTGTTTGGAAATAATTTTGACAGTTTTGATAGTTTGATCAATTTGAAATTGTTTTGACAATCTAAATGCAACTTGAAGTATAATTTGGCAGCTTAATAATAATTCCTAACAATTTAAAAAACTTAGAAACCGTTTTGATACTGTTTTAAAAATCTAAAGCCACACAAAGTATAGTTTGGCTGTTTATTGATAGTTCCTAACAATTTAAAAAGTTTAGAATTCATTTTGAGAGTGTCAAAAACTTTTGACAGTTTGATGAAGGTTTTTGATCAATTTTGAAACTGTTTTGGCAATCAACAGCTACATGAAGTATATTTTTGCAGTTAAATGATAGCTCCTGGACAGTTTTGACAGTTTGATAAATTTTTTTGATCAACTTTGAAACTGTTTTGGCTAAAAACTGCATAAAGTATTTTAACATTTTAGTAACAGTTCCTGACAATTTAGGAAAGTTTGTAAACCATTTTAATATTTTTGATCAACTTTAAAACTATTTTGACAATCTAAAAGCCATATAAAGTATGTTTTGGCAATTTATTGATAGAACCTGACAATTTAAAAAAAATTAAAAATCAGTTTGACAGTTTTGACGACTTTTGACAGTTTGATAAAGGTTTATGATCAACATAAAACTGTTTTGATAGCCTAGGAGCAACTTGAAGTATCTTTTTGCAGTTTGATAACACTTTCTGACAATTTCAGAAAATTTGGCAATCATTTTGACACTTATGAAAGACTTTTGACAGTTTAATAGAGGTTTATACAATTTTAAAACTGCTCTGATAATCGAAAAACAACATAAAGTATATTTTGGCAGTTTAATGATAGTTCCTCACAATTTGAAAAGTTTGGAAATAATTTTGACAGTTTAATGCATGTTTTTGATCAATTTGAAGTGTTTGAATTCATTTTGACAGTTTTAAAGACTTTTGATCGTTTAATGAAGGTTTTTGATCAATATTAAACTGTTTTGATAGCCTAGAAGCAACACAAAATATAATATTTTTGCAGTTTAATAACACTTTCTGACAATTTCAGAAAATTTGGCAATCATTTTGACACTTATAAAAAACTTTTAACAGTTTAATAGAAGTTTCTACAATTTTAAAACTGTTTTGATAATCTAAAAGCAACATTAAGTATATTTTGACGGTTTAATGATAGTTCCTGACAATTTGAAAAGTTTGAAAATCATTTTGACAGTTTAATGAATGTTTTTAATCAATTTGAACTGTTTTGACAATCTAAAAACAACTTAAAATATATTTTGGCAGTTTGATATAACTTTTTGACAATTTTAAAAGTTTAGAAATCATTTTGACACTTATGAAGACTTTTGACAGTTTGATGAAGTTGTTTAATCAATTTTGAAGCTGTTTCTATTATTTAAAAGCCACATAAAGTATGTTTTGGCAGTTTAATAATACTTCCTGATAATTTGTGACATTTAAAAATCATTTTGACAGTTTTAACAACTCTTGACAGTTTGATAAAGGTTTTTGATCAATATAAAATTATTTTGATAGAATAAAAACAACATAAAGTATCTTTTTGCAGTTCAATAATATTTTCTGACACTTTCAGAAATTTCGAAATCATTTTGACACTTTTAAAGACTTTTGACATTTTGATAAAGATGTTTGATCAATTTTGAAGCTTGCTTTAATTATTTAAAAGCCACATAAAGTATGTTTTGGCAGTTTAATAATAGTTCCTGATAATTTGTGACATTTAGAAATCATTTTGACAGTTTTGACAACTCTTGACAGTTTGATAAAGGTTTTTTGATCAACAAAAAACTATTTTAATAACCCAAGAATAACATAAAGTATCTTTTTGCTGTTTGATAATACTTTTTGACACTTTCTGAAATTTAGAAATCATTTTGACACTTATAAAGATATTTGACAGTTTGATGAAGGTGTGTGATCAATTTTGAAGCTGTTTTAATCATTTAAAAGCCACATTAAGTATGTTTTGGCTGTTTAATGATAATTCCTAATAATTTGTAACATTTAGAAATCATTTTGACAGTTTGAACAACTCTTGACTGTTTGATAAAAGTTTTTGATCAATATATAACTATTTTAATAGCCTAAGAGCAACATAAAGTATCTTTTTGCAGTTTAATAATACTTTCTGACACTTTCAAAAATGTAGAAATCATTTTGACACTTATAAAGACTTTTGACAGTTTGATGAAGATGATTGATAAATTTTGAAGCTATTTTGATCATTTAAAAGCCACATACAGTATGTTTTGACAGTTTAATGTAGTTCCTAATAATTTGTGACATTTAGAAACCATTTTGACAGTTTTGACAACTTTTGACAGTTCGATGAAGGATTTTGATGAATATAAAACCGTATTAATAGCCTAAGAGCAAAATAAAGTATCTTTTTGCAAATTAATAATATTTGCTAACACTTTCAGAAACTTAGAAATCATTTTGACACTAATAAAAACTTTTGGTAATTTGGAAAAAATGTGTGATCAATCTTGAAGCTATTTTGATCATTTAAAAGCCACATAATGTATGTTTTGGCAATTTAATAATATTTCCTAATAATTTGTGACATTTAGAAATCAGTTTGACAGTTTTGACAACTATTGACAGTTTGATAAAAGTTTTTGATCAATATAAAACTGTTTAGATAGCCTAAGAACAATATTAAGTATCTTTTTGCAGTTTAATAATACTTTCTGAAACTTTCGGAAATTTAGAAATCATTTTGACACTTATAAACAAATTTGACGGTTTGATAAAAGTGTTTGATTTTTGAAGCTGTTTTGATAAATGATCAAAACAGCTTCAGCCACATAAAGTATATTTTGGCAGTTTAATGATAGTTCCTAATAATTTGTGACATTTAAAAGTCATTTTGACAGTTTTGACAACTCTTGACAGTTTGATAAAAGTTTTTATCAATATAAAACTATTTTGATAGCCTAAAAGCAATATAAAGTATCTTTTTGCAGTTTGATAATACTTTCTAACACTTTCCAAAATTTAAAAATCACTTATTCAAACTTTTGACAGTTCGATAAATATGTTTGATCAATTTTGAAGCTGTTTTGATCATTTAAAAGCCACGTAAAGTATGTTTTGACAGTTTGATAATATTTCCTAATAATTCGAGTAGTTCAAAAAGACATATGGCAGTTTGATAAAGATTTTTGATCAATTTGAAACTGTTGACAATCTAAAAGCAACTTGAAATACATTTTGACAGTTTAGAGACAGTTTCTGACAAATAAGAAAAGTTTTGGCACTTTGTAAAAATCTCAATAAGTATAAAGAAAGTTTTCAATAGTATAGAAATCATTTTTTACAATTTTGAAAACTTTTGACAGTTTTTAACCATTTTGGAACTGTTTTAAAAATCTAAAAGCAACTTAAAGTATATTTTGGCAGTTTATTGATAGTTCCTAAAAATATTAGAATATTTTGACAGTTTGGAAAAAACGTTAGTACATACAAAAAAGCTTTCAATAGTTTGGAAATAATTTTAGCAGTTTTAAAAACTTTTGCCAGTTTATTGAAAAGTATTCAAACAATTTAGAACTGTTTTGACATTCTAAAAGCAACTTATATTATAGTTTGACATTTAACAATAGTTTCTAACATTTTGAGAACGTTTTGACAGTTTACAAAAACCGTTAGTACATATAAATTTTTTTTTGGCAGTTTTTAAGACTTTTGGAAGGTTTTTAATCATTTTGAAACTTTTTTGATAATCTGAAAGCAGCTTAAAGTATATTTTGACAGTTTGCTGATAGATTCTAACAATTTTCGAACGGTTTGACAGTTTGAAGAAAACGTCTGTATAAAGAAAGTTTCTTTTTGACAGTTTTGAAGATTTAGCAAAATTATTTGACAGTTTAGAACGTATTTGACAGACCTAAAACAAAATATCTGTATTGAAGACAATATAAAACTAACAAAAGATATGTAAGAAAAGCATGGACACTCGGAGATAATATGTTTTGTTTACATTGCTAATACATTATAATAATTGTGTGCGAGAATATACATTTCTCGCACAAGCCTACAATTACTCGTTCGGCTTCTCTTTTGCATACTTTATAATTCATAATTCTGGATTTTATAGCTCAGTACTTCCATCAGAATAATGTATTGTGAACAAGCTTTATTATTGCGCGCTAAAGATATTTACGAGCGATTTATTTATGTGAAAGTCTTAATCCTTCCCCAACTTCAGATTATATTTTCTTATCACATTGTTATCCTATCAACATGCAAACTTTCTAAATCCATTTTGATAGACTCACAAAGGATTATGCATGTTGCATTCGAGCGTATATTGGCAAAGTAATGATTTGTACGAAATCTCACGTTCTAGTGAACACTCAATAAATTGTTAAATTTATAATGGCTTAATAAAACGCTACCTATAAATAATCCAACCCCGATTGAGCACAAGGTATAAAGTGTACAAAGCATGCTTATTATAAACAAACATTCCACGTTCTGAATCATAATTATTGAAACTAAATAAATTAAGTTATGTTTTTTATAGCAAGCAAATGCTAACAGAGTTGCATACCTTAATTTTAAATATTTTTTAAATTAAATTAATTCCATTGTTATTAATCCTTTTGCAATGTAACTGACTCATGCTCTCATGCTCAATACAGCGGCTATTTTCTATAAGGAAGAAAACCGCACCTTAAGTGCCAGAAATTCCATACTGATCGTATGTGTATGTGTGTAGCTAGAGATAGTGCACGTTAACCTTTTGGAGCTGTCTTAGGACAGGACTGGAATATGGGATTAAGTATACTTTATCAACACATCTACGCTTTATGTGTGTAATAATATATAAAATTTTCTTGCGTGTAATATTATAATCTTTTGGAATGTCAATACCCTTTTCAATAGAATATAGTAATATCTATACCACACGCAGGATTTAGTAAAATATTGCATTGCATAATAAATTTTAATAAAATTTATAGAAATGTCGTAAGACCATGAAAATGTTTATTTAAAAAGAGTAGAACAGAGAAGATAAATAAGAATGCTTGAGTTGAGTGAAAAGTGAACAGTGAATTTGAAGACTAAATATTAAAAAATGTAATAATTTACAAATATTGAACCAACAAAATCAATTAAATTGCTTTCTGGATGTTAATTTAAAGTTTCTGAATGTCAAAATGCGAGATAATTTGTTTGTCTACAAAAATAGTTGGCTGCAATCTATCTGAAACATTGAAATAATATGAAATGATTTGAACTAAATTAATTTTGTTGTGTATAATATATATTTGGTTTAATGCTCAATAAAGTACTGTATTTTGAGAAACATCAGTAATTTTGTGCGTTTGAATATTTACATCATCAATTATATTTATGAGCACAAAATTATTTATTCAAATTTGTTGGCTACCATGCAATCTGTAGTCGTGCAAGGCACACTGACGAGGTTTGTAAAACCAAAAAATCTTTCTGTACTTCACTTTTGGCTGCTGTGATTGTTGGATTAAGTTTGAATAAGATATTAACTTATTTAAATTATCAAAATGATTTATATTAGTTCTTCAAAGTGCTCTACCAGTGAACTAGCATCAATCTAGAAATTGTTAAAATAACTTATAACTGTCAAAACTAATAATAAAACATTTTATTAAAAAAACGAATTTTCAATTCAAAATGATCTCAATATTAGTTCTTAAAAATAATCCACCAATTTTCTAAAAGTCAGAATGATCTTCTAATTGTCAGAATAATCTACTAATTTTCAGAATGATCTACGAATTATCAAAATAATAAGTCAATTGTCAGAATAATCCTCTAATTTTCAGAATAATCTAAAAATTGACAAAATAATCTTCCAAACGTCAGAATGATCTACTGATTGTCAGAATAATTTACCAAATGTCAAAATAGTTTTCCAATTTCAAGATAGTTTACAATTTGTCAACAAAATGAACTATCAATTGTTAAAATGATCTTCCAATTGTCAAAATATCTACTAATTGTCAGAATAATTTTCCAACTGTCAGAATAGTTTATCAATTGTCAACAGAATAATCTACCAATCTACTCTCTGATTAATCTTTTAACTGTCAGAGTTTACTAAGTGTCAAAATAATCTACTAAATGTTAGAATGATCTTCTAATTGTTAGAATAGTCTACCAATTGTCAACAGAATAATCTACCAATTTTCAGAATGATCTACTAATTGTCAGAATAGTCTACCAATTATTAAAATAATCTACCAGTTGTCAGAATGATCTACCAATTGTCAGAATAATCTACCAACTCTCTGATTAATCCACTAATTGTCAAAATAATCTACCAAATCTCAGAATAATCTTCCAATTGTCATACTAGTTAGAATAATCTACTAATTGTTAGAACAATCTACTAATTGTCAAAATAATCTACCAACTCTCTGATTAATCTATTAACTGTCAGAATAATCTACTAATATAATCTTTCAAATGACAGAATGATTTACCAATTGTCAATAGAATAATCTACCAATTCTCAAAATGATCTACCGATTGTTACAATGATCTATCAAGTATCAGATTAATCTATCAACTATCAAAATTATCTACAACTGATCAAATGAATATCTAAACTAACAAAACAATCTATATTATTTCTTTAAAATAATCTACCAACTGCTACAATGATATTCTAGATAGATAGATTTATTCATTTTATTAATTACAAAGAATTGTTACATATGTCATTACATAACACATAACCTTAATGTCCAAAGTACCTGCAACCATTCCTACGTATATCCTAATTATCAGATTAATTTATATTAATTCTTCTACAATGATCTGCCAACTGTCACAATGATCTTCTAACTCTCTGATCGTTCTTACAAATAATCAAACTTTCAGAATAATTTATGTAAGTTCTTTCAAATGATCCAATTTGTGTTTTTGAATCAGGAAAATAAAAATATCTTTATGGTTTATTATACTTTTTAGCGAGCTGGAAAGGATTTTACCGCCCTAGAGCCGCAATGTATCACTTTCCAATTCATAATAAAAAAATAAATTTTCTGTGCCATTTTCGATAAATTTGTTACAATACAAAGGTTTTCCTCAAGTTTTTGGTAAATTTACGTAATTTATGGATAATTTGTGATACATTTTGTGCGATTTTTCTTACCTTTCTTGTGGTTTCTGCGCAATTATTTATTGATTTTTGTTGTAAATATGTTTTCTAATAGATTTTTATTAAATTTGCGGTTTATATAGACAATTTTTGCTAAATATTTCAAAATATTATGAATTCTTTGCAAGTTTTAGGTATACTACAATATATTTGGCAAATTTAAGTTAGAAAATAGTTTTTAATAGCAATTTTTAATCAATTTCTTGTAATAAAAAAGTGTTTTGAGCAAGTTTTTATGGTAAATAGGTTTTATATGCGGTTTTAGACAATCTTTAGCATAATTTAGTGTTTTTTATGCAATAAATAAATTTTCTTTGCAATTTCCAATAAGTTTCTTATAATAATAAAATTTTCTGTTTAAGTTTTTATGGATTTTAAGCGGTAAATAAGTTTTATACGCGGATTTGAACAATTTTGAAGCATAAATTAGTGTTTTTTGTACAATTTTTGATGAATTTTATGCAATAAATAAAATTTTCTTCGCAGTTTCCAATAATTTTCTTGTAATGATAAGGTTTTCTGTTCAAGTTTTTATAGATTGCTTGCGGTAAGTAGGTTGTACTTGCAGGTTGAAACAATTTTAAAGCATTAACTGGTTGTTTCTGTCCAAGTTTTCATGAAATCTATGCAATAACAACAATTTAACAATATTTTAAAAATCCTACTCAAAATTTTAAACCACCGGTTCAATACTTATAAACTGTGTTAGTTTCCCGCCCACCCACCCAAGTGTTAGCTATGAAGAAATTTGTTATTGTACCCAACTTTAATGTATTAGTGACTACTGTCATTCAGGCTGTATTATTAAAAAAACAGCAGAAACGCGACAAGTGTGAGAATGAGTAAATTTCTTAATAACAAACACTTGGGCGGGTGGGCGGGAATGCTGTATCAAACCACTGGCCCAATATTTATAAACTGTATTTCTTTGCAATTTCCAATAAGTTTCTTGTAATAAAAGAGTTTTCTGTTCAAGTTTTTATAGATTTATTGTGGGAAATAGGTTGTACATACAGTTTTAGATCATTTTAAATCATAAATTGATTGTTTGTGTGCAAGTTTTGATGAATTCTATGCAATTTTTTTTATAATTTCATAAAGAACAAAATTTTCTGCGCAAGTTTTTATGGATTTCTTGCAGTAAATTGGTTTTATACGCGGTTTTAGACAATTTTGAAGCATAAATTAGTGTTTTTTGTACAATTTTTGATAAATTTTACGCAATAAATAATTTTTTTTTGCAATTTCTAATTTCTTAAGTTAAGTTTCTTGTAATAATAGGGTTTTCTAATCAAGTTTGTATAGATTTCTTGCAGTAAATAAGTTTTATACGCGGTTTTAGACAATATTGAAGCATACATTAGTGCTTTTTGTAAAACTTGATGAGTTTTATGCAATAAATAAAATTTCTTTCCAATTTCCAATAAGTTTCTTGCACTAAAAAGATTTTCTGTTTAAGTTTGTATGGATTTCTTGCAGTAAATAAGATTTATACGCAGTTTTGGACAATTATAAAGCGTAAATTACTGTTTTTGTACAATTTTTAATGAATTTTTTGCAATAAATAAATTTTCTTTGCGGTTTTCAATATCGTTCTTGTAATAAAAGGGTTTTCTGTTCAAGTTTTTATAGATTTCTTGCAGTAAATAAGTTTTATACGCGGTTTCGGACAACTTTAAAGCATTAATTAGTGTTTTTATACAATTTTTAATAAATTTTATGCAATAAATAAAGTTTTTTTGCAATTTCCAATAATTTCCCATAATTTTCATGTAATAATAAAATTTTCTGTTTAAGTTTTTATGGATTTCTTGCGGTAAATAGGTTTTATACGCGGATTTGAACAATTTTGAAGCATAAATAAGTGTTTTTTGTGCAGTTTTTAATGAATTTTATGCAATAATAAAACTTTCTTTAAAATTTCCAATAAATTTCTTATATTAAAAATTTTTCTAGTCAATTTTTTATGGATTTCTTACGGTAAATAAGTTTTATAGGCGGTTTTGAACAACTTTGAAGCATAAATTAGTGTTTTTTGTATAATTTTTGATAAAATTTATAAAATAAATAATTTTTTTTTCAATTTCCAATAAGTTTCTTCTAATAAAATAGTTTTCTGTTCAAGTTTTTATAAATTTCTTGCAGTAAATAGGTTTGATACCCAGTTTTGAACAATTTTGAAGCCTAAATTAGTGTTTTTTGTACAGTTATTAGTGAATTTTATGCTATAAATAAATTTTCTTTGCAATTTCTAACAAGTTTCTTGTAATAATAGGGTTTTCTGTTCAAGTTTTTATGGTTTTCTTGCAGTAATTAAGTTTTATACGCGGAATTGGGCAATACTTAGCATAAATTAGTGTTTATAAATAAATAAATTTTCTTTGCAATTTCCAATAAGTTTCTTCTAATAAAAAGGTTTTCTGTGGTTTACGTGATTTTAGATCATTTTAAAGCTTAAATTAGAATTTTGTACAAGTTTTGATCAATTTTATTGCAAAAAATAAAATTTCTTTGCAATTTCCAATAAGTTTTTTATAGATTTCTTCCAGTAAATAAGTTTTATACGCGGTTTTGAACAAATTTTAGCATAAATTAGTGTTTTTGTACAATTTTTAATTTTTTCTTTGCAATTTCCAATAGATTTCATGTAATAAAAGTGTTTTCTGTTCAAGTTTTTATGGATTTCATGCAGTAAATAGAGTTTATGCGCGGATCTGAACAATTTTTGGCATAAATTAGTGTTTTTTTGTAAAATTTTTGATAAATTTTATGCAATAAATAAATTTTCTTTGCAATTTCCAATAAGTTTCTTGTAATAAATAAATTTTCTTTACAAATTCCAATAAATTTCTTGTAATAATAAGGTTTTCTGTTCAAGTTTTTATGGATTTCTTGCAGTAAACAAGTTCTATACGCGGTTTTGGACAAATTTAAAGCATAAATTAGTGTTTTTTGAGCAATTTTTCATAAATGTTATGCAATAAATAAAATTTTTGCAATTTCCAATAAGCTTTTTCGTAATAAAAAGGTTTTCTGTTCAAGTTTGTATAGATTTCTTGCTGCAATTAACTTTTATACGAGGTTTTGGACAATTTTAAAGCATAAATTAGTGTTTTTTGTACAATTTTTGATGAATTTTATGCAATAAATAAATTTTCTTTGCAATTTCCAATAAGTTTTTTGTAATCAAAAGGTTTTCTGTTCAAGTTTTATGGATTTCTTGCAGTAAATAGGTTTCATACGCGGTTTTTGACAATATTTAGCATAAATTAGTGTTATTTGTACAATTTTTGATGAATTTTATGCAATTAATAAATTTTATTTGCAATTTCCAATAAGTTTCTTGTAATTATAAGGTTTTCTGTTCAAGTTTTTATAGATTTCTTGCAGTAAATAGGTTTTATACGCGTTTTTAGACAATTTTTAACATAAATTAGTGTTCTTTGTACAATTTTTGATAATTTTTAGCAATAAATTTATTTTCTTTTCAATTTCCAATAAGTTTCTTGTACTAAAAGGAGTTTTCTGTTTAAGTTTTTAAAGATTTCTTGCAGTAAATAGGTTTGATACGCAATTTTGACCAATTTGAAGCATAAATTAGTGTTTTTTGTGCAATTTTTGATGAATTTTATGCAATAAATAAATTTTCTTTCCAATTTCCAATAAATTTCTTGTACAAAAAAGGTTTTCTGTTAAAGTTTTTATGGATTTCTTGCAATAAATAAGTTTTATACGCAGTTTTGAACAATTTTGAAGCATAAATTAGTGTTTTTTGTGCAATATTTGATGAATTTTTTGCAATAAATAAATTTTATTTGCAATTTTCAATAAGTTTCTTGTAATAATATGGTTTTCTGTTCAAGTTTTTATAGATTTCTTGCGGTAAATAGGTTGTACACGCAGATTTAGATCATTTTAAAGCATTAACTAGTTGTTTCTGTCCAAGTTTTGATAAATTCTAAGCAACAACAACAATTTATCAAAATTTTAAAAATTCTACTAAAAATTAAAAAAAAACCACCGGCTCAATATTTATAAACTGTATTCCCGCCCACCCACGCAAGTGTTAGTTATCAAGAAATTTGTTATTGTACCCACCTCTAATGTATTAGTGACTACTGTCATTCAAACTTTCATATTAAAAACAGCAGAAACGCGAGTGTGAGAATAAGCAATTTTCTTGTCAACAAACACTTGGGCGGGTGGGCGGGAACACTGTATCAAACCACCGGCCCAATATTTATAAACTGTGTTCCCGCCCACCCACCCAAGTGTTAGTTATCAAGAAATTTGTTATTGTATCCACCTGTGATGTCATAGTGACTACTGTCATTCAGTCTGTATTATTAAAAAACAGCAGAAGCGCGACAAGTGTGAGAATAAACAATTTTCTTGTCAACAAACACTTGGGCGGGTGGGCGGAAACACTGTTTCAAACCACCGACCCAATATTTATAAACTGTGTTCCCGCCCACCCGCCCAAGTGTTAGTTATCAAAAAAATTGTTAATGTACCCACCTCTGATGTATAAGTGACTACTGTTATTCAGTCTGTCATATTAAAATCAGCAGAAACGCAACAAATGTGAGAATAAGCAATTTTTTGTCAAAAAACACTTGAGCGAATAGGCGTGAACACTGTATCAAACCACCGGCTCAATATTTATAAACTGTGTTCCCGCCCACCCACCCAAGTGTTAGTTATCAAGAAATTTGTTATTGTACCCACCTCTGACGTATTAGTGACAACTGTCATTCATTCTGCCATACTAAAAACAGCAGAAACGCAACAAGTGTGAGAATAAGCAATTTTCTTGTCAACAAACACTTGGGCGGGTGGGCGGTAACACTGTTTTAAACCACCGATCCAATATTTATAAACTGTGTTCCCGCCCACCCGCCCAAGTGTTAGTTATCAAAAAAATTGTTAATGTACCCACCTCTGATGTATTAGTGACTACTGTTATTCAGTCTGTCATATTAAAATCAGCAGAAACGCAACAAATGTGAGAATAAGCAATTTTTTGTCAACAAACACTTGAGCGAGTAGGCGTGAACACTGTATCAAACCACCGGCTCATTATTTATAAACTGTGTTCCCGCCCACCCACCCAAGTGTTAGTTATCAAGAAATTTGTTATTGTACCCACCTCTGACGTATTAGTGACAACTGTCATTCAGTCTGCCATACTAAAAACAGAAGAAACGCAACAAGTGTGAGAATAAGCTAATTTCTTAATAACAAACACTTGGGCGGGTGGGCGGGAATACTGTATCAAACCACCGGCCCAATATTTATAAACTGTGTTCCCGCCCACCCACCCAAGTGTTTGTTATCAAAAAAATTGTTATTGTACCCACCTCTGACGTATTAGTGACAACTGTCATTCAGTCTGTCATACTCAAAACAGCAAAAACGCAACAAGTGTGAGAATAAGCAAATTTCTTGATAACAAATACTTGGGCGGGTGGGAGAGAACACAAGATTTTATAAATTTCTTGAGGTAAGTAGGTCTTATACAAAGTTTTGAACAATTGTGAAGCATAAATGAGTGTTTTTTGTACAATTTTTGATAAATTTTATACAATAAATAAACTTTCTTTGCAATTTCCAATAAGTTTCTTGTAATACAATGGTTTTCTGTTGTAGTTTTAATAGATTTTTTGCGGTAAATTAGTTTTATACGCGGTTTTGCACAATTTTAAAGCATAAATTAGTGTTTTTTACATTTTTTGATAAATTTCATGCAATAAATAAATTTTCTTTGCGGTTTTCAATAAGTTTCTTGTAAAAAAAAGGTTTTCTGATCAAGTTTTTATAGATTTCTTAAAGCAAATAAGTTTTATACGCGGTTTTAGACAATTTTGAAGCATAAATTAGTGTTTTTTGTAAAGTTTTTGATGAATTTGATGCAATAATTTTTTTTTTTTGTTATTTTCAATAAGTTTCTTGTAATAAAAAGGTTTTATAGATTTCTTGCTTGAAATAAGTTTTACATAAAGTTTTAGATCATTTTAAAGCATAAATTGAGTGTTTGTGTAAAAGTTTTGATGAATTTCACAACAAAAAAATTCTGCGCAGGTTTTTAAGGATTTCTTGTGGTAAATAGGTTTTATAAGGAGTTTAGAACAATTTTAAAGCATAAATTAGTGCTTTTTGTACAATTTTTGATAAATTTTATGCAATAAAGCGTGTATTATGCAAATTTTAATCAATTTATTGCAATAAAAGTGTTTTTAGTGCAATTATTCATTGATTTTTGAGGTAGATGAGTGCTTTACAACATTTAAAGTAAGTTTGCAACTTATCTATTGTGTGGAATAAATGCGTTTTGTGCGATTTTTGATCAATTCATGGGTTTTCATAGTAAGTTTTGTTAAAAACATTTATCAACACAAATTCACTGTTTGCCTATTTGCCTCGTTAACTAAATATGATAAAACATGTCGTGGCAGTAATTTAAGAGTCTATTAACAAAACAAAGTCTAAAGTAATTCCCAATAGTCTTTAAAACCACCAAAACTAATTTCCGTCACAAAAACATTTTCAAAAAACAAGTTTTCCCACTAAGAATAGCAACAAAAAACTCCAACAAAGTTATTTCAAACCAAAAACTGTCAAAAAGTGAAGTTTTTATGCAAATTTTGTATTTTATCTTTCTTCAAACGTCCAAAAACTATTTTCAAGTAAATTTCTCTGAGAAGTTTTCAAAGAAACCAAAACCAACTTAAATATAATCATATTTTCAAAACCAAAATATTAATAAAAAACCTATATTGCTCGTGGACTATTACTACTATTGGCAATGCTCTCATCATCATTAATTTGTCTCAAATTTTGCACATATTAGAATGTGAATGTTAAAACTTGCAAAACTGTAGTACAATACCTATCAAACAAAATCAATCAATTTTCGACTTACCTGATATTTTTTGATGCTATTCAATTGTTCTTTAGTTGGTTCACCGGTGGTGATTTCGGGTACGGGAGTCGTCGATGCGGCGGATATATTATTATTATTGTTTGTGATCCTAGTAGGCAGTTGGGGTGCGGGTGCTCTGTTCACAAGACGACCATCCTTTTCGATTTTCAGATGATCTCTTGGAGGCGGCACAGGTTTACTCGTGCTATTGGTAACAACGGCAGGTGGGAGAGCGGTTGGTGTCGTACTGCCATTCACACCAGTCTAAAAAAGAAAATCAAACAATTAAATTACAATTAAAAAAAATTGAAATAATATTTACAGAAAACTTTTACAATCTATAAATACTAAAGATTAGTAGTTAACTAGTTAATTTAAACTTTTGGCATTTCAGCCCAAAAAATTATCAGTCTACATTAATCTAATTTTTAAAATCTTTTTTTGCTCATAATTAATATAATCTATACAATCAATTTTATATTAATTATGAGCAAACCTGCCCAAGCAAAAAATTTAAATAAGTAAGCTATTAGACTAATATAGACAGATAATCCCCTCACAATAATGCTATTGCAACTAAACAAAATTGTATTGCAACCCTAAAAAATCCATTTCATAAATCCACCCTCAATCCCAAACATGAAATCATATTAAATTTCTTACGACATAAAGCGCACTTTCTTAATATATTCTTGAATTTTAAGGATGGCATAAATAATAATTTTGCATATTATTAAATCAACGACAATGTATCATTAAATTCAGCACCAAAAAACCGCCAATATTAATGTGTTGCACGTGCAAAAACCGAGGAGAGGAAACACTTTGAGTAATGAGCAGGCATCTCATAAAGTTTTCAGAGGGATTAAACACCTCCGCCGCTTTATGAAATTGTTAAATAACACCCTGCGTTAGAGAAAAAAATTATTATGTATATAACGGCAGTGACAGCTTGAAATCATGACCCTCCCAAATATGCAATTAACTTCATAAATTAGTTTCTTTTGTTAGGGTTTAATTTATATAAAGAAAAACTACGCTACTTTCTATATAATAACACGAATCTACGTTAGTAATTAGTTGTTATTATTAATTTCTTGGAAATGATTAAGTTTATTTTTTATTTGAAATTGTTAATGTGTGATGTCTTGTTGGAAATTTGTTATTAGTGATGGGTCAGCGGTTTAATATTTTTTCACGGTGAATTTCATACGAGATTTCTAAAAGGAAATTGTGCGAGATTCCTATGTTGGAAGAAAGGATTATTATGTTTATGACTTTTAGAAGGAAATTGATAGTTTTGTTATTATTATGAAAGCAAATTTTATAGCCAATTAAAAAGTATGATTATTTTCAATTTATTATCAATAAATGATATGAAGCTTGAAGTCATGTTGGCTAAGGTGTAGTTATTACAATTTTCATTGCTTCCTATAAGAGAATTGCATTTCACATTGATTAGATTGATGAGATGTAACAGAGAACGATTTTTTTAGTTTAAATCCCTTAAGTGGGTAGCCGGAATACTATAGTAAAAACTATCTACAACATTAAAGATAATTTGAAGATCACATTGCCTCCACCAACAAAAACCTGTCTCAACAGACGTTCCGTATGCGGTCCGTGCAGATGATCATGATCATTTTTTATTCAATATTCAAAAGAAATTAAAAATCATCACATAGCATAGTATTTCTACCAACAAAAAGCTCTTTAAACCGGCGTTATGCAATCCATGTAAATAAACGTCACATTAATCATTTTTATTGTAAAATGACTATAGAGAGACACATACAAGAAGAAATGCAAACTACTCAAAGACATAGGCCTCATCTCAAGAAATGCACTTAGATAAGGTTTACTACAACTCATTCTACAGAAAAAGAAAAAGATATAAAAAAATCCTCCTGGCTTTGGAATCTCAGACAAAGGTTTTTCTTAACATCGAAACCTTTCAGAGCTGCAGCCAGTAAAAGGAAAACTACCATGTTGGTCGCCAACATCTAAGTCAGATAAGCACTACTACACAAAGAAGTTCTGTTTTTGGTATTTCTTCAACTGCCAAAAGTAGAACAAAACTCGAAGAAAATCAAATGTCTAAAATTTTTTGAAAAACCATTATCGGAAAACGTCAACAATGACTGGTTCATTAGAAAGAAAAACAAAATTCCTCAGCCATCCCAAACCAAATAAAGAGCTGCATGACCTCTAAGTTTTGTTCTACCTTCAACTGCCAAAGATAAAACAGAACTTACAACTCATGCAGTTCTTTATTCGCTTTGGAATAGCTGAGGATGTTCTCCGCTTCTCGTTCTACCTTCACAACTGCCAAAGATTGAACAGAAAATACAAAAAATGCCTAAAAATTCTCAAAAACCCACGCCAGGATAGCAAGAACAATAAGCAAGTTAAAAGAGTTAGGATGTAAGATAAAAACCGAAAAAGAATCACTTAAGGCTTGCAAAAAGCAGAACACCAATAATGACAATACAACGAGTACAACACCAAATAAAACATCAGACCCAGCAGATGCTCTGCCAAACAGAAATTCGTATGTCAAAAGGTTTTTATTTAACAATCAAAAAAAATTTTGCAAACTTTGGAAAAATTTTATCGGTTCCTGATTAAAATTGGACTCTTACAAATTGGTACTAATGCCCACCAACATTATGAGTACAAACTGCATAATTTAACCAATTTAACACAACTTCAAATTAACCAACTTGGCTAAGCTAACTCAAAAATTACAAAAAGTTAATTTAAACTCATAACTCAAAAACGGTACACTAAAAATTGCTACAAGTTGGTACCAATATTCACCAATATTACTAGTACTGACTTTATAAATTTGATTAAAATTCATTCGGCCAATTTCATATAACCTCATATTAAGCAACTTGGCTTATCCAACTTAAGTTACAGAAGACAAACATAAAATTCATAACTCAAAAACGGTACATTGAAATTTGGTACAAATTGGTACTAATGCCCCACAATATTATGAGTACAAACTGTACAAAATTTATTAAAATCCATTCGAACTATTTTACGTAACCTCAACTAAACAACTTCGCTTAACTAACTCAAAAATTACAAGAAACCAACAAAAATCCATAACTCAAAAATTGTACATTGAAACCTTGTACAAGTTGGTACTAATATTCACCAATATTACAAATACTAACTTTAAAATTTTTATTAAAATTCATTCGTCCAATTTCATATAACCTCGTATTAAGCAACTTGGCTTATCCAACTTAAGAGTTACAGAAGACAAACAAAAAATTCATAACTCAAAAACGGTACATTGGAATTTGGTACAAATTGGTACTAATGCAACACAATATTATGAGTACAAACTGTACAAAATTTATTAAAATCCATTTGAACAATTTTACGTAACCTCAACTAAACAACTTCGCTTAACTAACTCATAAATTACAAGAAACCAACAAAAAATCCATAACTCAAAAAGTATACATTGAAACCTTGTACAAGTTGGTACTAATATTCACCAATATTACAAGTATTAACTTTAAATTTTTTTATTAAAATTCATTCGTCCAATTTCATATAATCTCATATTAAGCAACTTGGCTTATCTAACTTAAAAGTTACAGAAGACAAACAAAAAATTCATAACTCAAAAACGGTACATTAAAATTTGGTACAAATTAGTACTAATGCCCCACAATATTATGAGTACAAACTGTACAAAATTTATTAAAATCCATTCGATCTATTTTACATAACCTAAACTAAATCAATTTCGCTTAACTAACTCAAAAATTACAAGAAACCAACAAAAAATCCATAACTCAAAAACTGTACATTGAAACCTTGTACAAGTTAGTACTAATATTCACCAATATTACAAGTACTAACTTTAAATTTTTTATTAAAATTGATTCGGCCAATTTCATATAGCCTCAGAATAACCAACTTGGCTTATCTAACTTAAAAGTTACAGAAGACTAAAAAATTCATAACTCAAAAACGGTACATTGGAATTTGGTACAAATTGGTACTAATGGCCAACAATATTATGAGTACAAACTGTACAAAATTTATTAAAATCCATTCGAACTATTTTACGTAACCTCAACTAAACAACTTTGCTTAACTAACTCAAAAAATACAAGAAACCAACAAAAAATCCATAACTCAAAAACTGTACATTGAAACCTTGTACAAGTTGGTACTAATATTCACCAATATTACAAGTACTAACTTTAAAATTTTTATTAAAATTCATTAGTCCAATTTCATATAACCTCATATTAAGCAACTTGGCTTATCTAACTTAAAAGTTACAGAAGACTAAAAAATTCATAACTCAAAAACGGTACATTGGAATTTAGTACAAATTGGTACTAATGCTCAACAATATTATGAGCACAAACTATATAAAACTAACTAAAATCTATTCCACCAATTTTACATAACCTCAGTTCAATAACTTGGCTGAACTAACTGAAAAGTTGAAAGAAAAAAAACTAAAAACTTATAACGGTACATTGGAATTTAGTACAAATTTTTCTAATCATTTTTATTACAAAATGGCTATGGCTACACACACAATATGTATTTCCAAAAGAAGACCTGCAGCAATTGGTGTCCAATTAGTGAAGCATAAAGAACGTAACAAGTTTCTGCTATCATGGCCATATCCACCCCTTTAAAACTATTCCCAAAGACCAAAAAAATCCAAAAAAACTATTTTTTGTATTCCCGTAACGTCCAGAAACCAGATATAAAACAAAATTTCGTTAAAACTCAAAATATACTAGAAACAACCTCAATCTGATCTGCTCATCTCCCAAAAGACACTCCAGTTGGCGACTAACCTCATCCACAACAAGCTTAAGAAACTACACAACCAATAACAAACAGGCAAATTGACAACAAAAAGCAAAACTAACTGATGCACAGATAACTGCCAAAAACCAGAATAAGTACTCATCCATCTCAAACCAAATTAAGAGCTAGAAGACCTCTAAATTATGTTCTTGTTCTACTTTCAACTGCCAAAAGTAAAACAAAACTAAACAAATTCCAGTAAATGCCTAAAAATTCTTGAAAAACTACTCCAGGATAACGGCAACAATAAACCAGTTAAAAAACAAAGGTTGAAGGTAGAACAAGAAGTGAAAAAAATCCTCAGCCATTCTAACCCAAATAAAAAACTGCATAAGCCTAAAGTTTTGTTCCACTTTTGACTGTCAAAAGTAAAACATAACTTAAAGATCATGGAGCTCTTTGTTCGGTTTAAACTAGTTGAGGATGTTCTCGACTTCTTGTTCTACTTTTGAAAAGCCAGGCAAATAGTAAACAACTCCAAAAAAGTCTAAATTATTTCAGCACTGCTAACAACAAAGAGGAGATTGATAAGCGTTAAGACAAAATCTGGAATAAAGTAGTATTAAGAGGAGTAGAGAAAAAAAAAGGCTAGTAAGTACAATTATAAAATGTAAACATGGATAAGACATAAATTGAGAAAAAATTGTTTATTAAAGAACGTGATCTAAGAAATAGTAAATGCAAACCCAAAAAAGAAAGGAGAAAATGCAAGATGCCTGATGTTCTAAGAAAAGGAGAAAGGTACAGTAAAATAAAGAAAATAACAAAAATTCATAAAAACTAAAACAGAGTCACTTAAAACCTGCAAATAACAGAACACCAATGATGGTGACACAACAAAGATAACATCAATAAGACATCAAAAAAAAAAAGAAAAAAAATTGTTAACCCCGACTAAGCCGGTCCAACACCAGCGTAATATATTCTAAAACCATACTTAGAAAGAACCAATTAATAAACAACAAAAACCCAAAAACATTGCGTCTCATACTCTTGCTCATAGCTACGTTGTAACCTCCAAAAAAGATCTTGTCCAAGCCCCCTAAAACAGCAAAAAAGACAAAAAGCATTCTTCAATACCAACAAACCCAGAAAATGCAAATACAAATCTCTGACAAACCAACAAAGTTGCCTGCAAAAAACTCAAGTCATCACGGGTTCAGGTATTGATTCATTTTACGTTTTTTTCTTCAATTTTGCACTCCCTAAAGTAAAATTGGCTTCTAATTTTGATTCAAAATCCTACATTTTCAAGAAAAACAAAAAAAAAATGTATTGTGTTTTGGATGTCAAAACGCACCATATACTAAAAGGAAAAGACGCAATTGCTTCTGCTGCTAACCACTAAACCCAGCAAATGTTCTGCTAAACCGGAAATTCGCAGATCAAAAGATTTTTTTTGCCAATCTAAGAAAAATTCGACTTTATTATACGTGTACGTACATCTACTTGTGCTATTTTGTCAGTTTTTAATGTAAATTGGTCTCCTAATTACAATTCAATATTTTTAACATTTCTTCTTCGATTTTTGAGAAAACTGAAAAACGCTTTATTTTGTCCATTATTTTTTTAAGTGTTGGCTTTTGCTCGTAACATTAGTTTGGCAATCAGTTAGATAACAAACACTCAGGTGAGTGAAACTAAAAAAAAATTGAATACCACCATCTTCTTTTGCAACAAAGTGACTACTAACGTTTGATATAAAGTAACAAAAAAGGATACATTCGAAATTGTTTCAAACTAGTACCAAAATTTACCAAAATTACTAGTACCAACTGTATAAAATTTATGAAAATCCATTCAACCAAATGATTAATCAAAAATTCACTCCTAATAATGTCCAAATACCACTAGACAACTAGCTCTTAAAAACCTTGAAATAATACGTTTATCTGAGTAAAGCAACCAAACAGCAAACGTTACAAAACAAATAAGCCTAACTTGGAACAGCCTTTGGTATACTAAACCCTAAAAAACTGTAAAACCCCAGATTGGGGGTTACAGTTCATGAGAAAAGTATACAATAAGTGCATTCTTACCGTCGCAATTTATAACTTAGAAACGGTTAGCACAAACCGGTTAAGAGTATGTCAGGTAGCAATAGACCTGGCAATACTAAGGATCAATCTAAGACACAAAATCCGTAATACAGAAATTTGGAAACACACTAAAGTGACGGATGTTATAGATCAAATCGCTAGATTAAGATGGCATGTTGCTCAACACTATGTAAAATGAACCAAGAGAATAATGCAAATCCAGAGAGACAAAAAAGTGTGATAAGACCGGTGGAAAACTTGCAGCTGCTAGCCGAAAAGAAATGAATGCACACAGATCGACATAAAAAAATATCAAAAATCACAAATAGTACCACCGACCTCCATTACTTCAATTTAATCAATTTGGTTTAACTAAAGCATTACACAAAATAAATAAACAATTCATATGATACTAATGTGCACTTACAGTATAAATACCAATATTATAAAATTTATTAAAATCCACTCAACCAATTTTACATAACCTTAAAATAATAAACCAAACTGATTCAAACGTTACAAGCAACCAATTAAAAATTCAGAAAACAATACATTGGAAATTAGTACAAATTGGTATCAATATTCAGCAATATTATAAGTAAGTAAGTTTATTAAAACTCATTCGACCAAGATTACATAACCTCAAATTAAAAAACTTGGCTAAAATAACTCAAAAGTTACAAGAGAAAAACTAAAAGTTGATAACTCAGAAATGGTACATTTGAAATTGGTACAAATTGGTACTAATATCCACCAATGTTACCAACTGTATAAAATGTATTAAAATTCATTCGACTAGTTTTACATAACCTCAAATTAATCAACATGACTAAACTGGTTCAAAAAATAAAATTTCAATTAAACTCAAAATTAGTACATTGGAATTAAGTACATATTGGCACCAATATTCACCAACATTATATCAATATCAATTGTATAAAATTTATTTAAATCCATTCGACCAATTTTACATAACTTCAAATTAATAAGATTGGCAAAACCGGCTCAAAAGTTACAAAGATGAATTAAAAATTCACTTAGCACCAAAATCCACCAATGTTGCAAGTACCCACAGTGTGTAAAAATTATTTAAATCAATTCGATAAATTTTGACATAACCTCAAACTAATCAACTTGGTTTAGGTAGCTTAAGAATTACAAAAGATTAATTAAAAATCCATAACTCAAAAACGATACATTAAAAATTATTGAAAATTAGTAGCAAGTACCGACTGCATAAAAAATATTAAAATTAATTCGGCCTATTTTACATAACCTCAGTTTAATCTAAAACTTAGATAAAATAACTGGAGAGTTACAAATGATTAATCAAAAATTCATAACTCCGAAACGGTACATTGGAAATTGATACAAATTGGTACCATCTTCCAATAGCATTTTAAGTATCAATTGCATAAAATTTATTAAAATCTATTAGACCAATTTTACATAACCTCAAATCAATGAGCTAAACTGACTCAAAAGTTGCAAAAAATTAATTAAATCTTCATAACTCAGAAACGGTACATTAAAAATGAGTACAAATTGGTACAAATATCCAACAATAAAAGTGCTAACTATATAAAATTTATTAAAATCCATTAGACCAATATTACATAAACTCAAATTAATCAATTTAGCTAAACTGACTTTTGAGTTGCTAAATACTAACTAAACCTTCATAACTCAGAGTAGATTAGAAACAAGTACAAATTGGTAAGAATGTTCAGCAATATTATAAGAACCGATTGTACAAAATTTATTAAAATCCATTCAATAAATTTGACATAATCTCAATTTAATCAACTTGGCTTAACTAACTCATAAGTTACAAAAGACCAATTAAAAATTTATAACTCAAAACTGGTACATAAAAATTGATACAACTTGATACCAATATCCACCACTACTGTAGCTATTAATTGTATAAAATTTATTAAAATCAATTCGACCAATTTTACATAACCTCCAATTAATCAGCTTGACTAAATTGACTCAAAAGTTGCAAGAGATTAATTAAAAACTCATAACTCAGAAACGGTACATTGGATTTTAGTACAAGTTGGTACCAATGCCCACCAATATTATATGTTTAAACTGTATAGAATTTATTAAAATTTTACATAACCTCAAACTAAACAACTTGCTTTTGGGTACCATTCTGGACATTGAAGGGATTTTACAATACCACCTTCAAATCCATCGCAAAGGCAATGAAATCAGACTGTAATCATAATATTAAATACAAAAACTGAAGGAACTAAAGTTGCCTAAAGAGAGGTGTACTTTCATTGTCATAGCCTAAGGCTATACCAATGATCTCATCATCCTCGTACATAGTATATTTGAACCATGATACAGAAAGCTCTGAAGACCGTGGAAAAGTAGTCCAAAAAACTATCAGTAAACCTACAGATGTTTGGAGCTACGCTCCCAATTATATAAGGAGGAAAATATCTGGGGCTCAGGCTTAGCACCAGGCTAAGCTACATGACTCATCAATTAAACCACAAAATCCATTCGAGTGCTCTTTGTAACCAAAATGATGATCAGATGCACATAGAGACTAACACCAAACATGACCAGATGGCAATATACGGTGGTGGTAAAACCTATCATTATTTATGAAGTGCTAGTATGAAGAAAAAATAACCAATAATGTTGAGCATCAATGTAGTGAGCATCGCGGTAGTCTTATTGATATATTTTTTTGTAAAAAACCTCATAGTTTCTTTTGGTAAACATTACCTAAACAAAGAAAAGCTTTAAAGTAAACGCTTAGCAAAAAATCCTGGCTTCATCATAGAGACAAAACTGCTAAAGGAGTAAAACAAACATTTGGGCGAGTGGGCGGCAACACTGTATCAAACAACAGGCCCAATATTTATAATATGTGTTCCCGCCCAAGTGTAAGTTATCAAGAAATTTGTTAATGTGCCCACCTTTGACGTATTAGTGACTCATCTGTCATATTAAAAACAGCAGAAACGCAACAAGTGTGACAATATTAATTTTTTTTAATAACAAACACTTTTCGGGTGGGCGGGAACACTGTATTAAACCACCGACCCAATATTTAAAAACTATGCTCCCGCCCACCCGCCCAAGTGTTAGTTATCAAGAAAATTGTTAATGTGCCCACTTTTGACATATAAGTGACAACTTTCATTCAATCTATTATATTAAAAACAGCAAAAATGCATCAGGTGTAAGAATATGCAAATTTCTTGATGACAAACACTTGGGTGGGTGGGCGGGAACACTGTATCAATCCACCGGCCCAATATTTATAAGCTGTGTTCCCGCCCACCCGCCCAAATGTTAGTTATCAAGAAATATGTTATTGAGCGTACCTTTGACGTATTAATACCAACTGTCATTCAATCTGTCATATTAAAAACAGCAGAAACAAAACAAGTGTAAGAGTATGAAAATTTCTTGATAACAAACACTTGGGCGGGTGGGCGGGAACACTGTATCAAACCACCGGCCCAATATTTATAAACTGTATTCCCGCCCACCCTCCCAAATGTTAGTTATCAAAAAACTTGTTAATGTGCCCATCTTTGACGTATTAGTGACAACTGTCATTCAATCTGTTACATTAAAAATAGTAGAAACGCAACAAGTGTGAGAATATGCAAATGTCTTGATAACAAACACTTGGGCGGGTGGGCGGGAACATTGTATCAAACCACCGGCTCAATACTTAAAAACTGTGTTCCCGCCTACCCACCCAAATGTTAGTTATCAAAAAAATTGTTACTGTGCTCACCTCTGACGTATTAGTGACAACATTCATACAGTCTGTCATATTAAAAACAGCAAAAACGCATCAAGTGTGAGAATATGCAATGTTCTTGATAACTAACACTTGGGCGGGTTGGCGAAAAAACTGAATTAAACCACCAACCCAATATTTATAAACTGCGATCCCCCCCTAGTGTTAGTTATCAAAAAAATTGTTAATGTGTCTACCTTTGACGTATTAATAACAACTGTCATTCAATCTGCCATATTAAAAACAGCAGAAACGCAACAAGTGTGAAAATATGCAAATTTCTTGATAATAAACACTTGGGCGGGTGGGCGGGAACAGTGTATCAAACCACCGGCTCAATACTTAAAACTGTGTTCACGCCCACCCAACCAAGTGTTAATTATCAAAAAAATTGTTAATGTGCCTACCATTGACGTATTAGAGACAACTGTAATTCAATCTGTCATATTAAAAACAGCAGAAAAGCATCAAGTGTGAGAATATGCAAATTTCTTGATAACAAACACTTGGACGGGTAGGCGGAAACACTGTATCAAACCACCGGCCCAATATTTATAAACTGTGTTCCCGCCCACCCACCCAAGTGTTAGTTATCAAGAAATTGTTAAGTGCCCACCTTTGACGTATAAGTGACAACTGTCATTCAATCTGTCATATAAAAAACAGCAGAAACGCAACAAGTGTGAGAATATGCAAGTTTCTTGATAACAATAACTTGGGCGGGTGGGCGGGAACACTGTATCAAACCACCGGCTCAATATTTATAAACTGTGTTCCCGCCCACCCACCCAAGTGATATTTATCAAGAAATTTGTTAATGTGACCACCTTTAACGTATTAGTGACAACTGTCATTCAATCTGTCAAATTAAAAACAGCAGAAACGCAACAAGTGTAAGAATATGCAAGTTTCTTGATAACAAACACTTGGGCGGGTGGGCGGGAACACTGTATCAAACCACCGGCTCAATATTTATAAACTGTGTTCCCGCCCACCCACCCAAGTGTTAGTTATCAAGAAATTTGTTAAGTGCCCACCTTTGACGTATAAGTGACAACTGTCATTCAATCTGTCATATAAAATGCAGCAGAAACGCAACAAGTGTGAGAATATGCAAGTTTCTTGATAACAAACACTTGGGCGGGTGGGCGGTAACACTGTATTAAAGCACCGGCTCAATAATTATAAACTGTGTTCCCGCCCACCCACCCAAGTGTTAGATATCAAAAAATTTGTTAATTGAGCTCACCTTTGATGTATTAATGACAACTCTCATTCAATCTGTCATATTAAAAAAAGGAAAAACGCATTAAGTGTGAAAATATGCAAACTTCTTGATAACAAACACTTGGGCGGGTGGGCGGGAACACTGTATCAAACCACCGGCCCAATATTTAAAAACTCTGTTCCCGCCCACCCGTCCAAGTGTTTGACGTATTAGTGACAACAGTCATTCAATCTGTCATACTAAAAACAGCAGATACGCAACAAGTGTGAGAATAAGCAAACTTCTTGATAACAAACACTTGGGCGGGTGGGCGGGAACACTGTATCAAACCACCGGCTCAATATTTATAAACTGTGTTCCCGCCCACCCACCCAAGTGTTGGTTATCAAGAAATTTGTTAAGTGCCCACCTTTGACGTATAAGTGACAACTGTCGTTCAATCTGTCATATAAAAACAGCAGAAACGCAACAAGTGTAAGAATATGCAAGTTTCTTGATATCAAACACTTGGGCGGGAGGGCGGGAACAATGTTTCAAAACACCGGTCCAATAATTATAAACTGTGTTCCCGCCCACCCGCCCAAGTGCTAGTTATCAAAAAAATTGTTATAGTGCCCACCTTTGACGTATTAGTGACAACTGTCATTCAAACTGTCATATTAAAAACAGCAGAAACGCAACAAGTGTAAAAATATGCAAAATTCTTAATAACAAACACTTGGGCGGGTGGGCGGGAACATTGTATCAAACCACCGGCCCAATATTTATGAACAGTGCTCTCGCCCAAGTGATAGTTATCAAGAAATTTGTTAATGTGCCCACCTTTGGCGTATTAGTAACAACTGTCATTCAATCTGTCATATACAAAACAGCAAAAACGCAACAAGTGTGAGAATAAGCAAATTTCTTGATATCAAACACTTGGGCGGGTGGGCGTGAACACTGTACCAAACCACCGGCCCAATATTTATAAACTTGTAAACCAAAATGCCCGTAGTGCAGGAGGCACCAAGCAAACAAGAAAAAAAGAAGAAAAGTGGGGGTTTTTAATCAGTCACTTATAAAGATTGTACGCTTCCCACGTCAAAAAATTGCCTTAACAGACTAAAAAGTGACAAAAAATAGTTAAAAACTAAAAAACCGTACATTTAAAATTGGTACTAAAATTTTGATCAACTGATTCGACTCAATTGCTCTTGTGGCTAACCAAAAACTCCAGCAGAGAATCTTACTGAGTAGACTTTCGTAATTCAAAAGGTTTCACTTCGGCAATCAAAAAAAAGTTTGATTTTGTTGCTTATGCACAAGCATATGTGTTGTGAGTGAATTAAAAAACAACGGTTTGGACAAAAAAATTTCTTGGTCTTCTGACTATAATCTTTCAACATAACCAAAACTTCTATGCTTTGCCAAAAAAAAAGTATGTGGTCATTAATACTACTACAACTTTAAATATCTAAAGACTATTTCAAAAAACACTACTAAACAACTTTATTTACCTTAAGTTAAGATTGTTTTAGTAAATTTGTTTTTAAAATAATCATAAGATATGCTCAAACTTGGTATCCTAAATAAAAAAACTTTACTGTTCACAGAAAAATAAATACAAAACTTAATCACATCACTTCTACATATTTTTTAGTACTCATATTTACAATATACAAAACTCATGCACAACCTGGAAACCCCTAGACTAGAAGATCCATCTGTATAAAATAAAAATTACCTACTCCCATAATAGTCATGCTGAAGAAAACTGCTTTCCATTCATTTTTATATTTTTTTTACCTTAACAACACTCGGTGACGACGGATATTTCGGAGGCGTCTTTTTACGTTCGACGAAATTTTCTGGTACATCTATAGCACGCTCCTGATTCTCATCTCCAAAGGTAACTCCAAGCAGTCGGTCATAGCCTACCTAATATACATCACAAGTTTCCGAAGAAATAAGAATAGTGCTAACAAATAAACAAACAAGCAGCATACGCAAAAAATAATAACAAATTAAGGAATTTTTGATAAATTTAACAAACTTTTTGTCGTTATTATTTTTGTGCGTTTTATAAAATCTGTTTGGCACTTACAGCAAGAATTGGTTTAGGTGGTGGATATCTTGGAGGTGTTTTATTTCTGGCTATGAAGGAGTCTGGCACGTCCACCGCCATTTCCCTGTGAGGTCCATTATCTCCAGCCAACATCATAACCATGTTGTAATCAAGGCCACTATCATCGAGATCATCCGGCGGCTTCTTCACTGGATCCAAATCACCGTCTAGTACCACTATACTACTACCTGATCTCCTCCTCGGCCTGAAAATTAAAGAAAAAGGATCAATTTATTGGTTTCAAAATCTAAAAAATAAGAGAAAGGACTGCCCTCAATCCTGGTAATAAAATTATTATAAATGTAAACATATTTCTATTAAAACTGAACAAACAAATAAACAATTCGATTAAATGATCCTGGTAATAATAATTTATACAAATCAAGGTTGCGTTATGTAACTATAATTGCGTATGCAATTATCTACCATTAAACCATTACAATAAAATATAATTTATATAAAATTGAGCATCATCAAGGATTAATCAAGTATTAAACGGTTGGCAACAATTGTGTGCTTATAAAAAACATATTTACATTTCAAGCAACAATATAAACATTAATATTCATGTCTTTAATTTGTTTTTGGCGAATTAGTTTATTTCGTACACGACATTAGTCGATAATAACCGAATTCCATTCGTTTATGGCCAAATTTCAATATATCAAATATGACCGGTATACAATGCATTCCAAAAGTTCATTATTACTTTATGGGCGGATTTCGTTGCATCATTCTTTATTTGTGCAAATTGTAAATCATTCTTTATTCAAATCGGTATTAGCACAGAAATAACGATTTAAGTTTAAAGCATAATTAAAACTTTAATAAACGCTTTCCAAAGAAATAAAATATTTCATTTGCACATCTGCCAATCAACTTTTACTTTAAACCAAATTGCACCATTAATGTGTATTAATAACGATAAGATTGCAATATTGCATGGGATATTGCGCAAAGAGAATTTATTAATAATTTCAAAACGAAGTATTTAATATTATACGATCCGAGCAGTTTATTGCCATCAATAAGTGAAACGATTACGCCGCGCATAAGTAATAAGGAATGCGTAATTATTGCTCACAATGTAAGCGAACAACATTATAATTTCGTTTCAATTATCTTAAAACGTTTTTTTTTCGTCGAGATATGCAGAGAATGTTATCGCAAAAATAATATTTAGATTGGGATATCTTATAAAGTAAACATTTTAACGTTTATTTGTGATTAATGTTATACAATTTCAATTCAATGGCAGGAAATTAAAGTTTCAAATTGTAGCCTCATCATTGTTCGTAATTATTTATTACACAATTACATTGTAGAATCAAATTTAATTAAATGTTTTGGGATGATTCTTGCAATATCATATTACAGATTACAATCATTATAAATCACTTCTAGTGGGTTTACATTATTGAATTGTTAGGCTACTTGTTGTGGCGCCAATAGGGGACAAAAATGTCTAGTTATAACAAATGTGATACTTTTAGGCCATAATACATGAATAGGGCGTCGTATTTTTTTTTGTATTGTTAAACATTTAAGCCTATTGGGTTTTTATAAAGCGACTGTCTGAAAGTTTAAAAAGTTATGCGATTTTTGTAGGGATCATAATTAATCAATTGTGTGGCAGTATTCATTAAATTGTTCACCTGTGCACAATTTTGTTGTATTTTCAATAAAGTTTTCATTGCATTTTATGATAATGCAATCGTCTTAGTCACTGATGATCAATTTACATGTTGGAATATGAATCAGTATGTTAGCTACAAGTCACGGATTGAATTAATAATCGTATGATGTTAATTATAAAAATAATTTCAAAAATTATATAAAATCAATCTTTTGGAACTCTTTCTAATTAACAAATAAATTCTAAATTGATAATTAAATGAACAAGTTGCAAACTTACAAGAAACAAATTGGTCTTTAAATTGACAAATAACTTAAACTGTCAAATTGATCTATAAACTGTCAAATTGATCTTCTAATTGACAAATAAACTACAAATCATTCATGAAATAAAGGATTTGGTTTTATAGCTGCAAACTTACAAAAAATAAATTGATCTTTAAATTGACAAACAGCTTTGACTGTCAAATTGATCTATAAGCTGTCAAATTGATCTTCTAATTGACAAATAAACTCCAAATCGGTAATTAAATAAACAATTAGGTCTTAAAGTTGCAAACATACAAGAAACAAATTGATCTTTAAATTAACAAACAACTTCAAGTGTCAAATTGATCTATAAACTATCAAATTGATCTTCTAATTGACAAATAAACTAAAAATCAGTCATAAAATGAACGATTTGGTTTTATAGCTGTAAACTTACAAGAAATAAATTGATCTTTAAATTGACAAACAACATTGACTGTCAAATTGATCTATAAATTGACAAATTGATCTTCTAATTAACAAATAAACCACAACTCAATCATAAAATAAACAATTTGGTTTTATAACTGCAAAATTATAAGAAACAAATTGATCTTTAAATTGACAAACAGCTTTGACTGTCAAATTGATCTATAAATTGTCAAATTGATCTTCTATTTGACAAATAAACTCCAAATTATTAATTCAATAAACAATTTCGTCTTTGAAGTTGCAAACTAACAAAAAACAAATTGATCTTTAAGTTGACAAACAACTTTGACTGTCAAATTAATCTATAAACTGTCAAATTAATCTTTAAATTGACAAATAAACTCCAAATCGGTCATTAAATAAACAATTTGGTTTTATAGCTGCAAAACTTATAAGAAACAAATTGATCTTTAAATTGACAAACAGCTTTGACTGTCAAATTGATCTATAAATTGTAAAATTGATCTATTAATTGACAGATAAACTCCAAACCGGTCATTAAATACACAATTTGGTCTTGCAGTTACAAACTTACAAGAATCAAATTGATCTTTAAATTGACAAAAGTTTAACTGTCAAACTGATCTATAAACTGTCAAATTGATCTTCTAATTGACAAATAAACTCCAAATCGGTTATTAAATAAACAATTTGGTATTGAAGTTGCAAACTTACAAGAAACAAAATGATCTTTAATTTGACAAACAACTTTGACTGTCAAGTCGATCTATAAACTGTCAAATTGATCTTCTAATTAACAAATAAACTCCAAATCGGTCATTAAATAAACAATTTGATCTTAAAGTTGCAAACTAACAAAAAACAAATTGATCTTTATAATAATAAGCTATTAAATTGATCTTCTACTTGACAAATAATTTCTAAATTGGTCATTAAACTGATCTAATTTAATCTTAAAATTGAATTGAATTGAAACAAATTGATCTTTGAATTGACAAACAACTTTGACTGTCAAATTGATCTATAAACTTTCAAATTAATCTATAAATTGTCAAATTGATCTATAAACTGTCAAAATAATCTATAAACTGTCTAAGTAATCTATAAACTGTCAAATTGACCTATAAACTGTCAATTTGATCTTCTAATTAACAAATAAACTCAAAATCGGTCATTAAATAAACAATCTGAAATTGCAAACTTACAAGAAACAAAATAATCTTTAAATTGACAAACAAGTTTAACTGTCAAACTGATCTATAAACTGTCAAATTGATCTTCTATTTGACAAAAAAATTCCAAATTGGTCATTAAAAAGACAATTTAATCTTGAAATAGCAAAATTAAAAAAAACAAATTGATCTTCAAATTGACAAATAACTTTGACTGTCAAATTGATTTTCCAATTGACAAATATATTCAAAATCGGTTATAAAATTGACAAATTGATCTAGAAAATATAAATGTGAAGTTAACAAATTGATCTTTAAATTTAGAACAAATTTGACTGTCAAATCTGGGTGGGTGGGCACACAGTTCAAGTTTTCCGGGTATGTGGTTTCTGTTAGTGTGCCCCGCTCACCCGCCAGTGTTTGTAATCTAATGTTCCTTCACAAACACTAGAGTGGGTGGGTGGAAACTAAGTTCAATTTTTCCGGGTATGTGGTTTGAGTTAGTATGCCCCGCCCACCCGCCAAAGTGTTTATGATCCAAATTTTTGATTTCAAACACTTGGCTGGGTGAGTGAGTGAAAGAGAACTAAGTTCAAATTTTCCGGGTATGTGGTTTGCATTAGTATGTAGACGGTAACTTAATTTCAGTTTTCTAGAAGTGTGGTTTACATTAGTGTGCCCCGCCCACCCACCAAAGTGTTTGTGATCAAATTTTTTTGGGTGAGTGGGTGGAAACTAAATTCAAGTTTTCCGGGTATGTAGTTTTCATTAGTGTGCTCCGCCCACCCGCCAGAGTGTTTGTGCTCAAAATTTTTGATCACAAACACTTGAGTAGGCGGGTGAGTAGATAAAAACTAAATTCAAATTTTTCGGGTATGTGGTTAGCATTAGTTTGTAGGCGGTAACTTAGTTTCAGTTTTTTGAAAGTGTGGTTTACATAAGTGTGCCCCGCCTACCCGCCAGAGTGTATGTGATCCAATTTTTTGATTACAAACACTTGGGTGGGTAGGTGAGAACTAAATTCAAGTTTTCCAGGTATGAATTTTACTAGTGTGCCCTCACCCACCCGCCCGAATGTTTGTAGTCCAGTTTTTTTTATCACAAACATTTGTGTGGGTGGGTGGATACTAAGTTCAAGTTTTCTGAGTGTGTTGTTTGCATTAGTGTGCTCCGCCCAAGTGTTTGTGATCTAATTTCTTAATCACCAACATTGGGGCAAGTGGCAAATTACTTAGTTCCAGATTTCTGGGGATGTGGTTTGCATAAGTGTACCCCGCCCACCCGCCAGAGTGTTTGTGATCCTATTTTAAAATTGTAAACTTTTCACTAGCAAATTGATTAAAGTTTTTTAGAGCAACTTTGATTAAAATTTAAAAAAAATAATTTAATAAACTTTAGATAGAATCAACATTTCTAAACTCAAAAATTCAAATCTCCAAATTCTTAACCATAACTTAGATATCTTGATATAATCAACAACATAATGTTTTGGTTTTAATCTAAAGAGTTGAATTTAAGCTTATTTAGAGTAAATTTGATCAAATTAAAAAAAAAAAATATAAATTTTTATACAGAATCATCCCTTCTAAACTCAAATTTGCAAACCGCATCTTAAAATACCTAAACATAACCTAGCTATCTTGATTTAATCAACAACACAACATTTTGATTTCAATCTAAAAGGTCAAATTAAAGCTCAATTTAGTCGAATTTAATTAAATTTAAAAAATAATTTAATTAATTCTATATAAAATCAACATTTCTAAACTCAAAAATTCAAGCAGCATCTCAAAATTCTTAACGATAACTTAGATATCTTGATTTAATCAACAATATAATGTTTTTGTTTAAATTTAAAGAGTGGAATTAAAGTTTATTTAGAACAAATTTAATCAAATTTAAAAAATGATTTAATATTTTCTATACAGAATGATCCCTTCTGAACTCAAATTTTCAAACCACATCTCAAAATTCCTAAACATAACCTAGCTATCTTGATTTAATCAACAACATAACATTTTGATTTCAATCTAAAAGGTCAAATTAAAGCTCATTTAAAGCCAATTTGATTAAATTTTAAAAATAATTTAATTGATTCTATATAGAATCAACATTTCTAAACTCAAAAATTCAAACCGCATCTCAAAATTCTTAACAATAACTTAGATATCTTGATTTAATCAACAACATAATGTTTCGGTATAAATCTAAAGAGTCAAATTAAAGCTTATTTAGAGCAAATTTGATTAAAATTAAAAAATTATTTAATAATTTCTATACAGAATCATCCATTTTGAACTCAAATTTTAGAACCGCATCTCAAAATTCCTTACCATAACCTAGCTATCTTGATTTAATCAACAACACAACATTTTGATTTCAATCTAAAAGGTCAAATTAAAGCTCAATTTAGTCGAATTTAATTAAATTTAAAAAATAATTTAATTAATTCTATATAAAATCAACATTTCTAAACTCAAAAATTCAAGCAGCATCTCAAAATTCTTAACGATAACTTAGATATCTCGATTTAATCAACAATATAATGTTTTTGTTTAAATTTAAAGAGTGGAATTAAAGTTTATTTAGAACAAATTTAATCAAATTTAAAAAATGATTTAATATTTTCTATACAGAATGATCCCTTCTAAACTCAAATTTTTGGACCGCATATTAAAATTCCTAAACTTAACCTAGTTATCTTGATTTAATCAACAACACAGCATTTTGATTTCAATCTAAAGAGACAAATTAAAGCTCATTTAAGGCCAATTTGATTGAATTTAAAAAATAATTTAACTAATTCTATATAGAATCAACATTTATAAACTCAAAAATTCAAACCGCATCTCAATTTTTTTAACCATAACTTAGATATCTTGATTTAATCAACAACATAATGTTTTGGTTTGAATCTAAAAAGTTGAATTAAAGCTAATTTAAAGAAAATTTGATCAAATTTGAAAAATGATTTAATAATTTCTATACAGAATCATCCCTTCTAAACTCAAAATTTCAAACCGCATCTCAAAATTCCTAAACATAACCTAGCTATCTTGATTTAATCAACAGCATAATATTTCAATTTCCAATAAACGAGTTAAATTAAAGTTCAATTAAGGCCAATTTGATTAAATTTAAAAAATAATTCAATTAATTCTATATAGAATCAACAATTCTAATTTCAAAAATTTAAACCGCATCTTAAAACTCTTAACCATAGCTTAGATATGTTGATTTAATCAACAACATAATGATTTGGTTTGAATCTAAAAAATTAAAGCTTATTTATAGCAAATTTAATCAAAGGTCATCATCAATATTGTAGATATAAAGATGATACGCATTCTTCATGCAGATATAAAATTAACTGCTTAGATTATACACACATTTCTTGTTGCCATAATCATAATTAATGAGTAAATTTTTTGTTAGGGATGTATAATTTGAAGTCATTTAATATATGAGCAAACTAATAGCCATAGATTCACAGCCATTAATTTAAATTTTAAGGAAGATTACGCGAAAAATTATGAAACATACTTGAATATGCTAATATGTTTATGGACCCATGATATTAAAAACAAGTTAATTATATTTATTAAATAGCTTCAAGGTGACGCAATCCAACTAAAACATTCCTTTGAATAACAACATTAAAGTTAGATAAAATGTACCTTAAATCTACCTGTTCTTAAATAAATATAATTTAGTACATTACAAGACAATAAATGGGTAATAGATTTTCACTTAAAATAATGATTGGTATCTTATAAAAGCGAGGGAAAATGTATAAAGGAATATATCTTTTATGGTGCATTGAACACCCTAGAGTCAGTCATCAGGTGAAACGATGGGTTCCCCCACGGCACCAGACGACTACCTGTCTTTCTAAACGCAGCAGGTGCACTTGCTGCTCGAAGTCTCTCTCGATACAAAAAAGATAAGGAGAAGAATAACATGTGCATCGGCGTGTGCAACAAAACAGTTTCGTGGAACTTTAAAAATTAAATGAAAAGGGTTTTGACTTTGTTAATGTTTTGAAACAATTAAAATATGACAAATATTACTTTAAAAATTAGTCATTTTTTTCTTTGTTTGGTTATCTTAGTATTTATATTTTAATATGATAAAATAATCTCTCTGCAGGTAAGTACGTAGAACGAGGCACGTCACAATTTACATTTCTATATACTTTGGGAGGAAATATTCCTATTTATATGATAATTTTTATTCGAAAGCGCTCAGAATTTAGAAAGCCTCAGCACTCCATGCCCTAGGAACAAGGGTTGCAATTTAAGGTGCATCCCACTGCAATAATTCAACTACCTGCTGCAACAATGCGGAATATTTTATTCGAGTAAACAAATTTTTGCATAATTGGATATTTTAATATTTTCACTAAAATTATATAATTTCTTTCAAAGATTTTTGATTAATTTGTTATAACTAAAGCAAAGATACGTGCAATAATTGATTCATTTCATACTATTTACAATTTTTCTTAGATTATTTGAAGATTTGTTTAAGAACCAGAGAACTATAAGTTGGGTAATAAAGCAGTGAGTCTTCTCTATCATTCCGAAAGCATAGATTAGTCTTCCAGTAGATAGTTATTAAAAGTTGTTGACATCCTCAATTGAAGTTATTTCTAAAATGCTTCAAACATTAATTTTACTTTAAAAATTATAAAAAACCACTCACAGTTATTGTATAGAATCTCCCAAAAATGACATGTTTTTATATTTTTTATAATATCCACAAAAACTGCGGAGATACTTTTTGTTACATAAAATTTGCCCAGAAAACGCATTTATTGTGCAGAATTGATCAAAAACTGCATAGAAATGTTCATTACTTTTTATTTATTTCATAATATCTGTAAATATAATCTGGAAAGCAGTTAATTATGCGGAATTTATAAAAAAATGCTCTCAAAACTTATTTATCGTACAACAAATCGCTCACAAATGACGTATTAGATAGAAAAATAATATTTTATATTTAATTCACAATATCCTTAAATAATTGCCAAAAAAATTGCTCAAAATATCGCAAAATTTTCCAATTAAATTACAAAAAAATAATATTTTTTAATTTATTTCTTAAAATCAACAAAAAATGCCGAAACAACGTTTTTATTTTGTAAAACTAATTAAAAATCGCGCATAAAATACATTTATTATACAAAAGCATTTAAAAACCTACCTTTAACGTTTAAAAAACTTTCAAAAAACTTTTTTTTCAGTTTATTTTATTAAAAAAAAAAAACGCTTAACAAATTTTTACTCTAAAAAATTCATTAAAAAATCGCTCAATAATCTTGTATAAAATCGCCATAAAACTATTCAATAAATTTATTTTTATCTTACAATTTGCTCAAAGTACGCATTTAGTATATGAAATTTGTTAAAAATTAAAATTTAATTTTATAAATCGCTCAGAAAGCATTTTATTATCTAGAATTCGTTTACAAATTTCGTTTAAAACAAAAAATACACTCAAAATTGCTTTAAAAGTATAAACCCTATTCAAACATTATTTTATAATTATATTATCATCAAAAAATATTTTGATTGTATAAAATTCATTAAAAATCGCTCAAAAAATGCAAAAAAATCGCTCAGAAACTTAAGTGATTTTAGTTTAAACTCCTATAAAATGTTTTCGTTGTGTAAAATATTAAAAATCGCTCTGCAAATGCATTTATTACACAAAATCACCCAGTGATTGTTGTCATTTTATATTTATTTCAAAATATCAACAAAAATTTAATAAAAATTGCTTAGAAAATGTTCAAGAAATTCAAAAAATCATCAAAATATGTCTTCATTTTATATTTATCTCAAGATATCAACAGTATACCGCTCAAAAATATAAAAAAAATATTAAAAATCGCTCATAAAATATATTTAATGCATCAAATTTAATCAAAAAAACATTTATTTTATAAAACAGTATTTCAACGCTTCGCTTGTTCATGCATTTTACAATACAGGTATTTAGCAACAGACATTGTTATATTTATCTCCTATCCACAAAAACAAAAATCCGCATAAAAACGTCATTATTTTATGATATTCGGTACACCTCGCTCAGAAAGCGTTTTTATTATGTTGAATTCGTTAAAAATCGCTCACAAAACTCGTTTATCGCATAAAAAACACACAAAATAGCTTAGAAAATATATTGAAAGTATAAATAAACTCTATTCAAGCATTATTTTATCAAAAAATGATGAAAAAAATGAAATTTATTAAAAATCGCTTAAAAAATAAATAAAATGTTTTAAAAACTGCCTATACTATTTAATGGTTTTTAAATTATTTTATAATATTTACAAAAACAAGCATTTAAACTGCATTGATTGCATAAAATCTTTCAAAAACTGACCAGAAATAGTTGTAATTTGATAACAAAAAAAAGTAGCAATTGATCTTTAAAATTCTTAATAGAAAATGGCTTAGAAAATGCATTAATTGCATAAGTTTTTTCAAAGATTGCTCATAGATAACTATCAGTTTACAACTTTTATGACATCAACAAAAAAATCAAATAAACGTTTTAAAAATCGCTTAGAAAATGCATAAAATCGCCCAGCAACATTTGTAATTTTACATTTATTTAATTGAAGGTAAGTAAAAAAGTTGAAAAAACGTTTTTATTCTGTAAAAACTATTAAATATCGCGCAGGAAATGCATTTATTGTATAATTTTTTACATAAATCGCCCAAAAATGTCGTCATTTGATATTTATTTTCTTAAAACAATAAAAATATTAAAAATTGTTGTAATTCTATATAAATAATCTTCTACTTTCAAAAATCGCTTAGAAATAGTCGCAATTTTACATTTATTTAAAAAAACTAGCAAGTTAAAATAGGTTTTGATTCTGCAAAACTAATTAAAAATCGCTTATAAAGTGCATTTATTGCATAAAATCTTTCAAAAATTGCCTCAATATTGTGGTATTGTTATATTTATTTCATATTATATATCTTCTGTTAAAAATACGCAAAAAAGATCAAATGTCACTTGTCGCTAATTTGCGCGGGAAAGAGGAACGTACTAATTTCTTAATAACTAACGCCGGGCGGTTGGGCAAAAACAGTATGAAAATAGCCACGCCCAATTGTTGAAATACAGTGGCCCGCCCACCCACCCAAGTGTTGGCAATCCAGTGTTTAGATATTAAACCACTGATAATGTTGCTTCTGTCAAAAAAAACACAAGAGATCAAATGTCACTGGACACTTATATGAGCGAAGACGGGGAACGTACTAGAGCGGAAACACTATAAAAATAGTCACGCCAATTGTTTGAAATACTGTGGCCGGCCCGCCCACCCACCCAAGTGTTAGTGATCCAGTGATTAGATATTAAACCACCCGTGATGTTCCTTCTGTCAAAAAACACAGAAAGTCAAATGTCAGCTGTCAATATTATGCCCGAGGAGAGGAAACGTACAAATTCCTTGATAACAAAAACTTCGGCTGGTGGGCGGGAACACTATACACATAATCACGCCCCATTGTTGAAATACTGTAATCCACCCACACACCCAAGTGTTAATAATCTAGTGATTCGATATACACAAGAGATCAAATGTTACTTGCCACTTATATTGGCGAGGAGAGGGAACGTACTAGTTGCTTCATAAAATAGTCACGTACAATTGTTGGAATACTGTAGCCCGCCCACCCACTCATGTGTTAGTGATCCAATAATTGGATATTAAACCACCGGTGGTGTTCCTTCTGACAAAAAAACACAAAAGTTCAAACCTCATTTGTCACTACTATGCACAAGGAGGGGGAACGTACAAATTCCGTAATAACTAAAACTTAAACGGGTGAGCGGAAACACTATAAACATGATCACACCCCATTGTTAAAATACTGTGGCCCACCAGAGTGTTAGTAATCTAGTGATTCAATATTAAATCAGCGGTAATGTTCTTTCTGTCAAAAAAACACAAAAGATCAGTTGTCACTATTATAGGCAAAGACAGGAAACGTACAAATTTCTTAATACCTAATACTTAGACGGGTGGGCGGGAATAATATAAACATAATCACGCAAAATTGTTGAAATACAGTGGACCGCCCACCCACTTAAATGTTGGTGATCTAAAGATTGGGTATTCAACCACCGGTGATGTAGCTTCTGTCAAAAAACACAAAAGATTAAATGTCAGTTGTCACTATTATGTGCAAGGACGAGAAACGTACAAATTTCTTGATACCTAACACTTAGGCGGGTGGGCGGAAGTACAAACATAATCACGCCAAATTGTTGAAATACTGTAGCCCGCCCACCCTCCCAAATGTTAGTGATTTAGTGGTTGGTTATTAAACCACCAATAATGTTCCTTCTGTCAAAAAAACACAACAGAAATGTCAGTTGTTACTATTATGCGCGAGAAAGGAGAACTTCTAAACTTCTTGATAACTAAAACTTGGACGGGTGGGCGGAAACACTATAAACATGATCATGCTCCATTGTTGAAAAACTGTGGCCCGCCCACTCACCTAAGTGTTAGTGATCCAGTGGTTAGTTATTAAACCACTGATAATGTTCTTTTTGTCAGAAACGTACAAATTCCTTTATAACTAACACTGGGCGGAGACACTGTAAAAATAGTCACCCCCAATTGTTAAATTAGTGTGACTAATTCTTATAATAATACTAAAAAATGTTACTTTTTTAATTATGCTTTAATAATCGCTCAGAAAATGTATTTATTGCTTATAATCTTTTAAAAATCGCATTTAGAATATCCACAAAAAATAAAACGTTCTTTAACTTTTGCAAAATTAATCAAAAACTGCTCTGCAAATACATTAAATCTTCCCAAAATCGCCCAGAAATAAGAGTAACTTTAAATTTATTTTATAGCATTAAGAAAAACGCGTTTTTTATTCAAAACCGTACAAAATTGATCTTCATTTTACATATATTTTTATAATATCAACAAAAAAGTTTAAAGTAAACGCTTTTATTCTGTAAAATAAAAAAAGTAACTCAGTAAATGCATTTAATGTTTAAAATACTTCTAAAATCCGTCAAAAAATGTTCATTATTTTTTATTTATTTGAAAATATCCACAATATACCGCTTAAAAATACTTTTATTCCGTAAAATTGATTAAAAATCGCTCAGTAAATGCATTTATTGTTCAAAAACTTTCAAAAATCGCGCAAAAATGGTAAGAATTTTATATTTATCTCAAAATATCCTGAATATACCATTTAGAAATATATTTAATTTGTAAAACTCATTAAAAATCGCTCAAAAAATGCATTTAATGTTCAAAAACTTTCAAAAATAATCCAGAAACTTTCATAATTTTATATTTATTTTAAAATATTTACAACTTATTGCCCAGAAATAGTTTTATTCAGTAAAATTCATTAAATATAGCTCAAAAATGCAGAAAATATTTCAAAAACTCAATCCCTCAATTTTTTAAAATCGTTTCAAACAGTCGTCATTTTATAGTTATTCTATAAAAGTAGTAAAAAAATTGAAAAAACGCTTTAGTTTGAAAAAATGATTAAAAATCGCTCATATCATAAAGTGTATTTATTGTATAAAATCTTTAAAAAGTCTCCCAGAAAAATAATCGTATTTTTTTTAATTTACCATGAAATTAAAAAATTTACGATTTTGGTAGCCAATGACCATAAAAAACCAAAAAAATCGTTTTATTCTCTGAAATTTATCAAGAATTGCTCTGAAATTTTACATTTATTTCATGTTATCGACAAAGAAAACTAATTTTTTTTTGTTTTTTCTGTAAAAATCTATAAAAATCGCTTAGAAAAAGAGCATTTAATAATATCTTTTAAAAATTGCTTCAAATTAATCGTTTTGTTATATATAATCACATATAATTTCATGATATCAACAATACAAGTTTGAAGAAAACGTTTATATTTTATAAAATTGCATTTGATGTTCAAAAACGCTCAAAAACTTAAATGATTTTCATTTATATTAAAATATCCTAAATATACCACTCAAAAATATATTTAATTTGCAAATTTTATTATGTAAAACTCGTTAGAAATCGCTCACAAATATATATTTAAAATGTAAACAAAAAAAATTTTTATTGTACAAAATTTATTAAATAAAATCGCTCAGAACCATTTAAAAATTGTCCAAAAACTGTAGTATTTGCATAAAACATTAAAAATTGCTCAAAAATGCATCTATTGCACAAAGTCTTTCAAAAACTGACAAAAATAGTCCTCGTTTTACATTTACGATACAAATATAAAAACTTTTTATTTAATAAAATATATTAAAAACCTCCCAGAAAAAAATGCATTTTTTGCATAAAATATCAAAAAAAAGTTTAAAAAATATTATTATTCTTTAAAATTTAACAAAAATTGTTCAAAAATCATTTTTTGCATAACGTCTTTCAACAACCGCTTAGAAATAGTCGTCATTTTACATTTATTTTGTGATAGTAACAAAAAAGTTAAAAAAAAAACGTATTTATTTTGTAAAATTCATTAAATATCGATCAGAAAATACATAATTTCTTCCAAAAATCGCCTAGTAAAAAATTGAAAAATAATTTTATTTTTCAAATTGATCAAAAATCGCTTAAAAATGCCTTTATTGCATAAAATGTTCAAAAATCGACTAAAAAGAATCAATAATATTCATTAAATATTGCTCAAAAAATGCATTTATTCTATAAAATCTTGACATTTATTTTATGATACTAACAACAAAGTTTAAAAAACGTTTTCATAACCTTTTATTAAAAATGTATAGCATAAAATGTTAAAAAATGGCATAAAAATAATTGTTATTTTACATTAATTTCATACTTTGTTTTTTTTTTGTAGAATGTATTAAAAATTGCTCAGTAAATATAATTAATGTTCAAAAACTTTAAAAAATCGCCCAGAAACATTCAAGATTTTAAAACTATCATAAAATATCCTCAATATACCGCTCAAAAATAGTTTTATTCCATAAAATTGATTAAAAATCGCTCAACTGATGCAATTAATATGCAATAATTTCAAAAAATCGCATAGAAACATTAATGATTTTAAATTTATCTCAAAATAAAATATTTTTATTCCTTAAAATGAATTAAAAATCGCACAATAAGCGCCCAAAAATTTTCATGATTTTATAATTATTTCAAAATATCCAATAAACCGTTCAAAAATATTTTTATTCTGTAAAAATAATCGCTCAATAAATTCATTTAATGTTCAAGAAACTTATGTAAAATTCGCTCAGTAAACGCATTTGATCCAAAAATCGTCTTTAAATTTATTTTAAAATTACTTTAATGAACCACTCAAAAATATTTGTATTTTGTAAAATTTATTAAAAATCGCTCAGTAAATAAATTTAATGTTCAAGAAATTTATTTATAATAATAATTGACTAACGCCACTCAAGGTATATATTGAAATATAGTTTGCAAACATAACCACAAAATTTCATTTAGTTTTTTAACTAATTTTTAAGTTATTAACAAATTTCTAATAAATCAAGAAAAACATGTAAACAGCTAAGTAGGCGTCATTTTGTTTATAATAATAATTGACTAATGCCACTTAAGACATATATTAAGATATAGTTTGCAAATTTAACCACAAAATTTCTATTAGTTATATTAACTAATTTCCAAGTTATTAGCAAATTTCTAATAAATCAAAAAAACATGCAAACAGCAAATTATTCGCTATTTTGTTTAAAATAAAAATTGATAAAAACCACTCAAGGCACATATTGAAATACAGTTTGCAAACATAACCTCAAAATTTCATTTAGTTTTATTAACTAATTTCCAAGTTATTAGCAAATTTCTAATAAATCAAGAAAAATATGCAAACAGCTAAGTAGGCGCCATTTTGTTTAAAATAAAAATTGATTAAAACCACTCAAGGCATATATTGAAATATAGTTTGCAAACATAACCACAAAAGTCCATTTAGTTATCATAACTAATTTCAAAGTTATTAGCAAATTTTTAATAAATCAAGAAAATTATGCAAGCAGCTAAGTAGGCGCCATTTTGTTTATAATAAATATTGACAAACGCCACTTTAGATATATATTAAGACATAGTTTGCAAACATAACCACAAAATTTCATTTAGTTTTACTCACAAATATTCAAGTTATTAGTAAATTTCTAATAAGCCAAGAAAAATATGCAAACAGCTAAGCGGGCGCCATTTTGTTTATAACCAAAATTGATTAAAACCACTTTAGGCATATATTGAAATATAGTTTGCAAACCTAACTACAAAATTTAATTTAGTTATATTAATTAATTTTTAAGTTATTAACAAATTTCTAATAAATCAAGAAAAATATGCAAACAGCTAAGTAAGCGCCATTTTGCTTATAATAAAAATTGATTAAAGCCACTTAAAATATATATTAAAATATAGTTTACAAACATAACCACAAAATTTCATTTAGTTATATTAACTAATTTCCAAGTTATTAACACATTTTTAATAAATCAAGAAAAATATGCAAACAGCTATATAGGCGCCATTTTGTTTATAATAAATATTGACAAACGCCACTTTAGATATATATTAAGACATAGTTTGCAAACATAACCACAAAATTGCATTTAGTTTTACTCACAAATATTCAAGTTATTAGTAAATTTCTAATAAGCCAAGAAAAATATGCAAACAGCTAAGCGGGCGCCATTTTGTTTATAACCAAAATTTATTAAAACCACTTTAGGCATATATTGAAATATAGTTTGCAAACCTAACTACAAAATTTAATTTAGTTATATTAATTAATTTTTAAGTTATTAACAAATTTCTAATAAATCAAGAAAAATATGCAAACAGCTAAGTAAGCGCCATTTTGCTTATAATAAAAATTGATTAAAGCCACTTAAAATATATATTAAAATATAGTTTACAAACATAACCACAAAATTTCATTTAGTTATATTAACTAATTTCCAAGTTATTAACACATTTTTAATAAATCAAGAAAAATATGCAAACAGCTATATAGGCGCCATTTTGTTTATAATAAATATTGACAAACGCCACTTTAGATATATATTAAGACATAGTTTGCAAACATAACCACAAAATTGCATTTAGTTTTACTCACAAATATTCAAGTTATTAGTAAATTTCTAATAAGCCAAGAAAAATATGCAAACAGCTAAGCGGGCGCCATTTTGTTTATAACCAAAATTTATTAAAACCACTTTAGGCGTATATTGAAATATAGTTTGCAAACATAACCACAAAATTTAATTTAGTTATATTAATTAATTTCTAAGTTATTAGTAAATTTCTAATAAATCAAGAAAAACATGCATACAGCTAAGTAGGCGCCAATTTGTTTATAAAAAAGATTGATTAAAACCACTCAAAGTATATATTGAAATATAGTTTGCAAACATAACCACAAAATTTCATTTAGTTTTCATAACTAATTTCCAAGTTATTAGCAAATTTTTAATAAATCAAGAAACATATGCAAACAGCTAAGTAGGCGCTATTTTGTTTATAATAAAAATTGATTAATGTCACTTAAGGCATATATTAGGATATAGTTTGGAAATTTAACCACAAAATTTCATTTAGTTATCATAACTAATTTCCAAGTTATTAGCAAATTTCCAATAAATCAAGAAACATATGCAAACAGTTAAGTAGGCGCCATTTTGTTTATAAAAAAAATTGATTAAAACCACTCAAGGCATATATTGAAATATAGTTTGCAATTATATCCACAAAATTTCATTAAGTTTTATGAATTAATTTCAAAGTTATTAGCAAATTTCTAATAATTCAAAAAATATAAACAAACAGCTAAGTAGGCGCCATTTTGTTCATATGAAAAATTGATTAAAACCACTCAGGGCATATATTTAGGTATAGTTTGAATACATAACCACAAAATTTCAATTAATTATACTAACTAATTTCCAAGTTATTAGCAAATTTCAAATAAATCAAAAAAAATATGGAAACAGCTAAGTAGGCGCCATTTTGTTTATAATAAAAATTGATTAAATCTACTCAAGTCATATATTCAAATATAGTTTGCAAATATAACCACAAAATTTCAATTAGTTATATTAACTAATTTTTAATATTCAACTAATTTCCAAGTTATTAGCAAATTTCAAATAAATCGAGAAAAATATGCAAACAGCTAAGTAGGCTCCATTTTGTTTATAAGCAAAATTGATTAAAACCACAAGACATATATTGAAATATAATTTGCAAAGTTATCCACAAAATTTCATTTAGTTATATTAACTAATTTCAAAGTTATTAGCAAAGATTTAATAAATTAAGAAAAATATGCAAACAGCTAATTAGGCGTCATTTTGTTTATAAAAATAATTGACTAACGCCACTCTAGACATATATTAAGACATAGTTTGCAAACATAACCACAAAATTTCATTTAGTTATATTAACTAATTTCCAAGTTATTAGCAAATTTCTAATAAACCAAGAAAAATATGCAAACAGCTAAGCGGGCGCCATTTTGTTTATAATAAAAATTGATTAAAACCACTCAAGGTATATATTAAAATATACTTTGCAAATATATCTACAAAATTTCATTTAGTTATATTAACTAACTTCCAAGTTATTAGCAAATTTTTAATAAATAAAAAAAAAACTGCGAACAGTTATGTAGGCGCCATTTTGTTTATAATCAAAATTGATTAAAACCACTACAGCCATATATTTAAATATAGTTTGCAAATATAACCACAAAATTTCATTAAGATATATTAACTAACTTCCAAGTTATTAGCAAATTTCTAATAAATCAAGAAAAAACTGCGAACAGTTAAGTCATTTTGTTTATAATAAAAATTGATCAAAACCACTCAAGGCATATATTAAGATATAGTTTGCAAATTTAACCACAAAATTTCATTTAGTTATATTAATTAATTTCTAAGTTATTAGCAAATTTCTAATAAATCAAGAAAAACATGCAAATAGCTTAGTAGGCGCCATTTTGCTTATAATAAAAATTAATTAAAGCCACTTAAAACATATATTAAGATATAGTTTACAAACATAACCACAAAATTTCATTTAGTTATATTAACTAATTTCCAAGTTATTAGCAAATTTTTAATAAATCAAGAAAAATATGCAAACAGCTAAGTAGGCGCCATTTTGTTTATAACCAAAATTGATTGAAACCACTCAAAGCATATATTGAAATAAAGTTTGCAAATATATTCACAAAATTTCATTTAGTTATATTAACTAATTTCTAAGTTATTAGCAAATTTCTAATAAATCAAGAAAAATATGCAAACAGCTAAGTAGGCGCTATTTAGTTTATAATAATAATTGATTAATGCCACTTAAGATATATGTTGAGATATAGTTTGTAAACATAGCCACAAAATTTCAATGAGTTTTGCATAACTAATTTCCAAATTATTAGCAAATTTCTAATAAATCAAGAAAAACATACAAACAGCTAAGTAGGCGCCATTTTGTTTATAATCAAAATTGATTGAAACTACTCAAGGTATATATTGAAATATAGGTTGCAAATATATCCACAAAACTTCATTTAGTTATATTAACTAATTTCCAAGTTATAAGCAAATTTTTAAAAAATCAAGAAAAATATGGAAACAGCTAAGTAGGCGCCATTTTGTTTATAATAAATTTTGACAAACGCCACTTTAGATATATATTAAGACATAGTATGCAAACATAACCACAAAATTTCATTTAGTTTTACTCACATTTTTCCAAGTTATTAGTAAATTTCTAATAAATCAAGAAAAACATGCAAACAGCAAAGTAGGCGCCATTTTGTATATAATCAAAATTGATTAAAGCCACTCAAGGCATATATTTAAATATAGTTTGCAAACATAACCACAAAATTTCATTTAGTTTTATTAACGAATTTCCAAGTTATTAGTAAATTTCTAATAAACTAATACTTCCCATGAGAAAGGAAGTAAAATACCAACGCTTAGTTTTTTTGTGTTCAAGTACTTTTTGATGATTAGACCATCATGTAGACTGACACCTGATATTACAAAACTGTTATATATTGTAGTAATCAAATCAAAATCACGTACAAAGAGTTTGTAAAAGAAAAAAAATAGCAAATTCAAGACTACAACAAACGCTTTCAAAAGTGTTTTTGAATTGTTCAAAATGCTTCTTAAATGCCAACAATGTAACTTTTTTAACTGTATTGGTTTCTCAATTATAAAAATGTATCTAAACTATCTAAAAACCTTATAATTTACACAATCTAGTGCTTTCTTCGGAGAGCACAAGCTAACCTAAGAAAAACTCAAGACAAAACTTTCTGAATTTTATTAAAAAAACGGAACTACTAGTGTAGGCTTAGCCTTAAACCTCTAAATACCAACAATTAATAATTTAAAAAATTATAACTGAAATATCTTGAACCAAAATGGCTAATAAAGCAATTAGAGTAAACTATTATCAAATAAAAGACCATTTAAAAGGTCTATCCTTAAGGTTGCAAAAAAGTTGTTTCCAAAATATGCCAAAATTGCTCCAATAGCTTCAAAATCAACTTACTACAAATTGTATTACTCAGTTCTACATTTACGTATACCAATTAGTTCTGGTTTAGTTTAGATTTATGGCATATCAGCCTAAAAAGACTATTAATACCTCCAATTAGTTCTGATTAGATTCCAACTAAAAATCCTTCAAAAACTATATTTTATTCAGCAGTTTTGTCCATCAATTGTGTAGAAGCCATCAGCAAAGATCATAGATGATAATCTTGTAACTATTTTGAACTAAACTTGGGGTAGTTCAAAATTATGACTATTTTCATTAAATTACAAAACAAAAAAAAACACTTAATAGAATTAGTTTGCATTCAACAAAAGCCCCAAAAAATGATCTTAAAATTAAAGTCAATAGTATCATCAGATTTTTGTGTAATTTATTGCGATTAAACTATTAGTAAATCCAATTAAACCAAACATTTATTTATAGATTTATTGATTAACAAATTCCTAGTAATGTTTCAAGACACAAGAATCGTCAGACAATGTTACTTGATTAAGGTGTTCCCGTGAAGTAGGTTTGGGAACTTACTCACAACAACCACAATACTAAATATACGCAATTTAAAATGACGCCAATATAAATACAAATGTTGACTAATGCATTTATTAATCATCATAATGATAACTAAATGATAATTTAAAAAAATATTTATATGTAAGAATTTTTATCAAGAATAAATTCGATATAATATAGCAACAACAATAAACTCAATAATAATTACAATTAAATAAAAAAGTGGAACACACGTGGATATAACAACTTTGGAAACCGCCGAGACTTAATTTAATAGCAAAAACAATAAACAACATTTAATCTCTACAATTTCTTAAATTAAAATAAACAACCTTCACAATAATCGCCCATTAATGATAACAATTATTAACTGCTAACTACTAACTAACTAACTCACCAATAATATTTTAAAACCTTCATATCAAAACGCATTTTGTACTAACACATAAACACAAATTCACTTCACTCACAATGTTTTAAAAACACTTAAGGCATGGAATCCGCGACTAGTTTTTCTTTTATTTATTTTCCGTTTAGTTAAGCCGTTTGCGCACACTGTTGTTGAACCTGACTGACTTAGCGTTGAGTATAGACTGTCGGGTAAAATTCTTGAGATGAAGTGGGTGGCGTACGGCAGGTACAAATGAAGCAAGTATAGAGCGCCGATGCGTAGCATGTTAAGGTAGGAAAGGTGGGATACTCTCTATATTTGTTTCCAATCGCTCAGTGGAATATTAAACGCATTCTTTCGTCTACCTGAGTGCTTTTATGACTGAGTCTTGTTGTGTGGAATTACTCGAGTAGAAACTGCATGATGCCTATTTCAAAATTGTTTTTCAACAGCGCTTTTTGGATGCAGAATTTTGTTCTGCCATTGTCGTAATTTTTTTTTAAATTTTTTTCAGACGTGTATCATGTTACGGTTATATTCGTGCCGACAGGTTTTTAATTTTTCTACTGTACTTGACCTTCATATATATTCATTCCATAATTGCGTATTTTCATAAGATGTAAACAAACTTTTAATCGGTATCAAGAGATAATCAACAAATTTACATTGTTAAAACTATTTTTAAAATTTATGATGCTTAAAACTTCATAATTGGCTTACATATTTTTCGCGTTTAATTAAAGTAAAAATGTTTAGTATTGTCTGCACAAATTTATTAAAACTTTTACTTTTTTGAGCCATTCACCACTTTCAATTAAACAATGCATTAGTTTTAATTGGGTAATTTATTAAGATATTATATTTAATAATATTATTCGGCATTTGATTAATTAGTTCCTTTGTTTCAATTCATTCCGGTTGTTAGATATTTAATTTGGATATTAATTCTTCAAATTGTGAGATAATTTGATGATTAAAGAAGGAAAGTTGTTGTAACAATATCTAAATGAAATTGTTAAAATTAGTTGCTCATGAAAATTTTGATTTTGAACATTTAGAAAGCATAAGCTGCTCTACCTTATAGTTGAATAGACTATAGTAACAACAAAAGCAGAAAAATTTAACACCTTAAAGCTTGAAAAATTGAGTTCAAGTTAGAACAAATATGGTGTTACACAATAGCAGTTTTAAGCAAAATTAAAAAAAAAAATCAAAAATCGTTTCGTTTATAAAACGTCAAAAAATATTTGTAACAACTTTTCAGCAGATTACTTCAAGCTTTTAAACAAAATGAAAAGTAAAAAAAATATAGCTTAAAACTAAATTTCTTATAAAATCTCTCAAAAACATAAACATTCAACTATAAAATTAACCAAATAACACAATAAAAAAAAGCAAACAAATATTTTCAAATTTATAAAATCTCACAAAACATAAAAATCCAAAAAAACGTAAACTTTCTAAAAAAATTCTCAAAACCAAAAAACATACAAAACACTCAAAAATCAGTTCAGTTTCAAAACATATAACATTTGATTTTTTTAATTTAAAATAAATTAGCAACTTTAAAATCAAAAAACCAACAAATCTAATCGGAAATTAAAAAATTCTTAAAAAAAAAAAAATTGCGGCCTAGCTATTTAAAATATCCGGCCAAAAATTACCAATCCGGTTAAAAACCAATACAAAAATATAAGAATTGAGTATTAGTTGTCCAAAAAAAAAATAGTTAATCAAGGAACTCTTTCCAAAAAATCGACTTAGTTGCAAAATATATAAAAACTGATAAATAGAGAAAAACCCACAACCATACAGGCTCCCTAATCTCTCTTTCAAAACAAAACAAAAATTACAAAGTAAATAATACACATTTTTAAACTTTAAGACCGGAAATTACTATATTTGATATTCCATAACCAAATTTTTGCACTTTTTAACAGTTTTTTTCTAATCATAATTTTGGTATTTATAAAATTTTGTTATTTTTAAGATTTCATGACGTTTTTTACAGTTTTAACAGTTTAGGGCCGAATTTTATTGCTTTTTAACAATTGTTTGAAATTTCTAGCCAAAATTTTGTAGTAGTTGACATTTTATAAACAGAATTTTGCAGTTTTCAACCGTTTTTAGTGAGATTTTGGTCTTTTTAAAAAATATTTTAACATTTTATGACCGGATTTAACGATTTTTGATTTTTCATAAAGAGAATATTGCATTTTTAAGATTATTTTAATAGAATTTTGCACTTTTCAATAGTTTATGAACAAAATTTAGCTATTTCTAACAATGTTTTGTTGTTTCTTACAATATTTTGACATTTCATGGCCAAATTTAGCAATTTTTGGGATTTTATAGAAAGTATATATTATTTTTCAACAGTTTACGGAGAGACTTTGCTATCTTTGACATTTTATTAATAAAATGTTGCACTTTTCGACAGTTTATCCTAATTTTAGTTCTATTTAATAATACTTTTTAATATTTCATAGCAATTTCTAAAATTGCCGGATTTTGGTGCTTTTTGACAATATTTTAAAGATTTAAAGCTGAATTTTGATTATTTTCATGGCCAGTATTTGCTATTTTATAAATTTATTTAATTTTTTTTTGCATTTTTAAGAGTTTATGCCGGATTTTGGTTCTATATTATTAATATTTTATAGATAAATTTTACTATTTTATTATGTACACTTTTTTTGCTATCTAACAATTAATTAAAATTAAAATGACAAACTTTGCTATTTTTTACATTTTATAAGCAAAACCTTTTTATTCGTTTTTTGGCTCAATATTATTTTTTTTTACTTTTCATAAATAAAATGTTGCAGTTTTAACAAGTTATAGTAAATTCTGGTACTTTTTGAAAATAATAGTATATATTATGATTGAATTTTGCTTGTTTTTGACACTTTTCAACAGTTTTTTTTTCAATATTTCATACTATATTATGGTCGGATATTGAAATTTTAACATTTTATAAATCAGAATTTTACATTTTTCAACAATTTATAGCCGGATTTTGGTGCTTTTTAACTAAATTTTAATGTTTTAAGACCGGATTTTGATTTTTTTAACATTTTTTAAATCGTTTTCAGCCAGATTTAGGTGCTTTCTAACAATATTTTAATGTTTATAAATAGAATTTTGTACTTTCCAGTAATTTATGATCAAATACTTTGATATTTTATAGATAATGCTATTATTTAAAATTTCATATGTTTACACTTTTGAACCATTTATAGCCGGATTTTGGTGCTTTCTAACAATATTTGCATGTTTTAAAACCAGATTTTGCTATTTTTAACATTTTATAAAAAGAATTTAGCATTTTTTAACAGATTATATCCGAATTTTGTTTCTTTCCAACAACATTTTCATATTTTGTAACCGGATTTTGTTATTTTTAACAATCCATAAAAATAATTTTGCACTTTTTAACAGATTATAACCTGATTTGGATACTTTCTGGCAATAATTAAATTTTATATGGCCGCATTTTACTATTCTTCTGTTTTATTCCAGAACAATAGATCCTTTGATAATAGTAAAAGAAGTAACTCGCCAACAAATTAAACTTTGTTCCCACCCATCCATCTCACCCACGAATTAGTTATCAACAGATTTATTGTTAAACACTTCTTTTATATCTAAATTCAAGCACACAAGAAGTACGGCAAACAAAAGATCCTTTGATGACTAACACTTAAGCAGGTGAACGGGTCACAGTAGAAGTAGTAACTTGCCCACAAATTAAACTTTGTTCCAAACCCACCGGCCCAAGCCTTAGTTATCAAGAGATTTATTGTTAAACAATTTTCCCATTCACTCACTCAAGCGTTAGATATCAAGAGATTTAGTGTTAAACAATTCTCTCATATCAAAATCCAAGCATACAAGAGGCAGAACAAACATTAGATCCTTTGATGACTAACACTTAGGCGGGTGAGTGGGTAATAGTAGAAGAAGTAACTCGCCCACAAATTAACTTTGTTCCCATTCACCTACCCAACTGTTAGTTGTCAAGAGATTTATTGTTAAACAATTCTCTCATATCTAAACCCAAGCACACAAAAGTTGAGACAAATGATCACAATAGAGGAAGTACCTCGCCCACAAATTAAACCTTGTTCCCATTCACCCACCCAAGCGTTACTTATTAAGAGATTTATTGTTAAACAGTTCTCTCATATCTAAATTCAAGCACACAAGAAGTGGGTCAAACAATAGATCCTTTGATAACCAACACTTGAGCGAATAAGTGGGTAATAGTAGAAGAAAAAACTCTCCAACAAATTAAACATTGTTTTAACCCACCCATCCAAGCGTTAGTTATCAAAAAAATTATTGATAAATAGTTCCCTCATATCTAAATTCAAGCACACAAGAGGTGGGACAAACAATAAATCCTTTGATGACTAACACTTTGGCAAGTGGGTGGATAATAGTAAAAGAAGTAACTTGCCTACAAATTAAACTTTGTTCCCACCGACCTACCCAAGCATTAGTTATCAAGAGATTTATTGTTAAACACTTCTCTCATATCTAAATTCAAGCACACAAGAGGTGGGACAAACAATAGATTTTTTGATGACTAACACTTGAGCGAGTGGGTAAGTCATAGTAAAAAAAGTACCTCGCCCACAAATTAAACTTTGTTCACACCTATACACCCAAGCGTTAGTTATCAAAAGATTTATTGTTAAACAATTCTCTCATATCTAAACCGAAGCATACAAGATGAGAGACAAACAATAGATCTTTTGATGACTAACACTTAGGCGGGTAGGTGGATTACAGTAAAAAAACTACTCGCCCACAAATTAAACTTTGTTCTCACCTACTCACCCAAGCGTTAGTTGTCAGGGGATTTATTGTTAAACAATTCTTCCGGTAAAAAACGCTATTTTTTTCATTATTGTCCTTTTATTGAAGATATTTGATCAAATTTCTCATAGAATCTCTGAAAAAAAATGTAGCCAAAAAACTTACAAATCCGGCCAAAATCATTCAAAATTTAATCACATTTTTTAAAATAAAAGAACAACTTAAAATCCGGTCATGGAACAAATCTGAAGATTAGAAAAAATTGTATATTTTCTAAAAATATTTGCAATAAATAGTTATTTTTTGAAAAATCGTTAAACACTAATCAAAATCCGTCCAAAAACTATTTTCAATATTTTGCCGTAAAGCCTAAAAGTCCTGGCTATACCACTGGCAAGTCACAACAGTATACAGGGTGTCCGGAAAATACGTGTACAACGTTTGACGACAGACTCCTGACGTCAAAATAGGTCGATCTAAGCCGACTTAGTTATATCCAAAATTGTCTCGTTTAGCCGGTAGAGGGCGTCAAAAATTTGTAAATATTAAAAAGAAATTACCTGTAACAATAATTTTTTAAGTGACCTTGTTGCTATGGCGTTTAATAATTTGACAATTATTGACAAATTGTCACCAGTCTATGAAATTTACTCAAGTATACGATCAACATTCTTGAATTACAAGTTTATTTTACCATTAAAAATGGAAAATTATACAAACTCTCAGAAAGTTGACATGCTCCTGGTATACGGGTTTTGTTAAGAAAATGGGCGTCAGAGTGTTAGGGTTTACATGGAGAGGTTTTCTAACCGTCGAATACCAAACCACCAAACATTTGCCAATATTGAGCGTCATCTTTGGGAAACGGGCAGTTTTGAGAAAAAGTTTGAAGGCAGGGGTCGTATGCGAACAACTCGAACTGTGGAAACAGAAGAGATGATTCTGGAAAAAGTTGAAGAAGAACCAAGTACCAGTACCCGTCTCTTAGAACGTGAGTTAAATGTTCCTAAAACGATTGTCAATGAGGTTTTAAGAGAACAGTTGTTACATCCTTACCACATACAAAAAGTCCAGGAACTTTTACCGACTGATCTCCCCATGCGGCTTACATTTTGTCAATTTATTAGAAACAAAAGAATCCTTGTTCCAAATTTTTGTAGAAAAATTATGTTTACTGACGAGGCATGCTTTACAAGATCTGGGGTAACCAATCTGCACAACGAACATATTTATTCCGATGAAAATCCACATGCCATTAAAGTTGCACATCATCAGCATCAATTTAAAATTAATATTTGGGCAGGTATTATTGATCACTACCTTATTGGTCCCATTGTTATTCCAGACAGGTTAGATGGAAATATTTATTTAAATTTTTTGCAAGACACATTACCAATTCTTCTGGAGAATTTGCCCCTTTTACTTCGGAGGGAAATGTGGTATATGCATGATGGTGCCCCGCCCCATTTTTCCGTTGCCGTTCGGCAATACTTACATCATCAATATCTCAACCGATGGATTGGAAGAGGCAATGATGCACCAGTAAAATGGCCACTACGTTCTCCTGAGTTAAATATGTGTGACTTCTTTTTGTGGGGCGCTATTAAAACAGAAGTTTACAAGACTCCGGTAAACACACGCGATGATTTATTGCAGCGGATTTTAAATGCAGGCAACCATTTTAATAATCCCGAGACATTAGATAGGGTCCAATATCATTTTTTAAAGAGTGTTAATAAGTGTATTCAGCAAGATGGCGGTCATTTTACACATTTGCTTAAGTAATGTTTTTGTTTTACTTAGTTTCTTACAATAGATACTTTCAACTTTGTTATACTTTTGTTTTTTTTGACGCCCTCTACCGGCTAAACGAGACAATTTTGGATATAACTAAGTCGGCATAGATCGACCTATTTTGACGTCGGGAGTCTGTCGTCAAACGTTGTACACGTATTTTCCGGACACCCTGTATATATTGACAGTCAGTGTTTTATACTGCAGACTCTACAAATTAGCTTTTTGAGACCTATACATTAGATATGCATATTCTTTTGCCTTTTCCAAACATTAATAGTTTGTTCTACAAATGCTCGAGTGCGTATATATTTTAGTTTCGTTTTAATACTTTAATATTTTGTGAAAGAATTTTGTCAGTTTTTTTTGTCATAAATAGAATGTTTTAATTTTTAACCGTTTATAGTAAATTTTAGTACTTTCTGACAATATTTTTATACTGTATGATCGGATTTCAAATCTTACTGACAATAATTTGATATTTTATAGCCGGGTTTAGCTATTTTTAAAATTAAATAAAAAAAAAAATTATTAACAGTTTATGGCCAAATAGTAGTAGTTTTCAACAATATTTTGATGTTTCAATACCGGAATTTGCTGTTTATGACATTTTATACATAACATTTTGCAATTTTCAATAGTTTTTGATCAAATTTTGCTATTTTTGAGTTTTTATAAATAGAATTTTGTAGTTTTTAACAGTTAATGACCAAATTTTAGTGTTTTCTGACTATATTTTCATACTTTATGATGAAAAATGACGGGTTTTGGTGCTTTCTAACAATGTTTTTATGTATTAAGCCCAGATTTTAATTCTTTTCAACAATATCTTAATATTTCATAGCCAAATTTTGCTATTTTTGAACGGTTTATGCAGATTTTGTTTAATTCTAACTAATTTTTGATATTTCTAGCTACATTTTTAAAATTTGTACACTTTTTTAACAGATATTGAACAAATTTTGCCTTTTTGCCAAATTTTTAACCGTTTTTGAACGGATTTTGATTCTTTAAAAAAAAATTAATAATAATTTAATTAATAAAATTATTTTCTAACAGTTTATAGCCAAATTGTAGTACTTTTCAATAAAATTTTTATGTTTCAAAACCGAATTTTGCTGCTTATGACATTTTATAAATAAAATTTTGCAATTTTCAGTTGTTTTTCCCGGATTTTGATTCTATCGAAAAATATTTTAATGTTTTATGATCAGATTTAAATATTTTTATAATTTTATAATTAAATTCTTGAAGCTTTCAACAGTTAATGACTAAATTTATTGCTTTCTGACAATATTTTGATGTATCAAGGCCGGATTTTAGTTCTTTTAAACAAAATTTTATATTTCATGGCCTGATTTTGCTATTTTTAAACAGTTTATGTCGGATTTTGGTTAATGCAAACTAAGTTTTTGGTACTCGTAGCTGGATTTTTAGAATTTTTACGCTTTTTGAATAGAATATAGACGATTTTTTTTATTTTTATCATTTTATAAACAAAAATTTGCACTTTTTAACCGTTTTTAGTCGGATTTTATTTTTTTTTAATATTTTAATATTTTATGACTAAGTTTTTAGCAGTATATAGTAAATTTGAGTACTTTCTTGCATTATTTTTAAACTTTATGACCAAACTTGGCCACTTTTTGACATTATATAAATAAAAATGTTCACTTTTGTAAAATTTATGACCGGATTTTGAACCTTTCTGACAATATTTTGATATTTCATTGCCGGATTTTGCTATTTTTGGGATTTTATAAAAACTTTTAGATTTAATTTTCAATTTTACTACCAAATTTTGCCAATTTTTACGTTTTATAAATAGAATTTTACATCTTTAACAGTATAAAGCCGTTCATCGTTCATGGTTTATCGTTCATCGTTAATCGTTCATCGTTCATCGTTCATCGTTCATCGTTCATCGTTCATCGTTCATCGTTCATCGTTCATCGTTCATCGTTCATCGTTCATCGTTCATCGTTCATCGTTCATCGTTCATCGTTCATCGTTCATCGTTCATCGTTCATCGTTCATCGTTCATCGTTCATCGTTCATCGTTCATCGTTCATCGTTCATCGTTCATCGTTCATCGTTCATCGTTCATCGTTCATCGTTCATCGTTCATCGTTCATCGTTCATCGTTCATCGTTCATCGTTCATCGTTCATCGTTCATCGTTCATCGTTCATCGTTCATCGTTCATCGTTCATCGTTCATCGTTCATCGTTCATCAAAACTGGAGATTTTTTTATTAATTTTTGGATATTCTTACAAATAAATAGATTTAAACCGCAATGCATCTTCAATGTCATAAAACGCAAATTTTGACCAAAACTAAAATTTTGCTCCATTTGCAATGTTTGGAATGAAGAATTGATTTGTTAAAAGAAGAGTTTGCAAACCAAAAAGTTTTGGAAATTTGAATCCGCCGTGGCAATTTGTCTCTAAAACCAGAGTTTTGTCCCAATCAGACTTTTCTTTTTACAGTTTTGTGTGATTTACGGCAATTTTTGCTACAAAAAGTAACTTTTATATAAAAATATAACATAAAAGAACATTTCAAATCATTTTTGGGGCAACCCCGATCTTAGATACAACCTTGGTTGCACTTAATTCTATATTAAAATTGTGAAATATTTTTATAATTCTAAATCTTAAACAATTTTAAAACAAGATAAAAAACCTAATAGTATTCAAACGAAAGCATCAATTTCAAGGTATAAAGTCAATAGATTAATATAATACCCCTACATAAAGCTTTTTTAATAATATTCCCAACTTTCTTCCAATGCAAACTAACGAAATTTCTCTTCTCATTGTAAAATGCAAATGCGTCGCATATTAAATTTATTTTATTCTTTATTTACAACCCGAACAATTGTTTGTTAATGCAGATTCGATTTATATAAAGAAATTCCACGCCCGTTACATTTCTATTTACATAACACACCTTCCTCTAATTGAATCAGTTACTCGCCACTGTATGTTTCACTTTTTAAAAATCAAAATTCGTTGTGAATCTTAAACAAATTACTTTCACTATATTAAAGAATTGTAATAATTGAGTAAAACCATAATATCCAGAATAAGCACATAATTAATCTTTTTAGAATGATGAAAACTGAAAATCAATTTTTCCAATTAAATTTGCAGGAGAAAAACTATCTGCATTTAACGCTCGCACCCTTACACCAATTACTTACTTAAAGCATTTAACATTGCCACCCTTGAATATATAAATTGCGCTGCATAAAAAAATATTCCCCTCACGTATTTATCGCATCATTGCTCCCCAGTTAATAATAATTCCCCAACCAATTGCTAATTAAACTCACTACGCAAAATTCCAGCGCCATATTCTGTTTCCATTCATTACAACAAAGATCTCTGGAATTTTCTGATTTACGATAATGACGGTGCAGGTAGAAAAAAAATCAGGCCAACATCAGGTGTTACTTTTTCGTTAAAAAAGAAATTCCAAAGCCGTTACGTGTGGTCGAGATTAACGTGTTTTTGGAATGTTAATAATTAGGGTGGATTTTTTGTCGAGGGTTTTAACGCAAATTTAATCAGCAATTATTATTTATAAAAACTTTGTTCCCAATAAAAAAATGCAATAAGGTAAACAATTGGCTTCCTTTAATTTAGACTTTTACTTTTAATTCCGTTCTTTCCCAATGTAACAATGTTCCGTTCTCCTTATATTTTTTTTTGCTATCTAATTATTAATTAAGTCAATTACTTTGTTTCCTAAGGAAGTCGAAGCTATCATTACTGTTGGAAAGAGCATCGGCTTCTCACAGCGGATTTTAATCGTGAATGTTGAATGCATAAAATATAATAATATGAAACAAATGCCAGAAACGGAAATGCATATTGTTTATCTGCTCAGAACGTGTCTTAAATGTGAAAAAATAAAATTGGATTTTGGATTTTTTTTCCAGTATTCCAGGTTAATTCAAACCTTTAGCAAAATTTAGTATTATGACCGGATTTTGACATTTTAAAGCCGGAATTTTATATTTTGAAAATAATAAATAGATAAGATTTTTATGTGCAATGGTCGGATTTTTATGTTTGATGGTCAAATTTTAAAACCGGATTTTTGTATTTTAAAAACAAAATTGTCTATTGATTGCAAAAGCATTTAAAAATTAAACATTTTGTTAAATAAACTAAATTTTAATATGTAATTGACAGATTTTCATGTTTTAAGGCCGGATTTTTATGTTGCATAGCCGGATTTTTATGTTTCATGATCGGATTTTTACATTTTAGAACTGGATTTTTATATTAAAAAAAAATTGTCTATTGAGAAGTAAACCTATTTAAAATTTAAAAAGTTTGTTTGATAAGCCAGATTTTTATACGTAATAACCAAATTTTCATGTTTTTTGGCCGGATTTTTTAGATTTAAGACCGGATTTTTACATTTTATATCCGGAGTTATATCCGGAGTATAATTTATATACAAAATTGTCTATTGAAAAGCAAATACTTTTAAAATTTTAACATTTTGTTTAATAGACCGGATTTTTTTGTGTAATGGCCAGATTTTCAAGTTTTATTGCCGGATTTTTATATTTTATAATCGGATTTTCATATTTTAAATGCAGATTTTTCAATTTTGAAAAGAAAATTATCTATTAAAAACAGAAAAATTAAAAATCTAAACATTAAATTTTTAATAGGCCGGATTTTCAAGTTTTGTAGCCAATTTTTCAACTTTTTATGGCCAGATTTGTATGGTTTATAGCCAAATTTTCAAATTAATTTTTGTATTTTTTAAAAACGTCTATCAAAACCAACATTTTGTTTATAAGGCCCTATTTTTATATTTTATGGCCGGATATTCACAATTTAAAACAAGATTTTTTTATTACCGGATTTTTCTAAAGTGGATTTTAACATTTGAAGCAAAATTTTTATATTTTAAAAACAAAATTGTGTATTGAGAAGAAAACAAGTTAAAAATTGAATCATTTGTTTAATTTTAATAGATTTTTATGTGTAATGGCCGGACTTTCATGTTTTATGGCCGGATTTGTACGTTTTACCAAGACCACTGTCCTGCAAAAAAAACAAAATATTCGAATTTTCGACGAGCAAAAGCAATTAAACCGTCATCTCCTATCTGTGGGTTGGTATCTCCATAAACAAAATTTGCGTATTATAAACAATAGAACCTGCAAAATTTATGAAGAAAGATAATTTCAAGACTGCACAGCATTTAAAAAAAATCCGAAAATTTGTACTACCGATTCCAACTGCCCCCAATTGTAAACAAAGATTTGGTAATTATGATTTAAAATCTTATGATTATAAAAGATCATGGAAGAAATTTCGCAAGCCTCTATCCTCCCGCAATTTAACCTGTTCCTCGCTGACATGTCCTCGTGAGTGACACACAATACCTCAAAGTCACTTAAAGTGGTCACTATAAAATTACAAAAAACCACCACTGAACACAAAGACTGATTAAACAACTGGCGAGTCAATGCAAATCTAGAGAAAAGCAAAGCTGATCTCGTCACACAATCACAAACCATCCCTCATACGATGTTCCCTAATGCTAAGAATAACTTTTGAAAAATAAAGTTACGTACAAATTGCACGTACAACAAAATCCTGGCACTACACATCTACCATCAGACTACAAATCACATATGCGTTCTCTATCTATGGCACAGAAAAACTTTGCAGATGCTCCTCGGAGCTCCATTGTTCGTTCAAAACAAAGAAATTCGTAATAATCTCGTCAACACATCAAAACTTTGCCCAAAAAATATTTCGATAATCTCGCGGTTCATTTGCTGAGCCATACAAAAGAATTTACTAAAGTGGCAAACACCACATTTCACCTCACAGCCTATAATGCGTCCTAACCAACCATTTCCTTAAATCCTATCATGGTATCAAACGTCCAGGTATTCAACACTAAAGGATTTAGTCGGTACGCACATTCCTCTTAAAAGTAAATCCGAGTCTTTAGAAGATTCCACTAAAAAACCACCAAAACTAGCCTCATTAACAATTTTTTCTCCATAACTACTCGGGTGGGTTGGCGAGTACATCATTTTATGGATTGTGGAGAAGGTGGTTTTACTCTTGTACCCCATCTATCTGCCCAAGTGTTTGTGGACAAAAAAACAATTATTTGGTGTTCTTGCAGTTAAAATATAAAAGCAATAAATAAACGTTGATTGTTACTAAAATTTAAAAAATCGAAGCATATGCCAGTTTAGTGTCTACAAGTTTTAGGGTGTATAAGCAAACTATACCATTTTGTAGTCTTGTAAGCAGATAGTTTTAATCTTGCAATTCACTTAAGAAAATCTTAGCTCATTCACAAACATGTAGTGTATGCAGTTAAAATATATAAATAATAAACGTTAATTGTCACTAAGATGTCAAAAGTAAGCGCAACTACTAATTTTTTGTTCATATAACTCTTTTATGGTTTGTAGGCGGATGGTTTTTAAATTTTGTGCCCAGGCCATTTGCTCAAGTATTTGTGGACAAAAGATTGGCTGATTCTTTTAAGTAAAAAACTTCTAAAGCTTGCAAAAAAAACAACTTTCAATTTCTTTATAACAAACTCTTAAGTAGACGGATAAGCATTCTAACTACTTGATGGTAATCTTGATCTGAAAAGACCAACCCAACCACCCAATTGTTGGTCATCAAGAGATTGCATTCACCATCCCTTCTTCTGACTTTTTTAATTCAATTATTTAACGATGGTCTATTTCTGCTTAAGGCTAATCACCGAAGCCAGAGGTTAAGACTACCATATCTAAAAATTTTGCCATAAATTCAAGAATTCCAACCTAAATTATTGAGTTTTTTAACGTGCACAAAACATCAAGGCAGTACACAGGATCTACTAAAGTTTCTCTTCTTATCCAAAAGAAGACATACTCATCACAACACATTTTTTCTTAACTAAAAAAACTCCAGATAGGAGGCTTGAGGCTTGAAACCAAGACTACTGGTCTAGTAGTCGAGTACGCTAACCACTACACCACCCTTCTTCTGACCTAAGAACTTCTAACTTTTGAAAAGAGAAAAAACTTACAAAGTTTTTGATAACAAACTCTTGGGTGTTTAGATAAGCACTTCAGTTCAAACTCAATGGTAATCATGATCTAGAATGACTTAGTCACCCACACAAGTGTTGCTCATAAAGAAATTGCATTCATTATCTCCTCCTCTAACATAAAGAAGTTTCTTGTTAACAAACTTTTAAATAGGTACTTTATATTAAACTAGTCAATAGTAGTCATGCAGGGGTTGGCAAACTACAGCCCGCGTGCCAAATCTGACCCACCATATATTTTTGGTTCGGCCCGCAAAGTCTCCTTTCCAAAAAAAAAAAATTGCAGCAAATATATTTTCTGAAGTTAAACTACAGTTACAACAACGTTTTTTGGATTTTGGTGCAAGTACAAAAAATTTCTTTATTTAAAACATAAAATGTTTACAATCTTTCAAAATAAGTTTGCCGATCTAAAGTGTTCCATTCGCCCGCCCAAGTGTTGGTCATTACAATCTTTTGATAACACTTGGGTTGATATCGTCTCTTCCTCCACTGACTAAAAGACTACTAATTCTTTGATAACAAAGACTCGGGAAAATAGATAAGCACTACAGTTCAAACTATCCAATCCACCCGCCCAAGTGTTAAGAAGCAAAAGATTAGATAACACCTTCTCCTTTTTAGACAAAAAAATTTTAGAATCTTTTAATTTCTTGATAACAAACTCTTAGGTAGGTAAATAAACACTTTACTTCAAACTACTTAATCATGGTCATAATTTAAACTGATTCAACCACCTACCCAAGCGTTGGTTATCCAGAGATTAGATTCATCATATCCTCTACTGACTTAAGAGACTTCTAATGCTTACAAAAATGAGAAACTTTAAAGTTTTTGATAACAAACTCTTGGGTAGATGGACAAGCACTCCAGTTTAAAGTACTCAATGGTAATCATAATCTAAAGTTGCTAACCCACCCAGCCAACTGGTGATCACCAAGAGATTGCGTTCATCGTCCTCTCCTCTAACATAAAGACTTCAACAACACCTGTGAAAAGAAAAGAAAAAAACTGATGATGCCCTAACCGCCGAAACCGGTCTTAATATATAAAAATAAAATCAGCACAATATAGTATAAAATTTTATTAAAATACCCTAACCTCAATAAAGACTTCAGTTGCTTCTTAACAAACTTTTGAGCTGTTGGATGGGTACATCAGTTTAAACTACTCGATGCTAATCATGATTTAAAGTAACCCATCCACCGCGCAAGTGTTGGTTATCAAAAAATTCTATATCAACTCCTCCTTTTTGGACAAATAAATTTCTAACGCTTGCAAAAAAAAACTTTTAATTTCTTAATAACAAACTCTTGCGTGGGTGGGTGTGCACTCTAGAGTAACCCCAGGAACCCACCCAAGTATTGGTCATCAAAACATTGAATTCTTCATCCCCTCTTCTGACTTAAGAAACTTCTAATGCTTACAAAAAAAAACTTCTAATTTCTTGATAACAAACTTTTGGACTTAAGACGATAAGCACTCTAGTTAAATTTTAAACCACCCAAGTGTTGCTTATTAAAAGATTGGTTGCATTCATCATTACCTCTTCAAACTTCCAAAGCTTACAAACTCTTGATAACAAACTCTTGGTAAATAAATAAACAATTCAGTTCAAACTACTCAATGGTAATCATAATCTGGAGTAACACACCCGCCTACCCAAGTGTTGTCATCAAACAATCAAAGAAGTTCAACTTCCAGTTTTTTTGTTGACAAACTCTTGGATAGGTGTTTATAGAGATTCAATATCGCCTCCTTCTGCTCTGACTATGGAACTTCTAAGACTTCTAAGATACTTAGAATTCTTTGACAACAAACACTCGGGCGGATAAGTAAGCACTTTTATTTTAAATTACAATTACCAAATTTTTGTTCACAGTTACTTGGGGGTAGTTGGAATCTGTAGTAAAATATTTTTCTTTAATTTTCCTCATTTTTTTTGGAATGCTGCGCAATCTTCGAAAATTTGACAGATTCTATTTCTTTGATACGTAAATTCATTGACAGTTGGACTGCTTTTGAGAAGATTAAATTTTTTTTGTTTTTTTTACAAAACCTGTTTTTTGGTCTAAAATATCTTAACATGCTGTGTTGTTTGTTTAGGTTTGGATCTTTCTTATTTCAGAAAAAAATCTAGTTTCTGGTTTAAAGATCTGGCACAAAATCTGCTCTCAAAGCTTTAATAAATTAAATTTTATTTGCGCCTATTCAAGTTCAAAAGCTGCAGGTCCTGGTGAAATACCACCGGAAGTAGTAAAAGTACTTGCCAATAAAAACGCAGAGTTCTGCGCAAAGAAAGGCTCTTTTTCAAAGGTATAAGTGCAGCAGCCTACTGAGCTACTGAGAACCGATGGAATGTCCCCTAAGCAGTATGGTTTTACGGAGGGCAGGTTAACGGTAGACGCCATCCAAAGAGTCAAAGGCATGGCAGAAAAAACCAAAAAAAAAACCAAGTTTGTAGTGTTGTTGGACGTTAAAAATGGACGTCAAAAAGGCCTTCTACTTGGCTCCGTAGAAAGGCATCATTATGGAACTAGAGAGAAGGCAAGTGAGACCGTATCGTCAGATTTGCAACTACCTCCACAACAGAGTAATTCAGGTTGGCAGCGGCAAGTTGAAAATGACCTACGGGGTACCACAGGGCTCAGTTCTTGGCCCCACGTTATAGAACATCTACTATAATGAAGTGCTCAGAGAAATCATGCCGGAGAACACAACTTTCATAGGGTATGCTGATGAACTCGCTATGGTAGTGTGCGGGCCGTGCAAAGCAACCATCAAAGAGAATGCTGAGTACGCCGCAAACCGTGTAGAAATGTGGTTGGCAAAAAAACTAAAGCGGTTGTACTGGTCGGACATAGCTCACTCAAATCTGTGTCCGTAAGAGTAAGAGATGTCATCGTCACCAACAAAAATAGCACCAATTACCTCGGAGAAAGAATTGGCAGAAATCTGCACATAGAAGCCCAGAAAGAGAAGCCAGAGTAAGTACAAGACTGGCTATTGCTCAACTCCAACTTTTTGACAAGATCTGGTACGACATAGAGTAAAAACAGCGCGTTTAAAGAAGCAAATTTCAAAATAAGTTAACTAAATTTGCAGTAAACACAATGTATAATATTATAAAACTTTTATAGTATGCTCAAATTCTCTAAAACATTTTTAACAAATTTGTAAACTTGCTCAATTTTTATAAATTTGATCAAAATCACTTCTAAGTCCATTTGAGGACGCAGGTTAACTAAATTTGCAGAAAACACGCTCAATATAATGTACAATATTAATAAAATTTTGTAGTATCCTCAGATTAGCCAAGATATTCTATACAAATGTATAAACTTGCTTTATAAATTTAAATAAACTCACGCAATCTTTATAAATTAGATCAACATCATTTCTATATTTGCAGCAAGCACGTTCTGTAGAATATTGAGAAAATTGTATAACATCTTCAAATTACCCAAAATATTTTTTACAAATTTATAAACTTGCTCAATCTTTATAAATTTAATCAAAATCGTGATGAATTAATAGAATGTCAACAAATAAAATTGCAATCGATAAAAGCCACAAAAGCGTCCCTAATCATCAATTAGAATTGAACAAAAAAATGTATCATTATTTAAATTTCTCCAGCAATCAATCACTACATTCCTATATTTCAGTTTTTATTATTTCCTGCGACTATTGCCTTCATTCTCAACAAGAAACAGTTTTCTCTCGATAAATAACAAACGCTTAAAACAGGAAACAGTCTATATTTTCTTAATAATAAGTTGTTACAATTCTGCATGAGAATGTAAAGTACATCTGTACAGAAAAAAAATTACAGCTATACATTTACCGTTTCAAAAATAAATTATTAAAGCGAATCTTTTTGTTTCTGGTTTGTTTTATTTTTACACATAAGTCGTTGACATTTGTTTAAATGTACAACAAATAATTTTTTTTGTCAAATTAAATGCCAATATTTTTACATTTTATATCAGATATAAACGCTTTCTTGGAAGCAAGTAAGGGTCATACATATTTCTAAGATGCGTGACTTATTCTTTTCTTCGTTTACAAGGCACGATGAATGCGAGCAGAAAGGTTGGCTAAAGGTAAAATGCACTAAACTGCTATGAACATGGGGACACACCTGTCTGCCCCACAACACAATGCTTATATAAAACTCCCACGCTCCTTTTAACCATACATTTGCTCGTTTACAATTCCGTAAAAATACCATAATTATGTACCCAAATAAATATGGAATGAAAAGAATTGTGAATGAGATTGTGATTGCGTGGGTTTAGTTATTGTTATTATTAATATTGTAATGTATGATGAATATTTTAAATTCATTATAGTAAGAATTTCAGCACCCTTTGGTTTAAAGTTGTAGGCGTTGTTAACCCTTTGCGTAAAAGGATTAACTTTTGAAACTTAATATATAAAGCTTCAAAGGATGACTTACATACAATACATAAAAGCTTATCAATCAATCAATCAATAGTTTTGTATTGTAATAAGCTAGATAACTTCAAAACGATTTATTGAATTTAGATCAAATTTGGTTGGTTACACTTTTGTTGGTTGGCTGAATTGTAAAAATAACAATCAAATCGGTATGCTAACTCTTTCTTCACATAAAGTCATAACAAAAACAAATTTTTCTAAAAATAATGTTAATAATAATTTAAACCAGATAACTTAGAAACGGTTTATTGAATTTTGATCAAATTTGGGATCAGCAAAGATTGGAGTTAGTTGCACTAATGGCAAAAATTGTAACTTAATTAGTACGCTAAATTTATCTTCGGATAAAGTCCTAGCATAAACAAATTTTTCTGAAAATATGCTAAACATGATTTAAACCAGATAAGTTAGAAACGATTTATTAGATTTTAATCAAATTTGGGTTTAGCAAAGATTGGAGTTGATTGCACTATTGGTAAAAATTGCAACTGAACTGGTACGCTAAATCTTTCTTCAGATAAGGTCCTATCATAAACCAAATTTTTCTGAAAATAATGCTAATCATGATTTAAACCAAATAACTTAGAAACGATTAATTAGATTTAGATCAAATTTGAGTTGAGCAAAGATTGGAGTTGATTGCACTAATGGTAAACATTGCAACTGAATTGGTACGATAAATCTTTTTTCAGATAAAGTCCTAGCATAAGCCAACTTTTCTGAAAATAGAGCTAATCATAATTTAAGCCAAATAACTTAGAAACAATTAATTGGATTTAGGTCAAATTTGGTTTGAGCAAAGATTTGAGTTAGTTGCACTACTAGTAAAAATTGCAACTGAATTGGTACGCTAAAATTTTCTTCAGATAAAGTCCTAGCATAAACCAAATTTTTCTAAAAATAATGCTAATCATGATTTAAACCAAATAACTTAGAAACGATTAATTAGATTTAGATCAAATTTGAGTTGAGCAAAAGATTGGAGTTGATTGCACTAATGGTAAACATTGCAACTGAATTGGTACGATAAATCTTTTTTCAGATAAAGTCCTAGCATAAACCAACTTTTCTGAAAATAAAGCTAATTATAATTTAAGCCAAATAACTTAGAAACGGTTAATTGGATTAAGATCAAATTTGAGTTGAGCAAAGATTGGAGTTGATTGCACTAATGGTAAACATAGCAACTGAATTGGTACGATAAATGTTTTTTTTTTTTAAATCAAATAACTTAGACACAATTAATTGGATTTGGATCAAATTTGGGTTGAGCAAAGATTGGAGTTAGTTGCACTAATGGTAAAAATTGCAACTGAACTGGTACGCTAAATTTTTCTTCAAATAAGGTCCTAGCATAAACCAGTTTTTCTGAAAATAATTCTAACCATGATTTAAACCAAATAACTTAAAAATAATTAATTAGCTTTGGATCAAATTTGGGTTAAGCAAAGATTAGAGTTAATTGCACTAATGGTGAAAATTGCAACTGAATTGGGACGCTAAATTTTTCTTCAGATAAAGTCGTAGCATAAACCAATTTTTTTGAAAATAATGCTAATCATGATTTAGACCAGATAACTTAGAAACAATTATTTGGATTTGGATCAAATTTAGATTGGGCAAAGATTGGAGTTGATTGTACTAATGGTAAAAATTGCAACTGAATCGATACGCTAAATCTTTCTTCAAATAAAGTTAAAGCATAAACCAATTTTTATAAAAATAATGCTAACCATGATTTTAATCAAATAACTTAGAAACAATTAATTGGATTTGGATCAAATTTTAATTGCCCTAACGGTAAAAATTGCAACTGACATGGTACGCTAAATTTTTCGTCAAATAAGGTTCTAGCATAAACCAGTTTTTTTTGAAAATAATTCTAACCATGATTTCAATCAAATAACTTAAAAATAATTAATTAGATTTGGATCAAATTTAAGTTGAGCAGAGATTAGAGTTGATTGCACTAATGGTAAAAATTGCAACTGAATTGGTACGCTAAATCTCTTTTCAAATAAGGTTAAAGCATAAATCAAATTTTCTGAAAATAATGCTTATTATGATTTAAACCAAATTACTTAGAAACACTTTATTGCATTTTGATCAAATTTGGGTTGAGCAAAAAATGGAGTTGATTGCACTAATGGTAAAAATTGCAACTGAATTGGTTCGCTAAATCTTCTTTCAGATAAGGTCCTAGTATAAACCAATTTTTTTGAAAATAATGCTTATCATAATTTAAACCAGATAACTCGGAAATAAGTTATTGGATTTTGATCAAATTTAGATTGAGCAAAGATTAGAGATGGTTGCACTAATGGTAAAAATTGCAACTGAATTGGTACGCCAAATTTTTCTTCATATAGGGTCCTAGCATAAACCAATTTTTCTGAAAATAATGCTAATTATGATTTAAGCCAAATAACTTAGAAACAATTAATTGGATTTAGATCAAATTTGAGTTGAGCAAAGATTGGTGTTGATTGCACTAATGGTAAAAATTGCAACTGAATTGGGACGCTAAATTTTTCTTCAGATAAGGTCGTAGCATAAACCAATTTTTTTAAAAATAATGCTAATCATGATTTAGACCAGATAACTTAGAAACAATTATTTGGATTTAGATCAAATTTAGATTGGGCAAAGATTGGAGTTGACTGCACTCATGGTAAAAATTGCAACTGAATCGATACGCTAAATCTTTCTTCAAATAAAGTTAAAGCATAAACCAATTTTTATGAAAATAATGCTAACCAAAATTTTAATCAAATAACTTAGAAACAATTAATTGGATTTGAATCAAATTTGGATTGAGCAAAGATTGGAGTTAATTGCATTAATGGTAACTGAATTGGAACGCTAAATTTTTCTTCAGATAAAGTCCTAGCATAAACCAATTTTTATGAAAATAATGCTAATCATGATTTAATCCAGATAACTTAGAAACAATTAATTGGATTTGGATCAAATTTGGACTGAGCAAAGATTGGAGTTAACTGCACTATTAATAAAAATTGCAACTGAATTGGTACGCTAAATTTTTTTTCAAATAAGATCATAGCATAAACCAATTTTTATGAAAATAAAGCTAATCATGATTTAATCCAGATAACTTAGAAAATTAATAGGATTTGAATCAAATTTGGATTAAGCAAAGATTGAAATCGATTGTACTAATTGTAAAAATTGCAACTGAATTGGTACGCTAAATCTCTTTTCAAATAAGGTTAAAGCATAAATCAAATTTTCTGAAAATAATGCTTATTATGATTTAAACCAGATTACTTAGAAACACTTTATTGCATTTTGATCAAATTTGGGTTGAGCAAAAATTGGAGTTGATTGCACTAATGGTAAAAATTGCAACTGAATTGGTACGCCAAATTTTTCTTTATATAGAGTCCTAGCATAAACCAATTTTTCTGAAAATAATGCTAATCATGATTTAAACCAAATAACTTTGAAACAATTTATTGGATTTTAATAAAATTTTGGTTAAACAAAGATTATAGTTAATTGCACCAATTGTAAAAATTGCAACTAAATTGATACGCTAAATTTTTCTTTAGATTAGGTCATAGCATAAAACAAATTTTCAAAAAATAATGCTTATCATGATTTAAATTAGATTACTTAGAAACGATTAATTGGGCTTGGATCAAATTTGAATTGAGCAAAGATTGGAACTAACTGCAAAAATGGTAAAAATTGCAACTAAATTGGTACGCTACATTTTATTTTACATAAAGTCATATCATAAACAAATTTTTTTTTTAAATAATGCCAATCATGATTTAAACTTGATAACTTAGAAACGGTTTATTGAATTTTGATCAAAATTGAGTTGAGCAAAGATTGCAGTTAGTTGCACTTATGGTAAAAATTGTAACTAAATTGATACGCAAAATTTTTCTTTAGATAAGGTCCAAGCATAAACAATTTTTTCTGAAAATAAGGCCAATCATGATTTAAACCAAATAATTTAGAAACAATTAATTGGATTTGGATCAAAATTGGATTGAACAAAAATTGAAGTTGATTGCACTAACGGTAAAAATTGCAACTGAATTGGTACGCTTAATTTTTCGTCCAATAAAGTTATAGCATAAACCAATTTTTCTGAAAATAATGCTAATCATGATTTAGACCAAATAACTTAGAAACGATTTATTAGACTTAAATCAAATTTGGGTTGAGCAAAAATTGGAGTTAATTTCGCTAATAGTAAAAATTGGAACTAAATTGGGACGCTAAATCTTTCTTCAAATAAGGTTATAGCATAAACCAATTTTTATGAAAATAATGCTAATCATGATTTAAAGCAGATAACTTTGAAACAATTCATTAAATTTTGATCAAATTTGGTTTGTGCAAAGATTTGGGCTGGTTGCACTTATGGTAAAAATTACAAGCAAATTGGTAGGCCAAATTTTTTTTCAGATCAGCCTAAAGCATAGACTTTTTTTTTAAATATAAAACAAATCATGTTTTAATTTAGGTATCTTAGAAACAATTTATTGGATTTCAATCAAATTTGGGCCAAGCAAAAATTGAAGTTAATTGCACTAATGGTAAAAATTGCAACTGAATTGGTACGCACATTTTTTTTTTCAGAAAAGGTCATAGCATAATCCAGTTTTTCTAAAAATAATGCTAATCATAATTTAAACCAGATAATTTAGAAACAATTTATTGAATTTTGATCTAATTTAGTTTGTGTAAAGATTTAGGTTAGTTATACTTATAGTAAAAATAACAACCAAATTGGTAGGTCAATTTTTTTTCAAATGTAATCATAGCATAAACAAAAAAATTTTTGAAAATTATAACTTAATCCAGGTAACGATTTAAGGGTTTTGATCAAATTTGTTTTGCGCAAAAGTATGAGTTATCGGTACCAAATGTAAAAATAGCAACCAAATCAGTAGACCAAATTTTTGTTCAGATAACAATGATCAATTTTTCAAAAAATATTGTCAATCATGATTAAAGCCAGAAACTAATCATTAAATTTTGATCAACAAATTACATTTGAATCGGTAGCACAGTTTCTTTTTTCAGATACAATTACAATTTTGTTTAAATTAAGGAAATTATTGCAAATATCTTTTCAAAACTTTTTAGAGAATCAATTTAGAAACCATTGTCTTTTTCATACAGAATTATTTATAGCTTTCTGAATCTAAATTCATTACCGATTTAGTCGTGCTAGACATTTGCTTAATTAATGTCTGATTTCGAAATAAGGTGCGCTTGAAATGAATCACGACTCATTTTCATAGCGCATAGATTTCCATAATATTTTCGACAGACAAAGGTACAGATTTTAAATATAGATGTGCGCCTTATGAATGTGTACATAAATATATTATGTACAGAATATACATTGTATGCAAATGGATGCTTGAATAACAGGAAATCGACTGATCTTCAACAGAATCCCAATTATTACCCACATACATCACATAGCAAATATTAAAATATATAGTTATGTGCACAAACATGAGAAAACTTTAAATTACTTATTATTTGTTTTATAATCTTGAACAAAATTTAAATTGATAAGTTCTATCCCAGTAACATCTAATTCGCAACTATTTATTGCTCCGTTGACGTAACAATTATTTACAAACTTTAACACGATTACCACATATCTAATTATTTACTACTAACAATGTTAATGTAAAATTCCTGGATATTTAAATGGAATTAGTCATTGGATGATGCAAATAAACATTTCATTCATAAAAAATGCAAACGTCCTTGTTAGGTTTCTGTTGTTAATGCGGATTCTACGAAACATCAAAAGGTAATATGAACGAAGAATCGAGTTTCTCTCGCATTAAAAAATTTATGTGAATACATAGAAATATGGGAAAATAACGTAGATGATCACATTTCAAAATTAAATTTGATTTTTCAAAATAAATAAAATGGAATCAATACAATATTTACCAACTTTAAACAACCAATATATAATATGGGTTACTACTTTAGAGGCCACAAATAAATTAAAGTCAATTTCAACAATACACCTTCCCTTCAACATGTTTGTAAACAGAAAATTAGCATCTAAACCACTCCACTTTACCAACTTTTTTTTTAATAATAAAGTAATAAGACTTACCGATTTTCCGGTTCGATTCCCAACTTGTTATTATTATTATTCTCGATGATCGCTGTAGTTTTCAACTTATTAGTATCCTCAGCCCCTATGAGTATCTCCGTCCTGCCATTCTGGAACGGCGAGGATGCCCTTCGGTCTCCTGTAGAACGTACAAAACACAAGTTAAATACCAACTAAAATGAGATTTGTTTAGGGAAACATGAGTATGTTTATCTTCTCCGGGAAGTATCATAAATTTGCGTGTTGTTTTGTAGGAGACAGAGAGAATTATAGAGCAGATGCCGTTTTAATTTATATCCGATTACATATTGCATTGATAATTCATTCAAACAGAAGTGTTAATATGAATTATAAATACTAAAAATTATTGCCATAACATATAAATTAATTTCCAGTTTAAAATATTTAGAATTTCAATTTTTGAATACAGGGTCTTACAAAACACTTGATTAAATATAATGCAAATATAAAAAAAATCCTATATGTACTACAGATTTTTAATTCCAATATGCAGTCCTATTTTTGTAAAAAAAATATATAAAATAGTTATTGTAATTTTATGTAAATTATCTCTCTGACCAGAAAGATGCTAAGCACTCTGATGAAAGGTGCATACCTTGAAACACTGGTGTATGTGTCTCAGTGTGAGAGAGAGAGAAAATAATTTACTTAAAATAAATCATTTATTAAATTTAAATGAAAAAAAGCTATTACGTTTTTATCAAAAATTAAATTACGTCGTATTTTGTGCATTTAATTCGTTTATAAATTCCTATTTTAAATATCCATAAATTTGCTCACAGATTTTATATTCCCAATCAATTATTCAGAATACTACTAAATTATGATCGTTTCATTAACTAAAATCAATAACATCCCTTAGCTATATAAATTTGCAAACTTATACTCCACTTATACACGCCTCGCCAAACACAGACAGTTTATGAGCATGCAGTTTCTGCAAACACATTTGAAACCGGCACCTGCATAACCCACGTTTCCGCAACGCTCGTTTTTTATTCGCAATTAATTTATTATACGAATTATTTCACTTCGGAGCTCTCTTTAAATCTAGTTGAACACATTTATTACAAAACGTTTATTTTATTAAAGGGAATTTCTACGGAAAAAGCTCTTATCAAACCAAGCACACTTGAATGGTTTCAAAAACTTGAGACTGTGCTCGGGACTTATATGGATGTGTAGTGTAAAGTTTAAGGTGAAAAAAAATTGTATTTGTTCGGTGGTTTCATATTTACTGAGGAAGTTTGTAGTTGTACTTAGTGTTTTTGTGGTTGAATTGGTCAGATAATAAATCGGTTATTGATTTTATATTGGTTTCTTAGGTGGGGCAGTAGTTCACAAACTATTACAAGTCAATATGAACAATCTAGAATAGAATAGGGATACACATATATTGATTTAATGAAACAATGTTATTTATCACAAATTTATTCTTACAAATACGCTACTAGTTTCAGCTCTACTACAGCTTTCTACAGATGTAATAAGTTATATAACTTATATAAAAAACATAGCAAATTGTTCTATTATTTCATAAAAAGTAATCTATTATTATACTCTTAACTTAAAATAAGCAGACAACATAGTCTTAACATAGATAGATCTACAAAGAATGATAAATAATTTTTTTAAATAATATAGTAAAGCATAAAATTGCTTTCAATCCCATTTACGCTTGTAGTGACTGATTGCAATGCATCGCAATGGAATTGACATTGACGTTGCATTCTAATCAATTTTTAATTACAATTTTTAAAATGGTGTTAATGGGAAAACCAAATAGGGTCCCGCCGGGATGCAGAAACTCTGTTCTGGGTTTTGCCGGAGTGCAATAGCAATGATAATTTGCGGTTATCGCCATAGTCCAGTGATGATGTGGTTTTGTTGTTGAGGTTTAACGAAGTGCAATGTCAGCCGTAATGTATAAATTTCAGAATTAAAAAAAAAATGCTTGCAAACAATGCAGGAAAAGTTCTTCTAGTGTAAAGATATCCAGTCCGAATGTCGTTAAAAAGGTTTATTGTAAGCCAAGCTCAAATCCTTATAGCCTCAAAGATCTGGTGTAGACTAATAAATAACAATACAACCGTTGTAGAATATGCTGCAACAAATGTTAGTTGATACGCACGGACCGCCGTCAAAACACTTCTAAAAATTATAAACTAAAACCAATTACTTTTGGCAAAGATTTGCAATTACAATGTCACAAATAACACCAAAAAATTGTCCAAAAACTTTAAACTAATTTGTTAAATCAATAATTCTTTGCAAAGATTTGATGATTCCGAAAACGCTGCGTGGTCTTTTTGAAGTTTATAAATACAACAAACATTTACTCATCTAATACTAAGGAGTTTCAATTGGCGTAGTAAAGTAATTTGTGATAAAAAATTCCGCTTTAATCGTTTCTTTGTCTGGTGATTTCGGCTGCCAAGTTCTGTTAAAACATCCTTCTTTTATTGTAATTCTGTTGACGTTCTACATTGCACTAATTTTTTCTTAAATTACCATGACTGTTTCTACCTAGTTTCCTATCAAGAATGTTGATCAGGATTGGTTTAACAATGCTTCTTCTTCGTGGTCTTTCAATGAATGTAACTGCTTCTGCTTTACAAAAAGTCGAGTTCTCTCGATTTCTTCTTAAACCATGTTTTAAGCTTTATACTTTTTGGCATGTAGTAAACAATTTTTTTTATCCTTAGTTGATTCATCATTAGGTGATTCATGATGCTGCTGCTGTTTGGAGTCCTGGCCAAGTTGAGCAATATTAAGATTCCTTTCGTTTTCCGCTTAAACTATGTTTCTCAGAGTTAGTCGCTTACTTTCAGCAATAGCTGTGTTCCTTTTAGTTAGCTTGCAAAAAAATCTAAGAGTTTTCTTTTTGCATTCCCGCCTCTTTTTTCTTATTTTGAAGCTTTTATTTCAACAAAGTGCTAAGTTGTGCAAAAGTTTTCCTGAATTACCACTACTACTGATGTTTTGTAATAAGAATCTGCTATACAGTAATATTTCGTGGTCTTCGTTTAGCAGTAACTAATCTAAATGTCTGTAAATGTAGTATTTTCATTATTTTTTTTATCGGATCCGTTTCCAAGAGGTTCAGGCTGCTGTTGGTGTTCTACCCAAGTCAATCTAAGTCAAGATTCCTCTCGTGTTCTTTTTAAAATCATGTTTCTCAAGATCGGTCGCTTGTTTTCTGCAAAAACGTTCTTTTTGGGCAACTTGCAAAAAATGTCTAAAATTTTTTTTGTTCTTTTTCTAGATGCATTTGCCGCATCATAATGCTACGTTGCGCAAAGTTTTTTTGGATCATAGTAAGAGTTTGCTATGCTGTGGTACTTCGTGATCTTCGGTTGATTGCTTCTGTCAAACAGGTCTTGTTGTCTGCAGTCGTTTGTATTTAATTTTATTTAACAAATCCTTACTCAACATTTTAGGCTGCTGTTAGGATTTTGACCAAGTTAACTAAAGTCAAGATTCCTCTCGTTAATTCTTCTATTAAAATGTTTCTCGGAGTTGGCGGCTTGTTTTCTGCAAAAAACAATCCAAATTTAAAAAAAAACTTTTTCCCGCTTTTTCGTAACTTTTTTCCATTTCTGGACGCTTTTTGCTTTTGCAAAAGTGTACTTGGATCATCACCACTGTTGTTGTTTTGCAGTAAGAATCTGCTATGTTGTAATATTTTGTAATCTTTATGTGCCTGTAGTATATGTATTCTGAAAATATCATTCCTTTTTATTCAGTTTACAACAAATTTCAATTCTTTTTCTGCTGCAAAATAATTACCTGACTAAATAGTCGCAGTTGTTAAGGCAGTTCCTGTTACTTAATGCCCAAATGCGGCATAAACAGTGGTTTTGCCTTGTTTTCTGCAAATAATGTGCTCTAAAAGCAGCTTGCAAGCATTTTTGTTCCCTTTACTTTGCAACTTTTGGTTTGGCATTATAATTTTAGTAGTTTGAGCATCTAGATGTCAGTCAAAATTTACTAAAGTTTAGTTATCCTATATTTCGCTACCTACTGGTTTAATAACAATTTTTTTTTCAGGTGCAAGGATCGACATTTTAGATCTTATATAATATATAATTGAGAAATTGGAGGCGCTGTAGATACTAACAAAGCCTAGTATATGGTCCACCCACACTCTCGTATTAAACCCAATTCCTTTCTTGTAGAAATTGCAGCAAGAAGTAACAAATTACAATGGTTCCACTTCAAAGTACTTCAAGGTTTTAGCGAAATTTATCGGAGATGTCTTCCAGTTTGTACTGGCAGAACTAAACTATCTCTGATAAATGCAGTGGTAGATACTGTGAAGTCTTGGCAAAAGTTTTCAAAAACACCTTCCAGACAGTAAAATGTTCTGGATTAGGTGACTTGGCCCATCACAACCGGTAGATGTTTATCAGCCGTATGGTTTCTTAATAGTTAATGTTTGTTTGATAAAAGCAAAAAAGATGTTGAAGCCTCAAAGTTGGCTAGCAAGCTAGCAAGCGTCTCTTGCGGATCACGTGCTTGCAACAATCGCCCACTTTTGCAAATCTGCTATCATCCTCAAAGGTTTTACAAAAAGTTGTGCGTTTGTCTGGTATACACTAACGTTTTTGCACTTGCCCGCGGTGAAAAGTAATAAAAATGTCAATTCTTTCAAAAATTATGTCCAAGGTTTACCTGTGTGAGCTCAATTCCGTCTTTGACCAAAAATCACTTCTGGTGTTGACACTATTGGTTTGGTAATGGTTTGCCTCATTTGTCATTGGTTTTCTAGAGCGCTTAGGTCCTGGTTTTGAGTGCTGCGTTATTAAGTCAATGTTGACGACTGCTTTGTTTTGCCGTGATTTAAGCTGACAACGTTTTCCGGTTCAAGGTACGTGATTCACTCTGAACAAGAACACCCAAACTTGGGGAGGCTAATGTCATTCTAATGCTACCCCAAAAGTATTGCTTTATAAAATTCTAGATCCATCAGTAAAAGAATCATGTTGGTCGGTAGTGGTAGTTGACTTTAATATAGTTTGTAGATCTCAATTAATCTTTCCTTGCTAAAATCCGAGTCCGACCAACAGGGTGTGGTGCTCGGTACAAATTGCCAGTCAGTCTCTTTAAACCTTTTTCCAAATCTTGCAGCTCAGGGTTTTCCTCCAAATGGTATTTGGGTAAAATATTCTTCCTCTAGAATCTCTTGTTCATCCGAATGCTTTGGTAAATGTTGTAACCTTAACTGCCAATCAGAAAAACTACCGGTATCCTCCATACTTTGGTGCTTTACTAAGAACCCAGAAACTTTTATTCGGTCCCTTAAATAATACTTTTATGACTAACAAATACCGGAATCAGTCAGATTATTTGAAAACCAACATAATAAAAAATGACGCAAACCTTTTCCGCCTAGTACTTAACCTCCAAGCACAACAAACTATCTATCCTATCCAGTATAGCCAAAAACTAATATACGGTCAAAACAAAACAATAACAAAAACCATAAAAAAGCAGTAAAAACTTCAAATTTTACTTCAATAGAAAACAAGTTAAGGCTTTGATCTATTTGGAAGCAAGCCAATGTGCAACTATCAAATGAGAGAGTTAGACAGGCCAATTCAAAAATAACCATGTAAATTACGGAAGAAGCAAGACTAGAAAAACCAATAATAGTTAAAAGACTAAGGTGTAAACATTGTTTATTCAGTCAGTGTCTGCAGTATAGAAAGAAACGCAGATTAACTGTCTACTGGTTATAACCAAGTTCTGATCAAATAAAAGTTTGAAGTACCCACACACTCGTTTCTAAATCTGGTTTGACTAGAAAACCTTCTTTAAGAAATCTATTTTTTGGATTAAACTCCGGTATGATATACACACAACGCTCGTTGCAAGGTTTAAATCTTTAAACAGATTCATGAGCTACTTACAGATACTGGGCAATGCGGTGTTACCTTCAAAAGGTTTGCTGGTACCCTAAATGTCAGTATTACACTTTCCAAAGTTTTGTAATGACAAGTACGGTTATTGAACTCACTACACTGCAGCGCAATGGTGCAAATGTAAGGCTAAGGCCGTGGTCAAAAGTGACAATTATTAGCATGTTATGCCAAAATCGTTTGCTAGTTTAAAGCGGAGTATCTGTTAGACTTGTCATCGTCGTTGGTGGTAATAGTAACAGACTCAACTTCAGTTCTTAAGAGGTCTTCCGGTACATCCAATGAGCGTAAATTGTCTGGCGTTTATCTTCAGTAGGTTAAAGTTAGCCGCACAGCAAATTTGTCTTATTGGAAGGTGTCAAGCCAAACCAAAACATGTCGCTTCTTTACTGCACTAACAATCTGGGTAGTTGTAGCCGCTTGCGCTGCTGACAATGACATATCTCAAAGAACTACCACCTCTTTTCAAATCCCTCTAGACCACTAGTAATACGATTTATTTTTCCCTCACTTCAATTTTTATAATAATTTTTCTGTATAAATGTATTTCTTTGTTAGTTTGTTTTCACTTGATAATGGCCTTCAAAAGTCGAAACTCGAGTCGTGAACTTTTGTTAATATTAATATATATTCTTTAGAATATAGATTATATCAATAAAGTATTTGTGGTAAAAAACGTAGACAGTGTTTTATTTTATTATTATTATGGATTACCACGTAGTAAAGGTCTCAACCATCCTTTATATCAAAGAACTACGTTTAGTACTCCAAAACTTTTTCGGTTTTTGTAAAAATCAAAACAACCAAACAATTAGAATTCCGTCTCAGGTCAATCTGCACTTTAACCAATTTTTACTGTAACATTTTTTTTCAAAATTTACCTCACCGTTGCCCAACATCTAGCTAGACCACTTCTCCCTGATTTACATCAACTTACACTAAAGATTGCATGCGGCATTGCACCATTCATTAGTGTTAATAATCTTTAAACAGCAAATCATATGGGTGGTTGTGACCATTTGTGCTGCCTTGTAACCAACAGTATCAGATGTTAAAAAAATGATAATAAAGAACTTCTTCGGTTTATGTATAGTTTTAGAACAAAACTGCCAGCTCCCAATTTTGGTACCACGTTTAATCAAACTACACTAAAACTTTCGTACAACATCCACTGTTTGTCCCACCTCTAGTGTGCTTAGATTTAGATACGAATAAATTGTTTAATAATAAATCTCTTGATAACTAACGCCTGGGTAGGTGGGTGTTAACAAAGTTTAATTTGTGGCCGAGTTACTTCTACTACAGTGATCTATCCACCCACCCAAGTCATTAAAGGATCTATTGTTCGTCCCACCTCTTCTGTGCTGGGATTTAGATACAAAAAAATTGTTTAACAATAAATCTTTTGATAATTAACGCTTGAGTGAGTGGGTGGGAACACAGTTTAGTTTGTAAGCAAGTTACTTCTTCTACTGTATTGTTTATCCCACCTCTTGTGTGCTTGAATTTAGATACAAGAGAATTGTTTAACAATAAATCTCTTGATAACTAACGCTTGGGTGGATAGGTAAGAACAAAGTTTAATTTTTGAGCAAGTTACTTCTTCTACTGGCTAAAATGTCGAAGCTGTTGAAACAGTTCCTGCTACTCCATGTCTAGGTGCGTTATAATCGGTAATTCTTACTTTCTGCAAGAATTGAAGTCTAAAAACAGTTTTATTAATTTTTTTTTTCTATCTTTGCAACGTTTTTGTCAAAGTTTACAATTCCAATAGTGTAAAAATCTAAAGGTCAATCAAAGGTAACTAAAAATTAGTTAATAAAGTAAATATAATCACCAAAATATACATTTTGGCTTGTAAGATTGCTAGAACTTGTTCAGTTACCAACTGGCAAAGTTGCTAATCATTGATACTATCAGCATCGCAACTCTAGTTCAGTTTGTAGATAGAATCGCAAAAAAAATAATTCCTGACGTTTCCAAAGTTGTTGCAATTCCCATCTTGGTAATCTTGCAATGTTTCTGACTATTTGTAAGGTGTTAAAGTAGTAAATGGCGTTTGTCTTCTTGCCAATGTTTTGCCTTCTTTCTTCAAATTCGTCTTCTTAATCAATTTCAAAGAAGTTTTCGTTGACAAAAAAAGTTATGAGTCATTCTCGTTATCTCCAAAAGTAATTCCAGTATTTTATTGTCGGTTATTCGGTTCACAGTGACCATGATGTTTTGTCTTTGTTTGGGCAAGTTTAGAAAACGTTAAAATAATAAATTTTCAAGCTTGTTTTGGAATAAAAATTAAAAAAAAGAAAAAAAAAAGAGCTGTGAGCATCACTACTATAGAAAACAAGATACTATCAATATTCTCCCAGATAAATTGTCCCATTCACGAGCTTTCGGTAAACATGACCAAACGCCAGTTTGAAATCCTAACCACAATCTGAATGCTACTCTAAAAACTCCCAACAGCACGGTTTTGTACGACCTACCAAGCACACACGCACATGCTAGCACACGGGCTATTCATGTCTTGCTGAGCTAAACCACTAAATTATCCCTAGTAAATTCAACGTATCCAAAAAAACCTAACCTTCTAGAATAAAGTATAATCTGAACCAAGCCTCCACTAAATCATACTATATCAAACTCTTGCATTAAAAACTTGTTAACGCTCCTGTGTCCCGTTATTATAAAAAGTGTCCAGGAAGTAGGAACAAATTTAAATTTATAGGTTATCTGATAACCTTTCCATTAGTAGCCTGATTGTTTTTGTTTGATGAGCATTGTTGTTTGATGTTTATTTTCGTTATGGAGCAGATGTTAACTTAGCAACGCATCTAAATGATAAGAAGTTATTACAAAAACAGTAAAAGTCCCTTAGCAACCGTTGAATTGCGTGTGATACTCGGACGTAACGTAGCTCAAACCGAATCGTAAGTTAATCCAAAAGTTTGAGACCACAAGTTCTGTTTCAAATGTTAAGATAACGGGACGACCGCGTTCTGTTCGATTACAAGAAAACATTGCAGTCGTGCGTGATATGACGACCGTAAGCTTCAGAAAATCGGTTCGCAGACAAGCCCAACAACTGAATTTATCACCAGATTCACTGCAAGTAATCCTTTTAAAAGATCTGAAAATGCATGCGTACAAGATTCAACTTACACAAAAGTTGAAACCTGCAGATCATGAAAAGAAACATCAATTTGCTCAGTGGATCTTAGCTCAACAAACGAAATACAATGACTTCACAAAAAGAATAATTTTCACAGATGAGGTGCACTTTCACCTCTGTGAATTCGTCGGCAAAAATTTTTTCACCAAAATATTACAAAAAAAACCAGTCAATTTCAACTATATGCATTGTTAAGCTCTGTTCACACCTAACGCAACAAATTACGTTTTACTGATTATCGCGGCCGAACATAGGCGTGCGGCAAAACTAACCTAACTTAACCTAACCTAAAACGACAAAACACGTTTTACTGATTATCTCGACCAATCATGGGCGGCAGCCGCAAACATTTTTTTGCCAAAAAATCGCAAAAAAATCAACCGTCTATTTCGTCTATATGCATTGTTAAGCTTCTTAATCATGTTTTATTGATTATCTTGGCCGAACATGGGCATGCGGCAATAATTTTTTTACAAAAAAATCGCAAACTAATTATCTTGGCCAAACCTGGGCGCGCAGCAAACCTAACCTAAACTAACCTAACGCGACAAATCACGTTTTACTAATTATCTTGGCCAAACATAAGCTCGCAGCAAACCTAACCTAACCTAACGCAACAAATCACGTTTTACTAATTATCTCGGCCAAACATGAGCGTGCAACAAAATTTTTTTTACCAAAAAACCGCAAAAAAAATCAACCGTCAATTTGATATATAAGCATTATTAAGCTCCATCTACACCTAACGCGACAAATCAAGTTTTATTGATTATTTTGGCCAAATATAGGCGTGCGGCAAACCTAACCTAACACGACAAAACACGTTTTACTGATTAACTCGGCTAAACATGGGCGTGCGGCAAAAACCTTTTTACCAAAAAATTGCAAAAAATCAACCGTCAATTTTATCTATATGCATTGTTAAGCTCCGTCCACACCTAACGCGACAACTCACGTTTTACTGATTATTTCAGCCAAACATGAGCGTGCGGCAAACCTAACCTAACCTAACCAAACCTAACGCGACAAATAACGTTTTCTTGATTATCTCGGCCAAACATGGGTTTGCGGCAAAAATATTTTTACCAAAAAAAACGCAAAAAATCCAATCGTTAATTTTATCTATATGCATTGTTAAGCTCTGTTCTAACCTAACGCAACAAATCACGTTTTACTGATTATCTAGAAATAACATGGGCGTGCGGCACACCTAACCTAACGCAACAAATCATTAAGGTTTAGTGATTATCTTGGCCAAACATGCATTGTTAAGCTTCGTCCACACCTAACGCGACAAATCACGATTCACTGATTATCTTGGAAAACACGGGCGCGCGGCAAACCTAACCTAACCTAACGCGACAAATCACGTTTTACTGGTTATCTCGGCTAAACTTAGGCGTGCGGCAAATTTTTTTTTCCGTTCTAACCTAACGCGAAAAATCACGTTTTACTGATTAACTCGACCGAACATGGGCGTGCGGCAAACCTAACCTAACCTAACGCAACAAATCATGTTTTACTGATTACTTTGGCCAAACATGCATTGTTAAGCTCCGTCCACACCTAACGCAACAAATCACGTTTCATTGATTATCTTGGAAAACACGGGAGCCCGGCAAACTTAACCTAACTAATAAAATAATTGCTTTGCTGAATGAAAAGTTTCTTCAAAAAATTATCTCTTTGCGTGGCAACCAAGAATGGCCTGCCAGATCATGCGATCTTACGCTTTGTGACTTTTTTTGTAGAGATTTGTGAAATCAAAAGTATACATGAACAAACCACAAATAAGATACAAATTAAAAGAAGAAATTTAAAGGGTTATTAGCAGCATTTCACCAGATGTTTGTGAACGCGTTATCAAAAACGCATTGCCGCGCGGCTTTAGGTGATCATATGGGGTCTATAATTTTTCATACATAAATGGGAGATGTTACGTAAAAGGTTTGTAAAAATTTTTACATTTTTAATAAATTTTCTATAGCACTTTAATATTCGTCCCAACTTCCTGGACACCATTGTTGATAATTTCCTTAATAAACGTGGGTCTATTCAAAACGCAGACTAGCTATAGTTGTATCATTTTAACATGAATTATTGCCTTGTATCTTTACAAAAGTTATATTCTACAAATTCAGAGAAAACCATAGAAAGCAAGTTAAAAGCATGTAACCAACAGTCAACTTAAGTACACCAACAGCCTCTCAGCATTTGTAAGTGAATGCGAAATGAAAACCACACGCCAAAATCTTCAACATACTAATTTTTTGTTTGTTATGTAGCTGATGATTGTTGGTTGCATCTAGTTTAGCCTTAGGATTGCAACCGACAAGCTTTTTTTGTTTCCGTCCCCAGCAATAAATTGACTAAGTAAGCTACTGATCCCTACATAATATCTAGAAAAATGTCCATTATCAGATTCCATGCTGCTTGGACATGTACTAAGCCTAATCTTGTACTTTTATTGTTGCATCTCAACAGATGATATAAATCTGGCCACAGTAACTAGCTTCGTCATCCAAAACGGTTAAAAAAGAAGCAAACACAATGTAAAATTTATCAGACATGAGATCAAAGAATTCTAAAGGTATGGAAGATTTAAACCGACTGCAACCCAGATTATCAATACTCATATAATAGCTAACGTCCACAAAAAATAGGCACTTAAAGAAAAGGAAATTATCTACATCACACAAAACCAATAGTGTGCAAAAACAAAACGGTAAGATGTTGGTTCATGACAGTACTCAGATTGGTTGCAAACAAGATTTATCATTACCAACATGATAACCAAAACTCACAAAGATAGGTGCACAAAGAAAAAAAATTAACCAGCCACAGACTTAAAAAATTCTGGCGTATTAGTGTTCAAAACATTATTTGGTTGTTACTTCAAATTCCAAAGCATAAACAACTGTTGGTTGCGTCAATAATAATAAATTGAAGAAAACTACCTCACTTAACCTTAACTAAAACCTTAAAATAACCTCATAAATACTCATCAGTGAGATGACCTTAATAATAAAACATTGTATTCTATATTTATTTTATTTCGAGTTTTACAGCTATTTTTCATCGCCCCAGAAGTCTTACGATTTGTTTGAAGGGGGTTGATGGGACCAACGGCTTATTAGGTGACTTCCGAATCACCCCGGTGGATAAAGAGCAAAGTTATTATTTTAGTCATATTCGGGGATTGAACCCGGGACTGTTAGCGTGCTACACTAACGCTCTATAACTGAGCTATCTCACCGTCAATGAAGTCATTAATAAAAAACGTATTTGAGGTCATCTCACTGTTGACCTCATTAATAAAAAATTACAGAGGACTACATAATTAACCTCAACCAAAACATAACAAATTAAACAATAAAATAACCTCGCAAATACTCATTAGTGAGATGAGCTCATTAATAAAAAAAATGTATTACTGAAGTCATTAGCAAAATCTGTCTTTTAAGTTAACTCACTATGACCCCATTATAAATAAATTGTAGAAAACTACCTCAGTTAACCTTAACTAAAACTTCAAAAATAAAATTTTAAAATAACTTCATAAATACTTATCAGTGAAATGACCTCAATAATAAAAAAATGTGTTAAGGAAATGGTAGTTAGATAATCAGTTCACAATTAACATTTGCGTCTTCGGTATAGGGTACTACCGCTACCTCATACCTTGCTATATTGGAAGCCTTCCAAAGTCAAACTTTGCGATGGTACGTCGCAAAGCAAAAATTCGAGTTCAGTTTATCAAAGGAATCGCCGTAAAAAAAAACTTTAAGAATTTAAACTATTGCTAAGCTGTTAATCTGTAAATTTATTTATTAGCAATGTTGCCAAATTTCTATAAATATACAAGTTATTAAGAAATTTAACAAAATTTTACGAAAAACTGCATTTCCGCCCAAAATTTTAATTTTAGAAAAAAACTTTTAGAATCTAAATTATTGCTAAGCAGCAATCTGTAAATTTATTTATTAACATTGTTGCCAAATTTCTATAAATAAACAAGTTATAAAGAAATTTAATAAAATTTCACAAAAAACTTTATTTTTCGCCCAAAATATTGATTTTAGAAAAAAACTGTTTTGAATAAAATTTATTGCTAAGCAATCAATCTGCAAAATTATTTAGTAACAATGTTGCCAATTTTTTTTAAATAAACGAGTTATTAAAAAATTTAAAAAAATTTAATAAAAAATGCATTTTCCTCCCAAAATATAAATTAAAAAAAAATAGAATCAAAATTATTGCTAAGCAGTCAATCTGCAAATTTATTTATTAACAATGTTGCCAAATTTCTATAAATAAACAAATTAATAAAAAATTTAACAATATTTTCACAAAAAACTGCATTTTCCTCCCAGAATATTGGTTTTAGAAAAAACTTTTTAAATCAAATTTATTGCCAAGCAATCAATCTGCATAATTATATATTAGCAATGTTGCCAAATTTTGATAAATAAATAAGTTATTAAGAAAAGTAACAAAATTTAATACAAAAATGCATTTTCCAACCAAAATATTACATAAAAAAAAATCTAAGTCAAAATTATTGCTAAGCAGTCAATATGTAAATTTATTTATTAGCAATGTTGCTAAATTTCTATAAATAAACAAATTATTAAGAATTTTATCAAAATTTTATGAATAACTGCATTTTCCGCCCAAAATATTGATTTTAGAACAAAATCTTTTGAATCAAATTTATTACTAAGCAGTCAATCTGTAAATTTCTTATTAGCTATGTTGCCAAATTTCTTTAAACAAACAAGTTATTAAGAAATTTTACAAAATTTCACGAAAAACTGCATTTCCGCTCAAAATTTTAATTTTAGAACAAAAATTTTTGAATCAAAATTATTGCTAAGCAGTCAATCTGTAAATTTATTTATTAGCAATGTTGCCAAATTTCTATAAATAAACAAGTTATTAAGAAATTTAACAAAATTTCACAAAAAACTGCATTCTCCACCCAAAATATTAATTTTAGAAAAAAACTTTTTGGAAAAAAATATTGCTAAACAGTCAATCTGTAAATTTATTTATTAGCATTGTTACCAAATTTCTATAAACAAACAAGTTATTAGGAAATTTAACAAAATTTCACAAAAAACTGCATTTTCCACCCAAAATATTGATTTTAGAAAAAAACTTTTTGAATCAAAATTATTGCTTAGCAGTCAATCTGTAAATTTATTTAATAGCATTGTTGCCAAATTTCTATAAACAATAAACAAACAAGTTATTAGGAAATTTAACAAAATTTTACAATAAACTGCATTTTCCTGACTGAATGAGGTTGAGTCGGTAGGCGCCCCCGGAAAGGTGAATCCAACACATTCTGAGAACGTAAGTTTTTTGAAGATTCCTCACCAACGCCAAAAAAAAAAAAACGGTAGATAGTGTTCAGGTAATTGTCGATTTTTGTTCGGTGCACTATTATTCATAAAAGAAATAGTTAAACAAATATAGATGTGTTGTTTCCTTGCAGTCACAAACTAGTCCACAAACCAAATGTACAAGTTGATTATTAATTAGTTTATTGTTTTCTGGACTTAGTATGTTGCTTCGCGATTGATGTTAAAGCGTTGCATTGCTTTTATGACTCAGTTTGTCGCTTCGCGATTAATTACAGTTTAAATAGTTGTCCCAACATTTCAGTATGTTGCTTCGCGATTGTCTATTAATTAGTTAACTGTTTTCTAGACTTAGTATGTCGCTTCGCGATTGATATTAAAGCGTTGCATTGCTTTTAGGACTTAGTATGTCGCTTTGCGATTAATTAAAGTTCAAATAATTGTCCCAACATTTCAGTATGTTGCTTCGCGATTGATTATTAAACAGTTTATTGTTTTCTGGACTTAGTATGTCGCTTCGCGATTGATTTTGAAGCGTTGCATTGCTTTTATGACTCAGTTTGTCGCTTCGCGATTAATTAAAGTTCAAATAATTGTCCCAACATTTCAGTATGTCGCTTCGCGATTGATTATTAAACAGTTTATTGTTTTCTGGACATAGTATGTCGCTTCGCGATTGATTTTGAAGCGTTGCATTGCTTTTATGACTCAGTTTGTCGCTTCGGGATTAGTTGAGTTCAAATAATTGTCCCAACATTTTAGTATGTCACTTCGTGATTGATTTTGAAGCGTTGCATTGCTTTTATGACTTAGTATGTCGCTTCGCAATTAGTTAGAGTTCAAATAAATGTCCCAACATTTCAGTATGTCGCTTCGCGATTGATTATTAATTAGTTTATTGTTTTCTGGACTTAGTATGTCGCTTCGCGATTGATTTTAAAGCGTTGCATTGCTTTTATGACTCATATGTCGCTTCGCGATTAGTTAGAGTTCAAAAAATTGTCCCAACATTTCAGTATTTCGCTTCGCGATAGATTATTAATTAGTTTATTATTTTTGGACTTAGTATGTCGCTTCGCGATTGATTTTGAAGCGTTGCATTGCTTTTATGACTCATATGTCGCTTCGCGATTAGTTAGAGTTCAAAAAATTGTCCCAACATTTCAGTATTTCGCTTCGCGATAGATTATTAATTAGTTTATTATTTTTGGACTTAGTATGTCGCTTCGCGATTGATTTTGAAGCGTTGCATTGCTTTTATGACTCATATGTCGCTTCGCGATTAGTTAGAGTTCAAATAATTGTCCCAACATTTCAGTATGTCGCTTCGCAATTGATTATTAGTTAGTTTATTGTTTTCTGAACTTAGTATGTCGCTTCGCAATTGAATTTGAAGCGATGCTTTGCTTTTATGACTCAGTATGTCGCTTTGCGATTAATTAAAGTTCAAATAATTGTCCCAACATTTCAGTATGTCGCTTCGCGATTGATTATTAATCAGTTTATTATTTTCTGGACTTAGTATGTCGCTTCGCGATTGATTTTGAAGCGTTGCATTGCTTTTATGACTCATATGTCGCTTCGCGATTAGTTAGAGTTCAAATAATTGTCCCAACATTTCAGTATGTCGCTTCGTGATTGATTATTCGTTAGTTTATTGTTTTCTGGACTTAGTATGTCGCTTCGCAATTGAATTTGAAGCGATGCATTGCTTTTATGACTCAGTATATCGCTTTGCGATTAATTAAAGTTCAAATAATTGTCCCAACATTTCAGTATGTCGCTTCGCGATTGATTATTAATTAGTTTATTAATTTCTGGACTTAGTATGTCGCTTCGCGATTGATTTTAAAGCGTTGCATTGCTTTTATGACTCAGTTTGTCGCTTTGCGATTAATTACAGTTCAAATAATTATCTATACCAAATTACGAGTCAGTAGTTTGGACTAGAGTGGCTCACCCGCCCACTTATGTTTTTGTTATGAAAGATTGCATCACAACCTTCTCTTGTGATAAAATGACTTTTGACTTCCGCAGAAAGGACAAACTACAAATTCTGTGATAACCGACACTTGGGTGGGTGGGTTACTTCATAACAAAATAACGAGTCAGTAGTTTGGACTGAAGTGACCCACCCACCCACCCAAATGTTCGTTATCTAAAAATTGCATCACGACCTACTCGTGTGATAAAATGACTTCTGACGCCCGCAGAGAGGTCAAACTACTAATTCCTTGATAACAAACACTTGGGTGGGTGGGTGGGCCACTCTTTAACAAAATAACGAGTTAGTAGTTTAGACTGGAGTGGCCCACCCACCCACCGAAGTGTATGTTATGAAAAGATTGCATCACGATCTACTCTTGTAGTAAAATGACTTCAGGTCAAACTACAAATTTCTTGATAACGAACACTTGGGTGAGTGGGTGGGCCACTTTATAACTAAATAACGAATCAGTAGTTTGGACTGGAGTAGCCCACCCACCCACCTAAGTGTTTGTTAGCAAAAGATTGCATCACGACTTTCTCTTGTGGTAAAATGACTTCTGAAATGCGCAGAGAGGTCAAACTTTAAATTTCTTGATAACGAACACTTGGGTGGGAGGTTGGGCTACTCTGCAACATGATAACAAGTCAGTAGATTGGACTGGAGTGGCTCACCCACACACCCAAATGTAGGTTATCAAGGAATTGGTAGTTTGACTTCTCTACGGGAGTCAGAAGTCATTTTATCACAAGAGAAAGTCGTGATGCAATCTTTTGCTAACAAACTGCACGTGAATACCTATGCGGCGGTAGGTATTGGTGGTCCCTTCGCGTTCGTCTCACGTCTTGTTTGGTAGATTGTTATGTTAAGCGTCAAACAATTTTTATAAATATTGTCTTCAGATAGTACAACAATAACTAGTTTGTTAATAAATGCTTATTACTAATTCGTTAGTCAAATGCCAACGCAAACACCAACAATATTGTGCAATCCTTTAATATAATTAGTAACTTATCACTTTTAGACTTGTCACAACCGCCTACCATCAACACCGAAAATGAGTCTATAAACAATATACACAGTAACAACTTTGTTGACCTAAACTTTCCATTCTAAAAAATACACAAAGAAAGTTTTAGACCAGTCAGTATTAAATTTTTTTAAACGATTTACGCCTCAGTAGTTGTGGCCGCGTGTGCTGCTTTACATCATCTGATAGTGGTCAATCTTAAAAAGCTCCAATTAAAACTTTCTGTAAAGCATCAAAATGACCAAACTACTAGAACTCAGGTTAATCTGCACTTCAACCCCATCTCTACTGTAACATCAAAAATTTGGCACCTCTACATCAACATTCCTTGCTTGATACCACCTCCTAATTTTTGTACACCACCGAGCTACACTAAAGCTCGCCGGTAGCATTGCCTACCCATCCAAAAGTAACACTAAGTACGGCAACTGTAAGATCTCTTGTGAACCTTCAAACCGTACAACAATAACTACTGTTAGTCAAATGCCAACGAAGATACCAACATAGCAATCTTAAACATAATCACTGGTACTGATTGTTGCCACAAAAAAATGACTAGAGAAGGTTGTATACCAACCTAAACATAGTAAAGACTACAAGATAAAACGTCAAACTACCCGCTGCTGCAACTATGTTCAGAGTAGTTGACGTAGCTCTTCTAAAAAAACATAATAGTTCCATTTTCCACCAAAATCTTTAAAAATTTTAGCTTTGACCATCTTCCTATTCTCAGTAAAAACTTGACAAAAACTACCATATTGGCCACTCTACTAAACATATCAATCCAATCGTTATCATCGTTCTCTTTTCCCTTCCTTCAAAATTGTTTCTTCTCCGACAAATTGTGGTATCTCAAATAACAAATCAAAAAGTCCTCAAGTCTTTATAAAACGTTACAATCTGCTAATCCAAATCTTAAAAAAATACAATTATTCTGTTCTCTAAACCTCCTCACCAACAATCAAAGCGTGTACGTCAAAATAACAAGTTAAATTCATAGAAGTACAATACCTCAGTATTACAGTTTTCAAAAAATTAACGTAGTCAATCAAAGATAAAGATGATAATCTGTAATCATTAACATTTCATTTTTGTCTAGTATGAATTTCCTACTCTTCTAAAGCCTAACCAAATTTAGATCTGATTCCTAATCATAGATTTTGCAAAAAAGCTTTATTAGCAAGCCCTTTAAACATTTTTGAACTATTCTTAAGTAGAGCGACTTAATATTAGCTGCTGTTACTCAAGACTAAAAAAAAAACTTAAAAAAAAATCCGCTTTAAGTATTTCTATTGTTATTCTAATGTTAAGAAATTTGTATTTGATTGTTTCAAATTATAAATGTTTGTGAACTACTGCCCCAGCCATCACTTGCATATTCACAATTAAAAGCCACATAATCACTCACCTAACGAAGCTCTCCGATCCGCTAATTTTCTCACATCCAATACTTGTTCGTTATTAACAACCCTAATGTCATTCGGCACCACTTTACTACCACTTTTACTCTCACTGAACTGTTGCGTTAATATAATATCAGAGAGAAGGTCATGATGGTGTCCATTTGTTTGACTGGCTGGTAATAATTTGGTGATTGGAAGAGAAGAATCTCTTGCAACGACGGCTGTAGTTGTAGTCGTCGTCGATGTAAGTGCGCCTCCTCCTGGTTTGTTTCCGGTGGGATTGTTGTTTAAATTTTCGGTGGCAGTTAAAGATGTCACGTAGATTGGGGAGTTGTTGATAAATCCGTTCAGTTCCTCGCTCGACGTTGTCTGTTGATTCAACTGAAACAATTAGAGAAATGAATTAATAATTAATTTATATTCAATAGCTTCAAATATAAGCACTAACTACTGAGGAATAAAAAGGATAATTTCATTTTTTATAAATAATTTGGTTTAAAAATTAAATATTAATTTCCCAACACATTTTCTCTTTTGTGGTTTAATTAAAATAGGGTTTGCTGTCCAATTAGGGGTTGGTATATTACGGTTAGTTTGTAATGTATGAGATTCGAGAGTCCGTTTTAGTTTTGCTCGGCTAGCAGTATAATATCGTTGTAGAATTTGTTATAACGATTAACCCAGAATGTGATCCTCCCTTAACAATAAACATGTTTTTAAATAATGTTTGGGTCTGTATGAATTAGGGATAAATATGCAAAGTACAGTTTAATGGATCCGAGTGATATATTTAAATGTTATATATTGCTAAAATCGCTAAACAAGCTGCTCAAAAAATAATTGTTATTAAACTTCAAACCGAAATCCCAAAATAAAAAATTCATAGCAACAATTTAGCGCCCAATCTTGACTTTTGCAAAAGTTTTCGTAACCTTCATAAGTGCTAAAAAATTCAAAAAAAAGTATCTGCCTCAAATGTTAAAACAACTCCAATCATCATAAAGATTTTTTGTTGTTACATTAATTATCTATAAATAATATAATTAAAAATCAAATTTTGGTAACCGTTACTATGTAATAGTTCGTTATACAATAAATAAAACAAATTTTATATGTACTATATCATATTTAAAAACCGTAACTAGTTTCAACCTTTACACGATCATCATCGGACGGTAATATAATTAAAAATGATAATATTAAACATATTTTTTACAGTTCATTGTGTTGATTGTAACAAAGTCTTAAACTAATTAGTAGTAATTTACAAAATTGTTATATTTTTCCCAAAGATATATAGTCTGCCATTATTCTCTCACACACAAAATGATTATTAATATGAGTAATCATTCAATTTAATATCTCCGCTAGATTCCTACATGGCAAGGACACCTACTCCATCATCCCTTTACCAGATATCCATTCAGCGATGCTAAATTCCCCAATTCATAACGGTTGAGAGTACATTTTCCGCAAGACTGAGAGCATCTTGCAGTTAATTTGGGGACATTACAGTTCTGAATGATTTGTGATGTTGACATCGTTGGGTGGCTTGTATTTACACTCCCTTTGTAATAAAACCGGACGAGCATTTCAGACATAATTTAACAAATAGTAGCAATGTAAGACGACATGACATTTATATTTATACGTATAAGGGTTTTTTAAAAATGCATACGGTCTTTTGGGTTAGGTAAAGGACTGTTATATGAGAATAAGTGGGCAGTGGTGAGGGGACGGACTGGCGCCTTCAAGGAAATACGAAACTAAACGTTCACGTGTAAACACAAGCGAGTAGATAAGGTGAATATTTGACATTCTTTTTTCTTTTTTAAAATATCCCAGTTGAAAGCTTGCCATAGCTATGGGCAATTTATTAATATTTGAGAAGGAGGGTCGCGGAAATCCGTCACAGTTTATCTAAACTAAAACGATGAAAAGATAAACGAAATAACAAATTGTTGAATAAATAATAAATATTGTTTTCAAAATATGCAATTATTTTCTGACAAAAATATTTTACTGTTAAATAATTATATAAGTTTCTTGTAGACAATTTATTTTGATCAAATTTTATTTAAAACATTTTGTTCTAATTTTTGGATTTTGTAAAATATCTAATTTTTGGATCTAATTGCTTGTTATTGCGCATTAAGTGTTTTAGTTTTGAAGATAATTTGAAGTTAATTAATAATAAAAACTTTTTTATAAAAAAATTAATTTTGCCTAAAATTGATTATAAATACTTTGCTCTAATTTTTGAATTTTCTAACATAAATCAAACTTTTAGACAAATTAGATTTGGTTATTGGGCAACAAATGTTTTGTTTTTAAAAGTTATATAAACTTTTTTGTCAAAAATTTAATTCTTCGTCAAATTTATTTAAAAAATTTTGCACTAATTTTTGGATTTCCTGAAATATTTAAGTAAAACCAAAACCTAATTGCTTGAATAATTTTTTGCCAACTTTTTATTTATAAAAATATGTTAATGGATTATACAAACTTTTTACAAAATTTATTTAAAAAATTTTGGTCTAATTTTTAGTATTAATTTTCTTTTTATTACGCAATAAAAGTTTAATTTTTGATGGTTTACAAACAAAACCTTAAAATCTTTCTCCCACAAAGTAGCAACAATGCTTAAGAAATCACACTTTCCGTCTTCATGAACCAATAAAGTGTTCTAGAACCTTTTGGCCAACTTAAGAAGTTTTTTTTTTTAATTTTGAAATGATTGAAAAGTAGTAGTTCAACTCAAGAAATTTTGGAAACATTTATTTAAATCTTGAAACTTTTAATATTTAGACAACTTTAGAAGCCTTTTACCAATTTTTAAAAAAAATATTAATACTAGAAACTTCAACCAATTCTAAATTGATTTGATGGAAATTTTTGATTAACTATAGAAGAATAAAATTCTAGAGATTAAAGTGTTCTTAAACTTTTTGCTCAACCTAGAAGTCTTTCATTAAATTTTTTGAAATGTTGAGAGGTACTAGAAACTTTTGACTAACTCTATAAATTTCAAAGAAATTTTAGAAACATTTAATTAAATTCTAGAAGTGTTCTAGTACTTTTTGATCAACCCTTAAAGCTTCTTACTAAGTTTTAGAAACTCCTAAAAAGTACTAAAAACCTTTGGACCAAAGGTTGGATTAAATTTTAAAAAAATGTTCTAAAAATTTTTGGCTAGTAGTAAACCAAATCTAAAAACTGCTGTCAAAATTTTATTAACTTTTATTTAAATTCAAAAACTTTTAAAAAAGAATCTTTTAGTCAACACTACAAGCATTTCACCAAACTCTAAAACATCATGAGTACTAAAAACTTTTGACCAACTTTAAAAATATTTGAGAATTAGTTTTAAGTGTCTTAGAAACATTTAAACAAATGCTAGAAACTTTAGAAGATTTTCATTGATTTAGTAAAAGCACTAATTCTAGAAACTCCTGAAAACTTTTGAAAACATTTGATCAAATTTTAGAAACTCTTAAAGCTTGTTAGAAACATTTGGCTAACTCTAGAAGCTTATCTATAGCTATACTAAAAACTTTAAAATTTCAATTTCTTTAAACTCTTAAGATAATCTAGAAACTTTTGGTTAAACTCTAGAAAGTTACAAAAAGTATTAAAGAATATTAAATAATTTTAAAAACATTTGATTAAATTTTAGAAACTTTTATAGTAGTCTAGGACGTTTTGGCTAACTTTAAAAGTCTTTTAATAAATTTTAGAAACTCCAAAAATGTTATAAAAACGTTATACCAATTTTAGAAAATTTTGGAAAACCTTTTGGCCAATTTTAGAAGCTTATTACTGAACTTTAAAAACTTTTAAGAAACCTTCTGAAAAATTTCAAAATTATTTGATAAAATTTTAAAAACTTTTAAATTGTTTTAAAACTTTTTGGCCAACTCTAGATACGTTTTACAATTTTTTTAAATAAAAAAAAAAAAAAATTAACATTAGATCAACTCTAGAAACTTCAGAAAGATTAATTATAATTTTAGAAAGTTTTAAAGTATTCTAAAACTTTTTGGCCAAGTCCATTAGCAAATTTTAAAAACTTTTGAAAATTATTAGAAACCTTTTACCAACTCTAGAAACTTCTGACAAAATTGTATTAACATTTATTATTCAAGAACTTCTTAAAGCGTTTCTGAATATTTTAGTCAACACTACAAGCATTTCACCAAATTCTAGAATATCATGAAAAGTACTAGAAACTTCTGACCAACTTTAAAAAAACTTTTAAAAACATTTGATCAAATTCTAGAAACTTAAAAAGCTTTTTAAAAACATTTGGCTAACTCAAGAAGCTTATCTATAACTATACTAAAAACCTTTGAAACTTCAAATTTTTTAAACTCCTAAGATAATCTAGAAACTTTTGATTAAACTCTAGAAAGTTCCAATAAGTATTAGAAAATATTAAGAAATTTAAAAAATAATTTTAAAAACATTTGATTAAATTCTAGAAACTTTTAAATTTGTCTAGCACGTTTTGGCTAACTCTAGAAGTATTTTCCCAAATTTTAGGAAAAATTTCAAAACTATTTGATTAAAACTAAAAAAAGTTAAAATGTTTTAAAACTTTTTGGGCAACTATAGATACCTTTAACAATTTTCTTGAATTTTCTGAGAAAACTCAGAAACATTAATTAAAATTCCAGAAACTTTTAAAGTGATCTAAAACTTATTGGTTAACTTTGTAGCATTTTAATAAATTCTAGAAATCAATATTTTAACTTCTGAGAACTTTTAGAAACAGTTGATCAAATTTTAGAAATTTCTAAAACATTCTAGAACTCCTTAGTCAAGTTTAGAAAATACTCAAAAAAAATTAGAAAATTCTAAAAAGTACTAGAAAAGTCTAATGTCATTGCAATCCCAAAGCTGCGACGGATACACATTTTTCATAAAATTATCGCCGAAATAGTATTCTGTTAATCTTTTAAATAAAGTGGCATTAACTCTAGTTCTAGACCACACAGAAGCAAAAAGTCTGATGCCAAATCATAAAATACTAGAAACTTTTGAGCAACTCTAGATTGGTTTGGTAAAAACTTTTGATCAAAAGTAGAAAAATAAACTTCTAGAAATTAAAGTGTTCTTAAACTATTTGCTCAACTCCTAGAAGCCTTTCATTAAATTCTTGGAAATGTTAAGAGGTATTAGAAACTTTTGTGACCAACTCTATAAAATTTTAAATTTTTTTAGAAACATTTATTTAAGCTCTAGATGTGTTTTTTGATCAACTCTTAAAGCTTTTTCCAAACTCCTGAAAACTTTTAAAAACATTTAATCAAATTCTAGAAACTATTAAAACATTTTAGAAACGTTTGGCTAACTCTAAAAACTTATCATCAAATTCTAGAAATTTCTGAGAAATACTGGAAACCTTCAAACTCCTAAGAAGTTTCAAAACTACTTGATCAAATTCTACAAACTTTTAAGATAATTTAGAAACTTTTGGTTAAACTCTAGAAAATTCCAATAAGTATTAGAAACTTTTAAACAACTTTAAAATCATTTAATACAATTCTAAAAGTTTTTAAAGTAGTCTGGACGTTTTGGCTAAGTTAAAAAGTTTTTTACCAAGTTCTAGAAACTCCTGAAATGCAATAGAAACGTTATACCAAATTTGAAAAACCTGTTGACCAATTCTAGAAGCTTTTCACTAAATTTTAAAAACTTTTGAAAAGTATTAGAAACCAATTCTAGAACCTTCTGAAAAATTTCAAAATTATTTCATTGAATTTTAGAAACATTTAAATTGTTTTAAAACTTTTTGGCCAACTCTAGATACGTTTTACAAATTTTATATTTTTTTTGAAAAATAATGTAAACGTTAGATCAACTCTAAAAACTTCTAAGAAAGTTCAGGAAAATTAATTAAAAATCTAAAAACTTTGATAGTGTTCTAAAACTTTTTGCCTAAGTCTAAAAGCCAATTACCAATTTTTATTAAACTTTTAAAAACTGCTAGAAACCTTATCATCCAATTCTAGAAATTTCTAAAAAATATTAAAAATTTCAAAACTATTTGATCAAATTTTACAAACTCCTAAGATAATCTAAAAACTGTTGGTTAAACTCTGGAAAGTTCTGATAAGTATTAGAAACTTTAGAAACTTTTAAAAACATTTGATTAAATTCTAGAATCTTTTAAAGTTGTCTAGAACGTTTTGGCTAACTCTAGAAGTATTTGACCTAATACTAGGAATAAATTCAAAATTATTTGATAAAAATTTAAAAAAAATTAAAATGTTTTAAAACTTTTTGGCCAACTATAGATACCTTTTACATTTTTTTTTTAATTTTCTAAAAAAACTCCGAAACATTATATGAAATTCCAAAAACTTTTAAAGTGATCTAAAACTTATTTGTTAACTTTGTAGCATTTTTAATAAATTCTAGAAATCAATATTTTAACTTCTGAGAACTTTTAGAAACAGTTGATCAAATTTTAGAAATTTCTAAAACATTCTAGAACTCCCTAGTCAAGTTTAGAAACTTCTCAATAAAATTTTGAAAATTCTAAAAAGTACTAGAAAAGTCTAATGTCATTGTAATCCCAAAGCTGCGACGGATACACATTTTTTATAAAATTGTTGCCCAAATTGTATTCTGTAAATCTTATAAATAAAGTGGCATTAACTCTAGTTCTAGACCACACCGAAGCAAAAAGTCTGATCCCAAATCATAAAATACTAGAAACTTTTGAGCAATTCTAGATTGGTTTGTTGAAAACTTTTGATCAAAAGTAAAAAAATAAACTTCTAGAAATTAAAGTGTTCTTAAACTATTTGCTCAACTCCTAGAAGCCTTTCATTAAATTCTTGGAAATGTTAAGAGGTATTAGAAACTTTTGTGACCAACTCTATAAAATTTTAAATTTTTTTAGAAACATTTATTTAAGCTCTAGAAGTGTTCTAGTACTATTTGATCAACCCTTAAAGCATTTTCATAAATTCCAAAAACTCCTAAGAAATACTAAAAACTTTTTATCATTTCTAAAAGTTATTAAAAAATCAATATTATTTGATTAAACTCTAGAAACTTTTAAAGTGTTTTAAATTAAAACCCATTACCAAATTCTAAATTATCATGAGAAATACTAGAAACTTTTGACCAATTTAAAAAATGTTTGAAATATTTCTTTTAAAGTGTCTTAGTACCCTTTAACCAACTCTTGATCAAATTTTAGAAACCTTAGAAGTTCTTCACTAAATTAATAAAAGCACTAACTCTAAAAACTCCTAATAACTTTTAATCAAATTCTTAAAACCATTTAGGTACTTTTGGCTAATTCTAGAAACTTATTATCAAACTCTAAAAATTTCTGAGAAAAACTGAAAAACCTTTGAACTCTTAAGAAATTTCAAAACTATTTGATCAAATTCTACAAACTTTTAAGATAATTTAGAAATTTTTGGTCAAACCCTAAAAAATTTAGTATTAGAAACTTTTAAATAATTTTAAAAACATTTGATTAGATTAAATTCTAGAAACTTTTAAAGTGGTCTAAGACGTTTTGGCTAACTTAGAAATATTATACCACGTTCTACAAACTTTTGAAATGTCCTAGAAACGTTATACCAACTTAAAAAAAAAATTGAAAAACCTGTTGGCCAATTCTAGAAGCTTTTTACTCATTTTATTTCACTTTTGAGTATTAAAAACCTTTTACAAACTCTAAAACCTTCTAAAAAATTTCAAAATTATTTCAATAAACTTTAGATACTTTTAAAGTGTTTTAAAACTTTTTGGCCAACTCTAGATAAGTTTTTATTTTATTTTTTTTTTTTTTTGAAAAATAATATTAAAGTTTGATCAACTCTAGAAACTTCTAAAAAAATCAGAAAGATTAATTGAAATTCTAGAAACTTTTAAAGTATTCTAAAACTTTTTGGCTAAGTCCATTACCAAATTTTAGAAACTTTTAAACATTTTTAGAAACCTTTTACCAACTCTAGAAACTTCTGAGAAAATTTTATTAACATTTATTTAAATTCAAAAACTTCTTAAAGCGTTTTAGAATATTTTAGTCAACACTACAAGCATTTTACCAAACTCTAGAATACCATGAGAAGTACTAGAAACTTTTGACCAACTTTAAAAATGTTTGAGAAATTTGTCTTAGAAACCTTTAACCAACTCTAAAAGTTTCCTTTACTAAATTTTAAAAACAGTTGATAAAACTCTAGAAACCTTAAAAGTTAGAAATTAGAAAAAGCACTCATTCTAGAAACTCCTGAAACTTTCTAAAAACATTTGATCAAAATCTAGAATCTCTTAAAACTTTTTAGAAACTTTCGGCTAAATTTAGAAGTTTATCATCAAATTCTAGAAATTTCTGAGAAATACTGAAAACCTTTGAACTCAGAACTATTTGATCAAATTCTACAAACTCTTTAAAATAATTTTAAATACATTTGATTAAATTCTAGAAACTTTTAAAGTAGTTTAGAACGTTTTGGCTAACTTAAAATTCTTTTACCAAGTTCTAGAAACTTCTAAAATATCCCAAAAACGTTATACCAACTTAAAGAAAATAATTAAAAACTCATAAATAATTGATAAATATCTAGAAACTCCAAAATTTTTTTAGAACCTGTTGGCCAACTCTAAAAATTTGTCAATCAATTTTAAAAACTTTTGAAAAGTATTAGAAACTTTTGACCATCTCTAAAACCTCCTAAAAAATTGCAAACCTATTTGATTAAATTTTAGAAACTATAAAAGTGTTTAAAATTTTTTGAAAAATAATATAAACGTTATATCAACTTTAGAAACTTCTAAAAAACTCAAAAAAATTAATTAAAATTCTGGAAAATTTTGGTGTTCTAAAACTTTTTGGCTAAGTTTAGAAGCCCATTACTAAACGTTAACTCTAGAAGTGTTTTACCAACATCTAAAAACTCTGAAATGTCCTAGAAACGTTGTATCAACTTTACAAAACAAAAAAAAAACCTGTAGAAGCTTTTCACTTAATTTTAAAAACTTTTGAGGAGTATCAAAAAACTCTAGAGCCTCCTAAAAAAATTCATTTGATTTAATTTTAGAAATTTTCAAAAGTGTTTAAAACTTTATGGCAATTCTAGATACCTTTTACAAAATGATATGACCAACTCTAGAAACTTTAGAATCATTAATTAAAATTCTAGAAACTTTTAAAGTAATCTAAAGCTTATTGGCTAATTCTATAGCAATTTTACTAAATTCTAAAAGTTATTAGAAACTTCTGACTAACTCTACAGACTTCCGAAAATTTTTAGAAACATTTAGATTAAATTTTAGAAATTTTTAAAATGTTCTAGAACTCTTTGGTCAAGTTTAGAAACTTCTCAAAAATTTTTAGAAAATTCTAAAATAAGGTCTAACTAATGGCATTCCAATCCCAAAGAGAAATACAAATTTTTCATAAAATTACCGCCCAATTAGTATTTTGCCAATCTTTTAAATACTAGGATCAGAATTAAGGCACACTTAACTCTGATCCTAGGCAGATCCAAAACCACACAAAAGCCAAAAATCTGATGTCAAATCATCAATTTGGATTTTAATCTAACAGTTTTTGATCAAATCAGGATTGGTTTAAGTACAAAACAGATAACTGGTGCTAACTTCTTCAATGTTTTAAAAACCTTTGACAAAATTGGGCACCTACTTTTTAAATAGAAAGCTATTGCCCATAAGTAATTTAAACACGTTTCTACTTATTGCCCAATAACGGTGAACAAACCAGAATACATGTATTAAGCATTGTAACAAATTCATAATATTGAAATAAATTTAAAAAAATTAAATGTTTTTTAAACTGAAACCAAAACATACGCCCAAAACCCACCAGTTTTTTTTTTAACAAAACGCGTTTTTTCGATTAATTTTTGTAATCACAAAATGTAAAACTAACTTAGTTTAGAGACAAGGATGCGGTTGTTTTTGTGGCTGTGATAAGTTCATTGCAAAAAAAAACTTGCATCTAAGAAGATTCTGGTGATAAAAAAAATTCAATTTTAAAAAATTTAAGAAGGATCCAGGTTTTGGTTCAATTTACATTGATTTTTTTAAATTTTTAAAAACATTGTCAGTTTTTTGGACCCACTAACGTAAAATAACTCTTGATTACAATTCATGACATCATATACTGATAATTTATACATTAATTCTTCAGTTTCAAGAAAACTATCAAAAAACTTTATTCAATAAAAAAAAGACGCTAGGTACTAAATCTTGCTCTGCTAAACCAAAAATCAGTTTGTCAAAAAAAAGTTAGTTTCATATCCCGTAATAACAAAAGTTGATCAAAAACATGTTTTTTGTTCTAAAAAATCAAAGAAAAAATGTTATTTGACCATTAAAGAAGTTCGACTTTGTTGCTTGTGTGACAGACAGAACCGTAAACAAAATGAACTTTTGTAAATGCATAAATATTTTTTCGCTTTGTTTTCTATGTGAATTTGAGCTTAGATTATGATTATCTTGCTCCCGTTTCAATATTTTTAACGTCAATTTATTAAAATATATAAAAACATCAGTTTTTGTAAAATCAAGATAATTCCGGGTAAAAATAGACAATTATCTATCTCTTTCAGAACACCATCAAAGTGATCTTCGGTCAAAAATTCATATTCATCAAATTTAATGAAATTTTGTTTACATTTCTATGTAATATTGACTTCTAATTTCGATTATACTCAACAAAGCAAATACACACATACGTTTCTGCAGTTAGGGTAGGTTAGGTTAAATTTTTATATGGCCATGTATTAGTCAAGTGTACGGAATGAAAATTTGTTTTTGCTCAATCCACTAAAAATGCTTTCCTCTACATAAATCCTGATTACGTAAATTTTTTCAGATGTTTTCAGTGAGCCACTTCCGAGTAAAAACAATCAAAATTTGAAAAATTCAAGGTTTTTGAGTATTTTACATTTTTTGATCATTTGTAACTTCTTAGCATTTCTAGGAAAAAATTATAAGATACTTTTTTCTTCAAAATTGTCCAAAATATAAGTTTCATTTTAAAAAAATTTCCTTGAATTTTGAATTTTGAAAATTATTCTTAAAAAAAAGATGACGGGTATTTTTTGTTTTTTTATGTTTCAAGTATAGATATAAACAAACTTTTATATGTGCAAAAGATACTCTAAAAATTTCAGGAAGTGCCGTGTGCTATATTCCGAGATATCTTACAATGTATCCACAGAAATACTTAAAAGTAGCAAAAAAAGCCTTAAACTTTAAATTTACATTTTTTGATCGTTTGTAACTTCTCAGAATTGCAATTTTAGAAAAAAATTATAATTTTTTTTTTAATTTGTATAAAAAATGAGTTTTCACGAACTAATTTTTTTTTCCTAAAATTTTGAAATTTTTGCAAAACAGTTTTTCTTAAAAAAAGATTATAAGAATGTTTTTGCAAAATTTTCAAAACTTAAGAAAAAAAAATTTTGGCTATGAAACTTATTCTTTGAATAATTTTGAAGAAAAAGTTTCTTGTAATTTTTTTCTAAAAATGCAATCCTGTAAATTGTATGTAAATTGCCTTTCCAGTGAGAGATACTAAACACATTTTCACAAAACATAATTTTTTAAATTTAAATTAGTTTAGTCTAGTTAAGTTAGTTTGATCCCGATATATATTTCTAATTTTTTCCTATTTGAAAAACATCAAAAGTTTGTAAATTTTTGTGTTTTGGATGGCAAAAAAATACTTTACAATAAGACAGATGTTCACAAACGTTTCTGCAGTCAACAACCGACTACAAAAAATGATCTGCTAGAGCAAAATAATGTATACCAAAAGTTTTTCATAGTGTATCAAAGAAAAATCGACTAATACTATTGCACACTTTATAAGTTAAATACAAATTTTAAAAAATGTAAGAAAAATTTATTTTTTTTAGTTTCAAATTTTTGGCTATTGTCCGTTTTGATGTTTTTACCAATTTTGCAGTTTGCAGTCGGTTTGTTTCACTTAAACCTAACCTAAATTACAAACTTTTTTAAACGCCATTAACATTAATAGAAACTTATACTAACTAAGCTAAACTTTAAGTTTAAATTAAAATTTAGTTTAAAAAAAATTCAATTTTTTGAAAAAAATATATCCAAAAATTGGAAAAAAAATTGTTTGCATTTTTCAATGTAGAATTAACTTAACAATTTTGTACACCAATATTTTTAATTTTCCTTCACTTTTTGAATAAACTCCAAAAAACTCAACATTTTGTGTTCAATGGCAAAAATTTTTTTTTTTTAAGTTTGTTTTTTGTTTGTTTATAAACTCCATATGCTTATGTATTTTATGTAAATTGCCTTTAAAAAAACCTACACTGGTGTTTCAGGGTATGCAACCCCCATTAGTTTGCCTAGCATCTCACTGGTGAGAAATATGTCTAAGAATTTAACTATACTGCAGGAGAAATAGCGTTACCACTTCTCTATTAATAAATCATCCAGAATGGTATATTGTACAACTAGCACGTAATAATACCCATTTCCCACGAGTATAAACGTTGTTGCATACGCCTTTAGCAAATGCTGCAAAAAACATTTTTCAATTAATTTTTGTAACTAAGTAATAAAAAATGCACTTTCATACATAATTTGTAAAATTCCACAAATAGAATTCTACTTTAGACAAACAAGGAGAAAATCTTGCTGTAGCTCTAGACATTTCCAAAGCGTTTGATAGGATATGGTATCATAATCTTGTCAACAAGCTCCATTGTATAAGTCTTGTTAAAAAAAAAACTATAAATCTCATCCATAGTTTTCTTGACAATAGAAAAATTTTAGTTAAAATTGATGTTTTTAACTCTGACCCCAAAATCATAAATGCTGGTGTTCCTCAAGGTTCTGCTCTTTCGCCAACTTTATTTTTAATTTACATTAATAAACTTCTTCAAATAACTAAAAGTCCTATTCATGTTTTGCAGGTAATAGCACCCTTCGCACTTCATACTTTCAAAAGACCATATCAACAAATAAGGCAGAGTCTTGAAATTAAAAATACCTCAAAACAATATTTGAATGGGGCACTTACAAACAATTGGATAGATGTGCAAAACATTGGTTCTATGAGAGTAGTGTTAAGTGGAGTGTCCCGTCTAACCACCAAGTCCTAATCGTTCAAAAATTTGATGTTTGTTCACAATGACAAAGGTTGCTGTCAATAAATTAAAGAGTCGCAAATCTAATCCCTTGGTCACAAACAGTCAGGTAAGTGAGCGGCGCACTCAGTTTCGCATAATTAGTTTTAATTAGAATAAACCGCCCACCCACCAAACTACTAATATCAACTGTCAATAAATCTAAAAGTTTGTTTTTGCGTCTAGTAGATGTTTTGCTAAAGCAAAAATCCAAAATGTTTTCTTTTATACGTTCAAAATTGCAGGAGCATCAGCAGTAAATGCAATATCAAATAGTTTGATAACAAACACTCGAGTGTGTGGGTGTTACAAGTGGTGCAAAGATATTCGGAACAGCTGACCATGTAATGACAAAACAATCTACTTTATGATGATAACCAAAAACGTGGTTGTTCCTGCGGAAAGACACTAACGCCGATAGATGTCCTTCCACTATAGAAGTTTTTGAGGTCCTAATTTTTTTTTACATATTTTTTACACAAAAAAAGAAAATTTTGCAAGCAATTTCCAAAAAATGCAATTAGCCACTAAGTCCAGTAGATGCTTTAATAAAGTTAAAACATTTGGTGGATAAAATACCAATATTTATAAACAAATTCTTAAAAAACGTAAACATTTTAAGTATTTTTTCTGAAAAATAGATTTTTTTGCGATTCTTGTTGAATTGTTTATATTATTGAATTTTTTTTTTTTGGTTGCAATTTATTATTGTATTTTTTTACTTTTTGAGGAGTTTTTTAATTAAATTGAAGCAATAAGCATGTTAGCTGGACGACATTTTTATTATATTTATTTAAAAACTGATTTTCTTAGCAATTTTAAAAATGTGTAGAAGATTTAAAAAATGTATTGTATTGTATGATTTTAATTTATTAATGTTTTATAGGGCATTTTTTTAATCAATTTGAAACAATTAACATGTTTTCTTAGCAATATTTTTAGTTTTTATAAGAGATTTTATGTAAAATTTGCAAGTTTTTAATTAAATAATATATTTTCTGAGCGAATTGTACAGTAGTTTGTTTAAGAAATGCATTTTCGAAGCAATTTTTGTTAAATTATACATTTTATTGAAGTATTTTATAAAATTATAATTTATGAATGTTTTATAACATAATTTTTTTATGAAAATATAAAAATTTGACTTTTAAACAACAAAATTCATAAAATTCTGATCTCAAATATAAAAATCCAATCTTAAAATGCCAAAATCTGGCCTCAGGAACATGGAAATTAACCATTTACCATCAAAATCCGGTCTTAAACATAATAAACTTGCTTTAACTGATCAAAATCTTGTCATACAACATTAAATTTTGATTTTAAGTATAAAAACCGGTTTTAAAATATTAAAATCTGGCTCCTGAACATAAAAAGTAGGCTTTAAATTAAAAAATTACTTTTAAAATCCGGAAATATAAAAAATCTAGCCAGAAAGTATTAAAATTCGGCTTTTGAACATAAAAATTTGGTCTTAAATATATAAATCTGGCTTTAAAATATCAAAATTTTAATCTTATTGTAAAAATTTTGTTTTAATTCTGCCTTAAAGTATTCAAACCTGGTTTATGCACATACAATTCAATTTTAGTTGTTAAAATTTGGCGTTACATCATAAAATTCTGATTTTATATAATAAACTGGCAATAAATTATCAAAATCCGACCTTAAAATATCAAAATCTGGTTTTATAATACAAAATTCTAAATTTTAATATAAAAATTAACATCAAAATTGGACATTTGAACATCAAAATTTGGTTTTAAGTGTAAAAATCTATTTTCAAGCATCAAAATCCTGTTTTAAAGTAATAAAATCATACATTTTTGAAATATTTTAAATTTTTTGTGTAAAAAAATTGCAAGAACTATAAAAATATGTCAAAATTTTAAAGCAAACTATCAAATTATCTTCTGAACCGGTAAAAATGTATCAAAATCTATCAAAAATTATTTCTAAAGTAATGTACAAGTTTTAAATGTCAAAAATTAGTTAAATTGCTTCAAAATTTGTAGCAAATAACAAAATCATTATACTGTGTAACTACAGGGTCTTTATAAATGTGTGGAATTATGTAATCACTTTAAATATGCCGCCTTTTTAAAATTGTGCATCAAAATATTTACTTTGTTTTAACAGTTCAACTTTAACTGTGTTTACGCACAGCAAAATTGAATTCACTATTTCACATGGCACAAACGTACATTAAATGGTTACATAATCCCAACTTTTATAATGACCTTGTATATAACTGCTAAAAGCTAACAAAAATGTCAAATGGTTAATTGATACTGTCAAAAAAAAAATGTTTTTTATGTCACACACTGTCAAAAATGTTACATTAAAACTGTCAAAACGTTTATAGTAATGCATTTGTTCAAACTTAAACTACACAAAACAGTTACTAGTATCTTCAAAAAGAACTAAAGGTATTAAAAATACTAACTAGTGTCAAAAAGTTAGCATCAATGTATCAAAACTGACAGGTTCTAGTCTTAAACTAATAAATGTTACTAAAATTATAATCAAGTAATCCAAAACTGTTAAAAATAATTTAATCTAAAACAAAATTGGTAATATTATGCGTGTTGCGCAGCATCAAGCTACGTTTCATAGAGTTACACCCAATTATAGTTTATGTTTCTGGAGAAGTTATCCACATTCTTTTTTGAATGGTATCTAGGTCTTAGGTAAAGTCAAATCAGTTCTAAGTAGTTGAAGTTAAGTCGTAAAAATAGTTGTGGTCACTAGAATTTGATCAGTGTTTACGGTTAGCGTGCATTTAGGATCTTGCGTAGAGTGTATTCTATAAGAGACAGTGATCTTTAAGTGTTGGTCTTTCTACTTTAGTTTTATTTTATTAGTTGGGTTTGGTGAAGAGTTTGGCTTTTTCTTAAGATGAAGCGCTTTATTGTTTCGTAGATTTTGGGTGGCCAAATTCTCTTCTTGGCACTCTGAGATGTGGACGAGGTGTGTAGTGTCCTGCCTGATTGCAGTTTGTGTGGAATTCTCTGAAAAAGTTTTTTAGTCAAAATATAGTTACTTCAGTTGTATTGATAAATCTGATGTCAGGCGCAGTAGCGTAACTAGCATTTTTTGGCCTCACCGCAAAATAATAAAATTTTTAGAAACGGTTTTCTAAAAAGCGTCCAATTTTATCAACATTTTTTTGTAACATTTTTTCCACATTTTAAAATAAGTGTCTTTTCGCATTGAAGATCTCCGCCACTGGTTTTAAAAAATTGTTGTTTTATTATTTAATAAATCTATTATTAAAATCTCTTAAACTACAGACAAATTCGTTTGATTAACCGATTATCTTAATTAGCTTTATTTCTTTCAATCATCACTTTCATTGCATTTTAGTTCCGCATATTATTGCAATGCAAAATTGCCGTCTATTACATTACACAGTTTGATGTTTTAGCTTGAGTGCAATTATAGTAGAAATTACAATTGACTTTTTACATTAAACAGGACTCAACTCAGTGAAACGATGTTTAGTTGATTTCACTCACTGAAATTACATTAAAGAGATAGTTAACATTAAATGGCTGCTAATTGTAAACAGTTTTCAAATCAATCAATGCATTTTGCACATTAGATCAATGCACTTTGTATTAGAAATTGTTATATAAGATGTGTAGAATATGTTAAATTAACAAAAAAAGATTTGTAAAAAAAATATTGCCGGTTCTTTCCAAGTGTGTTTTTGTAAAAAAAGTAAAATAAATTCAGCCTCAATTGTTGTAATATCGAAACAAAATTTTAATTTTTGAAATTATTTAAATATCCAATACCAAAAATCAATTTATACCAAGAAATATAAAATCCCATTGCATAATCATTATCAAAAACTGTCGTGGAAATACTAAATTGCACAGAAAAACCATTTAATTTGCAAAAAAGATTTCTTCAAAAATTGTTTAGAAAATCATGAAATTTGTCAAAATAACAAATTTATTCTTCAAAATCATCAACATTTCAGCATTAATCTCATTTATTGCAAATAATTCATGAAATAATAATATTAATTGCGTAAAATTTGCCAAAAATTATGCAAAAATTCTATTCATTGATAAAAAAAATCAAACTTTGCGCAGAAATCTTATAATTAAAAATTAAATTATTTCACTATCTGGCAAAATTTGTTATAAACTTTATTGATTCAAACCTATAATAAATGCACAATTGAAATTCATTTGATCCCGTTTATCAAAATAAGATTGCTCAAGTTTAGATCATTTATTAAATTCTACTGCCACGTTTACACAAACTATGGCCATTAACGGAATTATGAATAGTCCACTTCACTCCGAATACACATTCTTTAGAAATAACATAAAATCTAATGTTTTTTAATATCACTCAGAAATATTTCGCGTGGGAAAATCTATAATATAAAAGACATTTATCATCATTTTGCTGTATCCTTTCGCGACTGAAAAGGATTAATTATTTTGTCTGATACTACTTAGTTCTTATAAACCATTATAAATTAATCGAGGAGGAAATCGTTTAGTTATAAATAATATCCTCTATTAATTTTTTTAATAAATTAATCAACTAAATTGATATTTATATGTAATTTAATTAAACAGTTTTTGGTTCAATAACTTTTTAATTGTTTCTGAAGAAACTTTATTTTTGTAGCTTTTGATTTGATTAGTATGAAAACAAATAGTGGAAGTTTTATTGAATTAATGCTTTATTTATGTTTCTTTCTCAAAGTATAAACATAATTGTAGGCGTTAATATAAAATGCTGACTCGATTGAAAAAGTAAATAAATACAATGTTATGAAGATGAATAGCCAAAAAAATTTATGATTGTTTGAATAATTTTTGTCTTTTATTCAGAATTAAGCATTTTTGTTAATAATAGTGTTGCGGTTTAGTTTATAAATATTTTAATTTTTATAATAATATATAATAAACTGAATTATTTCTATTGATTGATTTAGGTATTTTGATTTCGGGTCATAGTACATGAATGTTTACTCTACAGTGTCGAGATATTCGTGTAGTAGTGACAAATACAGGCACAGCAATGAATATTTGAATATTTTAACACTACATATATGAATGGCTTTTGCATGTTCAATTGCTATTAATAATAATAGTTGCATGGGGGATAACTATATATATATATATATATGCACAATTGCGAAACTAGAAATAGAATTAATCTAGAAACAAGTTTTGCATGATTAAAACAAACTCAACCCGTACTAATTTCTTTTAAATATTTTACTTATTTGTAAAAAGGATCAATCTTTAATAACTTTTTTTTATTGCCCACGATAGAGCATTTATTTTGGACGCTTGAAACTCAAAAAATAATTAAAAATAAAGATTTTTTTAATTGTTTTTTTTATTGCCAATTTTTTTTTTTAAACCCAAAATTTTTTTTTATTGCCGAAGCTAACCACGTGATTTTAGCTCACATAAACCAAAAAAAGAATTTTTGAATTTTTACAAAAATTAAATTGTTTTAAATTTTTGACAAAAATCTTTTAGTCTTCAAATTTTTTCTAAAAAAGTATCTACTGGACTTATTGGTTAGCAGCAGAAACGATTGCATCTTGTTTGCTTTATTGAGAACTATATATTTAATATAAAAATAAACTTGTTACAGTTTTGCTGTTTTTTAATTAAAAATTTTTTTTTTTTAATAATGTCATACTCTAAGCATCTACCTAGTTTGATGGTTTACTACAATAGTGACTTTTCCATAAGTGCGTTGCTGTAAGTGGGATATTTTGCCGACTCACAAAAATTAAAAAAACATTCTTGCAAGATTTCAATTCAATTGAAGTTATGCAAAACTGAGCAAAAAGAAATTTACACAACTAGTACTGCTGATGATGAAGTATATTAGTACCAATTTTGATCAATTTCTAATAAATGGCTTAGGAGTTATTGCTTAGATTATTTTACATTTAGATTTTTAGACAAAATGGATAAGATCGATTTAATTGAGGTTATGCCAAACTGAGACAATAAAATTTGATCAAATTTACACAACAAGTGCTGATGATGATGAAGTACCATTTTTTACCAATTTCTAATGAATAGTTTAAGAGTTAATGCCTAATTTGTTTCACATTTAGATTTTTAGACAAAATTGATGAGTTCGATTTAATTAAGGTTATACCAAATTGAACCAATAGAATTTGATCAAATTTACACAAATATTATTGATGATAATGAACTATATTAGTAGCAATTTTAACCAATTTCTAATAAATGACTTAGAAGTTAATGCTTCACTTAATTCACATTTATAGTTTTTGACAAAATAGATGAGATCAATTTAATTGAGGTTATGCAAAACTAAGCGGATAGAATTTTATCAAAATTACACAAATATTAGTGGTGATAATGAACTATATTATTACCCAATTTTATCAATTTCTAATAAATGGTTTAGGAGTTATTGCTTAGTTTGATTTACATTTAAATTTTTAGACAAAATGGATGAGATCGATTTAATTGAGGTTATGCAAAACTGAGCGAATAGAATTTGATCAAATTTACACAAATATTATTGGTGATAATGAACTATATTAGTACCAATTTTTATCAATTTCTAATAAATGGTTTAGAAGTTATTGCTTAGTTTGATTTACATTTAAATTTTTAGACAAAATGGATGAGATCGATTTAATTGAGGTTATGCAAAACTGAGCAAATAAAATTTGATCAAATTTACACAAATATTATTGATGATAATGAACTATATTATTACCAATTTTTACCAATTTCTAATAAATGACTTAAAAGTTAATGCTTCACTTATTTCACATTTATAATTTTTGACAAAATAGATGAGATCAATTTACTTGAGGTTATGCAAAACTAAGCGGATAGAATTTGATCAAAATTACACAAATATTAAAAGTGATAATGAACTATATTAGTACCAATTTTTATCAATTTCTAATAAATGGTTTAGGAGTTATTGCTTAGTTTGATTTACATTTAAATTTTTAGACAAAATGGATGAGATCGATTTAATTGAGGTTATGCAATACTGAGCGAATAGAATTTGATCAAATTTACACAAATAATATTGATGATAATGAACTATATTAGTACCGATTTTTACCAATTTCTAATAAATGGTTTAAAAGTTATTGCTTAGTTTAATTTACATTTAAATTTTTAGACAAAATGAATGAGATCAATTTAATTGAAGTTATACCAAATTGAGCCAATAAAATTTGATCAAATTTACACAATTAGTACTAATAATAATAAAGTATATTAGTACCAATTTTCACCAATTTCTAATGAATGGCTTATGAGTTAATGCCTAATTTGCTTCAGATTTAATTTTTTGAGCAAAACAGAAGAGATCGATTTAATTAAGGTTATACCAAATTGAACCAATAGAATTTGATCAAATTTACACAACTAGTACTAATAATGATAAAGTATATTAGTACCAATCTCCACCAATTTCTAATAAATGGCTTAGAAATTAATGCCTAATTTGTTTCACATTTAGTTTTTTAGGCAAAACAGAAGAGATCAATTTAATTAAGGTTATGCCAAACTAAGCTAATATAATTTGATCAAATTCACACACCTAGTACTGATGATAATGAAATATATTAGTACAAATTTTCATCATTTTCTAATAAATGACTTAGGATATATTGCTTGGTTAATTTTACATTTAGAATTTTAGACAAAATTGATGAGATTGATTTAATTAAGGTTATACCAAATTAAACCAATAGAATTTGATCAAACTTACACAACTAGTACTAATTATGATAAAGTACATTAGTACAAATTTTCACCAATTTCTAATAAGTGGTTTAGGAGTTAATGCTTACTTTATTTCTCATTCAAGTTTTTTGACAAAATATATGAGAATGATTCAATTGAGATTATGCCAAATTGAGCGTATGGATTCTAATCAAATTTACACATCCAGTACTAATAATAACAAAGTATAATAGTACCAATTTTCACCAATTTCTAATGAAAGGTTTAGAAGTTATTGTCAATTTAATTTTACTCCACTAATTCAATCCGAGGTAGCTAAGATCAAATTAATCAAGTTTAAGCCAAATTGACGTATGAAATCTAATCATAATTATACAACCAGTACAATATAGAATGAAATACATAAGTACCAATTTTCTTTAATTTTCAATAAATAGTTTGACAATTTAATTTAATTCTATAAATCAAATTTTGTGCGACTACGGTTTAGATTAGTCTTTTCCGCCTACCCTCTTGAATGTTTGTAATACAATTTTTGACTATTCTAAATTTAAATTTAATAGGTGTGTGGTTTGTATTTCTTGACTTTATTACAAGCACTTGGGTGGGTAGGCGGGAACAAAGTTTAAAACTAGTGGGCTTATAGTTTTGATTTGTGTTCTCCGCCCACCCGCGCAAGTGTTTGATATGTACTTTCTAGACAACAAATACTTGGGTGGGTGGGCGGAGATAAAGATCAAAATTCTAGGGCTTATAGTTTGGATATGTGTTCCCCGGCCACTCGTCCAAGCGATTGTGATCTACGCAACAAGTATAAATTTAGAAGCGTGTGGTTTGGATTGGTATTCCCCGCCTAGCAAATCAAATGTTTCTTTGACTACAAACACTTAGATGGGTGGGCGGAAACAAAGTTCAAAATTAGTCAGATTATATTTTAGATTTGTGTTCCCCGCTCACCCGCCCGAGTGTTTGTGATCTAACTTCTTGACTACAAACACTTGGGTGGGTAGGCGGAAACAAAATTTAACATTTGTGGGCTTATAGTTTGGAATTGTGTTCCCCGCCCGAGTCTTTGTGATCCAATTTCTTGACTACAAACACTTGGGTAGGTGAGCGGAAACAAAGTTCCAAATTTGTGGGCTTATAATTTGGATTTGTGTTCCCCGCTCACCCGCCCGAGTATTTGTGATCCAATTTCTAGAAAACAAACACTTGAGTGGGTAAGTATAAATTTAAAAATCTGTGCTTTAAATTTGTGTTCTCCGCCCACCCACCCGAGTGTTTGCAATCCAATTTCTAGACAACAAACATTAAGTGGGTGGGCGGAAACAAAGTTCAAAATGTTTGAGTTAATGGTTTGGATTTATGAATTGAATATTTTTTTTAGTGAACGGATTTCTGTTTTAGTAGATCTACTAGAATTGATAGCTAACCACAACAGCGATTGGGTTTACCTGCTTTATTGGGAAATACTTTTTTTTTATTTAAAAAAATATATTACAAAAATGCAATAAAATCGCATAAAAAACTTTTATAAACGCTAAGAAAATCAGATTTTTGTACCAAAAATTTTAATAAAATAAATAACTCAACAAAAATCGCTCAAAAAAAGCGTTTCCTAAAAAAATAATTCAGAATTCATTCAGAAAACATTCTAATTGATTAAAAATAAGCAATTTTCTTATAAAATCTTTTATAAAACTTTTAAAATCGCTAAAAAACCCTAAATGTCGATCAGTAAACATATTAAAATTGATTTAAAAAACTGCCCATAAAAACATTCATAAATTAAAACCCTACAAAACTTTAATAAAATGCACAATTCAACAAAAATCGCTCAACAAATGTAATTCTTAAAATAAATACTTCATAATTCGCTTAGAAAGCATATTAATTAATTAAATATTTGCAAATTTAACATCAAATCTACTATAAAACTTTTAAAACCGCTAAGAAAATGCATTTTTAATCAAAATACTTTAAATGTCGCTTAGCAAATTTAACATATTTGCTTCAAATTAATCTTCAGTAGAAACTATTGACCGTCATTATATTTTGGAGTAACCCACCCACTCGCTCAAGTAATTGTGATCCAATTTGTGTTCGCTCATTTTCAGTTGAAACTATTAACCGTCATTATGCTTTGCAGTATCCCATCCAATCTCTTTATAACAAAAAATTGGGTAAGAGGGTGGGCAATTTTCTATTAAAACTATAGATCGCCATCATGTTCTGGAGGTGCCCACTAATCCGCCCAAGTGTTTGTGATCCAATATCTTGATAACAAACACTTGAACGGGTGGGTGAGCAGCTCCAGTTGAAACTTTTAACCATCATCATGTTTTGGTGTACCTTATCCAATCTCTTAATAACAAAAAAATCGGCAAAAGGGTTGGCAATTTTCTGTTGAAACTGTTGACCGTCATTATGTTTTAAAGTAACTCACCCACCCGCCCAAGTGTTTGTAATCATATCTCTTGATAACAAACACTTGGGCGGGTGGGTGGGCAACTTCAAATGAAACTATTGACCGTCATCATGTTTTGGAGTAGCCCACTCACAAGCCGAAGTGTTTGTGATCCTATCTCTTGAAAACAAGCCACTCCACGCCAAACTATTGACTAGCTACTAAGTTTTGAAGTGCTCTATCCACCCGCCCAAGTGTTTGTCATCAAAAAATTGAGTGTTTGTCTTCTACGCTGTCGTTAAAAGTCATTTTATTGCAAGAGATCTTTTCTTTGTATAAAAAGACTTTTGACGCTTGCAGGGAAAAAAAATCCAACTTGATAACAAAAACTTGGGTGGATAGGAACTCCAGTTCAAATTATTTGCTCGTAATTATAAATTGAAGTGTCCCACTCTCCCTATATTTATAAAAAGTAAAAAATCGTGAAATTGGTCATTAAACAATAAAATATTTAAAAAACAAACAAAAATCTGTTCAAAAATAGTAAGCACCAAAATCTAGACATGTTAAAAAGTCCAAAAATCTGAAAGAGAAAAACTCAGCTACAAAATATCAAAAATTATGATAGAAAGAACCAAAAATTCAATATCAAAAATAGCAAAATACAAACATATTAAGTATCAAAAAAAAGCAAAACTTTCGATAAACTGTCAAAAAGTGCAAAAATTCTATTATGAAAGAAAAAAAATCAAAATCGGGTCATAAATATGAAAATATTCTTTTGTTTACTTTGTAACCCCTCTTATGTTTTAAAACAGAGGTCAGAAAACCCAGTATGCTTGCTGGTTTTTCCGCATTGCAGAGAATTATTTGCAGATAGCTACCCCACTGGTTATATGTACAATCCGTGTCTGCTAGTTAGAAAGGAAAATTCTTCTAAGTCTGAGTAATACTGAGATTGTCCACAATTTACTTGAACAGTCGTGGTTGAGTGACGGCATCAAATAATTTGCAACTAACAGTGCCGCCTTTCTGCAGAGGTTGTTTATGATCATGGAAGTGCGTATTTTGCGGCACTGAATAGGTCAATTGAGCTATATACCACTCTTGTAAATGTTTCAGCCAGGACATCGCTCACAAAATCATAATCTTTAACAAAAATGATTATAAATCGCTCTAAAATTGCATTTACTGCTTAAAATATTACAATTATTGCTTCAAATTAATTTAAAATCCTTCAGAACTAACATTTATAGTTCAAAAATTCACAAAAAACTCATATCTCAAACATTAACGCAAAAAAAGCGCATAAAACCAATTTAAAAACAACAAAAACCACTTAACAAAACACAAACAAGCCAAAAAATGTATCTGTAAACAATTCTGCTGAGCAAGATATTCATTATTATTACTAATGCCATCTAAATAATTACAATTCAGAGATGTTGAACTAACATTTTTAACATGTAGAAAAGGTAGTTAAAACTAATTTCCAAAATTATAATAATATTTTTTAGATTTTTTGAAATTGACAGAATCTTAAATTACTGACAAAAATCGATTAAATCGAGGTCAAAATTGTCATAATCCAAATAAACATTTGAGGAATTTTAATAACAAATAGTTTTTAAACCATTTAAATAATCAACCAACTACCCAAATAATAATCCAAGCAAACAAGAAATTGCTAAAATTATTCGTTTTTATTACATAATAATTTATTTTTTATTTCTATTCCTTACATCCTCATAAATTATATTTCAGCTTCATTATATTTATGTTGGCAGGAAAGCCGCGCAACTTGTTGCTTTGACGTCGTATAATATTATTGTAGACCCGTATTATTATTGTCGTAGCGTTTAAGCTATTATTTGGTAACGATTTAAAGCTCCTTGTCTCGCAGTCGCTGTCTGATGCCATTATAACGCCGTTTTCCGTAAACACTGAAATCTGACCTATCAGCGGGGAGGCTTTTATAATGCACTTCTGGTTTACGTCACCAACGCAACTTGAAAGGCGCCCCTTATCTCATTATCGTCTGGATCCACTCACTACACTTCTATGTGTTTAAGTTTAACTTACAGGTGGTTTATGGCAACCTTTTTAAAAGGAATATTATATTCAATATTTCCATAAAATAATTTATTCTGATATATTTTAATTGGTAAATTTATTCCAACTCAATTCATAATAGCCAAGCCAAGCACAGATAATTTTTTTTTATTTTTGAAAGATGCAAATATATTTTTTAACCGGAACACAATAGATTTCAATATTTATTCTGAAGCAGTGACTAGAAATATTCTTCTTGTATAAAGTAAAGGGTATTGTGTTTACCTATAGCTACTTGGACCCTAAAGGGATAATTAGACAGCGGAAGTAGGTCGGAAAGCTATGCAGCGAATCGCCCAGACTTGTTCTTGTAGTAGTTGAAGCGTTCTAACATAATTTGGTCGTTCTAATTAATGCTTAAACTGAATTTAAAGTCTTTAGTCAGGTCAGATTTTATAAGTAATAAATGTATTTTTTTCTCGTCAATTACATTTAATATATAGATTGTAAAGTGACACGTTCATCTGGATCTAGTAAAAAATCGCACAAACTGTTTTATAATTAAAAACATAGCATATGTTAAGTGCTAGGTCTTGTATCTAAGTGCTAGATGTACCGGGCGCTGCTCGCAACAAACGAGTAACTAAAAACACTATTCAGGTGTGAAAGCAGCTTTACGCTGAAGCGTGTGCAACAAATAATAGGGATAACATGATTTTACTTCTGAACGATGTGAATCATGTCTCTAATATTAACTGATTGACCCTATCAGGTGAAAATACTGCAGTAGAGGAAGTCGGTTAACACTTACGCCAAAGAGTGAATTCAAGCTTCTCGAGTCCTTTAAAGGTAACATTTTTAAAAAACGTGGCCACTTTCAAAAGCACTTCTTAGGCTTTTTAATGCAGAACATATGTTTCCTGTGCAATGTTTAATGGATTTTATACAATACAGTCTTTTCTAAACAATTTTTAATAAATTTTAAGCAAGAATTGTGTTTTCTGCATTTAATGCTTGATTTTTGATCAATTTCATGTAATTTATAGACAAGTTAAATGCAAAAAATACATTTCTTAATGCATTTTTCAACAGTTTATGCCAAATTATGATTATTTTGATATTTTTTAATCAAATTTTGCTGTTTTTGAGTTATAGTGAACGTTTTTTACACTTTTTAACAGTTTATAGCCGGATTTTGTTATTTTCTAACAGTTTTGAAACTGTTTTTGACCGGATTTAACAAATTTTAACTTTTTATAAACAGAATATTGCACTTTTTAATAGTTTAAGACCAAAACTTGCACTTTCTAACAATATTTTGATATTTCATTAAAACAAAAATAAATATGTTTTTTAAAAGTTTATGGTCAAATTTTTGTGGTTTCTAACAATATTTTGATGTTTTAAAATTTTGCAGTTTTTGATGCTTTCTGACAATTTATAAATAAAATTTTGCAGTTTTTGATCAAATTTTAGTTTTTTGGAAACTATTTTAATATTTTATGACCAGATATTGTTATTTTTGACTTTTCATAAATGTAAGCCTTCCCCATTTATTTAAAAATATATCTTAAACGCTTGGTGTGGTGGTTGAGTGGTTAAATTTTTGTACCTTTCAACAGTTTATAGCCCGATTTTAGTACTTTTTGACAATATTGAAATTTGTATGGCCGTATTTTACTATTCTTAACATTTCATAAAAAAAATTGCAGTTTTCATTACTTTATGACCTAAGAAAAAAAAATTGTGTACGAAAAAAGTCTCTTTTCAATGTTTTGCGGCAAGGCCCAAAAATCTAACTACGCCACTGCCACCAATGCATGCAGAACAACTTCACACCGTGAAACAAACCCCTAACCTTATACAACCGCTCCATGCATATTTTTTTATGAATATTATAAGTAAATCGACGAATTAAAATACGGATTAAACAGCAACTCCTAGGAGCAAATCAATAAAGACTGTCAAAAAATTCATAAGTTTTTAAATCTTTTAACAGTTTATAGCCAGATTTTTGACACACATAATCAATTTTGCACTTTTTAACCGTTTTTGGACAAATTTTCGTTCTTTTTAAAAATATATTTGAGAATTTGACTTTTCATAAATAAAATATTGCATTTTTTAACAGTTTGTAGTAAACTTTGGTACATTCTGACAATGTTTTTACTTTATATGACCGGATTTTGCACTTTTTGACTTTTAATAAGTAGAATTTTACAACTTTCGACAGTTTATGACCAAATTTTAAATCTGTTTGACAATATTTTGTTATTTTATTAAACTATTTTGCAATTTTTGAAATTTTATAAATAAACTTTTGGACTTTTAAACCGTTTTTTGCTGGATTCTGATAATCTAAAATTATTTTAATATTTAATGACAAAATTTTGGTATTTTTGATTAGGATTTTGCACTTTTCAAAAGTGAAAGATTAATTTTGATGCTTTCTGACAATATAATTTGGCCAAAATGCTATTTTTGACATTCCATGAAAAGAATTTTGCACTTTACAAGAATTTATGACCGGATTTAGGTGCTTTTTGACAATATTTTCATGTTGCAAAGATTTTGGTTCTTTTAAACAATATGTTAATATTTCTAAGTCAAATTTTGCTTAAAATATATGCCAGATATAAGTGCTTCCTGACAATATTTTCATACTTTATAGCCGGATTTTACACTATTTAACAGTTTATAACCAAATTTGGTGCTTTCTGACAATTTTTGAAAATTTCAATAGCGGATTTTACTATTTTTGATATTTTATAAACAAAAATTTGTACTTTTTTAATTAAATTAATCAAAATCCATATGCCCAATTTGACATAAACTCAATATACTTAAGTTCTTTTCACAGAACAAAGACATACAGAAGTTAATTAAAAATTTGATAACTTAAAAACCATTCATTGAAATTAAGTACAAATTGGTACCAATATAGCTCAATACCATAGCTACTAAGTGTGTAAAATTAATCAAAATCCATACGCCCAATTTGATATAAACTCAATTCACTCAAGTTCTCTTCACTGAACAAAGACTCACAGAAGTTAATTGTAATATTGATAACTCAAAAACCATTCATTGTAATTAAGTACAAATTGGTACCAATATAGTTCAATACCATGGCTACTAATTGTGTAAAATTTATCAAAATCCATACGCCCAATCTGATATAAACTCAATTCACTCAACTTGTCTTGACCGAACAAAGACTTACAGAAGTTAATTAAAAATTTGATAACTCAAAAACCATTCATCAAAATTATGTACAATCTAGTACCAATATACTTCAATATCATCACTACTAATTGTGTAAAATTAATCAAAATCCATACGCTCAATTTGCAATAAATTCAATTCACTAAACTTGTCTTGACTGACAAAGACTTACAGAAGATATTTAAACATTTGATAACATAAGAGCCATTCATTGAAATTAAGTACAAACTGGTACCAAAAAACCTCAATATCATGACTACATAATTGTGTAAAATTAATCAAAATCCATACGCCCCATTTGACATAAACTCAATTTACTCAAGTTCTTTTCACTGAACAAAGATTACAGGAATCAATTAAAAAATTGATAATTTAGAAACCATTCATTAAAATTAGGTACAAATTAGTACCAATATACCTCAATATCATCACTACTAATTGTGTAAAATTAATCAAAATCCATACGCTCAATTTGACATAAACTCAATTCACTCAAGTTCTCTTCACTGAACAAAGACTTACAAAAGCTAATTAAAAATTTGATAACTTAAAAACCATTCATTGAAATTAAGTACAAATTAGTAACAATATATCTCAATACCATGGCTACTAATTGTGTAAAAATAGTCAAAATCCATACGCCCAATTTGATATAAACTCAATTCATTTAAGTTCTCTTCACTGAACAAAGGATCACAGAAGTTAATTGAAAATTTGATAACTCAGAAACCATTCATTGAAATTATGTACAATCTAGTACCTATATACCTCAATATCATCACTACTAATTGTGTAAAATTAATCAAAATCCATGCGCTCAATTTGACATAAACTCAATTCACTCAACTTGTCTTAACCGAACAAAAACTTACAGGAGTTAATTAAAAATTTAATAACTAAAAAACCATTCATTTAAATTAAGTACAAATTAGTACCAATATAGCTCGATTTCATGACTACCAATTGTGTAAAATTAATCAAAATCCATACGCACAACTCGACATAAACTCAGTTCACTCAACTTGTCTGGATTGAACAAAAACTAACAAAAGTTAATTAAAAATGTGATAACTTAAGAACAGTTTATAAAAAATAAGTACAAATTAGTTACAATATAGCTCAATACTATGACTAATAAATTGTGTAAAATTAATCAAAATTCATACGCCCAATTTAATATAAACTCAATTCACTCAACTTGTCTTGACCAAACAAAGACTTACAGGAGTTAATTAAAAATTTAATAACTCAAAAACCTTTTATTGAAATTAAGTACAAATTGGTACCAATATACCTCAAGATCATGACTACTAATTGTGTAAAATTAATTAAAACCCATACGTTCAATTTGATATAAACTCAATTCACTCAACTTGTCTTAACAGAACAAGGACTCGCAAAAGTTAATTAAAAAATTGATAACTTAAGAACCATTGATCAAAAATAAGTACAAATATTTGTGACAATATAACTTAATATCACGACTACTTATTGTGTAAAATTAATCAAAATCCATACGCCCAATTTGATTTAAACTCAATTCACTTAAGCTCTTTTCAATGAACAAAAACTTACAAGAATTAATTAAAAATTTGATAACTTAGAAACCATTAATTAAAATTAAGTACAAATTGGTACCAATATACCTCAATATCATGACTACTAATTGTGTAAAATTAATCAAAATCCATATGCCCAATTTGACATAAACTCAATTCACTCAAGTTCTTTTCACTGAACAAAGACTTACAGGAATTATTTAAAAATTTGATAACTTAAAAACCATTCATTGAAATTAAGTACAAATTGGTACCAATATAGCTCAATATCATGACTACTAATTGTGTAAAATTAATCAAAATCCATTCGCCCAAATTGATATAAACTCAATTCACTCAAGTTCTCTTCACTGAACAAAGACTTACAGAAGTTAATTAAAAATTTGATAACTCAAAAACCATTCATTAAAATTAAGTACAAATTAGTACCAATATAGCTCGATTTCATGACTACCAATTGTGTAAAAATAATCAAAATCCATACGCACAACTCGACCTAAACTCAGTTCACTCAACTTGTCTGGATTGAACAAAAACTAACAAAAGTTAATTAAAAATGTGATAACTTAAGAACCGTTTATAAAAAATAAGTACAAATTAGTAACAATATAGCTCACTATTATGACTACTAATTGTGTAAAATTAATCAAAATCCATACGCCCAATTTAATATAAACTCAATTCACTCAACTTGTCTTGACCAAACAAAGACTTACAGGAGTTAATTAAAAATTTAATAACTCAAAAACCTTTCATTGAAATTAAGTACAAATTGGTACCAATATACCTCAATATCATGACTACTAATTGTGTAAAATTAATTAAAACCCATCAATTTGACATAAATACAATTCACTAAACTTGTCTTGACTGACAAAGACTTACAGAAGATATTTAAACATTTGATATCATAAAAGCCATTCATTGAAATTAAGTACAAACTGGTACCAATATACCTCAATATAATGACTATATAGATGTGTAAAATTAATCAAAATCTATACGCCCCATTTGACATAAACTCAATTCACTCAAGTTCTTTTCACTGAACAAAGATTACAGGAAACAATTAAAAAATTGATAACTTAAAAACCATTCATTGAAATTAAGTACAAATTAGTACCAATATAGCTCAATACCATGGCTACTAATTGTGTAAAATTAATCAAAATCCATACGCTCAATTTGACATAAACTCAATTCACTCAAGTTTTCTTCACTGAACAAAGACTCACAGAAGTTATTTTTAAATTTGATAACTCAAAAACCATTCATTAAAATTATGTACAATCTAAATCCAATATACCTCAATATCATCACTACTAATTGTGTAAAATTAATTAAAATCCATACGCTCAATTTGACATAAACTCAATTTACTCAAATTGTCTTGACCGAACAAAGACTTACAGAAGTTAATTAAAAATTTGATAACTCAACAACCATTCATTGAAATTAAGTACAAATTAGTACCAATATAGCTCAATACCATGGCTACTAATTGTGTAAAATTAATCAAAATCCATACGCCCAATTTGATATAAACTCAATTCACTCAAATTCTCTTCACTGAACAAAATCTTACAAAAGTTATTTAAAAATTTAATTACTTAAAAACCATTAATTAAAATTAAGTACAAATTGTTACCAATATACCTCAATATCATGACTACTAATTGTGTAAAATTAATTAAAATCCATACGCTCAATTTGACATAAACTCAATTCACTAAACTTGTCTTGACTGAACAAATACTTACTAGAGTTAATTAAAAATTTGATAACTCAAAAACCATTCATTGAAATTAAATACAAATTGGTACCAATATATCTCAATATCATGGCTACAAATTGTGTAAAATTAATCAAAATCCATACGCCCAATTTGACATAAACTCAATTCACTAAAGTTCTCTTCACTGAACAAAGACTTACACGAGTTAATTAAAAATTTGATAACTTAAAAGCCCTTCATTGAAATTAAGTAAAATTGGAACCAATATACCTCAATACCATGGCTACTAATTGTGTAAAATTAATCAAAATCCATACGCCCAATTTGACATAAACTCAATTCACTCAAATTCTCTTCACTGAACAAAGAATTACAGGAGTTAATTAAAAATTTGATAACTTAAAAACCATTCATTGAAATTAAGTACAAATTAGTACCAATATAGCTTAATTTCATGACTACTAATTGTGTAAAATTAATCAAAATCCATACGCTCAATTTGACATAAATTCAAATCACTAAACTTGTCTTGACTAAACAAAGACTTACAGGTTATTTAAAAATTTGATAACTTAGAAACCATTCATTAAAATTAAGTACAAATTAGTACCAATATACATCAATATCATCACTACTAATTGTGTAAAATTAAACTCAATTCACTCAAGTTCTCTTCAGTGAACAAAGTCTTACAGAAGTTAATTAAAAATTTGATAACTCAAAAACCATTTATTGAAATTAAGTACAAATTCGTACCAATAGACCTCAATATAATGACTACTAATTGTGTAAAATTAATTAAAATCCATACGCTCAATTTGACATAAATTCAATTCACTAAACTTGTTTTGACTGAACAAAGACTTACAGGAGTTAATTAAAAATTTGATAACTTGAAAGCCATTTATTTAAATTAACTACAAATTGGTACCAATATACCTCAGTATCATGACTACTAATTGTGTAAAATTAATTAAAATCCATACGCTCAATTTGACATAAACTTAATTCACTCAACTTGTCTTGACCAAACAAAGACTTACAGAAGTTAATTAAAAATTTGATAACTCAAAAACCATTTATTAAAATTAAGTACAAATTAGTACCAATATACCTCAATATAATGGCTACAAATTGTGTAAAATTAATCAAAATCCATACGCACAATTTGACATAATCTCAATTCATTCTACTTGTCTAGAATGAACAAAAACTTGCAAAAGTTAATTAAAAATGTGATAACTTAAGAACCGTTTATAAAAAATAAGTATAAATTAGTAACAATTTAGCTCAATATTATGACTACTAATTGTGTAAAATTAATCAAAATCCATACGCCCAATTTGATTTAAACTCAATTCACTTAAGTTCTTTTCACTGAACAAAAACTTACAAGAATTAATTAAAAATTTGATAACTTAGAAACCATTCATTGAAATTAAGTACAAATTGGTACCAATATAGCTCAATATCATGACTACTAATTGTGTTAGATTAATCAAAATCCATACGCTCAATTTAACATAAACTCAATTCACTCAACTTGTCTTGACCGAACAAAGACTTACAGGAGTTAATTAAAAATTTGATAACTCAAAAACCATTGATTAAAATTAAGTACAAATTAGTACCAATATACCTCAATATCATGGCTACAAATTGTTGTGTTAAATTAATCAAAATCCATACACCCAATTTGACATACACTCAATTCACTCAACTTGTCTTGACCAAACAAAGACTTACAGGAGTTAATTAAAAATTTGATAACTTAAAAACCATTCATTAAAATTAAGTACAAATTAGTACCAATATACCTCAATATCATGGCTACAAATTGTGTTAAATTAATCAAAATCCATACACCCAATTTGACATACACTCAATTCACTCAAGTTGCCTAGACTGAACAAAAACTTGCTAAAGATAATTACAAATGTGATAACTTAAAAACTGTTTATTAAAAATAAGTACAAATTAGTAACAATAAAGCTCAATATCGTGACTATTAATTATGAAAAATTAATCAAAATCCATAAGCTCAATTTAACATAAACTCAATTCACTTAACTTGTCTGAATTGAACAAAGATTCGCAAAATTTAACTAAAAAATTAATAACTCAAAAACCGTTTATTGAAAATAAGTACAAATTGGTAACAATATAGCTCAACATCATAACTAATAATTGTTCAAAATTAATCAAAATCCATACGTCCTAGTTAGCATAAACTCGATAGACTCAACTTTTCTTGACTGAACCACAAAAGTTGATTAAAAAACCAATAACTCAAAAACTGTTAATCAAAATACTATTCTCGAACATGTCAACAAGATAATTTTTGGAAAATCTAGAAATTAAAAACTGACTTCTAGAAGTTCCAAATAGACAAACCATTATTCCTAAAAAGTTGATCAAAAACTGGAGTGTCTCCAAAAAGTTCTTGTTATAAACTTCACCACACAAAATAATTAGCAAAGTACAGCGCATGTCGTTCTGTTGGAGACTCGCGGAAAGCAATAAAAAAATACAGGGTTAGTTTAAATAACATTTCGGTTTCTTACAACGATGTGACTACGTGTGTTAGTGTCTGTAGAATAACGAATTTAACATAACAACGTTCTGTGCCCACAACTGACGTCACGCGCAAATTGTGTGCATAAATATTCAATAAAAACAATAATTTATAAATTTGCTAATTATTATTATAAAACCTTCCGCAACAAATAAATAACAACCACTTATCACTTGTTTGAACTACAAAATTCAATATTTACGTAAACTAAATAAAATTTCTTAATTAAATAATTGCCTTATACAAAATTCATACATCAAATGCCAAAAATATGATTCCATACATGCGTTTAACATCAAGCATCTTGTGATATTCACTTTTTTTGTCCACAACTGACGTCACACGCATCAATCATATTACCATCATGTTTCTATAAGTGTATTTGCTGCTCTAATGTTAGTGCTACTATGCTGGAAGCCTAAAGAATGGCTTTTATTTTTCACAAATACATCAAAAACATAACAAAACTATTGTATTATTTTAGTTGCCCCAAAAAGTGCTTTATTTGAAAAGTGTGAAGAATTACAATTTAATAGAACGTAAATAATTGGGAATATTTCGTAAATCAATTATAGATAGTTTTTATCCAACATACATTCAACAGTTTTAGCAAGTCCATAAAACATCACCGCACGGAATTATATCTTCAAGTACCGGAACATTTAAACATTAATTGCTGGACGTAAATTAAAATCATAAAAAAAATTATTGACCGTAAAAATTTAAGTTGGACGACATCCAACAAATACACAAGCAGACCCCATTCATCATTTATTTACACCAATTAACTTCCCAAAGAAGTACTATTAAAAAGCATTATAATATTACTATTATTGTGCTTTTAACATTGACAAAAATTATATCCAAAAGGAAAGGATTAATTACGCTTATAGGATCAGACAGGATCAAAACTAATTCTAATTTAATTTGATACTTACATATTAATACATAAAAGCACATTGCGGAAAAACCTCTTACCTATAACAAAAAGAAATAACAATTGCACTTATCTCCTGGAAGTTACTCGCATGCAATTTACTCTAAACAGGAGCCGACGTGAGTGATGAAGACATACAAAATTCTTGTCTTGCAATGACCTACTTATAAAACTAAGGCAATTACTCCCAGTAGGAAGTAAAATAAACGTTTTCATCATAAAGTGCATCACAAAATATGGACATAAAGCGACAATTGCATAATATTGCAATTAATTAAACACAAAAAAGATAAATTCGTTCTGAAAGATATAAAATATTGTAGTACATGATTATTTATGAAGTCGCTTAATCTTGTGTCATTTTCTAAAATAATCGAAACGTGGCCCGACGAAAGCCACTTAGACATTATCATAATTGATTATATACATTCCACTCGAAGGTTTTCTAGTGGCATGAGAAAAATGAACTTGGAGACCATAAAACATTCATAAATGTGTATCATTATTTGAATTAATACATAATTTACTCTTAACGATCACGTTACTGAAGCTATTTTTCTATTATACAAAAAAATTAATGGAATTTATTGTGAGCAATAAATTATTCAAAAAACTTGATATGATTTCTGAAAATATTTTATTTTTTTAATGTCTTTATTTTCGTCGATGGGCTTTGTCGTGGCTCTGATGTCACTAAAACTATTTACCTGTTGTGATAGTTTGGTCATATCGATAGGGGTGATACGTTTGAGAGCGGATAACCGTTCCAAACGTTCCCTGGCTTGCTGCTCCACGGCGATGACGAATGCATCTTGGACGTTGCTTGAACACAAATCTAGATCCACAGCTGTAACAAACAAAAAACAGTTAATTGTCATATTTAGTGTCTGATAAAAATAAAATATTCCATAGTTATGCTGTATTTTAAAGTGCGTCTTAAAATTCCACTTTAAATAACAAAATTGCCAAGATTTTCAAATTAATAAAAATTTCTGTAAAAAATAAAATTTTACAAAATAATTTCTTCAATTTCCTTAAAAAAATTAAGTATGCTAGTCCAAAATTTTAAACCGCATCTAAAAATACCTGCTAGTTATTACATAAATTCACTTTAAGCAACAAAACTTGTCAATGTTTTCAAATTAATGAAAATTTCTGTAAAAACTAAAATTTTCCAAAATAATTTCTACAATTTTTTTATTAAAAATAAGTATGCTGAGCCTAAAATTTTAAACCACATATCAAAATTCCTGCTGGTCATTACATACATTCAAAATAACAAACAAAATTGCAAATATTTTCAAATTAATGGAAATTTCTGTAAAAATTATTTTTTTCCAAAAAAGTTTAATTGATTTTTTTATTCAAATTTAGTATGCTGAGTCTAAAATTTTAAACCGCATCTCAAAATTCCTGCTGGTTATTACATAAATTCACATAAATTTCTGTAAAAACTAAAATTTTCCAAAAAAGTTGTTTCATTAATTTTTTAATTAAAATTTAGTATGCTGAGTCAAAAATTTTAAACTGCATCTCAAAATTCCTGCTGGCTATTAAATAAACTCACTTTAACCAACAAAATTGACAATATTTACAATTTAATGGCAATTTCTCTAAAAAATAATGATTTCCAAATAAGTTTCTACAATGTTTTTAATAAAATTAAGTATGCCAATTACAAAAATTTAAACTGCATTTCAAAATTATTTCTGGTTACTACATAAATTCACTTTAACCAAAAAAAATTGCCAATATTTTCAAATTAGTGGAAATTTGAGTACAAAATAAAATTTTCCAAAATAGTTTCTACATTTTTTTTACTGAAACTAAGTGTTCTGAGTACAAAATTTTAAACTGCATCTCAAAATTCCTGCTAGTTATTACATAAAATTGACAATATTTTCAAATTTTTAGAAATTTCTGAAAAAACTAAAATTTTCCAAAATAGTTTCTACAATTTTTTTATTAAAATTAAGTATGCTGAGTCTAAAATTTTAAACCGCATCTAAAAATTCCTGGTTAATACATAAACTCACTTTAACCAACAAAATTGACAATATTTTCAAATAAATGGAAATTTCTGTAAAAACTAAAATTTTCCAAAAAAGTTTCATTAATTTTTTAATTAAAATTTAGTATGCTTAGTCTAAAATTTTAAACTGCATCTCAAAATTCCTGCTGGTTATTACATAAATTCACCTTAACCAACAAAACGGCCAATATTTTCAAATTAATAAAAATTTCCGTACAAAATAAAATTTTCCAAAATTTTCCAAAATTGTTTCTACATTTTTTTAATAAAATTAAGTATGTTGAATCCAAAATTTTAAACTGCATCTCAAAATTCCTGCTGGCTATTAAATAAACTCACTATAACCAACAAAATTGCCAATATTTACAATTTAATGGCAATTTCTCTAAAAAATAATGTTTTCCAAAATGGATTATACAATTTTTTTAATGAAATTAAGTATGCCGAGTCCAAAATTTTCAACCACATCTCAAAATTCCTGCTGGTTATTACATAATCACACGTTAACCAACAAAATTGCCAATATTTTAAAATTAATGGAAATTTCTGTAAAAACTAAAATTCTCCAAAAAAGGTTCATTATTTTTTTAATTAAAATTAAGTATGCTGAGTCTAAAATTTTAAACCGCATCTCAATACTCCTGCTGGTTATATTACATTAATTTACTAAAATCAACAAAATTGAAAATATTTTCAAATTAATGGAAATTTTGGTAAAAAATAAAATTTTCCAAAACAGTTTCTACATTTTTTTTATTTATATTAAGTATGCTGAGTCTAAAATTTTAAACCGCATCTCAAAATTCCTGCCGGTTATTACATAAATTCACTTTAGCCAACAAATTTTTCAATATTTTCAAATTAATAGAAATTTCTGAAAAATCAAAATTTTCCAGAATTGTTTTTATAATTTTTTTAACAAACTTAGTATGTTGAGTCCAAAATTTTAAACCGCATCTCAAAATTCCTGCTAGTTATTACATAAATTCACTTTAACCAACGAATTTGCCAATATTTTCAAATTAATGGAAATTTCTGTAAAAACTAAAATTCTCCAAAAAAGGTTCATTTCATTTTTAAATAAAATTAAGTATGCTGAATCTAAAATTTTAAACCACATCTCAAAATTCCTGCTGGTTATTACATAAATTCAAAATAACCAACAAAATTGCAAATATTTTCAAATTAATGGAAATTTCTGTAAAAATTAGAGTTTTCCAAAAAAGTTTCTTAATTTTTTTATTAAAATTAAGTATGTTAAGCCTAAAATTTTAAACCACATTTCAAAATTCCTGCTGGTTATTACATAAACTCAAAATAACCAAAAAAATTGCAAATATTTTCAAATTAATAGAAATTTCTAAAAAAATTAAAATTTTCCAAAATAGTTTCTACAATTTTTTATTAAAATTAAGTATGCTGAGTTTAAAATTTTAAACCGCATTTCAAAATTCCTGCTGGTTATTACATAAATTCACTTTAAGCAACAAAATTGCCAATATTTTCGAATTAATGGAAATTACTGTAAAAATTAAAAATTTCCAGAATTTTTTTATAATTTTTTTAGCAAAATAAGTATGCTGAGTCCAAAATTTTAAACCGCATCTCTAAATTCACTTTAACCAATGGAATTGCCAACATTTTTAAATTAATGGAATTTTCTGTAAAAACTAAAATTTTCCAAAAAAGTTTCATTAATTTTTTAATTAAAATTTAGTATGCTGAGTCTAAAATTTTAAACCGCATCTCAAAATTCCTGCTGGTTATTACATAAATTTACTTTAAGCAACAAAATTGCCAAAACTTTGAAACTAATAAAAATTTGAGTAAAAATAAAATTTTTCAAAAAGTTTCTATAGTTTTTTAAATTAAATTAAGTATGCTAATTCCAAAATTTTAAACCACATCTAAAAACTCCTGCTGGTTTTTACATAAATTCACTTTAAGCAACAAAACTTGTCAATGTTTTCAAATTAATGAAAATTTCTGTAAAAAATAAAAGTTTCCAAAATAGTTTCTACAATTTTTTTATTAAAATTAAGTATGCTGAGTCTAAAGTTTTAAACCGCAGCTCAAAATTCCTGCTATTTATTAAATAAATTCACTTTAAGCAACAAAATGGCCAATATTTTCAAATTAGTGGAAATTACTGTAGAAACTAAAATTTTCCAGAAATGCTTTATAATTTTTTCTGACAAAATAAGTATGCCGAATCTAAAATTTTAAACCGCATCTCAAAATTCCTGCTGGTTATTACATAAATTCACTTTAACCAACAAAATTGACAATATTTTCAAACTAATTGACATTTCTGCAAAAAATAAAATTTTCCCAAATAGTTTCTACAATTTTTTTATTAAAATTAAGTATACTGAGTACAAAATTTTAAACCGCGCCTCAAAATTTCTGCTGGTTATTACATAAATTCACTAAAATCAACAAAATTGAAAATATTTTCAAATTAATGAAAATTTTGGTAAAAAATAAAATTTTCCAAAACAGTTTCTACAATTTTTTTAATAAAATTTAGTATGCTAAAACCAAAATTTTAAACTGCATCTCAAAATTCCTGCTGGCTATTAAATAAACTCACTTTAACCAACAAAATTGCCAATATTTACAATCTAATGGCAATTTCTCTAAAAAATAATGTTTTCCAAAATAATTTCTACAATTTTTTTATTAAAATTAAGTATGCCAATTACAAAATTTTAAACTGCATCTCAAAATTATTTCTGGTTAATACATAACTTCACCTTAACCAACAAAATTGCCAATATTTTCAAATTTGTAGAAATTTGAGTAAAAAATTTTTTTTTTCAAAATAGTTTCTACAAACTTTTTAATAAAATTAAATGTTCTGAGTACAAAATTTTTAACTGCATTTCAAAATTCCTGCTGGTTATTACATAAATTCACTTTAAGCAACAAAATTGCCAGGCTTTTGAAATTAATAAAAATTTGAGTAAAAAATAAAATTTTCCTAAAAGATTTCTATAATTTTTTAAATAAAATTAAGTATGCTAAGTCCAAAATTTTAAACCACATCTCAAAATTCCTGCTGGTTATTACATAAATTCACTTTAAGCAACAAAACTTGTCAATGTTTTGAAATTAATAAAAATTTCTGTAAAAATAAAATTTTCCAAAAAATTTTCTACAAATTTTTAATTAAAATTTAGTATGCTGAGTCTAAAATTTTAAACCGCATCTCAAAATTCCTGCTGGTTAATACATAAATTTAAAATAACCAACAAAATTGCAAATATTTTCAAATTAATGGAAATTTCTGTAAAAACTAAAATTTTCCAAAATAGTTTCTACAATTTTTTTATTAAAATTAAGTATGTTGAGCCTAAAATTTTAAACCACATCTCAAAATTCCTGCTGGTTATTACATAAATTAAAAATAACCACTAATATTGCAAATATTTTCAAATTAATGGAAATTTCTGTAAAAATTAAAATTTTCCAAAATAGTTTCTACAATTTTGTTATTAAAATAAAGAATGCTAAGTCTAAAATTTTAAATCGCATCTCAAAACTCCGGCTGGGTTTTACATAAATTTACTGTAACCAATGTAACCAACAAAATTGCCAACATTTTCAAATTAATAAAAATGTGTTGAAAGTTAAAAAACAGTTTGAGAATAATTATGTAGGTTTGTATATATACGTAGATCGTAAGACGGTTGGAAAAACCAGATTCCAAATCGCTTCAGTGTAGAAATTAAACCAGCATCCTAATCCAGAAACTTGTCTAGCTTTGCGCCTAATTTAACATGCTCATCGCCGGAAAGTTTAAGCATAATTATCTGCCGTTTTTCGTGGTTCATTTTGTTGTATAAGTTTTGCCTTCAATTTTTTTGGACGATTAGGAAAAAAGCAAACCGAGAGTAGTTTGTTCGCTTTAAAGCTTAGTCAACAAGTAGATCTTCAAATTTTAATGACAAAGCCCTTCTGCTGGCTGTAACAAAGACAAAAAGTTGCACCAGCAGGAGACTGGCTGAAAACTTCCACACCAATCAATATACTAAAAAACAGAATAAGGCGTAGAAATTGGCTGAATGTATCCCTCATAAGCTTTCAGACAACCACAAGGCTATTCAAGTTTTTACCAATTTGTTTTTAGAAAGATGAGCAAAGCCCTAAAACGGTAGAAAATTGCATCAACATAATTATAACCTGTTGATAACATATCCAACTTTGAATGACCATATTTGGCATGTAGATCTAATTTTGATCCGCATCCGCTCTGCTAAGTTTATTCCTACGTTCAAAAAACGTAACCAATCTGCTAACCCTTATGTTTCTTTTAAAGTTGGCAATCTAGCGTGGTTAAAAGATCAATCTGAAAGTTTGGCAATATCAGAAAAAACCAACAAGCTTTTTCCTTTATTTTTTCCTCAATTTTGTTGATCGTGTACCACATTTTAAAGCAGTTTGCAACGATACAGATTCCACAAATCACTTGTTGAAGAGTTAAACCGTATGCGATCTAGAGGAAAAAATAAAACAGAACGTATTTTAAAGCATTCATTGTATTCAATTGCGTTTAATTTGACAATTCTATTAAAATGCATATTTCTAGACCTTACCAAGCTCATACATTACCATTAAGCTAGGGTCATTATTAGTTTATTTATAACTTCCAAAAAATTGACAGTGTTTTCCTTATTATTTTATATTAATTTATAAAATAATTTTAATACCAGTACCATTGCCACATCTGTCGCCCAGGTAGAACCAAATTAAAAATTATGACACTACTACGTTCAACATAAAGCTTAGTAACAAAAAACAAAATGCAAGAAATCCCGGAAAAAAATCAGAAAAATGTTTCCTAAGAAAACAAATAAGTTCACAAAAACTGCTCAAAATTACAATTGCACGCCACTCTGCTGATGTATTCACCGATGCTGCTTAAACAATCCTTTCCAGGAGAGCAGGTTTGTCGTTAGCAAGTTCCGTAAAACTTTTTTGTCATTATACTCCATACAAAAAGTCCAAAAATGTCATGTCCAGAGAGCGCAGAAGCCAAGAGCAAGAGCAGTCTCGACCAATCAATCTTTTAAGAAAACTGTTGAGCTACCATTGCTGGGCTGGTAAAGTGTAGTAAGCTGAACATACAGCTATCATTTAAAGGCACGATAATAAAGATTGATTCAAATTCATTATACAAAAATTAGATCAATCAGTAAATCGTTGTACAATCTCATCCAAACGTTGCACAAAACTTTATAGTTATCAATACCAGCGCGGGTAAAAGTTGCTTCGTCAATTCAAATCACCGCCTTAGAGTAAAAGCATCATTTGTTGTTTGCTGCAAGAATCATTCAAAAAATTCTCTTTTTCGCGGCAGGTTATCAAGTAACTAATTTTGAAGTTTATGCTTTCAAAAACTAAGTTTGTCTTAATTGCAAAAGCCATCTCCGCATGCTGCCGTTCTGTCCTTCTTTAATTTTGAAAAGATGCAAAAACTCTATCCCTTCGCAACCGCAGTAAAGTTTATTTTATCATTTTTAGACGTTAGAAAGTATTGGAAAACACTGATCTATCAAACAATTTCTTTATTAAAAATCTAGTGTTCTTCTCAACCTACTATAGCACGCGTATTGCCATTATAGTATCTGCAAATAAACACAATACCCACGTATTCAGCTGCAATGTAAATTTTGATCATTCTGATTAAAAACACAATTGAAGAGTCCGCAGCAACAAAGATCTATTTGTAATTTTTGGCCATAATGAGTTAACTACGGGTTCTTATACAAAAAAATTGCTCTTTCGTTTGGTGCAACACATTAACTTCTATCTGCCAAATTCACGGAGTGGGGAATAAATTTACATCTACCTCCATACATTATTTAGGGCAACAAAGCTGTATATGTAGCAGATACTCTGATATTGCACCAAACGCCAGACGCGCATCAATTGTAATATGTCAAAGAAAGCTATATGCTAACGTAATGACGTTAGCAACAAAGTATGTCCCTTTAGCCAACAACTATTACAGAACATTAACTTATAATGCAGCAGTTTAAATCCATCAAACGTCAGTATTAGAGACAGATTTTTTTGATAAAAGCAACATATTGTCTGGCCCAGAAAAATATCATATTATTATCATATTTTTAAATTTATTGTTAATATCTGTGCTAAATAAAACATTTTTTTTTGTTGGTAGCAATTTGTTTATCAATTTATCTATAAATACAACAACATTTTTTACGTTACATTTACGCTAAAATATGTCTTTATATTTGCTTAATACACTTACAAAAAATTATTAAAACCTGCTTTGTAATAGAAACAATATTTAGTATTTATTGTCCCCTAAACATTTACAAAAAATACACATAGATCCTTGTTGCTGCGGACCATTCAATTAAAAGGCAGTACAACTTCAATTAAACAATCCACTTAAAAGTTGTCACCAGTTTGACATCAATAGAGTTGTTGAAATTTTTGGGTTTAAAGCAAAATATTAAAAAAAGCTCCCTCAGAGACGATTAAAAAAAAAACGTACAAAATTTTGTTATTTAAACCCGTAATAAATGATTGAAAACTGTAAAAATATTTGAAAAAATTACAAAATCTGGCCTTGAAACATCAAAATATTGTAAAAAGCACCAAAATCCGGCCATAAATTGTTAAAAAGTGCAAAAATGTATTCATAAAAAGTCAAAAATATCAAAATCCGGCCATAAAATGTTAAAAAATGTCAACAAAAACCTCTACTTAGCCAAAAACTGTAGAAAACTCCAAAATTATGTTCATAAATACTTAAAAATAGCAAAATCCGCTAAAATTCGGCCATAAACTGTAAAAATCTTCACGCAACCTCAAAAATAGCAAATTCCAGCCATAAATTATTAGAACCATTGTTAAATCTTGGTCATAAAATGTCAAAAAATACAAAAATCTTTAGATAAAACGTTTAATTAGCAAAATACGATCATAGACCACCAACATATTGGCTAAAAGAACCAAAGTCTAGTCATAAACTATGAAGAAATGCAATAATTTATTCATAAAACGTCAAAGATAGCAAACTCCGGTCTTAAAACATCAACATATTGGCTAAAAGAACCAAAGTCTGGTCATAAACTATCAAGAAATGCAATAATTTGTTCATAAATCGTCAAAGATAGAAAAATCCAGTCTTAAAACATCAACATATTGGCTAAAAGAACCAAAGTCTGGTCATAAGCTATCAAGAAATGCAATAATTTATTCATAAAACGTCAAAGATAGCAAAATCCGGTCTTAAAACATCAACATATTGTTAGAAAGTACCAAAATCTGAACAGAAACTGTACAAAATTATATTTTTTTAATAAAATCTGGCTATAAAATATCAAAATACTACAAACTTTGACCATAAACTGTTAAAAAATGCAAAATTCTATTTATAAAAAGTCATAAATCGTTAAATCCGGTCATAAAAGATTAAACTATTTTCAAAAAGAACAAAAATCCAGCCAAAAATAGTTCAAATATGCAAAAATCTGTTCATAAAATGTAAAAAAAACATCAAAACTCGTCTTGGAATTTACAACTCTTAGAAAACATAAAAATTCGGCTATAAACCGGTAAAGTGTGTAAAAATCTTCATAAATATTCTATATTCCGGCGTAATATCCTATCAAAAATAGCAAACTCCGGCCTTGAAATTTCAACATTTTATTAAAATAAACTAAAACGTTCTGCAAACTGTCAAAAAGTAAAAAAAATCTATTATGGAATGTAAAAAATAGCATAATCCCGCCATAAAATATGAAAATATTGTTTTAATCACTTTGAAACCTCTTCTAGGTTTTGAAACAGAGGTTAGTGAGCGCTGTATCCTTGTCCTTTCGCATTGCAAACCTCTTGCTTACAAAACTGTTTGCAAAACACAAAACCACGTTTTTCATCAAAATTGTAATCAACCCAAGTATTTTTGAAAATAAATGTTTGGACTTATTTTAACCTAAACAATCTAACCTAAACTAACCTAACCTAAACAATCAGGTTTAATTATAAATTATATCTGAAAACTCAAAATTAATAAAAATATTTTAAACAGTATTATAGTTTCCCAGTTAAAATAATAATTCAAATCGAAGAACTCGTAAATATAATTTATTTAATTAATTCTGTTTAACTTGATTATGCTTGGAATCACAATGCTAATAACACGGTAAGCTATAAACGTAATTATAACAGCAGCTCAATGATAGTAAGATTTACCTAACGTAGATATACAAATATATGAATAAGCCTCGGCTTAAATGTATATTACAATCGCAAATAATAGATCAGAAAATCAATATCGCATAATAAAAGTTTTGCATAAATTGCATAAAATTTGCAGCACAATATTCCAGTTAACAATTAAATTAAAAAAATATAATTTTTAAATTTAAATCAAATTTCATAAAAATTGCATCGAGCTAAAATAATTCTGAAACCAACATGTTACGCCAATGGGTATACACTATATGCAACCAACTTTACAAATAAAATATAATTTCAATATTAACTCTATGCAACCTTACATACACAACTGCTTTTAATAAATATAATTTAATTCCATTTTAGCTAGATTTGAATAGAAAATATTATAATATTACTAAGCACCAATTTTCAATTTAATCATCCTTTACTAATTCTGTAGATTATGTAATGTTTTAAATTTGATTTAACGTCCATCACATTATATTTCGTTTACAATTTCTTTTGCCTCAAATTATTGTTAAAAATTAATAATCTTTTAACAGCTATTTCACGCCGCCTTATGAAATCACATTAAACAGTTTAAAATCACTTTTGTGGAACATTACGAATTATGTCTCATTTTAAACACAATTCAACCATTCTTATACTTATAATTTTTTCCTTCTCAACTCTAATAAAATTAAATCATCAACTGAACAAAAATTGCAAATCAACAGTATTGGCAATAAAACTTCATGTTGTGTGTAAAATATTGTAGAATGAACCGACTAATTATTATTCAAATTCCATTAAAAAGCAATGAATATATGGACCCATAAATCACCAAAGCCAGAGTTAAAACACAATGCCGAAAGTTTAACAGCTCATTGTCATTTTAACGATGTACCACATCCAACACATACATTGGGGTTGTAAATTTTCGGCATATGTTAATTTCGTTTTATGGCGATGTTACAGCACTTATGCTAAAGATGTATTGTTAATACGATTGAGAGAAGAGAAAAGCGTATCGTGCGGGAGGGCCTATGTACAACAAAGTTGCGATCGTTAATTTTTCACACTGTCATAATCCGAAGGTAGATAACAATGGATGGGATCATAAACCTCTTGTTCTTTCCTTCTGTGGGACACGAATTGTAAGGTCATGGTCCGTCACTGATTACATACCGCGACGAATAGACGTATAAAGGAGACAACGTAAAGCTTTTTGAGATACATGTTTTGCGAAACGGCTTATATGGTAATATAAGGTATTTGTTTCAAATTTTTTTAATATTACTCATCTAAATGGCTATGCTGAAAATAATTTAAACTGGCAATGCTGACAGGGTATTAATTAAAAAATTTATATTGATTACAAACCATATTTAATTATGTTCGTACGTACAAAAGCTTATCTTCCTATCTCAAACAGTTGTGCCACTTTCTTTTTCAAGGTTTTATTCAGATTGAACTAAAGTGAGGTTATATAGAATTGAGCGTATGGATTTTGATCAAATTTGCACAATTGCTACTGGTGGTCATGAAGTAAATTAGTACCAATTTTTATTCATTTTTAATGAAGAATTTAAAAGTTATGGTCAATTTAATTATCTCGCAGATTTAAATTAAGTTTTGCTAAGATTGAACTAATTAAGGTTATGTTGAATTGAGCGTATGGATTTTGATCAAATTTGCACAAATGATACTGGTGGCCATGAGGTAAAATAGTATCAATTTTTACCAATTTCCAATAAAGGATTTAAAAGTTATGGTCAATTTATTTATATCGTTGATTTAAATCAAGTTTTGTTCAGACTAAATTAAGGTGAGGTTATGTAAAATTGAGAGTATGTATTTTGATAAAATTTGCACAATTGGTATAGATGCCATTAAAGTACATTAACACCAACTTTTATCAATATACAATGATAAATTTTGAAGTTTTTGCCAATTCAATTACTTTGTAAATTTAAATCAAGTGAAGCTGAAATTAAACTAATTAAGGTTATGTTGATTTGAGCGTATGGATTTTGATCATATTTGCAAAATTGATACTGGTGGCCATAAGGTAAATTAGTACTAATTTTTATCAATGTTCAATAAAGAATTTGAAAGTTATGGTCAATTTAATTATCTCGCAGATTTAAATTAAGTTTTGCTAACATTGAACTAATTGAGGTTATGTTGAATTGACCGTATGGATTTTGATCAAATTTGCACAATTGCTACTAATAGTCATGATGTAAATTGGTACCAATTTTCATCAATTTTCAATAAAGAAATTGAAAGTTAAGGTCAATTTATTTATCTCGTTGATTTAAATCAAGTTTAACTTCTCTGCAAGTGTTAAAGGTTTCTATGACAAAGAAAGTGATGGTGATATCCAATTGCTTGATAACAGCCACTTGGGCGGGTGGGTGGTTCACTCCAGAACATGAGTACGGACAGATGATTTTAGAACTGAAATTCCCGCCCACCCGCCCAAGTGTTGCTTAATAATAAACTAAAAGTTTAACTTCTTTGCAAGCGTTAAAAAGCTCTATGTTAAAGGAGGTGATGCTGATATTTAATTTCTTGATAACAAACACTTGGGTGGGTGGGTCACTCCGAAATACGAATACCGATAAATGGTTTGAATTGGAGTTTCCGCCCATCCGCCCAAATGTTGGTAATCAAAAATTTAAAAGTTTTACTTTTCTGCAAGCGTTAAAAGTTTCTGTGTTGCGCGTAATCATAATTCTGTGTCCCCGCTTACCTACCCAAGTGTTTGTGATCCAATCTCTTAATAACAAACACTTGGGTGGGTAGGGCACGCCAAATAAAACTACTCGCGCGCAATCATAAATTTGTGTCCCCGCCCACCCACCGAAGTGCTTGTGATCCAATTTCTTGATCACAAAAACCCTTGAGCGGGTGAGTGGGTCACTCCAATTGTAACTACTCGCGCGCAATAAACTTGTGTCTCCGCCCACCCACCCAAATGTTTGTAATTTAATTGTTTGATCACAAACATTTGGGCGGGTGAGTGGGTCACTCCAATTAAAACTACAAGCGTAATTATAAACTTGTGTCCCAGACCACCTACCCAAGTGTTTGTAATCTAATTTCTTGATCACAAACACTTGGGCGGGTGAGTTGGCCACTCTAATCAAAACTATTTGAGCGCAATCATGAATTTTTGTCCTCTTCACTCACTCAAATGTTTGTGATTCAATTTTTTAATCACAAACACCTTTCTAGTGGGTGGGTTACTCTAATCAAAAATACTTGCGCGCAATCATAAATTTGTGTCCCCGCCCACCCACCCAAGTATTTGTGATTTGATTTTTTATTAGAAACACTTGGGCGGGTGAGTGTGGTCATTCCAATCAAAACTACTTGAGCGGAATCATAAACCTATGTTCCCGCCCGCCCGCCCAAGTTTTAGACATCCAATCCTTTAATACCTAACATTTAGACGGGTGGGTGGGGCACTACAATCTAATTAACTCGCGCGTAATCATAAATTTGTGTCCATGACTACCCACCCAAGTGTTTGTGATCTAATTCCTTGACAACAAACATTTGGGCGGGTTGGTGGGGTATTCTTATCAAAATTACTAGCGCGTAATTATAAACTTGTGTACCCGCTCACCCACCCAAGTGTTTGTGATTTAATCTCTTGATAAGAAACACTTGGGCGGGTGGATGGGTCACTCTAATCAAAATAAACTTGTGTCCCCGCCCATTCACCCAAAGATTTGTGATCTAATTTCTTGATCACAAACACTTGAGCGTTTGGGTGGGTCATTCCAATCAAAACTACTTGCGCGCAATCATAAACTTGTATTCCCGCCCACCTACCCAAGTGTTTGTAATCCAATTTCTTGATTACAAACAGTTGGGCGGGTGGGTAGATCACTGCAATCTTAACTACTGTTTAAAAACATTTAAGAAATTTCAAAAACATTTGATGAGAAGTGTTTTGGAACCCTTTGGCATTTAGAAATTCGAATCCTTTAGAATCTCTAGAATATTTTGAAACAGTTCAGATACTATTAATTTATGTTCCTTGGTCAATTCTAGAAGATTTTTATTAAGTTTTAGAAACTTTTGAGAAAAAATGTTGTTGTTTGTTTTGTACTTTTTGAAGCTATTTTATCGCACCAGTAAGTCTAAAACATAGAATTTTAAATTCTAAAAATTTTTAAAACTCTTGGCCAACTCTAGAAATTGTTCACTAAACTTTAAAAGCTTCCAAGTAGTATCAGAAACCTCTGATTAATTCTAGAAACAAATAGAAATTTTAGAATTATTTGATCAAAGGCTTTTGGCTAACTTTAGAAACTTTTCACCAAATTCTAGAAACTCTTGAAACATTTGACTAAAATATTAGACTTCTTTGGCAAAATATAATTTTTAACCCTTTCAAATATTTTTTTTGGCTAATTTTAGAAGTTCTTTACTAACTTCTTAAAAAACTATAAACATTTTTTGCCAATTCTAGAAAATTCTTAGAAGTTTCAGAAACATTTTTTTCAAGAATTTTAGAACCTTTTGACAAACTCTAGAAGTTTTTTGCCAAATTTTAAAATTTTTGGCCTACTCTAGAAATTTCTGAAATATTTCAATATCTCCTGCTAGAATTCTAAAAACTCCAAAAGTGTTCTAGAACCCTTTGGCCAACTCTAGAATTTTTTCATAAAGTTCTAGAAGCTTTTAAGAGGTACAAAAATTCTTTGACCAACTCTAGAAACCCTTAAAACTTTTTGACTAGATCTAGATTTTACTTACACTTTATAGAAAATTTCAAAAATCTCTGAGAAGTAACAGAATGTTACTATCTTTACTATTTCTAAAAACTTTGAAAAAATTTCAGAAACATTTAAACAAATTCTAGAATCCTTTATATTTCTTTGGATTACTCTAGAAGCCTGTTAATACGTTTTAAAAATTCCTGAGAACTTTTGACTAACTCTTAAGAAATTTCAGAAACAGTTGCTCAAATTCTAGAAACTTTTAAAGTGTTTTAAAAATCTTTGGTCAAAAAAAGCCTTATAGTTTTTTCAAACTTGTTAGAGATTTATTACAATTTTTTGACAAAATCTAGAAATATTTAATTAGAATCTAGAAATTTTTAGAGCCTTTTGCAAAGTCTTTCATTAAATTTTAGAAATTCTAATTCTTGAAAATCTCTAAAATATTTTTAAAAAGTTCAGATTTACTTTTAGAAAGTCCTAACATGTTCTACAATCCCTTGAAGAGTTTTAAAATTTTTTGAGAAGTAATGTTGTTGTTTCTTTTGTACTTTTGGGGCTATTTTACATCGCACCAGTAAGTCTACGACTTAGAAACCGTAGATATTTTTAATTCTAAAAACTTTTAAAATGTCCTAAAACTCTTGGCCAACTCTAGAAAAAGTTCACTGAACTTTAGAAGTTTCAGAAACCTTCTAAAAACAAATTAAAAAATTTAGAATTGATTTATCAAATTCTAAAAATGTTTAAAAGCTTTTAGCTAACTTTAGATACTTTTCACCAAATTCTAAAAACTTCTGAGAAACCTTTGACCAGATCTATAAACTCTTGCTAGTTTTGAAAACATTTGATTAAAATTTTAACTTTTTGGCAAAGGTTAGAAGTTTTTTGTTAAAATTTAGAAATTTTTAAAGTGTACTAGAAAGAAACCCTTGAGCATTTCCAAAATCTTTTGAAAAAGTTTGGAAACAATTGATTCTACAAAGTCCAAACGTGTACCAAAACTTTTTAGTGGAATTTTTAACTAAATTCTAGAAACTCTTAAGAAGTAATAAAAACTGTTGAGCAACTTATATATTATTTATAATTTTGAGAAATTTCAGAATCATTTTCTTAAATTCTAGAAACGTTTAATACGTTTAAAGTGTCTAAAACTTTTGGCCAACTCTAGAGTTTGTTTTACTGAATTTTAAAAACTCTTGAGAAGTATCAGAAACTTCTAACCGTTTCTACAAACTTCTAAAAATTTCAAAATTATTTAATCAAATTGTAGAAATTTTTTAGTTGCTTCTATATACTTTTTACCAAATTCTAGAAACTTCTGAAAAACACTAGAAACTTTCGACTAGCTTTAAAAACTCTTGATAAATATCAGAAACATTTGATAAAATTTTAAGAATTTCTAAAACGTTTTTATCAAATTCTAAAACTTCCCAAGAGTACTCATAACCGACTAATTCTAAGAATTATCAGCAAAATTTGATAAAATTCTAGAAATTTCTTAACTGTTTTAGAACTTTTTGAACAACTTCTAAAATTTTTTCTTTAAATTTTAGAATTTTTTAAGATGTACTAGAAACCCTTAATCATCTCTAGAAACTTTTGAAAAAGTCCAGATACAATTGATTTAAATTTAGAAAGTCCTAACGTGTTCTAGAACTCTTTGGGCAATTCTAGACGTTTTTACTAAGTTTTAGAGACTTTTTAAGAGTAATAGAAACCGTTGAACAATTTAAGCTACTCTTGAGAAATTTTAGAAACATTTGTTTATATTTTAAAAACTTGTTTTAAATCTGTTTGGCAGGCTTTAGAACTTTTTTACTGAAGTTTAGAAACTTCCAAAATGTATCAAAAATCTCTGACCGTTTTTAGAAACTTCTCATAAATTTTAGAATTATTTGATCAAATTTTTGTAACTCTAAAACTTTTTGGTTAACTTTAGATAGTTTTCAGCAGATTCGAGAAACTTCTGAAAAACCCTAAAAACCTGTAACCAGCTCTAGAAACTTTTGCTAAATTTTAGAAACATCTGAAAAAAAATTTAAAGTGTTTTAAAACTTTCTGGTCAGTTTTTTACAAAACTCTAGAAGCTTCTAAGACACCTTTTAGCGCTGAACTATTGGTTTCTATGACAGTAGTGGTTGTGTTATTCTCAGATCTAGCTAAAAACTGCAAACATTTGATTAAGTTCTAAAAATTTCTTATGTTTAGAAACATTTGGTCAAGTTTTAAAGCTTATTATAATTTTATTGAAAGTATAAGAAATTTTGACGAAGTTTTTGAGGTTTTTAGAAACTTTTAAAGTATTTTAGGACTCTTTGTCTGAGTTTAAAAACCTTTTAATAATTTTTAGAATTTTTCAAATTACTAAAAACCATTGAGCAAATCTAGACATTTAAAAAAAATGATAATGTTTTTTTAGAAATTTTTAACGTATTTTACAACCTTTTGGCTAAGAAGCCTTTCACTAAATTTTAAAAACTTTTGAGAAGTACTAGAAGCCATTGAACAATTCTAAAAATTTAATTTAGTTCTAGAAATTTTTTAGAAGTACTAGAAACCGTTGGCTAACCCCTAAACTCTTTTAAAATTATTTAATCAAATTCTAAAAATTCTTAACATGCGTTTGGTCATGTTTAGAAGCTTTTTATCAAGTTCTAGAAATTATAAAGAAGCACCAGATAATTTTTGACAAACTCTAGAAACTTTGAAAAATTTTAGAAACATTAGATCAAATTCTAGAAACTTTGAAGGTGTTTTTAGTGTCTTTTGAACAGCTTTAGAAACGGTTGATCAAATTTTTTAAAATGATGTAAATTATTTTAGTTTATTTTAGAAGTTTTACTAAATTCTAGAAATTTCAGTAAAAATGATTTTTTTACAATTTTTTACCAAACTTTGAGAAATACTCGAAACTTTTGATCAACCTTAGAAAATAATTTTTTTGAATTATTCGATTAAATTTTAGAATCTTTTAAAATGTTGTGGAACCTTTTGGTCAACTCTAGATACCATTTACTAATTTTTAAAAATTCTTAAAAAATATTAGATAGGTTTGACCTCTTCTTACATTATTTCAGATTAGAAAGTTTTCAAAAACTTTTTGGTTAAGTACAATTACGGTACTAATATAAGAAAAATTTTGAAATAATTCCACACGATCAGTTTTTTTGGAAAAAAATTTAAAATTGTATAATTTTTGATAAAATATAAAACTAATGCTTTAGCTAAAATGCTCTAAATCTGAAACTGATTATTGGAATATGTTACAATTTTGGAATTTTATAGTACAACTATGGTCCTAATATAAAATTTTTTTTGAAATAAATCTACACAATCAGTTTTTCTAGAAGATTTTTACAAAATGTAATTTTTTTTAATAAAATATAAAACTATTGCTTTAGCTAAAATGCTCTAAATCTGGAACTGATCATTGGAATATGTTACAGTTTTGGAAATTTATAGTACAACCATGGTCTTAATATAAGAAAAATTTTGAAATAGTTCTACACGATCAGTTTTTCTGAATTTTTTTTTTTAAATGTATAATTTTTGATAAAATATAAAACTAATGCTGTTGCTTAAATCCTGTAATTCTGGAACTGATCATTGGAATATGTTACAATTTTGGAATTTTATAGCACAACTATGGTCCTAGATAAGAAAAAATTTGAAATAAATCAGCACAATCAGTTTTTCTGAAAGATTTTTTAAAAATGTATAATTTTTGATAAAATATAAAACTAATGCTTTAGCTAAAATGCTCTAAATCTGAAACTGATCATTGGAATATGTAACAATTTTGGAATTTTATAGTACAACCATGGTCTTAATATAAGAAAAACTTTGAAATAGTTCTACAAGATCAGTTTTTCTGAAAGATTTTTTAAAAATGTATAATTTTTGATAAAATATAAAACTAATGCATTAGCTAAAATGCTGTAATTCTGGAACTGATCGTTGGAATGTGTTACAATTTTGGAATTTCATAGTACAACCATGGTACTAATATAAGAAAAAAATTAAATTAATTCTACACAATCAGCTTTTCTGGAAGAATTTTTGAATAAGTTCAAATTTTGATAAAACATAAAACTAATGCTTTAGCTAAAATGCTGTAATTCTGGAACTGATCATTGGAATGTGTTACAATTTTGGAATTTCATAGTACAACCATGGTACTAATATAAGAGAAAAATTAAATTAATTCTACACGATCAGCTTTTCTGGAAGAATTCTTGAATATGTTCAAATATTGATAAAACATAAAACTAATGCTTTAGCTAAAATGCTGTAATTCTGGAACTGATCATTGAAATGTGTTACAATTTTAGAATTTCATAGTATAACCATGGTACTAATATAAAAAAAAATAAATTAATTCTACACGATAAGCTTTTCTGGAAGAATTCTTGAATATGTTCAAATTTTGATAAAACATAAAACTAATGCTTTAGCTAAAATGCTATAATTCTAGAACTGATCATTGGAATATGTTACAATTTTAGAATTTCATAGTACAACCATGGTACTAATATAAGAAAAAAATTAAATTAATTCTACACGATCAGCTTTTCTGGAAGAATTTTTGAATATGTTCAAATTTTGATAAAACATAAAACTAGTGCTTTAGCTAAAATGCTGTAATTCTGGAACTGATCATTGAAATGTGTTACAATTTTAGAATTTCATAGTACAACCATGGTACTAATATAAGAAAAAAAATAAATTAATTCTACACGATCAGATTTTCTGGAAGAATTTTTGAATATGTTCAAATTTTGATAAAACATAAAACTAATGCTTTAGCTAAAATGCTGTAATTCTGGAACTGATCGTTGGAATGTGTTACAGTTTTGGAATTTCCTAGTACAACCATGGTACTAATATAAGAAAAAAATTAAATTAATTCTACACAATCAGCTTTTCTGGAAGAATGTTTGAATAAGTTCAAATTTTGATAAAACATAAAACTAATGATTTAGCTAAAATGCTATAATTCTATGTTACAAATTGAGATTTTATAGTACAATTATGGTACTATTACAAGAAAAAATTTGAAATAATTCTACACGATCAGTTTTTTTTTGAAGAATTTTTAAAATTGTTTAAATTTTGATAAAATACAAAACTAATGCTTCAGCAAAAATGCTATAATTCTAAAACTGATTATTAGAATATATTACAATTTTGAAATTATTTAGTACAATTATGATAATAATATAAGAAAAAAATTAAATAATTCCACACAATCAGTTTTTTTGGAAAAAAAATCAAAATTGTATAATTTTTGATAAAATATAAAACCAATGCTTTAACTAAAATGCTGTAATTCTGGAATTGATCATTGGAATATGTTAAAATTTTGGAATTTTATAGTACAACTATGGTATTATTACAAGAAAAAATTTGAAATAATTTCACACGATCAGTTTTTCTGGAAAAAAAAATTAAAATTATTTAAATTTTGATAAAATACAAAACTAATGCTTTAGGTAAAATGCTCTAATTCTGGAACTGATCATTGGAATATGTTTCAATTTTGGGATTTTATAGTACAATTATGGTACAATTACTAGAAAAAATTTGAAATAATTCCACACGATCAGTTTTTTTTTGAAGAATTTTTAAAATTGTTTAAATTTTGATAAAATACAAAACTAATGCTTCAGCAAAAATGCTATAATTCTAAAACTGATTATTAGAATATATTACAATTTTGAAATTTTTTAGTACAATTATGATACTAATATAAGAAAAAAAATTAAATAATTCCACACAATCAGTTTTTTTGGAAAAAAATTCAAAATTGTATAATTTTTGATAAAAAATAAAACCAATGCTTTAACTAAAATGATGTAATTCTGGAATTGATCATTGGAATATGTTAAAATTTTGGAATTTTATAGTACAACTATGGTATTATTACAAGAAAAAATTTGAAATAATTTCACACGATCAGTTTTTCTGGAAAAAAAAAATTAAAATTATTTAAATTTTGATAAAATACATAACTAATGCTTTAGGTAAAATGCTCTAATTCTGGAACTGATCATTGGAATATGTAATGTAATTTTATAGTACAATTATGGTACTAATATAAAAACATTTTTAAAATAATTCTACACGATCAGTTTTTCTGGAAGAATTTTTAAAATTGTATAATTTTTGATAAAACATAAATCTAATGCTTAAGGCTAAAATGCTGTAATTCTGAAACCAATCATTGGAATATGTTACAATTTTGGAATGTCGTAGTACAATTACGGTACTAAAATAAAAAAAAAACTTTAAATAACTCCACACGATTTTTTTGGAAGAATTTTTGAAATTGTATAAATTTTGATAAAATATAAAACTAAAGCTTTAGCTAAAATGCTCTAATTCTGGAACTGATAATTGAAATATGTTCCAATTTTGGAATTTTATAGTACAACCATGGTCCAAATATAAGAAATTTTTTGAAATAATTCTAAACAATCAGTTTTTTTGGAAGAATTTTTAAAATTGTATAATTTTTGATAAAACATAAAACATAAAACTAATGCTTTAGCTAAAATGCTCTAAGTCTAGAACTGATCATTGGAATAAGTTACAATTTTGTAATTTCAAAGTACAGCTATGGTACTAAAGTATTAAATATTTTAAAATAAATTTATACAATCAGATTTTTTATAATTTTTGAAATTGTAAAAATTTTGATAAAAAATTAAATTATTGCTTATCCATTTGACTATGGCCAAAAAACTATAGATTTGTAACTAACCATTAAAATACATTACAAATTTGGTATTTAAAGTACATACTATTATGATATTAATATTGTTATATTATAACAAATATTTTGAATAATATATAAAAAAAAATTACTGATCAATTTGTTTAAAAGAATTTTTGAAAATCTTGATAAAACATAAAACTAATGATTTAGGTTAAAATTCTGTATTTTGTAAACTGTTTATTATTTTGGAATTCTGAAATACCTACTTCTATAGTACTAATATAACAAAAGTTTAGAAATAATTCTGTCCAATCAGTATTTTTGAAAGAATTTTTGAAATTAACTAAATTTTGGTCTTCTAAGTATGCCTGAAATTTTTTGATTGCCCATACAACCATGTGGCATTCTGGTTTGATGCTGTGCTATTATAGTTGAATGACAGTAGAAAAAAAAGTTAGTCCTTTTTAGGGTACTACTCAATATCAATAATTTTCACATGACTGTTTGTTATTTAGAGATTGGATTTATCATCTTATTTCTACAGAAAAATTTCTAATTTATGGATTTAATCTAAAAAAATTTAAGATATTTTAAATTTTTTTAAGTGCTCTAGAAGTTTTGGCCAACTTTATTTATTTTTTTTTAATACTAGAACTTATTGATTAACTGTAGAAACTCCTAACCTGTTTTAATTTTTTTTTTTTTTCTAAAAGTTGGTCAAAGGTTTTTAGACTTGTGACAATTTCTAGAAACTTTTGAGATATTTTAGAAACTTGATGATTTTTTAGAAAGTATTCTAGAACCTTTTGGTGGATAACTTTAAAAGCTTCACAAAATTCTTAAAGTTTTTAAAAAGTACTAGAGTTTATGTTTTAAGAGTTTTAAGAGTTAGTCACTCTTGAAACTCTTGAAACATTTCAAAGTTGTTTAATTAAATTCTAGAAATTCCTAAAAGTGCTCCAAATCTTTTTTGTTGGTATTAGATATTTTTTACAACATTTTTTAAATATTAGAAACCGTTAACCAACTTTACAAATTTCTGATAAAGTTTTTAAAATAACTTCAAACTTTTAATCAACTTTAAAAAAAATAGAATCATTTTATTAAATTCTAGAAATTCTTAATACTCTTAACCAAATTTTGGAAACTTTTGAGAAATAATAAATTTTTTGACCAACTTTAGAAACTCCTAAGAAATTTTAGAAACATTTGTTCAAATTTTAAAAAGTTTTCTAGAAGCCTTGGACAATTCTAAAAGGGCTTTTATCAATTTTTAGAATCTTCTGAAAAATATTCAACCTCCTCCTGCTGCTGGAAGAAAATTGCTATATAACCTGATGGTTTTTAGAAAAAAAAAAGATTGAACAATTTAATCCTTGCTTGACGTCTGATTATTTTATTAACTGAGCAAGTTTGCTCTGACTTTTGGTTAGTACCAGCAGTTATAAACTTACAAATAAATAAATGTGCACACAACTCTTTAAGTTTTAATATTTATACCTAAATTGCTTGTAGAGATTGAATTTGCAAGAGTAAATCTGTATTAATGCTCAATTTATTACTTCAAACGTCTTAAAACTTACTTTGTTCCTCAATTATTAATAACAATATCAAATTTCAATAAACTTTCAGCGAAGTGAATTGATATCTTTATAATTGCAACTAACATTGTACATACAGATTGATTGATTCATATTAAAACACTCCTCGTTAATAAAATTCGTTAATCTTAGAATAATTATCAAATCAAATTTAACCGGAATAGTCCACAGATCATGACATTCAAGTTTATTACACCTAGTCGTAGTTAATTTGATACGTATCTATCAAACCGTTGGCATTGTGCCTCCCTCGTTATCTTCAGGCAACTGTTTAAACTTGAGTAATATGATACGAAGGGGGAAATGTTAGGGTTAACATGATGGAACCATTGTTAGTCCATTGCAGACACACATGGTTGGAGAGAGAGTGAAGTGGCTGGCTGGAGCTCATGAGGTCGTGTCGCTGACCCAAAGTAAGCGTGGATGTTTTGCAGGCCAGAAGAGTAACTGTACTCAACAGTTGCTTATACTATGTATCACCACAATGGTTGCAAACTTATTAATAGTTAATAGCTTGTCAGTGTGTCATGAATGTAACTGAACATTTTATATGTGAAACTAATTATTTTTTGTATCCTTAATCGCGAGGTCACAAATTACTTTTATTTTATTATAAAACGCCACGGAGCGTGCTTTAAAAAGTGAAATACAAAGAACGTAATTAACCGTAGAGTTGTTTTGACCGGATGCAAGGATCATACAAGGACAGGAAACACTACTGTTTATAGAAAAGCGTCTGCACCGAAAATTGATTTGCAATTTGACCTCGAAGTCGTGTATGGTAGAAATACTTTTTGGAAAACAATAATTGGGACGCTTTAGAAAATTTATTCTGGTTAACTGGTTAATGAAATGAGGGCTAATTTGACGAGACTTTTTTCCACCTAATTTGATAATCATGTTTATTATACGGCTTTATATATTTTAGAAAAGCAAACAATTGGAAATACTATATATAATCCAAATTTATTCTACATTACTGCCCTTAGGCTAAACATATACCATTCATTACTTGTATTATCCCGAAGTCTATTTTGATTCCTGTTAACCATTGTCATCTTGATTATAAATGTCTCGCTATATATAGAGAATGCAATATTGTCAAAAGTGTCAAGATATATAACTTTCAACATAACGAGAGACGTCCTGAATAGCTGCGAATATAGGACACGATATTATTACACAGTCAATAGTAAATAAACTGTTTATGATAATGGCGCAACGCGATAGTGTATTTACGCGACGGCATGTAAATATATGTCACGTTTAATGGAATTGTAATATGCAGTCTGCTAAACATTATAATTAGCACATATTAATAGCTAATTTTCACATCATATTGTTTAAATTAATTTAATACAATTGTAAATGTTTTCTTAGTATTGTTATCAGTTTACTTACTTACAAGTTCTCTGCCTACGATACATGAATCAGAATCTGTGCGTGTCTGATTCCGGGCTCCGGTCATACATGGCATCTGCCCACAAATGCAGTATTAGTTTAGTCGATTACAATGGAAACTATGTTTGCACTAGACGGAGTGCATACAGGTTTGCATAAAGTTTTTAAATTAATTTAATTTATAGAAACAGGATTATCTTTATTTGAAGGTAACTTAGTTGATATAGTGGAACGTAAATGAATTCAAGCTACACGGTTTATGGTAGATATTTACATTGTTTCTGTAGTTTTATATCAATTATTTAGCTAATATGAGCAAGAAAAAGTCTTAAAATGAATTACTAAATTATTAAAGTCTTTAATATAGAATAATAAAACGTCTTTTAAAGTATTAGTTGCATAATGTTTCTCCAGTCCAAAGTATTGTTTTATAAAAGCAATTTTCTTCCAGCAGGAAGAGGTTAAATATTTCTCAGAAGATTTTAAAAGTTGGTAAAAACGCTTTTAGAGTTGTCCAAGGCTTCTAAAAAGTTTGATCAAATGTTTCTGAAATTTCTTAAGAGTTTCTAAAATTGGTCAAAAGATTTCTCAAAAATTTGATAAAAAGTATTAAGAAGTTTCTAGAATTTAATACAATTATTTTAATTTTTTTTCAGAAGTTTTTAAAGTTGATCAAAAGTTTGTACTACATCTCAGGAGTTCCAAAAACTTTATCAAAAATTTGTAAAGTTGTCTAACGGTTTCTAGTGTTTCAAAAATTTAGAGAAAAAACCAACAAAAAAGATTTGGAGCAGTTTTATGAGTTTCTTTTAAATGTTTCAAAAGTTTCTAGAATTAGTCAATAAACTCTAATACCTTTTAAAAATGTCTAGAATTTTGTAAAAAGTTTTTAAATTAGCCAAAAGGTTCTAAAACACTTTAAAACTTTGTAAAAAATTATAAAATATTTTTAAAATTTCTCAAAAGTTTCTAGAGATAGTCAAAAGTCTAAAAACCTTTGACCAACTCTCAAAAATGTCTAAAATTTAGTATTGAAAAATACCAAAAAAGTTTTAAAACACGTTAGGAGTTTCTACAGTTAATCAATAAGTTCTAATACTTTCCAAAAAAATTTAAAGTTGGCCAAAAAGTTCTAACACATTTTAAATTTTTTAAAACTTCTTAAAAATTTGTAGAGTTTTTAGTACATCTTAGAAATTTCTAGAATTTGGTAAAAAAGCTTTAGACTTAACCAAAAAGTTTTTGAAAACTTTCTAATCCAAGTGTTTGTGATCCAATCTCTTAATAACAAACACTTGCGTGGGTAGGGCACGCCAAATAAAACTACTCGCGCGCAATCATAAATTTGTGTCCCCGCCCACCCACCCAAGTGCTTGTGATCCAATTTCTTGATCACAAAAACCCTTGAGCGGGTGGGTAGGTCACTCCAATTAAACTAAACTTGTGTGTCCGCCCACCCACCCAAGTGTTTGTAATTTAATTTTTTGATCACAAAAATTTGGGCGGGTGGGTGGGTCACTCCAATTAAAACTACAAGCGTAATTATAAACTTGTGTCCCAGACCACCTACCCAAGTGTTTTTAATCTAATTTCTTGATGACAAACACTTGGGCGGGTGGGTTGGCCACTCTAATCAAAACTATTTGAGCGCAATCATGAATTTTTGTCCCCGCTCACTCACTCAAGTGTTTGTGATTCAATTTTTTAACCACATACACCTTTTTAGTGGGTGGGTTACTCTAATCAAAACTACTTGCGCGCAATTATAAATTTGTGTCCCCGCCCACCCACCCAAGTATTTGTGATTTAATTTTTTATTAGAAACACTTGGGCGAGTGAGTGTGGTCAATCCAAGCAAAACTACTTGCGTGGAATCATAAACATATGTTCCCGCCTACCCACCCAAGTTTTAGACATCCTTTAATATCTAACATTTAGGCGGGTGGGTAGGGCACTACAATCTAATTATCTCGCGCGTAATCATAAATTTGTGTCCACGACTACCCACCCAAGTGTTTATGATCTAATTCCTTGACAACAAATATTTGTATTCTTATCAAAATTACTAGCGCGTAATTATAAACTTCTGTACCCGCTCACCCACCCAAGTGTTTGTGATTTAATCTCTTGATAACAAACAATTGAGCGGGTAAGTGGGTCATTCCAATCAAAACTACTCGCGCGCAATCATAAACTTGTAAGTGTTGTGTTCAAATCTCTTAATAACAAACACTTGGGCGGGTTGGTAAAGGACTCCAATCAAAACTACTCGCGCGTAATCATAAACCTGTGTCCCAGCTCACCCACCCAAGTGTTTGTGATTCAATCTCTTGACAACAAACACTTGGGCGGGTGGGTGGGTCACTCCAATTGAAATTATTCGCGCGTAATCTTAAACTTTCGTAATGTGGTGGTTATATTCAATTCCTTGATAACAGATATTTGGTCGGGTGGGTGGATCACTCCGGAACATGAGTACAAACAAATGGTTTAAACTAAAGTTCCCGCCCACCACCCAAGTGTTGCTTATCAAAAATTTAAAACTTTTGGTCAAGTATGGATGTCTTATATGTCTTATATTATATTTTTGTTAGTACTAGAATTTTTTGACAATGTTTAAAAACAATTGAGAAATTTCAAAAACATTTGATGAGAAGTGTTTTGAAACCCTTTGGCTTTAATTAAATTTTAGAAATTCAAATCCTTAAGAATCTCTAGAATATTTTGAAACAGTTCAGATACTATTGATTTATGTTTTAGAATTCCTTGGTCAATTCTAGAAGATTTTTATTAGGATTCAGAAACTTTTAAGAAGTAATGTTGTTGTTTGTTTTGTAGTTTTTTGAGCTATTTTATATCGCACCAGTAAGTCTACAACATTAAATAATTAATTCTAGAAACAAATAAAAATTTTTAGAACTATTTGATCAAAAGCTTTTGGCTAATTTTAAAAACATTTCACCAAATTCTAAAAACTTTTAAGACTTCTTTTGTCAAAATATAATTTTTCACTTTTTTAATTTTTTTTTGGCTAATTTTAGAAGTTCTTTACTAACTTCTTAAAAAAACTATAAACATTTTTTGCCAATTCTAGAAAACTCTTGAAAGTTTCAGGAAACATTTTTAGAACCTTTTAACAAACTCTAAAAACTTTCTGCCAAATTTTAAATTTTTTGAAAATTTCTAGAAACATTTGGCTTACTCTAGAAATCTCTGAAATATTTCAATATCTCTTGATAAAATTTTAAAAACTCCAAAAATGTTCAAGAACTTTTTGGCCAACTCTAGAATTTTTTCTAATCTAAAGTGTTGTAAGAACTTCTAGAAGTCAAACGTATCTAATATTTTTCAAAAATTCCAAAAAATAGTAAAAAGTATCTAGAGTTGACCAAAAGGTTTCAAAAAATTCGAAAATTTAATCAAATAATTCAAAAAATTAGCTTCTAAGATTGATTAAGTGTTTTTAGTACTTCTCAAAAGTTTTTAAAATTTGGATTTTTTTTTAATTCTGAAATTTAGAAAAAAACCTTTCTAAAACTGTCCACAGACACAAAAACCTTCAAAGTTTCAAGAATTTGATCTAATGTTTCTAAAATTTCTCAATGTTTCTAGAGTTTGTCAAAAATTATCTGGTGCTTCTTACAAATTTCTAGAACTTGATAAAAAGCTTCTAAACATGACCAAACCATTTCTAAAATTTGATTAAATAATTTTAAAAGAGTTCAGAAGTTAGCCAACGGTTTCTAGTACTTCTAAAAAGTTTTTAGAACTAAATTTAATTGTTGAGGTTAGGATATTTTAATTTATACTTTATTGTGCTGATTTTACTTTTTTATATATTAAGACCGGTTTCGGCGGTTAGGCCATAATCAGTTTTTTCTTTTCACAGGTGTTGTTGTGTGTTGCGGGTGGTGTGAATTTTTTTTATTAAAATACCCTAACCTCAATTATTTTAAACTGTGCAATAATCAGAAACAAATACTATAAATTTAATTGTTCTTGAAATTTCTAGAATTGCTCAACGGCTTTTAGTACTTCTCAAATTTAGTGAAATACGTTAAAAATGTCTAAATTTAAATAAAAACAATTTTTTTTTAAGTGTCTAGATATGCTCAATGGTATCCAGTAATTTGAAAAAAAAAATCTAAAATTTACTAAAAGGTTTTTAAACTCAGACAAACAGTCCTAAAATACTTTAAAAGTTTCTAAAAACCGGTCAAATATTTCAAAAACTTTCCAGGAGTTCGTCAAAAATTTCTAATACTTTTCAAAAAAATTATAATTAGTTTTAAAACTTGACCAAAGGTTTCTATAACACATAAGATATTTTTAGAATTGAATCAAATGTTTGCGGTTTTTAGCTAGACCTGAAAATAACACAATCACCACCGTCATAGAGACCTATAGTTCAGCGCTAAAAGGAGTCTTAGAAATTTCTAGAATTTTGTAAAAAATTGACTTTAAAACATTTTAAAATGTTTAGAATTCTGATCAAATGTTTCTGAAATTTAGCAACAATTTTTTGAACTAATCACAGGTTTCTAGGATTTTTCAGAAATTTCTAGAATTTGGTGAAAAGTATCTAAAGTTAACCAAAAAGTTTTAGGAGTTACTAAAGCTTGATCAACTAACTCTAAAATTTTTTAAAAGTTTTTAGAAACGGTCAGAAGTTTCTGATACTTCTCAAAAGTTTCTAAACTTTAGTGAGAAAGTTCTAAAGCTAGCCAAACAGTTCTAAATCACTTTAAAAGTTTTTAGAATATAATCAAGTGCTTCTAGAATTTCTCAGGAGTAGCTTATTGTTTAACGGTTTTTATTACTTTTAAAAAGTCTCTAAAACGTCTAGAGTTGACCAAAGAGTTCTAGAACACGTTAGGACTTTCTAAAATTAAATCAATTGTATCTGGACTTTTTTAAAAGATTCTAGAGATGGTCAAAGGTTTCTAGTACATCTTAAAAATTCCCAAAAAAAAAAAACTAGAAATTGTTCAAAAAGTTCTAAAACAGTTAAGAAATTTCTAGAATTTTATCAAATGTTGCTGAAAATTCTTAGAAATAGTCAACGGTTTCTAATATTTCTAGGAAGTTCTAGAATTTAATAAAATTGGCCAAAAAGTTCTAAAACACTTTAGAAACTCTTAAAATTTCATCAAATATTTCTGATATTTAACAAGTTTCCAAAGCTGGTCGAAAGTTTTTAGTGTTTCTCAAAAGTTTCTAGAATTTGGTAAAAAGTATGTAGAAGCAACCAGAAGGATTTAAGAGATTCTACAAGTTGATCAAATAATTCTAAAATTTTTAGGAGTTTGTAGAAACGGTCAGAAGGTTCTGATATATCTCGAGAGTTTTTAAAATTTAGTAAAAAAACTTTATAGTTGGCCAAAGAGTTTTAGACACTTTAAACGTTTCTAGAATTAAAAAAAATGATTCTGAAATTTCTCAAATATATATATGTATATATGAGTTGCTCAACAGTTTTTATTACTTCTCAAGAATTTATAGAATTTAGTCTTCTAAAATTCACTAAACAGTTTTAGTACACGTTAGGACTTTGTAGAATCAATTGTATCCAAACTTTTTCAAAAGATTCTGGAAATGCTCAAGGGTTTCTAGTACATCTTAAAAATTTCTAAAAATAAACAAAAAATTTTCAAGCTTTGCCAAAAAGTTCCAAAATACTTTAAAAGTTACTAGATTCTAACAAAATAATTTTGATTTTTCTCAGAAGATTTTTAGATTAAGTCAAAAGTTGCGAATACTTTCAAAAGTTTTTAGAATTTTGTAAAACAATTTTAGAGTTACCTCAAGAATCAAGAATTTGTTTAAATTGTTCTAAAAAACCTCAACAGTTATTAGAGTTAGTCAAAACTTTCTGATATTCCTCAGATATTTTTAAAAATTAGTGAAAAGTTTCAAGAATTGCCCAAAAAGTTTTAGAAATTCTAATATTAAAAAAAAATATTCTGAAACTTTAGTAGTTAATCAAAGGTTTCTACTACTTTTCAAGATTTTCTATAATTCAATAAAACCTTCTAAAGTTAATTAAATTTTAAAAATTCTTAGAATTTTATAAAATATTTTTAAAAAAGTTTCTAGAGTGGACCAGCAGTTTTTAGTAATTTCTAAAAGTTTAACAGTATTTTTGAAGTTTCTCAGAAAATTTAAAAATTGGTCAAAGGTTTTTAGCACTTTTCATAAATTCTAAAACTTGGTAAACTTCTAAAACACATTAAAAGTTACTAGAATTTAACCAGATATGTCTAAAATTTCTCAAACGTTTTTTGAGTGGGTCAAAAATATTTAACTAACTAAAGTTGTAGTTTTTGATCAGTGACGTCTCATAAACAACAAATAAAAAAACTTATTTAAATATGCTCCACCAATTAACTAAAGAACGCACGCCACTACATTGGTCTAATTTGATAAAAAGTTTTTAAAATTTACCAAAAAGTTCTAAAACACTTTAAAAGATTAGAATTACCCAAAAATGTTTAGCACTTCTCAAAAATTTCTAGAACTTGCTAAAAACTTTCTAAACTTGACCAAAAGTATAAAAAAAATTTAATCAAACGTTTTTAAAATCTCTGAGGAGTTTCTAGAGTTTGCAAAAAATTTCTAATACTTCACAAAAATTTCTAAAACTTGGAGAAAAGCTTCTAGAGTTGGCCAAAAAGTTCTGCAACACGTTAAGAGTTTCTAAAATTTAAAAAGAAGTTTTTATATTTTTCTGAAGTTTCTAGAGTTGCTTAACAGTTTCCAGTACTACACAAAAATTAATAAAATTTAATGAAAAAATTTTAAACTTAGCTAAACAGTTCTAAAACTCTTAAAATAGATTGTAAAAGTTGATCTAATAATATTAATATTTCCTAGAAATTCCTAAAGTTTATTAAAAAAATTTAGTACTTCTCAAATGCTTCTAAAATTTGAAACTATTGACCGTCATTATGCTTCGGAGTTGCCCACACTAGAATTGTTTTACAAAATTCTAAAAACTTTTGAAAAGTATTCGCAACTTTTGACTTAATCTATAAACTTCTAAGAAAAATCAAAATCAGTTCATTAGAATCTAGTAACTTTTAAAGTATTTTGGAACTTTTTGGCAAAGTTTAGAAGTTTTTCGTTGGGTTTAAGAAATTTTTAAGATTTTTTTTGAAAAAGTTTGGACACAATTGGTTCTACAAAGTCCCTGTTTGGTCAACTTTACACAATTTCACTAAATTTTAGAGATTTTTTAAAAGTAATAGAAACCGTTGAACAATTTAAACTACTCCTGATAAATTCTAGAAACACAAGTTTATATTCTAAAAACTTTTAAAGTGTTTTTGAACTGTTTGGCCAACTTTAGAACTTTTTCACTAATATTTAGAAATTTCCAAGAAGTATCAGAAACCTCTGACCGTTTCTAGAAACTTCTCAGAAATTTTAAAATTATTATATCAAATTTTAGTAACTCCTAAAACTATTTGGTTAACTTTAGATATTTTTCACCAAATTCTAAGAACTTCTGAAAATCCCTAGAAACCTGTGACCAGCTCTAGAAACTTTTACTAAATTTCAGAAACATTTCATCAAAATTCTAAACATTTTTAAAGTGTTTTAAAACTTTCCGGTCAGTTTTTTACAAAATTCTAAAAACTTCTAAGACTCCTTTTAGCGCTGAACTATAGGACTCTGTGACGGTGGTAGTTGTGTTATTCTCAGGTCTAGCTAAAAACCGCAAACGTTTGATCAAATTCAAAATTTTTTTTGTGTTTTAGAAATCTTCGGGCCAGTTTTGAAGTTAATTATAATTTTTTTTAAATTTTTGAAAAGTATTAGAAATGTTGACAAACTCCTAGAAAGTTTTTGAAATATTTGACCAGTTTTTAGAAACTTTCAAAGTGTTCTAGGACTCTTTGGGCGAGTTTAAAAACCTTTTACTAAATTTTAGATTTTTTTTCAAATTACCAGAAACGAATGAGCAAATTTACACATTTAAAAAAAAAACAACATAATTTTATATAAGTTTAAGAAATCTTTCACTAAATATTAAAAACTCTTGAGAAGTACTAGAAGCCGTTGAGCAATTCTAAAAATTTTAAAAACATTTAATTTAGTTCTAGAAACCTTTTGCTAACTCCTGAACTCTTTTAAAATTATTTAATCAAATTCTATATATTCTTAACATGCGTTTGGTCATGTTTAGAAACTTTTTATCAAGTTCTAGAAATTCTTAAAAAGCACCAGATAATTTTTGATAAACTTAAAAAACTTTGAAAAATTTTAGAAACAATAGATCAAAATCTAGAAACGTTTAAGAGGTTTTAGTGTCTTAGGACAGTTTTAGAAACGGTTGATCAAATTTTTTAAAGTGCTTTAAATTTTTTTAGTTTATTTTAGAAGTTTTTTATTAATTATCAGAAATTTCAGAAATTTTAGAAAAATTAAGTTGACAAACTTTTTTACCAAATTTTAAAAACTTTTGAGAAGTACTAGAAACTTTTAATCAACCTTAGAAGCTAAATTTTTTTGAATTATTTGATAAATTTTAGAAACTTTCAAAGTGTTATGGAACCCTTTGGTCAACTCTTAATATTTTTTTTAATTTTTAGTAATTCTTGAAAAATATTAAATACGTTTAACCTCTAGAAGTTCTTACAACATTTCAGATTAGAAAGTTTTCATAAACTTTTTAGTTAAGTCTTGATCATCATGTTCAGGAGTTACCCACATAAATGTTTGTAAACTATTCTTTTAATAACAAACACTTGAGAGGGTGAGTGGATAACTCCAGTTAAAACTATTGACCGTCATCTTGCTTTTGAGTTGCCCACCCACCCGCCTAAGTGTTTGTTATCAAAGATTTATTTACAAACACTCAGGAAGGTAAAAGTACAACTTTAGTTTAAACTATTGATAATCATGTTCAGGGGTTACCAGCACAAGTGTTTGTACTAATCTATTGATAACAAACACTCGGGCGAGTGAGTGGGCATCTCCAGTTAAAACTATAGACCGTCATCATGCTCTGGAGTTGCTCACCCTCCCGCCCAAGTGTTTGTTCAACTAATTTATTTACAAACACTCAGGAGAGTGGAAGTACAATTTCAGTAGAAACTATTGATCATCATGTTCAGGAGTTACTCGCACGAGTGTTTGTAAACTAATCTCTTCATAACAAACATTCGGGCGGGTAAGTGGGCAACTCCAGTTGAAACTATTGACCATCATTATGCTCTGATGTTCCCACCCTCCCGCCCAAGTGTTTGTTATCAACTAATTTATTTACAAACACTTAGGAGAGTAGAAGTAGAATTTCAGTTAAAGCTGTTGATCATCATGTTCAGAAGTTACCCGCACAAGTGTTTGTAAACTAATTTATTAGTAACAAACACGCGGGTGGGTGGGTAGGCAACTCCAGTTAAAACTATTGAGTGAGTGTTTGTAAACTAATCTTTTGATAACAAACACTTGGGCGGGTGAGTGGGCAACTCCAGTTCAAACTATTGACCGTCATCATACTCTAAAATTGTCCACCCACCCGCCCAAGTGTTTATTATCAAAAGATTTATTTACAAACACTCAGGCGAGTAAAAGTACAATTTCAGTTAAAACTATTGATCATCATGTTTTGGAGTTACCAGTAAGTGGGCAACTCCAGTTAAAACTATTAACAGTCATCTTGCTTTAAAGTTGCCCACCTACCTGTCCAAGAGTTTGTTATCAAAAGATTAATTTACAAAGCTTCAAGTACTTCTTAAGATCAAAAGTTTCTAGAATATGATGAAATAGTATTAAAATTTCTTAGAAATTCTAGAAAACATTAAAAAGATTCTAAAAAACTATTTTCAGAAAATTCTAGAGTTAGTGAACAATTTCTAGAACTTCTCAATAGTTTGGTGCTTTTACTAATTTAGTGAAAAAATTCTTGAGTTAAAGAAAGGTTACTAAAATACTTAAAATATTTCTAGAATTTAGTAAAAGACTTCTAGTGATAGTCAAAATTTTTTAAAATGTTTAGTATTTCTTAGAAATTTTTAAAATTGAGTAATAGATTTTTAAAGTTAATCCAGAGATTCTAGAATACCACTTTAGAAGATTCTAAAATTTGATCAACTGTTTCTAAAATTTTGCAAAAGTTTTTGAAGTTTGTCAAAATTTCTAATGCTACTTGAAATTTATGTCAAATGTTTCTCAAAATTTTAAAGAATTTCTAAAAGGTTGTTGAGTAGGTAACAGTGTGTAGTACTTCTTAGAAGTTTCTAGAACTAAATAAAAAGTTACTTAAGAGTTCTAGATTATTTTAGCAAATATTTATTATTTATTATAATTATTTACAAATATGGTGTGATAGCTCAATAGTAGAGCACTTGCATATCATGCGAGCAGTCCGGGGTTCGATCCCCGAAATATGACTGAAATGATAACTTGCTCTTTATCCACCAGCGTGGTTCGGAAGTCACGTATTAAGCTGTTGGTCCCATCAAACCACTTTAAACAAGTCGTAGACTTACTGTAGCGATGTAAAATAGCCGTAAAAAGCATAATAATAATAAATAGTAAATAAAAAATAGTCAAACATTTACTTTAAGAGTATCTAGAATTTGATCAAATGTTTCTAAACTTTCTCAGCAATTTCTAGATACATGCAAAAATTTCTAGTATATCTCAGATTTTTTTTTTAATTTTGGTAAAAAATATTTAAAACTGGCCAAAAAGTTTAAAAGTTTCTAAAATTTAATCAAATGTTCCTCAAATTTTTTATTAGTTTCTAGAGTTAGTCAAACAATTTTAGTACTTCAGATATTTCTAGAATTTAGTAAAAAGTTTGTAGGCTACAAGATTCTTGAACTCTTAAAAATGTTCTAGAACTTGGTCAAATATTTCTGAAATTTCTCAAGTATTTCAAAAAATTATTTATAAACTCAACATCCTACGGTAGGCCCACATCTCAAAGATTTCTAATTTCCTCTCACAATACACGTTGAGGGTCTAAAAAATAATACAAAGCTTCTACAGTCAACTAAAAGGTTCTAAAACACTTTGATAGTTCGTAAAACTTCTGAAAATTTTCTAGAGTAAGTCAACGGTTAAATCAAATGCTTCTACTTTTTCTGGAGTTTCCATATTTCTTCAAAATTAGGTAAAAATCTTCTAGAATTAGACAAAAAATTCTAAAATATCATAAAAATGTCTAAAAGTTGATCGAATATTTCTAAAAGTTTACAAAAGTCTTTTAATTTGTCAAAAAGTACTTTTTAAAAGTTTTAAGACTTAACAAAGAAAATTTAAAACCCTTAAAAAAATCTCAAAATTAATAAAATGTTTTTGATATTACAGAAGTTTCTAGTAAAGTTTATCAAAGAATTCTAGTATTTACATTATTTTAAGATTCTATAATTTAATTAATAGTTTCTAGACTTGACTTAAGTTTCTAATAATATTTGAAAACTGAAAAATTTGATGAAAAGTTTTTAAAGTTCACCAAAAAGTTCTAAAACACTTTAAAATTTAATAATATGTTTCTAAAATTTTTCAGAACTTTTTGGAATTGCCCAAAAATGTTTAGTACTTCTAAAAAATTTCCAGAAATTGCTAAAAACTTTCTAGGCTTGACAAAAGGTATATAAAGTATTTTGGGAGCTTCTAGAATTTGATCAAAAGCTTTTGAAATTTCTCAAGAGTTTCTCTAAAGTTTGCAAAATATTTCTAGTACTCTTCACAAAAATTTCTAAAACTTGGTAAAGAACTTGGTCGGCCCAAGAATTGTGCAACACGTTAAAGGTTTCTAAAATTTAATTAAATGTTTTTCATTTTTTCAGAAGCTTTGCTCAACAGTTTCTAGTACTACACAGGAGTTACTAAAATGTGTTAAAAAATTTAGGCTTAGCTAAACAATTCTAGAACTCTTGAAATAGTTTGTAAAAAATTCTCATTTTTTTTAAAGTTTGTAAAGGATTTCTAGTACTGCTCAAAAGCTTCTAAAATTTGATAAAAAGCTTCTAAACTTGACAAAAAAATTCCAAAATTTTTAGAGTTGCTAAACAATTTCAAATACTACACAAGAATTACTAAAGTTTAATAAACAAATTTTAAAGTTTCCTAAATTTAATAAAGAGTTTCTAGGCTTGATCAAAAGTTTCCAAAATTCCCGTGCTAGAAACTTGCCGGCAACACTATCAACATGTAGAAGAAATGCTGGTCACAAAAGTAACAATTAGTTTTGGACACAGAAGGATTGAATACCTGAGCACTTTCGACCACCACCAACTAAATATATCCCTTCTGCCACTACATGATTTCCAATTTACAAAAAAAATAAAAAAATTACCTTAAACTTTTCCCGCTCAATAAGTAACATAAAAGCTTGTTAGAAGGTGGAAGTACAATTTCAGTTAAAACTATTGATCATCATGTTCAGGAGTTAACCGCACGAGTGTTTGTAAACTAATCTTTTGATAACAAACACTCGGGCGGGTGGGTGGGCAACTCCAGTTAAAACTATTGACCGTCATCATACTCTTGAGTTGCCCACCCACCCGCCCAAGTGTTTGTTATCAAAGATTTATTTACAAACACTCAGAAATGTAGAAGTACAATTTCAGATGAAACTATTGATCACCATGTTCAGAAGTTATCCGCACAAGTTTTTGTAAACCAATCTTTTAATACTTTCCCGAGTGTTTGTAAATAAATATTTTGATAACAAACACTTGGGCGGGTGGGTGGGCAACCCCAGAGCATGATGACGTTCAATAGTTTCTTCTAAAGTTCTAGCACGAGGACTTTGGAAACTTTTGGTCAAGCCTAAAAACTCTTCATTAAACTTTAGAAACTTTATAATTTTTTTATTAAACTTTAGTAACTCTTGTGTAGTATTTGAAATTGTTGAGCAATTCTAAAAACTCTTAAAAAAATAAACAAAATTTAATTAATTTCTAAAAACCCCTAACAAGTTGCAGAACTTTTTGGCCAACTCTAGAAACAAATTCTAAAAATTTTCTATAAACTCTTGAAAACTGCTGAGTAAGTCTAGATACTTAATCAAAATGTTGTAAAGTGTTTTAGAAACCTTGAGTCATGTTTAGAAGTCTTTTACCAAATTCTAGACATTTTTGGGAAGTATTAGAAATTTTTCACAAACACTTGATCAAATTCTAGAAATTCTTAAAGTGCTTTATATACATTTGGTCAAGCTTAGAAACCTTTTATCAAGTTCTAAAAACTCTTGAGAAGTACTAGACTTTTTGAAGATTTTCAGAGTACTGAAAAATTTCAAAAACATCTTATCAAATTCTAGAATCTTTTAAAGTATTTTAGAGATTTTTACCAAAATTTAGTAACTTTTGTAAACTTAAAAAAAAATTAAATACTTTAAAACTTTTTGTCTAAATCTAGAAGTTAAAAAAAACTGTTGAAAAGCACTAGAAACTAATAAGCAACTCCTGAAAAAAAAATAAGTATTTGATTGAACTTTGGCAATTTTGAAAAAAGTTTTAGAAACTTTTGGGCAATCTAAAATCTATTTACAAAATTCTAGGTACTTTTGAGAAGTACTAAAAACTGTTGACTTACTCTAGAAATTTTTGAAAAATATCTCGATCATTTGATCAAATTCTACAAACTAGTAAAGTGTTCTAGAACCCTTTAGCTAACTTTAGAATATATAAATAATTTTTGACCAATTTCATAAATATTTAAACAAATTCTAGAACATTCTTAAGTGTGCTAAAATGTTTTGGCAAAGTCTACAAACTTTTTACTAAATTCTAGAAATACCTAATAAGTACTAAAATCTTTTGATTAACTCTAGAAACTCTTGAAAAAGTTCAGAAACAATGATTCTAGAAACTTTTAAAGTGATTAAGATTAAGTATTTTAAAACATAATCTAAAATAACTCTAAAGTTTCTAGAGTTAGTTAAAGATTTTTAGTACTACTCATTCTTTCTAAAATTTAGTAAAATGTTTTTAGATTTAACTAATAAGTTCTAAAATATTTTAGAAGTTGATCAAATTATTCCAAAATTTCTTAAAATTCTTTCTAGAATTGGCCAAGTTTATAGCACTTTTCAAAAGTTTTTGGTTTGGTACAAAGTTCTAAAGTTGGCTATAGAATTCTAGAACGTTTTCTAAGTTTGTAAAAATTAAAATTTTGAAGAATTTTGAGTATTTCTCAAAAATTTCAAAAATTTGCTATAAAGCTTCTAGTGTTGGCCAAAAGGTTCTAGAAAGCTTCTAGTGTTGGCCAAAAGGTTCTAGAAAACATTTCTAAAATTTAATCAAATGTTTGTGAAAGGCGTTTAAAGTTGAAAAATGTTTCTAAAACTGTTTAAGATTTTCTACGACGGTAATTGATAAGTAGTAGTTTTCAAAATTGATTTTCCAAAATTCCAAGTATGTTTAAATCAATAAAAAAACTTAATAAAAGCAAAATTACTCACACAAGTACTGCGGTCACAATGGTTGGAATATTTTCTTCAAAACTTGGCCAAAACCTAGTCATTTGTTGATAAACAATTGTTTTCAAATTAAATTTTCATAGTTCCAGTTTTTTTATGTTAGAAGCAATCATAAAAATTCAATAGCACCAGAATTACCTAAACTAGTGCTGCAGTCACAATTGCTAGAATTTTCTTTCAAAATTTGTCCCAAATTTAGTCTAGAAATTGTTTGATAAATAATTGTTCAAAACTCCAAGTATTTTTTAAAAGTGTTTAAACAAAGTAAAATTTTTCAAAGTCAAATGTGTCAAAGACGGGTGGACAACGTTCAAATTAACAAAAAAAAACTTCAAAACACATCTCCATAACAGCCTAACAACTTTTTTAGCAAGTCGATAAAGACCTTGAACTTCTAATACCCTTAGAAAATATAAACACTTCACAGTAGCAGAAATAACATCAAAATCCCCGTTTCCTCAACGTTTCTGAAATCCAAGACGAGAAGAACATCAGCAATTAGCAAGATCAACTTATGGTTCAGTTCACAAACATAAATCTGCTTAATCCATTACCCTGGTTCCACTTAAAATCTTTTCGGATCGCCCAAATTTTGACCTTTGACAAACCAAAAACAAAAAGCGTCAATAATCGGAAACACAATAAATCATTCTAGACTAATACTTGAATACCCCAACTCACCTACTAAAGCCCAGCTGACCAACAATCGACAAATTCAAGCAATCAATAAAATTTATAAAACGTGCAGCAGAAGAAACAATTTTATGCTAAATACGTAACCAATATAAGCATGATATTATGTAGAATCATATATGAAACAACGATTAACTCCAATTGCTTCCTGTAATTAGAATTGATGATTTTTTAAATCTGATTACAATCGGTCAAATTGAAAAGAACAATAAATTATCATTAGCATTTGCAGAAAGCTTCAGACAATAAAAGCGCATTTTGAGAGCGATGATTGATGATATTATAGACATAGCTGAGCCAACAAACAAAGATAAATACCTGGCACAGGAAGAACTGTCTCACTGCTCAACAAGTCTGAAACAACAATTTGCAATACTTTATTTTGATAACAATTCACAGGATTTTTATATGAATTCAGTAATAGATTTAAAAAAAAATAGTAATTTTCAGAAATTCTTAAATCATTATCTGAACAGTTCTTTCAGTATTAAAATCACATTTTAAAGTTTAAAAATAATCGTCTTCTGTGATATTTCTGAAAATATGTTTAAGTTACTCCTGATTCCATTAAAGTTCAACAAAATTCACATTTGAAACTTAAAATAATTAACGATCAATTTACATCTAATTTCATCTTATCCACATTAAAATATCAACACAAATTTAAAAAAGTATCAAAAGAACAACTTATATAATTTAAATTAAAACACCTTAATAAATTTACATAAATACATAATTGTTATTTATTTACAATTTATAAACGAGCAAGCTTGCAACCACTCCTCAACATTGTATTGCTATGCCTAAAAGTCATTCTTGTTTTCGTATGGATGGTGCGCGTTTGAACTTTGCGAGTCAAGGCTAACGAGATGTAAGTACACGGACTGGGCCCGCGGGTTCCTTCCAGCAACATGGACCCGCTATGTTATAATACAGCCCGCGGATAAGAACCGACCGTAACTCGCGGACACACTTTCATGATACATTTTTTAAATATAAATATTGTAAAATAATCTAAAACAATTAAGATTAAAAAAGAAAATATTGAATTAAGATTAAATTTAACTTTAACTTATTTATTTCATAATAACAAAACTATTATCTATAATTGCTTAACTTAAAAACAATAGTTTTACGTGCTTTCATCACTGTTTGCAAAGCAGTAAATGATGACAATAATTTAAAGCAAATTTGTTCTTAATATTTATTAAATTATATATTTCCTCGTCTCATAAATGGGGTGTAATTAAGTATTAGGTTTCGCGTATGAGAGATTTGATAAATTATAAGTTGCGTTGTAGGTCGTTCCTTTCCTTTCGAAGAATTCACCTTATGTAACCCAGTTAATAGACCCAGAATTTCGGTTGAATGACATGGAAAATGTACCGTATATCAAATTATGCATACGATTAAATTTTGGTTCGTTGGATTTTATATCGGAATCATAATAATTATAGAAAATATTATTTTATGATTAAAATAAATATTTAAATTAAATTGAATAAAAATAATAACATAATTTAATTAAATAAACATAAAAATATTTATTCAAATTTGTACTTTGCCATCATGTCTTGGCTGCTGTGGTCGTTATTTTGTTGTAGTTCTAGAGTCAGCTCTAGAACTAAAGTGTATTAAAAACACAATAATTTTAAATACACTTTAGGCAGAATTGTTTTAATTTTAATCAATTTTGTTAAGAGTTTTATAATTTATTTTTTACATATTAAGCCGGATTTTTGCTTTTCTGACCAATTTATAACCTGAGTTTTGCTCAGATTTTTGAGTTTTTAATCAAATTAAAACTGGTTTCTTGTATTTTATTTTGTTAAACACCAAATTTCAACGCAGTAGTTTTTACATATTATGTTTTATTTGTCAATTTAAAGTCGAATTTTTGTTTTTTAAACCAATTTATCACCGAATTTTTGTATTTTTCTTGAGTTTTCAACCAATTTAAAATTAATTTTCAAATTTTATTTTATTAAAGAGCAAATTTTAATATATTGAAGATTATTTTTTACATATTAGGCTAGATTTTTGGTTTTTAGTTTAACTTTAAGCCGGATTTTTGCTTTTTTGACCAATTGACTAGATTTTTAACACATTAAAGTTTATTTTTTAATAATTAAAACGAATTTTTGTTTTCTTCGCCAATTTTAAGCCAATTTTTTGCTTTTTTGAACAATTTATGACATTTTTTTTTTATTTTCGTACACATTTTTGAGTTTTTAATCAATTTAAAAACCGATTTTTGCATTTTTATTTTATTTTAGACCAAATTTTAACACTTTAAAGTTTCTTTATAACATTTTAAGCCGGATATTTGTATTTTTGACCAATTTAAAGCCAAATTTTTGACTAATTTTTATATTTTTGCTCAAATTTTTGAGTTTTTAATCAATTTAAGATCTAATTTTTAAATATTATTTTATTTATTACCAAATATTAATACTTTAAAGCTTCTTTATAACATATTACCCCGGATTTTTGTACTTTTGACCAGTTTAAAACTAGATTTTTATTTTTGTTGATCAATTTATGACCAAAACTTTGTGATTTCGTTCAAATTTTTAAATTTTTAATCAATCTAAAGCCAAATAATTTTATTTTTTGACAAATTCTTTATTAATTATTAGGTCGGATTATTGTTTTTTGGTCAAATTTAAAGCTAGATTTTTGTATTTTTGACCAAAATTTTGTAATTTTGTTCAGATTTTCAAGTTTTTAACCAATTTAAAGCCAAATATTTATATTTTTAACAGATTCTCAAATTTTTATTAATCAAATTGTAGAAACTCCTACATTGTTTTAGCAACCCTTGGTCAAATCTAAAAGGTTTTAACAAATTCTAAAAATTTCTGAAGAATACTACGTCAAAACCTACTCAAGAAACTTTGAAGAAAATTTAGAAACATTTGATGAAACAAAATGTTCTAAGATTTTGGAAAACTCTATAATGCTTTCACCAAACTTTAAAAACTCCTGAGAAGTTGCAAAAACAATTGATTAGATTCTAAAAACTTCTAATGCATTTTAGAAATCTTTGCTAACTCTAGAATCTTTTACTAAGTTCTAAAAACTTTTTAAAAGTATTAGATTCTTTTGACCAATTCTAAAAACTTCTGAGAAATTTCAGAAATGTTTTATCAAGTTCTAAAAACTCTTAAGTTAATTTAAAACTTTTTGTCAATATTTTGTCAGAAATTCCTCAAAAATTTCAGAAATTAATGATCAAACTTCTAAAGTACTTTAAAACCATGAAGCCAAGTCTAGAAACTTGTAATCAAATTTTAGAAATTTTTAATAAGTATTAAAAACTCTTGACCAATTCTGAAAACTCTTGGAAATTGTCAGAAACCTTTGAACAAATTCTAGACTAAAAACTCCTAAAGAAACTTTTAGCCAAGCTTAAAAGCATTTTATAAAATTTTAGAGACTTTTAAAAAGTTCTAACAAACTTTGACTAACTCTAGAAAGTCCTTAGAAATAATCTAGAAACCGTTGACCATTTTTAAAAATTCTTTATTAAATTTGTCAATCTAAAATGCGTTTTACTAAACTCCAGATACTCTTAAGATGTATTAAAAAAATTCTCAAAAAATTTCAAAAACTTTGGTCAATTTTCAAATATTAAAATGTTCTAAAAATCTTTATTCAACTCTAAAAACTCTCAAAAAATTTTAGAAGCCATTGACTTACTCATATAGTTTCTATTAAAATTTAAAAACTTCTGAAAGTACTAAAAGCTTTTGAGCAACTCTAGAAACTTTTAAATAAATTTCAGAGTTATTAGATCAAATTCTAAAACTCGTAAAGTAGAATTCTTTAGCTAACTCTAGATGCATTTTTCTTAATTTTAGATACTCTTGAAAAATACTAAAAATACCTATTTTACAAACCTATTAGCAAATTCTAAAAAAATCTTATGAGGTGTACTAGAAACCTTTGACCAACTCTAGAAGCTTTTTATTAATTTTTAGAAACTTGTGGAAAGTAAAATTTAGCAAAAAAATCAGAAATATTTAATCAAACGCCAGAAACTTAAAAAATGCATTAAGTCAAAATGCACTACTCTAAAAACTTCTGAACATTTAAAAAAATTCCAAAAACTCCTTAAATGTTCTAGAACCTTTAAGCCAATTTCAGAAACCTATCACTGAATTTGAAAATTTTCTGATAAATACTAAGAACATCTGAAAAACTCTTAAAACATTTTAGAAATAATTATAATTTCTAAAATATTTTAGAATTGGCATAATTCTAGAAGAAATTCCTTCTGCAAAGTACTAGAAACCATTTACAAACTCTAGAAAATCTTGAGACATTTCAGAAACATTTCATCAAATTATTGAAACTTTTTAAATGTTTTAGCAACCTTTGGTCAAGTCTAAAAAGCTTTTACAAATATCCAAAAAAAATTTATAACTATTAGGTCAAAATGCACTACTCTAAACCTTCTGAAAATTTTCAAAATATTGGAATAATTTCCAAAAACATCTTAAGTGTTCTTGAACCTTTAGACCATCTACAGAAACTATGACTGAATTTAAGAATTTCCCGAAGAATGCAAAAAACTTTTGACTAACTCTAGAAACTTCTTCAAAACTATTTGATCAAATTTTAAGAATCCCTAAAGTCTTCTAAAAACCTTATGCCAATTCTAGAAGCTTTTTAGCAATTTCTAAAAACTCCTAAAAAGTACTAAAAACTTTATACAAACTGTAGAGACTGTTGAAAATGTTTAGAAATTTTTGATTAAATTTTAGAACTATCAAATGTTTTAAAAACAATTTCTAGAAATTTTTGACCAACTGAACAAATTCCTGAAAAATTTTTGTAAATATTTTTGATAATTCTAGAACTAAATTTTAAAATTTAGAAAACTACTAGAAACTTTTGTTTAACTCCAGAAATTCCTTTCTAAAAACAAATGATAAAATTATAAAATGTTTAACAATCTAATTTTTATACCAAGTTTTTAAAAAATAATCAACTTTCAAAACACATGAAAAGTTTTGGAAACATTTGATCTAATTCTAAAAACTCCAAAAATTTTGATAATTCTAGAAACTTTTGATAAACTCTAAAAGTTTTAGAAACATTTGATCAAATTCTAGAATCTTTTAAAATGTTCTATAAATCTTTGGATACTGTACTGTAGTAACTTTTTATTAAATTGTAAATCAATTTAAGACTTGATTTTTGTATTTTGATTTATTAAAGACAAAATTTGATAACATTGAAGCTTATTACTTACATATTAGACCGGATTTTTGTATTTTTGCCCAATTTATAACCGGAATTTTGTATTTTTGATAAGATTTTCAAGTTTTTAATCAATTCAAGGCCGGATTTTAGTATTTCTGACAAGATTTTTGAGTTTGTAATAAATTTAAGACCAAATTTTATTATATTGAAGCTACATATTAAGCCGGACTTTCGTGTTTTAGTCTAATTTAAATCCGCTTTTTTCTTATTTTACTAATTTATGACAAGAACTTTGTATTTTTACTCAGATTATTTAATTTTTAATCAATTCAAGGCCGGATTTTTGTATTTTTGACTAACTAGATTCTTGAGTTTTTAATCAATTTAATTTCGAATTTTAGTATTTTATCTTTTTTAAAAACAAATTTTAATACATTAAAGCTTATTTTTTACATGTAAGACCAGATTTCTGCTTTTTTGGGCCAATTTAAGCAAGATTTTTGCTTTTTTGACCAAATTATGACAGGAATTTTGCATTTTTGCTCAGATTTTTGAGTTTTTAATCAATTTAAGAGCTGATTTTATATTTTATTTGATTAAAAACCAAATTTTAATAAGTGTAAGATCGAAGTTCTGTTTTTTTGACCAATTTAAAGCCAGACTTTTGCCTTTTTTACCAATTTATGACCAAAATTTTGTATTTTTGCTCAGAATCATTAGTTTTTAATCAATTTAAAGTTAAATATTTGTATTTTTGACGAGATTCTTAAGTATTTAATCAATCTAAAACCAAATGTATTATTATTTTTTACTTTTTTGCTCAATTTATGATCAAAATTTTGTGTTTTTACTCAGATTTTAATCAATTCAAGACCAGAATTTTGTATATTATTTTATTAAATACCAAATTTCATCACATTGAAGCTTATTTATTACACAATAGACCGGATTTATGTTTATTAGTCTAATTTTAAGCCAAAAAACTAGGTTTTTGAGTTTGTAATCAAATTAAAGCCCGATTTCTTAATTTTATTTTATTAAAGTCTAAATTTTATCACAATGAAGTTTATTTATTACATATTAGGGCAGATTTTTGTTTTCTAGCCTAATTTAAACCAGATTTTTGATTTTTGGATTAATTTATGACCAAAATGTTGTATTTTTACTTAAATTTTAATTAATTTAAGGTCAAATTTATGTATTTCTGACTAGACTTTTGAGTTTGTAATCAAGATTTCTGGTTTGTTGATCAATTTATGACCGGAATTTTGTATTTTTACTCAGAATTTTAAATTTTTAATCAATTTATAACCGGATTTATGTATTTTTGACTAAATTATTAAGTTTTTTAATCAACGTAAGACCAAATTTTTGTATTTTATTACATATTAAGCCAAAGTTTTGATTTTTTTGCCAATTTATGACCGGAATTTTGCATTTTTACTCAGTATTTTGAATTTTTATTTAATTTAAGCCAAATTTTTGTAACTTTGACTGTTTTTTGAATACTATTTGTTCAGATTCTTAAGTTTTCAATCAATTAAAGGTCTAATTTTTGCTTTTTTGACTAATTTATAACCAGAGTTTTGTATTTTGTTAAGATTCATAAACTTTTAATTATTCAATTTATTGTATTTTTAATGACTTTCATCAAAAGTTTTATTTTATTTAGAGCCGGATTTCAACACAACAAAACTTACTTTGTACATTTTAGATCAAATGTTTGCTTTTTTGGACAATGTTTAGCCAGATTTTTGTATTTTTGACCAATTTACAATCAAAGTTTTGTATTTTTGTTCAGATTTGTAATTTTTTATTCAATTTAAAGCTGGATTTTTGTATTTTTGACTAATTTAAAGCCAGATTTTTTCTTTTTGTCCAGATTACGACCAGAGTTTTGAATTTTTGCTCAGATTCTTAAATTTTTAATCAATTTAAGGTAAATTTTTTGTATTTTTAACCAATTTAAATCCGATTTTTTGACCAATTTATGACCAAAACTTTGTATTTTTGTTCAGATTATAAAATTTTTAATCAGTGTAAGTCAAAATTTTTGTATTTTTATTATTAATTAATCTTATTTTTAAAGTATTAGACCGGATTTATATTTTTTGACAAAATATCAGCCAAAGTTTAACACAATAAAGCTTAGTTTGTACATTTTAGACTAGATTTTTGCTTTTTTGACCAATTTACGACCAAAGTTTTGTATTTTTGCTTAGATTTTTGAGGTTTTATTCAATTTAAGGCCAGATTATTGTATTTTTGTTTAATTTAAAGCCACATTTTTGCTTTTTTGAACAGTTTACGACCGCAGTGTTTTATTGTTGCTCATATTGTTTAGTTTTTAACCAATTTAAAGTAAAATTTTTATATTTTTGGATTTTTGCTTTTTTGGCCAATTTATGACCAAAAATTTGTATTTTTGTCCAATTTATGACCAACATTTTCTAGTTTTGATTAAATTTTTGTATATTTTACTATTTTAAACCAAATTGTTCCTTTTTTGACAATCTACAACTTTAGTGTTGTACTTTTGCGCAAATTCTTAAGTTTTTAATGATTTCAAGGTCTAATTTCTGTATTTTTGACCAATTTAAAGTCGAATTTTTTGCTTTTTTGACCAATTTGTGACCAAAATATTGTACTTTTGTTTAAATTCTTAAATTTATAATCAGTAAAAATCAATTTTAATGTATTTTTGACCAATTTCAACCAAAATTCAGCAAATTAAAGCTTATTTTGTAAATTTTGTTTTTAGCATTTTCAATATTTTTTGTAAAAATTTTAGACAAATTTGCTTTATTTATTTATTGAATTTTGCTCAGATTTTTAAGTCTTTGATCAATTCAATGTCTAATTTTTGTATTTTTGTTCAAATTCTTAAGTTTTTAATCAGTTTACGTCAAAACTTTTATGTTTTTGACCAATTTCATTTTAATAAAAACCGAATTTTAATATTTGCTTTTTTGACCAATTTAAACAATCTTTTTGTATTTTCAATAACTTTTGTCAAAACTTTAGTTTAATTGGAGCCGGATTTCAACAAAATAAAGCTTACTTTAGACATTTTATCAATTCAAGGCCGGATTTTTGTATTTCTGACTACATTTTTGAGTTTGTAATCAATGATTGTTGTGTTTCATTTTATTAAAAACTAAATTTTATCACATTGAAGCTTATTTGTTACATAATTGGCTAGATTATTGTTTTTTAGTCTAATTTAAGGCCGGATTTTTGTTTCTTTGATTAATTTGTAACCAAAATTTTGTATTTTTACTAAGATTCTTAAGTTTTTAATCTTTAGGTTTCAATTGATTTAAGACTGGATTTTTGTATTGAATTTTATTAAAAACCAATTTTTTAATACATTAAAGCTTTTTTTTTACATGTAAGACCGGATTTCTGCTTTTTGACCAATTTAAAGCTGGACTTTTGCTTTTTTGACCAATTTACGACCAGAATTTTGTATTTTTCCTGAGAATCTTAATTTTTAATCGATTTAAGGCTAAATATTTGTAATTTTGACCAGATTCTTAGATTTTTAATCAATCTAATGCCCGTATGACACTATGCATTTTTCTGTATAACTTTTTATATAGTCGATTGTGCAAATTGACCTTGAGTAGTTTCTATATCATTTTCTATACAGTTAATATTTTCCTGTATGATACTATGCAGTTTATTGTAGCAAAAATGCATGAAAGACGGCATTCTATTGGCTGCTTTCTGCGGATCGCGTCAGCTGTTCGAGATTTTATGTTTATTTACCTATTTACGTCAACGTCGCTTTTAATCGAGTTGACATAACCTTTCAAAATAACTCTTACAAAACTATATTTTGCATTAATTTTGGTTATTGTTGTGGATAATTCGTAAGTTTTCTCTAATATTTGTTCTAATGCCTCATTCTTAGCATGCTTATTTTTATATTAAGTAGAATTAATAATTAAAATTAAAATCAGCTGATTACATGCGCCGCCATTATTGTTTACATATGTGAATTTGTGTTCTGCGCAGAAACTATACAATAAAATGATGTTTCCATATATTTCTGTATAACAAACTATATAGAAAATTGTATTTGTGTATGACACTATACCTTTTTGGATTGTACAGACAACTATATAAAAAGTTATACAGAAAAATGCACAGTGTCAGACGGGCATAAGACAAATGTTTGTATTTTATTTTATTTAAAGTCAAATTTTAATACATTGAAGCTTATTTATTACATATTAGGGCAGATTTTTAGTTTTCTGAATTCATGACCGGAGTTTTGTATTTTTAGTTAGATTCATGCGTTTTTAATCAATTCAAGGCCAGATTTTTGTATTTTTGACTAAATTCTTAAGTTTTTAATCAATCTTAGATCTTATTTTTGTATTTTATTTTATCAAAGACCAAATTTGATCACATTGAAGCTTACTTATTACATACTGAGCCAAATTTTTGTTTTTTAGTGTAATTTTAAAACAGAATTTTGAATTTTTACTCAGAATCTTGAGTTTTTAATCAATTTAAAACCGTATTTTTGTTTCAAATTTTAACACACTTTTTTTTAAATCTTTGGATTTTTACTAATTTGAACAATTTATTACAAACATTTTGTGTTTTTGTTCAAAGCCGGATTTTCGTATTTTATTTTATTTAATGACCAAATTTTGATACATTGGGGCTTATTTATTAGATATTATGACGGATTTTTTGCTATATTGACCAATTTTTGATCAAAATTTTGCATTTTTACTCAGATTCTAGAGTTTTTATTCAATTTAAAGCCGGACTTTTGTATTTTTGACTATTTTAAAGCCGGATTTATGCTTTTTAATTTTATTTTGCTCAAATTCTTAAGTTTTTATAATCAATTTAAAATCTAATTTCTGTATTTTTGACCAATTTAAAACCGATTTTTTGCTTTTTTGGAGAATTTTGACAACAATTTTGTATTCTTAAATTTTTAATCAGTATAAGTAATTTTTTTGTATTTTTAACCAATTCCATTTGATTAAAAATCAAATTTCAGCACTTTGGAACTTAATTTTCAACTATTAGACCAAATTATTGATTTGTTGGCCGATTTAAAGCAATTTGCCATTTTCAATCATATTTGTCCAAATTTTAGACAGATTTCAACACAATAAAGCTAACTTTATACATTTTATGTCGGATATTTGCTTTTTTAACCAATTTCTAGCCAGATTTTTGTAATTTTTGACAAATTTAAGACTAGAGTTTTGTAGATTTGTTCCGATTTTTAAGTTTTTATTTAATTTAAGACAAAATTTTTGCATTTTTGACTAATTTAAAGCCCGATTTTTGCTTTTTTGACCAATTTACAACAAAAGTGTTGCATTTTTGCTCAGATTTTTAGGTTTTTAATCCATTTTAGGTCTAATTTTTGTAGTTTTGACTAATTTTTTGTGTTTTTAACCAATTTATGACCAACATTTTGTATTTTTGTTTTTAATTAGTATAATTAATTAGTATAAGTCAATTTTTTTGTATTTTTGACCAAAATTGATCAAACTAATTAATTTTTTGTAATTTTGGCTAATTTATAGCATTATTTTGTCATTTTCAGTATTTTTGTCAAAATTTCAACCGGATTTCAACAGAATTAAGCTCACTTTAAACATTTTAAGCCGGACTTTAGCTTTTTTTACTAATTTACACACAAAGTTTTGTATTTTAGCTTATATTTCTGAGTTTTCATTCAATTTAAAGCCGAGTTTTTATATTTTTGTTCAATTTTAACCAGATTTTTGCTTTAATCAACAATTTAAGACCAACGTTTTGTATTTTTGCTCAAATTCTTGAATTTTTAACAAATATAAAGTCTAATTTTTGTATTTTTGACCAATCTAAAGCCGGATTTTTGCTTTTTTGGCCAATTTATAACCAGAGTTTTGAATTTTTGTTCAGATTCTTAACTTTTTAATAAGTTTAAGTCAAAAATTTTGCATTTTTGACCAGCTTAATTTTATTAAAACACATTTAGCTTCTTCTTTATGTATTAGACCAGATATTTAAACTTTTGTCAAAATTTTAGCCAAATATTGGGTTGATAAAGCTTACTTTGTACATTTTAAGCCGGATTTTAGCTTTTTTTAACCAATTTACAAACAAAGTTTTAAATTTTTGCTTAGATTTTTGAGTTTTTTTTTTCAATTTTGAACAATATACGACCGTAGTGTTGAATTTTTGCTCAGATTCTTAAATTTTTAATCAGTTTAAATTCTAATTTTAGTATTTTTGACCAATTTAATACAAGATTTAAGTTTTTTTAGCCAAATTATGACCAACATTTTGTATTTTTGATCAAATTCTCATGTTTTTAACCAGTTTAAGTAATTTTTTTTGTATTTTTGACAAATTCTATTTTATTTAAAACCAAGTTTCAGTATTAGACCGGATTTTTTATTAATTTAAAGCAATTTTTTGACATTTTCAATCATTCCTGTCAAAATTTTTGCCGGATTTTAACACAATAAAGCTAACTTTGTACATTTTACAACAAATTTTTGCTTTTTTTACCAATTTACAACAGAAATGTTGTATTTTTGCTCAGATTCTTAAGTTTTTAATCAATTTAAAGTATAATTTTAGTAAGTTTGACCAATATAAATCCAAAATTTTGCTTTCTTTGCCAATTTATGACAAAAATTTTGTATTTTTCAAATTCTTAAGTCATTTTTTTTTTATTCTTGACTAATTTCATTTGATTAAAACTAAATTTCAGCACATTAAAGCTTATTTTTTCAATAGTTTTTGTATTTTTTTTTTATTTGAAGCCAAATTTCAACACAATAAAGATTACTTTGTACATTTTAGGCCAAATGTTTGCTTTTTTAACCAGCTTTTGGCTTTATTTTTGTATTTTTGCTCTTATTCTTGTGTTTTCAATTATTTTAAGGCCACATTATGCAATTTCTACACAAAAACAAGTAAAAATTTTAAAATATCGGTTAGAAAAAAATATGTTTTTTAATAAATTAGGTTCAAATGCATTTGAATCAATTAAAATGATCAAAAAAATGTAGTTTTTGCATAAAGATGCTTTAAAAACGCAATTACAACTAAAACATTGCATAATTTATGCTTAAAATTGAACAAAAATTAAGAACATTGTTTTAAAACGCTTAAAGATCTCTTGAAAATGCAATTTCTACAAAAAATACGCGCAGAAACTTAAATAATTGCTCAAAAATTGACGCATTAACATCTAAAATAAAGCGTGTTTAATGTTTAAAACTTAGCAAAAACTACTAAAATTGTTAAAAAAATGTTTAAGAACTTAGAAAAAAAAAGAATTTCTACAAGTAAATGCGGAGAAATAAAAAAAAAAACGTTGAAAATACGTTTTCAAAATAAAATGTGTTTGAAACATAAACAAACCAAAACAAAATATTTTTTTTCTTCGAAAAGCTTTCTGTTCTGTTAATTTAAATTGCAAATCTTTGTTTTGTTCACTAAAATCTACTATTCTAAGACTTAGAATGTTAATAATAACTATTTTAATTTTTAATTTTCGGCTTCATCACATACTAAATTATATTTCTATAACAACAAACAACAATTCAAATCGCAATTTGAAAAACATTGTAACTTCTGCCACATATATTTCTCCAATTTGAACTCCGAATTTAGAATGTATAATATGATGCCCGCATAACTCATTCCTATTCTCTACAGTCAACAATGTTCTCGCAAAATAAATTCCCCATAGGATCACAGGGATAATTCCCACAATTCCCAAAGAGATACGCGTTATTTCTTCCTCTCTGAAGAAATTCCAACCGCAATCATAAATTTTATTTACATTGAAATATAACCACGAATAAATAATGCAATGAGTTCATCACTACATTTAAGAGAGTGATTTATAATAAATTTACATTAAATAGTCGGAAGTTAAGAGTTACGTGTACTGCAATTGAAATAGCATTAACATTAAATAGTAATTTTACACAATTTGAGTACAATATCTTCTAAATAATCTAGTACAGTTGTGGTATAGTAATTTTTGTTCTTAACAGTTATTTTATTTGTTGTAAAATAATAACTTTTTCATGTCGAGTTCGTGGCAAGAATGTTGCTCTAATAGATAACCGCACCTTGAAACATTTCTTGAACTTGCACCATGAAAGAATCGTGGAGGTCAGAAAATTAATAGATAGATTATGGTGACGACTTTGCAATATCATAGATAATTACCTCGATAGCCAGGATTCTAAACGGGAATAATAATTGTCAGAGATTTAAAATTAAATTGATGGTACAGTACAATTTTAGGAGAATAATTAGTTTTGAATTATAATGCACAAATCTAATATTCTGTTCGGTCTCATAATTGTAATAACGTTGGTCGATAATGTGGATGCAATTTATTTTGGGAATATATTTCATCATGTTTTTTTTGTGTATATTTTGCAGTCTCATCGAAATGCACTCGAGAATTTAATGTCATGCATGGAATGGAGATGAAAAACTGCGCCGACATAAAATATGCGCCAGACTATTTCCTATCATAATAAATCCCGTGCAGTTAGACCAGTAAAGAATTTTGAATTGATAGTTTAAGTGGAATTTGTGAAAAAGTTGAAGCCTTTGTTATATTTTTTTATTTTAAATTTTATTTCATTTCTGAAAACTATTGATCGCATTTCCATAACCGGTAAATTAGTGCAATTATTATTGTCAAACTTTTGCTTAAATAGTTAATGTTAGTTTGAGTACTCGATCAATATCGGTCATCTAAAAGTAGCAATAAATACGTGAAACCGTAAACTTGATTTAAATTTGATTTTTGTTTGTCTTGGTGCTTGAATAAAGATCCTACAGTTTACAGATCGATGAAATATTAACAGTATTTTATACCTATTCTTGTATTTCAAAACAATAACAAAGTATTGCAGATTTTAATTTGTAAAGATAACTGGCAAAAGTCAAAAAAATTATTTTCAAAAATCAGTTATGAGCTATTACAAAGAGGATAATTAAAAATTACATAACTTCTCAATCATGCATTAGATTTTTATCAAAATTGGTACTAATATACTTCAATGTTATAAGTACTAACTGTGTAAATATGGCCTTAATTTATAGGTTCAATTTTGTGTAATCTTAATTGATCTGACTTAACCTATCTTCAATATAAAACATGGAGGATATTTAAAGATTACATAACTTCAAAATCATGCAATAAATTTTTATCAAAATTCAAACTAATATACTTCAATATTATGAGTACCAACTGTGCAAAGTAAACCTAAATTCATAGGTTCAATTTTGCGCAGTCTTAATTATATTAACTTGACTTATCTTCAACATGTAACTTTGAGAATAATTAAAACCTACATAACTTCTAATTCATAGATTGAATTTTTATCAAAATATGTACTAAAGTATATCAATATCATAAGTACTAACTGTGTAAATTTGGCTTAAATTCATAGGTTCAATTTTGTGTAATCTTGATTGAGTTGACTTGATCAATTTTTAGCTTGTAACTCGGAATATAATTAAAAATACATAACTTTTAAACCATGCATTGGATTTTTACCAAAATTAGAATTAATGAACTTTAATATCACAAGTACCAAATGTGTAAATTAAACCTAAATTGATAGGTTCAATTTTGTGTAATCTTAATTGAGTTGATTTGACCTATCTTCAACATGTAACTTAGAGGATAATTAAAAATGACATAACTTCTGAATTATGCATTGGATTTTTATCAAAATTTGTGATTAAATACTTCAATATCATGAGTACCAACCGTGTAAAACTAATTTAAATTCATAGGTTCATTTTTGTGTAATCTAAATTAAGCTGACAAGGCCTGTCTTTAACATAAAACTTAAAGATAATTAAAAATTACATAACTTCTAAAACGTGCATTTAATTTTTATCAAAAGTAGTACTAATGTACTTCAATATCATAAGTACTAACTGTGTAAATTTGGCTAAAATTTATAGGTTCAATTTTGTATAATCTTAATTAAGTTGACTTGATCTAGTTTTAACATGTAACTCGAAGGATAATTAAAAATTATAGAACTTCTAAATCATGCATTAAATTTTTATCAAAATTTGTACTAAAATACTTCAATATAATAAGTACCAACTGTGTAAGTTTGACTTAAATTTATAGGTTCAAATTTGTGTAATCATAATTGAGCTAACTTCATCTATCTTCAACATAAAACTTTGAGGATAAATAAAAATTACATAATTTCTAAATCATGCATTAAGTTTTTATCAAAATTTGTACTTATGTACTTCAATATCATAAGTACCAACTGTGTAAATTTAAGCTAAATTTATAGGTTCAATTTTGTGTACTCCTAATTAACTTGACTAAACCTATCTTCAACATAAAATTTAGAGGAACTCCTAAATCATGCATTGAATTTTTATCAAAAATGATGCCAATGTACTTAAATACAATAAGTACCAACTGTATAAATTTCAACAAAATTCATAGGTTCAATTTTGAGCAATCATAATTAAATTGACCTGACTAATCTCAAACATGTAACTTAGAGGATAATTAAAAACTATATAAATTTTAAATTATGCATTGAATTTTTATCAAAATTCGTACTAATGTACTTCAATATCATGAGTACCAACTGTGCAAATTTGACCTAAATTCATAGGTTCAATTTTGTGTAATCTTAATTGAGCTGATTTGACCTATTTTTAACATGTATCTTAAAAAATAATTAATAACTACATAACTTCTAATTCATGTATTGAATTTTTATCAAAATGTGTATTAAAGTATATCAATATTATGAGTACTAATTGTGAAAATTTGGCTTAAATTCATAAGTTCAATTTTGTGTAATCTTAATTGAGCTGACTTAGCTTATCTTCAACACAAGACTTAGAAGATAATTTATAATTATATAACTTCTAAATCATACATTAGATTGTTATCAAAATTTGTAATAATGTACTTCAATATAATGAGTACCAACTGTGTAAGTTTGACCTAAATTCATAGGTTCAATTTTGTGTAATTTTAATTGAGCCGATTTGACCTATTTTTAACATGTATCTTAGAAAATAATTAATAACTACATAACTTCTAATTCATGCAATAAATTTTTATCAAAATATGTATTAAAGTATATCAATATCATGAGTACTGACTTTGTAAATTTGGTTCAAATTCATAGGTTCAATTTTGTGTAATCTTAATTGAGCTAAATTGACTTATCTTCAATATAAGACTTAGAAAATAACTTAAAATTATATAACTTCTAAATAATACATTAGATTTTTATCAAAATTTTCAATAATGTACTTCAATATCATGAGTATAAACTGTGTAAATTTGACCTAAATTCATAGGTTCAATTTTGTGTAATCTTAATTGAGCTGATTTGACCTATTTTTAACATGTAACTTAGAAAATAATTAATAACTACATAACTTCCAATTTATGCATTGAATTTTTATCAAAATATGTATTAAAGTATATCAATATCATGAGTACTGACTTTGTAAATTTGGTTTAAATTCATAGGTTCAATTTTGTGTAATCTAAATTGAGCTAAATTGACTTATCTTCAACATAAGACTTAGAAGATAACTTAAAATTATATAACTTCTAAATAATACATTAGATTTTTATCAAAATTTATAATAATGTACTTCAATATCATGAGTATAAACTGTGTAAATTTGACCTAAATTCATAGGTTCAATTTTGAGCAGTCTTAATTTTATTGACTTGACCTATCTTCAACATGTGACTTTGAGAATAATTGAAAATTACATAACTTCTAATTCATGCATTACATTTTTATCAAAATATGTACTAATGTATATCAATATCATGTGTACTAACTGTGTAAATTTGGCTTAAATTAATAGGTTCAATTTTGTGTAATCTAAATTAAGCTGACTTAACCTGTCTTTAACATAAAAGTTAGAAGATAATTAAAAGCTATATAACTTCTAAAGCGTGCGTTCAGTTTTTAACAAAAGTTGTACTAATGTCCTTCAATATCATAAGTACCAACTTTGTAAGTTTGACCTAAATTTATAGGTTCAATTTTGTGTAATCTTAATTGAGCTGACTTAACCATTTACAACATGTAACTTGGAGAATAATTAAAAATTACATAACTTCTAAATCATGCATTGGATTTTCATAAAAATTGTTGTAATAAAATACTTCAATATCATGAGTACCAATTGTGTAAATTTGACCTAAATTCATAAGTTCAATTTTGTGTAATTTTAATTAAGATGACCTAACCTAACCTATCTTCAACATGTAACTTAAAGGATAATTAAATCTCTATAAATTTTAAATCATGCATAGAATGTTTATCAAAACTTGTAGTAATGTACTTCAATATCATAAGTACCAACTGTGTAAAATTGACCAAAATTCATAGGTTCAATTTTGTGTAATTTTAATTGAGCTGACCAAACCTATCTTCAACATGTAACTTAGAGGAAAATTAAAAACTATGTAAATTTTAAATCATGCATTGAATTTTTATCAAAATTTGTACAAACGTACTTCAATATCATGAGTACCAACTGTGTAAATTTAGCTTAAATTCATAATTTTAATTTTGTGTAACCTTAATTGAACTGACTTGACCTATCTTCAACATGTAACTTGGAGAATAATTAAAAATTACATAACTTCTAAATTATGCATTGGATTGTTATCAAAATTTGTATTAATATACTTCAATATTATAAGTACTAATTGTGTAAGTTTTGCTAAAATTCATAGGTTCAATTTTGTGTAATCTTAATTGAGCTGACTTGACCTATCTTCAACATGAAATTTGAAGGATAATTAAAAATTACATAACTTCTAAATAATACATTGGGTTTTTATCAAAATTTGTGATAATGTACTTCAATATCATAAGTTGCAACTGTGTAAATTTGATTTAAATTCTTAGGTTCAATTTTGTGTAATCTTGATTGAACTGACTTGACCTATCTTCAACATGTAACTTGAAAGATAATTAAAAACTACATAACTTTTAAATCATGCATTGGATTTTTACCAAAATTTGTAATATTACACTTCAATATTATAAGTACTAACTGTGTAAATTTAACCTAAATTCATAGGTTCAATTTTGTGAAATCTTAATTGAGTTGACTTAATCTATTTTTAACACGTATCTCAAAGGATAATTAAAAACTATATAAATTCTAAACCATACATTGGATTTTTATTAAAATTAGTATTACTATACTTTAATATTACAAGTACTAACTGTGTAAATTTAGGTTAAATTCATAAGTTCAGTTTTGTGTAATCTTAACTGAGTTGACTTAACTATTTTTAACATGTAACTCGGAGAATAATAAAAAACTACATAACTTCTAAATCATGCAATGGATTTTTATCAAAAAATTTATTAAAGTACTTCAATATCATGAATACCAACTGAATAAATTTGACCTAAATTCATAGGTTCAATTTTGTGTAATCTTAATTAAGCTGACTTCACCTATCTTCAACATAAAACTTAGAAGAAAATTATAAATTACTAAACTTCTAAATAATGCATTAGATTTTTATCAAAATTGGTACTAATATATTTCAATATTATAAGTACTAACTGTGTAAATTTGGCATAAATCCATAGGTTCAATTTTGTGTAATCTTAATTGAGCTGACTTGACCTATCTTCAACATGTAACTTGGAAGATAATTAAAAACTACATAAATTCTAAATCATGCATTAAATTTTTATCAAAATTTGTACAAACGTACTTCAATATCATGAGTACTAACTGAGTAAATTTGATTTAAAATCATAAGTTCAATTTTGCGTAATCTTAATTAAAACAATCTAGGGGAGAACTAAAGTGATACGCTATGATCTAATTAATTATACTATAACTTCTAATCTGTTCATTGCAAATTGATCAAATTTGGCTTAAATATACTTTGTTGGCATCAATATTAGTTGAGTAAATTTGATCAATATCCATACGATCAATTTGATATAATCTTAATTAAAGCAATCTTTTCTAAACTTTAGCTAGTAACAACGATCTACTAAGATTAGCAATAACTTTTAATCTATTCATTGGAAATTGATAAAATTTGGCTCAAACATACTTTGTTGGCATCAATATTAGTTGAGTGAATTAAAGCAATTTCTATATGATCATTTTGGCATAACTTCAATTAAAGCATTCTAGGGGAGAACTACGATTAGACGCTATGATTAATTAAATATGCAATAACTTCTAATTTATTCATTGGAAATTGATCAAATTTGGCTTAAATATACTTTATTGGCATCAATATTAGTTCAGTAAATTTGATCAATATTCATACGATCAATTTGGTATAATCTTATTTAAAGCAATCTTTTCTAAACTTTTGCTAGTAACAACGATCTACTAAAATTAGCAATAACTTTTAATCTATTCATTGGAAATTGATTAAATTTGAATCAAACATACTTTGTCGTCATCAATATTAGTTAAAAAAATTAGAGCAATATCCATACGATCACTTTGGCATAACTTCAATTACAGCAATCTAGGAAAAAACAACGATTAGACGCTATGATTAATTAAATATGCAATAACTTCTAATTTATTCATTGGAAATTGATCAAATTTGGTTTAAATATACTTTGTAGGCATCAATATTAGTTCAGTAAATTAAAGCAATATCCATACAATCACTTTAGCATAACTTCAAATAAAGTAATCTAAAGGAGAACTACAATTAGACGCTATAATTAATTAAATATGCGATAACTTCTAATCTATTCAATGGAAATTAATGATATTTGGCTCAATTTACTTTGTTGGCATCAATATTAGTTGAGTTAATTGGAGCAATTTCCATACGATCAATTTGGCATAACCTTAATTAAAACAATCTAAAAAAGAACTACTGTTAGACGCTATGATCTAATTAAATAGGCAATAACTTCTTATTTATTTATTAGAAATTGATTAAATTAGGCACAAATATACTTTGATGGCATCAATATAGGATAAGAAAATTTGAGCAATATACATAGGATCAATTTGGCATAACCTTAATTAAAGCAATCTAGGGGAGAACTACGGTTAGACGCTATTATTAATTAAATATGCAATAACTTTTAATTTATTCATTGTAAATTGATCAAATTTGGCTTAAATATACTTTGTTGGCATCAATATTAGTTGAGTGAATTAGAGCAATATCTATACAATCATTTTGGCATAACTTCAATGAAAGCAATATTTTCTAAACTTCAACTAGAAACAACGATCTAGCAATATTAACGATAACTTTTAAACTATTCATTGGAAATTGATCAAATTTGGCTCAAATATACTTTGTTAACATCAATATTAGTTTAGTTAATTAAAGCAATATCCATACGATCACTTTGGCATAACTTCAAATAAAGCAATCTAGGGGAGAACTACGGTTAGACGCTATGATTAACTAAATATGCAATTACTTCTAACTTATTTATTAGAAATTGATCAAATTTTGCTTAAATATACTTTATTGGTATCAATATTAGTTGAGTAAATTAGAGTAATATCCGTACGGTCACTTTGGTATAACTTCAATTAAAGCAATCTAGGGAAGAACTACGGTTAGACGCTATGATTAATTAAATATGCAATAACTTCTAATCTATTCATTGGAAATTGATCAAATTTGGCTAAAATATACTTTGTTGGCATCAATAATAGTTGAGTAAATTTGATCAATATCCATACAATCAATTTGACTTAATTTCAATTAAAGCAATCTTTTTTAAACTTCAGCTAGTAACAACGATCTAGCAAGATTAGCAATAACTTTTAATCTATTCATCGGAAATTGATCAAATTTGGCACAAATATTCTTTGTTGGCATCAATATTAACTGAGTAAATTAGAGCAATATCCATTTGTTCATTTTCGCATAAACTCAATTTAATTAATTCTTAACTATTTCATACGATTTGAAGCAAAATATTTTTTTCATTAATTCTTGAAATTGATCCATTAAACTAGAATTGAAAAAAATACAAGAAAGTATTTGATTTGTAGAAACAATCTTGTTCATAAATACTTTAATACATTACGTCATCGCTTTATATTTTGCATTTTATTACCTGCCAGACAAATAACTCAAATTACTAAACTTGTTAGACAAACTTGGAATGCAATTAACAAAAATTCTTTTAATGTTATATATTTATTTAATTCATCCACATTCTTCTTTTTATTAAACATTTAATTCCATAAAGGTTAAAACATTCCAATTATATAAAACAAACATTCACTTTTTTTTTTGTTATTAACATATCCTTAGAACATAAATTACATATTGAGCTATGTAATAGAAGAAATGTGTGCTGGCAATAATAATTAAACTTTAAAGGCACACTGATGAGGTTTGTAAAACCAAAACAATTTGTCTGTTGAGTTTGTAATAATGAATAAACAATTAATAAAAGGCTGAATTAAAAATATGTTTAAATTTGCTATTTCACTTTCTATTGGCTTTCACATTACAACAATGCTGGTTTTATTATAAGCATTGCTATTAAAATATTAAGATATCTACCCCACAATTAGAATTCAACAAACAAAAACGTATAAATAAAATTAAAAAAAAAACAAACTAAATATAGGTCAAACTGAGTTGTAATGATAAAAAATGTGTACAGGTGAATCAACATATTTGCTATTCCGTTACAAAATTTATAAAAACTATGCATATAGTGGTTGCATGCATAAAATACGTATGAAATATAATGCAGGCGCAATAAAATAACAAACTTTCAATTAAATGTTCAGCCGGAATTAATTAATATGCAAAACCGTGGGAATTATGCAAACAAACGCGATGGAATGAAAACATTTTAGTAAAAAAACAAAATAAATTCAGAATCTATAGACAGAGATAATAGCTAACAGACATTAGTGTATCTCAGATTTTTTTAATGTTTTATACCATTTTCTTCAGTCAATGCAATACCTGTTGAAAGGTCTTTTGTTATATACTACAAAACGCAGAAAAAATGGTTCTATACATTATTTTAAAAATAAAGTATTAACTTACTAATTCTCTGCTAAATATTTTGATAGGAAACTCACCTGAAACAAAAATTAAATTTAATTAAACATACATTTTGATAAAGCTTTGAACTTAATAGTTCATTGTTAACATTCGATCTCTTTATCATTGCTTAATTGTATGTGAATTTCAACAAGAACTCTCAAACTTGCCACTTAATACAATCTCAATGTTCCCCTCACGTCTTATTTTTAATCAAATTAACATGGGTCGACCCAACAACTATCGTTTTAACAACACAACTGTTCCATCTGATAGTTTCATAATTGTTTGTTAGTTGGATGGTGATAGTTTTGTAATTTCTGAATCTCGCACGACCTAATTAACATTCAATGAAGATAGTTTCATTAAGTGATAATAGAAAATTTGATTAAAAATAGTTTATTTAATTTAATTTATTTGCTAAATAAATGAGTTTATGATAAACGGATTTGCTGACTAGATAAAGCCCTACAACAAACACCATTCCTCGCGTAGGTTCAACATAGGCTTCACTCAATGTCTATTTATTAAATTTATTAAAATGTAACTAGAATAACTATAATATTTTCACATTGTTATTATTGATTCAATGATTTCCCTATTTGAAATGTTCCTACGCCAAATACATAATTTCCGTTGCAATTCATGGAATATTAATAATTAATATATTTCTAGGTATGATTGAAAATAAATAAATAAATAATTGCATTGAGTCGTTCAAGGTTAGAAAAACAGAAATGTGATGATGCATGAAGTATTAATGTTTCAATAAACATTATTGTCTGTTGTAAGACAATATTTGCAATTAGCGATTTATTTAAATTTGTTTTATTATTTGCATTTAAAAAGATTTGTGAATCATTCAAGGATGCAATAAAAAGGTAAGATTATTGGTGTAATTTGTATAAATAATTAAATTCAAATAATGTAATAATCGTTGATTAAAAATACAAGTCAAAGGCCATGCAAAGTACAACCAAAGTGTTTCAAACTTCAAAATCGTACACTAGAAAAGTTTGTAATACAATTAAAATAAAAAACATACATATTCGTCATACTATGCAGCATCACTTCAAGAAAGAATGGAACACGTCGCAAAGTCAATAAAAAATTAGATAGCAAACAAAGAATTAAGGCAAGTTAATACTAAAAGTGATTTCATCACTTCAAATGTTTGTAATAAAAATTTGCAAAACGTAAGCAAGAGGTTATTCGTCAGGTTTGGACAATCTAGCCCTTTTAACCCAAAAATTTCTGGCTTCAGATTACTCTAATAAACCTTAAACTAAAACTAAAATGTTCTGAAATGTCCAAATATGTTTCAAAACAAAACTCACAAGAGATAAATCTTGGTATCTGTTCAAAAACTTTGAAAAACTTTAAGAACTTTTGATCAACTTTAGAAACTCTAGAAAAACTTCCAAAATGTACGATCAAATTCTTGAAAAATTTGACAAATTTTAAAAAAATTCAAAAACATTTGATAAAAATGCAAGAAAATCTAAAGTAATCTAGAACCCTTTGACCAGCTCTATAAACCTTTTAATCTAAAAACTTTAGACAAACTAAAAATGTTTACCTAACTATAGAAACTCCTAAAAATACTAGAAATCTTTATTTAACTTTAAAAACTCCTTGAAACTTTCAGAAACATTTAATCAAATTCTAAAACTCTTAAAATGTCCTGGAACCTAACCTAACCAACTCTACAATTCTTGTTTTCTAACCTAACCTAATCTAACCTAACCTAATCTAACCTAATCTAACCTAACCTAATCTAACCTAACCAACTCTACAATCCTTGTTTCCAAAGTCAAAAAACGCTTGAAAAATACTAAAAACTAAAAAACTAACTCCTAAAAAACTTCAAAAACAATTGACAAAATTTTAGAAATTCTAAAAAACTCTTTGGCTAACTCTGCAAATTTTTTGCTAAATTGTGAACATTTCTGAAGAATACTAGAAACTGTTGATCAAATCTAGAAATTCCTAAAAACTTTCAAAAACCTTTGATCAAAGTCCAAAAATAATCTAAAAACCTTTGGCCAACTCTAAGAGTATACCACCAAATTCAAAAAGTACTTAACTTCTTTTATTAAATTTAAAAAAATTTAAAACATTTCAGATACAATTGACCAAATTCTAAAAACTCATAGAATGTTGTAAAACCCTTTGGCCAACTCTACAAACATTTCACTTAATTTTAAAAATTTCCAAAAAATACTAAAAACTTTTGATTAATTCTAAAATATTCTGAAAAACTTCAGAAACTATTGACCAATTTATAAATTTAACAAAATGTTTTAGAACCCTTTGGCCAACTGTACAAACTTTTTAACAAATTTTAAAAACTCTTGACCAATACAAGAAACATTTCATCAACTCTAGAAACCCTTAAAAACTGATAGAAACATTTGATTAAATTCTAGAAGCTCTAAAAACAATTCACAAAATTTTAGAAATTCTAAAAAAGTTCTAGAACCCTTTGGCAAACTCAACAAACTTTTTGCTAAATTCTAAACATTTCTAAAAAATATTAGAAACCTTTGATCAATTCTAAAAGTCCTAGAAACTTTCAAAAACATTTGATCAAACTCCTAAAATAATATAAAAACCTTTGGCCAAGTCTAGGAGTATCCCGCAAAATTCAAAAAGTACTAAACTTTCATATACAAGTAACCAAATTTTAAAAACTCCTAAAACGTTCTAGAGCCTCTTGGCCTACTCTACAAACTTTTTACTAAATTTAAAAAAAATACTAGATACTTTTGATCAATTCTAAAATATTCTAAAAACTTTAGAAACAACTAACAAATTTCTAACAAATCCTAAAATTTTTTAGAACGTTTGGCCAACTCTATAAATATTTCAACAAATTCTAAAAACTCTTGATAAGTACTAGAAACCTTGACCAACTCTAGAAACATCTAAAAAATGTCAGAAACAATTGACCAAATTCTAAAAACTCCTAAAATGTTCTAGAACCAGTCTAAAAACTTTTGAAAAAATTTAAAAAATCATAAAAAACTTTAAAAATCTTTGATCAAATTATAAAAAACTCCTGAAGTATTCTAGAATCCTTTGACCAACTTTAAAAACTTTTAAAAACATTTGATCAATTAAAAAGCTTTAAAAGCTATAATCTAGAAACCTTTAAGTCAACTCTAAAAACCTTTTACTAAATTTCTAAAAAGTATTAAAAACTTCCGAAACATTTCAGATACAATTGACCAAACTTTAAAAACTCCTAGAATGTTCTAGAACCCTTTAGCCTAATCTACAAACTTGTTACCAAATTCTAAAAACTTTTGAAAAACACTACAAACTTAAAATGTTCTAGAACCCTTCAGCCAACTCTACAAACTTTTTAACAAATTGTAAAATCTTTTGACAAATACACAAAACCTTTTATCATCTCTAGAAACCCCTAAAAATTTATAGAAACATTTGATTAAATTCTATAAACTCTAGAAACAATTGACAAAATTTTATAAAATCTAAAAAAAGGTCTAGAACATTTTGGCTAACTCAACAAACCTTTTGCCAAATTCTAAAAATTTCTGAAATAATACTAGAAACATTTCATCAATTCTAAAAATTCGTAAAATCATTAAAAAACTTTTGATCAAACTCTTAAAATAAAATAAAAACCTTTGGCCAACTCTAGGACCATACCACCAAATTCTAGAAGTACTAAACACCTTTGAAAAAATCTAAAAACTTTTAAAACATTTCAGATACAATTAACCAAATTAAACTACTCTACAAACATTGTACTAAATTAAAAAAAAAACGAAAAATACTAGAATTTTTTGATCAATTCTAATATATTCTGAAAACTTTAAAAACAATTGACCAATTTCTAAAAAATCCTAAAATAATCTAGAACCGTTTGGACAATTCTTCCAACTTTCATCAAATTCTAAAAACTCTTGACAAGTACTAGAAACCTTTCATAAACACTAGAAACCACTAAAAACATTTAATTAAATTTTAGAAACTCTTAAAATAATCGATAAAATTTTGACAAACTTTAAAACACCTTTAGCCAAATTCTAAACATTTTTGAAAAATACTGAACACATTTGACAAAATCTAAAAACTTTTAAAACATGCAGATACAATTAACCAAGTTTAAAAACTCCTAAAATGTTCTAGAACCCTTTGGCCAACTCTACAAACCTCTTACCAAATTCTAAAAACTACTAAAAAACACTACAAACCATTTATCAATTCTAAGAACTCCCAAAAAACTTCAAAAACAATTAACTAATTTCTAAAATCTCTTAAAATGTTCTAGAATTCTTCGGTCAACTCTACAAAGTTTTATCAAATTCTAAATACTCTTGACAATTACTAGAAACATTTTGCCAACTCTAAAAACCCCTAAAAATTCATAAAAACATTTGATTAAATTTTGTTAGTTGTTTTAAATTTATTATTTTAAAAAATTTTAAACATGTTAATCAATTCAAAAAAATTCTAAAAACTTTCAAAAACATTTGATAAAACTCCTTAAATAATCTAAGAATCTTAACCAACTCTAGGAATATACCAGCAAATTCTAGAAGTACTAAAACCTTTGACAAATTCTAGAAACTTCTGAAAGATTTCAGATAAAATTAACCAAAATTTAAAAACTTCTAAAATGTTGTAGAACCCTTTGGCTAATTTTACATACCTTTTGACAAATTCTAAACACACTAAAAACTTCAGAGTTTAATTTACCAATTTCTAAAAACTCCTAAAATGTTCTAGAACCTTTTGGCCAACTCTACAAACTTTTCAACAAATTGTAAATACTCTTTAAAAATACACAAAACCTTTCATCAACTCTAAAAACCTATACAAAATCATAGAAACATTTGATTAAATTCTAAAAATTCTAAAATCAATTAAATTTTTTTTTTAATTTAAAATAAAGCTCTAGAACCCTTTGGCTAACTCTACAAACCTTTTGCCAAATTCTAAACATTTCTGAAAATTACTAGAAACCTTTGATCAATTTTAGAAACTTCTAAAAACTTTCAAACGCATTTGATAAACTCCTAAAATAATCTAAAAACCTTTGGCCAACTCAAAAAGTATACCATCAAATTCTAGAAGTACTAAGCACCTTTGACAATATCTTAAAACTTTTAAAATGCAATTAACCAAATTTTAAAAATTTCCAAAATGTTCTAAAACTCCTTGGCCAACTTTACAAACCTTTGACAAAATTTTAAACATTTCTGAAAAACACCAGAAACGTTTGATCAGTTCTAAAGACTCCTAAAAAACTTCAGAAACAATTAACCAATTTCTTAAAACTTCTAAAATGTTCTATAACCTTTTGGCCAACTCTAGAAATTTTACAAAAAATTGTAAAAACTCTTGACAAATACGCAGAACCTTCCATCAACTCTAGGAACCTCTAAAAACTCATAGAAACATTTAATTAAATTCTAGAAACTCCTAAAATAATCAAAAGAATTTTTGAAAAAGTTCAGAAACTATTGACCAAATTCTAAAAACTATTAAAATGTTCTAGAACCTTTTCGACGACTCTACAAACCATTTAACAAACTCTAAAAAGTTCCGAAAAAATACTAAAAATCTTGGACCAAATCTAAAAAAAGTGTGCTAGAACTTTTTGGTCAACTCTACAAACTTTTTATCAAATTCTAAAAACTCCTTAAAGATACCAGAAACCTTAACCAACTCTAGAAACAAACAAAAATTAAACATAATTAATCTAATTCTAAAAAAAAAATAAAATAATCTAGAAACCTTAAGCCAGTTATCATTATATTCTACAAAAAACATTTGACAAACTCTAGAAACTTTTGAAAAATGTCAGTAACAATTTACCAAATTCCCAAAACTCCCAATGGTATAAAACTCTTTTAAAAAGTAGTAAACTTCTATAAAAATCCTAAAAAAAATTTAAAACATTTGATTAAAATTTAGTAACTCCTACAGTGTTCTAGAACCCTTTGGCCAACACTAAAAACGTTTACCAAATTCTAGAAACTCTAAAAAAATACTAGAAACCCTTTACCAAATCTAGAAACTCTTGACAACTTTTGGTCATTTAAAAAACTCTAAAAATAACCTAGAAACCATTTACCAAGTTCTTGGAAAGTACTAGGAACCTTTGATCTACTCTAAAAACTGCAAAATAAATTCAAAAAAATGTAATCAAATTTTATAAACCTTGAACCAACTTTAAAAGCCTTTTACTAAATTCTAATAAGCTTTTTACTACAAATTACTGAGAATCTTAAAACAATAAAATATTTTATCTATTCTAAAAACCATGTTCTAGAAATCATTGAACAACTCTAAAAACTTCTGGATAATTTTTTTAAAATTCTAGAATCCAAAAAGCATTTTTAAAATAGTCTGAGAAGTCTTTAACCTCATTCTAAAATCTGATAAAAACTTCTAGAAAGCATTAAAGAAAACCTTGCACTAAATAAAAAAAAAAAAACAAAAAAAAAATCATTGACAAAATCTACCAAAAATATGAAAAGTCTAAGAATGTTTTGATCAGTTCCAAACTTTAGTAAAACCCTACACAATTCAAGATCAATTCTATTCATTTAAATAAAGTTAAAAAAAAAAATGGTTCTATGACTAATTCTAAAAACTCTATTAGTTCTAGAAACCAATGACAAAATCCGAAAAACCTGTTCTAAAACCACTGATAAATTTTAGAAACTTTCGGCAAGTTTCTTAAAAAAAACATTAACCAATTCAAGAAATAAATAAATTTTAAAATTATTTGACTAAATTTTAGAAACTTTTAAATAATCCAGAAATCTTAGGCTAATTTTAAAAAAATCTTACTAATCTCTAAAAGTACTAAAAACCTTTAAAAAACTCTAAAAACTCATAAAAAAATTCAGAAATCTTTGGTCAACTTCAGAAAACTTTTACTACTAAACTCTAGAATTTTCTAATAAATTCTAGAAATTTTTGACAAACTCTAAGAACCACTGAAAAACTTCAAAAATATTTGATCAAACTCTAAAAATTCTTGAGCTGTACTAGAAACCTTTGAGTAACTCTAAAAACTACAAAAAAAATCCTTAAAAGTTCCAGAATATTTAAACCAATTTTAACAATGCCTAAAAAATCTTTAACTTTCTAGAATCTTATAATAAAAATTCTAAAAAGCATTTTCTTATCTCAAGAACTTTTGACTAAATTGTAAAAATCTCTAAGAAGTTATAGAAATCATTAACAAATTTTAGAAAAAGTCTAAAACTTTCAATAAAAGACATCTTTACTAAAGAATTTTTTTAAATAATTTATTTGAATAAAGTTGAAAATAAAACATTAGAGCAATTTATAGAATTTTCTGAGAAGTTTGAAAAAGACCAAATTTCAGAAACTCACAAAAAATCATTTCCAAATTTCTGAAAGTTTAGAAAGCTATTATTTGCAAATTTCTAAAAAGATTAAGAAAGCTTTAACTAATTCAAAAAAATAAGTATAAAAGTTCTTTCTGTACACTTATTCCAGCAAGTTTTTACTGAGAACAAAATATTGTACTCTTATTTGCATCTACTACTCCTAAAGTGAACTTAAGTCAATGGTCCTTCTGTCACTAATTGGTTTAGAATGGTAAAACACTTTAAAAATATTTACCAAATTCTAAAAACTTCTAAAATATGCAAAAAACCTTCGACAATTTTTTTTATAAAGTTCTGGAAACTCTTAAGATAATCTAGAAACCATTTGTCAACTCTAAAAACTTTTTATTGAATTCTAGAAACCCTGAAAAATACTAGAAAACTTTAACAAACTCTAAAAACTCCTAAAAAAACTTTTTAGAAACCTTTTGTCAACATCTGAAGCTTTTTAATAAATTTTACAATCCCTTAAAAAATTCTAGAAACTTTTAAGCAACTCAAGGAACAAATAAAAAATTTCAAAAATATATTAACAAATTCTAAAAAATCCAAAGTTTTCCAGAAATTTTTGAAGAACTCTTAAAACTTCTAAAAATTCTTTAAAAAATCTAGAATTCATAAACCAATTTAAAAATAGTCTAAAAAATCTTTAACCTCTTTGGTAAACTAAAAACCATTCATTGAATTCTAAAAATTCTGAAGAATACTAAAAAATTTAATAAAACCTAAAAATATTCAAAAACATTTTAGAGACCTTTTGTCAACATCAAAAGCTTATTACTAAATTTTACAATCGCCTAAAAAATTTTAGAAACTTTTAAGCAACTCTAGAAATTCCTGAGAAATTTAAAAAATATATTATCAAATTCTAAAAAGTCCTAAATTTTTCCAGAAATTTTTGAGCAACTTTCAAGATTTCTAAAAAATTTCTTAACAAATCTAGAATCCATAAACCAATTTTAGAATAGTCTAAGAAATCTTTAACCTTATTAGTCAACTCTAAAAACCATTCATTGAATTCTAAAAATCCTGAAAAACTTTGACAAAATCTAAAAATTTCTGAAAAAATTCATAAACACTTTAGAAATCTTTTGTCAATATTAGAAGCTTTTTAGTAAATTTTACAATCTCTTAAACTGTAGAAACTTTTGAGCAACTTCAAAAACTAAATTTCAAAAATATATTATCAAATTCTAAAAAGTCCTGAAGTTTTCTAGAAACTTTTGAGCAACTCTCAAAACTTCTAAAAAAATCTTTAAATAATCTAGAATCCATAAACAAATTTTAGAATAGTTTAAAAAATCTTCAACTTCTTTAGTCAACTCTAAAAATTTTAAAATCTTGAAGTTTTCTAGAAACTTTTGAACAACTTTATAAGTTTCCAGAATTTAATCAAATGTTTCTGAAATTTCCCAAAACTTTATAAAATTTGTCAAAAGTTTTTAGAACTTTTTAAGAGCTTCTTAAGTATGGTAAAAAAGTTTTTGACTGGAAAATGGGTTCTAGAACACATTGGTTCCTAGAATTTGTTTCTAAAATTTCTCACAACTTTCTAAAATTTGGTAAAGTTTTTATAATTGGCCAAAATTGTCTAGAACATTTTAGAAGTTTCTAAAAATTAGTGAAATGTTTTTGAATTTCTAGTTTATCAAAGGCTTTAAGGTAGTAAAAAAATATTAAAATATTTTTAAAATTTCTCAAAAATTTCTAGTTGTTCTAGTACTTCCTAGAAGATAAAAAAATTTGATAAAAATTAAAACTGATAAAATAAGTTCTAGAACACTTTAAAAGTTTTTAGAATTTGATCAATTGTTTCAAAAGTTAGTCAAAAATTTCATTCTAGATTATCTTAAAAGTTTCTAAAAATTTATAAAACGTGTCTAAAATGTCTCAAAAGTTTATAGAGATTGATTCCATAAACGTTTCTGGAGTAAGTGATTCCATAAACGTTTCTGGAGTAAGTCAAAGGTTTGTAGTATTTTACAGAAATTTCTAGAATTTGGTAAATAGCTAAAAATCTTCCAAAATTAAAAGTTGCTGAAGATATACAAACATTTCTAGAGTTTACCAATAGTTTTTAGTATTTCTCATGAGTTTCTACAATTTTAAATCTTTTTGTACTGGCATAACTTCTAAAATTATCTTACGATATTTTAGAATTTGATCAAACGTTTCTAGAAATAGTCAATGTCTAATATCTCTCAGAAGTTTTTTTTAAATTTAATGCAAAACTATTAACGTTATCTAAAAAGATCTAGAATATTTTATAAAGTTTCAAAATTTAATGAAATGTTTCTAAAATGTCCCAAAAGTTTAACTTCTGAAAAGCTTTTTAAGTATGGTAAAAAAAACTTTTTGACTTAAAACAAAGTTCTGAAACATATTGGTTCCTAGAATTTGATCAAATGTTTCTAAAACTTCTAAAATTAGTCAAAATTTCTCAAAAGTTTCTAACGCTTGAACGGTTTTAGTACTTCTTAGGAGATAAAAAAATTTGGTAATAAAGCTGATGAAAAAGTTCTAGAACACTAAAAGTTTCTAAAGTTAGTCAAAATTTTTGTAAAAACTATCTGGAGTTGACCAAAAAACTCTAGAACATTCTAGGAAATAGTAAAATTTGTTTAAATAATACTCAAAAATTTCAAGAATTGTTTAAAATTTACCAACGTTTCTAGATTATCGTAAAAGTTTATAATATGATGAAATGTGTCTGAAATGTCTTAATTCTAGAATTTGATTTTTAAACTTCCTTAGAAGTTTCTAGAGTTGATCAAACGTCCGGTACTTCTTAGAAGTTTTTGGAAATAAGTGAAAAGCTTCAAAAGTTAGCCAAAAACTACTAAAATTTGATTAACTTGATCAAATGTTTTTTAAAATTTCTCAAAAATTGGTCAAAATTTCAAGTAGTTTCAAAAAAATTTAAAATTTAATAAAAAACTTCTAAAGCTCAAAATTATAGATTATTTTAGAATTTCCGAAAGATTTATAAAAAAATTCTGAATTAATTTAGTTTTTAGATTAAGTCAAACGTTTCCAGTAAGTTTTAGAGTTGACCAAAAATTTCAAGATTATCTTTAAAATTTTTAGAGTTAAAAATTAAATTAAAAAGCCAGTTTTAGAATAGTTTAAGAAATCTTTAACCTTTTTGGTCAACTCCAAAAACCTTTCAAAATCCTAAAAATTCCTTAAAAACTTTGACAAACTCTGAAAACTCCTAAAAAATTCAAAAACACTTTAGAAACCTTTTGTCAACATCAAAAGCTTTTTAGTAAATTTTGCAATCTCCTAAATTGTAACAACTTATACAACAAATTATAAAAAAGTCCTAAAGTTTTCTAGAAACTTTTGAGCACTCTCAAAACTGCTAACTAAATAAATCCTTAAATAATCTAGAATCCATAAACCAATTTTAGAATAGTCTCAAGAAATCTTTAACCTCTTTGGCACCTCTAAAAACCTTTCATTAAATTCTAAAAATCCAGAAAAATACTAAAAACTTTAACAAATATTAGAATCTCTTAAAAAAATTTAAAAACAATTTAGTTAATTTTTGTCAACATCAAAAGCTTTTTACTAAACTCTACAATCTCCTAAAAATTCTAGAAATGTTAGAGTATAAAGACATATGACTTATTGATAGATTGATAGTGCCAAATGATTGAAAGAATGCTGTGATTTTTTTTTGTAAAAAGATAAAGGTAGTAAGACTGAATGTAAACATTATCAAGCTATTAGTTTGTTGAGTATCCCAAGTATTTGGAAAAGTGTTGAAAAGGATGCGGAAGTAAGTAAAAGTAAGATAAAAGTGGTTAGAATGAGATACTTAAAAAGTGTTAGAAATGAGGGGTAATGAAGCAATGTAGTTTGAAGGTAACACCGATAAACCAGTAGGAACAAAGTATTTTAGGTTGATTTGAGAGAATTAGTAAAGATAGAAATAACAAAGAAAATCTATGATGAAAACGTACAAATTGGTTGAATGTTGTAGAGGAATGTGTGCAAAACAGAAAAATTAAAAGTGGGAAGAATACGAAAGCATGCATGCATGACCAACGAAAATATGTAAGGTTTAAGATCCAGAAGTAGACTATTTTACAGTGTTTATGGGGCAACATTGTGACTTGGAACTTAAATTTTATGCAATGATTTGTGTGAATATATAATTAACTAGAAAATTACAATTGATTCTAAAATTAAAATAATTAAAATTAAAAGACCAAAGCAAATTTACCTTCTCATAAGCACAATTGCGACAAATTATCCATCCATCCATTTAAACCATTTACAACACAAATCACATCAACTAAACACGCACCGTAATAAATATGCGTCTGCATAGTAAAGAAATCGGTAGTGTACTGATACTCGTGAATCATGATTTCAATATCTTCAATAGAGGACGAACGCCGCTATCGCAAAGAAACTGATACGCCCGAAATAGATTTTATTTATTTGCATCTTTTTATCGCTTCGTATAAAAATAATAGTTTTTATTTCATTGTATTTTCTATGAGATCCGAAATAAATCAATTCCAAGAAACATTAATATTATGGTAATTTAACTCTTATTGTAAAATTTTAGGATTTTAATATGTAACAAATTGGCCAATGATCTTCTAAGTTCACGGAAATGGCAACTAAAACTAGTTTAATTCCATTTCAAATATCATAGAAACCAGTTTGAAATTAAATTAATATAATGAATGGGTTTTATTACAAATTGTTGCAATAAAGCTACAAACAAAATACCAAAAATAAGAACAGATGGTTAATTGTATTTTATTAAAGGATATCCAACATCTGTCAATACTGCGACTGCAATTAATCTAATTAAATCACGTTTTGTAACAACTTGTTTTTCAATTCCTTGATTACAGTTAATTGGTTTTATAGTATTGCACAATAAGCAGACAGTAGTTTTTTATTGTTAAAAATATGACAAAATTCAATTTCAAAGATTTAAATTGATGCCAAACAACTTGAAACTACATATTATATTAATAATCAAAACAGTTTATCAATTAAATTTTTGTAAATATTAATCTAATAAACTTCCACCAAATTTCACCATTAAGTTTTTATTATTTTAATTCAATTCCACGAAACTAATCATTGTTATTAAATGAAATCTAAAAGATTGCGAATAATTTATGTGAAATCCAATTGTTGCAACTTGCAGAGACAATAAAATTGTGGGAGAGTCTGTCTCGTAGCACGCCATTTATTTGAAGCACGACTGAAACTATAATGATTGTTATAAAATATGATATAATTAATATTTTTGTAATTAGTGAGGAAATGGAGAAATATTTTTATTGTAGTTCATCAATCCTTGTTTCTTATAAAGCAGTTTAGTGCAAATAAAATAATAAAATTCATTTCTCTTTTTATCAGTTTTTGTCTGTTGTTAAAATTAATATAATATTTTATAATTAAAGCAACATTAAACATAAAAAAATTAGAGAAAAAATCAATAATAAAATTGTAAATGACAAAACGTATTGCGTGACGTCATTTGTGGGCATAGAACATTTATATGTTGGCTTCACCATAAAATGAGAGAAAAAAAGCAAAGTATAACATTGAAACGTTGAGAATATTTAATTTAAATTTTGTTATGTTTTATTATGTTTAGTTTTATTATTAAATTATTAAAAGTTACCGAGTGCCAAGTGGTACCGGCTCACGTAGTAATAATTTAAAATTGGCCAATACGAATATTTTGGTTAGCTGTTGCAAATTATTTGATTAAAACAAAGTAAAAACCAATGTAAAAGTGTGTTATTGTAAAATTAAATTTAATAACTTAGTGTAACGTTTCCAGTGCAAGCGCCGGCCACAGAAAATAGTTTGTCCACAAAACACGCATTGCAATTTGTGATGTGTGTGTTGTGGCTCCATCTTACATCAATTTCTTTAAAATTGAACAAACAAAGTCATGTTGACATATTGCTCAAAACTTGCAGTAGCTACACGCTTATTTTCTTCAAAAAAGTAAGGACCAATAATCCTTATTCCCAGACGGGTAAAAGTGTGTTTTGCCAGTAATAAACAGAAGCGTCGTAAGATAAGTTTTCAAGCAATACTTCACATCCATTTTGCCAAGCAACAAAGCAAGTTTTTCCATCAGGTCATCATAAAGAATTCTTCTCACATTGTTAAGAAACAACAATAAGAAACTCAAAAGGCACACAACTGACTGGTTTACTGTCTCACTGTTTTGTAGAGTTTTCACAAATCGAATCTATTCTTCTTTTTTTTGCACGTTTCCAATTCTTCTAAAAGTGTACCCCCATAAAACAATCAAATGCCGGCCAGAAACAAGACCTTTAGCAAGAATATTAATATGTAAGCTGCGTGGCGACAAACGTGCGTTGCTCTTTCGGCCAATGCATTTTTGCTGTTGAGATGGATAATGAATTAACAAACTTCCCAATCCAACTCTTCAAATAAAACCATATCCACCATCAACTTATCACGCCTGTTTCTTCATGGAGCATTGTTTAAATTAACAAGTTTTGTTGCAGCACTCTGCATTGTTCGCGTGACTCTAGAATCAAAGTAACGTCCACAAATACTACTTAATTAGTTTAATTTATGCAAACTGCCCGCAGACTCAAAAAATCTTGATCTACTTCAAATAACTTAAAAAAAGAAATAAATAAATAAGCCAAACTCAACAAGAAATACTAAGTAGAAGCAAATAAAAGCCCGTATTAAAATCTTAAACAGACAAAACTAGCTGGTAATACCTTCAGCAACGCAACAAAATATCATCTAAAACTAACACAGAAAAAAAGTTGCGGGGCACTCTGACAGAAAGTATGTCGCCGGACACCCAAATAGAAAAAGAAACCTCAGAAGTTAATTTAAGAGATGCTGACTAGACAAACAAAATATCAAAAAAATTAGGAACACAGCATAAAGCCCACCTGAACTCACACCAAGAAAGAATTACAATTAAATACGTAGGTCTATATAGTCTCTGAAGAGAAGACAATAGTTATACTTGGTTGACCCAAATGTTTCAAGTACCCGGTTAATACTACAACCAAAAACAAAAAAAAAACATAACAACTCCTGCAGCACAAGATCTTCTAACGCTACATATTCCCCAAGATTATCCTGTCTGTCAACGGATCAAAATTTAACAGTCAACAATTTACCAAAGCTAGCAAATGATAAAATTGCCAAACTACTCCACCAATACAAAAAACTAGAAAACCATTCTGTACCAGACACCTGGGCAATCAAAGAACAACCCGTTAAAACTCAAAAAGCTCGACATTGGTAGAAAAGCAAAAGATACTTCCTTCATCACCTAAGGACCTAGAAAAAGTTTACATCATAATAACTCAAACTAAAAAAATACCATATAAACTATTATACACTTAAGGATAACCTTCACAAAGCAAAGCAAAATAAGGACATACAAAAAATAAAATAAGTTTGAGGTCAATTTCAACAGCAAAATAGTTTGTTTATTAATTACTAAATTGGTACTGTTTTTATTGCAAAGCAACATAAAGGCTTAAATAGAATGAATTGAGTTTAAAGTCAATCGCAAAGTGAAATTATTTAGTTAATAACCATTACATCAACTTAAAGTTAATCGGGAAGCAATACAGTGGTCTAATAACAAAGAAATAAATCTAGCGCCAATCACAAGGTAACATAATGTGTTTATTAATTATTAAATTGGTTAATTGATCATATAATAGGCATCCAAACGTACGCATGTCTTTTCTATAACTCGGTGTAAACGACAAATCTACACCTAACAGTATAAAAAGTTGTTAATAAATAAGTTAAGTATTAATCGCAAAACAACACTGAGACTTGAAGAAAATGAAATGAGTTTTAGTAAAAATTGCAAACATTAGTTGATAGTCACTATAAGGGATTAAAATTAATTGCAAACAACATATAAGCCTTCAAAAAATAAAATAAATTTAAAGATTTGTAATCTTATTAAATATTGTCTTAGCAAGTTGAAGCAAATGCATAAAAATGCACAATTGAATGTAAATTCACTTGATTTCCTTAGTATATATATGCCCACAACAAAATTTTTTAGTCAAACAAACGGCTTTTTCATGCAAATGTCTTGTTCGTTTCTCTCTCATCAAGTCTAAATGTTTAGGCATCAAGTTAATACTATTTGCAAAAAAATTTCAATTTAATAAAAATTCATTTGCTTTACTTAGTGTATATAGGCCCAATACAAAGATTTCTTGTAAATACATTAAATGTAAAACCATCAACTTGAAATTTGTTTCAAAATAAGCGCAATTTAAAGTAAATTCAGTTGCATTACTTAGTTTATACAAATCCAGTTCAAAGCTTTTGAAAAAATTGTAAAAAAACTGCCAGAAAATTGCACTTTCAATGCAAATGTCGTGTTCGTTTTTCGGTTGTTAAATGTCATTCCACTTGTTTTTCTAAGTTTATGTGAGCCCAGTACAATGTTTTTAAATAAAATGCAAAAAACTGTTGTTAAAAACTCTCTATTGACAACCTCTAGTTGTTCCCTTTCAAAAACAATCCACTTCCACACAAAACCTAACAATAAAAATAATCCCAAGTTCTGCCGCAATTATGGAGTAGCAATTCCTGTAGCTGCATATGCGTTTTTGAGCTTGTGTTAGGTACAACTTGATCTATCCATGCCTAAACAATCTGCCAGCAGTATTTAAGACTATAACACATCAAAACCTTCAAATGTCCTGAAGCTTACGACAAACCCTTCAGACAAAAAAATGCTAACCCCTGCATTCTTCAGATGTAAACTATCAACTCATTTGCCAAAAACAACACTAACCTAAGTCCCATCAACGTAAAATCCTGCAAACTCCCAATATAAGCCAATAAGTCCATGTAGATTAAACAACTCTTCACACACAAAGACACTAATTCATTCTGCAAGCAGATTTCACTCGGGTCGGATTATCAATTGGAAAGCAGCCAATCAACCACCATTTAATCCGCCGCAATTGGAGCTTTGCCGTTACACCAGGCAAAAAAATAAAATTTACTTACTTTCAAGTAACGTCTTCTAACTAAAACCTTTTTAGTTCATCCCAAAGTCAATCTTTGCAAAAACCGCCCAGACTGATAGTAACACCAATTATTATTTCTGTTTATAAGTTAACCACAATAACTTCTTCCAACTCCATGGAAAATGACAACAATCACTTTCAAAACTTTGCTAATAAGCGTCCCTATCAGTGCTTTTTATAGTAGTTTAGCTAGAGTCATCTTTGTTTTAAGTAACCTTTGCTGGGCAGCTGGCTGATGTCAATTCTGCTGTAGTCAACTCTTACGGTAATATGCCCGGCGTCCTTGCACTGCAAACCTTCATCCTATTCTAAACTCATCTGCTTGCCAAAAAAAACACTACGTTGCGTATGGTTAGCCTCGCTCAGCAGTCGTAATGGAGTTTCTTTCCAAACATCCGCGGCAACTTTGCGACATCGGCAATAGTAAGAAATTCTAGTGTGATTTTAGTCTTGTTGGTTTCAATCAGGATTGCTGGATCTCTTGTTGTTCGCCAAATGCTAGCAAAATGAGCTAGCAATTAACTCAAAGCGTGTCCCTTTATCTTGCTGCTCTCTAATTTCTACTAAGATTGTTTTCAACGGTTTAAATGTAAACGTAGATACTTTAAATATTTCGTCTGAGAATGAACTATTTTTAGTTAGGGTCTTTTTGAAATTGCTACTCGGAGTAGTACCACTCTCTTGACTATTCATTAATCAAACATAATCGGATCTTTTGTTTTCGATTTTCCAAAATCAAAATTATCGTACATCTACTGCGTCACCTAATCAGAAAACATTCGTAATGCGCTTAGAAACTAAGTTTGTTTAAAAGGTTAACGTTTGTGTTTTAAACACAAAAGAAACGTCTATGATAATCTGGAGATAATCTGCTTGCAAGATGTGATGTCGCTATATGAGCAAAGCATCAACCAACCAATACAAGCCGAGCAGGAAGTATAAATACTAATCTTTCGTAATACCAATAGAAAAATTGTCATGGCTATTCCATCAGTCAATCACCATCAAACATAAAGGCGTTATGAACAACAAAAAAATGTATAAATAAACCAATTTTTGAGCAGAAAATCAGTCAACCACAACTAGTTAACAAAACAACTCCGCAAAAAAAATTCTTAGTCAAATCAATAATCATAGTTAGTGCAAAGCAATCAAATGCAACCGAAAAATGTCCGACACACCAAACATGACCAAAACTACAATAATAAATCCTGCAAAAAAAATGGAACTTGTACCCAGATGGACATGCAAAACGGACTAGAAAAACAACTTTACTCCCGCATACCAACAAATGCACCGCTCTCATATGCCGAGAAGACGGCCAACCACCATCACCACCACGTAGAACAAACACGCGCTCAAGTACATAGCACTCAACGCCGTTCAACAAAACACCTAAAAGTCCCTAAACCAAAGAAATAACCATAACTAAAAATCTTCTCCAAAAACTCGCCCAAAACCCATCTACGCTAGGTACAATAAAACACAAAAAATCCAAAAAGATACTACAATCCAACCAGCGCTAAATCTTTAAACTCTACACCAATTACTGCCCCAGAAGTATTGCTTATAACTCTTGGTATGCACGAAACTTAAAAACCTGCACTCCCCGCCTTAAGTCTTCTACCACTCATTAAGAACTCCACATTATCAATATATACCCTCGGACTATGATTATTATCACACTCCAATACCAATGACCTGCACCTTACCTCCAAAACCACAACCAACTCACGGCGTTTTTTAGATAAATCCTACCAGAACAACCCCCGGTAGATAACTACGTACATCCACCATCTGCACAAGCATACACACCAAAAGAATGTTACGCCAATCTCTTCACAACTGACAACAGCCGCTTCTCTCACTGCTGCGCTTCCAAAAACCTAGCTTGATGCAACTTAAAAAAGCTCTAAATTGAAGAATGTAGGCAGACGTGAGAGTAGATGGTAATTCCACAGAAAACAATTTGTATTCAGAAGCAATATTCCAGGAACCAATCCCTGAAAAAAAAAACAAGCAGAGCTGATTGTAAATAGATGACTGATCAACAAAATAAGTTACGCGGATGGCAGAGCAATACTGGCAGATAATATAAAAGACCTGCAAAGAATGATAGAAAAAACAAATAAGAAAAAAGCTAGACATTATAGAAACAATTAAATGTAAGAAACTAGAATATCTGAGACATATTATGAAGAAAGATTGCAGGGAAACGCCAAAATTTCTTGGTTAAAAGATCTTAGAGATCATTTCCGGTGTACTTCAACAGAACTGTTTAGAGCGATAGTGTCAAAAGTAAAGATTGCTTTGTTGTTAGTTAACCTCCGAGTAGAAGACAACATAACACAACATAAAAAAGAAGAAAAATGACTTGTATAAGTTTATTGAGAACTGCGCTTCCAAAACCGTTTTCTTTAGAACTGGACCCAGCAATAGTAAAATATTTACTGTGCTAACAATATACGCTAAACGTCCCGCACTGCTGGCACAACAAACTTAAAATCCATCCAACGTAGATAGCGACCCTTACAGTACACCATCAAAATCAAATGCAAGAAAAAATAAAATTTGTTTGTACTACAGAGCACAGACAAGACTTCATTCAAATCACTTGTTTGGCAATCTTTTCGGACCAACTCTAGCAGACAAATCATAACCCCGTTCGTACTAATAACATTAACAACAACTTCAAAGACTTGCTCAGTAGTGAATTAGCAACATTTGCAACACTCTTTCTCACTTTGCATCACAAACTTAGTACACGTACGCTAATTATAATTTGTTATTTCTTATACCAATTTTAACTTTAATCATTTTTCCATCATCTCCGCCAAACCCAAGACGAATTACTGCTTTATCAGAGCTCTAATATCCAAATTACAATTTACATGGAACCTGGTTGATCAACTGCAAGTCAAAAGCCAGTACTTCCACGCAGACAACAGCAAGATCTGCAATTCAGAAGTGCCTAAAACACCCCTCTTCTTAAACGTTTATTACAAAATCTGGCTACGCCACTAATCGCAAAAGATCCGCTTCAAAAATAGCATTCATTATCTCAAAAAATTGGTCCAGTCCGGAAACAAATAAAACAATTTTTTGTATACCTACACCAGAATCTCAAGTCATAACCGATACAGCTGAAAAGTTAACATTTTAACAAATCTTTTAAGCTACAAAGGTGAGCCTAATTTATAACAAATGACTACAAAAAAGACAAACATAGTTATTTTGTTAATCTCCTTCTAACTCATAGCCCAGAACTAGAACTCATCCGCCACTTAATCTATTACTGTTCTTAATATTCAAGATATAAGTCATATTTTATAAGCAAAAATCAAACACTTAGACTTAAGTTTAGAGTAACTTTTTAAAGTATATATTACTAATCTTGAATTATAACTTTAAACTAAAAGAACATCAAACTTTTATACAATTTAAAACTGGGTAAATGGCCGCTTTATGTATTTTTAATTTTGAAACCATTAAATTCCTATCTCTTACTTGATGATATTGAAATTAATGTAGTGTATGTTTGTAACGATTAGAATGGAAATGATGCCGCGTAAGGGATAACTCGGTCCCCCCAATCACCATTAAAGTTGTTCGACTAGGACCCGCCGACGGATGCGTGTGAAATCATCCTTGCCATCGATGAATCTCAGCAAATTCAATTTAGATAGATTTAACAGTTTCAGTGCTCCACATCCAAGTGACCGAAACACATAAATCGTCTCTAATAGCAGATAAAAACTCCCCTATGCCTTGTTTACGACTAAGTACATTTTATAGTAAATAAACGGTCCGACAGATAAGCTTGTCCTTCTAAATGAAACATACTTATAGTATGTTTGTTGAGAAAGGGAGAATCCAAACCAACATTTATAAAATATGGTTACTTCTCGGTAATAATCCATGCGAGATAATATGTTTCGTCTGCATCTGACTCATTCGTACATCGAATTTATATTTTCTGGACAGATTGAGTGATATCCAGAAAATAAGTCAGTGGGAAGATAACATCCCAATTTATTTAAATGTCACAGCGTAGTTGCCTCGTGCAATTGCGATATCGATTTTTTGAGATACACGTGCAAAGAGCAACACGTTTTTATTTTCGTTCAGATTGTTCATGACTGATTAGGTCCTATCATGAAAAGAAAACTAAATTGCATTTGCGAAAAGTATCAAGTTTGCATCTTGAAAGTGTAGTATTCAATAATTTTGATTTTGTCATTTTTTTGCACCAATTTGGTAAGAGTTAATAAATCCCAGGATAACACTATTTTAGATCAAGGTAGAATATAAAATCATTTCATTCTTCTTTATCAAACTAAGTGACCCAGTTATTATTTTCAATTCTCTGACATACTTTATTCAAACTTTATGCAATCTATAAAGTAAATCGACCTCTTCCGTTCCACATCTGACTGAATTTACTAGATTTTTACCATCAACATTCCAGACTGATCTTATATAAATAATACCGGTTTTACATTTAATAATCAATATAATTATGAAGATGTTTCACTTAACGTGTTGCTCATAAACGGGATTTATTAGGTAATTGTCATTGCGGTTTTGTTGTATTTTGCACAAGATGAATTATGTTGTGAGATGAATCGTCCTTGGTTTTATAACATGTTATTGCATGGACTTTTAATCATAATTAATGTTACGTGGTCTTGAATAAATTTGATTGCAAATGCGTCATTTAGTAATTTACTAATAGTGTAATCATGATTTTATAATCAATTATTTACTGTTTAATATGTCCGCATTCTTTAATTTTTATTTAATTGTAATTTATTAATAACAATTTAAAGATTAGGTCGGAAATAGAATATAACACTTGCATCATATTTGATTAGGAACGATTCTTATCTTCATTGATAAAATAACAAACTAGCTAGTCATAATAACAGGTCGACTTGCAAATATTTGATGAATTATTAAAAATATTATTTCCATTGCAATAAGTAAAAATGTTACATTTTCACTTATTTTTTTAAATTTATTCCATCCCCGTATTGGCCTAGATTTGCGGTGAAATTTTTTGATTTAAATAATAGAAAAAAATATATCCTAGATAAATCATGTTAGAAAAACAAAGCTATTCAATGATAACAAATTACCATCCGTACGGATGAAGGGAAAAAAGTTGATGATTGTTTCCTCCTGTGCGACACTCCACGCCTCGATATTTCCATTTTATTGACTGGGAAATGTTATGCCGCGCGGTGGAAATTACCATTTTATTGGCGCTAGCGATTTGGCTTGGACAGGAAAAAATTAATATCACAAGTTGTAAAGGGAGTTAACTGATAACATCATCTGACATTTAGGAAATGTGTCTGCAAATATACTTTTTGATGTTATTGAAACTTTATTAAAAAATATCTACAGCTTGATTACTATCAATGAAATTGATTGAGTTGATATGATTTTTGTAGATTCACAATACATTTTTATACATCAACGCCAAGAAAAATACACTAATTTCAATCCAGTGGCGTAGAATTAATATAATATAGTATTATGGCAAATCGCAAATAATTCCTCTATTGTTATTCGATGAGTTCGTTCTAAATTCTAAATTGTTCTAGAACCCTTTGGCCAACTTTATCTAGAAACTCTAAAGAACTACTAAAAACTTATGTTCAACTCTTAAACAAATTCAGAAGCTTTTGGTCAATTTCTAAAAACTTTTAAAGTGTTCTTTGGTCAACTTTTTACAAAATTCTAAAAATTTTGAGAAATTTCATAATCATTAGATCAATTTTAAAAATTTCTGTAAATAATTAGAAACTTTTGACTATTTCTAAAAACTCCTAGAAAATTTTAGAAACTCTTAAGACAATCTAGAAACCTTGGGTCCAATCTAGAAACCTTTTAGCAAAAACTGAAAAGCTTTAACAACTTTTGAAAAACTCTAGAAACTCATAAGAAGTTTTACTCTTAAACAAATTCAGAAATTTTTGGTCAATTTCTAAAAACTTTTATAATGTTCTTTAGACAACTCTAGAAGCTTTTTACAAAATTCTAAAAACTTTTGAAAAGTTTCAGAAACATTAGACCAATTTTAAATTTTTTTGTAAATTCTAAAAACTCCTAGAAAATTTTAGAAACTCTTAAGACAATCTAGAAACCTTGGGTCCAATCTAGAAACCTTTTAGCAAAAACTGAAAAGCTTTAAAAACTTTTGAAAAACTCTAGAAACTCATAAGAAGTTTTACTCTTAAACAAATTCAGAAATTTTTGGTCAATTTCTAAAAACATTTATAATGTTCTTTAGACAACTCTAGAAGCTTTTTACAAAACTCAAAAAACTTTCGAAAAATTTTAGAAACATTAGATCAATTCTAGAAATTTCTGTAAATAATTAGTAACTTTTGACCAATTCTAAAAACTCCTAGAAAATTTTAGAAACTCTCAAAATAACCTAAAAACCATAGGTCAAATCTAAAAACCTTTTACCAAACTTTAAAAAGTTTTGGAAACTTTTGAACAATTCTAGAAACTCATAAAAGGTTTTAGAAATTTTCCAGAAATTCTTAAAAAAAAATCGAAAACCTTTTGGGCAACTCTAGAAGTGATACTAAATTAAAGAATTTCTTAAGACGTATTAGAAACCGTTGTGCAACTTTAAAAACTTAAAAAAAAAATTAAAACAATTGATCAAACTCTATAAAAAATAATCTAGAAACTTTTGGTTAACTCTAGAAGCTTTTTATTGAAATTTACAAACTCTTAGAAACCATTAACCAAATCTAGAACCTTTGTAAACAATTTCAATTTTTTTTTATCAATTTTTGGAAACTCTTGAGGCAATCTAAAAACTTTTGGCCAGTTAAGATTAAATTTTGAAAACTCCTAAAATGTACTACAAACCTTTCATCTGCTCTAGAAACTTCTGGAATATTTTAAAAACATTTAATTAAATTAAAAAAGTATTCTGGAACCTTCTGGGTAATAATTATTTTTACTAGAGACCTTTGACCAATTTCAGAAACTCTTCAGACATTTTAAAAAACATTTGATAAAATTTTAGAAATTTCATGAGTGGTCTCAAAACTTTTGAAACATTACACTAAATTCTAGAAACTTCTGAGAAATACTAGAAACCATTTACAAACTCTAAAAAATCTTGAAAAATTTCAGAAAAATATGATCAAATTTTTGAAACGGTTTAAATGTTTTAGCAACCTTTGGTCAAATCTAGAAAGCTTTTAGAAAGTTCTAAATTTTTTTTAGAACTATTAGGTCAAAATAAAACTTCTAAAAATTTTCAAAAAAATTTAAATAATTTCCAAAAACTTCTTAAGTGTTCTTGAACCTTTAGACCACCTACAGAAACTATCACTGAATTTAAGAATTCCCCGAGGAATGCAAAAAACTTTTGACTAACTCTAGAAACTCCTTCAGAATTATTTGATCAAATTTTAAGAATCGTTAAAGTCTTCTAGAAACCTTATGCAATTCTAGAAGCTTTTTAGCAATTTCTAAAAAGTACTAAAAACCTTAGACTAACTGTAGAGACTCTTGAAAATGATTAGAAACTTTTGATTAAATTGTAGAAACTTTCAAAATGTTTTAAAACTTTTGGCAATTTCTATAAGCTTTTCATTAAATTTTAACAATTTCAGAAAAAAAAAATCAATTTCTGGAAACTCTTAAGGTAATCTAAAAACTTTTGGCCAGTTAAGATTAAATTTTGAAAACTCCTGAAAAAAACTACAAACCTTTCATCTGCTCTAGAAACTTCTGGAATATTTTAAAAATATTTGATTAAATTAAAAAAGTATTCTGGAACCTTCTGGGTAATAATTATTTTTACTAGAGACCTTTGACCAATTTTTTAGAAATTTCTTGAGTGGTCTCAAAACCTTTAAAACTTTACACTAAATTCTAAAAACTTCTGAGAAGTACCAGAAACCTTTGACCAACTCTAAAAACTGCTAAAAAAAATTCAGACTATTTGATCATATTCTAAAAACTTTTAAAGTGTTTTTGGCCCTTTTAAACAAACCTAGAAACTATTTAACAAAATTAAGAAACTTTTGAAGTATTTAAAACTTTACTGAGAATTATTTGAAACACTTGACAAAGTCTAAAATTTTTGATCAAATTTTAAAATCTTTGTATGTGCTTTAGAAACCATTGGCCAATTCTAGAAGCCTTTCACTAAATTATAGAAATTTTTAAAAAACTATCAAAAATCGAAACCGAATCCTGAAATTACTGCAAACTCAAAAAAAAAAAATGATCAAATTATAAAAACCAAATCTAGAAACTTTTTACTAAACTCTAGAAACTCCTGAGTAATACCAGAAACTATAGGAACTTTTGCAAAGTTTCAGAAACAATTGATTGTATTTTAAATTTTTTTAAGGTAATCCAAAAACCTTTGATCAACTTTAAAAGCTTTTTACTAAATTTTTGAAACTTTTGATAAGAATAAGAAACTTGAGTAGTTGTAAAAATTCCTAAAAAAAAATCAAATTCTAAAAGCGTTCTAGAATTTTATAGAAAACTCTAGACATTTAATCAAATTCAAGAAATTCTTGAAAAGAGCTAGAAACTTTTGACCAGCTTTAAACATTCTTAAGCAATTTTAAAAACAATTAATCAAGTTCTAGAAAATTTTAAGATAATCTAAAAATTTTGAGTAAATAGAAATGTTTTATTACATTTTAAAAACATTTGAAAAAGTACTAGAAACTCTAGAAAATTATAAAAAAAATTAGAAACTTCAAATCAACTTCTTGAATTTTTTTAAATCTTTTAGCAAACCTAAGTTAACTCTAAAAAACTTTTACAAAATTCAATTTTTTTTTAGAACTATAAGGTCAAAATGCACTACTCAAGAAACTCTAGAAACCGCTCTAGAAATTTCTGAAATTTTTTAAAAACTTTTAATTAAGTTCAAAAAATATTCTAGAAGCTTGTCACTACATTCTAAAAAATTCTAAAAACTATTAGAAACCTTTGACCAATTTCAGAAATTCTTCAAACGTTTTAGAAACATTTGGTTAAATTTTAGTAACTTCATAAGTGTTCTCAAAACCTTTGATCTAATCTTGAAACTTTGCACTAAATTCTAGAAACTTCTGAGAGGTATTAAAAACCTTTGACCAACTATAGATACTGCTGAGACTATTTGATCATATTCTAAAAATGTTTAAAATGATTTTAACATTTAAAGTATTTAAAACTTTTTAGCAATTTTAAACTCTCTTTTACAAATTTCAGAAACATTTGATCAAAATTTAAAAAGTTGTAAAATAATCTAAAAACATTTGGTCAATTTTAAAACTTTTTTATTAAATTTTAGAATTTGCTAAGAATTACTAGAAACATTTGACAAAGTCCAGAAAACTTTCAAAAACTATTGATCAAATTCTAAAAACCTTTAAGGTTCTTTAGATCACTTTAGACAATTCTAAAAGACTTTCATCTAATTTTAGAAACTTTTGAAAAAGATCAGAAATCTTAGACCAACTCCTGAAATTACTAAGACATTTCAAAAACATTTGATCAAATTCTAGAAACTCTTAAAGTGTTCTAGAACCCTTTAATAAAATCTAAAAACCTTTTAATAATTACCAAAAACTCCTGAATAGTATCAGAAAATTTTGCATAACTATAGAAACTCTTGCAAAATTTCAGAAACATTTGATTACATTGTAAAAATTTCCAAAATAATCCAGGAAGAACTAGAAACTTTTGACAAACTCCTAAATTTTTTTATCAATTTCTAAAAACGTTCAAGAACTTTATTAAAAACTCTAGACTCTAGATATAAAATTCAAAAATTCTTGAGAAAAGCTTGAAACTTTTGACTAGTTCTAGACTTTCTTGAGCAATTTCAAAAACAATTAATCAAATTTTAAGATAATCAAGAAATTTGTGACAAACTATAAATGTTATATTAATTTTTATTAAAATACTAAAAACCATTTACAAAGTCTAGAAAATCCTGAGAAATTTCAGAAACATTTAATCAAATTCTTAATACTTTTTAAATGTTTTAGCAAACCCTTGGTCAAGTCTAGAATGCTTTTACAAAGTTCTGAAAATTGTTTAGAACTATTAAGTCAAAATGCCTACTCTAGAAACTTTTAACCATTTAAATAGTTTCCATAAACTCCTTAAGTGTTCTAGAACCTTTAAGACATCTTCAAACCCCTATCACTAAATATGAAAATGTCTTAAAAAATACTACAAATTTCTGAAAAATTCCTAAAAAGTTTTCAGAAATTTAAAAAAGTGTTTTAGAAACCTTATGCCAATTCTAAAAGCTTATCACCAATTTCTAAAACTTTCTGCAAAAGTCCTAGAAGCCATTTACAAACTCTAGAAAATCTTGAGACATTTTAGAAACATTTGATCAAATTCTTAAAAGTTTTTAATGTTTTAGCAACCTTTGCTCAAGTCTAAAAGGCTTTTACAAAGTTCCAATTTTTTTTTAATTATTTGTAAAAAAAAAATTTATTTGGTCAAAATGCATTACACTAGACTAACTCCTTAAGTGTTCTAAAAACTTTAGGTCATCTTCAGAAACTTATCACTAAATAATAGAATTTCCTAAGTAAAACTAAAAACTTTTGATAAACTCCTAAAACATTTTAGAAATAATAAGAATTTCTAAAGTGTTCTATAAATTTTATGCCAACTCTAGAAGCTTTTTACCAATTTCTGAAAACTCCACAGAAGCACTAGAAACCTTTGATTAGCTCTAAAAAATTCTAAAAATGTTTAGAAACTTTTGATTAAATTTTAGAAACTTTCTAAATGTATTAAAATTTGTGGCCATTTCTAAAAGCTTTTTATTAAATTTTAAAAAACAAATCTTAGAAACGACTTAAGTGTACTAAAACTTTTCAACAAATTCTAAAAACTTTTGACCAACTCTACAAATTCTTAAAATATTTTTTTTTTTTAAATGTTCTAAAAATACTAAAAACTTTTGTATAACTTTAGACATTTTTTAGAAACATTTGATAAAATTATAAAATGTTTTAAATCTAAAATTTTTTTACCAAACCTCTAAGAACTACTAATAATAATCAACTCAAAAACGCATGAGACGCTTTGGAAACATTTGATCTAATTCAAAAACTCCCAAAATGTATTAAATTTTTTTGACAAATTCCAGAGGTTTTAGAAATATTTGATAAAATTCTAGAATCTTTTAAACAGAAACCATTCTATTGACCATTTTTTAAAGCTTTTCATTAAATTCAAGAAACTCGTGAAAAATACTAGAAACTCCTAAAAAAATACTAGAAACTCCTAAAAAAATTTAGAAACGTTTAATCAAATTCTTGGAACTTTTAAGATGATCTAGATCCCTTTCGTTAATACTAGAAGCCTTTTACTAAACTCTAACAACTCTTTAGAAACCATTGATCACCTATATAAACTCTTTAGCAAATTTTGAAAACATTTGACCTAATTCTAGAAATTTTTAAAGTGTTCTAAAATCCTTTGACTATATTAAGAAGCTTTCTAGAAATTTTTGACCAACTTTATAAGTTTCAAAAATATTTGATCAAATCCTAGAAACTTTCACTGTTCTAGAATTCTTTAGTTAACTGATATTACTTTTTAATAAATTGTAGAAACTCCTAAAAAGTACTACAAATGTTTGACCGACTACAGGAAATTTCAGAAACATTTTATCAAATTCTAGAAACTTTCAAAGTATTCTAGAAACTCTTGATCAAGTATAGTAGTTTCTTAATAAACTCTAGAGACTCTTGAGAAGTTAAATATTTAACCAACTCAAGAAATTCCTGAAAAATTTAAGTCAAGTTTAAAAGTTTGTTATCAAATTCTAGAAACTTTAAAGAAGTTCTAGAATATTATGACCCAATTTAGAATTAAAAAAATCTAAAATATTTTATTAAATTCTAAAAACTCTTAAGAGGCTTCTATAAACCTTTGGCTGAATGTATAATTTTTTTACAATATTTTAAAAACTTCCGAGAAATATCAGAAACGTTTGAATAACTCTAGAAGCTCTAGAAAAATTTGAAAAATATTTGATTAAAATCTATAAACTTTTCTGGCCAAAAAATAAATTTTGAAATATTTAATTAAATTTTAGAATTTTATTAAGAGTTCTAAAAGTGTTTGACAAAATTTTGAAAACTTGAAAAAAGTACTAGAAATGTTTATTAAACTCTAAAAAATTTAAGTTAATGTAGACTCCTACAAAATGCTAGAAACATTTGACTATTTCGAAAAATTCCTGAAATTTTCAGAAACATTTGAAAAAATTCTAGAAACTCTTAAAGTATTCTAGAACCTTTTGGCCAACTACAAAAACTTTCTATCAAACTCTAAAAACTCTAATAACGTACCAGAAACTTACCAACTCTAGAAACTTTTAACAAAATTTGAAAACATAGAACAACTTTTGACCTACTCTAGAATTTTTTTTGATAATTTTGAGAAACTAAAAGCTTTCAAAAACATTTAATCAAATTGTAGAAACTCCTACAATGTTTCAGCAACCCTTGGTCAAATCTAAAAAAATTTTAACAAATTCTAAAAATTTCTAAAGAATACTACGTCAAAACCTACTCCAGAAATTTTAAAGAAAATTTAGAAACACTTGATGAAACAAAGTGTTCTAAAATTTTGGTAAACTCTAAAAAGATTTCACCAAACTTTAAAAACTCCTGAGAAGTTGCAAAAACATTTGATTAGATTCTAAAAACTTCTAATGCATTTTAGAAATCTTTTCCTAACTCTAAAAGCTTTTACTAAATTCTAAAAACTTTTTAAAAGTATTAGAATCTTTTGACCAATTCTAGAAACTTCTGAGAAATTTCAGAAATATTTCATCAAGTTCTAAAAACTCTTAATTTAATTTAAAACTTTTTGTCAATATTTTGTCAGAAACGCCTCAAAAATTTCAGAAATTATTGATCAAACTTCTAAAGTACTTTAAAACCATTAAGCCAAGTCTAGAAACTTGTAATCAAATTTTAGAAATTTTTGATAAGTATTAAAAACTCTTGAGCAATTCTAAAAACTCTTGGAAATTGTTAGAAACATTTGAACAAATTCTAGAAACTCATAAAGAAACTTTTAGCCAAGCTTAAAAACATTTTATAAAATTCTAGAGACTTTTAAGAAGTTCTAGCAAACTTTGACTAACCCTAGAAAGATAATCTAGAAACCGTTAGCCAACTCTAGAAGTTCTTTATTAAATTTTACAAACTACTGAAAAGTACTAAAAACCTTTGATCAACTCTAAAAACTCCTGTGAAATTTCCAAAACATTTATTCAAATTTTAAAAACTCCTAAATTGTTTAAAAACCTTTTTGTCAACCTAAAATGCATTTTACTAAACTCTAGATACACTTGAGATGTATTAAAAAATTCTCAAAAAATTTCGAAAACTTAGGTCAATTTTTAAAAATTAAAATGTTCTAAAAATCTTTATTCAACACTAGAAACTCTCAAAAAAATTTTAGAACCCATTGACTTACTGATGTAGTTTCTATTAAATTCTAGAAACTTCTGAAAGTACTAAAAGCTTTTGAGCAACTCTAAAAACTCTAAATAAATTTCAGAGTTATTAGATCAAATTCTAAAACTCGTAAAGTAGAACTCTTTAGCTAACTCTAGAAGCATTTTTCTTCATTTTAGATACTATTGAAAAATACTAAAAATACCTATTTTACAAACCTATTAGCAAATTCTAAAAATTTCTATGAGGCGTACTAGAAACCTTTGACCAACTCTAGAAGCTTTTTATTAATTTTTAGAAACTTGTGAAAAGTAAAATTGAGCAAAAAATTCAGAAATATTTCATCAAAAGCCAGAAACTTAAAAATGTATTAAGTCAAAATGCACTACTCTAAAAACTTCTGAACATTTAAAAAAATCCCAAAACTCCTTAAATGTTCTAGAACCTTTAAGCCAATTTCAGAAACCTATCACTGAATTTGAAAATTTTCTGATAAATACTAAGAACATCTTAAAAACTCTTTAAACATTTTAGAAATAAAAATAATTTCTAAAATATTTTAGAATTGGCATAATTCTAGAAGAAATTCCTTCTGCAAAATACTAGAAACCATTTAAAAAGTCTAGAAAATCTTGAAACATTTCAGAAACATTTCATCAAATTCTTGAAACTTTTTAAATGTTTTAGCAACCTTTGGTCAAATCTAGAAAGCTTTTACAAAGTTCTAAAATTCTTTTAAAACTATTTGGTCAAAATGCACTACTCTAGAAACTTCTAAAAAATTTTAAAAAATTTAAATAATTTCCAAAAACTTCTTAAATGGTCTTGAACCTTTAGACCATCTACAGGAACTATCATTGAATTTAAGAATTTCCCGAGAAATGCAAAAAACTTTTGACTAACTCTAGAAACTCCTTTAATACTATTTGATCAAATTTTAAAAATCCCTAAAGTCTTCTAGAAACCTTATGCCAATTCTAGAAGCTTTTTAGCAATTTCTAAACACTCCTAAAAAGTACTATAAACTTTAGACTAACTGTAGAGACTGTTGAAAATGTTTAGAAACTTTTGATTAAATTTTAGAACTTTTCAAAATGTTTTAAAAACAAATTCTCGAAACTTTTGACCAACTGAACAAATTCCTGAGAAATTTTTGTAAATATTTTTGATAATTCTAAAACTAAATTTTAGAATTTAGAAAACTTTTAGAAACTTTTGTTTAACTCCAGAAATTCCTTTCTAAAAACAAATGATAAAATAATAAAATGTTTAACAATCTAATTTTTATACCAAGTTTTAAAAAAATAATCAATTTTTAAAACGCATGAGAAGTTTTGGAAACATTTGATCTAATTCTAAAAACTCCAAAGATATTGATAATTCTAGAAACTTTTGACCGACTCTAGAAATTTTAGAAACATTTAAATAAATTATAGAACCTTTTAAAATGTTCTATAAATCTTTGGTTAACTGTAGTAACTTTATATTAAATTGTAAAAACTCATAAAAAGTACTAGAAATGTTTGAGTAACTGTAGAAACTTCTGAAATATTTCAGAAACAATTGATTACATTCTAAAAACGACTAAAATAATTTCAAAACGTTTGACCATTTTTAAAAGCTTTTCATTAAATTAAAGAAACTCGTGAGCTCTTGAGAAATTTTAGAATAGATTGGTCAAATTCTTGACATTTTTAAAATGTTCTGAAATCCTTTAGCTAATACTAGAAGCTTTTTACTAATAAAGACTCTTTAGAAATATAAAAAAAAAAATTGATCAACTTTATATTAACTAACTCCTGAACAATTTTGAAAATATTTGATCTAATTCTAAAAAAATTGTTCTAAAATCCTATTTTAAGTAGTATTTCACCAAACTCTAAAAACTTTCAAAAAATACTAGAAACTTTTGACCAACTCTATAAGTTTCAGAAACACTTGATCAAATCCTAAAAACTTTCACTGTTCTAGAATTCTTTAATTAACTCATGTAACCTTTTAACAAATTGTAGAGACTCCTAAGAAGTACTAACAATGTTTGACCGACTATAGAAAATTTCAAAATCATTTGTTCATATTTTAGAAATTCTCAAAGTATTCTAGAGTCAACTGTAAAACTTTTTTACTAAATTCTAAAAACTTTTGATAAATTCTACACATTTTTGACAATCTCTAAAAATTCCTGAACAATTTTAGAAACATTCTGGAAATACCTGAAGATTGTAGAAACATTTGGTCAAGTTTAAAAGTTTGTTACCAAATTCTAGAAATTTTGATAGAACACTATGACCAAATTTAAAAGTCCTGAAGAATTACTAAAATATTTGAACATTTTAGAAACTTCCGACAATTTTCAAAATCGTTTGAATAACTCTAGAAGCTCTGAAAAAATTGCAAAATTATTTAATTTAAATCTATAAATTTCTAACTAGGTCTAGCAAACTTTTGACCAAATTTTAAAAACTTTATAGAAGTACTAGAAACTATTGCTAAACTCTAGAATTTTTAAGTTAATGTAGAAACCTTTAGTCAACTCTTAAAGTTTTTCATTGAATTTTAAAAACTCCTAAAAAATACTAGTAGCCTTTGATTCATTCTAAAAACTCCTAACATTTTTCAGAAACATAATCCTTTTGGCCAACTCTAAAAACTTTCTAGTAAATTCGAAAAGCTAAAGTACTAAAAACTTTTAACCAATTCTATAAACTTTTAAAATGTTTTTAAAACATTTAATCAAAATCTAAAAATTTTGGAAATTTTTTGTTAACTTTGAGAAACTCCTGCAAAATTCTTTTAAAAACATTTGATCAAATTCTAAAAATGATGATCAAATCTAGAAGATTTTTACCAAATTCTAAAAATTTCTGAAGTCAAAACTTATTCCCTAAAATTTTGATTTTTTTTTTAACATTTGATAAATACCTTAAGTGTTCTAGAATTTTTTGGCAAACTCTAAAAGTCGTTCATCAATCAAAAATTTATAAAATTTAATAAAACGCTTCAAAAATTGGACAAAATAATTCTAGAAAACTTTAGGAGTATCTAGAATTTGATCTTTTTTTTTTTAATTTTTAAGAGCTTCAAGAGTTAGTCAAAAGTTTATAGTATTTAGTAGAAAACTTCTAGATTTAGTTAAAGATTTCTAAAACAATTTAGAAGTTTCTAGAATTTGATCAAATATTTCCAAAATTTCTCAGAAGCTTCTAGATTTGATCAAAAATTTGATTAAAAGTTTTAGAATTTGATAATTTTAATTAAAAATTTGTCAAATGTTTATAGTTTTTTCAAAACTTAAAAAAAATTAAAATCTCGACAGTTTCTAAAGTCAAAAGTTCATAAGACTTTTCAAGAATTTCTAAAGTTTGATAAAACTCTTCTAGAATTGGCCAAATGTCTAATACAATTTAAAAATTCCTAAAATTTGATAAAATAATTCTTAATTATTTCAAAAGTTTCTAAATGGTTTCTTGTACTTCTTAAAAGTTATTAAAATTTGGTAAAATTCTTCAATAATTAGCAAAAAAAAATCCAAAACCACTTTAGACACTTCTAAAATTTGATCAGATGTTTCAAAATATCCCAAAAGTTGATCAAAAATTTCTAGAATTTAAAAAAAAAATTGATGAAAGACAACTAGAAAATATAAAAAAATTCTCAGAAATTTTTAGAATTTAAAAATTATTTAAAGTTTATCAAAAATTTCTAAAATTTAGTAAAAAACTAGGCAAAAACTCTAAAACACTTTAGGAAATTCTATATATATTTAATAAAACGTTTCTGAAATTTCTCAGTATTTTTAGAATTAGTCAAAGGTTTACCTAAAACTTAAAAAAAAAAATTATATTTAGTAGAAAGCTTCTAAATTTGGCCAGAACTTTCTAAAACACTTTAGAAGTGATTAAAATTAAATCAAATGTTTCCAAAATTTTCCAAAAATTTCTAGAGTTGATAAAAAAATTTTAGTACCTCTCAAAAAACTCTAGAATTTATTAAAAAGTTTATAAAATTTGATTAAATATTTCTGAAATGTTTAGAGTTGATCTAAAACCTTTTAGACGTTTCTAGAATTCAATTAAATGAGGTAGAATTGGTCAAAATGTCTAGTAATTTTCAAGAGTTTCTAGACTGTAATACAAAGCTTCTAAAAATGAATGCTTTAAAAGTTTCTTGAATTTAATTAAATGTTTCTGAAATTTGTTGAGAAGTTTCTAGAGTTAATCATAGGTTTCTAGTGTTCCTTGGGAGTTTCTAAAATTTAATAAAATAAAAAAAACTTTAGTTTCAAGAATTAGTCAAAAGTTTCTATGTAGTATTTCTCATAAGTTTTTAGAATTTGTTTAAATTTTTTTTTGAAATGTACCAAAGATAGAAAATAATAACAAACGTACACTCTAGCATTCTAAAGATACTTCTAAAATGCACCAACGGTAGAAAATAATAACATCAAAAACTTCAAAGATTTTTCAAAATATACGTTACTTAAAAAAATGTCTATTTCTTCGTTTATTTTATCTATATTTTGTCTTATTATTAAGATGTAATACTTACTAAATGCAAGAAAACAAATTACATTTTGCATTATCCAATAAACTGAATATTAAAATAATTTTAATAAAATGCATTGAAACTAGAAAGTTGATCAAACACACATAGATTTCCAACATTTAATAATACAATACATGTAGGAAGTGCATGTTTAATTCAACTCTGTATATTATGCAACACCACATTAGTTATACAAATTAAGCGTGAGTTTTATTTATAATTGCAAACCACTGAATAATTTTTCAATGTTAAAAGATTAAATAAATGTAGTAATTTAGGAGGATTGTTTTATATGACCTTAATCCACGTACTAATTTTGTTTTTATAATTTTTTATTCCAACATGGATGGATGTACTTTCACTTTGTTACACCAATGAACTGAATTATTTTATCATCATCATCTTATTATATTTATTATATAACTTAAATTTATATAATATAAAATTACTTAATGCAATAGCAAAGTTTGCACATTGTTTAAATATTTGCTTAAATCATTTTATTACAATTGTTAAACAAAATTTAGAGTAGAAATGAATTTATTAATTATTAATTTCAATTTAAGTTTGCTTAATATTTTATTAATTTAATTTTATGCTGATGTGATGGTAATTTGATTTGACATAATTAATTATGCTAACATTAACATAAATAATAACAGTACTGTTTTTAAATCCAATTGGAATTAATGTATGTCGTTAAATCGTCAACTAATCGCTATGTAATTATCGGTTTGATTAATTATTATCATCATTGATGTATCAATCAAATCGTTTTGCAGATACATATGTGTCGAGATCTAGCGTTTGACATTTAGATTAATGTTGCAAATTCCATTTTGGACAGAATAAAGTTGAATTTATTGGTTTCAATCATCCCGTAATGCTATATGTTAGTTGAATTGTTTTGTTTATTTACTGAAAAATATTATTTTCTGCTTAGTTGAGTTAGTAACAAATTAAAAAAAAAATCAGTTTCAAATAGTTTTTTTTTATTTGGTCAATTTTACACTTCTCAAAAATTTCTAAAAGTTAAACTATTTTTTTTACTTTATTTAAATGAATGAAAATGTCTTGGAGTTCTGCTAAAAAAGTTTTGCTAAATTTTGTCAGTAATTTTTAGAACTTAGTTAATAAATAATAATAATAAATTAGTTAAGAACTTGTAAATGCTTTCTAGAACTCTTCATAGATTTTTTTATTAATGTTTTTAGAACTTTTACCAAATTTTCCAGATGTTTTTAAAAGTTGCTCAAAAGTTTCAGAAACAGCTCCAAAGTTTTTAAAATTTAATCAATTATTTTCGAAATTTATTTTTAGTTTACAGAATTTGATCAAAAGTTCTAAAAGTAACCAACAATTTCTTGAATTTGATCAAATGTTTCTGAAAATGTTTAAAAGTTTCTAAAGTTGATTTGTAGTACTTCTTAGAAGTTTCTAAAATTTAGTGAAAACCACATTACCAATATCTAGAATTTAATCAAATGTTTCTGAAATTTCTCGAGCGTTTCTAGAGTTATTCAAAGATTCCTAGTACATTTCAGAAGTTTTTAGAATTTATTAAAATGCTTAGACTAAAAATTTCTAAAATTATTGAAAAGTTTCTAGAATTTGATAGAATGCTTTTGAAAACTGTAAAAGATTTCTAGTTCTTCTCAGGAGTTGTTAAAATGTAGTCCTAAACTTTTAAAGTTGACCATAAAACTGCAAAATACTTTAGAAATTTCTAGAGTTTAATCAAATGTTTATATTTTTTTTAGAAAATTTTAGAGTTAGTCAAAAAGTTTCTAATATTTACCAAAAAGTTTTAAAATTTTGCTAAAAAGTTAATCAAACATTTCTAGTACTTCTCAGGAAAGGCCAAAAGATTCTAGAACATTTAAAGATTTTCTAAAAGTTGATCAAAAGTTTCTAAAATTTTTCAAAAGTTTCTAGAATTTGTAAAAAGTTTCTTGAACATTTTAGAAATTTCTAAAACTTACTAAATAGTCTCAAAAATTAGCCAAAAATTCTAAAAAAGTTCTATAATATGATCAAATGTTTCTCAAGAGTTGCAAAAGTAAGCCAAAAGTTTCTAAAATTTAGTAATAAACACTATCTCATAAACTTATAGAATTGCTCATTTATAAAATTTTCTTTCTAAACTTGACCAAAAGTTTCTAAAATACTTTAAAAATTTCTAGAATTTACTAAACATTTTCACAAATTTGTTGGTCAACAAATGTTAATATTTTTCAGGAATTTCTAAAATGTAGTAAAATGCTTCTAGAATTAATCAATAAGTTTTAAAACCACTTAAAAAGTTTCTAGAATTATCAATAGTTTCTGATTTTCTTTAGGACGTTCTAAAGGTGGTTATAAGTTTCCAGTACCTCTCAAAAGCTTATAAAAAAAAAATTTGTACTTAGAAATTAATTCTGAAAGGTTTCTAAAATTAGCCAAAAGGTTCAAGTATACTTTAAAAATTTCCAAGATTTGATCAAATGTTTCTAAAGTTTCAAGAATTAGTCAAAAGTTTCTAGTACCTTTTAAAAGTTTCAAAAATTTGATGAAATACTTCTAAAATTGGCAATAGTTCTACAACACTTTAAGAGTTTTCAGAATTTTATCAAATAAATCTAAAGTTAAGTTTAGAAAATTGTAAAGTTAGTCAAAGATTTCAAGTAATTCTTAAGAGTGTCTAGAAATTGGTAAAACTCTTCTAATATCGACCAAAAAATTTTAAAAGACTTTAGAGTTTCAAAAATTTGATCAAATGTTTCTGAAATATCTCAAGAGTATCTAGAGTTTCTAGAATTTGTAAATACTTCTAGACTTGGCCAGAAAATTCTAGAATGCTCTAAAATTTAATCAAATGTTTCTGGATTTTTAAAAGAGTTCCCAGAGTTTTCAAAAGTTTATAGTACTTTTCAAAAATTTCTATAATTTAATAAATCCGTTCTAGACTTGACCAAAAGTTTCTTAAAAAATCCTTAGAAATATCTATAATTAGTTAACAGTTTCTAGTTTCTTAATAGTAGAATTTGCAAAAAAGCTTTTAGAATTAGCTTAAGGATTCGATAATGCTTTAGGAGTTTGTAGAAATTGATCAAATATTTCTAAAATTTCTCAGTACTTCTCAAGACTTCTAAATTGGCCAAAAATTTGTAGATTTCCTTAAAAGTTCCTATAATTTATTTAAATGTTTCTGAAAAATTTTATTAGGTTCTAAATTTTGTCAAAAGTTTTTTAGCATTTTTCAGAAGTTTCTAGAAGTTAGTAAAAGCTTCGAAAAATGACTTAAGGGTTCTACAACACTTAATTTTTTTTTAGATTTGGTCAACAGTTTCTAGTATTTCTCAAAAGTTTTTAGAAACTGGTAAACAGTTTCTAAGTTTAAAAAAACGTTTTAGAACACTTTGGATGTTTATAAAATTTAATAAAACTTTTCTGAAATATCCCAAATGAAATGCTTCTAAACTTGACTAAAGTTTCCTAGAATAATTTAGAAGTTTCAAGAATTTGATCAAATGTTTTTAATTTTTTTTTTAAGTTTTTAGAGTTACTTTTATAGTTGACCAAAAATTCTAAAAGTTAATCAAATAGTTTTAGAACTTCTTAGTAGTTTTTAGAGTTAATAAAATGTTCCTAGTAGTAAAAAACGTCTATAGTTGGCCAAAAGTTTTAAGATTATTTTAGAAAATTTTTAGAATTTCATCAAATTTAGAGAAGTTTGTCAAAAAAACTTCTATTTGTACATGTACACTAAAACTTTCTAAAATTTGATCAATAAATTCTGAAAATTTTCAGGAGTTTCAAAAATTAAAAGTTCTTAAGAATTTTTGCAATGCGGCAAAAAGCATGTAGAATTGGCTAGTAGGATCTCACTTTAACAATATTAAAATTTCATTCAAACATTTGTTCTAAAATTTATTAAAAGTTTTTAGAGTTGTTAACGGTTTTTAGTAATTGTCAACAAAATTTAAAATTTAGTAAAAAAGTGCTAGAGTAAGTCAAATCGTTCTATAATATTTTATAAGTTTTTTAGAAATTGGTAAGAAAGTATAAAATTGCCAAAAAAATTCTAGATCACTTTAAGTTTTTAAAATGTATTTAAATGTTTCTGAAATTTCTAGAACTAGTTTAAGTTTATAAAATTTAATGAAATGCTGCGTAAGTCAACTGTTTCTCAAAAGTTTCTAGAATTTATTTAAAGTTGGATAAATGTTTCTAGATTATCTTAGAACTTTCTATAATTTGATCAAATGTTTTAAAATACCGCAGAAGTTTCTTAAGTTCTGGTCTCCTCAAGAATTTATAAAATTTAGTAAAAAATTTCTACACTCAGTTGAAGAGTTCTAGAATTCTTTTGAAGTTTCTAGAATTTAATTAAATGTTTCAAAAATTTCCTAAAAGTCGGTCAAAGATTTCTAGTATTTTCCAAAAAATTTCTTGAATTTGGTAAAAAAATTTAGGCTTAGCTAAAGGTTTCTGGATTATTTTAGCAGTTTCTAGAAATTCATAAAATATTGCTAAAAATTGTCAAAAGTTTCTAAAGTTAGTCAACTGGTTTTAGTACCTCTCAGAAAATTCTAGAATTTGTTGAAAAGCTTCTGGTGCAGTGTAAATGTTCTCAAAACTTTTTAATGTTAGTCAAAAGTTTATAGTACATTTAAAAAAATTGTTGAATTGGCCCAAATTTTCTAAAATATCTTAACAGTTTCTAAAAACTAATCAAATGATTCTTAAATTTCTCTTAAATTTCTAAAAGTATCAAAGGTTTATTTAGTAAAAAACTTCTTGATTTTGCCAAAGACTTCTACAATACTTAAGAACTTTATAAAATTTATTTAAATGTTTCTAAAATTTCTCAAAAGTTTCTAGAGTTAATCAACAGTTTCTGGTACATTTCAAAACTTTCTAGAATGTTATCTAAACATCTTTAAGATATGGTTAAAAGTTTCTAGTACACTGTAGAAATTACTAAAATTTATACAAATGTAAATTTTTTTAAACATTTCTGAAGTTGGTCAAACGTTTCAATTTACCCTCAGGAATTTCTAGAATTAAGTAAAAACTTTCTAGGGTTGCAGTTGCTTCTAAAATTTAATAAAAACGTTCTAGAATTGACTAAAAGTTTCTACAAATGTTTAAATTTTCTCAGGAATTTCTAGAGTTGATAAAAACTCTAGTTTAAGTTTCTAAAAGTTAGTAAACAGATTCTAAATTTAGCTTAAGATTTTGAATCTAAAATTTGATCAAAATTATCCAAAACTTCTCAAGAGTTTCTAGAGTTTTTTTATCAATTTCTAATAATTTTTAGAAATATCCAAAACTTAATAAGAGTTCTAAAACTGGCCTTAAGTTTATAGATTATAAGAAGAGTTTCTAAAATTTAATCAAATGTTTCAGAAATTTCTTAATTTTCTAGACTGGTTAAAGATTTTTAGTACTTTTCAAACATTTCTAGAATTTGTTAAAAAACTTCTTTGTCCAGACCTAACAAAAAGTTTTTAAAACACTTTAGAAGTTTCTAAAATTTTATCAAATGTTTCTAAAAATTCCAAAGAGTTTCTGGAGTTGATCAAAGATTTCTAGTACTTCTTAAAAATCTCTTCAACTTAATAAAAGTTTTCTAAAAATTACCAAAAGTTTCTAATTATAAAAATTTCTAGAATTTGATCAAAATGTTTTTAACAAAGTTAGTCAAAATTTTCTAGTATTTTTCTTATAAACATTGCTTATAGATATAGAATTTAATAAAATGTTTCTAGAACTAATCAAAAGTTTCTTAAAAGTTTGACAAATTTTATCAAAAAACTTCTAAGATTGGCCAAAGGGTTTCTAAAATTTATAATTTTTTTCTGAGACTTCTTAAAAATGTTAAAGGTTTCTAGTACCAATTTTCAGAAGTTTTTATATATTATATATAATAAAAAAAACCTTGGTCAATTCTAGAACAAAAGTTTTTTTTTATCTAAGAAATTTCTAAAATAGAAATTAGATTTTCTATTGTTTGTCAAAAGCTTCTTTCTAATTTCTACAATTTAATAAAAAACTTCTAAACTTGATCAAAATTTTCTAAAATATTAAACTAAATCGGACATTACTAAAAATGTTTAAAAATGTCTATTGCTTTTCAGTGATTTTTAAAATTTAATAAAAAACTTCTAAAATTGACCAAGATGCTCGATAAACCTCAAAATTCTAGAACACTTAAAACTAAATAAGTATTTCTGAAATATCTTAAAACTTTTTAAATTTGTCAAAAGTTTCTACTACTTTTCAGAAACTTCTAAATTTAGTAAAAAAAATTTAAACTTAGCTTAAGGTTTCTAGATTATCTTAAAAGTCTTTAGAATTTGATCAAATATTTCTGAAAATTCTCAGAAGTTGCTATAGATAATCATTAATTTTTGATACTTTTCAGGAGTTTCCAGAATTTAATAAAAAAAATCTAGAATTGACAAAAAAGTTCTAAAATACTTTAAAAGTTTCTAGAAAACATTAAAAGTTTCTAAAGTTTGTTAAAGGTATTTAGACATCGTCAACAGTTTTTATAACTTAATACAAAAGTTCTAGAATTGGCTAAATGTTATTAGAAGTTTCTAGAGTTGGTAAAAAGTTTCTAGTACTTCTCAAGAAATTCTAATAAGTAATTAACAATTCCTAAACCTTACCAAAAGTTTTTCAAATGTTTTCAAAATTTCTCAAAAGTTTCTAGAGTTGGTCAAAAGTTTCTGATACTTTTAGGAGTTTCTAACATTTAGTAAAGTAAGTTAAACAATGGGTTTTAGGAAACATAAAAACTTTTAGAATTAAATCAAATGTTTCTAAAACTCTTCAAAAGTTTCTAAAGATGATTTCTAAAAGTTTCTAAAACTAGAAAACACTTAAAAAGTTTCTACAATTTGACTAAATGTATATAAAGTTCGGAAGTTTAGCAAAAATTTTCTTGAATTTGCCAAATTTTCCAGAGTTTCTGGAATTGGGATTTCTAGTACTTTTCAGACATTTTAAAAACTAATAAAGTTTTCTAGAGTAAAGCTACCTAGATTATCTTAAAAATTCTTTGAAAATTGTTCAAGAGTTTTTATAATTGGACAAATAATTCTAGTACTGCTCATGAGTTTCTAGAATTTTGTAAAAGCTTTCTAAAATTGCAGTAATTTCTACAATTTAAAACAAAAATTGATCAAAAGTTTCTCAAGTACCTTAAGAGTTTGTAAAACTTGATCAAATGTTTGAGTTGATAAAAAATTCTAGTACTTATCAAGAGTTTCTAAAATTAAGTAAACAAATTCTAAATTTAACTTAAAAAAAGTTCTAAAATTGGTTTGTAGATTATCTTAAATGTTTCTAAAATTTGATCAAACTTTTTATGAATTTCTAAGAGTTAGTGAAAATTTTCTATTACTTCTCAAAAATTTGTAAAAGATTTTTTGTCTAAATTTTACAAAAGATTTTTAGAACTCTTTAGTAATACCTAAACTTTGATAAAATGTTTCAAAAACTTTGCAAGTGTTTTTAGAGTTGGTTGAAGGTTTCTATTATTTCTCAAGATTCTCAAAAATTTAATAGAAATCTTCTAAAAATTACCAAAGGTTTGTAGTGTTTCATAAAAGTTTCTAAAATTCCGGAATTTAATAAATGGCCTAGAATTAACCAAAGATTTTTAGATTATTTTAAGACTGTAAAACTTAAATTTCGTCAAATGTTTCTAAAATAAAATCAAATATTTCTAGTATTTTTATAGCAATTTCTAGAATTTGATCAAATATTTCTAAAATTTCTTAAGAGTTGCTAAAAAGTTTTTAGTACTTTTTAAGAATTTCTAGAAATTAATAAAAGATATAAGGTGAACGATGTTGACGAAGTAAGTTAAAAATCAATTATAAAGTTTAAATAAATAAAGCCATACTGATGAGAGGTAAACCTCGAAACGCGTCTATGAATGTTTTTAGTTTAGAATATTTTTTTATAAATTTAATTTTTTAATGTTTCTAGAATTCAATGTTTCTGAATTTTTCCAGAAACTTTTAGAGTTTTTCGAAGAAAAAAACTTCTAAATTTAGCCAAAAGATTCTAGAACATTTCAGGAACTTCTAGAATCTAATCAATGTTTTGAAAATTCTTAAAACATATTGAGTTTTGAATCAAACGTTTATAATACTCCTCAAGAGATTCTAGAATTTGATTTGCTTCTAAAATTGGTCAAAAAATTTTAAAACAATTTAAGAATTTCTAAAATTTATTCAAATGTTTTCGAAAGTTTTTAAAGTTATTCAAAAGTAGTCAAAAAGTTTTAAAATATTTTAAGATTTTATCAAATTTGATGAAATGTCAAAAGTTTCTAGTATTTTTAAAGAATTTCTTAGCCAAAAAAAATCTAGAACATTTTAGAAATTTTTAGAACTTTATCAAATGTTTCTGAAATTTCTTAGGGTCTCTAGGATTGGGCAAAGATTTCTAGTAATTCTCAATCATTTCTAAAAGTTGGAAAAAGTATCTAAAGTTTGCCAAAAACTTCTAAATCACTTTAAGATTTTCTAGAATTTAATCAAATGTTTTCAAAATTTGTTTAGAAACTTCTAGAGTTAATTTAAGTTTTCTTAAAAGTTTTTAGAATTTGACCAAGTATTTGCAAAATTTTGCAAAACAATCTAAAAATTTTAGTACTTCTCAGACGTTTCTAAAATTTAATAAAAAACTTTTAAAATAAGTCAAATAAATTCTAGAATTTCTTAGAAATGTATAGAGTTAGTCAAAAGGTTTTAGTAGTTCTTATAAGATTCTAGAATTTATTGAAAGGTTTCTAGAGTTGGCTAAAGAATTCTAGAACATTTTAGGAGTTTTTAGTATTTGATCAAATATTTCTAAGTAGCTTAAAGTTTGTCGAAAGTTTGTAGTATTTTTCAGAAGTTTCTAAAATTTAGTAAATTCTAAAATACCTATACCTATATGTTTCTAAAATTTGATCAAATATTTCTAAAATTGCTCAAAAAGTTTTTAGAGTTGCACAAAAGTTTCTAGTACATTTAAGAATTTAACAAAAAGCGTCTAAGAGAAGCAAAATAATTGTAGAACATTTTAAGAGTTTCAAAAATTTGATCAAAAATTTCTAAATGTTTTCAAAAGTTTCTAATGATTTTCAAAGATTTTATGTACTTCTCAAAAGTTTCTAGAATTTAGTAAAAAAACTTCTAAAGTTATTCAATGATTTCTTGATTATTTTAGAAGCTAAAATTTGATCAAATGTTTATAAAACTTCTCATGGGTTTCTAAAAGTTAATCAAAAGTTTTTAATGCTTCTTAAAAGTTTCTAAAATTTAGTAAAAGCTTCTAGATTAAGCCAAAAGTTCCTAGGACAATTAAAAAGTTTCCAAAACTTAAACAAATGTTTTTGAAGATTTTTATAAGCTTCTAGAATATGTCATAAAGGTTATAGAACACTTTAGTACTTTCTAAAATTTAATTAAATGTTTCAAAAATTTGTCATAAAATTCTAGAACTAGTTTAAAGTTTTAACTACTTTTTTAAAAAATCTAGTATTTGGTAAAAAGCTTTTAGAATTTTCCAAAAGTTTTAGAACACATTAGAAATTTCTAAAACTTGATTAAATGTTTCTAAAAATTTTTAAAATTGATCAAAGGTTTTTTGTACTTCTCAGGAGTATTTAGTGAAAGGTTTCTATGACAAAAGATTTCTAGAATAACTTAAAAGTTTCTAGAATTTAATCAAATATTTCTGAAATTTCTAAAAAGTTTCTAAAATTAGTTAAAGAAGTTTAAGAAATTAGTAAAACGCTTCTAAAGTTGGCCAAAAGGTTTTAAACAATTAAAGAAAAATTAAAAGTCTTCTAAAGTTGGCCAAATAATTCTAATATAGTTTCTATAACTTGATCATTTTTTCAAGATTAACATAGAATTTTTTAATTAATCAAATTTGGTACCAACATACTCTAATACCATTTTTACCAATATTGCATAATTTGTAGTAAATTGCATTAGTTTTTGTTCAAATTTGATACCAACAAACTTCAATACCATGACTAACAACTCCACAATTTTCATCAAAATCTAAAAAAACTAAAACTGCAATAACTTTTAAATTTGATCAAATTTAGGACCAACATACTACAGCACCATGACTACCAACTGTTAAATTTTTATAAAATTTGATAAGATAAACATTTGAGTTCTACCAACATACGTCAATACTAAGACTAATAACTAATTAAAAAAAAATAGCAAAAAAATCATTTGTTTAGAAAACCATTTATAACATAAAATATGTCAAAACATTTATTCTAAAAAATCATCAAAATTCGAGCACTGGTCCTATTTACTGTAACTAATTTATGATGAATTGCTCCAAATAATAATAGTTTTTCAATGAAATTTGTCAAAAATTAAGCAAAAGTTCATTTCATTTCATTATAAAAATAACCCATTGCTCAAAAAAGGTTGTCGACCCCTACATAATCCAAACATTCCATTTAATCCTAAAAATCTTATTAGATTCCTAATTTAATTTTTTAAACAGCCTTTCTCGTCTTAATAATAACAATTAAACATTTCAACAACTTTCTAAATCATTTATACAATATTTTCAAATATTGCTCAATCCAAAATTTCGTTTTAAAACAAAAACCTCTTACAATTTTGTAGAAAATTCATTTGGATCTCAAAATCTCTGTATATTCAAAATATAATCTGATAATAATTTAAGAACAATTTTTATTATGTTAATAAAATTCGCTCATTTTATGCATCAAATTCGCTTAAGAAACCAATTTTCGTCATCTAAAATCGCTCAAAATACCAATTCTTACAAGAAATTTGTCTAGAATTGTTCAATAAAATTGATCAACCCATTTATTGCATTAATTTTAAATTGAAAATGTTATGATAAAATTAAATATTATTAAAATAATTAAAACCTTTTAACATATAGTTTTGATATTAATTCAAAACATAATAAACAAAAGCTTTTAAATATTTTAACAACGCTAATGCATTTGTTAATTTGTTTTAAAATATCACATTCCATTAATTTTAATATCAAATTCCAAACATTTTGTAAGCCATTCTTTATACAACAATACATAAAAAACAGTACAGGAACTTCATTGTATTTATTTTTTTCACAATAAATTCTATTAAACAAGCACCAAATAAAATAATATAAAAATTAAAAATAAATCATAATTACAAAATGAAAGGTTGCATACCATTAAAAACTAATTACAAGGGAAATCCAATTGGTAATCCAATAAGAACAAGTCACAATCACTAAACAACAACACAGACACTGCACTATTTTGAATCAATTTTTTTGAATAAAATCACAATTCATGCAGTGAACGAGCAAGCACAAACACGCAAAGGGGGAATAGAAAAAACCACGCCGATTTGTTTGGTTCGGATCCACGTTCGCGTATATTCTGATGTGTATACAACACAAGACAGGTAACTTGCCCACCTGTGTGACGTCACCTGGTCGCGACTATGCACGATGGCCAACGAAGCGAGGATTTTAATTAAGGATAGTGTTACATAATGAATGCGAAAAATATGAAAACAATGGTCAGGGCTGCTGCGGTGGAATGAATGGGATGCCTTTATTGTTTCTTTGGAAGGTTTAGATACTTTTGAAACCCACTTAACTATTCTGCGCAAAACGTTCGAATATTGGTTCGATCATTTATTACTGAGTGCTAAAGACAGGCGGGCTTGGGATGTTTGATTCGATTAAATTATTTATGTTTTATTAAGCGGAACTTATTTAGTCATTTTTAATTGGAAATCAAAATTCTAAATCTACTAATGGAGTATGCATGTAAATGCAGATTTTTAATAGTATGCAAAAAGTTGTTTTAATCCTCATTAATTCAGTTTGTCAGATATTTTAAAATAGCATTGCTTTATTAATGATTATCAGTAGTATATTTACAATATACACTCAAGTTTGATTGTAGATTAAACTACAATTTCCACAAGTAACTGAATTAATTTAAAATTGTTAATTTTTTTTTTTATACGCCTTAGAAGTGTAATATTTGTAATAAAGTTTTTATATATAATTGTATGCTGTAATGGTAAATTATTATTATTAAAATATATTTATATACAGGGTGTTTCCTAACTGGAGGCAAAAAATTTAAACAAAAAATAACTTTTTTGTCTATCTCGCTTCGTTTTTGATAAAACTTTATTTAGAAAACTTTTTATTTAGAAAAATTTAAATAAAAAAAACATTTGTAATTATGGTAACAACAAACAAAACAATATTACATTAATAAGTTCTCAAAATGGCCACCATGAGCAATGATGCAAGCTTGACAACGCACTAAAAGACAATGATAAACTGCTTCAAAATCTGTTGTGTTTTGAATGTGCAATTCAGCATTTAAAATTCTCTTCTGTAGCTCTTCCACGTTGTTTATTGGCTACGAATAAACCAAATGTTTCACATAAAAGTCCAATAGATTTAGATCAGGAAATCTTGCAGGCCAGTTCACAGTACCTCTTCTACTAATCCACCTATCATTAAAATTATCGTTGAACCACCGAACTACATATCGCCAAAATGCTCCATCGTGATGATACCACATTCTGTTACGTAAGGCAAGAGAAAATTGTTATCCAGCAAATTTTGTCCAAAATACGTCAAACAATCTCTAAAATGCATATTGTAACTCCCAAAAAAACAAATTTTTTAATAATTTTTTTATGCATTCTTCAGTACTTTTTATATGTAATGTGGCCAAAAACTGTTGGCCATAGTTGACCTATTCTTAGAATCTTTATTTTTCTTATGGTGCCTATCCGTTTCGGGTGTTAGCAATCATCAGTGCAGTTCTGACTTTATAGGTCGTTGTTGTTTAACCAAGACGTTCTTCTCCTTCCTGGTCCTCTCAGCCTTGCAGGATCAATTGCAACAATCCGTATCTTTAATTGTTCCACATAATGTGCCCAAATATTCTAGATTTTTTGTTTTTATTGTTAAAAGGAGTTCTTTCTCCTTGCCTTTTCAATGACATTTTCAAGATAGTCGGTATAACCACAAATGCTTCCAATTTTTTGCAGTTAGCTTCTGTTAAAGTCCATGATTCCACTTCACAAAGAAATATTGGCAAGACGTAGCATTTTAGTATTCTGATCACATTAAAGACATATGTAAAAAGGTATGTGTATGTTTGTACTTTTTTATCACTTTATTGTTTACTATCAGTTAGCAAAGATAGTTCGCGTTTTTGAATATTATCATATATTTAGTTTTCTTGATATTAAATAGGAATCTATATCTTTGATTGGTTTCCGCTATTCTGGTCATCAGCTAATAGCAGTTTTCAAGACTGTCTGCAAATATTCCTGTATCATAAGCGTATCTTAGAATCCAACATCCTCTAAACCTAAGCCCTCTTTGGCAAACCAACGCTCTTTTACGTTCATATAGGCTTTTGTTAACTTTCCTAATACTTTTTGTGCTTTTTTGCTTGCTTCTACAAAAACCATCAGATTTGGCCCTAAAATGTGACCCAAAATGACAATTTAACTGCCCAAAGACAAAAAAGTAGTACAGTATTTGATTGGATGTAAATTACGGTCTTACATGTTATACCCTAAAATCTGATAGTAGTCACAAATAAGATATTTCATAAAACAATACACCGCCGTATATACCAACAATGCGAAGACCATATTAAAGAAACGCAATTCGGTTTCAAGAATGCGTTGGGTACCAAGAAGGCACTATGTATTAATCCAGAAATGCAGAGACGTTAACTGCAAGGTACACTTGTGTTTCATAGATTCAGCAAAGCGTTTGATCGAGTAAAACACAAAGAATTGCTTAAGATACTCAAGATCACCGGAACCGACGACAAAAACATCAGCATAATAGCAAACCTCTACTGGCAACAGACGGCAGAAGTACGAAATGAAGACCAAAACACGGAACATATCCAAATTCGCAAGGTGTGAGGCAGGGTTGTGTGCTTTTGCTAACCTTGTTTAACATATACTCGAAAGAAATATTTAAGGAGCTGGATGGAGTGAAAGAAGGAATATCGATCAATGGCGAGATAATTAACAACTTAAGGTATGCGGACGACTCTGTTATAATGGCGAGTACAGCTCAAAGACTTCAGCTGATGATGCATAAGATCAAATTAGTCAGCAAGAAGTACGAAATCAATCTCAATCTCAAAGAAACCAAATATGTGCTTGTCAGTAAAGATCATCCATCACAGCGGACGATTCTTCTCAACAACAAAACCATACACTAAGTGAACAAATACACATATTTAGGCACATGCTTGAATAAACTCAGGAATCATTTAGTAGAAATCAAATGCAGGATAGAAAAAGCAAAAACAACATTTATCCAGATAAGAAAAGTTTTCAACAACCCAGACTTAAGCACGCAAATTAAGATCAAAATGTTGCGCTGCTACGTTTTGTCAACACTAATGTACGGCGTCAAATCCTGGACCCTATCAAAGAATACAGAGAAAAAACTAGAGGCCTTCAAACTATGAACATATCGTCATATCCTGAATATCTCATGGAAAGAGAACGGTAGTAATGAGAAGGTTCTGCAGAGAATTGGCAAAGAATAAGTAGTATTGAAAGCTGTGAAGGTTATGAAATTGAAATATCTCAGGCACGTAATGAGGCATAGTAATAGATACAGAGTATTACAACTGATTCTGGAAAAAAATGTGAAGGAAAGAAGAAGCCCGGAAAAACGCCAAATTTCATGGCTTAAAAATCTACGCCAGTGGTTTGACATGACATCGTTGCAACTTTTTCTCAGTGCAGTGGACAAGGAGAAGACCGTGATGATGATCGCTAATATCCAGAGCGGATGAAGCACGCCAAGAAGAAGAAGAAGTCACAAATTATAATAAACTGTCCAAAAAAAACTGCTATTATTTGGTGCAGGCCAACAAATATCAAGTGTAGCCAAAATGCTGTAGCAGTTATTCGTTATTAGAAGCTCTCATTCGTTTTTTTTTTGTGAAAATAAGTTGTTTAATATATTTTCAAAAATTTGGTTTTTTTTCCAAAAAAAATTCAAGTATTTTTGTTATATTTTTAAAGTATCTAACAAATATTTCCAAAATTTGTTTTACAAACATTAATTTTTTTGACAAATTTTCAAAATTTTGTTATAACATTTTTGAAAACGATTAAAAATAAGTTGTTTAATATATTTCCAAAAGTTAGAATTTAAAAAAAAATTTAATATTTTTCTAAATTTTCAAAGTAGTTGTAATTGTAATTGACTTTTTTGGAAAAAAATTAAAATTTTGTTATAAATTTTTTGAAAACAATTGAAAAATAAGTTGTAAATATTTCCAAAAACTAGAATTTTTCAAAAAAATGTAAGTATTTTTTCTAAATTTTCAAAGTAACAAATATTTCCAAAAATTGTTTTACAAAAATTGATTTTTTTAGCAAAATTTTTAAAATTTTGTTATAAAATTTTTGAAAACAATTGAAAAATAGTAGTAGTATTTTTTCTAAATTTTCAAAGTAACAACTATTTCCAAAAATTGTTTTACAAAAATTGATTTTTTTAGCAAAATTTTTAAAATTTTGTTAGGAAATTTTTGAAATCGATTGAAAATAAGTTGTTTATTATATTTCCAAAAATCAAAATTTTTCAAAGAAATTTAAGTATTTTTCCTAAACTTTCAAAGTAGGTAACAAATATTTTTAAAATTTGTTTTACAAAAATTGATTTTTTTAGACAAATTTCCAAAATTTTGTTATAAAATTTTTGAAAACAATTGAAAAATAAGTTGAAAATATTTCCAAAAACTAAAATTTTTCAAAAAAAATGTAAGTATTTTTTCTAAATTTTCAAAGTAACGAATATTTCCAAAAATTGTTTTACAAAAACTGATTTTTTTGACAAAAAATTCTAAATTTTGTTATGAAATTTTTGAAAATGATTAAAAATAAGTTTGTTTGAAATATATTCCAAAAATTGGTATTTTTCAAAAAAAAATTAAGTATTTTTTCTAAATTTTCAAAGTAACAAATATTTCCAAAAATTGTTTTACAATAATAGATTTTTTTGTCAGAATTTTTAAAATTTTCACACAACATTTTTGAAAACAATTAAAAATAAGTTGTTTAAAATATTTCCAAAAATTGGTATTTTTTAAATAAATGAAAGTATTTTTTCTAAACTTTAAAATTAGCTAACAAATATTTCCAAAAATTGATTTACAATATTCAAAATTTTGTTAAAAAAATTTTGAAACCGATTAAAAATAAGTTGTTTAATTGTATTTTCAAAAAAATTTATTTTTTTTGTCATGAAAATTTTGAAAACAATTGAAGTTTAGTTGTTTAATATATTTCCAAAAAATGTAAATATTTTTTCTAAACTTTCAAAGTAGGTAAAAAATATTTCCAAAATTTGTTTTACAAATATTGGTTTTTTTGGCAAAATTTTTAAAATTTTGTCACAAAATTTTTGAAAACGATTGAAAATAAGTTGCTTATTATATTTCCAAAAATTGGTAATTTTCAAAAAAATGTAAATATTTTTTCTAAACTTTCAAATTAGGTAAAAAATATTTCCAAAATTTGTTTTACAAAAATTGATTTTTTTGGCAGAAATTTCTAAATTTTGTTATGAAATTTTTGAAACCGATTGAAAATAAGTTGTTTAATATATTTCCAAAAATTAGTATTTTTCAAAAAAATCAACGTATTTTTTTTAAACTTTAAAAGTAGCAAACAAATCAAAATTCCAAAATTTGTTTTGAAAAAATTGATTTTTTTAGCAAAATTTAAAAAATTTTGTTATGAAATTTTTGAAACCAATTAAAAATAAGTTGTTTAGTATATTTCTAAAAATTAGTATTTTTCAAAAAAATGTAAATATTTTTTCTAAACTTTCAATGTAAGTAACAAATATTTCCAAAATTTGCTTTACAAAAATTGATTGGTATTTTACAAAAAAATGTAAGTATTTTTTCTAAACTTTCAAAGTAATTAAAAATTTCCAATAAATGTTTTACAAAATTTTTTATTTTAATTTTTTTGAAATTATGTTATGAAATTTTTGAAACCAATAGATATAAGTTGTTTAAAATGTTTCCTAAATATAATATTTTTCAAAAAAAATATGAGTATTTATTTAAGCTTTTAAAGTAACAAGTTATTTCAAAATTTGTTTTACAAAAATTGATTTTTTTGGCAGAATTTTCAAAATTTTGTCGCATAATTTTTGAAATCATTTGAAAATAAGTTGTTAAATATATTTCCAAACATTAATATTTTACAAAAAAATGTAAATATTTTTTCTAAACTTTCAAAGTAGCTAACAAATATTTCCAAAATTTGATTTTCAAAAATTAATTTTTTTGGCAGAAATTTCAACATTTTGTCACAAAATTTTTGAAAACGATTGAAAATAAGTTGTTCATTATATTTTCAAAAAATAGTAATTTTCAAAAAAATGTAAGTATTTTTTCTAAACTTTCAAAGTAGGTAACAAATATTTCAAAATTTTTACAAAAATTGATTTTTTTGGCAGAATTTTCAAAATTGTTTTATCAAATTTTTGAAACCGATTGAAAATAAGTTGTTTAATATATTTCCAAAAATTGGTATTTTTCAAAAAAATGTAAGTATTTTTTCTAAACTTTCAAAGTAAGTAACAAATATTTTCAAAATTTATTTTACAAAAATTAATTTCTTTTGGGAGAATTTTTTTTAAATTCTTACACGAAATTTTTAAAAACAATTAAAAATAAATTGTATAATATATTTCCAAAAATGTAAATATTTTTTCTAAACTTTCAAAGTAGCTAACAAATATTTCTAAAACTTGTTTTACAAAAATTAATTTGTTTAGCAAAATTTTCAAAATTTTGTTATGAAATTTTTGAAACCGATTGAAAATAAGTTGTTTAATATATTTCCAAAAATTGGTATTTTTCAAACAAATTTAAAAAATTTTCAAAGTAATTAACAAATATTCCCAAAATTTGCTTTACAAAAATTATTTTTTTTGGAAAAAAATTTAAAATTTTATCACAAAATTTTTGAGAACAATTAAAAATAAGTTGATAAATATAAGTATTTTTTTCTAAATTTTCAAATTAGCTTAAAAAGTCCATGCTTGGCTCTTGATACACTTGATCGTGTGTGAAAATGCAAGACCAATTAACAAATTAAAAGTTAAAATGTTTGCACTAAAATTGACTTTTAATTTTAGTACTCGGTTTTAATTTAAAAACCAAAAAGCAGCTAAATTGAATGATTCAAAGATAGATCAACTTTTGCTACTGCAGCGCGTATGTTTTTAATTTTATTCTTTATAAGCCATCTTCTTCTCTGAAACTTGTGAACAACAAAGCTGTTTTTACTTTTGATAGAATCTCTAATATTTTTTAATAAAATATAAAAATTGTAAAAGCAATTAATATTTAAATGCAATTGTTCCTGCGGTTAACCACCAACCCCAGTAGATGCTACTCAAAGTATAAGTTTTTCTTTTTAATTCTCTGACAATCAAATATTTGCTAATTCAATAAGAGTTTGAAAAATTGGCAAAAACAAGTCAAACTCAATCACTTATGTAAAATAGACAAATTAGAATTTTGTAAACCTTGTTTTAATATTATTACTGTTTTTGCAACCTAAAAAACATTAAAAAAACATTATTCGATCAATTTTTGTAGCCAAAAAATACGATTGCAAATTTAAAAAAAAGAACGAGGCAGCTTTTGCGGCAAACTATCAACCCAATAAGTGATTTGTGAGTTCAAAAATTAAAAAAAAAATAAATTTATAGAATTTAGTAGATCTACATTTATTTTTAAATCAACATTATTTTTGCACTTTCCTATGTAAAATTAAACTAACTGATAGTTTCTTGACATCACAAAAAAATCAACAAACTGTTAAAAATAGTATGCAAATGCTAACAAAATAACTCTCCAAGCTAATAAACAAAATCCTAAAAGACCAACAAGTATTTGATGAAACCAAAGTAGGTTTTTTGCTCTAAAATTGACCTAAAATTCATGCAAGTTAAGAACCCGAAGAGACAAAATATCAAACCAGATAACCCAAACAGCGTGCAACATGAAGGTTATCGTAAAGTTAACATAAAATCTAAGTTGTTACTTGCAGCCAAATAAAGTTTTTCGTCGCAATTCAGAATGGCGCAATCATTCCTGCAGTTAATAACTGACACCAAAAAATACTTTGAAAAAACAAGTCCATAGGCTTTTCTTTGACAACTAAAGAAAGTTCAACTTTCAATAAAGATTTTAAAAAAATGTTGGTCTTCTACGTAACATTTTCTGATCCTTGATTACAATTTTTTGGTTTCTGCTTTGTTATTTTGCTTTCGTAGCTACCGTCAATATATTAAACATATATTAAAAAAAAAAATTTGAATTATATTTTTGTCGAAAGACGACAAAGAAAAATAAAAGTTGTGTCCGCTCTTGTAACAAGCCACAAATCGGTGGTAGGTCACGTAGTTTTCAACTATTTTTTGCTGTTTCCAATTGAAAATTGAGCTTTGATTTCAATCAATTTTATGGTTCCAATACCAATATAAAATAAATAAGTTTTTGCATTCCTGTGACAAGCCACTGACCCATTAAATGCTTTCCTAAAACAGAAATTTCCAGAACAAACTTATTTTTTCTTTGACAATTAAAAGAAAATTCCATAAAAACATTTTTTTCCTTTTGTGGTTTATACATTAATATTTTCAATTTTTTTTTCAATTAAAAAAAACCAAAAATACAAATTATTCCATTTATTCCTGATATTAGTTCCGTAGTTCTGACACAAATATTAAAAAAAATATTTTTTCAATTAATAAGAAATACTAAAAAATGTAAGTTTTTGAGTTTCAAATTTTCAAAAAACAAGAAAATAGATAAACGCAATAGTTTTTGCAGCTAGCAATCAACCCTAATAAAAACTCGGTCAAAACCAAAGTGCTGAAGTCAAGTAATTTTCCTTTAGCAATCAACCAAAAGTTTAATAAATTCATAGAAGAAGCTTTGATTTATTGAAAACATTTAGCCTTTTGTATATAATGTTTGCTGGCGGGTATGGAAATAAATCCAACGTTTATGCAACTTCAAACGTCAAGAGGTGACATAGTGTCCTTACAGCAATCAAAATAAAGTTCAATTAAGTAACCCCTAATATATTTTAAGTAGTTTTTTGCACTAACTTACTAACAAAATTTAAAATTTTGGAACCACTAAATTGGTTTAAAAACCAATATTATATCCATTTTTTTACTGCCCAGATAGTGGTTAGACCGCTACACAAATAAAATAGATTTTAGAATACCCTTTTTTTTACAAATTCAACTTTTGCAATTATATTGCGTATGTGTTCAATAATTATTTCCTAATTAAAACTGACCCTAGATAGATTATGGTTTCGTGGATTTTGTTTTATTGGTATTTTCATCGTTTCAATTTATTAAAAAAAAACATAAAAACTTTAGGTTTTGGATAGCAAAAAGTCTTTATAGCAAGCAAAACAAATAGATGCAATAATTTCTACGAGTAGCCACCAACTTCAATAGATGCTTTACCAAAGCAAACATTTGTCATCCAAATGATCAAAGCAAAATTAACTTTAAGACACTCTTACAATAAAAATTCAAAATTTCACGTGAACATATTTAATATTATGTAGGTCCTTATAAAAAATTTACGACAAATTACAATTTTGTAGCTCCCGCTTTAATACTTTCATCGATTTATTTAAAATTGACTTTTGTGATCGTGAGAGAGCAAAATTGCCGCAAAAATGACGGTAGTTTGTTTTCGCCAACCAATAGAATTTAAATTTTAAAATCAAAAATTAAGTTTTTTCAAACACATAAATTAATAATTTTAACATTTTTCTTTCACAAAATGCTCTTCAAAAGAAAAAATTGCAAACCAAAAATGCGCCTGTTTTTCCTACACAAAACTGACTTCAGTTTTGATGGTCAATTTATTAAAAAACTAAAAAATGTTTTTTATTAGTTTCTGTTGTAGCGTAAGTAAACAACTCATTTACAGGCCTACATTGTAATAATATAAGCATCAATGTTAGCTAACATTGCTGTTAAAATTACTTCTTTCGCCTGCCTTTACAGAAACCATCTGTTTTGGCTCTAAAATGCGACCCAAAACAATAATTTAGCGGCCCAATGACCCAAATGTTATTTGCGGTAATTGATTTTACATTTTTACTAATCATACCCTAAAATTTGTCAAGTGTGGCAAACTATAATAAACTTTGAATTTTTCTGAAATTGATGTTACTTTTGCAAAATAAAGTTATTCCTGACAGATAGACGCAATCGTTTTTGCAGCAAATAACTGATGAGCCTTGAGCGGTTTCTTCATCAATCAAAGTTTAATTTTGAATAAATAATTGTTCTGTGAAAGTAAAAATTCCAACGTAAAATCGACACAAATACTTTTAATATTTATATTCAATTAAAAAAATGTCATTTTTTGGGTTTTCTTTGGCGATGAGAGCAAGTTTAACTGTGGCAATTGCAAATAAAATTTTAGAAAATCGCAGTATAAGGTTTAATCAAAATATTGAAAACTGCCCTCTTAGTTAAAAATAGCCCCACAACGTCTAAGGCCCCCCTCCGGAGCCTTAGCTACGGAGCTGGTGATCTGGTTGGAATTTTTTAGATCCCGTTTCAATGTTCAATGTTTTGCTTCGTTTTCACAAAATTATCCTTTTTTTGATTAATTTTTGTGACTAAAAAAGCGCAAAATTTTCAAACATACTCAACAAATCGAACTACGGTTCACCGACCTTGATAGATGCTCTGCCAAAGCAAAAAGTTTTTTTTTCCTTAGGCAATCAAAAAAACCATTTTTGGCCGTACAAATTATAACAATTTGAATTTTTGGGTTTGCTCCAATTCCTTAAGCAATTTTGTAATCTTATTAAACAGTCAGAAGTTAATAACTAATGTTATCAATATCAAAATTAAAACACTTGGTATACCATTGAATACCTCGCTCATATGTACAAAGTGTGTAAATTAAGTAATAAGACTATTTTTTAATTTTTTATTTGAATACAATTACAACTCAATATTGTCTACCACAAAACAACTTTCTTGTGAAACAACAGCGCTGAATACGGTTCTTCCAAACCTTAGAGCAGTCCTTAAACTCGGATATTAGAATAGCTTTCCGCTAGTTAGAAAATTTTTAATCTCGTGAAAAAGAAAAGTCATAAAGACTCAAATTAAGCTAAAAAAAGCTAAGGAACCACAGGAATTTGTTTACTGAAATTGTTGTGTGACAATGCGCATTGTAGTAATGCAACACCCAGTTGTTTTTGATGTTTAGCCTAACATGCATAATCTTTTTTCAAATTTTTTCAAGAACTTCTTGGTAAAAGTGATTTTATCTTCGACTTGCTCATTCTTGCTTTTATGAGTTTTAGAAAAATTAAAGAATTCAATTCTATGCCTCATCACCAGTTCTAAAAATAAAGATCAGTTTCAATCAATTCCAAAAAGCCAAAGCATCTTTCTCTCCTGTTATTTTGTTGGTTATGTAAAAAGTTTTTTTCTGTAGATTTGTCTCATACCCAATTTATTAGTCAATCAAATCTAATGAATAGTAATGTTAATCAAATTCAACTCTCAAATCTGAACGCACAAGATCCTAAATTTTGTCAATATTTTAGACTTTTTTTCTCTCTAAGAATGTTTCAAAGCACTTAAAAATCCAAGTTCTTAAGGAAACAGAAATCCGTAGACCTGCTAAAATTTTGTAAAAGTTTTCTTTGTACTGTGTCCAAGCCTAAAGCAAAAGTTCATAACACACCACTGCTCAAATTACTCAAGCCAACTTCCTATCAAAAATTTAGCATAATATAGCACTCTCATAAATTTTAAATGCAAAATATATTTACATACGCCCAGAAATTCTAATTGTGCAAATATAACTATTGCTTCAACCATAGCATCCCAAGCACTTTGACTCTAGAACAGTGGAGTCCTAGCTAGTTACTTTCACTGATTGCTTCAATCATCGTAATTATATATTTTTAAAACCAAAGCAAAGATCCCCGTTGTGTCCGCAGCCTTATATCAAATATCGTTTTACTTAGAAACAACTCAATTTTAGATATTAACAGCCATTCAAACTACAGCTAAAAAAGTCAACGACACTGTTGTTGATTTAACTGGTTTTATTTTATTTAAAATAAAATATCCTTCTGGTCATTATATCAACTCTTTTCCTAGAAGAACCAAAAAACTCATTCGATCTCAAAATCAAGCCAATGCTAAAAGTTGCACAATCCAGCAAATAAAATTTTAATCGGCTCTACCATGAGGTAGATCTAAACTTAATTTTACTACAAAAAATAAAAACCTATTGCAAAGAACCTTCAAGTGTGCGGACACAACGAGGACAAAGATCATAGCATCGTACCTTTGTGCGTCTCGTTTAGCGCTTTTCTTAGAACACTGTAGCCGTAGAAAATTTGTTATTCTCACTCATTGCTCTGATCTATAATATAAAATTCTAAAATCAAATGTCTAGTGTTTTAGAGTCCAAGCTGAATAATGAGCAAGTGTACAATGATATGATCAAAACAAAGATCCCTGCTATGTGCAGACACAACAGATACCCTTGCTTCAATCTTTGCTCCAACCTCCGTTTATCGCTCGACGTTTAGACCCTCGAGCACTGGAGCTTTAATCCTAGATTGTAACTCTTACCCATTGCTCTAATCCTGCTATGCTATGATTGAAGCAAAGATCGTTATTGTGTCTACAGCAGCATGTGCTCTAAAAAAACGCCTCTTCCTTTCATTTATGAGAAAAGAATATACTGAACAAAGTCAAACCTTTGTTGACAGCTTTGAGTTAGAATACAGTATACATACTAGATATTAAAACTAAACAACGTTGAGTCCACAAAAAGGCAAACTACATTAATAAAGTCCACAGAAAGTCCAAACAATGTCTGCACTCTAGACACTACCCCACCTCTCAAACCAATTGTCCGTTTAAAGTCAGAAAGATCATCAAACATTTCAAATCAAAATTTGCTCTTAACCCGTATTGTATTTCTAACAAAGCTTTCTCACAAATACTACAAATTTCTCATTTTTTTGCCTTTAAGGAAAAAAATATAGTCCTTAAAATTAAAAAAAAAAAAACATACATATTACACAAAACTATTGCCTGATTAGACTTTTGTCGACCTCTAATAAGGTTAATCATACTCAGAATTTATTAAATTTTTTTATAAAACCATTTAATTTTGCCTATTTCTAATTAATTTGTCCATTATTTTTTATGCTAATTATTTTTTATATAATATTTTAAAAACCCAACAAAAAATAATAATGAATATAATACACATAAAACCTCACAACTCACCCAATCATTGTGACACAATCGATTTGTTGAAAATTTTATTTACACTAAAAATAGCATGTTAGCTGTTTTGGCAATCAATAACGCAAACTTCATAGAAAACCAGAAACACGATGATGAGTTTAAAAATAACAAACTGTAAGGTAATTTGACTCACATTCCATGTGCTTCGTATTTCATATTGCACACATTTCTACTGTATATTGTATAAACAGTAAATAGGATCGCTGCACGCTATTGTATAATATTTTTTTATTAATATCATCAATAGAATATGATGATAACTTGTTAACGAAGCAGTGACTTGAATCGTTAATTAAAATTTGCAATTAATTCTAATTTTTCAATAAATTTTATATGAAATAAAAGTGCTTCAATACACATAGATTGGTTGTAAATCTACTACTGTAGATTGTGTTTATAGGATACTTAAATCTTATCGGGAATCGTCAATAAATAAACTTACCCAATCTTGCACCGCTTCTTCTCTTTACGCGAAGACATATTGTTCTCGATCTGATGCACTGAAAAAGAAAATTGAAAATTTATTAAGTTTGAGTGTTATCTGATTAAGCTACAAAACATTGTATTGCAATGTATTTGTTTTGTGTTATCCATTCTGATTAGATAACTAAAAATCAGAATCAAATCATTTTGTTCTAAAGATTAGTGTTTCAGAGTATGCACCCATCATTAGTGTTCCTTGACATCTCACTGGTTGGTAAGAGGTTTTTCCTAATAGAAAGCATTGCGTTTTAATGCAACAAATGTATAAAAGTTTTATTTTATTTTATTTGTATATAAAGTGTAAATCATTTTCCGGAAACCTACAAATAGATTCCATCTTTGATAAAAGATATAATAAATACAAAATAAATATAAGCATGACTGACATTCAATTCAAGAAGATTTGCACTACTGACATATTTATCAAATAATACAACTCCCCAAATGCAAGAGATACAAATAAAATTCCCTGAAAATCAGCAAGGCGTACTAAAGTATGCACGCTGCTGTGGCGAGGATTGTCTGAGTATGCGTCTCTCATGCTTTAAATATGCAAGAAGGTGCGAGATTAATTCATTTTATGGATTCAAGTGCCAATCTCACACACTCACTTGACTGTCATTGAATAATTAAAAATAGCTCAAGTTTATATAGTTTATGATTAGACTGCATTATTTATTGTAGACTTTAAAAATTTAATGTTAAATGTTCAATTTTATTATGTGAATAAAGTTTATGATCAAATTATCATTTTATTATCTGAAGTGAACGTAAAAACTTTGATTAATAGTAATTACCTGGTGTATATGGCTGATAACTTCCGTATGCGTTGCGTCTTCTAATGTCTTTCCGTTAACTTCTAAAATTTCATCGCCCACTTCCAAATTATCTTTGTCAGCTGGTGAACCTATAAAAAAGAAAATTAAATTTTCAGTTAATATTAAAAAAATTTAAGTACAGTTTACAAATTTGAAATAAATACGAGCATGTTTACAACTTTATATAATCTCATTAAGCCAAGCTTTGTGGAGTAGAGTAAATATTATTTTATCTCAAACTATTCTACATACTCTAAATTCTGTCATAGAAGTAGCAACATTTTTAGGAAAATAAGTTATGCTTTTCATAGTACAATAATGAACATGCGCCTCAAGCATCCAGTGCCTACCTACATACAAAACAGCAATAACGTTTTATATGCGGTCCGTGTACTATGTATAAGTTGCCACCATTTTTAACATTTACATATCGGTCCACGTATTTTAATATGAGCTCATAAATAACATTTTTAGCGGTTGAAAGACTAGTTTTGGTACTAGAGGTCATGATTTTTTTTTTTTTCAAAAATAACCAAAATCCGGCTAAAAAATGTAAAATTTTGTTCAATTCTTGTTTCAAATCAGTTTATATTTTGTTTCAATTTTTTTTCTTATTGATTAATGTATTTTAAATCCAAATTTGAGATCAACAATTTAAAAGTCCTGCAAATTACTGCGCAATTTCAAATTTATTAACAAAATCATGTAATTTGGGTCATTTTGGGACCATTTCTGCTTCAAATAAATTTATATAAATTAGTTTTAAACTTATTTTTTATTAATTAATGTATTTTAAATCTAAAATTTTTATCAGCAAATTGAAATTCCTGTTGGTTACTGCGCAGATTTGAAATTATTAACAAAATCATACAATTTGGGTCATTTTAGGACCATTTCTGCCTTAAATCAATTTAAATAAAATGGTTTCAAAGATTTTTCTTACCAATTTATGTATTTTAAATCAAAATTTGTTATCAAAAATTTGAAATTCCTGCTGGTTACTGCGCAAATTTGCAATTATTAACAAAATCATACAATTTGGGTCATTTTGGGACCATTTCTGCTTCAAATTAATTTATATAAATTGGTTTCAAACTTCTTCTTACTAATTTATGTATTTTAAATCTAAATATATTATTATCAATTTAAAATTCCTGCTGGTTACTGCGCAAATTTGCAATTATTATCAAAATCATGCAATTTTGGTCATTTTGAGACCAATTCTGCTTCAAATCAATTTATATAAATTAGTTTCAAACTTTTTTCTTATCAATTTATGTATTTTGAATCCAAATTTATAATCACAAATTTAAAATTCCTGCTGGTTATTGCCCAAATTTGAAATTATTAACAAAATCATACAATTTGGGTCATTTTGGGACCATTTCTGCTTCAAATTAATTTATATAAATTGGTTTCAAACTTTTTCTTACTAATTTATGTATTTTAAATCTAAATATGTTATTATCAATTTAAAATTCCTGCTGGTTACTGCGCAAATTTGCAATTATTATCAAAATCATGCAATTTTGGTCATTTTGGGACCATTTCTGCTTCAAATTAATTTATATAAATTGGTTTCAAACTTTTTTCTTATCAATTTATGTATTTTGAATCCAAATTTATAATCACAAATTTAAAATTCCTGCTGGTTATTGCCCAAATTTGAAATTATTAACAAAATCATACAATTTAGGTCATTTTGGGACCATTTCTGCTTCAAATTAATTTATATGAATTGGTTTCAAACTTTTTCTTACTAATTTAAGTATTTTAAATCTAAATATGTTATTATCAATTTAAAATTCCTGCTGGTTACTGCGCAAATTTGCAATTATTATCAAAATCATGCAATTTGGGTCATTTTGGGACCATTTCTGCTTCAAATTAATTTATATAAATTGGTTTCAAACTTTTTCTTATCAATTTATGTATTTTAAATCTAAATATGTTATTATCAATTTAAAATTCCTGCTGGTTACTGCGCAAATTTGCAATTATTATCAAAATCATGCAATTTTGGTCATTTTGGGACCATTTCTGCTTCAAATTAATTTATATAAATTGGTTTCAAACTTTTTCTTACTAATTTATGTATTTTAAATCTAAATATGTTATTATCAATTTAAAATTCCTGCTGGTTACTGCGCAAATTTGCAATTATTATCAAAATCATGCAATTTGGGTCATTTTGGGACCATTTCTGCTTCAAATCAATTTATATAAATTAGTTTTAAACTTTTTTCTTATCAATTTATGTAATTTGAATCCAAATTTATAATCACAAATTTAAAATTCCTGCTGGTTATTGCCCAAATTTGAAATTATTAACAAAATCATACAATTTGGGTCATTTTGGGACCATTTCTGCTTCAAATTAATTTATATAAATTGGTTTCAAACTTTTTCTTACTAATATATGTATATTAAATCTAAATATGTTATTATCAATTTAAAATTCCTGCTGGTTACTGCGCAAATTTGCAATTATTATCAAAATCATGCAATTTTGGTCATTTTGAGACCAATTCTGCTTCAAATCAATTTATATAAATTAGTTTCAATTTTTTTTCTTATTAATTTATGTATTTTTAATCCAAATTTATAATCACAAATTTAAAATTCCTGCTGGTTATTGCCCAAATTTGAAATTATTAACAAAATCATACAATTTGGGTCATTTTGGGACCATTTCTGCTTCAAATTAATTTATATAAATTGGTTTCAAACTTTTTCTTACTAATTTATGTATTTTAAATCTAAATATGTTATTATCAATTTAAAATTCCTGCTGGTTACTGCGCAAATTTGCAATTATTATCAAAATCATGCAATTTTGGTCATTTTGGGACCATTTCTGCTTCAAATTAATTTATATAAATTGGTTTCAAACTTTTTCTTACTAATTTATGTATTTTAAATCTAAATATGTTATTATCAATTTAAAATTCCTGCTGGTTACTGCGCAAATTTGCAATTATTATCAAAATCATGCAATTTTGGTCATTTTGAGACCAATTCTGCTTCAAATCAATTTATATAAATTAGTTTCAAACTTTTTTCTTATCAATTTATGTATTTTAAATCCAAATTTATAATCACAAATTTAAAATTCCTGCTGGTTATTGCCCAAATTTGAAATTATTAACAAAATCATACAATTTGGGTCATTTTGGGACCATTTCTGCTTCAAATCAATTTATATAAATTAGTTTAAATATTTTTCTTGTCGAATTAGGTATTTTGAATCCAAATTTATTATCGAGAATTCTAAATTCCTGCTGGTTACTGCGCAAATTTAAAATTAATAACATAATTATGCAATTTGGGTCATTTTGGGACCATATCTGCTTCAAATCAATTTATCTAAATTAGTTTTAATTTTTTTTCTTATCAATTTATGTATTTTAAATCCAAAATTATAATCGGCAATTTAAAATTCCTGCTGGTTACTGCGCAAACTTAAAATTATTAACAAAATCATGCAATTTGGGTCATTTTGGGACCATTTCTGCTTCAAATCAATTTATATAAATTTGTTTCAATCTTTTTTCTTATCAATTTATGTATTTTGAATCCGAATTTATAATCACAAATTTAAAATTCCTACTGGTTATTGCGCAAATCTGAAAATATTAACAAAACCATGCAATTTGGGTCATTTTGGGACCATTTCTGCTTCAAATCAATTTATATAAATTTGTTTCAAACTTTTTTCTTATCAATTTATGTATTTTAAATCTAAATTAATTATCAATAATTTAAAATTCCTGCTAGTTACTGCGCCTATTTAAAATTATTAACAAAATCATGCAATTTATGTCATTTTGGGACCATTTCTGTTTCTAATAAATTTATATAAATTAGTTTCAAACTTTTTTCTTATCAATTTATGTATTTTGAATCTAAATTTGTTAAAAGCAATTTTAAATTCCTGCTGGTTATTGCGCAAATTTGAAATTATTAACAAAATCATACAATTTCGGTCATTTTGGGACCATTTCTGCTTTAAATCAGTTTATATTAATTTGTTTCAAACTTTTTTATTATCAATTTATGTATTCTAAATCCAAATTTATAATCAACATTTTGAAACCCTGCTGGTTACTGCGCAAACTTGAAATTATTAACAAAATCATGCAATTTGGGTCATTTTGAGACCATTTTTACTTCAATAAATTTATATAAATAAGTTTCAATTTTTTTTTCTTATCAATTTATGTATTTTTAATCCAAATTTATTATCAGCAATTTGAAATTCCTGCTGGTTACTGCGCAAATTTGAAATTATTAACAAAATCATACAATTTGGGTCATTTTGGGACCATTTCGGCTTCAAATCAGTTTATATTAATTTGTTTCAAACTTTTTTCTTATCAGTTTATGTATTTTAAATCCAAATTTATTATTAGCAGTTTAAAATTCCTGCTGATTACTTCGCAAATTTAAAAATATTAACAAAATCATGCAAATTGGGACGTTTTGGAAGCATTTTTGTTTTAAATCAATTTATATAGATTAGTTTTAAACTTTTTTTGATAATATTGAAGCTTATCACACGGAAGTGACAATTGTAAACATGTAAAAGCAGCTCTATAAAACTTTACTAATTAATTTTATTATTTTTTTTTCAATTCATAATAGATGAACATGTCTGCCAATTAACAATTTTATTAATTTATAAAGGAATATAATGCATATATTTCACTGCCAATTACCGTTTCTAATATAATTCAGATTCTAACAGATAACTAATTTAATTATGGCAAACCTATAATTAAATTCATTATTCATCTGGTTAAATGCGTTCCCAGGCATTATTTTTCACACAAGTCAAATTCGTTTTCGGTTCGTTCGCGCGAAATATATTAATATTTATTGCCAATTACTATACAATTAATTGTTTGTATACTGAATGTCTTTAACAGAACGTTTCTCGTAACTTCAAACAATTTAATATAAATAAATATAAAATTACTCACCGTATAACTTAATTTTTTTGTCTTTGGTTTCTACCAATATTATAACATATCCTCCCAAATCAACCATGGTTTAGAACACGTTAAATCTGCAAAAAAAATAAACAAAATTAATCAAATATATTCAATAATGTTAATTAACCGTAGTAAAATTCAGCTACGCATTTAATTTCCCTAAAACATTGAAATTAGTAAAATTACAACAGAATCCGCCGTGAATATAATTTTCCACGTTAAATTGTGTAGCGATGCATTAAATCGAATTTTGTATATAAAACTATAATTTTATGCCGCAATCTAATTGAGAGGTCAACTCGATTAATAAATAAAAACAACACAAATTTTATATGGAATTACATCATTTCGTGTCAGGTTTTTTTTTTTGCTTTAATCAAGCTGCCTCGCTGCACTTTTACAAATACTTTATGTTCGAATTATTGAGAGGTGATTGAGCAAGATCTTAATACGTTGTGCAGCAATTCAGTCGTTTTATACGGATGAAGGAATGCGGATTTATTATTTCTGAAGCAATTTTAAAATAAATCTTATTATATTATTAAGTTCGTAAATAAATTATTATGGTTATTTGATTTATAAAAAATCAGCACTAATTTAAACTAATTTTCCAAAAAAACTTATTTTGCAATTTATAGTACCATACCAGAAGTAAAGAATACCATAATTTGATAAAATTCCAATAATTAGTTTCTGAAATATAACAAATAATAAAAAATCTAATTTAAACGTTTCTAAAAATTAACATTAATCCCAACTAATTTTCAGAAAAACTGATGGTATCATTTTTATTGTAATTTTAGCAATTTATAGTAGCATACTAGTAGTAATAAATACTAAAATTTGATTAAGTTCCAATGATTAGTTTCCAAGATATGATAAAAAATTAAAAAATCTAATTTTAAACGTTTCTAAAAATTAACATGAATCCCAACTAATTTTCAGAAAAACTGATCGTATTAATTTTATTGAAACTTTAGCAATTTATAGTAGCATACTAGTAGTAATGAATACCAAAATTTGATTAAGTTCCAATGATTAGTTTCCAAGATATAATAAAAAATTAAAAAATTTAATTTAAACGTTTGTAAAAATTAACATGAATCCCAACAAATTTTCAGAAAAACTGATCGTATCAATTTTATTGATAATTTTGTAATTTATAGTACCATATTAGATGTAATAAACACTAAAATTTCATTAAATTCCAATAATTAGTTTCTGAGAAATTAGAAATAATAAAAAAAATTAATTTAAACGTTTCTAAAAATTAACATTAATCCCAACTAGTTTTCAGAAAAACTAATCGTATTAATTTTATTGAAACTTTAGCAATTTATAGTAGCCTACTAGTAGTAATGAATACCAAAATTTGATTGAGTTCCAATGATTAGTTTCCAAGATATGATAAAAAATAAAAAAATCTAATTTAAACGTTTGTAAAAATTAACATCAATTCCAACAAATTTTCAGAAAAACTGATTGTATCAATTTTATTGATAATATTGCAAAATATAGTACTATACTAGTTGTAATGAATACCAAAATTTGATTAAGTTCCAATGATTAGTTTCCGAGATATGATAAAAAATAAAAAAAATCTAATTTAAACGTTTGTAAAAATTAACAAGAATCCCAACAAATTTTCTGAAAAACTGATTGTATCAATTATATTGATAATTTTGTAATTTATAGTACCATATTAGAAGTAATTAATACCAAAATTTGATTAAGTTCCAATTATGAGTTTCTGAGATATAACGAATAATCAAAAAAATCTAATTTAAACGTTTGTAAAAATTAACAAGAATCCCAACAAATTTTCTGAAAAACTGATTGTATCAATTATATTGATAATTTTATAATTTATAGTACCATATTAGAAGTAATTAATACCAAAATTTGATTAAGTTTCAATAATTAGTTTCTGAGATATAACAAATAATCAAAAAAATCTAATTTAAACTTTTGTAAAAATTAACATGAATCCCAACAAATTATCAGAAAAACTGATCGTAACAATTTTATTGATAATTTTGCAATTTATAGTACCATACTAGTAGTAATGAATACTAAAATTTGATTAAATTCCAATAATTAGTTTCTGAGATATAAAAAATAATAAAAAATCTAATTTAATCGTTTCTAAAAATTAACATTAATCCCAACTGATTTTCAGAAAAACTGATAGTATCAATTTTATTGAAATTTTAGCAATTTATAGTAGCATACTAGTAGTAAAAAATACCAAAATTTGATTAAGTTCCAATAATTAGTTTCCGAGATATGAAAAAAATAAAAAAATCTAATTTGAAACGTTTCTAAAAATTAACATAAATCCCAACAAATTTTCAGAAATACTGATCGTATCAATTTTATTGATAATTTTGCAATTTATTGTACGATACTAGTAGTAATGAATACCAAAATTTGATTAAATTCCAATAATTAGTTTCTGAGATATAAAGAATAATAAAAAATCTAATTTGAACGTTTGTAAAAATTAACATTAATCCCAACTAATTTTCAGAAAAACTGATCGTATCAATTTTATTGATCATTTTGCAATTTATAATACCATACTAGTAGTAATGAATACCAAAATTTGATTAAATTCCAATAATTAGTTTCTGAGATATAAAGAATAATAAAAAATCTAATTTGAACGTTTGTAAAAATTAACATTAATCCCAACTAATTTTCAGAAAAACTGATCGTATCAATTTTATTGATCATTTTGCAATTTATAGTACCATACTAGTAGTAATAAATACCAAAATTTGATTAAATTTCAATAATTAGTTTCTGAGATATAAAAAATAAAAAAAAAATTTAATTTGAACGTTTCTAAAAATTAACATTAATCCCAACTAATTTTCAGAAAAACTGATCGTTACAATTTTATTGAAATTTTAGCAATTTATAGTAGCATACTAGTAGTAATAAATACCAAAATTTGATTAAGTTCCAATGATTAGTTACCAAGATATGATAAAAAATCAAAAAATCTAATTTTAAACGTTTCTAAAAATTAACATGAATCCCAACTAATTTTCAGAAAAACTGATTGTATCAATTTTATTGATAATTTAGCAATTTATTGTACGATACTAGTAGTAATGAATACCAAAATTTGATTGAATTCCAATAATTAGTTTCTGAGATATAAAGAATAATAAGAAATCTAATTTGAACGTTTGTAAAAATTAACATTAATCCCAACTAATTTTTAGAAAAACTGATCGTATCAATTTTATTGATCATTTTGCAATTTATAGTACCATACTAGTAGTAATGAATACTAAAATTTGATTAAATTCCAATAGTTAGTTTCTGAGATATAAAAAATAATAAAAAAATCTAATTTAAACGTTTCTAAAAATTAACATTAATCCCAACTAATTTTCAGAAAAACTGATCGTATCAATTTTATTGAAATTTTAGCAATTTATAGTAACATATTAGTAGTAATGAATACCAAAATTTGATTTAGTTCCAGTAATTAGTTTCTGAGATATAAGAAATAATAAAAAAATCTAATTTAAACGTTTCTAAAAATTAACATTAATCCCAACTAATTTTCAGAAAAACTGATCGTATCAATTTTATTGAAATTTTAGCAATTTATAGTAACATATTAGTAGTAATGAATACCAAAATTTGATTTAGTTCCAGTAATTAGTTTCTGAGATATAAGAAATAATAAAAAAATCTAATTTAAACGTTTCTAAAAATTAACATTAATCCCAACTAATTTTCAGAAAAACTGATTGTATCAATTTTATTAAAATTTTAGCAATTTATAGTAGCATACTAGTAGTATTGAATACTAAAATTTGATTGAGTTCCAATGATTAGTTTCCAAAATATGATAAAAAATAAAAAAAATCTAATTTAAACGTTTGTAAAAATTAACATCAATCCCAACAAATTCTCAGAAAAACTGATCGTATCAATTTTATTGATAATTTTGCAATTTATAGTACCATACTTGAAATAATAAATACCAAAATTTGATTAAGTTCCAATGATAAGTTTCTGAGATATGACAAAGAATCATAAAAATCTAATTTAAACGTTTGTAAAAATTAACACCAATTCAAACAAATTTTCAGAAAAACTGATTGTATCAATTTTATTGATAAATTTGCAATTTATAGTACCATACAAGAAGTAATAAATTCCAAAATTTGATTAAGTTCCAATGATTAGTTTCTGAGATATAACAAATAATCAAAAAAATCTAATTTGAACGTTTGTAAAAATTAACATGAATCCCAACAAATTTTCTGAAAAACTGATCGTATCAATTATATTGATAATTATGAAATTTATAGTACCATATTAGAAGTAATTAATACCAAAATTTGATTAAGTTCCAATGATTAGTTTCTGAGATATAACAAATAATCAAAAAAATCTAATTTAAACTTTTGTAAAAATTAACATGAAACCCAACAAATTATCAGAAAAACTGATCGTAACAATTTTATTGATAATTTTGCAATTTATAGTACCATACTAGTAGTAATGAATACCAAAATTTGATTAAATTCCAATAATTAGTTTCTGAGATATAAAGAATAATAAAAAATCTAATTTGAACGTTTGTAAAAATTAACATAAATCCAAACAAATTTTCAGAAAAACTGATCGTATCAATTTTATTGATAATTTTGCAATTAATAGTACCATACAAGTAGTAATGAATACCAAAATTTGATTAAATTCCAATAATTAGTTTCTAAGATATAAGAAATAATTAAAAAATCTAATTTAAACGTTTGTAAAAATTAACATTAATCCCAACTAATTTTCAGAAAAACTGATAGTATCAATTTTATTGAAATTTTAGCAATTTATAGTAGCGTACTAGTAGTAATAAATACCAAACTTTGATTTAGTTCCAATGATTAGTTTCCAAGATATGATAAAAAACTAAAAAATCTAATTTTAAACGTTTCTAAAAATTAACATGAATCCTAACCAATTTTCAAAAAAACTGATCGTATCAATTTAATTGAAATTTTAGCAAATTATAGTAGCATACTAGTAATAATGAATACCAAAATTTGATTAAGTTCCAATGATTAGTTTCCAAAATATGATAAAATATTTAAAAATCTAATTTTAAACGTTTCTAAAAATTAACATGAATCCCAACAAATTTTCATAAAAACTGATCGTATCAATTTTATTGATAATTTTGTAATTTATAGTACCATATTAGATGTAATAAATACCAAAATTTGATTAAATTCCAATAATTAGTTTCTGAGATATAAAAAATAATAAAAAAATTTAATTTAAACGTTTCTAAAAATTAACATTAATCCCAACTAATTTTCAGAAAAACTGATCGTATTAATTTTATTGAAACTTTAGCAATTTATAGTAGCATACAAGTAGTAATGAATACCAAAATTTTATTAAGTTACAATAATTAGTTTCTGAAATATGATAAAAAAATTAAAAAGAATAATTTAAACGTTTCTAAAAATTATCATGAATTCCAACAAACTTTCAGAAAAACTGATTGTATCAATTTTATTGATACTTTTGCAATTTTTAGTATCATACTAGTTGTAATAAATACCAAAATTTGATTAAGTTTCAATGATTAGTTTCCGAGATATGACAAATAATCAAAAAAATCTAATTTAAACGTTTGAAAAATTTAACATAAATCCCAACTAGTTTTCAAAAAAATTGATAGTATCAATTTTATCGATACTTTAGCAATTTATCGTACCATACTAGAAGTATAAAATACCAAAATTTAATTAGGTTCCAATGTTTAGTTTCTGAATTATGACAAATAATTAAAAAAACCTAATTTAAACGTTTGTAGAAATTAACATTAAACCCAACAAATTTTCAGAAAAACTGATCTTATCAATTTTATTGATAATTTGATAATTTATAGTACCATACTAGAAGTAATGAATACCAAAATTTGATCACGTTTCAATGATTGGTTTCTGTGATATAACAAATAATCAAAAAAATCTAATTTAAACGTTTGTAAAAATTAACACCAATTCTAACAAATTTTTAGAAAAACTGATCTTATCAATTTTATTGATAATATTGCAATTTATAGTACCATACTAGAAGTAATAAATACCAAAATTTGATTAAGTTCCAATGATTAGTTTCTGAGATATGACAAATAATCATAAAAATCTAATTTTAACGTTTGTAAAAATTAACATTAATTCCAACAAATTTTCAAAAAAACTGATCGTATCAATTTTATTTGATAAATTTGCAAATTATAGTATCATGCCAGAAGTAATAAATACCAAAATTTGATTAAGTTCCAATGATTAGATTCTGAGATATGACAAATAATCATAAAAATTTAATTTATACGTTTGTAAAAATTAACACCAATTCTAACAAATTTTCAGAAAAACTGATCGTATCAATTTTATTCATAATTTTGCAATTTATAGTACCATAATAGAAGTAATGAATACTAATATTTGATTAAGTTCCAGTAATTAGTTTCTGAGATATAACAAATAATCAATAAAATCTAACTTAAACGTTTGTAAAAATTAACATAAATTCCAACATATTTTCAGAAAAACTGATCGCATCAATTTTATTGATAATTTTGCAATTTATAGTACCTTACTAGAAGTAATAAATACTAAAATTTGATTAAATTCCAATGATTAGTTTCTCAGATATAACAAATAATTAAAAAAAACTAATTTAAACGTTTTTAATAATTAACATGAATCCCAACAAATTTTCAGAAAAACTGATCGTACCAATTTTATTGACAATTTTGCAATTTATAGTACCATACTAGAAGTAATAAATACCAAAATTTGATTAAGTTTCAATGATTAGTTTCCGAGATATGATAAAAAATAAAAAAATCTAATTCAAACGTTTGTAAAAATTAACAACAATTCCAACAAATTTTCAGAAAAACTGATCGTATCAATTTTATTGATAATTTTGCGATATACATATAGTACCATACTAGAAGTAATGATAAACAAAACTTGATTAAGTTCCAATAATTGGTTTCTAAGATATGACAAATAATAAAAAATCTAATTTAAACGTTTCTAAAAATTAACATCAATCCCAACAAATTTTCAGAAAAACTGATCGTATCAATTTTATTGATAATTTTGCAATTTATAGTACCATACTAAAAGTAATGAATACTAAAATTTGATTAAGTTCCAATGATTATTTTCTGAAATATGACAAATAATAAAAAAATCTATATTAAACGTTACAAAAAATTAACATCAATCCCATCAAATTTTTAGAAAAACTGATCGTATCAATTTTATTGATATATTTGTAATTTATAGGACCATATTAGAAGTGATAAATAACAAAATTTGAATGAGTTCCAATGATTAATTTCAAAGATATGATAAAAAAATTAAAAAAATTAATTTAAACATTTTACTAATAATTTTGCAATTTATAGTACCATACTAGAAGTATTGAATACCAAAATTTCCATCGATAATTTTCTGAGATATGACAATAAATAAAAAAAATCTAATTTAAACGTTTGTAAAAATTAACATCAATCCCAACAAATTTTCTGAAAAACTGATCGTATCAATTATATTGATAATTTTGTAATTTATAGTACCATATTAGAAGTAATTAATACCAAAATTTGATTAAGTTCCAATGATTAGTTTCTGAGATATGACAAACAATCATAAAAATCTAATTTAAACGTTTGTAAGAATTAACACCAATTCTAACAAATTTTCAGAAAAACTGATCGTATCAATTTTATTGATAATTTTGCAATTTATAGTACCATACTAAAAGTAATAAATACCAAAATTTGATTAAGTTCCAATGATTAGTTTCTGAGATATAATAAAAAAATTAAAAAATCTAATTTATACGTTTGTAAAAATTAACATCAATCCCAACAAATTTTAAGAAAAACTAATTGTATCAATTCTATTGATAACTCTGCAAAATATAGTACCATACTAAAAGTAATTAAAACCAAAATTTGAGAAAGTTCCAATGATTAGTTTCTGAGATATAATAAATAATAAAAAAATCTATTTTAAACGTTTGTAGAAATTAACATGAATCCCAACCAATTTTCAGAAAAATTGATTGTATTAATTTTATTGATAATCAAGCAATTTATAGTACCATACTAGTAGTAATAAATACCAAAGTTTGGCTAAGATTCCAAAATATAATGAATAACAAAAAACTAATTTATTATAAGTTGATGCCTGCAGTGAACGAATATTAAAATTTGATCAAACCTTTCATCCAATATTAATGCTTTATTGCATCACATTTTCAAATTACAATTGCGTATTTCCCCCAACAACTACTACGACTTCATCAAAACCAATAATAAAACCAATCGATTGCCTTAACAATAAAAAAATTGTAAAACCATCAAAAACACACAATTTAATAATGAATCAAATTGTGTATTCGTTTAATCAAACCTTTAATTACCATTATCAATATCGCATACCTAATTTACATACAGGATTAGCCTTTTATGGTTTCATTTAAATTTACACTCGAGGTTAATGAGCCATTATCTGTGCGTTGATATATTGTTACATTATTTTTTTCATTTTGGCAAACATATCGAAATGGAAATGTGTTTGTTTGCGAAATAATCCGAATGGGTTTTTCATTAAAAATAAAAACAAAACAAATAATTGATGAGTGTATATTTCACCTCGATAGATGTGTCCACGCCAACATGATAAAGCTTATATTGCGTAAATTCAATGTAATATTTACAATAACAATATTTATTTATAAACAATAATATTAAAAAAAAACTGCAAAAAAAAATAATACAGTTCATAGTTCAAATCAAATTTAATTGCTTTCATTTAGCACTCTAAAACTCCAAACTAAACTTTTAAATTAATTTCTATCCTTAATCTGACAAATTTTCATAATGCAACAAATAACAAAGCGACGAACAATTTATAAAAAAACAATCCCTTCACGTACACCTCTAAAGTTAAATTTAATTATGCAAATGGGGATTGTTGGCGTTTGGGAGGATCGCGGATTTAACACAAAGTGGTTTTATTACGCTATTGGCATTAGGGGATATAATTATATGGATTTCTTCATGAATGGATGAAATTTATCTCAATGTGTAAGGGTGCATGAGAACTTGGCGTCAATAAAAAGGAATTTATTGGGGTAATGAAAGGTTTAAAGGGTTGAAAACTTATAGCTTTGCGACCTAATTTTAAAGTCTGCTTGTTTTGGGTTTAAAATAATATTAACAATAATTGTCATTGTAATATGATAGATGGTAGATTTTTCTACAAAAATAAATTTTCATATAAGTTTACAATTCACAAGAAATCTACAAACTCCACCAATTGAATTGGCGCTTTAAACATTGAAACTACTCAACTCAAACTTACCTAAAATATGCCAAAAATAAAAAAAAAAATGTCTTTTATAGAGTACCCTATGGACGCCAGAAAAATCCAAATCATCCACCTAAACGTCTCAAACGTTGACAAAAAGCAAAACTTGCACATGTTTAATTGCACAAGGAAAACATCCCAACTTATTTAGCAGTCCCTGAACGTCATTTAACACATTAACCTTATTTTAATCTTTTCAGACCAACTCCAAAAAACAAAGATAAATTGTGTAAGGTAATTGATTACTATTTATTATTTTTTCTATTCTCGGACCTTAATCACTTACATACCTAATTACGTAAAAGTTTGCATCAAATACTTCCAAATCTTCTCTAGAAGTAGACCTGCAAAGTCAATTAGCAGTGAGATCTCTTCTTGCCACTACCAGGAAAGCAGAAATTGAAGTAAACAGCGTTTACGCTACTGTTTCCTTTTTAGTTAATACACATGGAAGCAACTTTGACTGCAGCCTACAATGTGTCCACGTTAAAACCAACTTTAAAAGCGTTTATTCCAATTTCTGGTCGTAATAATCGTCCCACCAGACATGATGTAGGTGCTATATTGGATAAATTCAAGTCAACAAATTTACTATTGCATGTTCCTGAGCCAGTAAGTCAACGCACCGGTATAAGTACTAAAAATATTGCAGCCGTGCTTCAGTTCAAAATGAGCCAAATCAGTCGATTCTACGCGGTTCACAAAAATTGGAAAAAATTTCTCAGTGCACTTAGTACCAAATTTTGCGTAAAAACCTCGAGCTACACCCTTACTAAATTAAATTAACTCAAGAAATGAAGCTACTTGATGATTTAATTAAAGCGCTAAAATTTTTCCGATTGAAAACTGCAAAAGTTTGAAGAAAACTATGATTACCAACCAGTAGTTTCAACTGCCCACCCGCCCATGTGTTTGTTATCAATGATTTCTTCTCTTCTGCAAAGTCTTTTAGTCAGAGCAAGTAGAAGTAATTTTTAATCTTTTGACGACCAACACTTGAGCAGGTGGGTGGGTCACTCCAGATTATAATTACCAGACATTAGTTTGAACTAAAGTGCCCACCCACCCATCCAAGTGTCTCTTGTATTGAAAATGTTTTCTATTTGCAATAAAAAATTTCTTCTCTTACGAGTGTTAGAAATTCTTTAGTCAGAGCAGGTAAATGATATTTAATTTTTTGATTAACAACACTTGGGCGGGTGGGTAGGTCACTCCGGATTATGATTACTAAACATTAATTTTAAAAATGTCTTCTATTTGCAAGTGTTAGAAGTTCTTTAGTCAGAGCAGGTAAAAGTGTCATTTAACCTTGTAATGCCCAACTCTCAGGCAGGTGAGTGGGTCACTCACAGATTATGATGACTAGCCAGTAGTTTGAACTAGAGCTGACTGGCTGGCTCATAACAATAAGAAAAAAAGAATAATCTGTAGAAGACCCGTCGTCATCGTGTTAAACCTTATCTGTAAATGATACAAGTTACTAATCAAATCTAGAAAAAAAAACCAAAGATTCGGTTTAGGCAAACACAAAAAAGTGCAAGTTTTGGTAAAAAAAAATACAAAAACTTATCGGATTTCTTGGCGCTTGTATTGGTGTTCGATTGAACTTTAGGTTTTCAGCACTTTCGACAAATTTTTAGACTTTCGGTATTTTTTAGCAAAACATGTAATTTTGTTTTTTAGTTTTTTGACAACTTTTTGATTCAGTTTCAGCTTAAAAAAAAAACAAAGATTCGGTTTTGGTAAACACAAAAAGGTAAAACAAATACAAAAAATTATCGGATTCGGTTTTGGAGGATAGAAAAATAGCAACAAATTTTAGGTTTGAGCTAAAAAACAAAACATACTTTTGGTTGGTCAAACTTGCATACACTCTGATAGACATATTGGTTTCCAATACATACGTTCAACTTAACCAGCTAAAGACAAAGTTAAACTCAACTTAGTACGATATAGAACCTCTAGAAGCAGATTAAAGCTACATTTTTAATAAATTACTAAGCCATCAAACAGCAAAATTTGAAGTAAAGAAATCGCCAAGGTTTATAAAGCAAACTGTAGTCCACTAATATTCAAATGCGCGTATGAGAAGTGCTCAAAAAACCCAAAATCTTATTCCACAGCTGGGAAACCAAAAGTTGCAAGGAGTGCATCTGCTATCAGCATAAAACAAACAGAACAGAACAATAATAAAACATCCGATAGCAAAATGAGGTTGATCAAAACTTGGCCACACATACTAACAAATACCGACAATGGCAATCGACTTATTTTTGCGTAGAAAGGAAAAAATATTCAAAAAACACTGTTCTGTCAAGTAGTGTTAGTTTTTCACTTACTATAAACCCCACATTTCTATTTCCTTCCTTCGAGGTGGTTCGCTTGGCGCCCCTTACACTGTGGTCCTGCTGATTGTTTTGTGCACACCTCTAGTAGTTCCATTTCTTCGATGAAGTCCATAAATTTTTGTCAAAGGATCGTCTTGAACTGTTCTTTAGTTAGCTTGTGTCTCCCAAAAAAGACCCTCTCACTGTAAGTCTTGCACTAGCTCAACGTAGCGGATTATTTTCTTCCTCCAAATATTTGCGACACAGTGGATACTTTTAGATTCCCATTGTATGCTTGCGTTGATTCAAGCCAGTGTACAGACATCAGTACTGTAGCTTTCGTAATTTTGATTAGCATATTTACATTACCATAGTTTGGGCAGTGTATGATGGCCCTGTTAGGTATAGCCTCGCGTGCTTCATTCCTTGATAGTTTTGCTCAAGGTCCTGTGTTCTATTTCAAGTTTTCTACGGATTATTTGTTTATCGGTCTCGTATGAAATCCCGAATGCAGGTTCTGGTCCAATGAACGTCTCTGTGGTTCTTTTTTTGGCGAGCGTTTCTGCCTTAAAGTTCCTTCCATGCCCTGATTCCTTGGTGTCCAGATCGGGCGTACCTTGCTAGTGCTTCCAGACTAGTCAATCACCATTTTGGATTTTATGACTATGTACCAAATGGTTCCTTTCATTATCAGATTAAACAACTTTTGTATGCAATCATCTTTCCTGAAGTCTGACCTAACCTAACTAACAACTGCCTCCTAAAGCTTAGTTATCACCAAAAACCAAAACAAAAAGTGCCGAAAAAATACTCTAGTAACAACATCGATAAATTAATTTAATCTATTTGTAAAGAGACAAATGTATCCAGTCGGTAAGACATGGTTCAATTCCTTAGAAGCACAGACAGTAAGTTTTAGTACGTGATTGTAGAGTAAAAAAAATGTTATGACGTGTTACAAACATTAAGTTAAAGTAAACAAGAAGAAATGTTGTTGCAACCCCCAATTTTCTTAACCCAGAAGCTGTTGAAGGTATTATACTACCAGAAATCTGGATACTGACTGCGACTTCTGTCAAAATTTTAATCAGAAAATTTCGCAACAATGGGTTAATAGTTAAGCAACAAAATATTTAAACTAAGAGCCGATATATTCATCTCACAGTAAAGTGCCTAGTAGCGTTACTAATAAGATTGCCATCAGTAAACGTCTATTCATCTGTCAATAGTGACAACCTTTCATCAAATTTACAAGCCAGATAAATTACACCGACACTTTGACCCGCTAATATGAAATTAACAAAAACCTCAAGTGGTTTTGATTGACATGATAGAACCACAAATAAATAACAAGCAGTAGTGCCACAACCATATTACTAAAAAGTACTTTACTCTTTTTCTTTGTCACAGAAATATATATAGCTATCCTTTTCTCCCAAACTGTACTAATCGTATAAAAACATAGTAAGCCTTCAGTAATTACGTAACATCTAAACTGGGATGAATACACCAAAATGTCTTACTAAACACCTAACTAATCAATACCTTACTTAATAGATGAATATACAAGTCCTAAGTTTTACATAGTTAGTACAAAAATGTATACTTTGACCTTGATTTGCAATAAGTTTAGCAAATTTATACAATCATACAATTTGCATATTTAGGATCTAATGTTATTTGCGGAACTGATTAGACATATTATCTGTTGCAAACAAAATTTTATATTATGTTACTAATTAATATATTTTTTTGCAGCCAAAGACAAACAACAACACTAAAAAGACTGATATAATAATGTACGAAGGTAGAAACCTACTAGATATATTATCGAATATAACATGGACAGGATGCTAAAGAAACCTAAAATAAAACTGATATCGTCAATTACTAGTTTAGTATTCAAAAAAGCAAGACGCGGAAAACAAGTGCTAAGAAATAATTCTATAATTTTATTGAAAAATAATCTTTAACAATAAAGCTCATTTTTGGCTTAATGGCTTTGTCAATAAACAAACGACATTGGACAGCAATCAGCCTGCATGTGGTTCAAAAAACTCCATTGCATCTACAAAAATAACCGTGTGGCATGGGTTTCATGCCGGAGGTGTGATTGGACCGTATTTTTTGTGGATGAAAATAATCGCCATGTTACGGACAATAAAGTTTGCTAGACCATTTCTAACTAAAATTGATCAGACTTGTCATTAGTGATATGTGGTTCCAACAAGATGGCGCCACATGCCGAACAGTCAAACAATTGATCTAATGAAAGAAAAGTTCTGTAATTGTGTAATCTCAAAAAATGATCTGATTAAACGACCAATTTGCTCATGCAATTTATTATTATGAGGTCATGTTAAATCGTTGGTTTATGATAACAAGCCAACAACAGGCACTCAAGAACAATATACATTGCAAAATAGCCAACTTGTCTCTAAAGAATCGATAGCTGCCATCGTGCTCGCAGTAGTCATTTAAACGAGATTAAATTCCATACTTAAATTATTTAAAAAAATGACAAAAAAACCACACAAAATCAGTACTACTAACAAGAAGAAAAATATGTAGACTTATAAAGCTAAAAACGCAAGTAAAACGCTGAAAACACTGAAAGTGGTAAAGTATTTATTTTGATCAAAAGATAATTTTTAACATTAAGCAACTCACGGCAAAGTCAATAAGAGCTCTTGCAAATTAATTCATAACATAAGCTAACTATATAGCTGCAGGTAAAATTTCTTTAAAATTTTAATTTTTTGTCTAATTTGAAGAACTAATAATTCACCAAGCAAGTACCGTTTATCATTCGATTTGTCTAAAAAAATCTATTCAAGACACATTCCAAGCGCAAAAACATTTTGTTGCGTTGTTTCTAAGCCTAGAAAAGCATTATGACATGACTTGGCAGTATGACATTTCAAAAAACTGCAGAAAAACATTATGTTTAGAGAACGGTATTCCTCAAGGGTCAACAATTAGTGTTGTTCTTGTTGCAACTGAGGTAAACAATATTGCAGTTTTGGTGGTTACATCTATCAGCAAATGCCTGTACAATTTAGTGATTTGCATGACAAAAAATACCCTATCCGCCATAATACGTCAACTGCAGATCACCATAGAAAAAGTAATCAGAAAGACAAAAAAAGTTTCTTTTTCTTTACAAATAAAACCTTGTGCGTGCGTTTTTGCCACCTCAGAAACTTCACTAAACCCCCCGAGTTTGTTTTGCAAAGACCCAGAATCACGTCCGTCAAAACAATACGTTTCTTAAGGGTTGAACTTAATAGACAGGTTCTATCCTTTCATACACATCTTGATGAATTTGTCACCAAAAGCAAAAAACCGTTAGACGTGATAAAGTGCTTAGTTATATACTGTTGCGACTATATAAAACCTTGTTTTTGTCCTAGATTGACAGTACTCATTCGCCATAAAATTTCGGTTAGATTAGATTAGATTAGGGTAGGTTAGGTTAGGTTAAGTTAAGTTCAAGTTAACCGCCCAGGAAATGTAGTGGTTAGCGTACTTGACTGCTACACTAAAAATCTTAAACTTAAGTCCCCTTTCTGAAAAGCCAAACTTTTTAATTAAGAAAAAATATGTTGGAATGAGTATGCCTTTTTTCGAATAAATAGAAAAACTTTGGTAAGTCCCGTGTATTGCTTTAATGTGCAAGTAAAAAAACTTTATAGTTTAGGTTATAACTCCTAAATTTGCGACCAAATTTAATCAACACTGACAGCAGAAATAGACCAACGTTAAATAAATACATTAGTTTTAGTTAGGCTATGTAATGTTAGGTTAAGTTAAGTTAAGTTAAGTTAAGTTAAGTTAGGTTAGGTTAAGTTAGGTTAGGTTAGGTTAGGTTACTAGAAGGAACAAAAAGAATATAAATCAAGATAGAGATAGTCTACGCAAAAACCTAGATGAGAAAACTTTGACTTTTAAAAAAGCAATAATAGAGGCTAAAAGAGGTGTTAGAAGAAGTAGAGAATGACGTGTGGGGTTTAGGTTACAAAATTGTCATGGACAATTCAAATTCAAATTATCAGACAAATTTAGGCTCAGCGATTGCAAACAAAAAAAAATAGCAAAAAATTTGTTTCCAAGATGTCCAAAGATAAAGTGGCCGGAAATTGTAGAGGATAAAGAAACCATACCTTTTACAATGCAAGAGTTGCAAGAAGCGACTAGTAAACTCAAAGACAAAAAGCACCAGGACCAGACGGAATTCCTCCCAATATAGTTAAAGAAGTGGTAAAAGCGGCACCCGACATTATACTTAATATAATGAACAAAATGAATTTCAGGAGGGCAAAGGTTTGGAAGTAGTCTAAATTAGTGTTGCTGAAAAAACCAAAGAAAATTGAAGAAGAGGAAACAAAACATAGACCAATATGCCTCATTAACACTATGGGGAAACTATACGAACACCTTATTGCAAAGAGACTAAGAGAAGAAGTGGAAAACAAGTTACCGGAGAATCAATTTGGGTTCAGAAAAGGAAGGGCGACAATAGATGCTATGTTAAAAATGACAGAAATAGTAGAGGACATAAAAAAGAAGGCGTATAAAAACAGGATGTTGTTCATCTTAACCACAGATATTAAAAACGCGTTTGGTACAGTACCATGGAAAAGGGTAGTAGAAGCACTGAATAAGATGAACGTCAGTAAAAGGATAATGCAAATCGTAATGAGATACCTAGAAAACAGAAAACTGTTTATAGGTATCGGCAATAAAATAGAAACTACGTGTGGTGTGCCACAAGGCAACATATTGGGACCTCTTCTGTGGATAATCTACTATAATAGCATTCTACAAATAACTTTGCCAAAAGGGACATCTCCGTTGTGTTTTGCTGATGACACTGCCATCGTCACAGCAGCTAAGAAAAAAGACGAACTTATAGCTATGACCAACGTAGCTATAAGCAGAGTCAAACACAAAATAGAAAAACTAAGGCTAGAAGTAGCATCGGAAAAAACAGAAGCCGTGATACTATACGGAGGGAGGAAGATGAAACAGACGGTAATAAGTGTAGGCAAAGAAAACATAACAACAACAAAAATGGAAAAAACAATAAAGGCTTTACCCAACTTAATGCGTAACGTAAATGGACCTTCGGAAGAAAAGAGGATGATGTTATCAAATGTGGCACATTCCATAATGCTTTATGGTGCCCAAGTGTAGGAAAAGACAATGGGCTACAAACAATATAAGAGTATGCTGTTAAAGCAGCAACGAAGACTGGCGCTGAGAGTAGGTAGCGGATACCAAACACTATCAACGGAAGCCATTCTGGTAATCACAACGATTATGCTAATTAAATTGCAGGTGGAGTATAAGACGGAATCCTACAGAAAAAACAAAAAACCAAAAAAAAAGCTAAAAGAGGAAAAGATCAAAAAATGGAAAAAAACCTAGAACGCAAACACAAGGACGGCGGAATGGACAAAAAGGCTGATCAAAGACCTGCCAAAATGGCTAAACAGGAAGTTTGGTAGTGTTAACTACCATTTAACGCAACTGCTAAGCGGACACGGCTGTTTTAAGGCGTATCTCAAGAACTTCCACATCACGGACAGAGAAAACTGTAAAATGTGCCAGACAGATGATAGCCCGGAACACACGTTCTACATGTGCAAAAGTTGAACTGCTGCAAAAGAGAAATTGGAAAGTAAAGTTAACGAGAAATTAACGCCTGATAACACTATTAAAATAATGTTAACAACTCAGGAAAAGTGAACACATGTAAATGAATACATCAAACAAACGAAAAAAAGAAAAAAGAGTGGGAGATGACCACTTAGGAGGTTATCTATAGCTAACGTCCGGGCAAGTATTCTTGAAGATATGCTTAGCAATTCCAAGAATACCAGAATCGTGGCAAGTGAAAAAGGGGGTTTAGTGGGTGTGAGCCCCACACTCAGGCTGGTAAAGCTTCCCCAAACCACAATAACAAAAAAAAAAGGTTAGGTTAGGTTACGTTAGGTTAGGTTAGGTTAGCTTAGGTTGGGTTAGGTTATAAAAAAAGGTATGTTTACATAATATTATAGACAAATTATAAAAAAAAGAAGAAGATGAAAGAACAAGACAAAAGATTTTGTTGCCTATTGCGCAGCGTGAGTGATTGCTGACCAAGTCCAAGCTGCCAAATGATGTTAAATTCTTTAATTAGAGTATTCCGTTTAGCAGTGAAAAGATTTGAAGTATTTTAGTGGGTGTGAGTCCCGGCCACGTTGAACAAAGTAATCAAGGAACATTATGCGTTTTCCTCACAAAAAAAAGGTTAGGTTAGGTTAAGTTAAGTTAGGTTAGGTTAGGTTAGGTTAGGTTAGGTTAGGTTAGGTTAGGTTAGGTAAGGTTAGGTTAGGTTAGGTTAAGTTAGGTTAGGTTAGATTATATTAAAAACGCGTTCAACACTGTGCCGTAGAAAAAACTACAAAAAATGCTAGAAAAAAAAATTCAACAAGCACGAATAACAAGAAGGTGCTAGCAAACCATCTCAAAAACAGAAAATTATATGTATAAAAAAGTGGAAAAATTATGCTAATATGTGTAGTGCTTTAAGTGTCCGTACTTGACCCAATATTGTAGAAGCTATTCTACAATAATATACTAGAAATAAGACTACTAAAAATTAGTCATAATAATATAAGCCAAACAAAAAAGAGACCACATCGAGCTAGTAAAGAATGAACACAAATAGTAAAAATTAGACAAATCAAAACTACAAATTGAAGAAAACAAGAAAGAGACTAAAAAAACTTTCCCTTTTATAACACTGTCAATCCTTAAAGACTCAGTAGGTAAGGACTCATTTGAAAAAAAGAAAAAGTCCTACACGGCGTCCGTAATATAATTCCATCTCTAACTGCTCTTTGTAAGCAAAAACACTAAGGTCTTTGTGAAAAATCCATATCAGAGTGGTTTGCCAAATATTGTGTTGCTGAGTTCTGCGCCAAGTTGATGTTTCTGGATTCTCGCCTACACTTTAAGCCACATAAGCAACAATTTTGACAGAACGCCTCGAATGAGTATGCTAGATGCGTGCATTGTCTACCAGTATTCCAGTTTTATAAATTTTGATCACAAACTTTAGTATTCCTTCGATCAATGGTACTTCATTTATTCCAAACAGCGTACGCAATTTTTGCGCTTTTTCAGACAAACAAGACCCATTTTCAAAATAAGTTTTCAATATTTCAAAACGTTGCATGCGGAGGTACCTAACCACACGTTTCTCATGTAATTGTGACTCAAAAATTGACAACGATCGTAAAAACATGTGATTCAATATTTAACTAAACCCACCCTTTATATGTACCCCAAGTTGCAAGCAAAAAGAAAAAAGTTATGCAAGAAAACAAGACAAAAACTGATAGTACGGTAGAGACAATGTAAAAAAGTGTAACAAAATATATCCAAAAGATACTCAAAGAAAAAAAAAACAAACAGATAAAACCGACTAAAAGAAAAAAACTAAAGAAGCTTGACAACTATAGTGAGCTTGCTTGTCAGGACTATCCACCCTGAAAACAATAACGGTTCCAGATTAAATAATTATATTGTCAAGAAGATTAGGGGTTTTGTAAATAAGAACTCCACATACAAGCTGCTAGAGCTTCACTTAACAACAATGAAAAAAAAGTTAGGTTAGGTTAGGACTAGGTGTACGTTCTAACGTAAAAGTCTTATTGTTGAGTATTAAATATACGGTATTCAAAGTCAGTTCTGGCAAGTTTCCCCAATAAATGATTTTTGGAATAAAATTCGTTTTAATCTAACTTCCCAGAGCAGTCAATAAAGTTGCCCCGAGATCTAGAGAAGCAAATTTTACGAAAGTGTGGCGCAGTAGTTTAGGCATCCGACTGCTGCACTAAAGATTGTGGATTCAATTCCTATATATTGCAAAAACCGTTTCACATATTTATACGCTCTTCCACTCCCCAAGCCGTCTTGCCAGCTAAAACCTTTTCTGGTCCAGAGTAATAAATAATTTCTCTAGTAATTCAAAATACACTTAAAACAGCGGGTCTCCTGTAACGTAAGTTGCCAGCATTAAGGGCAGAGTAGAAGCTACAACGCCAACATTGGCTTATAAATAGTTGACAACGTCAATTGCCAAATACTTCCCGACTATCCGGAAGAAAAAAGTCATTGAAGGTACGACCTATTTATAGTATTTGCCTAAAAAAATCTCCGTATACACTGCAGAACTGCATGCATTGCATGCAATTGCATAAATATAAAACATTGCTTAATGCATCTTACAGCTAAGAGAAGCACTATGATCAGACTTGTTAAGTGACATTCTGAGTATAAAGTTTATGAACGCGGCCAATCCGCAAATCCAGTTTTTTTTAACCAAAAATTATCCTTATATAAACGTCGGCAAATGTGGGTGTCGGGGGCAACAAGCTATCCATTAAAGACGCCCATTACGTGGCAGATGCAGATCTTACAGACAACTTTCCCGTAAAACCCAATAATTTTAAAAGATACGTTATTTTTAACCAAAGATTAGCAACAACTATAAAATGGCTTCAAGAGCAATCTGAAAAAAATTAAGCTGTCCGTAACAGCATAGAATCGCGCTAGATCTCTGCTTGTCCGTAGAACATACCAACTTCATCATATCTTTTGACCGGTCACAAACATCCCACATGCCAAAAATGTCACTACCTTCTGACTGTAAAACATATTTTGAAAAAATAAGAAGTCTACCTTTCCTACCGTAATCGGCATAATTTGGTGGTGGCTACACAACCACAAACATAATTTCATTTCAATCATTCGAAAAGATGACACAACAAATTGCAACCAAAATTACTTCATTCACAACTATTATAACATTATACACAACCATGACACTCTTTAGTCTATTGATGCTTTTTACACTTTCAACTTAAGCGTATCCTAATTTAATAAATTTGTAATCTCTAAAATTGAATATTTTTTTAAATTGAATTTCACTTTTTAATATGTGCCAAAAATTTCAGATTTCTAAACAAAATTTGAAAACTACTTAAGGTTGACATGGTACCAAATTACGTATATAGTATGTAGAAGTTATAAATCAGATAAGGATTCACTTATTAATTACAAAATATGTTTTTAAACTTTTCCAACATTATTTTTAGAATTATGTTTGATGTTATAGCGTTTCTGGCCTTGGTCGTTTAAGGGTAGACTTTAGATACGATGAGATAATTAGAAATACTACTAATTTATATCAACTTCTTTTTAATTATGTATATGCAAAAAAATAGTTTAAAAAAGTTGAAAAATTGTTTTTTTTTTAATTCTAAAACTCAAATTAAAATTCAGAACAAACAAGATTTAAAATTCGTTGATGATTAAACTTCAGCAAAGAATTTTAGAATTTTAAACAACTTTTGCCTCACGTAAAATAAATGTAAAATTTGTTCATTGAAAAAGAAACGTGAATGAATATTCAAAATTTTGTTTGTGTGTTAATAAATTAATCATTTTGTGATTATACATTTTAATTCAATTGGCTCTTCACAGCATACAATTGTGCTCAAAAAAATATTAATTAAAATATATTCAAGCTTTGCTTATTAATTTCAATATTAATTATACAAAAAAACATTTTTTAATTTAATCTGTTCTAACTTTATATCCGTACCGACTTATATTTGACATGCTTGAGTCAATAAATCTATCCATCTAAATAAAAAAATATGTACATTTGCAATATTACACTATTTTGCAACATTTTATAATAAAATTCAATAATTAATAAATTATAAAATAATTAATATTTAATAAAATAAGCTTAACTAACCTACATTTTCCTTTTTAATAAATTGCAAAAACCACCCTTAACTTAAATGAAACCAACCCTAAACATTACTAATTCAGACGTAAAAATAAAAACGTGTTGTATGTGTTAATAAATGAAATAAAAATACCATCAATGATTACATACTTGTTATAAATTACAGCTGATGTTTCCTTAGTTCCATATCCTTCTAAACAAAATGAACAAACAACCAAACAAAAATTATATCACCACCGATTCCAAACGTAATCATACAAAAACAAATCAGTTAATATTTTCAAAATAATATTTTTTAGCGGGCGCGGTTGTTATTATATCAGGTACTGAATGGGCGCAGTTGTAGTAAAATATCGCGGATATGGGAACGACGTAGTCCCATAATGATCCACGAAATTAATATATCTGATCACTGTTTTCGCACTATAAACACTACATGGTTATGTAAGGAGACATGAGATGACCGGGTACAGTTATGTGATCAATACGCTTGCCTCTAATACAGCATCCCTGTTTCATCTGCAGGCTCACCCCCACCATACCTACCAACCATCCGCGCACTTTGGGGTAAATGCGACGCTGCGAAACGCGAACGGCGAATCGTGAAAGTAGGTCGATTTCCGAAAAGTTCGAATGGTTAATTTTATTGAATCTTATTTTTTTTTAATTGTTGTTGTGTGGAGTGAACAACAGTTTATTTACACGTTAATTTGATCGGAATTAAGTTTCATCATTTCATGTAATCATATTTAATTGGCTTTTAATGCTGCTACAACTATAATAGTGGCGTGCTTCTCAAGGGGCTGCTTAACGAAATACGCAACAACTCTTGAACCGATTATCTGCTTTATTAATTTTTAATTTTCTATTATAAGTAAATTAATCCCCCATTCATATTGAAAATTATAACCAGTGTAGTGTTTAAATTAGTACTTAAAAAGATTTTTACACACAGATTAAATTAATATACAAAGATATAGCTGTCGCGGAATTTTTTTAACTTGACAAGGAAGTTTAAAATACTTTACCAGAAAAGTTTTCGTAAACATGAATTTATTTAAGTGTTTTACAGATTGTATCAGCTTCTTTCTTTTTAATTAAATTAAATAAATAATTGGTTTGGTAATTATAAATACTAATTTTTTAAAGTTGCCTACAAGGCAATATAAACAAATCTTTATCTGCCAAACTTCGGGCAGTATTCCGAGCACGAAAACGGGATTCGAGGTGGTCTAAAGATCATTTGCAAAACATACTTTTTTGCACCTCGTTTCGTTAGCGGTCCGTGTACATTAATCTAATCATTTTCCTATTATAAGAAAGTTAAATACAAAGTAAATGATAAATTAATAAAGACTGACGTATTCTCCACCGTCAATCTGTAAAAACAAAATCCAAGAAGATCTGCTACACAGAAAAGCACGACCGATGATCTGTAGTCAAAACTAATGTACCCCAGCATTTAATTTAAGTCAAATTGAGTATTCTTACAAAGCAGTCTATAGAAGAACTCTCCAAAATTAAAAAAAAATTCGTCAAAGAAACTTTTTTTTTTTCACCAAAATCAACCATTTCGTAACTTTCTAACTACGACAACCACCAATACAATCTAAACAACTTAAATACCGCAAAAAATGTTAGGTTCTTTAATCTGTAAGCAGCTTGCATACAACAAAATTACCTATACTCAACATTAGCTTCATCTTTGGCTAAGCAAGAAGCAAAACTAAGTTATTCTCAGATCCAACTACCAAAGTTAATGCTCCAATCTAGGCCTAAGTATCAAATCCATAAAAAAACCGTCCAAAATGATCACATTAATAAAGCCTCTAGTCTGAAGCATTTTTGACCTGAGATAAATGACCAAAAACTATCAACTTCAAAAACACCACCTAACTTCTAAGAAATAAACAACAACAAAATGCTATGATCAAAATAAGAACACTTGTTGTGCCACCACTTTTAGCCAGAATATGCCACATACGCTTTTATGTAGAGTTAGCAAGTAACGCAATCCAAAAACTTTTGTCAGTTAAGTCCAAAGCAACAAACAGCTAAAATTTTTCCAAAAAGCACAGACTCACACCCACTCAAAAAATAGATCTTTTTTACCAACAACCTCCTTTTTGCCATAATTAGCTCTAAAGACTAGATACTGCTCTTTCATGGCTTAAGACACAAAGATTTCCATCTAATTTTCCAAAAACTGAAAAAAAAAACTAAAAAAATGTTTTACGCATCATATTCCTAAACTCAACCACCACAGTTATTGACCAAAATATTTGCTTTTTAATGATTTGGTTGGCCAAATAGTCAAACCAAACTATGCAAGTTTGTTGACTCTGATCTCTTTATTCAAAGTTGTCTTATACTAACGCTTTGCTCCTAAAGCATCAAAACCAGAGTAGCTTAACCACCTTATAAACGTTGTTAACAAGCAGATTACAATAGGTGGCTGGTCTCTAGTTGCAGAGCTACTTGTAAGCAACAGTTTGCAATGTAGAAAAGCCACAGCCAACCCGTAACGTTTATTTCAAAACTTAAATAAAGAAAAAAATTGTCTTCTCAATATTTTATGGTATAACCCCCAAAAACCTTGATGAGGCTACTGCAAATGCCTTCAACAAACAAAAAACTCAAATCATTTGCCCAGCTAGAAAACCGCGTATTGCAAAACTTGATACAGGCTTAAGTAAGCAAGCAAAAAAAGCAATTCCTAACTTAACTTTTTTTTATTGTGGTATGGAAAAACTCTATCAGCCTGTGTGTGAAATTTTCATCCACTAAACCCCCTATCCACTTGGCGTGGTCTTTGTATTTTTGTAATCGCAAAGCATACCTTTAAGAATACACGCCCGAAGATTATCCTTAACGCCTTATTTTGTCATTTCGACTTTGCTATCTCTCTCCTCCTTCTCCTTTGCGGAGACCACCTCTTTAGCAAATTCTTTCACTTTTCATTTTTTATCTTCTCTTTTGCCGCGGCCTATCTACTGCAAGCGTAAAAAGTGTGTTGTGGGCTATCCTCCACTTGGCACGTTATACATTACTGTCGCTGTCTGTACGGTGGAATCATTTTAAATATGCTCTGAAGCATCCGTGTCCGCTCAGAAGTTGACACAGGTAATAGTCGACAGATCCAAATTTCCTCGTTGTCCACGCAAGTAAGTTTTTAACCATTCTCTTTGTCCATGCCGCCTTTCCGGTATCCTGATCCCATTCTTTTTCCCATTTTATAATTGCTTCTTTTTTAAGCTCCCTTTTAGTATGCTGATTTGTTTTAAAACCCTCTTTTCTCAGCTCGGCTTGTAGATGGATTGGCATGACTTCCGTGGATATGGTTCTGTATCCGAAAACTATTCTCAACGCCAGTCTTTTTTGCTGCTTTAGCATCGTGTCCTTGTATTTGGCATATCTTAAGGTTTTCCTCCACACCTGGGAACCGTACAGCATTATCAAATGCGCCACACTTGCCAGTATCCTACTCTTCCCTTCTGAAGGTCCTCTGATGTTGGGCATTATTATGCTTAGTGCATTGACCGTTTTTTCCACTTTTTCTACCGTCTTGTTAATGTGGACGGTCATTTTAGTGTTCTTAATGTAACCTAACCTGACCTAACCGAATCTAGCCTAACTTAACCTAACCTAACCTAACCTAACCTAACCTTTTTTTTTTGGTGAGGTAAAACGTTAATGCACCCCGGATCATTGGATCTAATAGATCCGGGAGTGTGGGACTTACACCCACTAAAAAACCTCGTCTCTTCTCACCCATTGGACGGCATTCCCTCAAAGGATTTTTCATCGCCCAACCGACTGGGCCTTTTTTGTTGCTTTGTTGGCTTTCTGCCGTGACCTTTCCTCATTTTCTTTGCATTTTATACTTTCTCTTATGAAGTTGCTGATGTTGTTTCAGTTCTCCTTTGTTTTCGTCATCAGATCCATCAGGCTGTCCACCTTTAGACTTTCTCCAGTTTCTGCTTCAGCTTCACGTCTTCCAACTTGTCAACAATCACATGTAAAAATGGTGTGCTCGGGTGAGTCTATTGGATTGCAATAGTAGCAGGCGTCGTCTTTAGTCTTAGCAATTCTTTTTGTGTAACTACCAAAGCTACCATGGCCCGATAAGAATTGGGTGACGTAGTAGTCCGTGGTTCTGTGTGGACATCTACACCAGCTTTCAATGTTAGGGATCAGTTTCTTTGTCCTTTGAGCTGTGTCGAGCGAGCTGTCCCACCTTTACTGCCCTACGTTAAAAGTTGCATCTTGACCTGATTTCCTGACGGTGTACTTATCCTCTAATTCCAATACCTTCAAGTCGATTGGAGGGACTCCAGCTATGACGCACGCTGCGTTTGCGCTAACTGTCTTATAACCGCTGATAACTCTAAACAACACTTTTCTCTGTGTTGCGATCAAAGCGTTTTTGTGCCGCTTTACACCGAGTGCACTTTTTCACACCGGCGCAGCGTACGTCATAATAGACTGGACTACCGCGTGGTACACTGTTCTCTTTCTGGCCCTTTGGCCACTAACGTTTGGCAGGATCTTGGTTAGTGCCGCTACCGTTTTATCGGTCTTTTTGACCGTGTTCTCCACGTGTTGACCAAATGTCCAGTTTGATCCAACCACACTCCAAGGTATTTGACGGACTTTTTGGGTTTTATCTCCTCTCTTCTAAGTGTGAAAACCACCTCTCCTTTCCTTCTCAACCCTTTTACTACTAGAGCTTTAGTTTTTTCGGGGGCAACTTCCAGCCCATTTTGGCTCATCCATTTGTCCACTGCCACCAGAGGCACGTTTGCAGCTTTCTGGAGCCTCTCTGCTCCGTTTGCTCCAACCACTAACGCCAGATCGTCGGCATACGCAACCATCTTGCACTCTTTCAAAATTTCTAGCCTTAGCACGGGATCGTACAGCACGTTCCACAGGGTTGGTCCAAGAACCGATCCCTGCGGTACGCCCTGTGTTAACTTCTTGTCTTTTTCTTTTGCAATGCGAAGCGATCGCTTAGATAGTTGTCTAGAATGGCTATAAGGTAACTGGACACTCCAATATCTTGTAGGCGCCGCATAATTATACTCCACCTAACAGTGTTAAAAGCATTTTTAAAATCTAGAAGAATAATTGTAGTCCATGCACTGTTTTGGTCTTCACATAACTCCTTAGCTTTCATAATGGCATCCACAGTCGATCTTCCTTTCCTGAAACCATATTGGGCGTTCGAGATGGCCCTCTTTTCGTCCAGTTCTTCTTCCAGTCTCATCTTTATCAGGTGTTCAAAAGCTTATCCAATCACTCTTAGCAGACTAATTGCACGATACTTATATTATTTTTTCGGTATTAACTCCACCTTTGCTATCTTCCATTCCTTGGAAAAAGTACCGCTAGCTATGACCTTATTAAAGGTTTCGCGCAACTTTTTGGGAATTTCCTGCTGGGCCAGCTTAACTATCTGTCCTTTAACTCCGTGCCAGCTTGTCAATGGCCAACTTAATTTCCTCTCTTGTAAATGGTAAGGGTGTATCTGTGTTTTCGCACATTATTGAACTTGCCGCGGGTTTTTCTGCGTCGAGGATATCCGGGAACAGTTTCAAAATTACCTTCTTCCTGCTTACTTCGTCCAGAACCACTTGTTTTGGCTTAATACCCATTCGTTTTACCATGATTTGATAACCCTGGCTGAAAGGGTCCCTCTCCAGATTATTAAGCATTTCTTTCCACTTCTCCTTCTTACTTCTTTTAATGGCCCTGCGTCTTGTGAGCTTTCATCTGATCTTGATACACGCCTTTCGCTTGTCTTGTATTTCTTCGCTCCACCAGTACGGCATCTTTGGCCCCCCATTTCCTTCTAGCCTGTATCAGGCCCATTTTTTAGGGTTTTAAACACGCTCTGCTTTATGTTTGCATCTTTAAGTGCTCTCCTAGCCTCGCCGACATCTAAAACCCACTGCCACTTTGAGCTTCCTGTTTGCTTTTTGCCTCCGCACGCCACCTTGTATGAGAGGTATCTGTGGAAGCTCAAGGATTCTTCGACTTCGTCTACCATCCAGCCCGTTAAGACCACATTTCCTGTAGTCATCGTTAGATCAATAAAAGAATGACTTGATTTTTTAACAAACGTAGGTGCTTTTCCGTCATTTCCGATCACCAGGTTTAGTGTCGCCATCCACTGAGCAAGATGCTCTCCTCTTTTATCCTCTCTGTCTGATCCCCATGCTGAAGATTTGGCGTTAGAGTCTCCCCCTATGACGACCCTTTTTGGTCGAAGTTCTCTAGTTAGGGTCATTAACTTATTCACTTTTTCTTTGTACTCTTCCAGGGGAATGTTTGGGGAGATATTCACGTTTGTTAGTGCCAAGTCTTGCATCTCAATTATCTGGAAACCTTCTTCGGCCTGGTGCCTACTAATTTGGGCCTTATTTGTGACCTGTAGGATCGCCACATCACTTCTCTGGTCAGTAACCTAATATAACCTAACCTTACTGCCCAAGATAGCCATTCTGTACTAAAATAAACCAAAATTTGCTCTAATCTATAGTATAACCAACCATCACTTCACCTGCCTCTCCCTGGCATGCACAAAACAAACTGTGCCGTAGACTAAGCAAACCTCAATAACTAACTCCTTGTTCCAAAAAAATATAACCACACAAAACATCACCAAACAGTTCACACACTGACACTGTGCAAACAGATAATAATCAAATACCTTTAGCTCGCCAAGAATCATGCATCTTAGATTATGAGCTAGAACTGATAAATCTCAGGCAAAAAAACTAAGAGATAGTCTACTAAAGTTAAACCTAGTCAAATCAACCAGCTCTACCTCATGACTCCATGCTTTTTCTACGCGTTCTAGGAGTAATAAAAAAATCAAATTCTGCTTAAGCAGAACATAACAAACCTTGTAAGAACTGCCCATGACCTCTACACATCAAAACCAAGTATCGCCTTGAGTTACCCAAACACCACCTTTACTCTCAGCGGTAGAAACTAGACTACAGTATTTTGTGATGCTAGGTGCACGCAGCACTACCAACTACCAAAAAGTAACTACCTTTATCAAAGTTTTTAACCTTAAAACTATGCTAGAGTTTTGATGAAACGCCAAATTAAAGTAAAAAAACTAACTTTGCGCGTCGTTAGTTTTAAACCAAAACTAAGTCCTATAACTCTTGCAAACTTAATCTTTGCTGTTTTAAGTGAGACATGAAAAGTCCGTAATGCTACGCAAAATTAAAAAACAACCCTAAAAGACGCTAAATAGCCAAATGACGTCTTCTATATTTTAAAAATTTATAAAAAAGTAAATCAATTTATTACAAAATTAATATCAAAAATTGTGCATTTGTCCATTTAAACAATAAAAAAATTAAAAAATGCCCTTTAAAAATGTGTGCAGTAATTCTACACTTAAAAGATGACTTCCTAAAAACAAAAACAAATTTTTGCTACAAAAACTAAAATTTCTTAAAATTTTGATTTTTTTTTCTAATAAATAAGAAATAAATTTTATACAATTTGTCGGTTTTGTAAAAATTAAATTTTATTAAAAAAAAAATCAAAATTTTGTAAATTTTGCAAAACGACTAAAAACAAAAAAATAAAGTTAAAAAACTAATACTTTCAAAGCAAAAAAGTTCTGCACTTACTCCAAAAAATAAACACAAACTTTTGTTAAATATTAAAAAAAAAAAAATGAAATTTGTTAAAATTTTTTTTTCAAAAAATAATTTTTAAAATTTTTTTGCTTTTACACAACTAAAATTCAAAAAAGTCTAGAGCAACTTCCCAAATAAATGGTTTTTGTAAATTTTGTTTTTAAAATTTAAAATTGTTTCCAAAAACGTCAAACAAACTAAAAAAATTTTTTCTATTCTTTTTAATAAACAAAAAAAATATGTTTTGACTCTTGTTTGCTATTAAAATTAAAAACTAAAACTCAAGATGGTCCTGAGCAAGTTGTCTGTTACCACAAAAAATAATTATTGTAAAAATAGTTTTAAAAATTAATAAAATTTTACAAAACGTCAAAAAACAAAAAAATTATATATATATATATATATATATATATATAGTCTTCCTATCCCACAATCTTATATGTTTATAAAAATCTAGTACTAAAAAAAAAAATTTATTCCAATAAATAAATTTTTTTTTTTTGCTTTTCAAAAACCAAAATTCAAGATGAACTAAAAAAAGTTATCGGTAACAACGTTGTGTTTCTTTGACTTTTGTTTGTTTTTTTAGACAACCATAATATAAGAACAAAAATATGTAAAAATATTTGTTTTCTAGACAACAAAAATCCGGGACTACACAATCATATCTGCACTAAAAAGCTACTTCTATAAACAAAACAAAATTTTGAGAAAAATTAATTTTCAAAAAAAAGTTTTGTAAATTTTTTCTCCAAATAACTAAAAAATAGTTTTCTATTTTTGTTTGCTCTTTAGACAAACAAAATTCAAGATAAATTAGAGCAAGTTGTCAGTTACCAAAATTGAATTTTGTATACAAAGTTTTCTGAAATTTTACAGAACGTCCAAAACTATAAATATGTGCTTTTCAGACAACACAAATTGTGCACCCCACAATCTTATCTGCATCTCTAAAAATTAAAAATATATTTTTTTTTTTTTAGTTTGAAAAATGCCATTAAAAAAATGAGGAAATTAATTTATTAAATTATTTTTCATCCCCATCAATCTCTTTTGAAATAAACTTTTATTGGAATAACAACGACCTAAACCCAATTAGAAAAACCAAGGAGAGCATATTCATGCATATTCCAGTTCTAAAAAAAGTAAAAAAAAATTGTCATTGACTACTAATAATCTCAAAAATGTGATAATACACTTAAATAGTAAAGCAGTCAACCCAACCATTTGCTTATACATACTAAAAAAAAATAATTTTAAATTGCCTTATTTGATGGCTTCGCCAGCTATCACTTTACCCGGCTCACCTTGCTTAGAACGCATGCGACAATCTATGTCGTATATTAGGCAAACCTTAACAACAAAGCCAACCATTACTATTAAACGTAATTGTCAAATACTTTTAACTAACCAAAAACCATTCTATTTAAAATTTTAAGCAAAAACTGGTAAACTTTGAGCAAAAGAAATAGTCTATTGAAGTCAAACCTAGTTAAACCAACCGGTTTTACTTCATAAAATGCCTTTATAGCTCCGAATTATAAATAAACTAAATGCAACTTGAACACGAAAACTAAGAAGTAGTTTACTGAAATTAATTAAAAAAAAACCATTTATGCTTTAAAATTGACCAATCTATAAAAAACTAAGCAAAAACTTTTTTTCATAAAAATGATTACAAATGACACCAAAAATTTATTGCATAAAGTTTATCAAAACTTGAACCAATTTACGCTATAAAATTATCTAAAACTGCGTGTACAACCTATTTATAGCAAGAAATCTATAGAAGCTTAAACAGAAACCTTTTTATTACAAAAAACTTATTGAAAATTGCAAAGAAAATTTATTTTTTACATAAACTCATCAAAAATTGAACAAAATTACTAATTTATGCTTTAAAATTGTCTAAAACTGCGTATGAAACTTATTTAGCGCAAAAAATTGATAAAAACTCGCGCATATTTTTTTTTTTTCATAAAATTAATTAAAAATTTGCTCAGAAAATTCATTTATTGCATAGAATTTATCAAAACTTGGACACAAACAACTAATTTATGCTTTAAAATGATCTAAAACTTGGTGTACAACCTATTTACCGCAAGAAATCTATAAAAACTTGAACAAAAAATTTTCTTTTGTAATAAAGAAAAGACTTATTGGAAATTGCAAAAAAAAAAATATTTATTGCATAAAATTCATCAAAAGCTGCACAAAAAACATTAATTTATGCTTCAAAATTGTCCAAAACTGCGTATAAAACCTATTTTCCGCAAGAAATCTATAAAAACTTGCAAAGGAAACCTCGTTTCTTATGAAATTGATTAAAAAATTGCACAGAATTCATCAAAACTTAAACACAAACAACCAATTTATGCTTTAAAATAATCTAAAACTTTATGCACAAGCTAATTACCGCAAAAAATCTATAAAAATTTGATCAAAAAACACTTTCATTACAAGAAACTTATTTATTAGATAAAATTTATCAAAAACTGTAAAAAAACACTAATTTAAGCTTCAAAATTGTCCAAAACCGTTTATAAAACCTATTTACCGCAAGAAATCCATAAAAACTTGAGCAGAAAATTTTGTTTTTTATAAAAATAATTAAAAAATTGCACAAAATTCATCAAAACTTGGACACAAACAACCAAGTTATGCTTTAAAATAATCTAAAACTGCATGTACAACCTATTTACCGCACAAAATTTATAAAAACTTAAACAGAAAATCCTTTTATTAATCTTATTTTGCTTTGCTTTGTCAAAACCCTTTGATAGGTCTGCAATAACAACATACAACGCAGCATTCATATTGCACTAGCCAAAACATATTTTAAAATATTTGCAGTCCTCTCCTCAATTCCAATTTGGCTAGACTACTAAACAAGACAAGAAAAAACCGATAAGACGCAAAAGCCTAATAAATCTTTTAACAAAACGCTACTGCTTATAAAGCGTCTTTCATCATCCTTCTTTTACCACAACCTACTCTCTAAATGAAAGATACATAAACTTCACGGTTTCAACCCTCTAGGTAAAGTACGAAATAAAGACATTATTTCAAAAAGTAAAGCATACACTTAAAAGATGTCTCCGACTCCCACAACCCACGACAGACTTGATTGCGCTACTTCAAAGATTTAACCACTATACTATTCAACGGTAGTTTAACATCCAATCTTTGAATGATTAACACTTGGGTAGGTGGGTGTGCTACAGTGTTCCCTCAATTAAGCGCATTAAAATCAAAACGCAACAAAGATCAACCATTACCAGTAACTAACATAATTCCCTTGCTAAGAGACGTGGATATGGAACTTCGTAACATAGCATTCCGCTTGCAAACATTAATAGATCAACCTCAGACATAACAACACCCAAAAATAACACTTAGACAAAACAATATTGCAAAAAAAAACAGAGCTTACCATACCGTTATCTTATTCTGAATGTACATCGCAGGAAGATTGATTTTTTTTAATTATTTCCCGGAAAAAGTGCAAAAACTATAGTTTAAAGAACGCATAACTTTACGCAAATTTTTGAAAATAGCAACAGAACCACAAAAGTGGAAGGAAATTGTTGCAAAACTCGTCAGCCAAGTCCACTGTAAGTTACAAAACTCTAACATTGATTCTGCTACTACAAAAAATTTTGTTGCAACAGACAACTACTAAAAAATCTATCTTCATCACAAATAGAAAAAAACTTAGAAAGTTTCTTTAGCTATGATTTAGTCGAGATGTTGTTGACAAGCATTTGTTGTGCCTGAGTTTAGAGTTTGGATTACTTTGAGAATTTCTTCAAGTATTTATAACGTCGTTAAGCATAACCTGGTCAAATGCTTTGATTAGGTCTATGAAGCACATATATGGCAGATTTATTTGATTTAGTGGCTATGATACATGTGAATAGTTTTATTACCAAACTGAAAAGAGTTGCTTTTTGTCCCCCTTTTTAAATACATACATTGTTATGCACACAAAACACATTAAAGGAAATACGATCAAAAATAAAAATTTTCAACCTACTCAAAAAATTTATTCCAAAATCAAGTTCTAAAGTCACATCCAAAATTTAATGCAACGTTTAAATGTAGTGTTTACTTTGAGTTTTGTGAACAGTTCCCGGTTAAGCATTAAGGTAAAAAGTAAATCCAAAAAAAATAAATCCAAGAAAATTGAATTAAGCTGCGGGTACGCCCAGAAGTAACTTTTAAGTGAGTCAAGCCTGGACAATATAAAAGGTTGTAGAGTAATTCATTATAATATAATTTGCAATTATTTTACACTAGAACTTTACTTTAGCAAAAATGCTATTAATTATTTGTTTTGCTAATGGTTGCAGATCCAAATTGTTCTAAGTGTTTGAGGTTGATTATACGGGCAATGTTTTAATGGCCAATTTGTCAGAATCAGACTTTAGTATGTGACCTACAATTTCTTTAAAATCTACAACTTTTTGCACTTTTGATTGTAGCGCTAATGTGGGTAACTCACTCTACGCACTCTAACAATAAAACTCCCAACCGTATATCTCAAGCTCGACAACAAAAAGTTTGTCGGCCCAGAGAGAACAACTTTTAAGATATGTATTGCTTTTCTGTTGTATGGACTCTAGAGAATAGATCCCATTATTGGTCTACGAGCATGATTTCAAAACATTGGACAAATGGGTGACCATTAACTTTATCAAATCAACCGACGGACATAGACTGGGGATCGTAGCAACAAGCTAGTCATTATACACCCAAAAAAGTTGCAAAAAGAAACTGGCAAGAATAATAATTACCAAATTTGTAGTAGTAGTCAAACCAACCCTACAACAAAACTCAAAGTTGGCAAAATTGCTCCAGCCGCAAACAATCAAACGCAAAATTTAAGCAAAAAAAAAACCACAAAAGAAAACCCATTTCCAAAATTAAAAAAAACCTTTTTAAGAAATTTTTTTTTCTAAAATGTTGTAAACTTTGCATTTTTTTCCAATAACTTAAAAATAATTTTCTAAAGCAATTGGAATTTAAGATAGATTAAAGCAAGTTGTTCGTTACAAAAGAAAATGTAAAAAAATGTAAAAAAATGTTTCAAAAAAAAAAAAAACTTTGCAAAACTTATAAAAATTATGATTATGTTTGCTTTTTAAACAAATTAATGCTTGCAAGTCGGTATACCACTAAAATAAAATAATTTTTGCAAAAAAAGTTTCTAAAATTGTATAAAATTGTACATATCATCTAAAAAATAGTAAAAAAAAAATTCTAAAATTTCATCAAACTTTGCAAAACAAAACTTTATTTAAAAAAAAAAGTTTTTTGGACAAAAAATGGAAAACGACTATTAAAAAAAAACTTTTGGTAAAAAATATTTTTCATTTAATTTTTCCAAAATTTCCGAAAGTTTTGTTATTTTTTTTTAAACAAAAATAATTTTATCTGTTCACAAAACACAATTTTTAAGCTTTTTAGAATAAACAAAAAAAATAATTTTCTATTTTTGTTTTTTAGACAACCAAAACTCAAAATAGAAGCAAGTCTCAATTACCACTAATTTTGAATGATAAAAAGCTACTTCTAAAACAAAACAAAACTTTTGGTAAAAAATATTTTAAAAAAATTGATTTGTCAAATTTTACAATTTTTTTGAATAATCAAAAAATAGGCACATTTGCCTACCACAAGTTTCAACCCAAGGTAAAAACTATAAGTTACAAGTAGCTACTCTACTGTTACCTAATCTTTTTATAAAATAACAATAAACTTAAACTTGATTTGTATTAATAATATTTTATTTTAAGCTTTGTCCTTTTTAAGTTAAAAATGCTCTTATGCCCATACTAAAATAAAATTAATCACTCAAACATTATTACTCAGTATTTGTTTAGTAAATTCCTTAATCCTGCATGATAGTTGATTTATAGACCCATGACGTTAGAAGCTATGAGCTTTACTGATTACTTAGATAAGTTCTAAAAGTCTTAGACAAGTTTCAACCAAATTATGTCTTAATTAAACCCGCAATAAGCCCATGTAAGAACTATAAATAAAGTGACCTATGCTAGCTTTAAAAACCATTTAGATAATTTTATATTAATGTTAATATCATCAATTTAAGTAAGCCTGAGAAATAACAAACTTTAATTTTAACAAAATTAATATAATTGTCACTTCAATGTTTAGTTAAGTAAAATAAATTAAAAATCAAACCATGGTGGAAAATACTATGTGATATTTTTGTTGATTATAAATTAAATAACACATTTACTATGTACTATATAAATATATTTAAAAAAAAAGTTACTAGTTTCAACCTTTACTAGGTCATCATCGGACGGTGATAAAAACAAATATGAATAAAGTGTGTGATATAGTACACAGTAAATGAGTTTTATTTAATTTATAAATTGTTAAATTACTAGTTGGAGCATTCTTATTAAAATTCATTAATTTTTGCAGAATTTGATGATAGCAAATGATCCGTTATTACAGAAACAATTTAGAAATCTTATTATATCGCTGCGCGTTTGTACAATGACATTTTTTTTGTAAAAAATAGATTATAAAACAACAAAAACAATTTAAAACTATTTATTCAAAACTAAATTTTTTTTTTTTTATTTAAAACATATTTTTCCGTTTTTTTTTTTAATTACATTTTAAATCTGTCTTGCGTTAGAATTAAGGCAATAAATTATCTTTTTACTATTTTCATATTATGCTGATTATACATATCAACCTGTATAACACAATTTCAAAATAATTATACAATTTCATTTCTCCCATTCGCTCCAATGATCATAAAAATTGTTTGTCAAAAGTCTTGATGCAGTTTGAGTTTTGCGGGAAAGATTTCGTTATACAAGCAAAAAAAATGTATATACAGAACTTTCCCAGAGGATATAGATGGGGTGAAAGAGAGAGGGGGAAGACGCATCGACGAAGTTTCATGAATGGCTCCAAGCAGCATTGGGGATTTTAAAGGGCTTCTCACAACAATTTAAAACGTACTGCCGGAAACGGAACGAACTTAAAGTGATGGATTCGAGCTTTCACAGAAATAAATAAATAAATCTAGTTTACGAAAAATTGAGAGTGCTCTAATTTCCTATTTAAACTATAATAGAACTAGAAATCAATAGTTTTTGTTAATTATTAATAGGAAACAACTATTAAGGCTTCAATGAAGGTTAATAAAAGATAACCTAAACTAGTCAGGAGTAAATATTTTATTCTGAATTTTCTTGTCAAATTTTTGCCAAACAAAACCTAATGTTTTTTTGATTTTATTTTAATATTATTTATTTTAGACTAATTTCAATATGTTAAAAACTATATTGTACAACTAGCACGTAATAACACCCATTTCCCACGGGTATTAACGTTGTTACACCAGCTTTTGGCAAGTGTTGCAATTTAATAAACTTTTTTTGAGAGCCCCGTGCGTAATGTTTATATTCCCGTGCGTAATAAAATCGCATACTTTTCCGTAACAATAACAGTTGCACAATGAACATATTACAGTATAAGATTTAAAAAATCATTGTTAAATTAATATTTGTTTAAATTTATTAAAAATGCTATTTTTCTACTCCTTATTACAGTCCATACAGTTTCATTATGTACTCATATTGCGTGCAAAAAGTGAACATTGCGCACGAGGCCATTAAAAAGCAACAAATCACCTCTCAAGTGTCATATTATAAAATTTAATAAATAATTTAATTCTTTTAGTTGTAGAAAAAGTATAGTATACAACTAGCACGTAAATAATATTAATAGATTTTACATAAATATATAATCTATTAAAATTGTAGTTAGATTTTAAATTGAATAAGTAACTAATAAAGTTCTGTTTGTAACCGATCGATACTACTGGTAATGTGGTGTCTGCTGGCTACTGGTGATATTAAACTTGCTTGCAAATATAAGAGGTCTTGCATGGCTGATTGGTCTGCTTTGATGAGATTGGTCTATAATTGTATTACGCGAATTGCGAGAATTGGTTTTAGATATAATTATTCCCCGCTTCAACTAATTTAGTTTGAAAATTACCGACAACGTTAGGAAAATTTAAATTATCTTTAAATAAATAGTACATCTACAAGAAATTATAAAATTGGTGTGTTTATACTCCATTCAAGCTAACATTAAGCAACCCGTAAATTTTTCAAAGCATGTGTAATGAAATAAAACTACAATAAAGCCACTTTAGCTTGACCCATAGAATGTGTAAAATGTAAGAAATAGAAAAATATGCTAAAACGTGTGCAACAGAGTAAACAATATTTTTTGCCTATTATAGAGGCCAAATTATGTTTAGAGTGAGGTGATTTTTTTTTAGAAAATTAACTAAAAAAGCAAAATTTTTCTTAAAAAATTACGGTCTGTCATGAGTATAAAACAAGAAAATAATTTAAAAACGGCAAAAGCATGAGTGCAAGAGCAAATAGTCTTTTTGTGTATATTAAGTTGCCTATTTAACCGGCCATGCTGTTTTGGGATTACTGTTGTTAGAGTAAAGTTTGTGCTATAAAAGTGCATGTTTAAAAGAGAAATACTTGGAAAAAGTACCTGTACTCAAAGAACGCTACATGAGCAAAAATAATTACAGATTTTGTTCTCTATTTTCTCTTAACAATTTTTTAAATTTTGCAATTTTGTTGCAAACCGTTAAAAAAACTAAAAAACTCAGCCCACCAAGATATATATATATGAGTAATTCTATTACTTTTGTACAATTCTGAAAAACTCAATGTCTCAGAATTGCGCCAAATGTTAGTACATGAAAGTATGAATTAAAAAAAAGGATTCGCAAAGTTTTAGCTCTCTAGACACTTTTTTGCCCCTTTAAGACGCTTAAAAGGGCAAAAAATAGCTTAAAAAGGGCTATTATTTAATTTCCGGCGGCAAATGATTTGTTATTTTATGTACTTTAAACTAAAAATTTTAGCTAAAAATCTTGAAATTAAATGTTTATTTCTTTTTACAAATGTCAGTTGCCATAAAACTGCTTAAAAAAGTGACAAATCCAATTTCTGGTTAACAAACACAGTCGAGTAAGTGAGAGGGGCAATCAGATCATTGATTCCAAACAAGTAGTTTTACCTGGTGTTCCCGCCAACCTACCTCAGTGTTAGTGATCTATAAACTAGAAGTTTCTCTATAGAAAAAAAAAATGATAGATCCAATCTCTTAATAACAAACAGTCGGGTGAACAAGGCACTCAAATTATTAATATTGAGTAGTACCCTAAAAAAAATTTTTTTTTTCTACTGATATTCAACTACAATAGCACAACAACAAACCAGAATGCCACATAGTCGTATGGGGAATCAAAAAATTTCAGGCATACTTAGAAGACCAAAATTTTGTTAATTTCAAAAATTCTTTCAAAAATACTGATTGGATAGAATTATTTCTAAACTTTTGTTATATTAGTACTATAGAAGTAAGTACTTCTTAATTCCAAATTAATAACTTATTCTAATAAACAGTTTACATAATACAGCATTTTAACCTAAATCATTAGTTTTATGTTTTATCAAGATTTTCAAAAATTCTTTTAAACAAATTGATCAGTAAAATTTTGTTATATATTATTCAAAATATTTGTTATAATATAACAATTTTAATATCATAATAGTATGTACTTCAAATACCAAATTTGTAATTTATTTTAATGGTTAGTTACAAATCTATAGTTTTTTGGCCATAGCCAAATGAATAAGCATTAATTAAAATTTTTATCAAAATTTTTACAATTTCAAAAATTAAAAAAATCTGATTGTATAAATTTATTTTAAAATATTTAATACTTTAGTACCATAGTTGTACTTTAAAATTCCAAAACTGTTACTTATTCCAATGATCAGTTCTAGATTTAGAGCATTTTAGCTAAAGCATTAGTTTTATGTTTTATCAAAAATTATACAATTTTAAAAATTCTTCCAAAAAAACTGATTGTTTGAAATTATTTCAAAATTTTTCTTATATTTGGACCATGGTTGTACTATAAAATTTCAAAATTAGAACATATTTCAATGATCAGTTCCAGAATTAGAGCATTTTAGCTAAAGCTTTAGCTTTATATTTTATCAAATTTATACAATTTCAAAAACTCTTCCAAAAAAACTGATCGTGTGGAATTATTTAAAGTTTTTTTTTTATTTTAGTACCGTAATTGTACTATGATTCCAAAATTTTAACATATTTCAATGATCAATTTCAGAATTACAGCATTTTAGTTAAAGCATTGGTTTTATATTTTATCAAAAATTATACAATTTTGAATTTTTTTCTAAAAAAAACTGATTGAGTGGAATTTTTATTTTCTTATATTAGTATCATAATTGTACCAAAAAAATTTAAAATTGTAATATATTCTAATAATCAGTTTTAGAATTAGAGCATTTTTGCTGAAGCATTAGTTTTGTATTTTATCAAAATTTAAACAATTTTAAAAAATCTTCCAAAAAAACTGATCGTGTGGAATTATTTCAAATTTTTTCTTGTAATAGTACCATAATTGTACTATAAAATCTCAAAATTGTAACATGTTCCAATGATCATTTCCAGAATTACAGCATTTTAGCTAAAGCATTAGTTTTATGTTTTATCAAAATTTGTACATATTCAAAAATTCTTCCAAAAAAGCTGATCGTGTAAAATTAATTTAATTTTTTTCTTATATTAGTACTATAGTTGTAGTATGAAATTCCAAAATTATAACCTATTCCAACAATCAGTTCCAGAATTACAGCATTTTAGCTAAAGCATTAGTTTTATATTTTATCAAAAATTATACATTTTTAAAAAATCTTTCAAAAAAACTGATCGTGCAGATTTATTTCAATTTTTTTAAATATTAGGGCCATAGTTGTGCTATAAAATTTTAAAATTGTAACACATTCCAACAGTCAGTTCCAGAATTACAGCATTTTAGCTAAAGCATTAGTTTTATATTTTATCAAAACTTTTACATTTTTAAAAAATCTTTCAGAAAAACTGATCGTGTAAAACTATTTCAAATTTTTTCTTATATTAGTACCATAGTTGTGCTATAAAATTCCAAAATTGTTACATATTTCAATGATCAATTCCAGATTTAGAGCATTTTAGCTAAAGCATTAGTTTTATATTTTATAAAAAAATTATACATTTTTAAAAATTCTTCTAGAAAAACTGATTGTATAGATATATTTAAAATTTTCTCTTATATTAGTATCATAATTGTGCTATGAAATTCCAAAATTTTAACATATTCCAATGATCAGTTCCAGAATTACAGCATTTTAGCTAAAACATTAGTTTTATATTTTATAAAAAAACTATACATTTTTAAGAATTTTTTTAGAAAAACTGATTGTGTAGATATATTTCAATTTTTTTCTTATATCAGTACCGTAATTCTGCTACGAAATTTCAAATTTGTAACATATTCCAATGATCAGTTCCAGAATTACATCATTTTAGCTAAAGCATTAGTTTTATATTTTATCAAAATATAAATAATTTTAAAAATTCTTCCAGAAAAACTGATCGTATAGAATATACCCTAAGGTAATTGACATCGTCGCCTCGCTGTAGTAGTTATAAAAACAATCTAATAAGACAAAAAATCAACCAAACTTTTAAAAAAGTAAAAGCCTCCTTTGACCAACTACAAAAAAGTTTAAAATTTATGTTGCAGACGGATGCAACTACTTGAGACTAAGAATAGTACTCTAATAAGAAGATAAAAAGCTGTTAATAAATTTTTTGAACAAACTTTAAAAAAAAAAAGCCCGCTCCCAATCAACAAAAACAAGCCTAAAATTTGTTCTGCAGATTAACTCCAACTACTTAAAACTAAGAACAGTTTTCTACCAAATGCAGATCAGTATTTCTAACAATCTCGTAAAAAGAAGAAATGTTTACATCATACCACTGCCATCTACTGTTTACAAGCAAACTTTATAAAAACGTCAACAACAGATGCTAAAAAAGAATTATTTGCCTGTCTATACCAAAACCATCTGTTTTATGTTTATAAAATCAAGCCAAAGCAACAATATAGCGGCCCTAGTGCTGAACAGTTAAGTTTTGTGATATTTGAGTTAACCAAAAATTACAAATCACATGTTAAACCCTAAAATTTGAAAACATTCTCCAAAAAAATACTAAAATTTTTTTACCAACTTTAGAAACTTTTGAAAAAAAAATTGATCAAATTCTAAAAACTTTAAAAATAATCTAGATACCTTTGACCAACTTTTAAAGTTTATCTGTACATTCTAGAAATACCATAAACCTTTGATTCTAGAAACTTTCAGAAACAATTTTAAATTTTTAAAAGTACTAATGTGTTCTAAAACCTTTTGGCCAACTCTTCAAATCTTTCACCAAACTCTAAAAACCTTTGCCCAACTCTAGAAACTTTTTAAACGTATTTTAGAAATTTTTTGCTAAGTCTACAAACTTTTTACTAAACTCTAACAAGTCATAAGAAATACTAAAAACTTCTGACCAACTCAGAAAACTTCTGGAAAAGTTTAGAATTTAAAAAACAAACCTTTCATCAAACTCTAAAAACTCTTTAAAATAATAAAAACTTTTAGCCAACTCTAGAAAGTATTCTAGAATGCTTTGGCCAATTCTTAAAACTTTTAATAATTTCAAAAACTCCTGAAAAATATTAGAAACCTTTTACCAACTCTAAAAATTCTTAAGAACTTTCAGAAACATTAAATCCAATTTTAAAACTTTTTCTAAACTCTAAAAATAATAAAAACTGTTGATAAACGTTACAAATCTTTTGAAAAAAATCAAAAACATTTAAAAAAATTCTAAAAACTGTTCTTAAAAATTTTAAAATTATATTCTAATTTAGAAACAAAACGTTCAACCAAAGTTTTCAAAATTATTAAAAAGTTCTACAAAGCAAAATGATCCAAAAATTAAATGTTTTTCCTATCTACAAACATTATCTGTCATTAAACTGCAAGAAAGGTAACAGGCCCAATCTCTAGATGAGCGGGCAAGGCACTCAGATCATTGATTGCAAACAAGTGGTTTCAGTTAAAATTAAATGTTTCTTCTCTCTACAATTGTCCGCTGATATTGAAGAACTGCAAATAAAAGTACAGATCCAATCTCTGGATAAAAAACAGTTAAGTGAGTGAGTGACGCACTCAGATCGTTAATTGTAGTTTACGTTAGCTACGACTTAAACCAACAACAATAAAGCTAAAACTGAAAATTTCTAGCGTTCTTAGAAGACAAACCGTTTATTCATTGCACCTAAAACCTGGTTTGACTCAAAACCAAGTCTTTTGCTAAATTTTAGAATGTATTAAAAACCTTCGACATAATTCTAGAAACTTTTTAAAACATTTAAAAACATTTGATTAAATTCTGAAAAACCCTTAGGCAAAGCCTAGAATTTTTTTATTAAATTCTAAAACCCCGAAAGAGTACTAGAAACTTTTGACTAATTTTAGAAACTTTTGAAAAAATTCAAAAACATTTGATTTAAAAAAAACTATTTACTTAAGAAGTTTTTAAAAAGTACTAAAAACCTTTGAAAACTCTCTGAACTACTGATAAATGTTAAAAACATTTGAATAAATTTTATAAACTCTCAAAATAATTTAGAAATGTTTAGCTAACTTTAAATTTTTTAAATTAAATTTTAGAAACTAGTAAGTGTAACTAGAAACTTTTACAATTTTTTTATAAAATTTTAAGGTTCTAAAATGTTTTTTGGCCAAATTTTTTATTAAATTCTAAAAATTTCAAAAAATAAATAAAAACTAATCAACTTTATAAACTTTTGAAAAATTTCAGAAACATTTTATTTAATCCTAAAAATTTCTAAAATTTTCTAAAACGTTTTAACAAACTCTAAAAGCTTTTTACTAAATTTTAGAAACTTTTCGGACGTTCTAATACTCTATAAGATATAATTTAAAAAAAACTAAACATTTTTAAAGATTAAATTTTAAAAACTTGTAAGGTTCTTTTGTCAAATTTAAATACCATTTAGAAAAGTTTTGACAAACTTTAAATTTTTTTGAAAAAATTCAGTTAAACTAAATTTTAGAAACATCTAAGTTGTTCTACAATGTTTTGTCCAATTTTAGACTTTTGCTTATTAAAAAAAAAAAAATTAGTATTAGAATTCTTTTACAAACTCTAAAAACTTTTGAGAAATTTTAGAAACATTTGATCAAATTCAAAAAGACTCTTCTAGAACCTTTTGGCTAAGTTTAAAAACCTTTTATCAAATTTTAAAAACTTTTAAAAAATACTAGAAACTTTTTATTAATTCTAAAAACTCCTAAAAAAATTTAAAAACATTATATAAATTCTAAACACTCCTAAAGTAGCCAAAACCTTTACTAATTTCTAGAAAACGAAAAAACTCAAGAAATTCTTGAGAATTTTCAGAAATACTTGATCAGATTTTAAAATCTCTAGAAATACTAAAAACCTTTGATAAACTCTAAAAATCTTTCACAAAAATCCCAGAAACATTTATTAAAATTAGAAACTTTTAAATAAATTTTAGAACCTTTTAAGAAATTTTAGAAACATTTGAGCAGCTCTAAAAAATATTGAAAAAACTTAAAAAATATGTTTTTCAAATTTTAAAAAGTCCTGAGCTGTTCTAATAGCAACTTTTAAAAAACTCTAAAATCTTAAAAATTTTAGAATTTACTATCAATATACTTTGAAATTGCAAAATTGTAACTAATTACCAAAATTTAAACAATTTCAAATTAAAAAAAAAAACTGATTGTATAAATTTATTTTAAAATGTTTCATACTTTAAAATTCTAAATTTGTAACTTAATACAACAACTTTAACAAACAAATATTTGTTATGTTAGTACTATAATAGTACTTTAAAATGATAAAATTGTAACTTACTCCAGTAATCATTTCCAAAATTACAGCATTTAAGCATTAAGCATTAAGTTCTGTGTTTTATAAAAATTTAAACAACTACAAAAACTTTTTAAAAAAAGTTAATAGTGTAAAACTATTTTAAATTTTTTGATAATTTAGTATCATAGTGGTACACCAAAATTCCAAAATTGTAATTTATTGCAATAATCAGTTCCAAAATTACAGTATTTTGGCCTTAAATATCAGTTTGTGTTTATCAAATTTTATTAATTTTTTTATTAAAATTTATACAATTTTAGGAAAACACGTTTTAGAAGAAAGTAACTATTTACCAGAGACATTTTCTAGACAAACAGATCGAGAACCATTACAAGAAACCGACAAACATGTCAAGCAAATAGCGCTTTCTTAACGTAACCCCTCTATAAAGTCCAAAAAAGCAAAAATGAGAAGATCAAATGCATGCTGATTTGTTTTTTTATAGCCAGGAAAACATCCATAAAGAGTTTGTGCCTCTAGACCAAACAGTCAGTCAACATTTTTACCAAAAATTTTTTGAAAAACTTTGTGTAAGACCAAAAATCAAGAACAACTGGGTTTGAGTGTTGCATTACAACAACGTTCCTTGTCTAACAATGAACAAGTTTCTAGTCAGCAAAAACATTCTTGTGGTTTTTCAAAATCTTTATTTGCCCAACATTAAGCCTTTGTGTTTTTTTCCTCTTCGGAAGATTAAAAATTCACATCAGTAGACTTAAAAACATTTAAAAGGCAGGAATCGATCACTTAAAGGTTTTTTAGTATACAAATTCCAGCACTTGAATGAAGATTAGAAAAACCTTCAACCATGATACTAGGAATAGCAGATATGTCCATACGAGCAATCCCTCCATTTCATTTTTCGGATATGACGTCACAGAGTTCGTTAAGTTGTCTTTGTTGCGTCCATAAGCGCTTTCAATGGGATTTTATAATTTTTTTATCAATTTTAAAATGGTTTGGTGCGTTATATTCAATTGTAATAAATAACGAAAAAGAACACTGCACAATGGAAAATATGCAATTTAATATTTCTCTAAAACATAAAAATGTTGAGAAGCAGTGGTCGAATGAATGCCAAAAAACATTAAAAAAATTGTCATTAACGGTTAAAAGTGCAAAATTCAGTTTATAAAAAGTCAAAAATAGCAAAATTCGGTCTTGAAACATCAAAATATTCTTATAAAACACTAAAATCCAATCATAAACGATTTAAAATATAAAAATTTGTTCATAAAATGTCAAAAATAACTAAGTTCATCATTAAAACATCAAAATATTGTCAGGAAGCATCAAAATTCGGCCAAAAGCAATTTAAAAGTTCTAAAATTTATTCATAAAATGTCAAAAGTACCGAAATTTGGTCTTCTGACATCAAAACATTGTTAGAATGCACTAAAATTTGATCATAAACTATTGAAAGTGTAAAATTTTGTTTATAAAATGTCAAAAATAAGAAAATCTAGCTTTGAAACATCAAAACATTTTAGAAAGCATTAAAATCCGGCCAAAAACAATTTAAAATTTCTAAAAAAATCAAAAATTTGGTCTTGAAACATCAAAACATTTTTAAAAAACACTAAAATCCGACCACAAACTATTGACATTGTAAAATTTTGTTTATAAAATGTCAAAAATAATAAAATCCATCCTTGAAACATCAAAATATTGTCAGAAAGAATCAAAATCTGGCTAAAAACAATTTAAAAATTCTAGAAATTTATTCAAAAAATGTCAAAGACACCAAAATTTAGTCCTAAAACATCAAAATATAGTTAGAAAGCACTAAAATCCAATTATATACTATTAAAAATGTAAAATTTTGTATGTAAAATATCAAAAATAAAAAAATTCAGCCTTCAAACATCAAAATATTGTCAGATAATAAAATATTTCAGTCAAGTGTACAACTTGCACAATGTTTCCTAAATTGTACTTTTATTTATTGTAGTCGTAGAAAAAGTATAGTGTATAACTTGCACGTAATGTCCATTTTGCATTTGAATAAATTGCAACATTTAATAAAGGCTTACAACTTTTATACTAGTGGGAAATAAGAATCATTACTTGCTAGTTGTACAATGTACTATTTAACATATCAAAACTAAAATAAATAATAATATTAAAATAAAATTATTTAGTAATGTGTCGACACATTACTAAACATAAACTGTTTGATAGTTACTGTGATTTTATGTAAATTGTCTCTAGACCTGTGAGATGCTAAGCACACTGATGATGCGTGCATATACTGAAACACTAGTGTATATGTCTTACACTGACTGGAGAGACAACTTACATAAAATAAATCATTTATTAAATTTAAATAAAATTATTTATCAACAAATTTTACATAAATATATAATTTATTAAAAATTGTAGTTGTTAAATTGAATAAGGAACTAATAAAGTTCTATTTAAAACCGATCGATACTATTGGTAATGTGGTGTCTGCTGGCTACTGGTGATATTAAACTTGCTTGCAAATATAAGAGGTTTTGCATGGCTGATTGGTCTGCTTTGATGAGATTGATCTATAATTGTATTACGCGAATTGCGAGAATTGGTTTTAGATATAATTATTCCCCGCTTCAACTAATTTAGTTTGAAAATTACCGACGTCAGGAAAATTTAAATTATCTTTAAATAAATAGTACATCTACAAGCAATCTTAATATTAAATCATAAAATTGGTGTATTTGTACTTCATCTAAGCTGCCATTAAGCAATCCATAGATTCTTTCAAGTTTGAGTAAAGAAATAAAACGAGTGATATGTTACAGTAAACTCACTTTAGCTTTAGCTTATAAAATGTGTAAAATTAAGGCAAAACAGCAAAAGATGCCAAAACGCGTGCATATTAAGTTGCCTATTACAGCAGCCAATGTATGTTTGGAGTAGTAGTAGTGTAGCATTTTTTTGTAGAAGATTAACTAAGAGAGTACTAGCGCAAAACCTTCATAAGAAATACATAAAACTACAAAAACTGCCAAAACAGCTATTTTAGATTTTTTTTTTGTTACATGATTAGATTATGTAGAATAGGGTTTATGTGTAAGAGTGCGTGTGTAAGAAAGAAATACTTAAAAAGTTTAAAAATACCTGTTCCCTAAGAAATGTCTCAAGAACAAAACAAATACAAAAAAAACCTTGATACATTTTTAAAAAAACTATCAATTTTGTACTTGCAAACCGTTCAAAAAACCTAACCCACTAAAACTATCATTTCTACCTTGGTTGTTTGATCGATAAGATATAAAATAGTGTGTGCAAAAAAATTTAGAATTAATATCTCATCCTAAAAAATCGCTACCAAAAACAACAAATTTTTTTTTAGAATTAATGTTGGATTTTTATGCCAAATTAGTTGTGTTTTTGTCGGATTTATATGTTTAAAGCAGAAATTTGTGATTTTAATGTATTTATTTCCTTCTTAGATATGAGCAATTCCATTTCAAACAAACCAGAGCAAGGGGTAGGGGTGGTGCATGAAAAAAATTGCTTTAGTATTTTTTTTTTAGTTTTTATTAGTAATTTTTTGATTGGCTTATAAAGATATGAAACTCTTAAAAAAAAATTACAATTTTTTTTTAGTTTTTTTTTTTTTTTAACTTGCATAAAATCACATTTTTTTAAGTTAAAAAACGACAACAAAATTGTAGTATTTGTTCAAAAGGTTTCATACCCTCATGAACCGATCAAAAAACTACTAATAAGTTAGAGAAACTGAAAAAAAATACTAAAACAAATTTCTCAATTCACCCCCCCCCCCCTCCTGCTATGGTTCGTTTGAAATAGAATTGCCTATATAAAGCATAAATTCCACCTGCGTCTTTGTAATTTCTTAAATAATAAAGATTTAGATAAGCTTAATAAAACTCTTTATTTGTAGATCCCCAATTTAAAAAAACTAACATTCAAAATATTCCTGGCTAGTATGAATAGATGCAATTCTGCCAATGCATTTACATAAAAAAGGATTAACGTTTACTAAGTTAAAACGCTCCCCGCCAAACCGACCACCAAAAAATAGAATTCCAAACCAACAAAAAATTCTACTATTGACTTTTTGCTTCAATTTTTGCAAAGTTGCGCACACCAAGCACTTCAAAAACACAATCAAGTCCTTCACCCCCCTCAAGAAAAACCTTATTTACGAAAAAGTGATTCAATTCTTAGCAGACAAAATTATTAAACACAAACTATTACTGCGCGCCGGTACTACTTACCGAAAAGATGATACTTTAATTTTACTTGGACTACTAAAAGCAATCATGAAGAACAAAGTCTTGTTGCTTAAGATACATGAGACTCTGTACAACTTTAGAAGAGTTCTACTAAAATAAACCTAAAAATGGATATTAAAAAATCAAATTTGCCACCCCCAACGATGCAACGTAACAGTTCCGGGTAATGTCTTTTAGACTTATAAACTCATCAGCAAAGTTTCAAAAGCTAATAACCTGGATTTTCGTAAGGTAAAAGTAAGTTGCAATAGTATTATTTGACAATATTCTTGTGCTAAATGGGGTTATAAAGAATAAGTTTGTCCTATTGCTAAAGATTTGCAAAACACTTCACAACTTTTAAACTAAAAAGAAACAAAAAAATGTGTATTATTCAAACACCAAAACTTCTCAACAACGTTCTAAAAACTGATGGCTAGGGTTAAGTAAAGTTACTGAGTAAAGTTGCGGTTGTCTAACTTAATATTGTTGTGCTAAACAAGTTGCCCAAAATCCACAAAACGCTCTATAACTTTAGAAAAACAAGCATTTTTACTAAAATAGACTTAAAAACTAGGCGTTAGAAGATTTTATCCAGAAATGGTACGTTATAACAAATGCAATTAATAACGTACCATTTCTGGGTAATGCTCTGGTAACTTTAAAACGCCTCAACAATGCTTCAGAACTGACTACCAAAGTTTTAAGTAGGTTACTAAACAAAATTGAAGTAGTATAACTTGATAATATTGTTGAACAGGGTCTAAAAAAAAACAAATTGACCTATATCTCAAGATCTAAAAAACTGTCTACAACTTAACATAAAAAACGTCTCACCCATCTACAAAAAATACTGAAATGGCTTTACAGATACAAATTTGTGTGCTATTCGCTGCTCTAGGGTTTAGATTTGAGATAAAAAAATGTTTTATCTACTGTCACCACTTTGTCAAAATTTCAGACTAGGTTTTGTATTGTTTGAGCAATTTCTGGCACTTTAATAAGCGCTGTTCCATTATGTTGTCTGTTTTAATACTATCTTGGCGCAGAACTTTCTCATGTATCTTTTTTTAAAACACAGTGAAAACTAATTTGGGTACGGCAATATCTTCAGCTCACATCCAGACAAAAAAATATTGTTTTTTTTTTAGTTTGTTGTTGTGAACGGGCGCTCTAAGCATTTGTTGTCGTCAAAGGTTTCCCGACTCTTCCAAAATTTCATGAGTAGCTTGAAAGTTTGGTTCTGTAGCATGGTGTTTTTTCCAAAAATTTGCTTAAGCATGTTTAACTTATTTGCGCTATTTTTACTCAATTTATAAATTCAGAGTCATTGTTTTTTATGTTATAGAAATAGGAGCGTGTTGTAGTAGTCTAGAAATCCGACTGCTGCACCAAAGATTGTGGGTTTGAATCTCACAACAAAAACTGTTTGAAAAGTTTATACTCTCTCTCGCTCTTTGCAAACTTTGTAAATGCAAGTTTGGGCAGTCCAAAATTATTGCTAAAAACAAAACAAAGTCAAAACTGCCTTAAACCCACTACCAAAAAGCAACTGCAACATTTTTGTTGGTATTGGCACTATTGGAATACCCCGGATTAGAAAATATGCTCAGGACCATCCAGTTATTAACCAATAATCAGAAAAAAAATGTACAAAAATTTATCAAATGCTTTATGAGACAAAAAATACACAAAAAAGTTTAGTTTCACTTCGCCAGATTGACAAGCTTTCAGAACTGTCATCAATTACGCATCATCTAAAAAAGCAAACGTTTTGCACTAACAGTGATGGACATGTGCACTTAGTAGATCAAGGTGTTTTAGTACTAAAACATTCTACCGCTACAAACCCGCACATCATTCGCAATTCAATAGCCAAGAGTTCTTCAAAACTTGCTAAAGATAAACATGCTTCCACTATTACACCATTACCACCTAGCCCCAAGCAAAACCTATAGAATATTTATATTAATTTAGTGAGCTAAAAAAAATTACTAATATTTGTGGCCAAAAATCCCAAAACAAACAAATAAATTTTTGCTATATTTTTGCACCAAAAAAACCACTAACTTAACACCCAGAAAGACTAAAAATTAACTGCTTTTCGGCCCCAATAACCACAACTAATTGAAAAACTGTTTGCAATAGAAAAACCCAACCAACTTCAACACCAAATACTAAATGCTCAAAAACAGAACCCTGATAAAAATCTAAAAAAAGACTAGCTTTAGGTTGTTCCTTCAACAATGCAAAAAAACGTCATACGGAATCACCACAAAAGCAAAGAAACCATTTAACCATTAGCCAAAAATTAGTAAAGATGTCCAAAAACGTATAGTGCTTAATCTGCGCTACAGTGAAAGAAAAAGAACGCAAGCAAACCACAGCTATACGTTACCCTAAAAAAGGATCAATGCACTAACAATGATGGACATTTGCACTTTGTAAATCTAAACATTTTAGTACCAACCGCTACAAACCAAAGAAACTGATTTTTATTTAAACTTGCAATTGATACAAATGCTGCCACCACACTACAGTCATTTATGAAATAGACAAAACGTCAAAATAAAAAGGCAACAACAAATCTACAAATCTTCCTTGCAAAAAATTCTAAAAAAAAAGGTTTAACACCAACAACGCAAAAACAAAAGCACTAACGTAACACCCAACAAAGCTTTGCTCAAAGCAAATTGCTCTATCAGCCTCTTATAGCCACAGCAGACTAAGAAACTTTTTGCGATAGAAAAAAAAACTTTCTTGGTATGGCAAGGCAAAAAAACTGCAGTTTTTCCAACGCCGCTTTTCATTACGGAAAAAAAACTCAACCAAATTTAACACCAGAAATCAATCATCAAAAATGTCTTTGTCAAAACCTAGAAAAAAAGATTAGACTCCAGTAATAGCAAAAAACGTCATCCAAAATCACCACGGAAGAAAAACCGCAAAATATCCCGAATTTTACACCGTAAAAAGATGAAAAACGCAAACAAAAGCTCAGTTACACCTCACCCGACCGACAAAACAAAGAAAAAGATTCATTTACTTAATAAGACAACTAACCAACACACTAACAGTAATAGGTAATAGATATGTTCAGCAACAACAAACAAAAGACATGAAAATTTTTCTAAAATAAAATATTCTATGGCTTCAAGTACATCCAGATTATCAATCAATTACGTAAGTCCATATACATCTCAAAAAGACAACTGCTTTGCATTAAAGGTGAGATAGCTCAGTTATAGAGCGTTAGCGTAGCACGCAAATATGATTAAAAATAATATCTTGTTCTTTATTCACCTGGGTGATTCGGAAGTCCCCCTTCAAACAAGTCAAAAGACTTCTGGGTTGATTTAAAATAACTGTAAAATGCGCAATAAAAAGTGATAGATATGTGTTGTTGGTAGATCAAAGCATTTTTAGTACCAGTCAGCCCAAACAAAAAAACCGTAAATTTGTAGAACATGCGCAGAGTTTACTAATTAGTCTTAATCTTGCAAAAATAGAAACGCTACAACATTAGTAAAACGTGGATATGGAGATTTAAAAAAGAAATACAAATCTTTTTTGCAAAAAACCAAATAAGGACGGAAATAATTTAATTGCACCAGCAACGCATCAAATAAGCTACTAACTTGACATAAAACAAGGTCTTAGTAAAAATATACCTTACGGCATCACAGACTTATTACAATCTAAAAGCAACAAATAACAAAACCAGGAAAAAAAAAATCAAAATATGTAACTTTGTCCCAAATTAGATCAACACAAAGAAAGTAATCATTTTAGCATAAAAAAAACTAGATTGAAGACGATTCCCAATCAAAACCCAAATAAACAATCTCCAGCTGTTCTCGCCAAACTTTTATCTTCTTTTTCAGTTAAAACCAAACAATAAAGACCACCCCAAAACTATACTGTAGAAGTGGAGTCGGTTCCTCAAACAATGACCAAAATAAAACTTCTTAAAGTCAAAATAAAAACACAGCAAAAGTCCTATTACGCAAAATTGATTGTTATTTTGTGTACGGTCCACGCACTCTGACCAAACCAACGCAATACATAAGAAAAGCAGTCAATCAAGCAGTTTTCTTGCCTAAACCTGCAACTTTAACTGAACTACCACGTTTTAACCAGACACAAAACTGCAAGCACTGCATCTGCTAGAATAACCACAACTTTTCAATCACCGTAGACAAAAAAATCTAGAATTTTCTTTATTTAATTGCACACTTCATTTGGACTACTAGTTTTGTAGTCACTTAATATAGACTGACTCCAGATAAACAATGTACAGCATGCAACGTATTAAATATCATAATTTTGTTTTATGCTCACAGGTAATTGACATTCATTTTACCACCAGTGAAGTAAATACAAAATTTTAAGATCTTCATCAGAAGTGAACCAAACAAAATAATGATCGGATTTGCACAAAAACAGCAACCGTCAAACTGGCTAGCACACAATAGGAACTTAATATTGCTAGAAAAAACACAGACTATTCCAGAAACCACTTTACGCCATCGCCAACGCTTATCAAAAGTACACAACCTCACCAGTAAGACCCCAATCGACTATTTCCAAAAACTGCAACTTATTCCAAACCATGTCTACTAAATTGTAAGCTATATCAGACTATAAGATTTTTTGTTTTCAATCAATGATCTGAATGATTCGCCCACCAACTCAACTGTTTGTAATCAACAAATTGAATTTATCATTTTTTCCTAAGCTTAATCACAAATTAGATTTAAAAAAGACACTTGAGTTGTATGATCGGTACACTTTAGTTAAAACTACTATCCCGCAATCAACTATTTAAATGCTAAACCGCCCAACTGTTTGCTATCAACAAATTACATTTGTTAACTTCCTTTTACAATTTAATAACAGATTAGTTAAAGAAAGAAGAAAATCCAATTGGTCAAAGATTTCAGTTGACTAACTACCCAGCAATCATGTATACAAGTGCTCCCGCTCACTTACCAAACTGTAGGTTATAAAAAAACAAGATTTGTCAACTTTTTTTTTCCAAATTAATGAAAAAATACATTTGTAGAAAGAAAGCTCAACTGGATTACTAACACTTGTATATATGGTGATTAATTATTTTCACCCACCAACCCAAATGTTGGAAGAAAATCCAAATTCTGAATCACTATCACTTGATAACTTCTAATAAAATTACAGTCCCGCAATTGTGGAATTTTTATCCAAGGCTTACTAAACCTATTTTGTCGTAATTATATCACAGGTTTTATATTTTTAAAATATTTAACAACAACTTAGAGTATTACTCAACAAATTTTAAACCATTTGCCCAATTTGTTTTTGTTTTAGAAGCAATTACAAATTAACAAAAAAATTGCGATTTTTGATTTCCAAATTATAATAAAATTTATTTGTCGTAATAATACTACGCTTTTTGCAATTTTAATATAGGTAGAAATATTTTGACCTACTACTCAACAAATTTGGAAACATTTGTCCGATTAGTTTTAGTTTTAGAAGAAATTATGCACAAAATTTACGGATTTTTATAATTTTTAAGGAATACTAAAACTATTTTGTCGTAATGATATTACGGTTTTTGCAATTTTAATAAAAGTAGCAATATTTTGACTTACTTCTCAACAAAATTGGAAACATTTGTCTAATTAGTTTTTGTTAAAGAAGCAATTATGCACAAAATTTACGGATTTTTGATTTTCAAAGATTACTAAAACTATTTTGTCGTAATAATATTACGGTTTTTGCATTTTTATTATAGGTAGCATTATTTTGACTTACTACTCAACAAATTTGGAAACATTTGTCTGATTGGTTTTTGTTTCAGAAGCAATTATGCACAAATTTTACGGATTTTTGATTATCAAAGATTACTAAAATTATTTTGTTGTAATAATAAAACCGTTTTTGCAATTTTAATAAATAACATTATTTTGACTTACTACTCAAAAATTTTGGAAACATTTGTCTCTCATTAGATTTTATTTTAAAAGCAATTATGCACAAAATTTACGGATTTTTGATTTTCAAAGATTACTAAAACTATTTTGTCTCAATAATATTACGGTTTTTGCAATTTTAATATAGGTAGCAATATTTTGACTTACTACTCAACAAATTTGGAAACATATGTCTGATTAGTTTTTGTTTTAGAAGCAATTATGCACAAAATTTACGGATTTTTGGTTTTCAAAGATTACTAAAACTATTTTGTCGTAAGAATATTACGATTTTTGCAATTTTAATTGAAGTAGCAATATTTTGACTTACTACTTAACAAATTTGGAAACATTTGTCCAATTAGTTTTTGTTTTAGAAGCAATTATGCACAAAATTTTCCGTTTTTTTATTTCCAAAGCTTACTAAAACTAATTTGTCGTAATAATATTACGGTTTTTGCAATTTTAATATAGGTAACAATATTTTGACTTACTACTTAACAAATTTGGAAACATTTGTCTGATTAGATTTTGTTTTAGAAGCAATTATGCACAAAATTTACGTAATTTTGATTTTCAAAAATTACTAAAACTATTTTGTTGTAATAATATTACGGTTTTTGCAATTTTAATATAGGTAGCAATATTTTGACTTACTACTTAACAAATTTGGAAACATTTGTCCAATTAGTTTTTGTTTTAGAAGCAATTATGCACAAAATTTTCCGTTTTTTTATTTCCAAAGCTTACTAAAACTAATTTGTCGTAATAATATTACGGTTTTTGCAATTTTAATATAGGTAACAATATTTTGACTTACTACTTAACAAATTTGGAAACATTTGTGTGATTAGATTTTGTTTTAAAAGCAATTATGCACAAAATTTACGGAATTTTGGTTTTCAAAGATTACTAAAACTATTTTGTCGTAATACTATTACGGTTTTTGCAATTTTAATATAGGTAGCAATATTTTGACTTACTACTAAACAAATTTGGAAACATTTGTCCAATTAGTTTTTGTTTTAGAAGCAATTATGCACAAAATTTTCCGTTTTTTCATTTCCAAAGCTTACTAAAACTAATTTGTCGTAATAATATTACGGTTTTTGCAATTTTAATATAGGTAACAATTATTTGACTTACTACTTAACAAATTTAAAAACATTTGTCTGATTGGTTTTTGTTTTAGAAGCAATTATGCACAAAATTTACGGATTTTTGATTTTTAAATTTTACTAAAACTATTTTGTTGTAATAATATTACGGTTTTTGCAATTTTAATATAGGTAACAATATTTTGACCTACTACTCAACTTATTTGGAAACATTTGTCTGATTAGTTTTTGTTTTAGAAGCAATTATGCACAAAATTTACTGATTTTTGATTTTCAAAGATTACTAAAACTATTTTGTCGTAGTAATATTACGGTTTTTGCAATTTTAATATAGGTAACAATATTTTGACTTACTACTCAACAAATTTGGAAACATTTGTCCGAATAGTTTTGGTTTTAGAACCAATTAAGCACAAAATTTACGGATTTTTGATTTTCAAAGATTACTAAAACTATTTTGTCGTAATAATATTACGGTTTTTGCAATTTTAATATAGGTAACAATATTTTGACTTACAACTCAACAAATTTGGAAACATTTGTCTGATTAGTTTTTGTTTTAGAAGCAATTATGCATAAAATTTACGGATTTTTGGTTTTCAAAGATTACTAAAACTATTTTGTTGTAATAATATAACGGTTTTTGCAATTTTAATATAGGTAGCAAAATTTTGACTTACTATTCATCAAATTTGGAATCATTTGTCCAATTAGTTTTTGTTTTAGAAGCTATTATGTACAAAAGTTACAAATTTTTGATTTTTAAAAATTACTAAAACTATTTTGTTGTAATAATATTACGGTGTTTGCAATTTTAATAAAGTAACAACATATTGACTTACTACGCAACAAATTTGTAAACTTTTGTCTGATTGGTTTTTGTTTTAGAAGCAATTTAAACTTAAATACATGCTTTTTTAGCTCTAAGTTTTTGACAATAAAAATTTAAATTTTTGCCTTTGCAACATGATATGCTTAGAAGAAAGCTTGCACACGCAATAGATCCGTTAAAAAAATTTATCAAGCAGACAAATCTCTGACACTATGGACAAAAAAAATTCATCAAAACCCGAAAAAAATTAGCTATGAGTACTTCTAACAATGCAAAAAAATATCATCTGGAATTCTTAGGAAAAAGAAGTTGCAAGACAACTAGGACAAGAAAAAATGCACAAAACTATAAAACTATCAGCCAAAATAATGTACAATTTTTTTTCAACAACCAGTCGGAAAAACTCTAGAAGAAACAGACAAATACGTCAAGAAATTATGCTTTTCTTAATATAACTATCAATAAAACAAAAAACTTTTCCAAAAAATTTCCATTGTTTCAAAAATTTTGTTTAGTGATAAAATTGCTCATTTTAACACCAAACACCAAGTAGACAAAGATGCAACCCTCCTCAGCTCCAAGAACACAGCAACAAACTGAATGCCAAACAATCTAGAAGTTTTGAGCAAACTTTTCAGAGTCAATTTTTTTAAACTAATTTCAATATATAATTAATTTTCTTGTGCTCATAGATAGTTGACAAAAAAAATTTGTACCACCATTAAAGTGAACATTTGAAAACAACCACTTTGAGATCTAGCCAGCACCTAATAGCAACTTCACGGCATCGATAACGCTTATCAAAAGTGACACAACATTACGAAGTAATAAGACTCCATTTGACTTATTTCAAAAACAAAATTGCAACAAATTCCAAACATTATCTACTAAATTTTGATCTTTGAACAAATTTGTCAATCTTTTCTTTCAATTTAATGACAAAATACATTTGCAAAAAAAAACATTTGGTTGGATGAGCAAAAATTACTATTAGTCTTAGAATCAATTATATGCGTACCCCACTCACACACTCAAAAAGTTGGATTTGTCAACTTTCTTCTCCCGATTTAATGAATGAATTAAATTTTAAAAAAGAAGAAAATCTAATTTCTAGATTACTACCACTACCACTTGAGTGGGAACAATTGCGGAATTTTAGTAATCCCAAACCGAGTCCTCACAAAAAAATATGCACTCCTCGAAGAGTTTATGCTGTATTATCTTGTCGCCGAATTAATATTTAATAAAATATTAAAACAATTTTTTTATCACTCTGCTCATATAACTTATTACATCTATAGAAGACTCTAGTAGAACCAAAACTAGTAATTTATTTGTAAGAATAAATTAGCACGTAGTAGAGGTCACAACCATCAATTATATTTAATATTTAATGTTTATGTTGAATATTTTTTTAAAATTGCTTTAGTTTTGAAATATAAATTTCAATGTTTTCAATAGTTTTCCAATATAATTTATTTGCTACAAATCGTGTTTAATTAATTCACAACAGTAACAACTTAATTAATATTTGAAAAAATATTTTTGAGTTTTTTATTCCTCTCACAAACACGCTTTCAGTGCAAAACACAGGAAATAACGTCGCCATAAACAACGACATAATAAGGGTCTAATATATAAAACGGTCGCTACCGGAATAATAAATTCCAATTTTACAACCAACAATTATCGCACCTGATAATTCTCACATAAATACCAATGTTGACTTTTATTGCACCGCAAACATTGCAAGCTAAACATAAATTGCAACATTACTGCATCAATTGCAAAAAATTAAAGCAAACTTAACAAATAATAACTAACAACAATAAACGGACGACCTAAATCAGACCACACCCGAAACCAATCTGCAAGAAAATTCAAGAAAAAAATAGAATGCATCTGACCCACATCCACGCCACCCCCGGCCTAGTTACAATTTAGTTCCGGATTTTCACACAGGGTGTAGTTGCATTAAGCATCCCTAACAGAAAAAAAATGTCATAATCATATCAAAAAAATTTTAAACAAAATTGAATTGAAATAATTAAATTTGCATTGCTAATTAGTTTAGAGTGATGCAGGTTACTCATTAAAATAAGCTGATGTGTGTTTCGGGTTTCCGGCAACAGGCGGCGCGACCCGCTTTGTTTTTGTTTGTATTCACCCTCGGCCCCATCGCTTCCACCCCTATACATGGAGCGGACGTCAAATTGACAGTGACAACACGAAAATCATTACAAAATAGCAAGAAATAAAATGGAATTCTAATATTATAATGTCGGCCACTAATAGTGTAGTGTGTGAGGAGATCTTTGACGAGGCCAGCCACCCTTCTTTAGATGGTAAGTCTTATATCATCACAATGGTGGCCGCTTTAGGACTAATAAAATCTCGCATTATTTATCGCAGAAGTCAGAGATTACGCTGCTAAGATTGGTATTGACCCGGAAAATGAGCCGCAGCTGCTGGCCCTTGCCGCCGAAGGGCTTATGAAGGCATTGCCCCCCGGATGGAAGCCAGTGTGAGTAATTTTATATAAAATTAATTTAACATTAATTATAATTTTAATGGAAAAGTTGAATTGGTTTACGTTATGTAATGTGCTTTAAACAAGTTGTTTCATTAATTATTCAATATTCCCCAGCTGAGTCCTTGTTGGTAACTCCCATAGACACTTCTAATAATAAATGTTTTCTGTTTAAAAATTGATTACGAAATCTCCACATGTTTCAGATGTTAATTAATTAATTTATAAATTGTTTCATTAAAATTCAATTTGTTCTGTATAAGTTGGGTTTGAACATTTTATTTCAATTGCGGGGGTGTACGACCAAAATAATGATTTCAAGCATCATGCTTCCATGTTACATTTAATAATATAAATGGGATTATGGGTGTCCTAAGTATACAATGTAACATGACAACTTAATTTCTTGTAAGTACTATAAGAGAGATAAATTCATTAAGGTAGCAATCATCTCTTCAATAGCGATGACAGAATATGTGAGAATTAATTTTGAATTAATCAATATATAAATTTGTTTATTTATTTAATTAATTATTAATTTATTAATGGAGTTACCCAATTACATAAATTATAAATAACAAAATAATAAATTGTTGTTGCTTCTATTACAAATTATAACTAAAGGTAAGCAAAAATCACGACCTTAGCAACAATTTGATAAGATTTCATAAAATTTTCAAAAATGTTTTTGATTAAAAAACTTATTTTTGAAACAAGTCACTTATTCAGTAATGTTTAAATTATGTTTGGTCCAAATTTAAACTTAATATTTATAAAAATATGACCTCAGCAAAATTTTCAAAAATTTCCAAAAATGTTTTTAATTTGGAAAAATTTAATTTTGAAACAAGTCACTTATTCAGCATTATTTTTGGCTTAAATTTAAACTTAATATTTAAAAAAATATGACCTCAGCAACAAATTGAAAATATTTGATAAAACACAAAATTTTCAAAAAATTCTAAAAATGTTGTATATTTAAAAAAAATAATTTTGAAACAAGTCTCTTATCAACATTGTCTAGATTGGTCCAAATTTGAAATTGATTTTTTAAATCCTCAGCAACAATTTGGAAGTAGTAATTGACAATACAATACAACATTTTCAAAAATTTCCAAAATTATTTCTAAATTTTAAAATTTTTTTTTAAAACCAATGTTTGAATTAGGTTTGGCCCAAATTTGAACGTTATAATTTAGATAAATATAACCTCAGCACCAATTTGAAATTTTAAAAAAAATTCAAAAATGTTTCTGATTTTACAAATTTAATTTTGAGACAAATTATTATTGAGAAAAATATGACCTTAGCAACAATTTGAAAACGTTTTCAAAACTTTCTAAACATGTTTCTAAACTTAATATTAAAAAAAAACTTGACATTTAAAAGTCATTAAACATACAAAATTTAAAAAAATGTCATTAATTCATTTCTTGCTTTGTAATCATAAGAAAATGCAAATTTAAACTAAATAATCTAATTTATCGCTTCGCGATTGACATATGAGTCATGATACATACAAAACCTAAAAACCTAACCTCCGGAGTTTCCCTTACCAAGAGGTGCACGGTCTGGTATTGACCAGACCATGTTTACTAGTCCCCGAAAGAACTTGGCTCCATAGTGAAGATTAGGTTAGCAAAAAAGGGTAGAAACGGAAATCGCTATGTTGTTATGTCTTTTAACCTAACCTAACCTAACCTATTCTTTTTTTTAAGGGGTAAACGCTAATGCTCCCCGGGCTCTTGGTTCAATGAGTCCGGGAGTGTGGGACTTGCACCCACTAAAAAACCTATGTTCTTCGCACCGGTTGGACGGAATACCCTAAAAAAGGATTTCTCATCGCTCAACCGGCTGGACACTCTCTTGTTATTTAAATTCTAATTTCTTCTTTTTGTTTTGCCCTTTCTTCCGCTTCTTTACAATTCATGGTTTTTGTCACAAAGTTGTAGATGTGTGACCAGTTGCGCTCAGATCATCATCTATCATCATCTATCCACCCTTAAACTTTCTCCTAACGCTGATTCGACTTCTCTTCTCCCGACCTGCCAGCGCTCGCAGGAGCAGATAGTGTGTTCGGGAGAGTCTTGCTCCCCGCAGTAGTGACAGGCGTCGTCAACAGTTTTACCAATTCTCTTTGTGTATGTCCCAAAGCTGCCGTGGCCTAACATAAATTGAGTCAAGAAGTAGTCCGTGGTTCTGTATGGACAACCACTCCAGATTGCAATGTTTGGAATCAGCTTCTTTGTCCATTGGGCGGTGTCCACCGTTGCTTCCCAATGTTGCTGCCACGTCTCGACTACGCTAAAAGCTGATTCTTGCTTTGTTTTCCTGGCCAAGTACCTATCCTCCAATTCCAGCACTTTCATGTATATTGGTGGTACAGCTGCTATCACGCACGCCGCCATTGAACTGACCGTTCTGTATCCGCTAACCACTCTCAGCAAAACTTTCATCTAGGTTGAGATCAGCGAGGTTTTGTGCCGCTGAACTCCGAGTGCACTTCTCCACACAGGTGCTGCGTAGGTTATTATGGACTGAATTACCGCGTGGTAAACCGTCCTTTTCTTGGCATTTTGGCCACTAACGTTTGGCAGGATTTTTGTTAGTGCCGTCACCGTCTTTTCGGCTTTTTTGACCGAGTTTACCACGTGATGTCCAAATGTCCAATTCGCATCCAGCCATACTCTAAGATACTTTACAGTTTTTTTTGGCTTCACCTCCTCTCCTCTGAGCGTGAAAACCACCTTGCCATTTCATCTTGATCCCTTAACGATAAAAGCTTCGGGTTTCTTGGGGGCAACCTCTAACCCGTTTTCGGACATCCAATCGTCTACGGCCGCCAAGGCCTCGTTTGCTGCTTCCTGGAGCCTCATACCACTGCTTGCACTAACAACCACCGCCAGATCGTCGGCGTATGCTACCATCTTGCATTTTTCCGGGATGTCTAGTCTAAGTGCAGGGTCGTACAATATGTTCCACAGGGTTGGCCCAAGAACCAAACTCTGCGGTGCACCCTGCGACAGCTTCTTTTCCTCCCCCTTTGCAATGCGGAGCGTTTTGTCACTCAGGTAGCTGTCTAAAATGTCCTGGAGGTATCTGGACACCCCAATCTCCTGCAAGTGAGTCAAAATCTTACTCCACCTGGCCGTGCTAAAAGCGTTTGTAACGTCCAGGAGGATAATCGCCGTCCACGCGCTCTTTCGGTCCTCGCACAATGATTTGGCTTTCCTGATGGCGTCCACAGTCGAGCGCCCCTTCCTAAACTCGTATTGGGCGTCCGATATAGCCCCCTTTTCCTCCAACTTCTCTTCGAGCCTCCTCTTTAAGAGGTACTCGTAGGTTTTCCCAAGCACACTTAATAGGTTTATAGCCCAAAATTTATTTGCCTCCCCTTTTGAGATTAACACAACCTTTGCCTTCTTCCAGTTATTTAGGAACATTCGATTAGCCAGAACACTGTTAAAAGCGGCACGTAACATCTCCGTAATTTCTTCTTGGGCAAGTTTAACAATTTGGCCTTTAATGCCGTCGAGACCTGCGGCTTTCTTTGGGCCAAGCCTTGCAATGGCTACCTTCATCTCTTCTCCTGTAAACAGAGGAGGTGTGTCTAGATTTTTTAGGGCTGGTAATCGTGCCACCGGGTCTTCAACGTCCGGGAAAAGTTCCACTATCACCTTTCTTCTTGTGGCATCATCCAGTGCAATTTGCTTTGGCCTTATACCCAGTCTTTTTACCATAATCTGATATCTTTGCCCGAATGGGTCCTTTTCAAGATCATTTATTAGTTTGTGCTACTTCTCGCTCTTGTTTTTTTTTTATTGCGCTTTTTATGCCTTCTTGGCGGTCCTACTCTGGTTTTCCAAGTCTACATCCACTTTGCCGTAAGCTCTGACCTTCGTGAGCCTTCTCCGTATCCCAATGCACTCCTTCCGTTCTTTTTCAATCTCGTCGCTTCACCAATACGGCAAGATTTTGCCACTCTTCTCTCCTAGCCTGTAACTGGCTCAGTCTTGGGCCTTCTTTAGTGTTTTGTCCGTATTTAGTGCCCACACCCATTCCGAGTTGTCTTCTTGATGTTTTCCTCAGCGACTCCTCTTCGTCGTCGACCTTCCAACTTGTCAAAATCACATTGGTTGTGGCCATAGTTAAATCAATGTATGAGCCGCTGGACCTTCTCACAAATGTCGGAGTGAACACGTCATTTCCGAGCACCAGGTTAAGAGTTGCCATCCACTGGGACAGGTATTCTCCCCTTTTGTCCTCGCTCTCCGAGCCTCAGGCTGGAGATTTGGCGTTGACATCTCCAGCTAGGATGACTCCCTTGGGCCGAAGGGTTTTTATCCGTTTCATAATAAAATCAATCTCAGGGGGATGTTTGGCAAGATGTATACGTTTACTACAAACATGTCTAGTAACTCACAGATTTGGAAACCGTCCTCGGCCTGGTGACCCTTGATCCCCGCCTTTTTTGTTACCTGGAAAACCGCTACTTCACCTCGCAGATCCGTCAGCAGACCCTTCCTTTTGGCCAAGTTTTTGTTTGGTTCTTGCAGCAGCACCAGGTCTGCCCCTACTCGTCTCGCCTGTGCATCCGCGGCGTCGTGTGTGGCTCTTGCGGTACCGATATTTACTTGTAAGGCCTTAAACCCCATTTTGGTGTACCCTTTCATGCTCCTCCCTGCATCTATCTAACGTTTTTCTGAAGATTGGACACATCATAGAGTCCGCCCTGTGCTTCTTATTGCATTATATGCAATAAGCATGGTTTTGGCTCTCTCGCTTTTTGCCCCGCCTTACTGCATTTCAGGCATCCCTGGCTTTCAACCCTTTAGTCCGGAAAATTTGCTCTCGTGTGCCCAACCTTGAGGCAGTTGGTGCACCTCGGCACGTAGATCCTTTCCTTGAGCGTTGCCCGGGACATGACCATCTTTATTTTCCCAGACCCGACCAACGCCGTGGCGGCCTCGCCAGAAATGATTAGGGTAGTGTTTTGATTGCCATTCCTGGTCGACCTAACGTTTTTTACCTCAAACCCCACGTCCCCCTGGTTCAGGGTGCGAAGCCTCTCCTTTATCGTTTTTTTTTATTCCGTCTTGCTCTATATCTCTATCGATGTTGGCGAGGTGGAGAGTTTTGTTGTTTCCTTTCTGACCCCCAACACATGAGAGTACCCTATCTTTTCTCTCTGCAATACTTTTTTAATGTCTTCAGCACGTCCTTTGTCCAACCTAACTTAACCTAACCTAACCTAACCTAACCTCCAGAGTTTTCCCCACCAAGGGGCGCACGGTCTAGTATTGGCCAGACCACGTTCACCAGTCCCCGAAAAAAATTGGCCCCATAGTGGAGATTAAATTACCAGAAAAGGATAGAAACGGAAATCGTTATGTCGTTAACTTACCATCGCCTCACCCATTTATGTTGCCTTATTTCCTCTGACTTTTTTTTTCGTTTTTTTCTTCTTTGGTCTTTAATACTGTGGTTATGTAAAATTCTACTGCACGCCACGCACTTTTACTCTCAATCATTTTTTGTACAATGTTAAATGTACTGGACTCCCCAATCTCAAGGTTTAACACTGCTCTATGTACCCTCCAACGATCACACTGAAAAACTGACTTAAAAAAAGTTAATCTTTCTGTGCGGGCATTCCAGCCAGTCTCTTTGTACCGGTATCAAACTTTTTGTCCATTGAGCCTTGTTCGTTGTTTGGCTCTATCCATCCTGCCACTGTTGTCTTGGACACCAGCCTGTCCTTTTTTCCCTATTGTGAGGCCAATTTCTTCACTTTTTAGGTCTATGGGTATCATGCCAACAATCCTGTAAGTACTTGCCACCCTTAACAGTATTTTTTGCTGCACCTTTCCCACCGTGTTTTGGTGGTTTGTGCACCTCAGATCTTAATACCATATCGGCGCTCCGTACTTAAAAATTGACATAGCTCTAGTATGGTAAATTTCTGCAACTTCCGCAACTCCCTACGTTTGAGAGTATGAGCTGCAATGCTGTCACTAAGGCTTCAGCACGTTCTGCCGCTCTTCTTACGTGTGGGCCAAAGATGCCTTGATCATCAATTATGATGCCCAGGTATTTTTCCAACCTCCTTATGACAAGTCTTGTTTCCTCTAATTGTAAAAAACACATCTTTTTTGCTTGTGGTTCTCTGGTCACGATAGCTTCCGTTTTTTCCGGTGCGAGTTCTAAACCATTTTTAGTCATCCAGTTGTCAGTTTGTCTAAGGCTGTTGATTACGTTGTTAGTGAGGTCCTGTTTGTTTCTTGCTCTTACGACCGTACGCTACAGTTTTGCATTCTGGTGGTAACTCAAGTTCCAGTACTTCGTTATACAAGACCATAACGTCGGCCCTAGTTCTGACCCTTAAGGGACCCCTTGCGTTAGAAACTTTTCCTCACCCGGTCCTATCTTGAGGCTTCTCTCTTGTAAGTAGCTGCTAATTATTGCTGTAAGGTATGGGCTTACTTCAATCTGTTGTAGTTTTTTTTTATAATAATGTTCCACTTGGCCGTGTTGGACGCATTTTTCACACTAAATAATATTAGAGCTGTCCTATATAGTTCCTTAACTTTTGCAACGGCGTCTATTGTAGACTTTCCTCTCCTACACCCGTACTGCCTCTCGGAAATAACTCCATTCTTGTCTAGTTCCTCTTCGAGCCGGGCCTTAATCAGGTGCTCGTACGTTTTGCACACAACACTGAGCAGGCTTATTGCTCTAAAGTTGTTATTTCCTTCTAGGAGTAACACCACGTTTGCTTTCTTTCAGCACCTTGGAACATTGTTTTTTCTGATATAATTTCTATACAGGTTGGTGATTTTGTCTGGTATTTTGTCGGCTTTTAACTTAAACAATCTTATTTGTCGATTCGCGATTGACAAATGAGTCATGCTTTGCAATTCATTCAATTGACTCTCATTGTCATGTGATGCAAACCTAACCTCAACAATTTTGACGTCTAATTTGTCGTTTTGCAACTGACAGATGAGCCATGATGACCAACAAAATGTAAAAAAACGCTTATATTTCATTTGTCGCTTTACGATCATGATGACTAGATGCAAACTTAACCTAAACAATCTAACTTGTCGCTTCGCAATTGTAAGAAATCATGATACACACAAAACCTAAAAACCGCTTAGATTTCACTTGTCGCTTTGCGATTTATTTATTTGTGGCTCATGATGACACGATGCAAATTTAACCTCAACAATCTTGACATCTAATTTGTCGCTTCGCGATTGACAAATGAGTCATAACACAAAAAAGTGTAAAAAACGCCTACATTTTATTTGTCGCTTTGCGATCATTGTAACACGATGCAAACTTAACCTAAACAATCATTGTGACACAATAACCTACCTAACGTAACCTTTTTTTTTTGTTTGTAAGGAAAACGCTACTGTTGCGCTTGGTTCAACGTGCCTGGGAGTGTGGAACTTCCACTCACTAAAAAAACCTCATATTCTTCTCAACGGGTAGGGTAGGTAGTGCTCATTGTGTCCCTCACAAATGAGTGAATTTGCTTCCAGTTGTGCCTGCTTTCGAAAAGGAGGTCTATTAGACTGTCAATCTTCAATGCCATTCCTACAGTTACTTCTACGTCTTTTGACGTGGCACTGCATGCAATAGAAAATAGTGTGCTCCGGAAAGTCGGGTTCTACGCACTAGTAACAATCGTCGCTCTGGGTCTTTCTAATCCTCTTGCCAAAACTCCCGTGACCTGTTAGGAATTGTGTCAGGAAGTAGTCGGTGTTCCTGTGAGGGCATCTTACCCATCTTCCTATTGAAGGAATGAGGGTCTTTGTCTACTGCGCGGTGTCCTAAGTGTCATTCCACCTACGCTGCCACTGCTCTTTGATGTTGTACGTGGCTTTGCGTTACTCCTTTCTGGCTCGATACTTCTCTGCAAGCTTCTCCACTTTCAGGTCAGTCGGCGGGATCGCCGCAATCACACAGGCACTCTTGCCACTTGTTGTTTGGTATGCGCTGATAATTCTTAGTACGACTTCTAGCGCTGTCAGATGCCCGCCTCCAGAGCTGCGCCGCGTAGGTCAGTATAGATTGGAGCACGGCGTGGTAAACCGCCCTTTTTTGCGCTTTGTCCGCTTACGTTTGGCATGATTTTCATTAGGACAGTCATAGTCTTCATTGCTTTGCCAATGGTGTTTTGTACGTGCAGCCAAAAATCTAGTTTGAATCCAACCAAACTCCCAAGTACTTTATGGATTTTGAGGTGATGGTTTTTCCTCTTAAGACGAAGGCAATCTCAGTCTTTTTCCTCGTGCCTTTGACGACTAGTGTTCGGTTTTCTCGGGCGCCAGTTCCAGACAGTTTCCCGTCATTCATGTTTCTAGCGTCTTTAGGGCTTTGTATGCAGCTTTTTGCATCTCTTGCATGTTGTTCGCTCTAACCACCATCGTTAGGTCGTCGGCGTAGGCGACTGTTCTGCGTTCCGTTAGAAGTCGTGGTCTCTGGGTCGTACACGACGTTTTACAAAATAGGTCCTAGAACAAAACCCTGCGGAACCCCCTGCGTCTCATTCTTTTTCTCCCCTGCGGCAATTTGAATGGTTCTTTACCCCAGGTAGTTTGTTATTAAGTCTAAGAGATACCGACTCACTCCTATCTCTGTCAGTCTTTTCCTAATTTGCTCCCAGCTGATGGTGTTGAGCGCATTTCTTACGTCCAGCAGGATAATAGCTGTCCACGCGCTTGCTCTATCTTTGCAAAGCTCTCTTGCCTTTATGATCAAGTCGACTGTTGAGCGGCCTTTTCTAAATCCATATTGTGTGCTGGATATGGCTTCTTTTTTTTTCCAGTTCTTTCTCAAGTTTTTTTTTTATCAGGTGTTCGTACAGCTTGCCGGGTACGCTTAGCAGACTGAGGGCCCAAAACTTGTTTGTTTGATTATTTCGTCCTGGTGTTTGCGTGCTTGATGATTTGGCAGTAGATTCCTTCAGGTCCGGAGGCTTTTTTAGGTTTCAGTTTTCCAATGACCTCTTTCAGCTCTTCGGCGGTAAAAAGGGTTAAATTTTCTGCTTTTCCAATTGTCAGCGGAGCTACTTGCTCAATAGCGTCCGGGAAGAGCTCCTCAATATTCTTCTTCCTCCTGCTGTCCTCTAGGACTATATGATTTGGTTTTATTGCTAGTCTCTTCACCAGTATTTGGTAGCTTTGTTCAAAGGAATCGCTCTCAAGGTCATCAACCAGATTTCTCCACTTTTCCCTTCTGCTCTTGCAGCTTTGAAGATCCTTAACTCTTTTGAGTTCTCCTTTTGCCCTAGATCTCGTCAGAAACCTTTGTATTGCGGTGCATTCGTCGTTTCACCAATAAGGCAAGTTGTTAGTTTGGCCTCGGATTTTGTAGCTGGCCTAATCCTAAACTTCTTTTAGTTTCTGGACAAATTTTTGATTGTACCTGAGGTCTAGAATTGTGTTCCTCGCTTTTTCAGTGTTCATTGCCCATTCCCATTTTTTGATCCAACCTAACCTAAACAATCTATTTTGTCTCTTTGCAATTAACAGATGAGTTATGACACAAACAAAATATAAAAAGCACTTAAATTTTATTTGTCGCTTATTCTGACAAAATGCAAACTTAACCTAAACAATCTTGACATTTATGGGGTTAAAAAAGTTGCAAACCTACCAAATCTTTAACAAAAAACCACAACTCTACAGTATCTATACCAAATGATTTATTATGTCTTTTTCAAGATTTTACAGCAAAATTGGTCTGTAGCAATTGACGTTATTTTGATGTTCATTTGGTTTTATATTTATAAAACCTTTCTGTAAAGTTTTTTGTAGACGCAGCGTTTCCATTTTAGGTAGTAGAACTCCAGCAATTTTTCTATTATGCAAAAAGAACGTTTTTAAATACCTAAATAAAATGTTGTCAGCTTCAGTTTTAATTTTAATACTGGTTATTTTAAACTTCAAATTACCATTTCCTTCTTTGATATAGAGACTTGTAACGTTCTCAGTTAGAAGGAACTTTCTATTTTTAAATCATTCGGTTGAATGGTTGGGTATTTCAATTTAAACTAGTCGGTAGTAATCACAAACTAGAGTATCCAACCGACCCACCCAACCAAGTGTTTGTGATCAAGAGATTTGTATCACCAACACAGAAATTTTAACAATTGCAGCAAAAACAAACTTTCAATTTTTGTTCAAACTACTCAATCTGGAGTATCCCACCTGACCAACCAAATATTTTTGATCAAGAAATTGGTATCACTATTGGTTCTTCCGACTTTCAAATCTTGTAGAAAAGAAAAACTTCCAGTTTTTGGATCACTACCACTTAGAAGGTTTAGTGGGCACTCTAGTTCAAACTACTCGTAGTAACCATAAACTGGAGTATTCCATCTACCATCCACTTAAGTGTTGGTCATCAAGATGATGGTATCACTATCGTCTCCTCTTACATAAAGATTTTGCTTGCAAAAAGGAGAAATTTCTAATCACTGATACTTGGGCGGATGAGTTTAGTTCAAACCATTCAATGGTAATCACAAACTAGTGCCCCACCTATCAACTCAAGGTTGGTCATTAAGAGATTAGTATCTTCACTGACATAGAAACTTTTAACAATTGCAGAAAAAAAAAATCTTCAATTTCTAAATTAATAACAAATCACAGGTTACGTGAATGGACAATCCAGTTTAAACTGCTTGATAGTAATCATAAATTGCAGTGGCCCACCTAACTATTAGTTATCTCTGAGAGACAGTTTCTTGCTTTTTTTTCTCTAAAATCCCTTTTGACTTTTGATAAAAAAATTATGATCAAATATAATTATTTCTATATTTATCTTTCATAAATTTGCAAGAAAAAGTAAAAAAATATTGAATTAGTGTAATCAAAAAAAAACGTCTCGTAGTTTTTTTTTAATTCTTCTAAAAAAATCCGGAAAATTTGTAAAATTACGAAAAATAAAAGTTAAAAGTTACCCATTTTAAGCAATTATGTGTTATATTTCACTCTAAGGCATGCAAATCCAGTTTTATGCGATTAAAAGTACTAAGTTTCAGGAGTATCATATTCAAATTTCAAATCTCCAGGTGTAGTAGAATCAAAGATATCGAATTTTAAATAAAATGGTATTTTTCCCATTTTTTGCAAGAAATTTCGGAAAACCAAGACCGGCATCGTGTTCTACAAAAAATTTCTTATAAAATACACTTTTTTGAATATGATTTTTAACTATTTTTTGCTTATTTACAGCACAAAAACTAAAAAAAGACAAAATATTCTTAAAAATTTAAAATGGCCGCCATTTACATTGCATCTAAAAATAAAAAATTTTAGGAATCGTCATATTTTGGTACCCCAAACATTTGTACAAAATTTGAGCAAAATCGGAGATGTCGATGTGGGGACAATTGTCCGAACTAACGTAGAATTACCCATATATTAAAAACATTTGTGTGTGTTTTATTTAATTTAAAGCTTCTAAAAAAACTCCCTTTATATGAGCAACACATTACATAACCCGGGTACCAGATGCAGCATACATTTTACAATTATCGTTAATAATAACCACTAAACATGATCACAATATTTCTATAACTACTAACACCAAAATGAATAATAAATCATTTACCATATAAACTCACATTGTTGTAGAGGTCATTGAACTCCCAATCCATTTATCCTAAATTTCCATAGAAATCCATTCGGTATCCTAGCAGCACTCACACACTATTACAAAGTCACTTAAGTCAACACAATTCACACGAAATTACACCCCGAACCGATAAAAAATGATGAAAATTTGATTAATTTATGCAGGAAATTAAGAACCGTGTATCACCGCAGAGATGTCATTGAGTACTGACATTCATACGCCATGCTTTAGTATATGATAAAAAGCAGAATAATTGTATTTATAAAACTGTACCCTCATTGTAATACAGTTAATACGTACTATTCTTGTTGATATTAAGAAATGTTTGTATTATTTTTAGCGATTGAGGATTGCTTTAAATTGATGGATGCATCATGGTACTATATTTTGATGCGGAGTCAGTCAAAAAGCAGTACCAACTCTGTTTCATTTTATCGGAACAATTAAAATATATGTAATTATAAGGGCAACTTAAAAATAATTAAAAAATAAAGTAAAATTATTATAATATTTTATTAAATAGCAAAACTAGTTTGTGTATTAATAATTTATTCAGTCAACTTACTGTTGCTACGCATATTCTTCTAAAAATTATTAAAATATGGAATTACAAAATGTTAATGGGAAGCTTTTAAAGTACCTCATATTAGTAGCAAATATTGGTATAACTTTAGTATCAATACACCTCAAAACTATAAGTACAAAATTTGTCCAATTTAAAGTCACAAAATATTATTAAACATGGATAATTAACTGTGCATTAGATATTAATCCAAATTAGTACCAAAATAGCTCAAGTAAAAAGTGTAAAAATGATAAAATTCAATAAGACCAATTTGGCATAACTAATATGAAACGTAACACAAAGCATTATTTAAAAACCTATAACTCTCAAAAACTATGCATTGGATAATGATCACAAAACTGGGAAATTGACAAATCTAGTACAAAAAATAAAAAGGATGTTATAGTTTGATGCTCAAAAGTGCTCTGTTTCGGAAGGAGTTCTAAAAAGTTTTTCAGTTAACGCAAATAGATTTTGACGGACCGTGGCGGCCATTTTGTTTTTTTGACATCTATCAAATCTTTTGTTTATTATTCAGTTACTTATGCCAAATCACCATGGCAAATTACCCGATTGAACAGCACGTTCAAATGATAAAACTTTATTATCAAAATGAGTGTTTGTTTGTGCAAACGATGCGCCCATTTTACGGTAGACGTGGTGACCTTTCACAGTCGACTCTTCAACGTTTGGTGGCCAAACCTGTACGTTCAAGGAACACAAGATCAGAACATTACCGCGGTCCGTGAAAGTGTACAGCAGAACCCGAAGCAGTCGCTTCCTCGCCGTGCACAAGTACTCGGGCTTTCGCAGACTTCAATTTCGCAAATTTTGCGTCGGGATTTAGGCCTACACTCATACAAGATCCAATTAACACAAGAGCTCAAAGTTCATAACCATAGACAACGCTGTTTGTTTGCTGACTGGGCTTCGAATCGTTTGGCGAAAAAATCATCTTTAGCGACAAAGTGCATTTTTGGATGAATGGCTATGTTAACAAGCAAAATTGCCGTATATGGAACAAAACCAATCCACACAGTTCATCAAGTGATATGCATCCTCAAAATGTTACCGTTTGGTATAGATTTTGGGCCGACTGCGTCATTGGTTCGTGAGGAGGTCACCGTCAATGGCAAGCGCTACAGAACAATGATAACCAATTTCTTATGGCCCAAATTGAACCACATGGACCTAGACAACATGTTGTTCTAGCAGGACGGCGCCACACAGCGGACGCCACAATTGACATTTTGAATGAACGTTTTGAGGGTAAGGTTATCTCTCGCAGTGGTGATGTGATTTGGTCACCAAGGTCATGCAATTTGAATCCGCTAGACTTTGTCTTGTGGGTTTCCCTGAAGTCGCAGATCTATGCAAAGAAACCACATTCAACCAATGCCCTAAAAGTAGACATAACACAGGCCATCGCTCAAATTCAGCCGAATCTATGCAAAAGAACTGACTGCATTTAAACAAAATGTTACAAAGAATCCATAATTGAACCGTCAAACAATCAAAGTTCAGTTTTTAGATTAAAATAAGACTTTTTGGTCCATAAATTTTTCACTTCACACAAAAGTTAAAAAAAAATTTTAAAAATTTAAAAATCACATAAACTGTTCAAAATAATTGCCACCTACGGACGGCAGACTACACAGTAGCACGGAACTTTATTAATGTAATCTTCTGAGCAGCTTAAACAGTCTTTGTCCGAGATTTTCCATCATAAATCTAAAAAATACTAAAAAGTCTCCAAGAGTAATGTCCAAAAATAGCGGAAGCTAAGGGCAGAAGCAGCTCAAAAGCAACCTATCTATCTTTTCAAAAAAACGTCGTAAAGCTAACGCTAGACTGGTAGAGCGTAGTGAGCTGAACATCCAATTAATTGAAACTATCTATTATTTAAAAGCATGTTGTCTAAAATTGATTAAAATCATTATCCAAAAAAATTAAATAAGCTAAACCATTTAAATCGAGCAGAAAAAGTAGACTAATGAGTAAATTGTTACACAATCCCATCCAAAACTAAACCACTTTCCGAAAAAGAAGCATCATGTGGTTTGCTGCAAAAACCAATTCAAAAATTTTCTTTTTGTGGCAGATTATCAAGTAACAAATTCTGAACTTTGTGCAGATAATATAGATGACAACTGTCTGTTCTGCGGTAATCAAGGTAGGCGCTGTTTAGCCATACGATGATCGACATTTGCATCATATTATTTGTCAAATAATTTTGCTGCAAAGTTGTATTGAGATTGAAGTCAAAATATGCCAAAAATCTCAAACTAAGTCTATGATGTGACATTAGGTGTTGTATGTGTGATGTCTGCTTTGGCCCCAGGACTTGACTGATTGCCGAAAAAAAAATTAATTAATTGTAATTCCATAGATAGCTTTCACCCGCAACCGTTTCCACATTTTGTGCAAATTTTCAGAAAGAAACAACAGTCAATTGTCCCGCACAATTTCCAAAATAATAAACCTATTTGCAGGCATCAACACCAGCCCAGATATCTTGCCAGCCACCACTTCCGACATAGCTAGATTGCGCCCAACGTGGAATACCTTACGAGTAAAAACGCACCAGTTTCAAGAATCCGTCTCCACAAAAAACTTTTAATATATCTAGGAATGTTTCTCCAAGGAATCGGACAAATTTTTTGTCAAAATTAAAGCGTCTCGTTCTACTCCAAGGGAATGATTTTCATATGCTCTTAAAACCTAAAAAATAGAAAACTCTTACAGCAACAATCCCCACCAACTTTGCAAAATACCAGTAAAGTTCCAAACTAGATCTGCAAGGGCTCGATCTAATCACGTTTGATCTGATCGACCTAGACAACCCAGGAGAGCTGAATCCTCACGACTAGAAGTTTTGGACCTAAAACCTGGAGCTTGCCCAAGGTTTAGGTGCTCAAATCTAAAAAGAACTACGTTCTCTAAAACAGCAAACGTTTTCATCAAAGACCAAGGCAAAATCGAGCAGTTGTCAATACCGACTCCACAATACAACACAATGCCCTAAGATCCAGTAATTGTAAACCGAGTGCTAACTGCGGTAAATTAAACCACAACCATCCAATAGTAACAATACAAAAAATGTCTTTTAGGCTTGACATAAATGTCATTAACCAGAACTAAGCTTATTAAGTAATCCATTTCTGGATATAAATTTCCAAAAAGCTTGACTTTTATTATTTACCAAAAAGTATAGAACGTTAGTACGTGCTATAAATGCACATGACCTGTAATACTCTATTTGTTCAAAAATTCTGCAGTCAGTCCGCTGCAACAACAGGCGCAGTCACGTCGTTGTTAAAGACTGGAAGTCCGTCCTAACCAAAGCAAAGTTTCTGCGGAAAAACAACATTGTCATAACAAACCCAGCTACGTCCACGGCATCCTCGCACCAAGAGTTGCACCGGTTCAAGGTTATGCCATAAACAAGTCGTCTAAAGTCTGCTACATCATCTCACAAGACATCTGGTATTCTCCAAGCAACCACACCAACTCAGTTGAGATTTTTTTTAACAAAATCCCGTTTCGGTAACAGATGGCGACCAACTAGAAGGCAAAATTTAATGCCGGACTATGACATACAGTTTGATTCACAGCACAGTTGACTGTGGGATAATACCATAACCACCCCCAAGCAGGAGAAACAATCGGAGAGTGTACAATTACGACTTGAGACCTTTGTCAACATTTAGACGGATGTGAACCAAGTCAGCTCTGCGTCGTAACAAATATCAATGTAGTGGTGTTCCCCAGAAATATTATCCCAGGTGCACATTCCCAATACTACCTCACAGCACATAGAAGCTAGAAATCAATTGCAGTAAGCTGCAAACAGTAGCAATCCTACTTTCTATCATTGGACAAGACAACCATCCAGCAAACAAACGCACTGACTTCTGGACGTGTAACGGTCAGAATATTCCTTAACAAAACCAGTTTTGATAACAAAACTTCACCATTTCAGAATTTCATAGTCAGTTCCACCGGCAGCTTTAAGTCCACTCACAACATTAAACTCTGCGTCGCTAGTCAAACACCAATTCCAAGATCCTTAACACTAGAGAATGTCTCCAACAATTTCCACCAAGAACTAGTGGTACTCTAGAAAGTAACCACTGCCCCAATCTTTAGGACACAATTCCTTAAAAAGACTCTGCGAGTCTTAGTTTCCACGTTTTTACAAATGAGCACATAAAAAAAAATTGCGTTGCATAAGAGCGCATATCGAGCACATTCATGATTGTATAATTTTAACGGAGGGGGGGGGGGGAGCTAATCATTAAGTTGACTCCCCCTCATCTGAAAATGTTCAAAAATCATATTTACAGATGAGCGCATAAAAGCGCATTATATGCGCATTAATTTGGTATTTTCAAATTTTAAACTTTTTTATTGGGAGGGGGGGGGGGGCAACTTAATGGAGCCCAATTTAACATTAGCTCAATTTAACCAATTTGATTCAACTAAAAAGTCAAAAAATAGCTAAAATCCGGTCATAAAACATCAAAATATTGTTAGGAAACACGAACATTTAACTATAAACTGTTGAAAAATGCAAGAATAATCTTATTAAATCTTAAAACTGGCAAAATTCGGCTATAAAATATCAAAATATTATTAAATATAGCGAAACTTTGCGATAGATTGTTGAAAGTGCAAAATTCTATTTACAAAAAATCAAAACAGCAAAATTTGGTTATAATATATAACAATATTGTCAGAAAGCACCGGATATAAATTGTTGAAAAAATGCAAAACAAATTTATAACATCCCAAAAATCCGGTCAACTGTTAAAAGATGTAAAAGTTTATTTCTAGAACGTCAAACATAGTAAAATCTAGCCAAAAAGTATAAAACAGTTATCAAAAAACACCAAAATTTAGCCATAAACTGTTAGCAGGTGCAAAATTCTATTTCTGAAAAATCAGAAACAGTAAAATCCGGTCATAAATACTAAAAATGTAAAAAAAAAACAAAAATCCGGTCTTGAAACTTTAAATAATTACTTTGTGAAATGCTAGATTCAATTTGTGCTGCTTTATGGTGTTGAGTCGTGGATACTAAAGGTCAATACCATAAACAGACTTAAAGCTTTTAAGATGTGGACGTTTTAGTGGAATAGAATATTCTGGGTAGAGCACATCATAAACGTTGAGGTCCTTACACGCATGAAAACAAAAACAAAGAACTAGCAGAGAAACAGCATATCTTAGGCATATCCTAAGAAACAATAAATATAATCTGCTCAAACTTATAATGGAAGGCAAGATAGAAGGCCGACAGGCCAAAAACATAATAAACTTGGACAGTACTAGACTCCCAGTCCCACACCTTATTCAAAGCAACAAAATATCGGGGAGAATCTGCAATGATTGTTGCCAACCTTCAATAATGGAAAAAGCATTAAAAAAAAAGAAGTCACTATGCACCAAATTCTGGCCAAAAATCCAGCTTTAATATATCAAAAATATTATTAAAAAGAACCAAAATCCTGCATAAACTAATGAAAAGTGCAAAATCCGGCCATAAAATTTAAAAAAACCTTCATGAAATCAAAGCGTCAAAATTTTTATAAAATAAATAGCCAAAACCGCCCCCTCTCAAGTTTTAAAATAGACGTCAAAAAGCATTAAAAGCTTGTGTGCCTTTTCCCATTAGAAACCTTTACTTTCAGATAGCCCTGCTACTGTGTACATTGTTATTATTGTAAACACAATATCTTCAATAAAGTGTAAGATACCGGTCAGTTTCCCAACCAGTGGCTCTCATCAACGTTCATACCAAAAAACGCCAAAAAATGCGGCTCATTAGTCTTATGAGTCACACCTTAAAGTTGTTTCTCGGAATAATTCACCAGAAGATATATCAAAAATGTTCAGGAAGGGGCTAGGAACAAGAGAGGCAAAGCCCAAATATCTTTGTTTTATAGATTACAAAAAGGCTTTTGACAAAGTACAACACTACAAACTTATTGATATCCTGAAACAATTAAAGATGTTAGATGTATAGAGAGTCTATACAAGAACCAGGTAGCCCATGTGAAAATAAAAGACATGAAAATCAATGAAATCAATATCTGCAGAAGAGTGAGACAAGGATGTGTTGTCACCTCTGTTGTTCACATCTAATCTGAGAACATATTACTGGAAGCACTCACGGATTTAAAGAAAGGCATAAAGGTCAACGGTATATGGCAAAACAATATACGTTATGCAGGCGATACAATACTAATCGCCAATAACTTAGAAGACCTCCAAAAACTGGTCAACAAAGTAAGGAATCAGAACCAATTCATAGGACTAAACATAAACCTAACAAAAACAAAGTTTATGGTTATATCCCGCGACCCAAATCTAGCAGAAAACGCGGTGCTAACGTTTGGTTGCCTACCAGTAAAACGGGTCAACAAGTTCAAGTACTTGGGAACATGGCTAACAGAAAACTGATCATCGGACACCGAAATCAGGTGCCGTATTGAGTGCGCACGCAATGGATTTATAAAATTCAGAAAAGTCCTTACTAACACCAAATTTGATCTGAACCTCCAAATAAAATTTGTCAGATGCAATATATCTGTGTTCCTCTACGGTGTTGAGGAGTGGACAATGAAAGTAACATCAATGAATTGCAGAATGTTTAAGATCCCATAGACCGCGCAAACAACCAACAAAAAAGTACTGCGACGGGCAAACAGAGGTCGTAAGCTGTTGATTACAATAAAAAAAGGAAAACTGCATATTTGGGACATGTTATGTGAAATCAGAAGTTTAATATACTACAGCTTATTAAAAAAGGGCAAAATCGAAGGAAAGGAACAAATCGGAAGAAAGAAGATGTCGTGGCTAAGAAACATAAAACAATGGACGGGACTGAGGACCATTGAAAATCTGATCCACCCAGCCAAGAACCGCAAAGAGATAAACCATATTGTCGCTAACATCCATTAATGGATAATGGCATAAAAAGAAGGAGAAAAAGAATTAAACTTAAACCGGCGCACGCACCTTAATTTTTTCGCATACAAAAGTCCAGTTTATTTGTTACCAAACCATACTAGAGTAAGATGTAACGTCATCAATAAGGTCGTCAGAATACGAGTAACTAACCAAACTTACAGTTTCTTACCAGAAAACTACTATTACAACAAAAACTGTGCATAAATATCAAATTACCTTAAAACCATAACTCAAAAAACTCAATTTTACATAATCTCATTATATCCAGCTTAATTAAACAAAACGTTACAAAGAATACTCCAAAATCCATAGTCTAACCTCTAAACGTCCAGGACTGATTTTTTAAGTTAAAATAAAACTTTTTGTGTATCACTTTATTTAGAAAAATGCACTCTTCAAAGTGAAAAGTTTAAAAAAATCACAAAAACTGCTCAAAATACTAACTACCACTTTCAATGCAAAGCTTACAACTACGAATAAAACTCTCTCAAGCTGCATAAACATTGTTTCCCGGAAAGCAGCTTTGTCGTTGGCGTAATCCGTATAAACGTACTTTGTACAGTCCTACAGAACCATGTCGGAAAGCGCAAAACGCAAGAGCAAAGGTAGTCTCGGCCGCAACCAATCCATCTTTCTAAAAAATTGTTGTTTAATCATTACTGCAACGGCGGCCATCATGAATCGCAATTGACCAATCACAACGTTGTTTACGTTGGCGGCCATCATGAATTCTGTTTGACCAATCACAACTTTATTCAAATAATTCAATGTTTTTTAATTTCAATTATGAAAACTTGAACAGAAACTTTCAAAAATCGCATACAGAAAATATTTATAGCAAAAAAAAATTAAAGCTAAAAAATTGATCAAAAAATCTGAAAAAAATACGCAGAAAGTCATTTATTGTACCAAAAAGCGGTTTAATGCACAAAATTGATCAAAAATTGCTGCAGAAAACCCATTTATTGCATTGAATTTATTTAAAATGCACAACAAAGCAATTTAAGGAAAGAATTAGATCAAAAATTGCACAGGAAATCTATTTTTTTGCATTAAATTTACACAAAAAAATTAAATTTTGTTTGAAATTTATTAAAAGTTGTAGCAGATAACTCATGAATTGCATTGAATTGAATAAAAACTGCATAGAAAATCAATTTTCAGTAAAAAAATATGCCAAAAATCGCTCAGAATACTCATTTATTGTATGTAATTTACACATAACATAAGTTTACTGTTTGAAAATTATCATAAAATACCCAAAAAACCCATTTATTGAATTCAGGGAATTGAAATTTCATAACAAATTAAGTTGGGGCAAGAAATACATCAAAATACACAAAAAAGCTCAAGTTTTGTTAGCAATTCATCAAAAATGGTCGCAAAAAACCCTTTTATTGCATTAAATTAATTGAAATATAATAATATATTAATTTAAAATGAAATTCACAAACGTTGTTACAGAAAACCCATTTATTGCATAAAATTGGCACAGAAAACCCAATTTCTGCATGAAATTCATCAAAAATTGTTTCAAAAAACCCATTTATTACATAAAGTTGGATGAAAAGACCCAATTTTTGCATGAAATTTTTTAAAAACTGTCACTGATAACCTATTAATTGCATTAATTGAATAAATATTTCAAAAAATTGATCAAAAATTGCACAAAAATTCCATTTATTGCATAAAATTAGCGTAGAAACCTCAATTTTTGCATGAAATTCCTTCCAGGAAACCTATTTATCACATTGAATGAACTAAAATTATAAAAAAAATTGATATAAATTAAGAAATTTATGAAAAATCACCAATAAAATTCATTTATTGCATAAAATTGGTACAGAAAACCCAATTTCTGCACGAAATTTGTTAAAAATTGTTTCAGAAAACCCATTTATTGCATCAATTGAATTGAAATTGCATAATCAATCAATTTAAGACAAAAAATTGCTCAGGAAACTCATTTATTGCATAAAATTAGTCAAAAATTGTTGCAGAAAACCCATTTATTGCATTAAATTAATCAAAATTGCGTAAATCATTGATGTGAGGTAAAGAATTTATCAAAAATCGCACAGGAAATCAGTTTATTGCACAAAATTCACACAAAACCTAAGTTTTGCAAAAAACATATCAAAAAACTCATTTAGACAAGAATTACATGAAAAATTGCAATAAAAAACCCATTTATTGCATGAAGTTTTTACAGAAAACCCAATTTCTGCATAAAATTCTTAAAAATTGTTGCATAAAACCCATTGACTTAATTAAATGTATCTAAATTGCATAAAAAATGTATGTTAGGCAAGAAATACATTAAAAATTGCACAAAAACTCATTTATTGCATAAAGTTTGCACAGAAAACACAATTTCTGCATAAAATTAATCAAAAATTGTTGCAAAAAACCATTTTTTGCATAAAATTTACACAAAGAGCCCAAGTTTTGCAATAAATTCATCACAAATTGTCACAGATTTTGTTGCATTAATTGAAATTGCATAACAAATTAATTTAAATCATACGGTGAGATAGCTCAGTTATAGAGCGTTAGCGTAGCACGCTAACAGTCCTGGGTTCGATCTTCGAGTATGACTAAAATAATAACAAGTCGTAAAACTTCTGGGGCGATGTAAAATAGCTGTAAAACGCAAAATAAAGAAGATCATGAGATACATCAAAAATCGCACAAAAACCCATTTATTGCATAAAATTCACACAGAATCTAAGTTTTGCAAGAAATTCAACAAAAATTGTTGCATTAAATGGATTGAAATTGCAAAAAAATCACACAGGAAATCCATTTCTTGCATAAAATTGGTACAGAAAACTATTCTACATGACTAACTAATGTGGTGTAATGGGCTGAATAGCAATATTGACAAAATACACAATATGGCAACTGCCAACAACTAGTAAATAAATCTTTTGATTAAAAAAGAAAAATTTATAAAAAAAAATCTTCATAACAAAGGCAACAAAAATAAATCGCCCTGTATAAATAACCTAACCTAACCATAAGCATTCGATTGATTAAGACGATTAAAACTAACAACTACAATGTAGACAAAAATTAATATTACAATAAAAATCTCATTAAACAAATCTACACCATTTCAGTATTGCAACTATCTTTTATCTATAAAATGAGAAACACCGCATGCAATTTTATTCGATATTTCATTGCATCATTAAAAACGGCTAATTTCCCCAGACATATTTCGAAGTGCATACAAATAAATTGAATCCAATTTCCTGTCTGTTCGAGTTGCGTTTCTCATTTTTTTTATTGCTAATTAGCAGCGTGCGCGTAACTAAAATTGTAAACTAATATGTTACTTCCATAAAATTGCATTACCAACTTGGGAGGATGTTGTGCATAAAATACACATTACGGAAAATGAGACTTAGTGTTTGCTTATTAAAACTCTCATCAACGCAAAAGGTGAGTTGTTGATTCTGTTTAATTATGTAAAATAATGCAAAACAATTTTTTTAATGAATTATACAATAAATAAATATTTGTTGATATTATAGTATTTATTATGCTTCTGTGAGGTGTTAACGTATGCAACCAAATATACACTAAAATTAAAACGTTTATAAAATGCAGTGGCGTAGTCAAAATTAATTTTTATAAATCTTGGAAACATTTTTAATTAAAAAAAAATTGTGTTTTGTTAAATAAATTTAAATTTTTGCTGAGGTTTTTTTTAGATCATTTTGGATTTTTTTTTAAATTTCTGTTTTATTAAAATATTCAAAATAATGCTAAAGTCATAATATTTCTATAAAGTTCGAATGTGGTTCATATTAATTTTAACATTACGGTGTGATAGCTCAGTTATAGAGCGTTAGCGTAGCACGCTAACAGTCCGCGGTTTGATCCCCAAAATATGACTAAATAATAACTTGCTCTTTATCCACCTGGGTGATTCGGAAGTCTCCTAATAAGCCGTTGGTCCCATCAACCCTCTTCAAACAAGCCGGAAGACTTCTAAGGCGATGTAAAATAGCTGTAAAAACGCAAAATAATAATAAAACTTAAGCATAAACATTGCTAAATATGTGACTTCTTTCTGTCAAAATACATTTTTTTAATTTTATTTTAAACTCTGTTCCAGCTTGTGTGAAAAAACAAAAAATTACTACTACTACAACAACGCAACGGGAAAAACGCAATGGGAGCATCCACTAGACGACATTTACAGAGGTTTGGTAAAAAAGAAACGCACCGAAAGTCAATCATTAAGTTTAGGCGAACCAACCGAAGATGCAACCTACACAAGAGACGACCTACCCAGTTACGAAGAACCCCCAATGCTACTAAAGCAATTTGAAACGATATCCCTGGGAGCCAGAAAAAAGGAATTAAAATTATCACCTTTAAATCCACGAAGTGAAGATTTTGCAACCCCCAAATTATTAAGACAAAAATCAGAAGAACGACCTATATCAGCCTACGTTAACAAAAAAATTGGTTTAACTCTATCAACCAGTTTTGAAGGCAAACCGGATAAATTGGATGATTCTCCAAAAAGAGAATTTAAATTGAGCGGAGGTGGTTCAATGTTTTTAAAATCAAAATCTGCTAAAAAAGCTGAAGATAGTCCTGAAAAGAAATCATACGTGCCAAAAGAAGTAATCACTATTGAATCCAAAGAAGAAGATATTAGTGAAGTTATAGTAATAGAAGCTGGCGATAAAGATCAACCTAGAGGAATATTAAGAGAACGCAGCTTTATTGAAACTTCTAAAGAAGAAGATGATAAGAAAAATGTTAGATTTATTTTTGATGAAAGGAATGAGAATGTTGATGTTAGTAGTGTTGAAGAATCGATTAAAATTGATGTCAAAACTAAATCTAAGCAAAGGCCTAGGTTTTCTTTATCGCCTATTAAAACTCAACCAGGAAATGATAATAGTAAACAAAGTGATGAGGGTAAAAATTTAAAACTAATTAAACCAAATCCTGCTGATTTTGTAAAGCCTAAAATTAAATCATTTGAAAATGAGCATGGAGCAGTTTCAGATTCCGAAGACGATTCTATTATGAAAAGTATTGATAAAATTGACAAAAATGCTGCGTATAAAGAAAAGATGGAAAACACTGAAACTATAATGGAAAAAGATGACCTCCACTTATCCGATGAGCATAAATTAAATATAACCGAAAAATATCATGAAGATAACATTGCTATTATAAAACAATTAAAAGATAACGCAGATAGAGAATTGGAAGATATGAAGAAGACCATATGGGATGAAAAAAATGATGAAATTGTTAAATACAAACAAGAACTTCAAGAATCGCAAAGTGATGAATTGGAACGCATACTATCAACAGAAAAGGCAAAATATGAAGACAACATCAAACAAGAATTGGAAAATTTACGCAAAGAAATGCAAAGCCGCAATTTAGGAGCACTGGAACAAGGAAAAGGAAAATTAGACAATGATCTCAAAAAAGCTAAAGATGAATTGGATACAAAATATATGCAAAAGCATAACGAATTAGAAGATAAAATTGCTCAAGAATTTGAGAAACGAGCTGCTGAATTGCGTAGAAAATACGATGACAAATATGAGGATGTAGAAAAACAATTAAGTAGAGATCTAGAAAAGCACAAAGATGAGCTTATAGTATCCCACAACGCCATATTGGATCAAGTGAGGCAGAATCATCAAGCCATTTTAGATGAATTAAAACGGGATTTCAAATATGAAGTAAGTTATTTATACATAAATAAGTTATTAGCTAATAATTTATAATTTCAGGAAAAAATAATTAGAAAGGAACATGATAATCAACTAACCGAACTGAAAAAAAAAGTGGTTGGTCATTTTGATAATGAAGTTAGCAATAGTAATAATAGTAAGGATTTGAATGAAGAACGTTTGTACGAAAAAGTGCGTTGCGAAAAGAGATTATTGGAGGATAAATACAGATGCCTCAAAGATAAATACCTCCGATTAAAGACTGACGTTAAGCTATCAATAGAAAAAAGAAACAGGAAGCGTGAACAAAGTGCCACAACAACAACAGGATCTGAGACTGAACGTAGCAATTCCATCAATAAAGAAAGGTTCTATTTCATATAGCGTTTAATTCTTTTGGGTTTAATTTCGGTTAGTTATAGATCGCCTCATCGCTCCCCAACGCATAAGTTAACGGACAAGCCACCACTACAAAAAGCAGATTTGAATAGCAACAGGCAGAAACCGGAACATAAAAGCACACGTACCGTCATAATACAAGATCTAGATACTTCCACCAGCGACCGCAGTTGTAAAAACGAACCAAAACTTGATTACGATTCATCTGAAGATAATGTAAATGCTTGCAGAAGCCGAAAAAAGTTATTTTCAAGATTGAAAAGCTCCTCTGCGACACGCGTCAATAACAATAAATCGAAGAAACCTCTGAGATCGTGTTCGCCTGTTGAGAATTTGCGCAGGCAGTTGCAGAAATTGGAAGATTTGGAGGATCAGTTTCCGCAGAACGCGCAAGGAGATACTTACCACCTGCGGTGAGTATGGAGTATTAATTTAGTTGTGGTAGAAAAAATTGCAGAAAATTGATGTTTTCTGTCGTTTTATAGATATCCATTTTCGGATGGGCAAAAATTTGAAGGAAGCTCAGAGCTAGAATTTTTCAGGCACAGGATACATCTGGAACGCGATTCTATTAAGCGGGCTAAAGAGAGTTTGAGGACGCAGAAGTGCCTGTTCCAGCAGCGCCAGAACGACCTCAAGTTGAAGCATGGCTCAATGGCCAGGCACACACTGCAGCAACTGTGTCAGGTAAAAATAACAATTTATATTTATTTGCTTTACAAAGTTTCTTAAAACTATAGCATTACAAGCATTGTATTAGCAATTTATTGCTTGTAAGGGGGTTTTTAATCCAACAGTATTCAGATCGGCCGTAAACAATATTGCATTGGGTTGCATCTAAAAATATATTTTGCGCTATTCATTAAGTTTTTGTTAGTTTTTTTTAAATTAAAGTTCATGCGCATCATTAAGAAAACAAAAATACTCTTTTCTCACCAATAAATTAACAACGAATATCGTCTTATCAATGACCACAAACATTTTTGAGTTTTAAACTCCAAAAAAAGCTTTTCCCGGCAGGCAGTACAGTTAGCGCAACCGTTCCTGTAGCCTCTAACCACAGTAGATACTTCCCTACAAAAAATTGTGCAGACGTAAAAAAGCCCCAAAAGGCAGCAATTCCAAAAATAAAAACGCCCGTTTTCGATCTTATTGGACAAAAAAATTACGGCTCTACAAACCGTCTTTTTTGGATGACTACGCTAACGGGATTTCAAATTTTTAGCAAAGAAGAAGGCAATCTCAAAAAAACCAACGGCATAAACTTTAAGTTGATTTGGCCCTCCGTTTGCTGTAAACGATTATTTCAGATCTTTGCCTCCTCTTATCAAACGGATAACCTATAATTGCCAAACAGACTACTAAAACTCTACATTAATGGCCGCAGAAATGTTAATCTCAGTCCATGACAACAATCTACAAACTATCATTTTAAAAGTTTAGTTAACAACAATATGGACTACAGACCTTTTGAATAAAACTCCAACATTTCTTATAAATCTTAAAGCCGCCTATGCACCACTGGAATTATTGTCACAATCTTACCAAACAAATCCGTGCAATTGGGCGTCCAACCTCCCACGTTCCCAACTGCACAAAAAACGTGTTCTTGTCGAATTAGAAAGGATATTCTAGACATTATTTCTCTAAAAAAATCTGTAATATATCTATCTATAAGTTTGACTAACTTAGCGACTCATTTCCAGTCCTAAAACCTGTATAAATAGATGCTTTCAATTCCTGCTGCTACTGTTACTGCATGTCTATTCCCCATTGTGTATACCCTCATCTGACACATTTTACTAAAATAAATATTACCATCGAGTCGCAAGATTACCACAGAACAATACAAATTCCACTTTCTTTTTAAATGTTCTCAAAACAGCGTGTACGGTTAATGCCAAAATTCTTAAAATCTTTTACGCCGTGGCAGAGCTCCTTCAAGAATGTACCGTTCCGTATAAATACAAAACTTCACAACAGCATAAATTTCTATTGGTGGCTGTTAAGGTAAGGTGGTAGATGTTGTTTATGTTCTGCCCACCGATCAAAACGGCAAAATTACTGCTATTTTTTTGGATGACCAGACAAAAAGTTTTTTAGGCGCGTTCAAAAAAGTTGGCAAGGCATAAAAAAGTCCCAAAAAATGGCAATTCTAAAAACCAAAACGCCTGTTCTCAATCTTTTCGAAAGAAAAAGTTATGGCTTTCCCGTCAAAACTGTGGTTTCAATGTTCAAAAACCATCAATCTTGTTCTCTGGGCACTTGTTCTTGGTTGATGGCGACCTTGCCTAAAATTCTGACTTTAAAACAGCGGGAAAAAGGCTCTTTTTTTGGGCCGCCCCGGCCGATTAGCGCCTAAATCGGTCTAATCAAAAATTTTCAAAAACTGTATGTAGGGGAGAACAACAACTTTTGCTAAATCTGACCTAATAACTTTTATATAAGAAATTCCAGCGGACCTTGGAACAAAATTCGTTATCAAATGGATGTCTTCAAAAAACACAAAAATGATAATTTGCACTTAAAACATTTTTGGATAAAAACATCTGCAGTTTCAAAAAATCAAAGATACTTTAGCGACAATTGCGAGGCAGCGCGCGGATTGCTGCCAATTTTCATTTTTGCACAAACACATTTAACAACTTTGACATCAAAAAGTTAAGGCCCTACAAACCGCAACCAACTTTTCCGAATGAAGGCGCTGACAGAGGATCAAAATTGAGTTTTCAAATTTTACCGGAGAAGAAAGCGGTTTCAAAAAAGCCGACACCAAAACCACAATTTAATCTTATCTCTCGTTTGCAGTTGGATTTTACAAAAATTTACAGTGTGTCCTCAGTCTTCTTCTTTTTCTTCTTCTTCTTCTTCTTCTTCTTCTTCTTTTTCTTCTTCTTTTCTTCTTCTTTTTCTTTTTTTTTTCTTTTTTTTTTCTTCTTTTTTTTCTCTTTCTTCTGTTTTGACTCCAACCTAAAAATTTGTCAATGTTTGTGCTTCAGTGGCTTACGGACAAAAACTCAGATCGCAATTGAAAACTTGTATTCAGGTTCTACCGCTTTTGCGATTTTCAAAAACGGATAAAAAAACGGTTTATGTTAACTATGATCTATTAAGGAGGACATTCCAGCGGTGGTAAAAATTTGGACTTTGTCGGATTACGGAAAGCAAAGATATCTTCAAAAAAACTCTTTTTGTTTTGGTTTAAATAATTTTTAAACTTTCCTGAACCAAGAATTCTAATTATGGTGAAGGTTAGGCGATAAATGTTATCTATCTTTTATCTACCGATCGATACACCAATAAATGCTAAGATATAACCATTTTGGCCGATGTGGGATGTGGTCAAAAACGGCAAAGTTACTGCCGTTTTTTTGGTCCGATCGAACAGGAACCCCAGTTTAAACCATTCATCAGTACACATGTATTGAAGTGACCCCATCTGCCCAAGTGTCCGTCATCAAAAGATTTGATGTCACCATCACTTTTTGTGACATAAAAACTTTTAACGCTTGCAGAGAAAAAATAACTTCTAATTTTTGATAACTAGCACTTGGGTAGGTGAGCAGGAACCCCTGTTTAAACTATCCGTCTGTACTCATATTCTGGAGTGACCCGCCCACCCGCCCAAGTGTCCGTCATCAAAAGATTGGATGTCAACATCATTTCTTGTAACTTAGAAACATCTAACGCTTGCAGAAAGAAGTAACTTCTAATTTTTGATAACTAACACTTGGGCGGAAACCAGTTTAAACTGCGCATGCGTACTTGCACAATTATGAAAAGCCCTGCAAACCGCCTTTTTTGGTCAAAACAAAAGTTTCAAATTTTTACTGAAAGAACGACCGGAAAACCGACGTCAAAAACTGTAAGTTGATCTCGCCCTCCATGAGCTTAGCTTCTTTTCCGTTAAACGCAATTTGGCGTAAAGTTTAAAGTCGCAAAAACGGTTCACCCAAAACGCAAAAACACGGGGAAAGAAAAATCCAAAAAAGACAAAACTCTGGTCACGATTACCCACGAGCCAGCACGTTCCTTTAAAGATAGCTCTTAAAGTGCGTCTCCGAGACGCCGCAGCTTGATTTGTAAAACGTGTTAAAGACAAAAACTCAACAACCCAAGCATAATCCATTGCGTCTAACCCCTGGGCACTTTTATTCTTTTGCACAACAAAATTTTGGTTTAAGGTGCAAAGATATCCAAAAATTGTAAAAAAATTCTGATGAAAATTTCTTTAAAAAAGCGCAGCCAGTCAAAAGGCTCGGACTAGGCACTACTCTCAAACGGCGGCAAAAGAACTATTGATTTGCCAACAGCGGCGTCTACAGTCCTCAGTCAGGTAGGACTACTACAAACCCAGAAAAGCAAGGGGAAACTTTCTGGGTTTCAATTTTCCAAGAAAACCACTTCATTATGACAGGAAAAATCAACAATGGCCCCGAGTCAAAAATGTACTTTCCCGTTCAAGCAATATCCGCAACTGGACCGGCATGAAGGTGAGGCAATTGTTCCACGCGGCTGCCAATAGGAAGAATTTTAGTGGAGTGGTCGTGAACCTTCAGTAATGAAGATGCACCAGAAGAAGAAGAAATAAAAAACAAAAGTCAAAGTCAAAAATTGCTTTAGCTTATTTTTCACTTTTATAAACACGATTTTTGACTTTACCAGGTACATTTTTGGTTGCACCAACTACTGATCAAAAAATGCCAAAAAATGCTCTTAGAAAGAAACGTTTTAGTGGGTCCTCCGCCCCAACATGGTTAAAAACGGCAAAGTTGCCGCTGTTTTTTGGTTCAACCGGACAACAAATCACGCAAGTGTATACTCGCATTAGAGAAAATCGCGCGTTACATAAAAAAAAGTTACGAGGGTACTAACCTGCAACCAACTTTTCCAAATAATGACGCTAACCTAACCTAACCTAACCAGGGATTAAAGTATGAGTTGAGTATGAGTACGGAGGCTTTAAGGAAGCCAACGCCAAAAATTTGAAACGGACCCCAACAAACCTAACCTAACCTAACCTAACCTAACCAAGGATTAAAATAGGGGTTTCAATTTTTTACCGAAAAAAAGATGGCTTTAAGGAAGTGAACGCCAAAAATTTGGAACGGACCCCAACAAACGTGGAAATCCACGACGTAAAAAAATGTTTCAAAAGCAGGCAAATCTGTAACCGTACTTGGGTTTACCAAAATAGTAACGAAGCGCCGGCGGTCCTCATCAAGAAATTTGGGTTTGCGCGCCAATAGCTTGCGGATGCAAGATCGGATTGTAATTCGGAGTACAAACTTAGGTTTTGTTGTCTTTTCTGATCTCGACAGTGCGCCAGTCCTGTGTTAATCAATTGACAAGTGCCAAAACGGAAGCTCAAAAGGAAGGACGACCAATCGGGTCTAAATTACTCTTATCGGCAATACGCAAAATGCCAAACGATGCGCCGGGAAAAAACGGCGTAAGCATCACATTACTTAATAATTTTGTGGAGGAAGTTTCAGCAAACTTTGGGACCTTGTCGGATCACGGAGAGAGGAGACATTTTGGAAAAACACAAAATCGATCATCTGAACTTTTCCAAAAAACCAAAAATTAAAAAAATAATTTTGAATTCTTAAAAAAATAACAGAAAATCCACTGTCCGAGCTTTAACTCCTACCCAAATTTTGTGCGTCAGTGGCTTGAGGACGCAGAATCAAATCGCAATTCGGAGCCCTGACGGTGCAAGTCTTTTCCAAAGAGTTGGTCTTTTTGTGGCCAATCGGAGATACTCAAAAACCACAATATCTCGAAGACTTCTACAAAATTCGAACATTGTTGAATCACGGAGAGCGAAAATATTTTCTGGTTTTTACCGTTTTCATTTTTTTGCCCAACTTTTGTGCACAAAACTGGTGCAGATAAACTTTTTAAAACTGAATTAGTATTTTAAAAAAATCGGCCAATTTGTTGGAGACAATTAATTTTGGAAAACGAAGCAAAAACTCTTTTACTTTTAAACAAGACCAAACTTATTTTCTGCATCAAATTGTTGAGCATATCTATCTTTTTGCGCAACCCCACTTTTTGCTCAACCCCACTTTTTGCCCAAAACGCGTTTTTTAACTGTTAACGCGCAGAGGTATCAATAAATTGTAAGAAATAAATAAAAATCCTTTAGCCCCAAAAAACAAAAACTCCAAAAATCAAAACTACTGTTCTTTGGTGTTTGCAAACCAAAAATGTAAGGCTCAACCGCTTATTCCACATGATGGCGCTAACCGGAGATCAAAACGGGGTTAAAATTTACCAATGAAGGGGTGACCTCAAGAGTGCCGACGCCAAAACCTCCCGTTAGACTCAGGGACGCATGCAATTTTTTGAGTTCTCAGCATCATTTGGAACAAAAACGCACATGAAACGAGATAAAAAAATAGAAAATGTTTAAAAAAAATTAACTGCAACCGCACGACTAATCTAACCTAACATTTAAATACTAAAAAAATTGTTTTTTACTAAATGACATCGATTTTTACTAATATTTACTAACTTTTGTAGAAATAGTACACCAATATTGACATGCGGTCTGTGAGACTTCAAAACCAAAATATGATGTTCTTACATTATATTTATAGGTTATCTAATATTTTTTGTTATTACAAACAATATCCTAAATTTGTAAATAAAAATACAGCAATACTGACATGGGGTCTGTCAAACTTTGAAATCAAAATATAGTTTTTTGTTATTACAGATCATATTCCAAACTTTGTAAAAAAATACAGCAATACTGACATGGGGTCTGTCAAACTTTAAAATTATCTAATGTTTTTTATATAAACCATATTCCATGTAGGAATATTAACATCGTAATCAAAATTTGATTTTCTGTAATTTATTTATATTTATTTTTGCCTTAATATATTTTTCTTTCAAAATTGAAGTGGTGTTGGTCACCCCAACTATGTTTACGGTCTTGTAGACCTACTGGCAGTATTTACGACTTTAAAAAACAATTTTACATATAACATGTTTTGCTATATGCCGTAAAACAAAAAAATCGAATAAGATAAATTTGTATTAATTGATTTTGGTTTGGTCTGACAGACATTACAATACCGGTTAAGTTATTTAATTTTTAATTTTTAATTAACAAAAATTAAATTAATTTTAGTTGAGTAATTTTGAAAAGTATTTATAAATTTACATTTGTAGTTGTGTATGGTCTGATAGACACCACGTCTGTAACAAAAAAAAAATAATAATAATAAATAAAATTGATTAATTACACACTTAAATTCTTGTTTCTATTGAAAATATAGTATATTTTTTTAACTAAGTGGTTTTATTGTATGTGGTCTGACAGACCTTTTTTAAATAGTAGCATTGTCATGTGTGGTTTGATAGAGAACGCTTCAGTTGTGATAAAAAAAATACAAAATTTAATATAAATTTGGTTTTTTGTTTCTATTAAAGTTTAACTTAATTTTTTGTTAATTAGCTTTTTAGGTAGGGTCTGATAGACACCATGTTAGTAGTTGCAAATTAAAATAATGATTTTAATTAAAAAAATGTTTATTTAATTAAATAGTTTTGTTGTGTTAGGTCTGATGGACCTGATTAGCTATTTGTTTAAAAATATAAAATTTATAGTGTCTGTTCTGATAGACGCCATGTATGTTGTAATTGCAAAATAAAATATATAATTCAAAACAAAATTTTTCTATTTCTTATTCAATACAACTAGAGTTAATTTTGAAATAATTAGTTCTGTTGTGTTAGGTCTGATAGACCTGATAGTTAATTGTTAGATCAATAAAATTTACGATAATTTTGTTTTGCATTGATTCTATTGAATAATTTTATTTAATAATTTTCTTACAAGTAATTTTATTGTGTGTGGTCTGGTAGACTCCATGTCAGCAGTTATAAGTTTAAAACATTAATTTAAGTTAAAAAAAATGTAGCAGTTTTTTGTCTGAGGTCTAATAGACACCTAGTCAGTAGTTAATTGTAAATAATTTTTATAAAAGGCGGTAGATTATTGATAAAAAAATAGAGGTCAATTTTTCTAATTTATGACTTATTCTATATCTAATTCTTTAATAATTTTTTTTCTTATAACATTTAATGCTTGAATTTTTAGCTTTTCATAAATCTAAATCCAACTATTTATTTTTAGGAAGAAAAAGATTTAACCGACATGGAAGTATCCCTCCATCGCACCAGATCTCTACTAGGTGAAAAAGTCATCAGGCTGCGACATCTCGAACAATCACTACAACGCGCAACAGCCGTTTCAAATGAGCAAACCAAACAGGACGAGACAACATTGAGCGACCTATCCTCGCACAGCGCTAGTTCAGGAATAAGCTCAACCGAATTCGCCACTGCCGCGGATGGCATCAAAACAATTCTCCGAGGAGAGCATCTACAAGAATCATCCGAAATCATCCAAAGTTTAGAGAATTTAAATTCAGAAATAAGGGAAATTTGGGAAGTGCTCAGCCAGCAACAGCAAGGAAACATGGCCTCAGGTATTAGTGCTTTGCTTTGATAGTAGGAAGATATATTTGTGGCTTAAGTAGAAACGTTGAGTGAATGATTAATAGAAAGAGGCGCAAAGCAAATATATTTGTGCGTGTCCAGAAAATCAGTTTTTGTGGTCTAGAAATAAAGTGATAAGTACGCCTTCTTACTTAGAATTGGTAGCAGAAATAATTTGTCCGTGTGTGAGGACAAATTATTTCTGCTATCAACTATCCACCATCTTCGAGTCTCGGGAACAATTGGAAACCATTCCCAAGATTTGGAGATTTGAAAATAGTCTATAACTAGATTGTGATAAGGACAGGTAGATCTATACGCACAAATATATTACCTTACGCTTGTTTCTAATATTCTGTTATTCAACGGTAGACATTTGTGTTGCACTAGTTGTGGTTCCAATACGCACGTAGTTAGTTAAAAAATGTTTTTAATTTTTCATTTCTAGTAATACCACTTCCTTTAGTCTATCCAGACCTTGGTTGGCCAGTGCTGGCCGGTACCGCAGCAGTTCCCGCACCCCCATCCATACCCACATTAGCCGATAGATTACACAACTATAGACAACACGTGGCGCTAGCAAACGCGCAAAGCACGGTCGTCACACATGCTGCCAATCAAGGGGCCACCACCACATTAGTAGAGCGTACAAGGAACCTGAGGCACTGGCTGAGACAAGCCGGAATCGATCCGGGTACCGATGGAGTCGCACCACAGGCGACTCTCTAGATAGATACATGTAAGTCCGTTGAAAGAAGTAAATTGTTTTGGAGGAGGTGTCCGATAACTATACCGTTCAATTGATGATGACACGTCCGATGTAGGTTTCTAAAACAGGCAGAGTTGGTGCAGAGGTGTTCAACTAATGTTCTTAAACTTGTTTTAAAATCAAAGAAACAATTTGTAGTAATTAGCTTAAAAGCTGACAACCAATTTTTTTCTGAAGGTACTATCAACAAATTCTATAAATTTTTCTAAACTAATCAAAAAAGCAATTTGTAGTCTAAACCAACTAGAGGTACTACTAACAAAACTTAAGTAAAGTATTTCCTAATTTCATCTACCTTCAGAATAAAAACTAATTAGTTATAGCTATAACTTTTGGGCAAACTGTGACAATTTTTGGGCACCTCTGCTAACATGTATCAAACTCTGCCTCCAAGAAATATTTTGTACCTATGAATACTTGTTGGTGTGTATCCTTGTTGCCCTATTTTTACCTTCTAAACTATTTTCGTTCCTCAATGTATTTGATTGTCAATTGATGTGCAATTGTTTACCCGAACAAGATGGTCTGAGCTAAGATTGAAAAACAGATTGTGATAAAACGAGAAAAAATGATAATGTTGCATTTTATCTGATATTTATTATTGTAATTGCTTCTATAGACTTTATTATATTTTTTTAAGTGCTTCGATATGATTCAAGCGCAATAAGCTCAAAAAGAATTATTAATTGTTAATGGTGATGAGTGAATGATTGAATTGAGTATTGATGAGAATTTTGCATTTGAATGCCAATTTGAATTGAAGTGTTGCCAAAAATGAAATTGTTTGAATTTGGATTAAGTCAGAATTGAAGAGGCTGATGAGAGTAAACGATTATTAGATGACTTCCAAAACACCTCAATAGATAAAAAAAAATATTTGGTTATAAATAAGAAATCAAACCTTGGATTGATAGCTTGTTAAGCTAACGCTTTACCACTGAGCTAACTCAACTTGTGACTAGCAATGCCTTTAGCATACTATAATTTACTTCGTCCAAATTTAGATAAATTTTGAACTTTTGCGTTTTCTAAATTTTGCACTACCTTAAGCTTTGAATAAAAATTCTAATACTCAATTTTGTTTTGTCTAATTTTTCGGTTTTGCTTGTTTATAAATCTCTTCTTCTGGCTTCTAGTCTAAAAGCTTCAGTTTGATTTGAAGAGCGTTAATTTGCTACATTGACGGACTTTAATCCTTTTTCAATTAAAAAAGAATTACTAGTCTTGATTAATCTTCAAGTTAATACAAATTTACGTTTTGTTTTTGAAAAAAAATTTGACACGCCGTCTCTGTTTTTTTGAAAAATCCGTGTGTAATCCTAAATTGAAGATAAAGATTGGTAGAATCCAAAAATGACGTTTAGAGGTCTATTTGTGGTTTGTAACTCTACTGTACAAACAAAAGAAGGGTCCGATATAAATAAAACCATTAAACATTTTCTTGTTGTTGTGCACTAAAAGTTTCTAGAACACTTTAAAAAATTTTAGAGTTTAATTAAATGTTTATGATTTTTTTTACTAAAGGCACTTCAGAGGAACTTCAGAGAAATATTTAAAGTTCAGTTAAAGTTCTTAGAATTTGATCAAATGTTTCTAATTTTTAATTCAAGTTAGCTCGAACTTTTTTAAAAGTTTTTTGGTATTAAGGTATCCAGAACTCCTCACAAGTTTCTAAAGTTGGCCAAAAATATTTAGAATTTGATCAAGTGTTTGGTACAGTTTTTAGAAGTTTCTAGAACTGCTCAGAAGTTCTTAAGAATTTTGTAAAAAGTTTCAAAAACAGTTTTGGAGTTTCTAGAAATTGCTCAATGTTTCTGAAATTTCTCAAGAGTTTTTAAAGTTGATCAAACGTTTCTAGAATTAGTCTAAGGTTTTTAGTATTTTCTGAATTGATTCAAGTTTTACAAAAAACTTCTAAAAATGTTTCTAAAACTTTTTAGAAATTGTTAGAGTTGCTCAAAGTTAATTAAAAGTTTCTAATGTTGCCTAAAATTTTTTGAATATATTAAACGTTAGAATTCAATTAAATATTTTTTTGAAAATTCTAGAGTTGATCAAAGACATTTAGAATTTACTAAAATGTTTCCAAAGTTTACCAATAGTTTCTAGTAGTCCATAAGAGCTGCTAAAATTTTATCAAATATTTGTATAGTTGGTCCAAAATTTTTAGAACATTTTAGAAGTTTTTAGAAAACTATAAAAAGCTTCTAGAGTTGGTCAAAGATTGAAAATGATGATCAAATGTTTCTGAAATTTTTTAGGAGAAAATTTTTAGAATTTATTGAAAAGCTTATTAAATTGGCTATGAGTTTTAGTATAATACTAAAAAACTTCCAAAAGTTGGCCAAAAATGTTTAAAACGTTTTAGGAGTTTTTAGAATTCAATCAAATATCTCTAAAATTTCTCAAGAGATTCTAAATTTGATAAAAAGTTTTTAGAATTTTTTAGAGTTTTTTTAATTGTCTAAAAATTTTTAACTTGGTTTCCTAGTTTTTAGAATTTGATAAATTGTTTTTGAGAATACTTAGTTTCTAAAGTTGCTCAAAAGTTTCAAGAGTTTTTCAAAACTTATTTGGTGAAATTTTAGAACTGATCAAAAATTTTTAAAGCATTTTAGAAATGTCTAACATTTTTGTTAGTTAAAGATTCCTAGATATTCTCAAGAGTTTCTTAAACTTGTTGGCCAAAAGCTGCTAAAATTTTATCAAATATTTTTAAAGTTTATAATTGGTCAAAAGTTTCTAGAACATTTTAGTAGTTTTTAGAAAACGATGAAAAGCTTCTAGAGTTGGTCAAAGTTTTTAAATCTTTTTCTTTTCTAGAGTTAATTAAAGGTTTAGAACTTTACAGGAATTTTTAGAATTTGTTGAAAGTTTTTTGAGTTGACTAAAATTTTCTATATAATACTAAAAAACTTCCAAAGTTGTCTAAAAATGTTTAAAACATTTTAAGAGTTTTTTAGGTTTTAAGAAGTTCTTAGAATTGACTAAAAACTTTTAAACTTAGTCTTCTAGTTTCTATAATTTGATAAACTGTTTTTGAAAGTACTTAGAAGTTTCTATCGTTGCTCAAGAGTTTTTCAGGATTTTTTTTTTTTAAATTGGTAAAATTTTCGAATTGATCAAAAAAATTTTAAAGCATTTTAAAAATGTCTAAAATTGTTGGTTAAGTTTTTAGAATTTCTTAGAATTTACTAAAAACTATTCAACTTAGTTTCTTAGTTTCTAGAATTTGATAAATTGATTTTGAGAGTACTTAGAAGTTTCTAAAGTTGCTCAAAAGTTTTTAGAGTTTTTCAAGAAAATTTCAAAATAATCAAAAGTTTTTAAAGCATTTTAGAAATGTCTAAAATTTTTGTTGGTTAAAGATTCCTAGATATTTCTAAATATTTCTAAAATTTGGTAATAGATTTTTAAAGTTTGCCAAAGGTTTTTGGAACATAATTGGAATTTTTTAAATTTGATTAAAGGCTAAAATTTCTCAAGAATTTTGATGGTCAAAAAAATGTTGTTGTGAAGTTTTTAGAATTTAATGAAAAAAATTCAGAATTAACATTTAAATTCTGAATTTTTTTAGAAGTTTCTTAAATTAAAAATTTAGAACTTTTCAGGAATTTTTAGAATTTGTTGAAAGGCTTTTTGAATTGGCTAAGAGTTTCCATATAACACTAAATGACTTCCAAAGTTGGCCAAAAATGTTTAAAACATTTTAGAAAATTTTAGAATTCAATCAAATATTTCTAAAGTTTCTTAAAAGATTCTGAAGTTGATAAAAAGTTTTTAGAATTTCTTAGAATTTATTAAAAACTTTTAAACTTAGTCTTTTAGTTTCTTGAATTTGATAAATTGAGTATTTAGAAGTTTCTAAAGCTGCTCAAAAATTTCTAGAGTTTTTCAGGAAAATTTCAAATTGATCAAAAGTTTTTAAAGCATTTTAAAAATGTCTAAAATTTCTGTTAGTTAAATATTCCTAATATCTTGTGTTAGATAAAAGTTTCTAGAACTTTGCTAAAAAGCAAATTTACGTTTTTTAGAGAAAAATTCTCACGCCGCTACTGATTTTTTGAAAAATTTATGTTCAGTTCCAAATTGTAGTTCAAAAGTGATAAAATACAAAAATAACGTTTAGATGTAGATGTTCATTAGTGGTTTGTAAAGTTACGTTTTTTTGAAAACCGCAAATTCAACTTAAATTGTAAAAAAAGTGACGCCACTACAAAAAAATGTGGGTCCAAGAGTTTTTAAAGTTGCTTCAAGTTTCCTAGAACTTTTTTAAAAGTTTTTTAATTTTTATGTATTTAAAATTCCTCACAAATTTCTAAAATTTGATAAAAAGTTTCTAAAGTTGGCCAAAACTATTTAGAATATTTTAAAAATTTGATCAAGTGTTTGGTACAGTTTTTAGAGCTAGTTATAAGTTCTTAGAAGTACTTTAGAATTTTGTAAACAGTTTTGGAATTTCTAGAGTTTGCTCAATTTTTCTGAAATTTCTTAAGAGTTTTCAAAGTGGATCAAACGTTTATAGAATTGAATATTTATAAGTTAAATTCTTTTAAATTTACTAAAATCATTCCAAAGTTGGCCAAAGGTTTCTAAAATTCCATATAAATTGTTAAAATTTAATTAAATAGTTTTTAGAGTTGGTCAAAAGTTTCTAGAACATTTTAGAAGTTTTAAGAAAATTATGAAAAGCTTCTACAGTTGGTCAAAGTTTCTAAATGTTGATTAAATGTTTCTGAAATTTTTAAAGAGTTTCTAGAGTTAGTTTTTAGGAATTTTCAAAAGTTTTTATGGATGCTCAAAAATTTCTATAACATTTTAGAAGTCTATAGAAAATAATGATAAGCTTTTAGAGTTGGTCAAAGTTTCTAAATGTTTCTGAAATTTTTTAGGAGTTTCTAGAGTTAATTAAAGGTTTAGAAGTTTTAAAATTTGTTGAAAAGCTTTTTGAGTTAGCTAAGAGTTTCTATATAACATTTGACTTTCAAAGTTGGCCAAAAATGTTTAAAACATTTTAGGAGTTATTAAAATTTAATCAAATATTTTTAAAACTTTTGAAGAGATTCTAGAGTTGATAAAAAGTTTTTAAAACTTTTTAAGAATCCTTAGAATTGACTAACATTTTTTTTAAATTAGTCTTCTAGTTCCTAGAATTTGATAAATCGTTTTTGAGAATACTTAGAAGTTTCTAAAGTTGCTTAAAAGTTTTTAAAGTTTTTAAAGAATTTGTTGAAATTTTTAAATAAATCAAAAGTTTCTAAAACATTTTAGAAATGTTTAACATTTTTGTTAGTTAAAGATTCCTAGATATTCTTAAGAGTTTCTAAAATTTGTTGACAAAAGGTCTCTAGAATTCCATAAAATCTGCTAAAATTTTATCAAATATTTTTAAAGTTCATAGTTGGTCAAAAGTTTCTAGAACGTTTTAGAAGTTTTTAGAAAACTATGAAAAACTTCTAGAGTTGGTCAAAGTTTGAAAATGATGATCAAATGTTTCTGAAATTTTTAGAAGTTTCTAAAATTAGTTAAACGTTTAGAACTTTTCAGGAATTTTTAGAATTTGTTGAAAGGCTTTCTGAGTTGGCTAAAAGTTTTTATATATTACCAAAAGACTTCCAAAGTTGGCCAAAAGTGTTTAATACATTTTAAGAGTTTTTAAAATTTAATCAAATATTTCTAAAATTTCTCAAGAAATTCTAGAGTTGATAAAAAGTTTTTAGGATTTTTTAAGAGTTTTTAGAATTGACTAAAATAAAAGTTTTTAGTCAATTCTAAAAACTCTTAAAAAACAATGTTTTCTAATTTCTAGATATTGATCAATTGTTTTTGAGAGTACTTAGAAGTTTCTAAAGTTGCTCAAATGTTTCTAGAGTTTTTTAAGAAAATTTCAAATTGATCAAAAGTTTCTAAAGCATTTTAGAAATGTCTAAAATTTTTGTTGGTTAAAGATTCCTAGATATTCTTAAGAATTTCTAAAATTTGGTAATAGATTTTCAAAGTTTGCCAAAGGTTCTTGAAACATAATAGGAATTTTTAAAATTTGATTAGATGTTTCTAAAATTTCTCAAGAGTTTTTAGAGTTGGTCAAAAAATGTTAGAAGTTTTTAGAATTTAATGAAACGTTTTTCAAAGTTTTCTAGAACAATTTAGAAATTTGGTAAATTGCTTTTTGTGTTGGATAAAAGTTTCTGGAACTTTGCTAAAAAGCAAATCTACGTTTTTAGAGAAAAATTCTCACCCCACTACTGATTTTTTGAAAAATTAATGCTCAGTCCCAAATAGATAAAAAGTGGTAGAATACAAAAATAACGTTTAGATGGGTCCAAAAGTTTTTAAAAATGCTTCAAGTTACTTACAACTTTTCCAAAAGTTTTTTGGTTTTAAGGTACCTAGAACTCTTCATAAGTTTCTAAAATTTGATAAAACGTTTCTAAACTTGGTAAAAAATATTTAGAATATTTTAGGAATTTGATCAAGTGCTTTTAGAAGTTTCTAGAGCTAGTTCAAAGTTCTTAAAAGCACTTTAGAATTTTGTAAAACAACTTTGGAGTTTCTAGAGTTTGTCAGATGATTTTAAAATTTCTTAAGAGTTTTTAGAGTTGATCAAACGTTTTGAGTTTTACAAAACTAAATTTTAGAAATTTTAAAAGTTGCTCAAATTATTAATGAAAGGTTTTAAAAACTGCTTAATTTTTTTTTAAATATTTTAAAGGATTTGATTTCTAAAGTTGATCAAAAAGTTTTAGAATTTACTAAAATATTTCCAAAGGCAAAGGTTTCTAGAATTACATAAGCGCTGCTAAATTTTATCAAATATTTTTAAAATTTTTATAGTTGGTCAAAAATTTCCAGAACATTTTAAAAATTTTTAGAAGGTTATGAAAAGCTTTTAAATGTTGATTTTGAAATTAGTTAAAGATTTAGAACTTTTCAGGAATTTTTAGAATTTGTTGAAAGGCTTTTTGAATTAGCTAAGAGTTTCTATATGACACTAAAAAATTTTAAAAGTTGGCCAAAAATGTTTGAAATATTTTAGAAAATTTTAGAATTCAATCAAATATTTCTAAAATTTCTTAAGAGATTCTGGAGTTGGTAAAAAGTTTTTAAAATTTCTTAAAATTTATTAAAAACTTTTAAACTTAGTCTTTTAGTTCCTAGAATTTGATAAATTGTTTTTGAAAGTACTTATGAGTTTCTAAAGTTGCTCAAAAGTTTCTAGAATTTTCAAATTGATCAAAAGTTTCTAAAGCATTTTAGAAATGTCTAAAATTTTTGTTGGTTAAAGATTCCTAGATATTCTTAAGAATTTCTAAAATTTGGTAATAGATTTTTAAATTCTAAAGTTTTGCAAATGTTTTTAGAGTTGGTCAAAAATTTTTAGAACGTTTTCTAGGACAATTTAAAAATTTGGTGAATAAAGTGTTGAATAAAGGTTTCTGGAACTTATCAGAAGTTTTTTAAATTTGGTAAAATGTTTTTAGAAGAAAAAATTCATGCTCAGTCCCAAATTGTAGATGTTCATATTCCACCCAAATGCCATAAATAAAAAACTCAAGTTATTGCAAATCCAAATTTTTTTTGTAGAAAAGTTATCACGCCGCTACTGAGTTTTTAAAAAACTTGTACTTATTCCCAAATTATAAATAAAGAATAGTAGAATTTAAAAATAACGTTTAGATACATTTTTACATACATTTTTCTTGAAATTCCGAAAATTCAACTTTAATTGATAAAAAAATTGTGACGCCACTGCACAAAAAATGTGGGTTTAATACGTAAAAAAAGTTTATCACAAGAAAATTGTTGCATTATATCCCACGATAAAAAATACTCAAGTTATTAAAAATCTACGTTCTTTTTAAGAAAAAATCTGTCGCCGCTACTGAGTTCTTGAAAACTCCGTGTTTAGTTCAGTTATCCTATTTTCTTGCTATTAAAAATACTCAATAACTTGCAATCAGCAAATGTAAGTTTTTTTTGGAAAAAATATCTCCAGCCGCCACTGATTTTTTTAAATTTTTAATCTGAAATTAAGATTTTGAAAATGACGTTTAGAATGGACCATCCTGGTTCGTAAAGTTGCAATTTTCAAAAACCAAAATTTTCAACTTTAATTATAAACATTGTAGTGCACAAAAAATAGAAAAGTCTGATATATGAAAGAACTCACCGAAATGATTTTTTTGGTTCATATCCCACCGTCCTGCATTAAGAATACTCAAGTTATTGCAAACATTTTTTGAACTTGTGGTTCCTGGCCTTGCAATTTTTCTAAAAACATTGGTCGATGCAAAAACTTCCTTAAAATCCAAAGTATTGTTAAATCAAATTTGAACAGGGTCAACACATTTTTCATTTAGGCCTTTGATTTTAAATAAATAAATTTTTATAAAAGTGCAAAATTCTATTTAAAGAATGTTAAAAATAGCAAGATCCGGTCATGAAGTATGAAAATAATGTCAAAAACTACAAACAAAATTCACCATAAAACGGCAAAATTCTGTCTTAAAAAGAACCAAAATCCGGCCAGAAACGGTTGAAAAATGCAAAATTTGGTTAAAAATAGCTAAAATTGGTATAAAAATTTGAAAAAAAAAATAGGAATTAACAAAAACCGGCTATAAATTGTTTAAAAAGTGCAAAATTTTATTCATAGAATGTCAAAAATAGCAAAATCCTAGCCATAAATTATAAAATTTTGTCAAAAACTACCAAAAAATACAATGAACTATTAAAAACTGCTACATTTTTTTTTATAAGAAGGCCAAAAAGGATAATTCTGTCATAAAATATTACAATATTTTCGAAAAAAGCCAAAAACGGTTAAAAAATGCAATATTTTGTCAAAAATAGCTAGATTAGGTTTAGAAATTTGACAAAAAATCAGAAAACACCAAAATATGGCTATAAACTGTTAAAAACGTGCAAAATTCTATTTAAAGAATGTCAAAAATAGCAAAATCTGTATGAAAATATTGTCAAAAACTACCAAAATTTACTATAAACTGATAAAAACTGCTACATTTTATTTATAAAAAGTCAAAAACGGCAAAATTCTGTCATAAAATATCACAATTCTTTAAAAAAAACAAAATCCGGCCTTAAACGGTTGAAAATGCAAAATATGGTCAAAAATAGCTAAATTTGGTCTAAAAATTTGATAAGAAATCAGAAATCACCAAAATCCTGCAACATTCAATTCATAGAATGTCAAAAATAGCAAAATCCGGTCATGAAGTATGAAAATATTGTCAAAAACTACCAAAATTTCTAATAAACTGTTAAAAACTGCTACATTCTATTTATAAAAAGTCAAAAACGTCAAAATTCTGTCATAAAATATTACAATATTTTCAAAAAAAAAACCAGTAACGGTTGTCAAAAATAGCTAAATTAGGTCTAGAAATTTATAAAAATCAGAAATTACCAAAATCCGGCTATAAACTGTTCAAAAAATGCAAAGTTCTATTCATAAAATGTCAAAAATAGCAAAATCCAGTCATAAATTTTAAAAATATTGTCAAAATCGGCAAAATTCTGTCATAAAATTAAAAAAAAAAACAAAATCCGGCCATAAATGGTTGAAAAATGCAAAATTTTGTCATAAAATAGCTTAATTTGGTCTAAAACTTCAAAAAAATTGTCAGATATCACCAAAATATGGCATCCATCTTTGTCTACAAATTTTTAGATATTTGTACAATTTAACCAATTTGTGAAATGGCAAAAAAAGCATTTTTTGAATTGCACACAATCTTTTTCATGAAGTTAACCAATTTTTTGTTTGAAAAAGCTATGATAAAATTTTTTAGCTTTACAAATTTTTCTAAAGTGTTCTAGCTGTTTATGTGCTATTAGCAACTTTTAATCAAAACAACAATATAAATCAAAAATACATTATAAACAACTTGGAATAGTGGCATAACTACGTGTTAGCAAGGGTGTGCTTACAAAAAAACCCACAACCTTTATTTCAAAACTTGAAAGAAAAAAAAAATGAGAAAATTATACGCTTTTAAATATTTTGCGTACGCCACTGTTGGCCACAAATTCATTCAACTCTGCTTATAGCATTCTGACCTAATCTTTAAATTCAATCTAATTTTGCAAAATAAATTCTGTCTTCGCAATTCCATGATGTACAAAAAGATTGCAACAAATCTCATCACTACCCAACTAACAAACTCATCACCAAATTCCAGAATCTCACCAAAATCTTTCCAAAAACAAAAAAATCAGGTGATAAATTAATTATAATTTGGATGGAATGGAACGACTTAATCTTATTTAAATTAATTTCTTTAAAAAAATTAAAAAAATGTTGCACATGTGTAGTCTATTAAGAGAAACATTTTAGATTAATAAATAATCAAAAAGCAAGAAAAAAAATGCACAAATTGATGTGCATTTATTTCTTATTATAACTGTTAATGAATTCAGGTAGTTGGTTGATAATCCGATTGTAGCCTAAGCGAATTATTTATTAATTTAAACTTGCATAAAGACTATTCGAAGCCTTGAGACTCTATGCACAGTATAAAGCACTGATATAAGTAATCCTAATAAGACTAAAGATTCGGTAGATTTTTCAGTAATTCGGAATGTAGTAGCGAGAGTGACGTTGTGGAATGGTTGAATAGTTCTAGATGTAAATAGATGAATATAGATTAATTCATTTTAACTAAAATTACAAAAAAAACTGATAGTAATGTAAGATGGTTGGATGTATTAAAACCAAAATTTACACTTCCTAAACATGTAATGTGGAATTTTGGAAACCCAAATATAAGAAAATATAAAACAATTTAATTTTTTGTTCTAGATTTGATTGAAACTTGGATTTCTTTATATTTTGTAATGGTTCTTGTTAATACAATAAATTGTCAACAAAAGTTATTTACTTATCTTTATTGTGCGTTTTACGGCTATTTTAAAGACAAAAAATACCACAGACTTTAGACGTCCATTATAAAAAACAATAATAAAAATATGGGAGGGGGCTAATGCGCAGAATCCAAAAAAATGCATCTGCGCATACTATTACAAATAAAAAAATAATTTATCAATTCCAACTATCTTACATTAATAATTTTTACTACTTAACACTTTCCACTAATCAAATCTCTCATCATATTTTACGTTGTATAGTAGTTTCAATAATAAAAAGTTTCTTTGCCAATTGATAGATTTATAAAAAAAATAATCCGATTAGCAAAGTACCTTAGACTCTAGTCATAGATGTAATTGTGCCAACATTTATATAAATATATAATTTTAATAAGACACATAATTTTAGTCTGAGATAATATAAAAAATAAATAACCGCACAGATGAGGAGGTTGAATCTTCGATTTGTTAAAATAATTTTAACAAAATGTAGTACAATCATTGTGGTAATGTGTTGGATAATGCAAACCAATAAACAAATTAACGTTTAAATAAATTACTATAGTATATTCAATACTGACATAGAGTGCCACATGTAAACTAAAACGGAAACTTGGCTACTTTCAGTCCAGACACTTAATTGTGGTTTCATACATAGTAAGTAATTTGTTATGTCTATTCTCATAAGCAATCGCAATCTATGCGTTGAATTTACTATAGCATAATTTTTTTCCTGTCAATAAATCATTCTACAATAACCACAGCCCAAAAACACATGTTGCGTTGAAGCGCTTCTAAAAAGTGGCCTGAGGGCTCCAAAACAAACAAGTGTTTTGACACTTTTTAGAAGCACAATGTGTGTTTCCTCCCCACATACTATCTACGAGAGGTCGGTAGATTTTAACAAAATTGTTTTAATCCCAATTTTTAAGATTTTGAATATTATTGGTTTGCATGTGTCTAAAGCACAAAAAGGTAATGTGATTTCAAATTCATGAACAAATTAGTCATAAGTTTTTATTGTTTTTAGTTTTTATTTTTGGCTCTTTGTTTATATTTTATAATATTATGTTTTTGTTTGATTTATGTTATTTTATATGGAGTATTATTATTAAAGGTGAAAAATAATCGACGAGATATGCTTTAAAAAGAAAACACATAGATAAAATCTAAGAAATGTTATAATGAATGTATGAATAAAGAAAATAATAAGACATTATATGAATGTGAGTTTTATTGCCATTTATTTTTATTTTTTAGAGATTGAAGACCTATTTTCACTGGAAGAAAACATGACGCCAATAAACTATAATATATTTGATCACAGCTTTCAATTACCAAAACTTCTCTAGAGTAGACGCAGCTTCTTAAAAGTTGTCATCCATACTCAATTGATCTTTGCAAAGCAACAATAAACACTTTGATTCAGATGGCAAACGTATTTTTACATTGCTTCTGCATAGTAATTGTTGGTACATAAGCAACATTGTGTTTTGATTGCAACGCTTTGCTCTAGTGGGCGACAGCATTAAGAGTTAATTCGCTGGTCGAGTTGAGGGGGCAGTGTTTGAAGTACCCCCAAGCGCGTGTGTTTAGTGGTGGACTGTTTCCTTGGCATGAGAGAAGAAACAAAAATTTGCCAATTGTCGTTTATAGCCAGTCTATTGCAGGGGTCGCCATTAATAATCGATTGAGTTTAATTTGCACGTCCATTGTAGAGGTTGGCATAATGTTTTTTTTTAATGTTTATGTAGCAGACATTGTTAGGACTTACTGTCGTTTTACTGGTAGGTTTGCTCAGGATCTCTCTTGCAGAACTGCTTCCAAGTTACTTGTCTACCGCTTGTCCCGTTTCTGTCATCTGCACTAAACCATGCTCTTGGATCTATGTAGATGCACTGGAAGAATAGTTGCGGCGTGTTATCGGGTTTTTGGCAATTTTCTGAAAATGTTGTCTAGATACGGAGAAATTTTGAAGCGTTTAGGATGATATGTTTCCCGATGCCGGTGTGCGCGGTAAAACTAGGAAAGCGCCGTTTTAGTCAATGGTCACTTGCCTGTTGAGCCTCTTTTAGTTTAGGGACTCCCAGATGAGGCGGCTCTAGGTTTGTCCTTGTGGCAGTCCTAAATTTCAACTTTAAGGGCGGCTAATGCAATTTTATAAGCGCGAGTTGTTCCACTTAGTAGTGATAGTAAGGCGGGTAGGATGAGTCACTCCATATTATGATTACCAACAAATAAGTTTCTCCTCTCTGTAGGTGTTAGAAATCCCTTAGTCAGAAAAGGTGGTGGTGATTTCTAATCTCTTGATGACCAACACTTGGGCGGGTGGGCGGGCCACTCCAGATTATGATTACCAGCGAGTAGTTATTATTAGAATGGCCACCTACCCGCCATATTTATTATCAAAGATTTAAAAATTCTAGAGTTTAGTAAAAAATTTCTAGAATCAATCAAAGGTTTCTAGAAGACTTTAAGATCCAATTTCTGTTTTAAATTTTTAGAGTTAGTCAAAGATTGTTTTATGATTTTTAAAGTTGATCAAAAGTTTCTAGAACACTTTAAGAGTTTCTAGAATTTGATCTGATTTTTTCTGAAATTCTTCAAATATTTCTAAGATTGTACAAAAGTTTTTAGAACTTCTAGAGTTTTGAAAAGACTTCTAGAATAAGCTTAAAGTTTGTAGAATAAAAGAGTTTCTAATATTGAATCAAATTTTTCTGAAATTTCTTAGAAGTTTCTAGGGTTTAAAGCTTTTAAAACTTTTCAGGAGTGAAAAATGTCTATAGTTGGTTAAAGGTTGGAGTTTGATCAAATGTTTTTGAAACTTTTATTAACTTTTAAAGTTGCTCAAAGGTTTTTAGAGCTTTTCAAGAGATTAAAGAATTTAATAAAAAACTTCTAGAAATGGTTGAAGATTCCTAAACATTTCAGGGATTTCTAGAATTTGATCAAAGGTTTCTGAAAAAAATTAGTCAAAAGTTTCTATGTTACCGGCGTATTTCTAACAGTTCAAGCCGAGAAATGCTACCTCCAAATTACACAGCTTCTAGACTAAAATGTCAGTCTAGAAGCTGTTTTAATAATGCTATTAGCATTTGGTGAATATAATAGTCGGTACAAACTTTTACTACAATTATAGATTGTATTGTTAGATAGAAGGTCAAAGTTGTACATGTCCCTAATTTTGTGATTTTCAAATATAAACAGAGCTAGTTTGGTTCTTATCATTCAATTTACTTGCTCTGTCGAGTTGAATTGTATTTGATTTAAACATTGTAACGTCGTACTCCATTATCAATCAGACAGAAATAAATATGCTTTACTAATCTTCTATGTACGCCCGCCGCACATGACTTGACTTTGGGGGTAGTTCTATAAGATTGATTGAGGCCGTTTGCTATGGCCTTGATATTAGTAGCCAAATATTTATTAGTTTTGACATTTTTTGCATTAAATTGCAATCAAAATTGACACCTAGAAACATAACGCAAAATATTAGTTTGCATCTTAGAGCAGTAATAACACTCTCTCGTTTAAGAAAACACTTCTTTGGTAAGTTGGTAAGTTTTGCGCATTCTAATTACCTCTAACTTGTTTTTTTTTTTGGTACTATTACACCAATCCATAGTTCCCACTCTGAACAATAATATAATGAGGAATCAGGTAGGGGGTATATAGCCCAAGCGTTCACAGCCAAAACTTTAGATTCTAACCAGCATTCATCGAGGATGGTACAGATTGGAGGTCTATATTTCCGAATCATCATGCGACCACATAGTCACTACTCTAACTGCTGCTACAACCATAGAACGCTATAAACTTGAACAGAAACCGACAACCGCCACAGGTGAACTACCCCTTGCAGCTGGCTTGCACGTAACCCACTGGCCTGCACACTCCATTGTAGGTCCTCTTCCAATATCTGGGTACTACCAAGGGCAGTTTATTCGTGACAACCTCAGTTATGCCCACGCAATCTGCTACGCTTCTACACCAACGACAGGCTTTGGGGTTTGCACACACAGGGCCTTCGCAACATTTGTGCGGTGCACACGGCGGCCAAATGAATAAATTGGCTAAAAATGTATTTCAATTGATTATTGAGTTAAGATTATTTATAAAAAAATTGTAAACTTGTATCTGTGACCAAATTATTGTTCCTGTGGCATATATAATCGCTTTATCAAAAAAAATTTTTGTCTTTTAGACTTGTTTTGTCGTAGATATCTCTCTAGCTCAATGGTGGTTAGACTTTGTTATTAGTTTATCGTTTAATGTTTCGTAGTCGAACAGGGCAAAGTTATCTATAAAACTTGTGAGCGGCTGATCTTAACCTACGCGGCTAAAACCAATGCAGAAACATTTAAATTAAAGAAGCACGGAAATAAAGTCTTAGAACAATAAAAGCAGTAAACTACATGATGAAATTAAAAACAGCGCTATCAATGAAGAACTAGATAAAAAATAGCTAGATTAGTCAAATCACAAAGATCGCAATAAAGAACCATGTGGATAGAATGAACTACAACAGAATTGCCAAATGAGGTAATGACCAAAGATCCCAAAGTAGAAAATTTCTAGGCAAACTACCTAAAAGATGGACTAAGAGCTGGACTTCAGCATCAATGAAAGGCTAGAAAGCAGATCACAAGGCTTAGTTCTTAATTCTAAACAAGAAGAAGAAGAAGAAATTGAACCTTCAAGTGGACTAGCAAATAAAAAAGCAAAGATATGTTTAATGGACTTGAACCTGCTTTTGATAACTATGGTAATGCATCTATCAAAAGAGAGGCAATCAAAGCTGCACAATAGAAAGAAGGGATTGCAGTGCAGGGACGTTAGACGTACTACTTCAAGAAAAAAAAATACAATTTTAAGAGATTTTCAAAAAATAACATTTTTGTTCTTTCTATATGCTTTTTAGACCAAAAATCAATAAAATAATGTGATTTTGTGCAAGAAAGTTAAAGAAAACGCAACAGAAAACACTGTTTTGAAATAAAAATTAAACAAAAGAAGCAATTTTGGATTAATTTTTTAAAAAAGTTGTTTTTGACTACAAATTTAATAAAAAATGCTTTCTAGACCAACAAGTAATTAAAAAATGTGATTTTATACAAGAATGGTACAAAAAATGTATTAGAAAATACTGTTTTGAACTTAAAATTAAACAAAAATAGCAATTTTGGACTAAAGTGTGTAGAAAACGATGTTTTTGACTAAAAACTTATTAGAACATGCTTTATAGACCAAAAATGAAATAATGTAGTTTTGTGTTAAAGTTAAAAAAGATTATCAGTAATAATGTTTTGAACTTGAAATTAAATAAAAGAAGCAATTTTGAAATAAAGTGTTTAGAAAACGTTGTTTTTGACTAAAAATTTAATAGAAAATGCTTTAAAATGTGATTTTGTACAAAAAAACTATAAATTAAAAAAAACAATTTTGGATTAAAGTGTTCAGAACATGCTGTTTCTGACTTAAAACTTAATAACAAATGCTTTTTAGACTAACAAGTAATAAAAAAATGTTATTTTGTGCAAAAAAGTTATAGAAAACTCATAAAAATACTGTTTTTAACTAAAAATAAAACAAAACAAGCAATTTTGGAATAAAATGTTTTCAGAAAATGCTGTTTTTTAATAAAACTTTCTTCTTAGACTAGAAAGTGATCACTTTTTAGATAATAATTGTGATTTTGTGCAGAAACAATTACAGAAACCTTATAGAGAAGACTGCTTTTGGATTAAAAATTAAACAAAAAAAGCAATCTTTCACTAAAACGTGTTCTAAAAGTGCTGTTTCTGAATAAAAACATAATAAAAACTGCATTTTTGAACAAACAGTAATCAAAAAATGAGTTTTTGTGCAAAAAAATTATAAAAAACTTATAGAAAAAAAAATTTAAAATTAAACAAAAAAATTTATGTTGGACTAAAACGTGTTAAAAAAATGATGTTTATGATTAAAAACTGCATTTTAGAACAAAAAGTAATAAAAAAAGGGATTTCCTGCAAAAAAGTTACAGAAAACTCATAAAAATATTGTTTTAGCTTAAAAGGTAAACAAAAAACAATTTTAGACTCAAAAGTGTTAAAAAACGTTGTTTCTAACAAAATACTTAATAAAAAATGCTTTTTAAACCAAAAAGTAATAAAAATGTAATTCAAGCAAAAAAAGTTTAAAAAAAAGAAACTACACTAAAAGATACTGTTTTAGACTCACATTTAAACAAAAGAAGCAATTTTGGTTTAAAGTTTAAAAAAAAATGCTGTTTTTAGACCAAAAAATAATAAAAATGTGAATTTGTGCAAAAAAAGTTACAGAAAACTCGTGAAAAAGACGGTTAATGACTAAAAGTTCTAGATGTTTTTACGGACAAGTTTTCTAATTTGTGTTAATCCTACACATTTTCCCAATAAGTGTGGACTGGGCATCAAATGTCTTAATTTGTTACCGTTACACATATTTGGCAACTAAATATGTTGGTGATTATATCTTGTCTATAGGCATTTTTAGAATGTGGGGGGGGGGGGATAGTTAGATAGTATATTTAATTGTAAGATAATGCACTGACGAAATTGTACGCTCTGAATACTTTTCAAAATAATTTTGAATCATCTTAGCAACACCCATAAACTTTACTTTATATGCTATAAATAGCGGCATATTTATGATCTGCACACAGGCAGCCGTACTTTTCGCAACGGTACTGTACACACACCCCTCAAGGCCATACTGCACACACCATAGAGATCAAACACAATATATGCACAGCAAGGCCATATTGGCGCTTCTCATAGTCTGCCTCCAGCAAACCATCAAAGAGTGCTATCTCTCGGCTGCGGGTTTGTCGTTAACGAAACTGCACTTACCCTTGCAAGCTATGGAATCAACCCATATGCTTGGCAAGTGCCTTTGATTCTTAAAGGGCACCTTCACCACAATGTCCATAGGCACAAAGTAAATGCCGTTTGGGCAAGTGTATAACACCGGAAGAAGTTAACTCCAACTAATACTAAGTCGATAACTACAGTTATTATCTACCCGAAAAAAACTTTTACCAGGCGGAACAGGAGCCGGTAACATTTGCAATGCCAATCTAAAGCAAGCCTTATTCCAGAATACAAAACCAAAATCCATACCGTATACATTATTAATTAAGCTAACTACAAATTCTCTTTTTATACAACAACTTTTGCAATTTAATTAAACAAATAAACTCTTCTACAACAATCTCAACAACGCCCTAGAACTTCCATTGGCCAGTTACAATCTATGCTACGGTTATAGACAAAAACTATTTGTAGTAACAGCTATAGCCTTGCATCCTCTGTCATTGTCTCACTCTCAAACTCCAAAGATCATAAAACCAGACTTACTACTTTGAAGTATGACCTCACCGCTGCTGTAAAATTCATTTATACCTCAAATACTGCGCCAAGGCTTTATATCAACTCAACAAATGTCATTTAAGACATTAAAAAACTGTTTAATCAAAAATCACTGGATAACTAACGCTTGGGTAAAAGGGTGGGCACAAAGTTTAAATTGTGGGCGGGTAGCTTTATCTACTGGGACCCATCCACCCACCCAAATGTTAGTCATCAAAGGATTTAATATTTCCTCCACCGCTTGTGTTCTTGTAGCTTTTATATACACAAAAATTAATGTTAAATGTCACTTAAATATCAAAAAATTGTTCAACCATAAATCACTGGATAACAAAAGCTTGGGCAGTCAGGTGTGCACCAATTTTAAGTTGTGGGCGGGTAACTTCATCTACTGTGACCCACCCACTTACCCGAGAGTTAATCCTCAAAAAATTCAATGATTCCGTTTGTATTGTAGCTATTATACACAAATGAATGAATGTTAAATGTCATTTAAGACATCAAAGAATTGTTCAACCATTAATCACTGAATAACAAACGCTTGGGCGAGCGGGTTGGCGCTAAGTTTAAATTGTGGACGGGTAACTTCTTCTACGGTGACCCACCCACCCACCCACCCAAGTGTTAGTCATCAAAAGATTCAATCTCCCGCACAGCTTGTGTTTTTGTAATTATCATACACAAAAGAATAAATGTCAAATTTAAAATATCAAAGAATTATTCAACCATTAATCACTAGATAAGTAACGCTTGGGCGGGTTGGTGGGCACTAAGTTCATATTGTGGGCGGATAGAAGTACTTTCACAGCCCATTAATCCACACCAATCCCCACCTACTCGCAACTAAACTGGGTAGAAAAATTATAAGGAATTGGAACACTTAAAAATATTCCTAACAGAACCATTGCACAATAAACAAAACCTTGGTAACACAAATGAGTCAAATCAGATTGCATAGATTTACAGGATTGATAACGGGACACTGTACTCTTTACAACTACGTATGCTTAGAATAGGAGTAGGATAAAATTTTCCATGCCGCGAGTGTGCAGAAGATGAGACTCATATACACTTGCTGAGTGAATGCAGAGCTTACAAATTGCAATGCGCAGCCCCCCTTTTAAAAAACACAATCTTACCAAAGCAAAGTAATCTCTTGGAAAAAGATGCTGGATTTTATCGAAGAAACAGAGCTGCTAAAGAAACAAAATAGCAGAGCTGTACAAAGAAAGGTTAGGTAGTCAATAAAAACCTGACACTATAACAAACAAATTTTCAGAATTGAGTCAGTCAAGTTTAATAACCACTACCATTGCAACCTACGTAACTATCCACTCAAACTTCTCCAAGTGTAATAACAATGTATAACTCAAGCAACTCTAAACCAATAGTAACTTTAGCAATGTCCACGACAATAAAGTTTAGTTAATTAATTACCAGCTTTGGAGAAAAAAATGACCTCAACTTTGGTATCACATGCGCACTTGGTCATCGATGTTTCAAGACAACCACTTAGCTAATCTTCAAGTTAACTCAACCTCATCTATCACCTAAAAAACTCACCAACAAATAACTTACAGTAGACCGTTCTAAGTGACCTTACCCTAAAAAAACCCATCATTTGAAAAACTTCTTTAAAAAATTTCTAGAAATCTAGTAAAATTCAAATTTTACAAAATAGTAATCTTAACAAGTCTTAACAATCTACTTATAGCAAATCGCCAATAGTTTATTAACACATGTATACAAAAATTGTAAAAATAACAATTTGTCGACCAAGGTTGAATCTTTGTGCAATCTTAAATTTTTGTTCCTAGGACTAATATATAACAAAAAATGTGAAAAAAAACTTTATAACGAGTATTACCACCTTTTGCATTAATGACTGCTTAAAGTCCACAAGGAACACTTTGAATTAAATTAAAGATCACATTTTGGTAGATATTATTTCATTCCTGCAATAGCAACTGTCCAGTTCTTGGAGCAGGTTTATGCCATTGAATACGATGTCTTAGCTCATCCCAGACATATTCTATGAGATTCATGTCCGGGCTGAGAGCTGGCCAATCAAACCAAAAAATTTCCACTTCATCCAGATAATCTCTGACAACTCTGGCTACGTGAGCTCTAGCATTATCTCGCATAAAAATGCCGCGCTTGCCAATAGTTGTCATGAAGGGCATAACATTATCTTCGAAAACCTCAATAATGTATCTGTGAGCTGTCAAGAAGCCATTCTCTATAAAGACCAACTCTGTGCGTGCTTTGGTAGAAATTTCTGCTCAAACCATAACCAACCCACCGCCAAATGGAAGTCGCTTAACAATATAAACTGAAGCGTATCTTTCTCCGCGTCTTCTCCACATTTTCCGACGTCCGTCTGATCCATTGAGGCAATAGCGCAACCCTGTCCTTATTATTCTATGCCCGGTGATTTTGGGCAAAAGCCAATCTTGCAACACGATGTTGGCGTTGTAAAGGTAGATCTGTAACCATCTTTCTACAAAACAATTTAGCAGCCCAAAGCCTTCTTCCAATGGTCCATTTACTAACATTTACATCTCTTACTTCATGGAGTTGATTTAGTTAGTTAGTTTAGATTTTTGGCGTATCAGCCTAATAAGACTATTAACGCCGTCATGGAGTTGATTTTGTAGATAAATCGCAGAAGCTGTTTTATTCCACAAACTTGTGGACACCAAAAAACGGTCATTTCTGTTTGTGATGACTTTTTTTCGCCCGGATCTTAATCTTCTGGTTATCAGACAAAATATTAAAAAAAGGGAGAAGGGTATGTCTAGTTTTTTTTGCATTTCCTTACGTAAAATTAACTCCTGATTACGATTAATCCAATTACTTTCGACAAGATTGAACTAGAGTACCTAACAACCTGTTCAAGTGTGTGATTAAAAAGTAGATCTTTTCTACAAACATTAGAATTTTCTATGTTGATCATTTTTTTGATAACAAACATTGTTACTCTAATTTATAATTACCATAAAGTAATTTCAAATATGATCCAGTAAGCTGTCCATCCTATCATCCCATAATATGATAAAGAATTTGCACGTCGCATGCAGCAGCAAACCTTTTCAACAAACAACTTAAATGGGATGCAGCCAGTGAGTTTCTGATATCATAAGCAGTTATTATACAATTTTACTCATTTGTATGAGAAAACCAATTGTCGGTATATTGCTCTGAAACCAGCTTTTGCTCAAAATGAGCCTCTACATCAACAAAGCCAAACAAGTTTAAAAAACGCGATCAATGCGATAAACGAAACTGGATAAGTCGTACACCAACTGCCAACCAAAACAAGCCAAACAATTTCGGAAACCTATTATCTAGAGACATTATAAATAGAACATGCAGCACCCAAAAAGATGTTTCTATGAGGCAACATAACCGACATAAATACTGAAATCATTTATTTCTTTTTACAGACAGTAAGAATATTGATCAGTATCTTTTCCTAGTAGAAAGCAGAATTCGATGATTAAATATGACATAATGTGCCGCAATATCTGTGAACGACATTTTCCGACCAATGTTAAGAATAATAATAAAGAAAATATAATTAATAAAATTATAATAAAAATATATTAATTTCACAATTTAAACCAAACGCATAAAAATAATTCCTTTTAAAATTATTTACATGTAAAAATTTTTGCGTATGTCAATCGACTATCTCTTTATTTTATGATATCAGTTTTGTTTACAATCTGAATAAAATGCAAGGAAATAAATTCATGCGATTATATACTTTAATCGCAATAACATTTAAGTCGACTTTCATTATCCTATCCAAATTTCAATAGGTAAATCCGACCACAGAGTATCAATCGATACGCATCCCCTCCACGCATCATTGCTTGCGCTAAGCCATACAAGCCCGGAGAGACCTCAGTTTGGCATGGTCGGGGTTATGATGAACGTGCGATCTGGCCGGCCACCCATACATGCGTGTTGTAAATCAACGTTCGTTCTTGGTGCGTCTTAGAGAAGTGCTTCATTATACTCCGAATGGGAGGATTGATCGGGAAATTCAATAAAAATCAAGGTAAGTAAATCCGTTCATATTCAAATGTTCAACGGAAATTTTCCTAATCAATCGGGGCGTTTCAAGGATTGGTTAGGCTAATTCAATTCTAATAAAATGGGGTTCCTTATTTTGTATTAATTATATATTTGTGTAAGCATTCCAGGTTGTTTTTAATTAAATGTGCTATATATGTATGGAAAAAATTTGTTGTGTTTTTTATTCAATCTATGATTTATAATCATTTATCTGAAATTTTATAGAATTTCATTATTATAGTTCGGTTTGCATTTAATTAATCAATCTTAATTAATTAATATGTACTAATTATTGCCATTTATTGTGTAGGGTTAAATTTTGTTCTCATTATATAATATTTATTAGTGATAGATTTGTATAATTGTGTATGAATTGAACCACTTTTTTTATATTTTTTTAAATTTATTGTTTTGACTTGTAAGTTATTCAGTGTTTTATCTGAATAACTTATTTAATTAAAATTGTTTTTTGATATTTTTCATTTTAGCTTCAACAATGACAATTATGACTATTTGTACTTTTAGACTTATCAATGACTAACTACAATCATTTACAAACTTTATTATTATTCAGAGTTTCAACTGAATAATTATTTCAATTGATTTTTTTTTTAATTTTACTGTTTAGACTTGTTAATGAGGACTATTTTTTTTTTATTTTTTTAGAAACCATGACTGAAACATCTATTTTGCTTGTATTTGCACCTCTGGCTTCTTCATGACTGATATTTTTGTTAAAATAACTTCAATATTATCTCAAAAGTATTTTAGTCTGAATAATTCTTACAAAAAGCTAAATAATGACTGATTTCTGACTTTTATTATTTTTTTTATTTAACATGACTTTAATATTACTCCAAATTATTCAGAGTTTCGACTGAATAATATTTATTTTACTTCTACTTAAATTTTAGATTTATTTAATGATATATAAAAGACATTCTCATGACTTATTTTTAATTTTTTGGTGAATAGACTTCAATATTACCACAAACATATTTTTGACTGAATGCATTTATATTTTAAGCGACTGAATAATACTGATAACGTTATTTTTTTTACTTATTTATTGAATGACAACCTTGACTACTATGACCATTCTTTTAATTTTTAAGTTACACTACTTTAATATTTAAAAAAAATGTATTCAGAGTTCCGACTGAATAATAGTTTTAACGTTTTTTTTTTAATTTGCACTCTAGAATTATTGTGACTTTAATCGTGACGGTTTTTTAATTTTTTTAGGTATAATATGACAATTTTACTCTTTTTTTAAACATTACTGTTTATGCATAAAAATGACTCTTCAAGACTAGTTTAGGTTATATGGTATTAATATTACCAGAAAACTATTCAGAGTTTCGACTGAATAATATTTTTAACATTATTTTACTTTTAGTTACACTTTACATTTAGTATTGACTCAAGCATGACTGTTTTTTAATTCTTTAGGTTACATTAAATCATTTATTTTTTTGACTGAATTAATAATTAAATATATTCGAAATTTTAGTCTAAGTTGACAATATATTGGGGATAATTTAGTTGTATCACAGGATATGATGCTCTTTGTTCTTCGAAATTGTTGTTTCATTTTTGTTTTGTCTATGGTCTTGATTCTACTTATGGTTTTTGGTATGAATGAAGCTGGTGTGTCCGGCTTATATTGAATGATTTTGCAGTTATTTCAAACAATTTTGCTTGGTTTTTCGAAATCTTCAAAAAAACTTTTGTTTGCTTTTTTGGTTTAATTTGAATTCCTTCAATTTTGGCTTGTGGTTGGTAAGAATGTAGCTGGTCCAGCAATGGTTCATCATTTTGAATGTTATTCTTTGTTATTTTTGGTTTGATATTCTGTCCTCTACTTAAGTGATTTGAATTTTGCTTTATAACTGGTTGGAATTCTCTTTGATCAGTTTTGGTTGGGTATAAATTTGGTTGGTATGGATGTATGAAGCTGGTGTGTCCGGCTTGTTGTGTGTGGTTTATTGTATGAATTGTTCGATTGTTTGCTGTTGGAACATTCCAATTTTTGTGGTATAATCAATCTTGATTCTTTAAGTGATTATTTTTTTTTACAATTGTTGTCTTATTGTGTGCATCATATCTTAATAGATACAACAAAGTTATCCCAAATATAGTGATCAATGGTTAGGTTAGTTAGCTATAATTTAAGATAATATCTCCAGCGTTTCAACTGGAGATAATTTTAGCTTTTTTTAATTTTCTTCTATAATGAAGAATTGTTCAAATAGGTTAATATTATACATAAATAAAGTCATCAGCGTTTCAACTGATGAAATTTTGGTTCAACACCTTTTTTCAATTATTGAAGGTGATAGTTTAATTGACAAATTGAATTATACAAGTCTCTAGCGTTTCAACTAAAGACTAAATAAATCATTTTTTTTAAGATTCTTACTTAGGTTAGCGTTTTTTAATACTGAAGTTTCCTGCGTTTCAACTGGAGACAAATTAAATTTAAGAAAATTTCACGTTCTTCAATTTTATTTTAAAGAATTTACTTAGGTCACATATAGTAATCGAGTCAGCAGCGTTTCCACTGCAGACCCTGATTTAAATTTAGTGGTTTTAGATATGAAGACAAATTTGTTAATTGACGCTACAAACAATATCGTCTTACTTCAGAGTTTCGACTGAAGGAAGAATGACTGACATTCAAAGTAAACTTTAGGCAGACATAAAGACAAATCTACTTATCTCTTCAGCGTTTCAACTGAAGAATAAGTTGATCGACAATACAATTGACGCTACAATTTTTTTTAAGATTCTTATTTAGGTTAGCTTTCTTTAATATTTAAGTTTCAATTTTATTTTGAAGAATGTATGTAATTGAGTCTGCAGCGTTTCAACTGCTGACCTTTATTTAAGTTTATTAAATTTAGATATTAAGAAAAATATGTTAATTGACATTCCAATTGACGCAACAAACAATACCTTCTTACTTCAGAGTTTCGACTGAAGGAAGAATAACAGACATTCAAAGTAAACTTTAGTTAGGCTAAAGACAAATCTACTTATCTCTTCAGCGTTTCAACTGAAGAGTAAGTTGATCGACAAAATCACAACAAACAATCCTTTCTTACTTTAGTGTTTCAACTAAAGAAGAAATTACCGACATTCAAAATAAACTTTAGTTAGACACAAAAACGGATCAACTTATTTCTTCAATGTTTCAATTGAAGAAAAATTGATCGACAAAACTGCAACAATCTCTTCTTACTTCAGAGTTTTGACTGAAGAGGAAGTGACCAACATTCAAAGTAAATTTAGATAGGACAAAGACAAATCAACTTATGTCTTCAATGTTTCAACTGAAGCATAAGTTGATCGACAAAACCGCAACAAACGCTACAAACACTGCGTCTTACTTCAGAGTTTTGACTAAAGAAGAAGCCACTGACATTTATTGTTAATTTAGTTAGGCCAAAGACAGGTCAACTTAGTTCTTCAACGTTTCAACTGAAGAACAAGTTGATCAACAAAACTGCAACAAACGTTACCAACAATCTCTTACTTACTTACGTACCTACGTTAAATGTAGTAATCGACTCTGTAGCGTTTCAACTTCAGACCCTGATTTAAGTTTATTAAATTTAGATATGAAGACACATCTGTTAATTAACATTCTAACTGACGCTACAAACAATATTTTCTTACTTCAGAGCTTCGACTGAAGGAAGAATAACAGACATTCAAAGTAAACTTTAGTTAGGCTTAAGATAGATCTACTTATCTCTTCAGCGTTTCAACTGAAGAGTAAGTCGATCGACAAAATTACAACAAACTTACTTTAGATTTCCATCTAAAGAAGAACTGACATTCAAAGTAAACTTTTGTTAGGCCAAAGACAGATCAACTTAGTTCTTTAACGTTTCAACTGAAGAACAAGTTGATCGACAAAACTGCAACGAACGCTACAAACACGTCTTTCTACTTTAGAGTTTCTACTAAAGTAGTAATGACTAACATTTGAAGTAAATTTAGTTAGCCCAAAGACAAATCAACTTATTTCTTCAGCGCTTCAACTGAAGAGTAAGTTGATCGACAAAACCACATCAAACGCCACAAACAACCTTTTTCTACTTCAGTAGAAAATAACTGACATTTAATTTAAACTTCAGTTACTTCTAAAAATAAATCAACTTATTTCTTCAATGTTTCAACTGAAGAATAAGTTGATTGACAAAGTTTTTTAATTCAGAGTTTCGCCTGAATAAGAACCAACTGACATTCAATATAAACTTTAACAAATTCATCAAATAAAAATGGGAAGCTTTCTTCAACATTTGAAGATTAAGCACAAATTTACCCATAACCGTGGTTCAATCTAACATAATTTTAGGAAATTGGAAGGAATGTTTCAGAGTTTATACTGAAGCAAATATTTTTATTGAATCAATTTAGGTTTTTTTTAGATAAATTTATTTTCATCAATTTTCCTCAGCGTTTCAACTGAGGAACCAATTAGAATTGTATTTTTTAGGTTTCAGCGTTACTCAACAATAGATTAGTTTACATGGCATTGTTTGTATATATTAATTTTTCTTCAATCGTTTATCAACTTTAAAATAATAATTATTTTGCATTAAATTGAAGATAAATATTTTTTTCAATATTAAATTATCCAGAATTTTTTAAACTGGATTCAAATTTTTTTCAGATTTTATGGCTAGCTTCTAGAAGTAAATTCATTAGCTATGTGAAGGTTTGCTTATTTTAATTAGGTATCATAAGTATATCTCTCCGTGCTTATGGTACATTTGTTATTAAAAGGGATTCAACAAATTTATTATACTATGGTTACATCGCTTTGTTTTTTATCAACATTTATTGGCATTATATTATGGAAATTTTGTAATAATTCCTCCAAAAACTAATAAAAGTTTGCTTTTCAGTTAATAGCAATTTAATCTTTTCAAATGAAAAGATTTCTTTGCTTATTTTAGGTTACGTTCTAGAATCCAACTAATTTACCATAAATGAATTATCTTAAGCACCGGATAACAATATAATGGAACAATAATTTAAAAAAAAACTAGAACAGAAGACCTAATTAATTTTAATTGTTTCCAGCCAATAGCAATAGTTTTTTTTCAAATTGAAAGGATTCTATTGCTTATTTCAGATTTAGTTCTAGAATACAATAAAAATTAAGCACAGAATTGGTTTGTGTTAACTGGAATTATCTTAATAACAGAATCTAATGGACCAATAATTAAAAAAAAAAACTAGAACAGAAGACCTAATCAATTTCAGTTACTTCCAGCCGATAGCAATAGTTTCTTTTCTAAATGAAGGGATTCTATTGCTTATTTCAGATTAAGTTCTAGAATCCAAATCAAAAAATTGTATTGAATTATATTAACTGGATAAAAAACCCAATGGAATGGATAAAAAAGTAAACTAGAACAGAAGATCTAATCAATTTTTATTTCAGCTATAACGCAATACATTTTTTTCAAAATTTGAAAAAATGCATTGTACTTTTATTTCAGCTCATCATAATAGCCTTAGTTTATGGAAACCAAGTACACAAATTGGATTGTTTGGAAAATTGATTATGAATTAAATAAGGAAAACTAAGGCTAAATTTACTAAAACCAATTTTTTACAGCAGCCCCTAAAAAATTTCCATAATACTTAATTTAATTCTTTCACACAAATGCGATTTAACCATACTCTAGCTTACTACTCAGCCAGGCAGGGTGGGGGGTTCATTTAATTTTTACCAATTTTTGTTTAAACTGTAATAGGATAATTTCCAGTTGTTTGCTTCAATTTATTAAAAAAAAAAACGGATTTGCTAACTTTAGTTATAAGATTTAGTTCAATTTGTTATGCACCATCGAAGACTTGAAGAGACTAACGTGTGTAGCAACGCCAGCTCGTCTTCTCTTCTTGTTATAATACGCACCATAGGTTCAACCTGTCTCGCCATGCATAAAGCTTGTCTCTACGCCTGAAAAACCCGCGAGAAGATCCCTTATTGTGCCATTCCTCTTTATCTCGTTACTATTCGTTCCTAAACTATTTTCATTTCCAGTTCCTGTCTCTTAATTTTCGCTGCTACTACTATGCACTAATATCTTCTACTTTTTTTACTGCTTACCTACCATGCTTGTTCTGACTCTTGTAGTTCTTGATTTAGTTGTTTTCTCTCTGACTATCCATCTTTTTTTCATTTTCTAACTCTGCCGAAGCCGGTCCCAAGCCCGGATGCAAGAATGAGGAGGGGAAAATTTATTCTTCTCTTTAATCTTTCTCTATTCTTTAAATTTTTCTTCAATTTTGTGTAATAATTTGTTTTAATTTGCAGCCAATTAGTTTAGTTTATATAAAATTAATAAAATAATTAAAATATTCTAGAAAAAACTTTGGTAGAAGCTTCATATTCAAATTGAGTAATGCAAAAGATAGGAATGAGTTACGAAAAAGGGTGAGTATTAAATTAGTAACAAATTTTGCTTTGGAAATGTTAACGTTGATTGTTGTGGGTGAGGTGGAAAATTTTAATAAATTTATAGTTTTGTATTCTATTATTATAAACTAGAAGATGCTACTCCACTGCCTTAATACCTACTCTAGATGCATTCAACAAAGGTGGCTGAACCACAAACCTGGACGACTAGTCAAACCCAATTATTTGAGTACATTCACCAAACCAGATGGAATACGAGGCGGAATCATCGGTGCTTAATTACTATTTTATTAATCTATCAAGTTTGTTGAACAAATATTTGATTGATTTGTGTATTGTATTTACTCTTTTAATAGAAATTAAAATTTTTAATTTCAGTACCAAGAACTCCAATAGTATCTAAGAATATGAAATAAAAATTTTGCTTTGATTATTTTCAGACTTTTTTTAAATAGATTCAAAAATTCTTTATTCAGCATTTTAAAAATATTATCTTCTCTTATTTTTAATACTTGACAACATTCGGTTCTTGGCGTAAAACAACTTGGGGTAGGTCATTTCAATTAAAACAACTTGCTGGCAATCCATGACAGTTTGGTTAATATTTTATGTCATTTATAACAGCTTAAGAACAATTTATGACATTTGCGGCAGATTTTATCTACTACAGATTATAATAGTTTTGTAATATTTATGAATGTTTAGAATTAATATTGATAGTTTACGAATTTGTGATAGGTCAGGAACAAGTAATATAGGTATGTATTGCAATAATCTATGAAGACATTTTGTGCTTTAAAATTGTGATCCAATTTAATATATTTGTATTCTTAAAAGTATAAAATTTAAAATCATTCAAATAATATATATGGAATTATTCTAGAAGGTTTGATGCAGAAATAAATTGTTATCTGCATGAAAAGGTCGGCGATAAAAATCATTCGTTTCTTGAGATATCAGCACGCATATAAAAAGCAAAAAAAATTCCGTCTTATTTTATAGGTAAATCTGATAAATGTATAAATAGAATGTTATCGAAGTAAACATTCATTGAATTTGCGTATTAGTTTTACAAATGAATAAAATATTTGATCTGAAATATAGTTGTAGTTAATTAATTAATGTAACATATTTTCCAAGTTAATACACAATAATTAATTCTGTATTAAATTAATCGGTTTCAATAATAATTAATTTTTTGTTATAATTTAAACAGAATATTCATTTTAGAATAAATATTATAATTTTAATTTGATTCAGATAACTCAGTTGGCTACCGTTTAGTCCCATTTTTGGATAAGAGGGTGAAGTGATGAGAATATCAAAACGGCGATAACAAAATCGTAATTAGGGCTCCAAATTACCCCTGAAAACAAAAAATTACAAACTTTCATCCACATTTGTAGATTTTACTCTGATAAAACACGAGCTTACATACGTACTAAGCGATACAATCGAATCACATTTTAAGTAGGTTCCAATTCATAATTTTTAGATTCCATCGCTTTATTCCACCTAAAATATTTAGCATTTTATTACATTTCTAAAATGTAAACAAACATTACTTTTCATAACCTTTAAAAGTACAAAACAATCATAGCTTACTATAATAGATTGCTTTATTTTTCTAAACTAATTAATTCAATTATTAATAAAACAAAGTAATAACTATTTACTTACACTATTAATGCCTTCGGCGACATTGTGCAGTTTGCAATTGTTTTATCTTCTGTATCACCGAGTAACAGTTATGTGTAAGTAAAGTTGCTGCTTGCTGTGATGGATGAAGGGCAACAACAATAACACCATCTATTGTCCTCTACACATAAATGAGTATTCTGTAAACTCAATTTCTCTCTCAAGTCTACAGCTGCTGAGTATTATTAAATCTTTGTTTGAGTTTTAAATTATATAACTAGTTAATCAATAGTGCAATATAAGTAGCATAACAATAAACTTGCGTAAAATCAAATATTTTAAGTTTAATTTTTTTTTTTTTTTTTTTAATTATATATCTAAAGCGGTTTTACGGTATATTTTTATTATGAAAACGTGTGAAACAAATATAGTTTTAAGAGGCCGAGGAGGACGCAATTGCTCCTGTGGCAAGCCAACAGACCCCGGCAGATGGTCTCGCAAACCGGAAGTCCGTAGGTCAAAGGGTTTACCTCCGGCGATCGATTGTATCGCTTAGTACGTACGTAAGCTCGTGTTTTATCAGAGTAAAATCTACAAATGTTGATGAAAGTTTGTAATTTTTTGTTTTCTGGGGTAATTTGGAGCCCTGATTACGATTTTGATATCGCCGTGTCGATATTCTCAACATTTCTCCCTCTTATCCATAAATGGCTATTTTCGGTCAATTTGAAAGTTCTAAAAGCGCGAAACTAACATACTCCTAGTCGGCGGATGGGGCCGCAGATTTTTTTATGCAAAGGCACTGACCCCAGTAGGTTGTTGAAGAAAGCGGAAGTCCGTGCTTCAAGGGGTTCTCCTTCGGCGATCGAAAGAGTCAAAACATACCAAAGAGGGGGGTCTTTATTCTTTTTGGACTAGGATTTTTTCAATTTTTGGAAAAAAGGGTCGGTTTTTTTGCATTTCCTGACGTAAAATGAACCCCTGATTACGATTTTGGGGGTCCGACTCCGATATTCCTAGCTCCCTGGCGGCAATTTTAAAATAACCGCCAAAAACACAGTTTTTTTGCGTTTCGAAGGGCAAAAAAGGCATTAAACCGTGAAGGGCAGGGACGCAATTGCTCCTGAGGGTAGTCAACAGACTCATCTAAATTCCTGCCAAACCGGAAGTTCGTAGGTCAAAGGGTTTTCCTTCGGCAATCGAGGAAAGTTTCGGATTTATCGCTAATACGTACATAAGCTCACGTCGCCACACTAAAACTCGCAAATGTGGACCAATGTTGTTAATTTTTTGGTTACTGGGGTAATTTGGACCCCTGATTACAATTCCGGAATCGCCGTTTTGATATTCGTAACTGTTCACCTTCTAGTTCATAGCTGCTTTTCGGTGTATTTTTATTATGAAAACGTGTGAAACAAATATAGTTTTAAGAGGCCGAGGAGAACGCAATTGCTCCTGGGGCAAGCCAACAGACCCCAGCAGATGGTCTCGCAAACCGGAAGTCCGTAGGTCAAAGGGTTTACCTCCGGCGATCGATTGTATCGCTTAGTACGTACGTAAGCTCGTGTTTTATCAGAGTAAAATCTACAAATGTGGATGAAAGTTTGTAATTTTTTGTTTTCTGGGGTAATTTGGAGCCCTGATTACGATTTTGATATCGCCGTGTCGATATTCTCAACATTTCTCCCTCTTATCCATAAATGGCTATTTTCGGTCAATTTGAAAGTTCTAAAAGCGCGAAACTAACATACTCCTAGTCGGCGGATGGGGCCGCAGATTTTTTTATGCAAAGGCACTGACCCCAGTAGGTTGTTGAAGAAAGCGGAAGTCCGTGCTTCAAGGGGTTCTCCTTCGGCGATCGAAAGAGTCAAAACATACCAAAGAGGGGGGTCTTTATTCTTTTTGGACTAGGATTTTTTCAATTTTTGGAAAAAAGGGTCGGTTTTTTTGCATTTCCTGGCGTAAAATGAACCCCTGATTACGATTTTGGGGGTCCGACTCCGATATTCCTAGCTCCCTGGCGGCAATTTTAAAATAACCGCCAAAAACACAGTTTTTTTGCGTTTCGAAGGGCAAAAAAGGCATTAAACCGTGAAGGGCAGGGACGCAATTGCTCCTGAGGGTAGTCAACAGACTCATCTAAATTCCTGCCAAACCGGAAGTTTGTAGGTCAAAGGGTTTTCCTTCGGCAATCGAGGAAAGTTTCGGATTTATCGCTAATACGTACATAAGCTCACGTCGCCACACTAAAACTCGCAAATGTGGACCAATGTTGTTAATTTTTTGGTTACTGGGGTAATTTGGACCCCTGATTACAATTCCGGAATCGCCGTTTTGATATTCGTAACCGTTCACCTTCTAGTTCATAGCTGCTTTTCGGTGTATTTTTATTATGAAAACGTGTGAAACAAATATAGTTTTAAGAGGCCGAGGAGGACGCAATTGCTCCTGGGGCAAGCCAACAGACCCCGGCAGATGGTCTCGCAAACCGGAAGTCCGTAGGTCAAAGGGTTTACCTCCGGCGATCGATTGTATCGCTTAGTACGTACGTAAGCTCGTGTTTTATCAGAGTAAAATCTACAAATGTGGATGAAAGTTTGTAATTTTTTGTTTTCTGGGGTAATTTGGAGCCCTGATTACGATTTTGATATCGCCGTGTCGATATTCTCAACATTTCTCCCTCTTATCCATAAATGGCTATTTTCGGTCAATTTGAAAGTTCTAAAAGCGCGAAACTAACATACTCCTAGTCGGCGGATGGGGCCGCAGATTTTTTTATGCAAAGGCACTGACCCCAGTAGGTTGTTGAAGAAAGCGGAAGTCCGTGCTTCAAGGGGTTCTCCTTCGGCGATCGAAAGAGTCAAAACATACCAAAGAGGGGGGTCTTTATTCTTTTTGGACTAGGATTTTTTCAATTTTTGGAAAAAAAGGGTCGGTTTTTTTGCATTTCCTGGCGTAAAATGAACCCCTGATTACGATTTTGGGGGTCCGACTCCGATATTCCTAGCTCCCTGGCGGCAATTTTAAAATAACCGCCAAAAACACAGTTTTTTTGCGTTTCGAAGGGCAAAAAAGGCATTAAACCGTGAAGGGCAGGGACGCAATTGCTCCTGAGGGTAGTCAACAGACTCATCTAAATTCCTGCCAAACCGGAAGTTCGTAGGTCAAAGGGTTTTCCTTCGGCAATCGAGGAAAGTTTCGGATTTATCGCTAATACGTACATAAGCTCACGTCGCCACACTAAAACTCGCAAATGTGGACCAATGTTGTTAATTTTTTGGTTACTGGGGTAATTTGGACCCCTGATTACAATTCCGGAATCGCCGTTTTGATATTCGTAACCGTTCACCTTCTAGTTCATAGCTGCTTTTCGGTGTATTTTTATTATGAAAACGTGTAAAACAAATATAGTTTTAAGAGGCCGAGGAGGACGCAATTGCTCCTGGGGCAAGCCAACAGACCCCGGCAGATGGTCTCGCAAACCGGAAGTCCGTAGGTCAAAGGGTTTACCTCCGGCGATCGATTGTATCGCTTAGTACGTACGTAAGCTCGTGTTTTATCAGAGTAAAATCTACAAATGTGGATGAAAGTTTGTAATTTTTTGTTTTCTGGGGTAATTTGGAGCCCTGATTACGATTTTGATATCGCCGTGACGATATTCCCAACATTTCTCCCTCTTATCCATAAATGGCTATTTTCGGTCAATTTGAAAGTTCTAAAAGCGTGAAACTAACATACTCCTAGTCGGCGGATGGGGCCGCAGATTTTTTTATGCAAAGGCACTGACCCCAGTAGGTTGTTGAAGAAAGCGGAAGTCCGTGCTTCAAGGGGTTCTCCTTCGGCGATCGAAAGAGTCAAAACATACCAAAGAGGGGGGTCTTTATTCTTTTTGGACTAGGATTTTTTCAATTTTTGGAAAAAAGGGTCGGTTTTTTTGCATTTCCTGACGTAAAATGAACCCCTGATTACGATTTTGGGGGTCCGACTCCGATATTCCTAGCACCCTGGCGGCAATTTTAAAATAACCGCAAAAAACAATGTTTTTTTGCGTTTCGAAGGGCAAAATAGGCATTAAACCGTGAAGAGCAGGGACGCAATTGCTTCTGAGGGTAGTCAACAGACTCATCTGAATTCCTGCCAAACCGGAAGTTCGTAGGTCAAAGGGTTTTCCTTCGGCAATCGACGAAAGTTTCGGTTTTATCGCGAATACGTACATAAGCTCACGTCGCCACACTAAAACTTGCAAATGTGGACCAATGTTGGTAATTTTTTGGTTACTGGGGTAATTTGGACCCCTGATTACGATTCCGGAATCGCCGTTTTGATATTCGTAACCGTTCACCTTCTAGTTTATAGCTGTTTTTCGGTGTAATTTTATTATGAAAACGTGTGAAACAAATATAGTTTTAAGAGGCCGAGGAGGACGCAATTGCTCCTGTGGCAAGCCAACAGACCCCGGCAGATGGTCTCGCAAACCGGAAGTCCGTAGATCAAAGGGTTTACCTCCGGCGATCGATTGTATCGCTTAGTACGTACGCAAGCTCGTGTTTTATCAGAGTAAAATCTACAAATGTGGATGAAAGTTTGTAATTTTTTGTTTTCTGGGGTAATTTGGAGCCCTGATTACGATTTTGATATCGCCGTGTCGATATTCCCAACATTTCTCCCTCTTATCCATAAATGGCTATTTTCGGTCAATTTGAAAGTTCTAAAAGCGCGAAACTAACATACTCCTAGTCGGCGGATGGGGCCGCAGATTTTTTTATGCAAAGGCACTGACCCCAGTAGGTTGTTGAAGAAAGCGGAAGTCCGTGCTTCAAGTGGTTCTCCTTCGGCGATCGAAAGAGTCAAAACATACCAAAGAGGGGGGTCTTTATTCTTTTTGGACTAGGATTTTTTCAATTTTTGGAAAAAGAGGTCGGTTTTTTTGCATTTCCTGACGTAAAATGAACCCCTGATTACGATTTTGGGGGTCCGACTCCGATATTCCTAGCACCCTGGCGGCAATTTTAAAATAACCGCAAAAAACAATGTTTTTTTGCGTTTCGAAGGGCAAAATAGGCATTAAACCGTGAAGAGCAGGGACGCAATTGCTTCTGAGGGTAGTCAACAGACTCATCTGAATTCCTGCCAAACCGGAAGTTCGTAGGTCAAAGGGTTTTCCTTCGGCAATCGACGAAAGTTTCGGTTTTATCGCGAATACGTTCATAAGCTCACGTCGCCACACTAAAACTTGCAAATGTAGACCAATGTTGGTAATTTTTTGGTTACTGGGGTAATTTGGACCCCTGATTACGATTCCGGAATCGCCGTTTTGATATTCGTAACCGTTCACCTTCTAGTTTATAGCTGTTTTTCGGTGTAATTTTATTATGAAAACGTGTGAAACAAATATAGTTTTAAGAGGCCGAGGAGGACGCAATTGCTCCTGTGGCAAGCCAACAGACCCCGGCAGATGGTCTCGCAAACCGGAAGTCCGTAGATCAAAGGGTTTACCTCCGGCGATCGTTTGTATCGCTTAGTACGTACGTAAGCTCGTGTTTTATCAGAGTAAAATCTACAAATGTGGATGAAAGTTTGTAATTTTTTGTTTTCTGGGGTAATTTGGAGCCCTGATTACGATTTTGATATCGCCGTGTCGATATTCCCAACATTTCTCCCTCTTATCCATAAATGGCTGTTTTCGGTCAATTTGAAAGTTCTAAAAGCGCGAAACTAACATACTCCTAGTCGGCGGATGGGGCCGCAGATTTTTTTATGCAAATGCACTTATCCCAGTATGTTGTTGAAGAAAGCGGAAGTCCGTGCTTCAAGTGGTTCTCCTTCGGCGATCGAAAGAGTCAAAACATACCAAAGAGGGGGGTCTTTATTCTTTTTGGACTAGGATTTTTTCAATTTTTGGAAAAAGAGGTCGGTTTTTTTGCATTTCCTGACGTAAAATGAACCCCTGATTACGATTTTGGGGGTCCGACTCCGATATTCCTAGCACCCTGGCGGCAATTTTAAAATAACCGCCAAAAACACGGTTTTTTTGCGTTTCGAAGGGCAAAAAAGGCATTAAACCGTGAAGGGCAGGGACGCAATTGTTCCTGAGGGTAGTCAACAGACTCATCTAAATTCCTGCCAAACCGGAAGTTCGTAGGTCAAAGGGTTTTCCTTCGGCAATCGAGGAAAGTTTCGGATTTATCGCGAATACGTACATAAGCTCACGTCGCCACACTAAAACTCGCAAATGTGGACCAATGATGTTAATTTTTTGGTTACTGGGGTAATTTGGACCCCTGATTACGATTCCGGAATCGCCGTTTTGATATTCGTAACCGTTCACCTTCTAGTTCATAGCTGCTTTTCGGTGTATTTTTATTATGAAAACGTGTGAAACAAATATAGTTTTAAGAGGCCGAGGAGGACGCAATTGCTCCTGTGGCAAGCCAACAGACCCCGGCAGATGGTCTCGCAAACCGGAAGTCCGTAGGTCAAAGGGTTTACCTCCGGCGATCGATTGTATCGCTTAGTACGTACGTAAGCTCGTGTTTTATCAGAGTAAAATCTACAAATGTGGATGAAAGTTTGTAATTTTTTGTTTTCTGGGGTAATTTGGAGCCCTGATTACGATTTTGATATCGCCGTGTCGATATTCCCAACATTTCTCCCTCTTATCCATAAATGGCTATTTTCGGTCAATTTGAAAGTTCTAAAAGCGCAAAACTAACATACTCCTAGTCGGCGGATGGGGCCGCATATTTTTTTATGCAAAGGCACTGACCCCAGTAGGTTGTTGAAGAAAGCGGAAGTCCGTGCTTCAAGTGGTTCTCCTTCGGCGATCGAAAGAGTCAAAACATACCAAAGAGGGGGGTCTTTATTCTTTTTGGACTAGGATTTTTTCAATTTTTGGAAAAAGAGGTCGGTTTTTTTGCATTTCCTGACGTAAAATGAACCCCTGATTACGATTTTGGGGGTCCGACTCCGATATTCCTAGCACCCTGGCGGCAATTTTAAAATAACCGCCAAAAACACGGTTTTTTTGCGTTTCGAAGGGCAAAAAAGGCATTAAACCGTGAAGGGCAGGGACGCAATTGTTCCTGAGGGTAGTCAACAGACTCATCTAAATTCCTGCCAAACCGGAAGTTCGTAGGTCAAAGGGTTTTCCTTCGGCAATCGAGGAAAGTTTCGGATTTATCGCGAATACGTACATAAGCTCACGTCGCCACACTAAAACTCGCAAATGTGGACCAATGATGTTAATTTTTTGGTTACTGGGGTAATTTGGACCCCTGATTACGATTCCGGAATCGCCGTTTTGATATTCGTAACCGTTCACCTTCTAGTTCATAGCTGCTTTTCGGTGTATTTTTATTATGAAAACGTGTGAAACAAATATAGTTTTAAGAGGCCGAGGAGGACGCAATTGCTCCTGTGGCAAGCCAACAGACCCCGGCAGATGGTCTCGCAAACCGGAAGTCCGTAGGTCAAAGGGTTTACCTCCGGCGATCGATTGTATCGCTTAGTACGTACGTAAGCTCGTGTTTTATCAGAGTAAAATCTACAAATGTGGATGAAAGTTTGTAATTTTTTGTTTTCTGGGGTAATTTGGAGCCCTGATTACGATTTTGATATCGCCGTGTCGATATTCCCAACATTTCTCCCTCTTATCCATAAATGGCTATTTTCGGTCAATATGAAAGTTCTAAAAGCGCGAAACTAACATACTCCTAGTCGGCGGATGGGGCCGCAGATTTTTTTATGCAAAGGCACTGACCCCAGTAGGTTGTTGAAGAAAGCGGAAGTCCGTGCTTCAAGTGGTTCTCCTTCGGCGATCAAAAGAGTCAAAACATACCAAAGAGGGGGGTCTTTATTCTTTTTGGACTAGGATTTTTTCAATTTTTGGAAAAAGAGGTCGGTTTTTTTGCATTTCCTGACGTAAAATGAACCCCTGATTACGATTTTGGGGGTCCGACTCCGATATTCCTAGCACCCTGGCGGCAATTTTAAAATAACCGCCAAAAACACGGTTTTTTTGCGTTTCGAAGGGCAAAAAAGGCATTAAACCGTGAAGGGCAGGGACGCAATTGTTCCTGAGGGTAGTCAACAGACTCATCTAAATTCCTGCCAAACCGGAAGTTCGTAGGTCAAAGGGTTTTCCTTCGGCAATCGAGGAAAGTTTCGGATTTATCGCGAATACGTACATAAGCTCACGTCGCCACACTAAAACTCGCAAATGAGGACCAATGATGTTAATTTTTTGGTTACTGGGGTAATTTGGACCCCTGATTACGATTCCGGAATCGCCGTTTTGATATTCGTAACCGTTCACCTTCTAGTTCATAGCTGCTTTTCGGTGTATTTTTATTATGAAAACGTGTGAAACAAATATAGTTTTAAGAGGCCGAGGAGGACGCAATTGCTCCTGTGGCAAGCCAACAGACCCCGGCAGATGGTCTCGCAAACCGGAAGTCCGTAGGTCAAAGGGTTTACCTCCGGCGATCGATTGTATCGCTTAGTACGTACGTAAGCTCGTGTTTTATCAGAGTAAAATCTACAAATGTGGATGAAAGTTTGTAATTTTTTGTTTTCTGGGGTAATTTGGAGCCCTGATTACGATTTTGATATCGCCGTGTCGATATTCCCAACATTTCTCCCTCTTATCCATAAATGGCTATTTTTGGTCAATTTGAAAGTTCTAAAAGCGCGAAACTAACATACTCCTAGTCGGCGGATGGGGCCGCAGATTTTTTTATGCAAAGGCACTGACCCCAGTAGGTTGTTGAAGAAAGCGGAAGTCCGTGCTTCAAGTGGTTCTCCTTCGGCGATCGAAAGAGTCAAAACATACCAAAGAGGGGGGTCTTTATTCTTTTTGGACTAGGATTTTTTCAATTTTTGGAAAAAGAGGTCGGTTTTTTTGCATTTCCTGACGTAAAATGAACCCCTGATTACGATTTTGGGGGTCCGACTCCGATATTCCTAGCACCCTGGCGGCAATTTTAAAATAACCGCCAAAAACACGGTTTTTTTGCGTTTCGAAGGGCAAAAAAGGCATTAAACCGTGAAGGGCAGGGACGCAATTGTTCCTGAGGGTAGTCAACAGACTCATCTAAATTCCTGCCAAACCGGAAGTTCGTAGGTCAAAGGGTTTTCCTTCGGCAATTGAGGAAAGTTTCGGATTTATCGCGAATACGTACATAAGCTCACGTCGCCACACTAAAACTCGCAAATGTGGACCAATGATGTTAATTTTTTGGTTACTGGGGTAATTTGGACCCCTGATTACGATTCCGGAATCGCCGTTTTGATATTCGTAACCGTTCACCTTCTAGTTCATAGCTGCTTTTCGGTGTATTTTTATTATGAAAACGTGTGAAACAAATATAGTTTTAAGAGGCCGAGGAGGACGCAATTGCTCCTGTGGCAAGCCAACAGACCCCGGCAGATGGTCTCGCAAACCGAAAGTCCGTAGGTCAAAGGGTTTACCTCCGGCGATCGATTGTATCGCTTAGTACGTACGTAAGCTCGTGTTTTATCAGAGTAAAATCTACAAATGTGGATGAAAGTTTGTAATTTTTTGTTTTCTGGGGTAATTTGGAGCCCTGATTACGATTTTGATATCGCCGTGTCGATATTCCCAACATTTCTCCCTCTTATCCATAAATGGCTATTTTCGGTCAATTTGAAAGTTCTAAAAGCGCGAAACTAACATACTCCTAGTCGGCGGATGGGGCCGCAGATTTTTTTATGCAAAGGCACTGACCCCAGTAGGTTGTTGAAGAAAGCGGAAGTCCGTGCTTCAAGTGGTTCTCCTTCGGCGATCGATAGAGTCAAAACATACCAAAGAGGGGGGTCTTTATTCTTTTTGGACTAGGATTTTTTCAATTTTTGGAAAAAGAGGTCGGTTTTTTTGCATTTCCTGACGTAAAATGAACCCCTGATTACGATTTTGGGGGTCCGACTCCGATATTCCTAGCACCCTGGCGGCAATTTTAAAATAACCGCAAAAAACAATGTTTTTTTGCGTTTCGAAGAGCAAAATAGGCATTAAACCGTAAAGGGCAAGGACGCAATTGCTTCTGAGGGTAGTCAACAGACTCATCTAAATTCCTGCCAAACCGGAAGTTCGTAGGTCAAAGGGTTTTCCTTCGGCAATCGACGAAAGTTTCGGTTTTATCGCGAATACGTACATAAGCTCACGTCGCCACACTAAAACTTGCAAATGTGGACCAATGTTGGTAATTTTTTGGGAACTGGGGTAATTTGGACCCCTGATTACGATTCCGGAATCGCCGTTTTAATATTCGTAACCGTTCACCTTCTAGTTCATAGCTGTTTTTCGGTGTAATTTTATTATGAAAACGTGTGAAACAAATATAGTTTTAAGAGGCCGAGGAAGACGCAATTGCTCCTGTGGCAAGCCAACAGACCCCGGCAGATGGTCTCGCAAACCGGAAGTCCGTAGGTCAAAGGGTTTACCTCCGGCGATCGATTGTATCGCTTAGTACGTACGTAAGCTCGTGTTTTATCAGAGTAAAATCTACAAATGTGGATGAAAGTTTGTAATTTTTTATTTTCTGGGGTAATTTGGAGCCCTGATTACGATTTTGATATCGCCGTGTCGATATTCCCAACATTTCTCCCTCTTATCCATAAATGGCTATTTTCGGTCAATTTGAAAGTTCTAAAAGCGCGAAACTAACATACTCCTAGTCGGCGGATGGGGCCGCAGTTTTTTTTATGCAAAGGCACTAACCCCAGTAGGTTGTTGAAGAAAGCGGAAGTCTGTGCTTCAAGGGGTTCTCCTTCGGCGATCGAAAGAGTCAAAACATACCAAAGAGGGGGGTCTTTATTCTTTTTGGACTAGGATTTTTTCAATTTTTGGAAAAAGAGGTCGGTTTTTATACATTTCCTGACGTAAAATGAACTCCTGATTACGATTTTGGGGGTCCGACTCCGATATTCCTAGCACCCTGGCGGCAATTTTAAAATAACCGCCAAAAACACTTTTTTTTGCGTTTCGAAGGGCAAAACAGGCATTAAACCGTGAAGGGCAGGGACGCAATTGCTCCTGAAGGTAGTCAACAGACTCATCTAAATTCCTGCCAAACCGGAAGTTCGTAGGTCAAAGGGTTTTCCTTCGGCGATCGACGAAAGTTTCGGTTTTATCGCAAATACGTGCATAAGCTCACATCGCCACACTAAAACTCGCAAATGTGGACCAATGTTGGTAATATTTTTGATACTGAAGTAATTTGGACCCCTGATTACGATTCCGGAATCGCCGTTTTGATATTCGTAACCGTTCACCTTCTAGTTCATAGCTGTTTTTCGTTGTATTTTTATTATGAAAACGTGTGAAATAAATATAGTTTTAAGAGGCCGAGGAGGACGCAATTGCTCCTGTGGCAAGCCAACAGACCCCGGCAGATGGTCTCGCAAACCGGAAGTCCGTAGGTCAAACGGTTTACCTCCGGCGATCGATTGTATCGCTTAGTACGTACGTAAGCTCGTGTTTTATCAGAGTAAAATCTACAAATGTGGATGAAAGTTTGAAATTTTTGGTTTTCTGGGGTAATTTGGAGCCCTGATTACGATTTTGATATCGCTGTGACGATATTCCCAATATTTCTTCCTCTTATCCATAAATGGCTATTTTCGGTCAATTTGAAAGTTCTAAAAGCGTGAAACTAACATACTCCTAGTCGGCGGATGGGGCCGCAGATTTTTTTATGAAAAGGCACTGACCCCAGTAGGTTGTTGGAGAAAGCGGAAGTCCGTGCTTCAAGGGGTTTTCTTTCGGCGATCGAAAGAGTCAAAACATACCAAAGAGGGGGGTCTTTATTCTTTTTGGACTAAGATTTTTTCAATTTTTGGAAAAAGAGGTCGGTTTTTTTGCTTTTCCTGACGTAAAATGAACCCCTTCTTTACGATTTTAGAGGTCCGATTCCGATATTCATAGCATTTCTCTGGCAATTTTAAGATAACCACTAAAAACCCGGTTTTTTCGTTTTGAAGCGCAAAAAAAAGCACTTAACGGCGAAGGGGAAGGTCGCACTTGTTCTTGAAGCTAGCCAACAGACCCATCCGTATCCCCGCTAAACCGGAAGTCCGTAGGTCAAAGGGTTTTTTTTCGGCGATTGGCGAAAAGTTCGGTTTTATCGCCGATAAGTACATTTGCTCGTGCCGACACACTAAAATTTGCAAATGTGAACCAAAGTTTGAAATTTTTTTGCTTTCTGGAGTAATTTGGGCCCCTGATTACAATACCGAAATAAGGTGTTTTTGGTACATTTCGAGAAAATGTGAAACAAACATACTTTTAGACGGCGGAAGAGAAAGTCCGTAGGTCAAACGGTTTGCCTTTCCCTATAGTATATACACTATTGTCAGAATGTCGTTAGCCAGCCAATAATAAATTATATTAAAAAAAATTGTTTATTCTATAATTATTTTAAAATAAATTGCATTAGAAACCGTTTGCAATAAATGTATTTACATTCATATTTAATTCATTCTTTGTATGTATAGAGTAACAGCAAGTTACATGAACAAACATACTTCTGCTCATATATTAATTATTGTGTATACAATGATCATGGTACTTACAGAAAACTCTCATTGCTCTAATTGATGATTCCATGTACAGATTTCCATCACAAACACTTTTCACTCAGTTTTATTAAGAAAATGTACATTTAACAAATAAATTGACTAAAACCGGCCGAATTACACAAACTGACTGTCAATATGCAAGCAGTGCTGCAAACTGTCTTAGCAAATACAAAAAAATTAGTATTTAAGAAAATGAAAATGCACAACATGGATTTTGTTGTAAAATATATACTTCTTTTTTACAGATTAAATTATAATACATTTATAACTAAATTAACTTTATAATAATAAATAATTAAAACTTACAGAATGAGGTTATAAAACAGTGCAGCCACCTGTAGATAACTTATAGACCACACAATCCACAATATGTAATGTTTGTAAATTTAAATTTGTTATTTTATTTTAATAAAAATTTGTTATGCTCACAAAATATTTTGTTTATCAATTACAATAATAAAAGTTGTTAGTAATATAAATAAATAAACACTGAATAAATCTAGAAGTTATATGTTAAGGTATGCAACCAAGTTTGCACGCGATTTTATATTGTAAACATAGATGTCGCTACAATAATTTCTAATGTGATCTTCCAGTGTAATTTATCAACTAAAATAAGTTTTAACATTGTATACATTATATATCTTATTTTTTTAAATAAAGTTTGTAAATATTCTACCAAACCCAGAACATGAATGTTAACTATTAATACTTCCATTTATGTAAAACTACTTTTAAGGTTTTTTTCATACGCAGATTCAAATAAAATAAAAACAAAGCCCATCTAGTTACTACTTACCATACTTTGAATTATACTTTCTAAATAATTTCCTGTACGGTGTACTATGAGGAAAAGATTTATTTTAACGCTATTTGAGTTAAGTTAGATTAGATTAAGACGTTTGATTCTACCTTTCAAGGCAATACAAGTATAGTACAATTTACGGGATTGCATGCAGCAACAATCCCTGTTTATTTAACAAAACTTAAGAGTTGTTGTTGTTGTTGGTTTTTCAAAAGTATTCATGAGTACTTGTTAGAATTATTAATTGGAATAATAAGAGTTAATAATTAAAGCGTCAATAACTGATGTTGCATTGTCAAAAACTGCGCTATGTTTTTTAAAGCTGCTATTTTGTCGCTGCAGACAGAGTAGGTCGGCATCTAATTAAAAACTTTTTTGTTTTACAAAGTTTTCTCATAGAAAAACTGATGACTAATATGGTCATCTGCATCTCAGTATTGCTAACAAATCTATTTTCAACGCGTACTACGTTGTTGTTGGATCAATACCCGCTCTGGTTATTAACAATTGAATAAAAGCTAAGAAAACTAGCTTTAAAGATGCAAAAGACGGTAAAATTTTGACAAAAACTGCCGTAAAACAAAAACCAATTGGAGAATTTTGACTAAATTTGATAGGTAGTAGCACTAAATAATGAAAAACAGTTTGAATATATAAAAGTCGTATCTTAGTTACAATTGAATTGTTTTCTTAACTTTGAAAATGTAATAAACGGTAAATTTATGATCAAAACTGCCGTAAAACAAAAACCAATCGGACAATTTTGATTAAATTTGCTGGGTAAAAGCATTATATAATAGAAAACTGTAATATATTATAAAAACCGTAATTTTGTTACCATTAAATTGTTTTTTAGCTTTAAAGATAGACTAAACGTTAAATTTATGATAAAAATTGCCGTAAAACCAAAACAAATCTGACATTTTTATTTAAACTTGCTAGGTAGTAGCACTAAATACTGGAAAATGGTTTGAAATTAAAAAAGCGGTAATTTTGTCACCAATAAATTGTTTTCTTAGCTTTAAAGATGCAATAAACGGTAAATTTACAGTAAAAACTGCCGTCAAACAAAAACCAATTGGACAATTTTGATAAAAATTTGGTGGGAAGCAACACACAATACTAGAAACAGTTTGAAATTATAAAAACCGTAGTTTTGTCACCATTAAATTGTTTTCTTAACTGTAAAAATACAATAAATGTTAAATTTATGGAAAAAACTGCCGTAAAACAAAAACCAATCAAACAATTTTGATTCAATTTGCTGGGTACAAGCACCAAGTAGTGGAAAACAGTTTGAAATTATAAAAACCGTTATTTTGTCACGATTACATTGTTTTCTTAGCATTAAAGATGCAATAAACGGTAAACTTATGGTAAAAACTGCCGTAAAACAAAAACCAATCAGACAATTTTAATTAAATTTTCTAGGTAAAAACACTAAATAATGGAAAACATATTGAATATATAAAAGTTGTAATTTTGTTACAATCAAATTGTTTTATTAGCTTTAAAGATGAAAAAACGGTAAGATTATGATAAAAACTGCAGTAAAACAAATACCAATCTGACAATTTTGATTAAAATTGCTTTGTAAAAGCATTATATAATGGAAAATTGTTATATCTTATAAAAACCGTAATTTTGTTACCATTAAATTGTTTTTTAGCTTTAAAGATGGAATAAACGTTAAATTTATGATAAAAACTGCCGTAAAACAAAAACAAATCTGACATGTTTTTTTAAACTTGCTAAGTAGTAGCACTAAATACTGGAAAATGGTTTTAAATTATAAAAGCCAAAATTTTGTCACCATTAAATTGTTTCCTTAACTTTATAGATGCAATAAACGGTAAATTTATTGTAAAAACTGCCGTAAAACAAAAACCAATCAGACAATTTTAATTTAATTTGCTTGGCAGTAGCACACAATACTTAAATACAGTTTGAAATTAAAAAAACCGTAATTTTGTTAACATTAAATAGTTTTCTTAACTTTTAAGATGCAATAAACTTTAAATTTATGGTAAAACTGCCGTAAAACAAAAACGAATCAGACAATTTTGATTAAATTTGCTGGGTAGTAGTACTAAATAAAAAAACATTTTGAAAATATAAAAATTGCATTTTTGTTACAACTTAATAGTTTTCTTAGCTTAAAAGATGCAAAAAACGGTAAATTTATGGTAAAAACTGCCTTAAAACAAAAACCAATTGGACAATTTTAATTTAATTTGCTGAGCAGTAGCACACAATACTTGAAAACAATTTGAAATTATAAAAACCGTAATTTTGTCACCATTAAATTGTTTTCTTAGCTTTAAAAATACAATAAACGTTAAATTTATTATAAAAACTGCCGTAAAACAAAAAAAAATTGGACAATTTTATTTAAACTTGCTAAGTAGTAGCACTAATCACTGGAAAATGGTTTAAATATATAAAAGCCAAAATTTTGTCACCATTAAATTGTTTCCTTAGCTTTAAAGATGCAATAAACAGTAAATTTATAGTAAAAACTGTCGTAAAACAAAAACCAATTGGACAATTTTAATTTAATTTGCTGGGCAGTAGCACACAATATTTGAAAACAGTTTGAAATTATAAAAATCGTAGTTTTGTCACCATTAAATTGTTTTCTTAGCTGTAAAGATTCAATAAATGTTAAATTTATGAAAAAAACTGCCGTAAAACAAAAACCAATCAAACAATTTTGATTCAATTTTCTGGATACAAGCACCAAGTAGTGGAAAACAGTTTGAAATTAGAAAAACCGTATTTTTGTTACAATTAAACTGTTTTCTTAACTTTTTAAATGCAATAAAAGTTAAATTTATGGTAAAACGGCCGTAAAACAAAAACCAATCGGAAAATTTTCAATAAATTTGCTGGGTAGCAGCAAACACTACTGAAAAACAGTTTGAAATTATAAAAACCGTAATTTTGTCACGATTACATTGTTTTCTTAGCATTACAGATGCAATAAACGGTAAACTTATGGTAAAAACTGCCGTAAAACAAAAACCAATCAGACAATTTTAATTAAATTTTCTAGGTTAAAGCACTAAATAATGGAAAACACTTTAAATTTATAAAAGTTGTAATTTTGTTACAATCAAAATGTTTTATTAGCATTAAAGATAAAAAACAGTAAAATTATTATAAAAACTGCAATAAAACAAAAACTGATCTGACAATTTTATTTAAACTTGCTAAGTAGTAGCACTAAATACTGGAAAATGGTTTGAAATTATAAAAGCCGTAATTTTGTCACCATTAAATTGTTTCCTTAGCTTTAAAGATGCAATAAACGGTAAATTTATAATAAAAACTGCCGTAAAACAAAAACCAATCGGACAATTTTAATTTAACTTGCTAAGCAGTAGCACACAATACTTGAAAACAGTTTGAAATTATAAAAACCGTATTTTTGTCACCATTAAATAGTTTTCTTAACTTTTAAAATGCAATAAACGTTAAATTTATAGTAAAACTGCCGTAAAATTAAAAAAAATTAGACAATTTAGATTAAATTTGCTGCGTAATAACACAAACTAATGAGAAACACTTTAGAATCATAAAACTTGTAATTTTGTTACAATCAAATTGTTTTCTTTGTTTTAAAGATGCAAGAAACGGTAAATTTATTGTAAAAACTGCCGTAAAACAAAAAGCAATCAGACAATTATGATTAAATAAGTTGGGTATTAGAACAAAATAATAAGAAACACTTTGCTATTATAAAAGTCGTAATTTTCTAGCAATCAAAATGTTTTATTAGCTTTAAAGGTGCAAGAAACGTTAAATTTATGGTAAAAACTGCCATAAAACAAAAACGAATAGAACAATTGTTATTAAATTTGCTGAGTAGAAGCACTTAATAAAAGAAAACAATTTGAAATTTTAAAAACCGTAATTTGTAAAAGTTGTTAGTTTTATATAAATAAATGAGCGCTGAATAAATATACAAGTTATATGTTAAGGTATGCAACCAAGTTTGCAAGCATTTTTTTATTGTAAACATAGATGTCGCTACAATAATTTTTAATGTAATCAAAATTATTATTTCTGTAAACTGTCATTTATAAGATTTACAACACAAAATAAATGCAGAAAAACAGATCAAAAGTATTTTATAATATTTCTAGGAACAAAATTAGTTTTAAACAACTTAGCAACAAAGTATGACGTTTAATTTTTTTTAAAGTTCAAGAACATGGCATTTGTGACTGATTAAAAACATTTTTGTCAATTCATAAATATTTTATGATAATTATCAGTGACCAAGTAGAAGAGCTTTAACAGATTATAAACATTTTTTACATTACTATTAGCTCAAAAACGTTTATTGACGTTTATGATACAGATTTTGATTATTTTATATCTTTTTAACAATTTAAGAACATTTTATATCTTTTTAACAGTTTAAGAACATTTTATAAATTTTGTGTCCGCTCAAGCACATAATATGATATTTATAACAGCTTAGAAACAATGTTGTGAATTCAAGAACGTTTTATGATATTTATCAGTGACCAAGAAGAACATATTATAAACATTTTTTAATTTTGATTTTAGCATAAAAACATTGTTTGTAGTAACTTATAAACATTTTATAACGTTTATAATAGTTAGCAAAAAATGACAGTTTAAAGACGTTTAAAATAAAATATAAAACCAATTTATGTATTAAAAAACTTATTTCCACCGCAACAGCATATTTTAAATTTTTATTTATTTAATAATGAGCCATTCTATCTTTTGGTGTATAGTTTTATATTAAAATTATATCAAAACATTATAAATCTTCATTGTTGGCTCACAGTTATAATAATTTTTTTAAACTCGCAAACATTAATTTAAGTTAGGCAACCACATTTACTATAAGTTACATTAGAATCCCATAGATGTCAGCACTTTTAAAATATTTAATATAATATTAATATAACTTAATAATTATTATATTATCAAATAAAATGTAATAAACATTTATTGATAGAACAGTTTATTTAATTTTCAATTTATTATTTTATTTATTAACAAAAATCTAGAATTGTAAAAACCTTCCTTATCGACACCGCCATTTCTCGACTTCCTTTTCCTCGTACATTGGTACAGTTGACAGGTATGTCGAGATTTTGTTGTTAATTTTATTAATAAATCACAATTAAATAAATACAATTCAATCAAATCTGATGCATTACTAACAAGGTTTTATTTGCTATTTAAATTACATACATAATATTGTCAATTTGCTTCATAATAACCGGATCAACAATTATGGTTGTTGTCCTCATGGCATGGTCGCCATTACACATGTTTACTGATTTATTTCTTATTATATTACAGCAAAATGCCTTCCGTGACGCTGAAAGACGTTGACCAACACAAATTCGTGAAGGCCTTTTCTTCATTCCTCAAAAAGTAAGTAATTTATTTTATTATTCAAATAACCTATAAAACAAACATTTTGATCGACTTCCACTACATTTAATTACAACATTTTTAATTTAAATACATGACAAAATTAAATCACATTCCACGTTGGAAATTGGTGTACATGGTGCTTGAATTTGCACCGCCTGGTGGGAATCCACCGCCGCCAAATTGCATGGGTTGCATTTGTGGTGTCATACCTCCCATTCCTTGCGGCATTTGTTGTGGCCAACCGGAACCACCGTAGCCTCCTTGTTGTTGCCAGCCTCCTTGTTGCATCGGGTAATATTGTTGTTGTCCAGGCATGCCTCCTTGCATGGGCATTCCACCCATACCTCCGCCTCCCATTCCTGGCATTCCATTCATTGCTTGTAATCCCATACTAGGCGGATTCCATGGGGTGTATTGGGGATGTATAATACCTTTTCCGTTATTACTGCTTGGTGCTGGTACTGCCATAATTTAATTTATACTCGAAATAATTTTGATTTAATTGAACTATGCTAATAAATTAATATTAATAAATAATTTGTCATGGAAACCGTAATATTTATTTTTTTTGGAATTGTACTAACTTGATTTATTTATTTTCAGAACTGGTAAATTGCGTGTACCAGAATGGGTAGATATTGTAAAGACTTCCCGTGCTAAGGAATTAGCTCCATACGATCCCGACTGGTATTACGTTCGTTGCTCATCAGTGATTCGTCATATTTACATCAGATCACCAATCGGTGTAGGATCTGTTACCAAGATCTTTGGTACCCGTAAACGTAATGGAACTCATCCATCACATTTCTGCAGGTCTGCTGGTGGTGTAGCACGTAAATGCTTACAAAGTTTGGAAGCACTTAAGCTTATTGAGAAGTCCCCAGATGGTGGACGTAAAATTACTTCACAAGGCAGACGTGATTTGGATCGTATTGCCGCACAAGTTAAGGCGAAGGAACGTAAAGCTTTGAAAGCTGGAGTTCTTACTTTGTAAATTTTTTTTTCAATAAAATTTAATATTTAATAATTTGATTTGATATGGTGTTTTCAATGGTTTTATACTTTTTGGTTTGAAGTGGAAATAGGATGAAATGTGCATGTATCTGGTAAGTTTAGTGAATTAAGTTTGATTTGTTTGTTATTAGTTTTTATTTGAAATCTTTTGTTATATTAATGCATTTTACATCATTCTTTAATGTAAGCAAAATTTGTATTGCTGATTTAGTAATTTTAAAGGATTTGAATATCTTTTTGTGTGAAGCAAATTTTTTAAGAATTAATTTTTATTATAATTTCAACTTTTTGATGCTTTGATTTAGTTTGATGTTTACAGTCTCTTGGCTTATCGAATTTTAGGATTAGAAAAGGGTGTGCAATGTAGCAAATAATATTTTTGTATGTAATAATTTGTCTATTATGGCAGCAAAGCTAAAGTGCTATCTGTATACATGCATTATTTTGATAAATTTAGTGAATTAGCTTTGAGTTGCTTTTCTTAGTTTTTGTTTGGAATCTTTTTGCTATGCCTTATGTTAATGCTTTTACTTAATTCTTAAATTTAGTATATAAAAGTTATTGTATAATTTGGTCATTTTTAATTAAGTGATAAAAATCTCTGAACAACTTACAAAGATTTTTGATGTTTTGACTTAGTTCAATATTTACAATAGAACTACTTTAACTTGGCTCATGAAATGTTATTCTGTGGTGAGAGTTAGAAAAAGGTGCTAAAGAGTGCAACAAAGTGTAAACAATATTTTTGTGTATAATAAGTTGCCCCACTATAAGTGCTATACATTTAATGGACATTTTAATAATCGCTCAATAGACGATTAGTTAAGATTGTAATTAGCTACAAACAATGTTTATTTATTTTTAAGAATCAAACCTTTTAAATTTATTTAAAAATTTCTCGATTATTAAGTTATATATACATTAGATTAGTTTGTTGGGTTGCATAACTTAACTTTTGATTTTGTATCAATTTGTCTAAGTTTTTATTAGTTGCTGAAATGGCTTAACATAACTAAACTTGTGGTAATTTATTTATTTAAAATATTTAAGTTATGCTACAATATATATAGGGTCTTTTTAAATGTAATCACTTTAAATATGCCGCTTTTTTAATTGTCCATCAAACTATTTACTTTGTTTTGACAGTTCAACTTCAACTGTATTTTCGCATACCGAAATTGAATTCACTATTTCACTAGAGTGGCACACACGTACATTATATGGTTACATAATCCCAAACTTTTATAATGACCCTGTATATACACTTTATTAGTTAGTTGGGTTGCATTCATTACATAACGTTTTTTTCTTTTACTGTAAAGCTACTTTAGCTTGGCTAATAAAATTTGAGCGCAAGAAAAGGATGCTAAAACGCATGAGTGCAATAAAGAATTTGTATGTATGTGTATATTAAGTTGCCTATTATGGCGGCCAAGCTAAAGTGGGCGCACTAAGCTAACTTTAGGTCTGTTCCACCTGCAATTTGGACAGTTTGCAAACCGTTCAAATTTCTGTGCATAAAAGATTGTCTTAGGATGACAAATGTTTGAGTGCACAGTTTGCAAACTTTCCAAATTGTAGGTTGGAACAGACCCTTTATTTTTTCAGATTTGATGACTTCTGGGATTGATAACCAGAGAAAATGAATGCATTTCTACAGTAATTTTGAAAAGTTTCAGTTCAAATTTTAAATTTTTTTAGGTTTACATGTTCTTTTTATTTATTGTTTTCATATAGATATTTATAATTTAAGAAGCAGATAAGTACATTGATGAATACTTGTTTTAGAGTTACGTGAAAATTTTATACTTCAATAAGACGCTAGTTATATTCCCTTTTTAATAAAATTGATAAAGAAAGAAATATAGCCTGCGTTTTATTTATCTAAGTATATTGATGACTTGTCTGGAACCTTACTTAAATGCAAACCTTTTGTTTACAAATCTGTACCAAATCAGTTAAATTGTATACTTTTGACAGTTTAGTAACTGTATGAAAAAGTTACTAAAAGTGCTAAACAACTTAATAATAATTTATGTTGGCAGAAATATAGCAGATTTGTGAAATAGTATTCTAAACTGCCAATAAAGGATTACTACTTTTTTTTAAGTTATTGTGACTCAGAAATAGTTTACTTACTGTAAAAATGTCATAAGTTGGCTAATTGTACTACATCTGTCAAAAATTATGTTCTACATTGTCAAAAAATATAGGCGCCTTTGTTAAAAAGTTACTAAATTATCAAAAATATTACTACATTTGTCAGAAAGTTAGAAAATTTGTCAAAGTGTTTTTAAACATTTAACAATTTATATATTTGTATAACAAACTTGTCAAATAGTATTCTAAACTATAAGATAGTTTTCAGCAATGTTAAATTGGCATGAATGCCAAATATGTCTTTTGAACTGTCAAAAATGTTACTTCATTTGTCAACAAATTATTAAAAACTTCAAAATGTTACTAAAACTGTCAAACAATTTACAACAAATTATATAATGAGTACCATCTGCCTGATATGACATATTATTACTACAAAACTGTCAAAAAGTATCTAAAAATTTCAAAAATGCTTTATCTGTCAAACAATTTATAGTAATTATGTATGTTGGAGAAATATAGCAGATCTGTCATAGTATTTTAAACTGTCAAAAAGTAATTACATTTGTCAAAAATATTATTACATGTTAATAGTTTTTAACAATGCAATAAGTTGGCATACATTTTCCAGGTCTGTAGAATAAGGTTTTAAAATGTTACTACAACTCTCAAGTAATACAGTAAACTAATAAAATGCATACAATCTGTCGGATAAGTCAAATTGTATTCAAATCTGTCAAAAAATTACTTTTAAACTTCAAATAATTTTTTACCAAATCTGTCAAACAACAGCAATGTGTAAATATACTTTTAATTGGAAGCAACTTGCTAGATATGTCAAAGTGTGTTCTAAACTGTTACTAATAAAACTGTGAAAACGTACAAAAACTGTCCAAACAGTTTACAGCAATATGATAAAACGCATATAATCTGATTCAAAATTGTCAAAAACATTACTTCATCTCTCAAAAAGTTACTTAAACTGTTTACAATAATATCATTTGGCAGAAATGTATCAAGTTTGTCAAAATATTATTATAATCTTTCAAACTGTTTGCAGTAACGTATAAAAACATTATATTAATATTAATAAATTTATTATAAGTTTGGAGACCTGTACAAGGTTTGTCAAATCATATTTTAGAGTATCAAAAAGTTACTAAAACTATAAAATTGTTGTTTACATGATTAATGTATATATATAAGCATCATAAGTTGGAAAAAGCGTAGCAAATATGTCAAAAAAGTAACAAAAACGGCAGAAGACTTAGAGTAATCCATAATAATAATATATAAATTGGCAAAAAATGTAACAGATCTGTTAAATTTATTCTAAAGTGTTATAAAGAAGTGACTTCATCTGTCGATAAGTTTTAGTGACTTCATCTGTCGATAAGTTTTAGTGACTTAGTAACAGTCAACAAAATTCATATACTGTCAATTAGTTTACAATACACATTACTGTAAACTATTATATACATACATATATAATGTAATTGTATTTTATAACACATCTCACTAAAAAATTCAAGATTGCATTTTTGAATTATTTTAAAATGTTTTGTGTAGAAAACTTGGCAATCATGTGCCAGAACTATCAACATTTCAAAGCAAGTTATTAAAACTATCAAGTTATGTTTTAAATCTATAAAAATATGTCAAAATCTATCAAAAAGTTGTCTCTAATGGCTAGTACACACTAGTAGACTATGTTGCGTGATTTGTCTATAGACTGTCTAGAGACACAGTTCTTTGTCTCGCCTAGCGTCCACACTACAATGTGAATTTCTCAGTCTCAACTTTGCAGTCCACCATGGAGGACATTGTTTTATGTGGAATGAGTTTCTGCTTTATGCTAATTACAAGTGAAAGAACGCAAAAACGTAAACGTTAGTAGACGTGCGCAGTGCTCGTAGAAAGACCTAAGTTTGGTCATGTATTATTAAATAAATTAAGACTGGAAGACGCCGACAATAAGACGCATGGTAATCTTCAATTAGTTATACAACTTGTTTTCAAAAAAACTGTAAAACTTTAAAAAATAACTTTAAACAGCCAAACCACACCACTCGGTAGGTGGAAACCGACTGGGACGTGTCTCGCCTCTAGACGCCGAGTAACGTCCACACTGTCAAAATGTTGCGCAACATGTCTAACGTTACATGCGGTCTCCCGTTTCGATCGCGAGACTTTAGACCCGTAGGCGGGATTTTGTCTATAGACATGTCTACGTAGACAACCTGAGACACGTCTCAGAGACCAAAATTGCCCAACATGTCTACTAGTGAGTACTAGGCTTAAAGTATAGAAGTTATATATTTGTAGGAAAGTTACTAAAATAACTAGCATCTAGAATGTTAAAGTTAGAACTAATAACCGAAATCTGTCAGCTGACAAAAAAGTTACACTAATACTGTAGAAATGTGCATACATCTGTTTGTATTTTATAACTCAAATTACTCCAACCAGTTACTAAAACTCTTAAAATTGTGAGAAAAAATTGATTTGTGTACAAAGTTAATAGTAATGTATTAAAATTGAAAGGTTCTAGTCAAAATCAAAACTGTTAGAAATTAACAAATTTGTTCTAAAACTAAACCGAGAATATCATCCGGGCTGCGCTGGGTCATGTTACTTTTGATAGAATTACATCTAATTACAGTATATAAGTTCTGGCGTAGTATGTCTACTGCTGGTTGTGTGGTCTTTAAGCGGTAGGTCTAGGTATTTATCTGTCTACTTTAAATTCTTAGGTAAAATATACTCCAAGTAACCCCAAGCAGATAAATCTCATATTTTTAGTTTATTTTACAATATCCCCTACAGGTTTTAAAATGAACGTTGAGGCTTTTGTGCTTTTGGATTCTTTTACATTGCAGACCGTTGCTTACATGTAGCTCCGCCACTGGCTATGCAGAAAATTATATTAATAAAGAAATGTATGCAACTAACAATACACAGATACGAGTGACAGTTTGTTTGCGATACAGAGTGAGCTAAAATTACGAACCATATCACAGGTTTAAATTTATTGAACTCACCAGATGACAGAAATAATTCATTCATAAACATATTTGTTTAAATTAATAATATACAAATAACAAACACAAAATGATTGAATAATATAAACAATAAAACCTTAAACTATAAAACATACTTATACAATTTATAAATTATGAATTAAAATAATCATCAAGACTTTAAAAACAATGTGACACTAAACAATGTTTTTGATTTTTTTAAATAATTTTAGATTTGGTTGATTTTGATAAAGAAGTGGTAGTTTATTCAATTTTTTTTTTCAAAATATCTAAAAGGTTTTTGTGTTATAACACTGTTTGGTTTTGGGATATATAAATTATACTGTTAACTTTTATGACTCTAGCATTTTTGTACTCTATGAAAAGCGTTTGATTTTATCAAGCTCTGGAGAATCTTCAATGCTATGAATAAGGCCAGAATCGACTCAAGGTATAAGCAACTAACCCAAGTGGCGCTAGTCGAAGAATCAACCACCGAAAAGAACAAGATAGATAGATAAGGAGGTACCATATTACCAACCAAAGCTGTTTAATTTTGCCCTAGAAGACGTCTTCAAAAACATGTTTTGGGAAAAGAAAGTCATACGCATAGATGGCAAATATTCAAATCACTTACTCTTTGCTGAAGATGTTATAATAGTAAGCTATGATATCCAAGAACTCGAAGACATATTAGAAAAGTTAAAACACGATATGACTATCAGTAGCTCTGAAAATGAACGATAATACGAAATCGAACAAGTGACTATATACCGTACCACATAATAAAATTGAGCAAAAAAAATCAATTAGAAGAATAAGTCAAAGCTGGGCGGTGTTTACCAAACTAAGACACATACTCAAAAACCTTGACATACCACACTTTTTAAAACGAAAAGTTTACGATATGCGCATATTTCCCGTAACGACATATTGCCAACAAACTAAGAACCTGTCAATGGAACGCACAATACTCGGCATAAGTTTAAAAGCCAGAATAACAAACCAAGAAATTCACTCCAAAGTAAAAAATCTGATTGAACGAAGCGCAGAACTTAAGTGTGGCTGGATGGGACACGTAGCTAAAGAAAACACCTACAAGTGGACCCACATAACTACTCACTAGAGACTAAGAGCAATAAAAAAAGCTCCGGAAGACCGCAAAGAAGATGGCTTAATGACATTAAGAAGACGGTAGGAATATGGTATCCAATTTCAAAAAGAAAATCCTCACAGAATGATTATTGATTGTAAATTGATTAAATTAATTTTATCTAATCATGTGTCGCTTAGCGATTAATCATGAAGCAATTTACTCAAGTTGTATTTTTACTGCGTCGCTTTGCAGTTGATAGCTTTGTTGCTTTTATTTATTTAATTAAACTCTTCTATTAATAGTCCGGGAGCTGGTAACAAAAAAGTGCAAGAATTTAGGAAAGGCTGATATTTTGAGATCGGACTGTTTATTGGTCATAGAACGCCTTCCTGCCCACCCGCCCGAGTGTTTTTCATAAAGAAATTAAAAGTTACTACCATCTGTCGTGTTCTTGCAGCTAAAAACCTTAACAGAATGATTGACAGAAGTCATTAAGGTACAAGAGAATAATGACGTAAACAATTTCTTGATAACAAACACTTGGGTGGGCGGGCGGGAACACAGTTCAGATAAATTGAACCGGTGATTTCAAACTGTGTTCCTGCCCACCCGCCCGAGTGTTTGTCATAAAGAAATTAGAAGCTACTGCCATCTGTCGTGTTCTTCCAGCTAAAAATCTTAACAGAAGGATTGACAGAAGTCATTAAGGTACAAGAGAATAATGACTTTAACAATTTCTTGATAAGAAACACTTGGGTGGGCGGGCGGGATCACAGTTCAGATAAATTGAACCGGTGATTTTAAACTGTGTTCCCGCCCACCTGCCCGAGTGTTTGTCACATAGAAATTAGAAGTTACTACCATCTGTCGTGTTCTTGCAGCTAAAAACCTTAACAGAAGGACTGACAGAAGTCATTAAGGTACAAGAGAATAATGACGTAAACAATTTCTTGATAACAAACACTTGGGTGGGCGGGCGGGAACACAGTTCAGAAAAATTGAACCGGTGATTTCAAACTGTGTTCCTGCCCACCCGCTCGAGTGTTTGTCATAAATAAATAAAAAGTTACCACCACCTGCCGTGTTCTTGCAGCTAAATTGAACTGGTGGTGAACTGGTGGTTTCAAACTGTGTTCCCGCCCACCCGCCCGAGTGTTTGTCACATAGAAATTAGAAGTTACTACCATCTGTCGTGTTCTTGCAGCTAAAAACCTTAACAGAAGGACTGACAGAAGTCATTAAGGTACAAGAGAATAATGAAGTAAACATATTCTTGATAACAAACACTTGGGGCACGTTTTTGCTTTTTTTAAACAGTTTTTTGATATTTCATTGCCGGATTCTGCAGTTATTTAAATTTCTTGAAAAGTTTTACACTTTTCATCAGTTTATGACCAAATATTGGTATTTTCTAACTATATTTTGTTGTTTCAAAGCCGGAGTTTGTTTTGAATAAAATGTTGCAATTTTCCGGCCAACAATGATTTATTGTTGGCCAGATTTTGATTCGATCTGAAAATATTTTAATGTTTTATGACTGCAGTCAGTTAGACTTTTTAATTTTTTTATTTCATGGCCGGATTTTACATTTTTGAAGTTTTGTAAAATTTGTTCACATTTCAAAATTGTATGACCGGATTGGTGCTTTCTGACAATAATCAATATGTTTTTGGGCAAATTTTGGTTTTTTTCTAAACATATTTTAATATTTTATGACCGGATTTTGTTATTTTTGACTTTTTATGAATAGAGTTTTGAACTTTTTAATAGTTTAGACAGGTTTAAAAAAAATCTAATTAACTTGTTTTAAGCAAAGTAAAAGAATGAATATAAAATTTTGTGTATTGCAATTGTTACTTATAGTGATTGTCTATATTGGTACTAAATTGCTTTAATTTTCAAAGCATTATTTTTAATCGGAATTAAGTTATGTAAAATTGAACGTGTCAATTTAAATGAATTTTACGCAATTGGAACTAGTTTCAAGGGTACAGATCTGTACGCAATATACAGTTTACTAACTATGATTTGTCGTTTTCCTAAATTAATTTAAAGCAATTGGTTTTAGGTTATGATACCACACCACGATGTGGGCATTTACACTACAATCTTTCTATATAGTCTTAAAGCTACAGTTCTATTGTTGAGCAAAGAATTGACCTAATGTTTTACGAGAGGATATTGTGGTCGGCTTTACATTATTATTGTAATAAATTTGAAGGCAGTACTATCAAATGCCTCTTTGGTGTCCAAAAAAGCACATTGGAGGATAGTTTGCCTTCTTTAGATAGATCCCAGTTTGAGTTATTAGTATTTTGTTATACGAATCGAAGTTAAATTTCTATTTTTTTTGTTTATGTGATCAGACAACAAAGGTTTGTTTTAGAATTTGGTTTAGAACTTGCCAGTTTTTAGTATTTTGTCAAGAATGAAGAATATTTCGATATTATTTTTGTTTATGACTTTTGCAAACGGCAATTCTGTAGAAAGTTGTCGGAAATATTAAAGAAGATTCCCTAATAGAAGTCAGCCACCTTGCTGCATAGTTTCCGGTTTTAAAGTGTGCTACAATGCGGAATTGGTAATTGTCATATTGATGGTGTAAATCTACGATACAACGCTGCAAGAGAAGAAGAAGTAATTGATACATGGTTTGACGAACCAGGTATTAGCACTAGAAAAAATGCAAGTTTCTCATAACTTTGTTTGAAGGACTTGATATGAGTTTTTTTAAAGTTTAAATCACTCTGTATAGTTCAATAATTGACACTAACTTAATGAGTTTGTGGCTGAGGAAACAGCTAATCATACGAATGAATTTTGATGCAAAACAAAGAGAGCATCTTAGCTTGATCTATGAAGTATAAGCGTTAGAAAAAGATGAAGACTCGCGGGAGGGTTGAATGCAATTGAGCAAACAATATTTTTGTATATATTATGTTGCCTATTATGGTAGTTTTGAAAAAGAATTTAATATGGAATAAATTATTAAACGGAATGGTATAAAAGTAATGGTAAAACCTATTTAGTTATGAAAATATGTGCCAGTTTCTACTATCGTTATTCTCACTAAATTAATATAAGTTTGTTTCACTCAAATAAATTTAAATGTATGCAACTAACAATACAAGATGTAAATTGACTGTTATTATTATTGCATTCTTTATTTATTATATTCTAAATAGATAAATGGGCGAAGTTCAGTTATAAAGCCTTGGCATAGATGCTAGCTGTGCTAGAATTGTCAACCTTTCAGATTATGGTGTAATAGAAGAATGTGGTTGTTGCTGCGCAGATAAGATTTGCCATAGTGAAAGACTAGAACAATCGACAAAAACTAGGATTTTTGATTAAGTTTTGTGGGGTGCGGATAGAATGTGCAAAAAATGGCTTTTGAGTGACGGGGAAATAAGGTTCTTGCTGCGAATTAATAGACGTAATAATAATTTGTAAAAATATTAGAAATTGTTTGATCTGTACTCTACGTAAAATGTTCCCTAAATTTTGATCTACTTTCATATTTTTAACATTTCTGCAGTTATCGTTAATTTGTTGCATCAGCCTTATGCAGAGATTGCTCCTGCGAAAATCTACCGACCTTGGTACGGGTCTTTCTACATCAAAAGTACAGGGATGACTGTGGTGTAGCTATCTGCAACTGGGTCTGTACGCTTTTTTTAAAACTATCTTAGAGGGAAAGAATTCTAAATATTTTGTGGTGTGGCACAGGTGACACAGGTGGTGGCGATCAGAAAATACCTTCTACTTAAAAATGACTTCTGATTACGGTTTGGTAGGTCCAGGAACGATATTTTCATTTCATATTTTAATCAGTTTTGAAAAATATAAAAATGCAATTTACTTGTGCTGTGATGGCAATTTTAATTATTTTTTCCATACATTGCCACTATTTTCTCATAGATATTGTTTGAGTTTTTGCTTTCTTTGCAAATTGCAAATAATTTATTTTTGCCAAACGGTTAAAAAAGCAATAACACGAACAACTATTAACAAAACAATGATTAAATCATTAAAAAATGTAAAAATATACAGGGTGTTCTATTTAAAAAAATCTAAATTTGCATAATAAAATAAACATCCTGTATATTTTTAAAATTTGTTCTAAAATTATCAAATTTTTATAATAAAATAAAATTATTATAAAAATTTTAATTTTTAATTTTTTTTAAATAATATAATTTTAAATTTTTTAATGATTGGTTTATTAATTGTTTTGAATGTTAATACACTTTTTATCCGATTGGTTAAAATAAATATGATGTTTGTGTGAAAATGTTCTTTATTTGACGTTCAGAAGTTTGCTTATAACTCAAAAATGGTGCATTTTATAAAAAAAAATATTTTTACAAAAAACACTCAGAATTAATTTTAGAATAAAAAATGTAAAAATATACAGTGTTCTATTTGAAAAAAAAACCTAAATTTTACAATAAAATGAACACCTTGTATGTTAAAAATATTTTTATAAATTAGTTTGCTTAAAACTAAAGAAAATTATTTTGAAATTTTCAACTATTGGAGAATTATTTAGGTGTTCCGGTAATTTTGACTAATCCTGTATATATACATTTTATTAGTTTGTTGGTTTTTTTGACAGTAAAGCTACTTTAGCTTAGCTAATTAAATATGAGCGCAAGGAAAGGATGCTAAAACGCGCGAGAGCATGAGTACAATAAAGCATTTCTGTGTATATTAAGTTGCTCGTTATGGCGGCCAAGCTAAAGTGGGCGACAGCTGTCAAAGTTGAACTGTCAAAACAAATAGTATAGAGGACAATTTTAAAAAGGCGGCATATTTAAAGTGATTACATAATCCCATTGATTTATAGAGACCCTGTAGTTGTGAATGTATGATAAAATGTAAAATTTGAATTTCCCACTTGAATTGTTGATTTGTAACAGTTTGGTAGTTCTGCTAGATTAATTAAAATCCGATTTTAAAAATGAGTTTCTTGTAGTTTTATGACGCTCCTTAAACCGCGTTCCCAATACAAGTTTTGTTTAATTCAATTGTATGCAACCAACAATACAAGATGTTAAGTGATGATGATGATGTCAGTGGCGTAACTAGCTCATGGTCGCCGCCATTAATTGTTTAATACAAGTGTAAAAATGTTCAAAATGCGCTTTAATAGCATTTTAGTTTAGGGTGTAATAGAAGAATGTGGTTGTTGCTGCGGTTTGGTATCAACCTTAGTATATGATTTGTCATATAAAACGTCTTTATGTCATTCAGGCGGGTGGATAGGTCACTCCAAATCATGACTACTATAGATTAGTTTGTATTGAAGTGCCAATCTACGCCTCTTACAAGTTTGTTAACAAAAAACTGATAGTAGCTTCTCTTTTCAAGCGGTAGAAGTCTCTATGTTAGAGGAAGGGATGATGAATCTAATTTTTGGGCGGATAGATGGTAACTCCAGATCATCATTACCATCTAGTTGTTTAAACTGAAGTGCTCACCCAGCTGCTTAAGAGTGTGTTAACAAGAAATTAAGTTTTTTATCTTTGCAAGCGTTAGAAGTTTCTATGCTAGAGAGGGGATGATGAATTTAATCTCTTGATGACTAACACTTGGGTGGGTCACTCCAGATTATGATTAGCATTGATTAGTTAAAACTGTAGTCGTCTCATCTACCCACCGACAAAATTACTAACAAGAAACTAGAAGTTATTTTTGCAAGCGTTATAAGTCTCTTTGTCTAAGAACGAGTAAGTTCCATTTTTTGATGATCTACAATTGGGTAGATGGGTGGGTCACTTCAGAACATAATCTTCAATGAATAGTTTGAATTGGTTGTCCATCAAAACCCACAATACTATTCAAATCGTACTGCTTGCAAATCTTCTTTACTAAAATCATTGTTAATACTAGTATCTATTTCAACAACAAAAACCATCGATGCTTTGCACAAAACAAATTTTGAAATTCTTATTAGATGTGACTTTAATACCTCGCAATAATCGGAAAAATGTTTAATCAAACGCGAAGATTGCGATTGAATTTTGAAATTCAGGACCCGCTAGGTGAAAATAGTCTTCAGACAGTCCAAATACACCTAAGTATACAGGTAGCTAAGCTGTGGGTAAAATTTCTCTGAAAAATGTCTAATTTGAAGGGACTAATAGGATATTTGTCCACATAACCAAAACATGTAAACGTTGTTCCCGCCCACTTACCCAAATGTTGGTGATGAAGGAATTGGACCACAAACCCCGGGGGGGGGGGCAATATTAATCCAAACGACACAACCAAAACATTTAAACTTTGTTCCCGCCCACCCATCCAAATGTAGGTGATCAAAGAACTAGACTACAATCACTCGGGCGGATGGGCGGGCAACATTAATTTAAACCACACAACTAAAACATTTAAAGTTTGTCTCGCTTATTCACCCAATGTTGGTGATAAAGACATTGGATTTCAAACAAACGGGCGAGTGAGCGGGCAACGCCAATCCAAACCAGACGCTCATAAATTGTAAACATTGTTCCTGACCACCCACCCAAGTGTTTGTGAGCAAGATATTAGATTACAAACACTCGGGCAATACTAATCCAAGCCACACGCCCACAAATATACTTAGTTCCCGCTCCCGATAAAGATATTGGATTACAAACCCTTGGGCGGGTGGGCGGAGAAGACAAATTCAAATCACATGACCATAATTTGTAAACTTTGTTTTTGCCCGCCCGCCCACCCAAGTGTTTGAGATCAAAAAATTAAAACCACAAACACTTGGGCGGGTGAACTACATCATTCTGAACCACACGCTCACAAAATTTAATTTTAATTTGAAAATTTTATGAGAAAACTTTTACTTGTTTTGCAAAATTTTAAAAATGCATACATACATTATTTGAAGCAAAATTGAATTTTCCATTAAATTTATTTAAAACTGTTTTTGAAATTTTCAATGTCAATTTAAGAAAACTGAATTTTTGGAAAATTTTATCAAAAAATTTCAATTAACTCATTCAGTTTACAAAGTTTTGAAAATGCTTTAATCAGATTTTTTTTGGAATTTTCAGTGATAATTTGATAATATTGATTTTTTTGGAAATTTGATCAAAAAAACTCGTTTATTTTGGAAAATTTTGAAAGTATACACATAACCAAACAAAAGCAAATTTGAATTTACTAAAAAATTTATTTGAAATATTTTTTGAAATTTTCAGTGACAATTTGATAATAATAATTTTTTTGGAATTTTTATCAAAAAACTACAAATAACTTTTATTTTGGAATTTTTTGAAATATTACTTATAACCAAACGGAAGCAAATTTTAATTCCCTATAAAATTTATTTGAAACATTTTTTGGAATTTCCAGTGATAATTGGACAATATTGATTTTTTTGGGAATTTTTATCAAAAAGATAAGAATAATTCGCTTATTTTGGAAAAATTTAAAAATTTGTAATATTTGTTTGAAGAAGCAAATTTGAATGTTTGGAATTTTTTGTGATAATTTGATAATATTGATTTTTTTGGAATTTTTATCAAAAATTTGCAAATAAGTGCTTATTTTGAAAAATTTTGGAAAATTATGTATAACCAAACAGAAGCAAAATTGAATTCTCTATAAAAAAAAAATTTACTTGAAACATTTTTTGGAATTTCCAGTGATAATTTGATAATAATGATTTTTTTGGAATTTGTATTAAAAAACTGCAAATAACTCGCTTATTTTGAAAAGTTTTGTAAAATTATTTATAAACAACTAAAAGCAAATTTGAATTTTTCATTTTGGAATTCGCAGTAATAATTTGGTTTTTTTGGCGTTTTATAAAAAAACTGCAAATTTATTTTGGAAAATTTTGTAAAATTACATTTTAACAAAATTTGAATTCCTTATAAAATTTATTTGAAACATTTTTTTGGAACTTTCAATGATAATTGGATAATATTGATTTTTTTGGGAATTTTTTTCAAAAAACTGAAAATAACCCGCTTATTTTGAAAAAAAAATAAATTAAACCATGAAGCGACATATAACAATAGAAGTTAGTTAAACTAATAAAATTTCAAATCGACTAAACATTTTAGAATTAATCGTTGTGTAAACTTTGTTAAATTGGTTTATGATTAATTTCTAAGCGAAAGAAGACAAGAGAAATTAGTTAAATAAATTTAAAATAAATTGCAAAGTGTGAAGCTACACTCTATATATTAACTAAATTGGTTTACGATTAATTGCCAAGCGCCGTAGAACAGAGGAGCTTAGTTAAATTAATTTATAATCACAAAATATCTTCGAAGCAAAAGAACATTTTACCAATAGTAAAACAAATTAGGAAGCGACAAAGCATGTTTGAAGCGAAGCGTAAATTGAAAGTTTGAGTAATTTACTTTGCGAAACGATAGAGTATATCACATTAGACAAGTTTAATTTAATAAATTTACAAATAGACACCAGAAGCGACAAAGTTATCAATCGCGAAGCGACACCGTAAATAAGTATAATTAAATAATTTGCTTCATGATCAATCGCAAATACACATACTTAGACAAGTTAAATTGACTATTTATAAAAAAAATAAATAAGAAACGACAGAGTTATCTATCAGTCGCGAAGCGACACCGTAAACATACAACTTAAATAATTTGCTTGATGATTAATCGTGAAGCGACAAAAAGTTTAATATCGAATTAATTTACTAAAACACAATAAGCGATAGAAGTATTAATCGCGAAGCGACACCGTAAATGTACAATTTGAATAATTGGTTCTATTATTAATCGCGAAGCGACATATGACTTGACAAGTTTATTTGATATAATTTACAAAAATAAAACAAAAAGCGTTAGAATTATTAATCGCGAAGCGACACCGTAAACATACAATTTGAATAATTCGCATCATGTTCAATGTTATCAATCGTGAAGCGACACCTTACATACACAACTTGATTAACTTCCTTCATAATTAATCGCGAAGCGACACAAGACTATATAAGTTTAATTGAATCAATTTACAAATAAAAACAAGTATCAACCAACAAACAAAGCTATCAATCGCGAAGCGACCAGTAATTATACAACTTAAATAATTTGCTTTATGATTAATCGTGAAGCGACAAATGACTTGGCGGGTTTAATTAAATAAATTTACAAAAAATAACAAGAAGCGACTGAGATATTAATCGCAAAACGACACAGTAATTATACAACTTAGGTATTTGGTTTCATGATTAAGCGACACATGACTAGACAGTTTAATTGAATTAATTTATAATAAAAACAAGAAGAAACAGTACTATCAATTGTGAATCTCTCTTTTCTTAAACACTTTTGTGTTACCTAGATGAAGGTTTAAACCATTTCCATTCTTCATTGGTTTCAATTATTTACAAAGTAATAATAATTAATACAAACATGCTTCAATTTACATACAAATATATAACTAGCGAAATGCTTTTATAATCATTATGAAGTTGGAATAAATGATGTATATCCAAATTTAGATTTTAATAAATGATTTGTTGACTATCTTTTGCAGTAATTACAAATGTACAGTTTACGATCTACTTTAGTTCCGCGTTATTAAACCAAGTTTTATTATAATATTGCAAATTAACACCTAAATAATTTTACAACTCAATTAAGATTTAAATTTGAGTTGAGTATTAATCAATATGTAAGAACAGATTCAATTTACTTTTAAAGTGTAGGTAATAAGTTTTAGATTTTAAATAGAAAATTCTGATTTTTTAAATAAAATTTGAAATCAGTTTATGTAATTATATTTTTTTAATATAGATTCTTTCTCTATTATTCAGACTCTACTTACGCATTTATTGTTATGAAAAAATTCGATAAACATAAATCGATCGGACTGTTTTGAAATTCGTAATCTATGATTTAATAGACACCACGTAATTTTTCAAAACATTTACAATTCTGCAAACTTACACAACAAAAACAAAGGAATTTGTAAACAAAAATAAGTATTAAATTAAATAATATCGGATTTAATAAACTAGAAAAATAATATACAATATAATCACAATATTTACAAAATAATTACAAATCAGTACCATGGGCATAACATAAAATATGCACAATGTTAATTAAAATATATAAATAATACGCTGACAAGATAAATAATCACATGGATAAAATAAAACCTCTATATAAATCAATCTTTAATAATTCATTCTTATTCTTTCAGATTCATTTCTTAAAGCAGCAACCTCATACCTTAACTTTAAATTTTCTTGTTCCAAATAAGCGCATCTGATAGCAATTTCATCTTCTTTAGCACGCCTTGCATCGCGGGATCGTTTAGCAGCCTCATTATTCTTGCGACGTTTTTCCCAATAACTTGGATCACCACTTTGTGCAACTGTTGAGGGAAGAGTTGTGCGACGCATTTTAATATTAGTGCCTTGATTTTGATGCTGTACTTGCGATAACATCCGTTTTCTAAATTCAGAATAAGCGTCTGGAGTATCTTTACCCAAAATAGCTTCAGCAGTAGCAACCCCAACAGCTAATGTTAACGGATCTTTAGGGTAAGCTTTGAATGGTCTTGGTATTTTAGCTTTTTGTATTATTGGTGAATCTTGAGTCATTGGATATGCGGAAAACGGTTCTGAACATGTTGAAGTTTCTGATGTTTCGCTTCCAGCATGCGATCCAGGACTTGAAAAACACATCATTGATGTTGGCGGGTCTGAATATAAAGGTTTGTGTTGTTGGTATTCGGGTGATGGGGATCTGCATCTTTTGCGGACACACAGATCTAAGACATCAGGGGTTGAACAATCCAAAGGTTGGCTCATTAATCCATGTTTTACAGAAATGTAGTTGTATGGAGTCGATTGCACACAATCCATCTGAAAATTAATCACAAAGTAAATACACGAAGCGCACTCTTCAACTGCCGACTTGGTAATGACCATTACTAGTCAATACAAATGCATTATAAACTAAACTCATTAGTACGTACCTTAATTGATTTTTATTTGCGATGATTTAATCCAAGGAATATTATTGTAAACACTCACTATATGTTTTTGCTAGTTAACTACAGACTGATGGTGGTTAACTTAAGTTGCTACGTTTATATAGGCTTGCTTGAATCAACCCTTTGTCACGACCAATCAGAGTTGAGGGTGGTACTATCAGTTCCCCCACTTGTCGCAAAATATTTGCAACTTGCTACTGAATATTGTCATCTTTTATTATGCTGCGGTTTTTCTTTACCTAGTTGTCCCGTTAGTTTTGTACCTTTTTTTAAGTCCCATGCAAATACTGTTATGTTTATTGGGTGCTCAGTTGGGGGTGCTTGCAATTTTTTAAGACCTTATTTGCATTTTTTTTCTAAAAAGTGCATGAAATTTTAATTTTTTGCTTATTTTTTTATTGCATCAAATTGTGTCAATTTAGTGTTGTAAATATTTTAGGGCGTAAGTAGTTTAAAATCGATTTTATTGTAATTGAGTTTATGGAAAATTTTATATTGTGATTGTTATCAATCATTAAATAAATCATTTATATAAGAGTAGTGGTAATATTAAGTTTTTAATTAGTTTAGTTTATTTAAATAATATAAATATATTAAAACACAACTTAGGGTATGGACTAATAATTGGGAGAAATTTTGATTTTGATTTGAATCTAAATTAATTAAATTGAACTGGTTTGTTTCAGTATTTATATTTTAAATTCAATTTGTTTTAAACAAATGTGTGTTACTAACTAATTGATTTCTAATATTTGATGCGTAGTAGTTTTATTTAATTAATCTGTTAAGAATGCTTTTAATTTATCAAAATATTTTCTTAACTATTGATTGATACAATATTGATTTTGAATTGAAATTTAGTTAACACAAATTAATAAAAACACAAGAAATAATATTTGTGTACAATTTTTTTTAATAAATTGCGCATTTCTTACAAAATTAGATTTCTGAATATATTTTCTTAAATTTATGTGCAATTTTGATGACTATTTGCTACAATTTTATTCAAAATTTTTCAAAATAATAAAATTTTAAATTTAAAGATTATGTTTGAAGATTAAAAATTATTTGATCTAAATTTTGAATATAAATTATTCTAGAATAACTATGGATATGGGTAAACCGGTTCATTGGTACTTTTACATTTATTTATCAAGTATTGCGTTTATTAAAGTTTCTATAATTGGTTTATTTTAAAGGAAATTAGTTAAAAATGAATATTTAGATTAAAAAAAAAACTGCTTTAAATTAAATCTTTTAAATCCAAGATTTAATTTAAAGTAGAATTTGTTAACTTTTGTAAAAATTTACTAGATTTAATATTAAATTTAATAAATTGATCAACAGATTAGCTTAAATTTTGCACGTATTCCATAGATATATTAAGAATTTATTAGATTTGATGCACGATTCATTAATTTCTGGCTATTAATTAAATTTGGGTTTTTTACAAATTAAGACAAAATTTGCTAATTTTCAGCTAAAAGAACTTATTTTGCTAAGACAACTTGCGGCCAAAATTTGCAATAAACGACAATCAAAAAAACGCAAAATGGAAAGAAGTGACCAAAAAGGTGTTTTTTCTGCTCTCCCGCAAAATTGTTGTAAAAAGTATTTATGAGATTATTTTTAAATTTGAACAAAAACACAATAATTGTTTTGTTGACTACATTTAAGTCAAATTCTAACACTTTGTCGGCATTAATTGACTTTTACTTCATAGCGCAGGTTTATCTGGAAAAATAGCCAAACAAAAAACAAAATGTGAACTTCTGTCAACGCTCTCGGGCCAATCCAACACTAAGAAAACCTAGAGCGGTTATTTGAAAACTAAAAAATTATTAGTCTTTTCAAACTGATATGCCAAAAATCTAAAAGTCTATATTGCAGCCGCCCAAGTGTCCGTCGTCAAGGGATTAGATAACACAATCACTTTCTGTGACATGAAAACTTTTAACGTTAACAGAGTTTAGAAGCTTCCAATTTTTTGATAACTAACACTTGGGTGGGCGGGCGGAAAACTCAGTTTAAACTTATTGTCCTTACTTATGTTCTGCAGCGACACACCCACCCGCCTAAGTGTTCGTCGTCAAGGGATTGGATATCACCATCACCTCCTGTGACAGAAAGTTTTAACACCGACGGAGTTTAGAAACTTCTAATTTTTTGATAACTAACACATGGGTGGGTGGGTGGCCCAATTAAAACTATTTGCTCATATTTATGTTTTGGAGTGACCTACCCACCCGCCTAAGTGTCCGTCACCAAAGGACTAGATATCACTATCACCTCCTGTGAGATAGAAACTTTTAACGCTTGCAGAGTTTAGAAGCTTCAAATTTCTTGACAACTTACACTTGGGTGGGTGGGCTGGAACTCTATTTTGAATTATTTGTCCGTAGTTATGTTTTGGAGTGACCCACCCACTCGCCAAAGTGTTCGTCATCAAGAGATTTGATATCACCATCTCTTTCTGTGACAGAAAGTTTTAACACTTACAAAATTTAAAAACTTCCAATTTCTTGATAACTAACATTTGGGTGGGTGGGCGGGAACCCCAGTTTAAACTACTTGTCCTTACTTATGTTCTGGAGTGACCCATCCACCCGGCCAAGAGTCAGTCATCAAGAGATTTGATATTACCATCACCTTCGGTGACATAGAAACTTTTAACGCTTACAGAGTTTAAAAACTTCTAATTTTTTTGATAAATAACACTTGGGTGGGTGGGCGGGAACCCCAATTTAAATTACTTGTATGTACTTATGTTCTGGAGTGACCCACCCACCCGCCCAACTATTCGTCATCAAGTGATTTGATATCACTATCACCTCCGGTGACTTAAAAACTTTTAACGCTTACAGAATTTAGAAACTTCTAGTTTCTTTATAACTAACACTTGGGTGGGTGGGCGGGAACCCCAGTTTAAACTATTTGTCCGTACATATGTTCTGGAATGACCCACCCACCCGCCCAAGCGTACGTCATCAAAGGATTAGATATCATCATCACCTTTTGTGATATAAAAAGTTTTAACGCTTACAAAGTTTACAAACTTTCAATTTCTTAATTACTAACATTTGAGTGAGTCGGCGGGAACCCCAGTTTCAATTATTTCTTTGTACTTATGTTCTGGAGTGACCCACTCACCCGCCCAAGTGTCCGTTATCAAGGAATTGATCAGCTCCTGTGACATAAAAACTTTTAACGCTTACAGAGTTTAGAAACTTTAAATTCTTTGATAACTATCACTTGGGTGGGTGGGCGGGAACCCTAGTTTAAATTACTTGTCAATACTTATGTTCTGGAGTGACCCACCCGCCCGCCCAAGTGTCTCTCATTAAGAGATTAGATATTATCATCACCTCCTTTGACATAGAAAGTTGTAACACCTACAGAGTTTAGAAACTTCTAATTTCTTGATAACTAACACTAGGGTGGGTGGGCGGGAACCCCAGTTTAAACTATTTGTCTGTACTTTTGTTTTGGAGTGACCCATCCACCCGCCCAAGTGTCCGTCATCAAGAGAATTTGTATTAGCATCACCTTCTGTAACATAGAAACTTTTAACGCATACAGAGTGTAGAAACTTCTAATTTCTTGGAAACTAACACTTGGGTGAGTGGGCGGGAACCCCTTTTTAAACTACTTGTCCGTACTTATGTTCCGGAATGACCCACCCACCCGCCCAAGTGTCCGTCATCAAAAGATTTTATATCACCATCATCTCCTGTAACATAGAACGCTTACTGAGTTTTGAAATTTTCACTTTCTTGATATTTAACACTAGGGTGTGTAGGCAGAAACCCCAGTTTAAACTACTTGTCTGTACTTATGTTCTAGAGTGACTCACTCACCCGCCCAAGTGTCCGTCATCAAGTGATTGAATATCACCATCACCTCTTGTGACATAGGAATTTTAACGCTTACAGAGTTTAGAATTTTCTTAATTTTTTAATAACTAACACTTGGGTGGGCGGAAACCCCAGTTTAAACTATTTACCCGTACAAATGTTCTGGAGTGACCCAACTACCCGCCCAAGTGTCTGCTATCAAGGGATTAGATATCATCATTACCTCTTGTTACATAGAAAGTTTTAACACTTGCAAAGTTTAGAAATTTCAAATCTTGATAACTAACACTTGGGTAGATGAGCGAGAACCCCAGTTTAATCTACTTGTCCGTACTTATGTTCTGGAATGACCCATCCACCCGCCCAATTGTCCGTCATCAAAGGATTGGATATACCCATCACCTCCTGTGACATAAAAAATTTAACGCTTACAGAGTTTAGAAATTTTCAATTTCTTGATAACTAACACTTGGGTGGGTGGGCGGGAACCCCAGTTTAAATTATTTGTAAGTACTTATGTTCTGGAGTGACTAACCCACCCGCCCAAATGTCCGTCATCAAGGGATTGTATATCACCGTCACCTCTTGTCATATAGAAACTTTTAACGCATACAGAGTTTAGAAACTTTAAATTTTTTGATAAGTAACACTTGGGTGGGTGGGCGGGAACCCTAGTTTAAACTTTTTGTTTGTACTTACATTTTGGAGTGACCCACCCACCCGCCCAAGTGTCCGTCATCAAAGGATTAGATATTATTATCACCTCCTGTGACATAGAAAGTTTTAACGCTCACAGAGTTTATAAACTTCCAATTTCTTGATAACTAACTTTTGGGTGGGTGGGCGGGAACCCAGTTTAAACTATTTGTCTGTACTTATGTTCCCGAGATACCCACTTACCCGTCCAAGTGTCCGTCGTCAAGGAATTGGATATCACTATCACTTCTGTGACAAACTTCAAATCGTTTGATAACTAACACTTGGGTGGTGGGCGGGAATCCTAGTTTAATTTACTTGTCTGTACTTATGTTTCGAAGTGACCCACCTACCCGCCCAAGTGTCCGTAATCAAGAGATTAGATATCACAAGCACCTCCTGTGACATAGAAAGTTTTAACGCTTACAGAGTTTAGTAACTTCCAATTTCTTGATAACTATCACTTGGGTGGGTGGGAGGGAACCTCAGTTTAAACAATTTGTCCGTACTTAAGTTTTAGAGTGACCCACCCACCCGCCCAAGTGTCTGTCATCAAGGGATTAGATATCACCATCACTTTCTGTGACATAAAAAGTTTTAACGCTTACAGAGTGTAGAAACTTCTAATTTTTTGATATCTAACATTTGGGTGGGTGGGCGGGAACCTTAGTTTAAACTTGTGCGTTTAGATTGTCGGTTGACTGTCAGATTATTCAAAGAAATTTGACTCACATCATCGTTTATCAGATTTTGAGCAATGAATTAGGAAAGAGAAAAATCTGCGCAAAAATGGTTTTAAAATAAAAAACTTATTGCAGGACTAAAAAAAAAACTTTAGGAAAAAAGGTGCTTTGACCTTTTAGAATTGATTGAAAATGATCTTTTAGTGACAAGTTTTGGCTGTTTGAATACGATCTGAAACCAAGCGCCAGAGTATAGATTGTAGCATTTTATAACCTCTCCAAAGTCCAAAAAAGCAAAAATGAGGAGATCAAATGCATGCTGATTTGTTTTTTCGATAACCTGAGAATTATCCATAAAAAGTTTATGCCTCTAGACCAAACAGTCAATGAACATTTTTACCAAAAGGTTCTTGAAAAACTTCGTGTAAGACCGAAAATCAAGAACTACTGGGTCTGAGTGTTGCATTACAACCACGCTCCTTGTTTAACGATGAACGAGTTTCTAGTCAGTAAAAACATTCTTGTAGTTTTTCAAAATCTTTATTTGTCCAACATTAAGCCTTTGTGTCTTTTTCCTCTTCGGAAGATTACAAATTCACATCAGTAGACTTGAAAACATTCAAACGGCTGGAATCGATCAGCTAAAGGCTATTTTAGTATCCAAATTCCAACATTTGAATGAGGATTGGTAAAACCGTTTCCAGCCCTGATACTAGGAATAGAAGATATGCCCGTACGCAGCAATCTCCTCATTTTATTCTTCCAATATGATGTCACAGAGTTCGTTAAGTTGTCTTTGTCGCGTTTAAAAGCGCTTTCAATGTTGCATGGTTTTTATAATTTTTTTATCAATTTTAAAATGGTTTGGTGCGTTGTAATTTTAATTGTAATAAATAACGAAAAATAACATTGCACAATGGAAAAAAATGCAATTTTCTACTTCTCTAAAAGATAAAAATGTTGAGAAGCAGTGGGTGAATAAATGCAAAAAAACATAACAAATTCGGTCTTGAAACATCAAAATATTGCTAGAAAGCACTAAAATCTAAAATATTGAAAATATAAAATTTTGTTCATAAAATGTCAAAAATAACTAAGTTCATCATTAAAACATCAAAATATTGTCAAAAAGCATCAAAATCCGGCCAAAAGCAATTAAAAAGTTTTAAAATTTATTCATAAAATACAAAAATACCGAAATTGGGTCTTCAAACATCAAAACATTGTTAGAAAGCACTAAAATTTGATCATAAACTATTGAAAATGTAAAGTTTTGTTTATAAAACGTCAAAAATAAGAAAATCCAGCTTTGAATCATTAAAATATTGTCAAAAAGCATTAAAATCCGGCCAAAAATAATTTAAAATTTCTAAAAAAATGTCAAAAATTTGGTCTTGAAACATCAAAACATTATTAAAAAGCACTAAAATCCGACCACAGACTATTGAAAATATAAAATTTTGTTTATAAAATGTCAAAAAAAAAATAAAATCCATCCTTGAAACATCAAAATATTGTCAGAAAGAATCAAAATCTGGCTAAAAACAATTTAAAAGTTCTAAAATGTATTCATAAAATGTCAAAAATAGCAAAATTTTGTCCTAAAACATCAAAACATTGTTAGAAAGCACTAAAATCCGATCATAAACTATTGAAAATGTAAAATGTTTGTAAAATATCAAAAATAAAAAAATCCAGCCTTGAAACATCAAAATATTGTCAAAAAACATCAAAATTTGGTCAAAAACAAATTAAAAGTTCTAAAATATATTCATAAAATGTCAAAAATAACAAAATTTGGTCTTAAAATATCAAAAACATTGTTAAAAAGCACTAAAATTCGATTATAAATTATCGAAAATGTAAAATTTTGTTCATAAAATGTTAAAAATAGAAAATCAAACATTAAAATATTATCAGAAAGCATCAAAATCAGGCTAAAAACAATTTAGAAGTTATAAAGTTTATTCACAAAATGTCCAAAATAGCAGAATTTGGTTTTCAAACATAAAATTTTTGTTAAAAAACTCTAAAATCTAATCATGTAAACTGTTGAAAATGTACAATTTTGTTTAAAGAATGTTAAAAATAGCTAAATCCGGTCCTAAAACTACAAAATATTGCTAAAAACACTAAAATCCGATCATAAACTATTGAAAATGCAAAGTTTTGATCATAAAATGTCAATAATAAGAAAATCCAACCTTAAAACATCATAATATTGTCAGAAAGCATCAAAATTTGGCCAAAAACAATTTAAAATATCTAAAATTTATTCAAAAAGTGTCAAAAATAGCAAAATTTGGTCTTGAATCATCAAAACATTGTTGAAAAGCACTAAAATCCGATCATAAACTAATGAAAATGTATTTTTTTTTATAAAATGTCAAAAATAAGAAAATAGTACATTAAAAAGTTCTAAAGTTTATTCATAAAATGTCAAAAATAACAGAATTTGGTTTTTAAACATAAAAATGTTGTTAGGAAACTCTAAAATCCAATCATAAACTATTGAAAATGTTCAATTATGTTCAGAAAATGTAAAAAATAGCTAAAACATCAAAATATTGCCAAATAGCACTAAAATCCGATCATAAACTATTGAAAATGCAAAATTTTGTTCATAAAATGTCAATAATTGGAAAATCTAACTTTGAATCATTAAAATTTGTCAAAAAGCATGAAAATTAGGCTAAAAAGTATTTAGAAGTTCTAAAGTTTATTCATAAAATGTTAAAAATAGCAAAAGTTGGTTTTTCAAACATAAAAATATTGTTAGAAAACACTTAAAACCAATTAAAAACTGTTGAAAATGTACAATTTTGTTCAGAAAATGTCAAAAAAAGCCAAATCCGGTCTTAAAACATCAAAATATTGCTAAAAAGCACTAAAATCTGATCATAAACTACCGAATATGCAAATTTTGTTTCACAAAATTTTAATAATACAAAAATTCAACTTTGAAACATTAAAATATTGTCAGAAAGTATCAAAATCCGGCCAAAAACAATTTAAGTATTAAAGTTTATTTATAAAATGTCAAAAATAACAGAATTTGGTTTTCAAACATAAAAATATTGTTAGAAAACACTAAAATCCAATCATAAACTGTTAAATTTTTTACAATTTTGTTCAAAAATGTAAAAAAATAGCTAAATCCAATCAAAATTTTGCTAGAGAGCACTAAAATCCGGCTATAAATTCAACAGTTTATGGGCGGATTTTAATGCTTTCTGAAATTTTTGTTTATAAAATGTCAAAAATAGCAAAATCCGGCTTTAAAACATCAAAATTATGTTATAAAATTACTAAAATCCGGCCAAAAACAGTTTAAAAGTGCAAAAGTTTATTTATAAATGTTAAAAATAGCAAAATTTAGTTTTGAAACATTAAAATATTGTTAAAAAGCACTACAATCGTCATATTCTATTGAAAACTGTGATTTTTTTTCACAGGTTCTATAAGGGTCTTTAATAAATATCCAAAAGTAGCAATATTCGGTTATAAAATTGAAATTCTATTCACAAAATGTCAAAAATAGCAAAATTCAACACAAAAAAACACACAAATATTGTCAGAATGTACAAAATTTACTATACACTGTTAAAAACTGCAACATTTTATTGATGAAAACTCAAAAAACGGCAAAAATCGGGTATAAAATATTTTTAAAATCCGGCAGATTATTGAAAGTCAAAATTTTGTTCATAAAATGTCAAAAATCCGGCCATAAACTGTTAAAAAGTGTAAACATTTTCATAATATCTTAAAAATAGCTAAAATCAGCTATAAAATATTAAAAATACTGTTAAAAAGAATCAAAATCTGTAGAAAAATGTAATTTTTTTTAATAAAATGTCAAAAATAGCAAAATTCGGCCATGAAATATCATCAATTTTATTATAGTTTTAGAATGCACCAAAATCTGTGCATAAACAATAAAAAAATCAACAATTTCAAAATTTGACCTTAAAGAATAAAAACTATTAATGTGCAAAATTTTACTCATAAAAAATCAAAAATACCTAAATCCGGCCATAAACTATTAAAATATTTTTAAATAATCAAAATCTGACCAAAATAATATCAAAAAGATGCAAAATTCCATAATTCATAAACTTTTTAATAAAATGTAAAATTTATAGAATGTTAAAAATAGCAAAATCCGGTTGTAACATTTAAAAATATTATCAGAAAGTACCAAGATTCGATATAAACTGTTAAAAATACATTTTATTTATGAAAAGTGAAAATTTTCCTTCTTGATAAAGTTAACTATTTTGGGAAACCAATAATTTTAAGTTGCAAAATAAAAATTTAGATTGAGCATAGTTGAAGTTATTAAGAAATGCCATAAACAAATTTAGATAAGAAAAAAAATGTTGTTTAAAGCCAATTACTTAAATTTAATGGGAAGATTTCAATTTTTATTTACTGCAAAACATAAAGATTATATAAAAAATAGTTTTAAATCAGGTTTAAAGGCACATTTAATGTTTTACCTTTTAGTACGAAAGAAACACTTCACACTTCACAAATTTTGAAACTTGAAAACATTTATTTTTGCATAAGTTTTTTTGCAAACAAGTATTTGTATCAGTAAAACTTACTTAAATTTATGCATGGTTATTATATGATATTATGGCAAAATTATCGGCATAGTTCTTGACAATCTTTCCAATTGTCTGGATTCATTTAAGTACATCTCAAACCGACGAAAGGGTTAAAATATAAATCTTAAAGTGTTAATTCAAGTAGAAAAATGTTTTTGATTTATATCTTCTTGACAATATGATTTTGAATTTAAGTTCATTTTGATTCCAATATAGATTGCTTAGATAATGCTGATGGTAGTTTGTGTTTGTTATGTTTACGAAATGTGTGTAGTGTAATCTAAAGTTTTTAATTAAATTTATTTTTTTAATAAAATATGAATGATTTTTTTTTTCTATTTATTATTTTTTGCTTCTTACAGACTAGTTTCGATATTTTAATTGATATTAGTATGATTTATTGGCACTTGATTGCATTTTCTTATGACAATTGTCAACTTTATAATTACTATATTAATTAAAAGACACAAAATTAATATAATCAATACATCCAAATTATTTTTAATATAGAATTCTTTAAAAAGGTTTAATATTTAAAAAGAAGTTTTTTTGCAAATTGAAATCTATTTCTAATTCATGTTTAGTCGTATACATTACAAATAATCTACTGTTAATAGAAATAATTGTCAACCTGACACCCATATTCAATAAAATAATTAAAAAATACACTTAAGCCGGATACGAATAACATACAATTTCGAAAAATACACAATTTCCTGTTCGTAAAAGTCACACTTGAAATGTCCCAACCTATTATCAGTAGAGGTGTATCAGTAACCGATCTCTTAATATGCAAAGAGGATTTGCAATTGCATTCCATTTGTGAACTACTCACACGTAAAATTATGTAAAGAGGGACCACCTTAGCGACAATTTTTGACGAAAAAATCCCCAAGTCGGGTCCGTTGTCACAAGACTTAAATCCTTTTTCGTAATAATTCTAAGAATGCTACGGCATTTATAGAAACCCTTTTTATCCGTTAGAAAGTTGCAAAAATTTGCATAAGCTAACACAATGTCTGGTTACAATATGTTTTTAAATTTTTATTTCAAATAAAGTTAATAATGAGAATGATCTTTGCGAAAAATAGAAATTTGTTGCGCCATTGTTGTTTGCGTATTATTTAACAAGGTTAAAGTTAAACTTAATGCGTTTTATAATTATGTGTTAGAGATTTTTGTAGTCATTATCACACTATTTCGTCATATTGGTTTAATTTGTTTTTGATTTATTTATAAAATATTGTGCGTTTTTAATCATTTTTAAGTACAGTTTTCGTTTGAAATCAAAAGTAAACATAATGGAATGTTTTTAAATTATTTCTTTACTACTAATCTGTTAAAACAATTTGTTGAAACTCGTTTCAATGAATAATATATTACATTGATTTGTATCTTAATTGTTATTAATTGCTTAAACATTAATAAATATTGAAACATTTATATAAATATTATCTATTAACTGATAATTGCAAGTGTGAGTTGTGAGTAATAATGATATATTAGTCAAACATTTTATTTTAATAACATTACATATTTTATTAGCAAAATTTATAGATAATATCATTTTAACTAATAATTATGTTAATCAGCGTTAACAAACAAGCTTAATCCAGAGTTATAAAATTATACAATGAATATTTCTTAATTATTTTTTAATTATAGTAAAAAATGTAAAGCTTTAAATTTTTTTTAATTCAGCCAAACAATTTACATCAAAATACTTTAACATCTATAAATGGGTCAGGTTATCTGACGAGATAAGCTTTTAAAAAATCATTTTTTTTTCTAAAAACTAAGGTTTATCTAAATTTTTTTAATACTTTTGAAATATTTTTTTGTTCTTATTTTATTTTTTATTTTTTTAAGCAACTTTTTTTTTAGTTTTTAAGGGTGCGGTTTAAGGAGCGTCATAAAACAAAACTCACGTGTAGAGAATGAAATTTCTTAATAATAAAAATCCAAAACCTTCAATTGTCTATTAAATTTTGAAATTAAATTGTAATTTTTATTTGCTTAAACTTTAAGAGTTATAATTCATTGTTTTTTTTATTTTGCAAAAGGACCCAAAAATCTTAAACTTAAATAAAAAAAAAAAATCACAGAATTGAAAACATCCTTTGGACAATCTTTAGATTATTGCAAAAAAGTTTTAAAGTTTTTAAGACTTATGATGCCTGTTAAATATCTTTCAGAATTTTGTGATAATTATAAAATTTTGAAAAAACAAGCACCTAAGACTTTAGGCATTCTTAAAATTGCTTTGAAACTTTTTGAGATCTTTAGCGTTTGTTATAAAACCGTCTAAAGTATATTTTGAGGATCATATAAGACTTTGAGAGTCCAATAAAGACTTACATACTCTAACAAAAAACGTTTAGAGGTTTAAAAAGGTTTTAGTACTTGAGATTTTGAGCAATTTTAATTTTTTTAAGAGATTAGACAATTTTGAAAAGTCCAAAATAATTATAAGATTTTTTTAAGTATGTCTTCAAAATTTGCCAATTAATCAAAAAAAAAAAAAAAAATTAAAAACAATAAAAAGTTTCTAAAGTTTACCAAAAAGGCTTATAACAAAAAAATTTTGGAAACTTGAAAAGGCATTAGTACTTAAGACTTTGGCAAATTTAAATTTTTTGCAAAATAATTTTAAAACCCTTTAACACTTTCAATGTTTGTTAGATAACTATAAAATCCAAAATAATAAGTATGTTTTGAGGATCATATTAAATTTTGCCAAATAACCTAAAAAATCTCAGAAGTTTGCAACAAAAAACTTTTATAGATTTGAAGATGCACTTAAAAGTTTGGGCACTTTTTGCAAAATTGTTTTGATATAATCTTTGATGTTTGTTTGTCCAAAATAATTATAAAATCTTTTAAATAATTTTGAGGATTATATAAGATTTTGCTAAGTAACCTAAGAAAAATTAGATATTTGCAACAAAAACTTTCAAAGGTTTGAGAAGTACTTAAGAGTTTTGGCACTCTTGAATTTTTTACAAAATAGCTTTGAATCAACCTTTGATGTCTAACCTAACCTAACCTAACCTAAAAAATCTTAAAGATTTGCAACAAAAAACTTTCAAAGATTTAAGAAGGCAAACACTGAAAAATCTTGGCACTCTAAAAATTTTTGCAAAATAGTTTTGAAACAACTTTTGATGTCTAACCTAACCTTACCTAACCTAACTTAAAAAATCTTAGAGATTTGTAACAAAAGCTTTTAAAGGTTTGAGAAGGCAAGTACTTAAAAGTCTTGGCACTCTTGAATTTTTGCAAAATAGTTTTGAAACAACCTTTGATGTATAACCTAACCTAACCTAATAAATCATAGAGCTTTTAAAGGTTTGAGAAGGCAAGTACTTAAAAGTCTTGGCACTCTTGAAATTTTTGCAAAAAATCTTTGAAACAACCCTTGATGTCTAACCTAACCTAACCTAACCTAACCTAAAAAATCTTAGACATTTGCAACAAAAAACTTTCAAAGGTTTGAGAAGGCAAGTACTGAAGAAAATATTCTTGCCAAGAGGCACTCTTAAAATTTTTGCAAAATAGTTTTGAAACAACCTTTGATGTCTACAACTTTGAGAGATCCAAAAAAGTTATAAGATTTTCTTAAGTATAGTTTGAAGATTATAGAAAATTTTAAAAGAAAACCAAAAAGTTTAAAAAATTAATAACAAAAACCGTTTAGAAGCTTGAAAAAGGTTAATAAGACTTCTAACTTAACTAAAAAAAAAGTTTTGAATTTTATTAAAACCTTTGCGAAGCGACTCAAAGAATTATAATAAAGCAACTTTCAAAAACTAGAAAACACTTTAGTACTTATGACTTTAAAATTGTTTTAAATTGTATAGAAGCCTTTGATATCTGTAAGACAAGTTTAAGTGGTTCAAAATAAATATAAGAAATTTTCAAACATATTCAAGATCATACAAGATTTTGTGAAACAACTAAAAAGTTTTAAATATTTTTAACAAAATAACTTAAGAAGACTGTTAAGATTTTATGCAGTTTTAATTGTTTTGCAAAATTTTTAGAGGATTTTAACTAATTTCTGAAAACAGTTAACAATTTGAGAACATTTTGACTGTTTTGACAGTTTTTTGATCATTTTTAAAGGTTTTGAAACTGTTTTGACAATTTTAAAGCAGTTTAAACTGTATTTTTTAGTTTATTGATAATTTCCAATATTTTGACAATTAAAAAAAATCTTAGAACTTAAAAATTAGTTTGACAGTTTTGAAAATTATTTTAAAACTGTTTTGAAAATCTAAAAGCAGTTTGAAGTATTTTTGGCTGTTTATTTTGTAACAATTTAAGAACGTTTTGACACTTTAGAGAAAACTTCAGGAAAAAAAGTTTAAAATTATTTTGAAAGTTTCAAATTAATAAAAAAAATATTTAGTTTAGTATAAATTTCTAATCACTTTAGAATTATTTCGACAGTCTACAAGCAGTTTGAAGTATGTTTTGGCAGTTTTTTGATAAGTTTCTAACAATTTGAAGAAAACGTCAGTAAGTATAAAACAGTTTTCTGTTTTTAACATGTTTTTAGAATTCTAAAATAAAAATATATTGCTAATAGTTTTTAATAATTTGAGAATGTTTTAACAATTTGGAGAAAACATATTTTGACAATTTTAAAGATTTAAAAAAAAAATCAGTTTAGTAAAACTTTTATAGTTTTTTGAAAATTTTAAAAGATCTTAAAGTATATTTTGGCAGTTTACTTGCTAACAGTTTAAAAAAAAAGGTCAGTAAAAAAAAGTTAAAAATTATTTTGAACAAAAAATTGTCAATTTAGTAAATACTTTTAAAATTTTAGTAATGTTTTGACAATTTTAAAACACCTTAAAGTATATTTTGGCAGTTTTTTTAACAATTTGGAGAAAATTTCAGTAAGAATATAAAAATTTACAAAATTTTTGAAATAATTTTGACAGTTTTAAATATGTTTGACAGTTACTGAAGGTCTTTAATAATTTTGGAACTGTTTTGACAATCTAAAAGCAGATTGAAATATATTTTGTCAATTTATTAATAGTTTCTAACAATTTGAGAACATTTTTTTGCTCAAACCACTGAAAATGCCTTCGTTTATCCTGATTATGTAATTTTTTTTAGATTTTTGTAACTTCTCAAGATTGCATTTTTAGGAAAAAATTATAAAAAACTTTTTTGTTCAAAATTGTCAAAAGAATAAATAAAATAATTCATAGGCAAAATTTTTTTTTATTGAATTTTGAACATTTTGCAGAACTTTAAAAGACAGTTTTTCTTTTCTTTCCTAAAAATGCAATCCTGAGAAGTTAAAAACGATCAAAAATTTAAATTTAAAATTTAAGCTTTTTTGTAAGATATCTCGGAGCGTAGCACACGGCACTTTCTAAAATTTTCAGAGTATATATAAATGCACGCTTTTATACGCATTTGAAAAAAAAAATACCCGCCATCTTTTTTTAAGAAAATTTAAAGTTTTTAAATTTTTATAATTCAAGGAAAAAAACTTATTCTTTGGATAATTTAAAAAAAAAGTTTCTAATAATTTTTTCCTAAAAATGCAATCCTGAGAAGCTACAAACAATAAAAAAATGTAAATAAACTTAAAAACCTCGATTTTTTCAAATTGTTTATTACTAAGAAATGGCTCATAAAACAAATTTGAAAAAATTCACATAATCAGGATTCATATAGAGGAAGACATTTTCAGTGGTTTGAGCAAAAACAAATTTTCATTCCGTACACTGATATAAGCAAACTATAAAATATAGTTTGTATAAAATATTAAGCAAAAATTTGGAAAAAAAAATTTAGGCATAAAAATATGAAATTATCTCAGTTTTTGAGCATTTTTTTCAATGTATAGAAGTTTTTATTTTTGAAAATTTATGTTATTTAAGTAAATCAAAAAAATTATTTTTTTTTAATCAAAAATTTAAAAACAAAATGATTGGTTGCTTAATTCAACCTTAAAAATATGTTTTTAAGCATTTTTTCTAATTTTTAAAAATTAATGTAATTTTTGCTAGACAAATTAAAAAGTACAATTTTTATAAAAAATTTAGTAGACTAGTTCAGGCTTAAAAATATAAATAAATTCCTAACTTCTTCCTTAATGTATCAAAGTTTTAATTTTTGGAAATTGATGTAATTTATGCGAGACAAACTAAAAAATATAATACTATACAAAAATTAAAAAAAAAATTGTTGAAAGGTTTATAAGTATCAAAAAATCTTATTTTTGAAGTTTTTTGTTTCTTTGTCAAAAATTAGAAAAAAATACTTTGTGGCTTAATTAATTAAGACTTGAAACTAGAAATTTTTTTTTCCCAATTTATAATAACTTACCATTTGGAGATCAACGTAATACTGGATAGATATACATACATGCATTCTTAGTTTTCAGGTTTTTTTATTAGTGTAAGTTCTATTTTTTTTAATACGGAAAAAAATCTTAATTATTATATTAACATTTTTTTTTTTTAATAATTTGGGTTTAAGTATATAATTTTTTTTTGTTTTTAAAGTTTTTTCCTTGAGGTATTAAATAATAAAAAAAATTTTTTTTATCAAAATTTAACAAAAAATTATTTGTGACCAAACTTAAGCTTATAATATTAAAGTTTTATTTTTGAGATTTGATGTAATATATGTTAGTCATATCAATAATAGTTAGGTTAGGTTAGGTTAGTGTTCCCGCCCACCCGCCCAAGTGTTTGTCGTAAAGAAATTGACAGTTATTACCACCTCTCGTGTTCCTACAGCTCACAAACAAGACAGCATTACTGACAGATGTCATTAAACTTGAAGAGAAAGGTGATGTTATCAATTTCTTGATAACAAACATTTTGGCCCAGCTTATAAATATTGGGCTGGTAGTTTGACACAGTGTTCCCGGCCACCCGCCCAAGTGTTTGTCGTAAAGGAACTGACACTTACTACCACCTCTTGTGTTCCTACAGCTAACAAACATGACAGAATGACTGACAGATGTCATTAAACTTGAAGAGAGAGTTGACGAAATAAATTTCTTGATAACAAACACTTGGGCGGGTGGGCGGGAACACAGTTTATGAATATTGGGCCGGTAGTTTGACATATTATTCCTGCCCACCCGCCCAAGTGTTTGTCGTAAAGGAATTGACAGTTATTACCACCTCTCGTGTTCCTACAGCTCACAAACAAGACAACATTACTGACAGATGTCATTAAACTTGAAGAGAGAGGTGACGTTGTCAATTTCTTGATAACAAACATTTGGGCCCAATTTATAAATATTGGGCCGGTAGTTTGACATATTATTCCTGCCCACCCGCCCAAGTGTTTGTCGTAAAGGATTTGACAGTTATTACCATCTTTCGTGTTTCTACAGCTCACAAACAAGACAAATTTACTGACAGATGTCATTAAACTTGAAGAGAAAGGTGACGTTATCAATTTCTTGATAACAAACATTTTGGACCCAGTTTATAAATATTGAGCTGGTAATTTGACACAGTGTTCCCGCCCACCCGCCCAAGTGTTTGTCGTAAAGGAACTGACACTTACTACCACCTTTTGTGTTCTTACAGCTGACAAACAAGCCAAATTGACTGACAGATGTCATTTAACTTGAAGAGTGAGTTGATGTAATCAATTTCTTTATAATAAACACTTGGGCAGGCGGACGCGATAACAGTTTATGAATATTGAACCGGTAGTTTGACAGTGTTTCCGCCCACCCGCCCAAGTGTTTGTCGTAAAAGAATTGACAGTTACTACCACCTCTTGTGTTCCTACAGCTAACAAACATGACAGAATGACTGACAGATGTCATTAAACATGAAGAGAGAGTTGACGAAATAAATTTCATGATAACAAACACTTGGGCGGGTGGGCGGTAACACAGTTTATGAATATTAGGCCGGTAGTTTGACATATTATTTCCGCCCACCCGCCCAAGTGTTTGTCGTAAAGAAATTGACAGTTACTACCACCTCTTGTGTTCCTTCCTACAGCTAACAAACATAACAGAATGACAGATGTCATTAAACTTGAAGAGAGAGTTGACGTAATAAGTTTCTTGATAACAAACACTTATGCGGGTGGGAGGGAACACAGTTTATGAATATTGGGCCGGTAGTTTGACATATTATTTCCGCCCACCCGCCCAAGTGTTTGTCGTAAAGAAATTGACAGTTACTACCACCTCTTGTGTTCCTTCCTACAGCTAACAAACATAACAGAATGACAGATGTCATTAAACTTGAAGAGAGAGTTGACGTAATAAGTTTCTTGATAACAAACACTTATGCGGGTGGGAGGGAACACAGTTTATTAATATTGGGCCGGTAGTTTGACATATTATTTCCGCCCAGCCGCCCAAGTGTTTGTCGTAAAGAAATTTACAGTTACTACCACCTCTTGTGTTCTTTTCTACAGCTAACAAACATGACAGTATGACAGATGTCATTAAACTTGAAGAGAGAGTCTACGTAATAAATTTCTTGATAACAAACACTTGGGCGGGTGGGCGGGAACACAGTTTATAAATATTAATCCGGTAGTTTAACATATAATTTCAGCCCACCGGCGGGTAGGCGGAAACATTGTTTATACATATTAGGCCAGTAGTTTGACACAGTGTTCTTGCCCACCCGCCCAAGTGTTTGTCGTAAAGGAACACTTACTACCACCTCTCGTGTTCCTGCAGCTGACAAACAAATCAAATTGACTGACAGATGTCATTAAACTTGAGAGAGTTGACGTAATATTTTTGATAACAAAAACTTAGATGGGTTGGCGAGAACACAGTTTATGAATATTGGATAGGTAGTTTGACATAGTGTTCCCGCCTACCCACCCAAGTGTTTGTTATTAAGACCATACCAACCGCTACCTTGATTTGTAGTATTTTAACAAAAACGGCAACTTTGGCTTCATCGCTGCTTTTACAAATAATTTGATATGTCGGCATGCTCTTAAAACTTAGCTTATTAAAGTTGAAGGATTTCATACATAAAATGTTGTAAACAATGTTTAATGAAATTTACGCGGCATTTTTGTTTTCTGTGTTTAATGATTAGTTTTTTGTAATTTATGAGCAAATTAAATGCAGAGAAGATTTTTTATAATAAATTTCATACAATAAATGCAACAACATATTTAATAAATTTTATCTAATAACTATTTTTTTGTGAAATGTTTTCGGTGCAGTTTTTGACAATAAATGTCATTTCTAAACAATTTTTAGACAGCAACTGAAAAAAAGTCAGTTTAGTAAAACTTTTATCATTTTTGTAATGTTTTGACAGTTTTAAAACACCTATATTTTGGCAGTTAACTTAACAATTTGGAAAAAAAAATTTACAGCATAAAGAAAGTTTAGAAATTAATTTGACAGATTTGAAAATAAAGAAAAAATGTTTTGTCAGTTTGGTAAAGGTTTTTTCTCCGACCCTTTATAAAATGACATTTTTTGTATCTAAATACTTAAACATTTGATTTCCCACACTAATGAGAGAAAATTTCATAACGAAAACTACCTAGCTTCAAAAAATGATTTATAACTTCTTAATACTCCATCAGAAATCACCTGAGAAAACTTTTGCAAACTTATTGCCAGAAAAATCAACAAAAAGGTATAAAGAAATTTATTCAAAATTTATGGAATAATGACAATTGCGTAAATTTATGTTTGGAAACTGCTGCTTGCATATTTTGCAAAAATTTGAATTGATTACTGGCTTAAAAATATAAAAAAATCCTTTTTTGTAAGTTCTCAATGTATCAAAATCCTAAGTAGAAATTAAAAAAAAAAACTTTTGTGAACTAATTTAAGTTTATAAATATGAAATTGGCATTCTTAGTTTTCTAGCTTTTTTATTAGTGTAATAAATTTTTTTTTAAATAATTAAAGTACTGGCCAAGCATACTGAACAACATAAACCTTAAATTATAGTGGCTTAATTTAGGCATTAGATTTTTTTTTCAGTTTTTACATCAATGTATACAAAAAATATTTTTTAGAAACTGATTATGTACTAGGCGGTGCGGCGTACTGAACATAATAAATCTTATTAATAATTTAAAAAAAGCTTAGTTTAGGCTTACAAATATAAAAAATTCTTAGTTTTTGGGCTTTTTTATAAATGTATACTGATAAAAAAAATTAAATGTTTATCAAAATTAAAAAAAATAATTTTGTAATCTAATTTAAGCTTAAAACTGAAAAAATCAAGTTTATAAGTTTTTTCATTAAAGTATGAAAATCCTATTTTTTGAAAAAAAGTTGTAGTTTAATTTTTAAGATTTACAAAGACGATTTTTTTTAGTTTTTGATTTTTTTTGTCAATATGTACATAAGATGTAATTTTGAAAAAAATTTATTGGCTAGTTTAGGCTTAAAAATATGAAAAATGTTCATGTTTTTCTTTGTTGTATAAAAGACTTATGTTTTGGAAATTAATATAATATGGACCATAAATACTGAACGAAACAAACCTTATTTGGCAAAGTATATAATTTCAAAATTTTAGAAACTTATGCAATACTGGCCAAGGCATACTAAACAAAATAAACTTTATCAAAAATTAAAAAAAACTTTTTTTTTTTAAACGTGGATAGGTCATGAATTCAATAAGGAGTCTTTCAGAATGACTATACCTTTCAGTTTTCTTCTCTGCGTTAGTCTTGCTCTTAATTTGTCCTCGTCATTGTCGTATGTGGTACTAATTTAAGGTGAGCTGCGGCAACACATGCTGTCCTCAGCTTATCTTTACATACACCTTATTTTTTCTGTTCTATTTCCTGCACTGACAGCTATCTCTCCTTTTTCCTATTTTTGTGTTATTCAGCCTAGTTATTTGAATTGTCTTTTTTAGTTTCTCTATATCTTCATTAACTTCTTCTTTGTTGTACCCCTCTTTTTTATAAATATTTTGTGCAACTCCATTAAGTGTATCCCCTTTGGTAGTTCTAAATTTGCTTAGTGAGATTCTTAAATTTCCATTTGGGGTTAGTTCTTCATGGCTCTGGTTACCAGATATACTCTGATAGTTTTGAAAGTTTGACAAGCTCGAGATGGAGTATTTACCTGTTGGAAACTGTTTACTCAATTCCGTCAGTTTGCTTTCCTTAAGCAGTTTTTTTCTTATCTTTACAGTTTTGGTTGGTATTATTGTTTCAGTAAATGTTTCTTGTCAATCCTTTCACCTTTCATTCCTTGATAGTCATAGTTGTGTTGGCCTTTTATTCTATGTTTTTTTGCTTCCATTTAACTACTTGCCTTTCTTTTCTTTGTCTTATGTGGCTTGTAATGTAAAAAAGTAATTTTTTTTTAAATTATAATATATTATATATATACAGGGTTGGGTAAATGTATGGAAATACCCAATTTCTGACTGCATTTTTAATTTATTTAAAAAATGACCTTAATAAAAGTTTTTGTATATTTTTTGACCTATATAGTGACGTGATTTGGTTTTTTATGCATGCTTCGTTTTGCGTGATATAACGTCATCATCAGTTTTTTTAAATCCACCCACTTTTTTTTTAACTTTTAAGAAAAAATTTTTTTCAACAATTAAAATGATATGAAGTATTATAGGTCTACGACTTACGGTTTTTGAAATATTCATTAAACTAATAACACAAAAGGTAGTACGTTTTAAATGATTTATAGTAATAATAATAATCATATTTAATTTTTGCTTAAAATATTCACTTATTTTTATATTTTTTTTAAATTGTATTGAGAATAACAAAAAAAATATTTGTTTTTACTTGTTGCTATGGTAATTGAAACATAATCTACTTCAATTTGTTTTATTATTTTAATGATAATTTCAAAAACCGTAAGTCGTAGACCCATAAAACGTTATTGTAATTGTTAAAAAACTCTTTTTCTAAAAATAAAATACAGGGTGTTTTATTTAAAAAAACTGATAATGACGTCATATCCCCCGAAACAGGGCTTGTATTAAAAATCAAAATATATCACTATATAAATTAAAATTTCTACAAAAACTATTCATTTTTTACATAAAACAAAAATGCAGCCAATAATCGGGTGTTTCCATCTTAGACCATATACACTTATAGACACGCCTTTTGCCGACAAGGTGAAGCCAACATGATCGGTGATTTTGACGTCAGTTGTGGACAAGAACGCGCATATAGCAAGAAGCATGATGTTAAACAAGTGTATGAAAACACAATTTTACGCACTTGATCTATTAAAATATAGTGAAATCTTGTGTGTGGCATTTCTTACATTGCTTAATTATTTAATCAACAACTATTGAATTTTGTAATAAAAACAATTAAATTAATTTTATATATTTATATTTTATCGTGTTTTTGTTCTAATAGCTGTGAAAATAAACGATTAACTACTCATATGCACAACATACAACTAACGCGTGACGTCAGTCGTGGGAATAAAACGTTGTTATGTTGGCTTTACTATGCCACAAGCAGAATATAGCACAAGGCGCGTCTATTAGTTTACATGGTCTAAGGTTTCCATACATTTACCCAATCCTGTATATGGCCATGAAAAAGTCTTTCTCTACATGAATCCTGATTCCGAGTAATAAGCAATCAAAATTTGAAAAATCGAGGTTTTTGAGTTTTTTTGCGTTTTTTGATTGTTGTAACTTCCCAGGATTGCATTTTTAGAAAAAAATTATAAACATTTTTTTTTTTTTAATTATCCAAAGAATAGGTTGTCATAACCAAAATTTGTTTTCTTAAATTTTGAAAATTTTGCAGAACTTTAAAAAACAGTTTTTATTAAAAAAAGATAATTTTTTTTTCTCAAATATAGATTAAAAATTTGTAATTGATCGATTGTAACTTCTCAGGATTGCATTTTTAGAATAAAATTATAAGGTACATTTTTTTTCAAAATTATCCATAAAATGAGTTTTCACAGCCAAAAATTTTTGTCATTTTTTTTTTAAAGTGTCTTTTAAATTTCTGCAAAATTTTTAAAATTTTAAGAAAAAAATGTTTGTTTGTAAAAGCCTATTTTTTGGACAATTTTGAAAAAAAAAGTATCTTATAATTTTTTTTTTTAATTTTTTTTTTTTAATGTATCTTCAATTTTTTATTGCTTATTATTCAAAAATGGCTCACTGATAATATGGATAAAAAAAATTACATGATCAGCATTCATGTAGAGAAAGGCATTTTTAATGGTTTGAGCAAAAAATAGTTTTTGAGATTGTTTTCAAAATAATAATTTAAAATCAAAAATTTTTTTTTTTTTGTATTTTGCTTAAAATTTTTAAAGTATTTAGCTTTAAAAACAAGTGTAATCTGTGCCTAGTATTTAAGAAAATATTATTTCAATTGCATTTTTTACAAAAAACGTCTATTTTGGCTTAAAATAACAAAATATATATTTTTTTTTAATTTTCTCGAGTCATTTTATTTTTTTGAAAATACGCGTAATATGCTGAACATACTAGAAAATGTGCTGAATGTACTGACAGATATAATTATTTGATGTTTTCTCATATCAAATGATTTGAACCAACAATTATGAAAATATTGTACATTTTTTGATTTATTATTTTTATTTTTTTTTAAGTTCTACCTATTGAAAGACCAAAAATTGTAAAAAATAGTTATTTTTCAACTTTTTTCTAGATGTATCATGTCTTATTATCATTTTTGCTGTAAAAATATATATTTTTGAAAAATATGAACATATTGAATGAATAAGCTCAATTTTGCTAAAAAAAAAATTGTCTGGTTAAAAGAGAAGGTCTAGTAAGCCCAAGTACACTAGAACGTATCAAATCTAGACTTTTTAACAAAGATTTGTAATCTGAAATTTTAATGGGTTAGTATGTCAAATGTCATGTAAGGATGGCTTGATCGTGTTGGTAATTCAAGCAGAAGCTGTCAAGCAAAATGATTATTTGTTTAGATTTGTCATTGATGAAGGACTGCCTCCATTGAATATAACTAGCAAAACTATGCAGAATGAATTTGATACTCAATTTTAGTAAGTGGGTATTTATTTTGGCCCGGATTCTATTGTCTCTGTATTTTGTTGGTTTCGTAAATTTGTAAGCGTCTTGGCAGGATTTTGACAATTAGTTGCAGAGCCCCATTAAAAGAGGCAGATATTTTTTGTCTTAAAATTTTAAACTAAACTGTAGCAGGTATTTCTTTAGTTGATTAAAGTGAGCATTTGATAATAGTGTAGAAGTGGTTAAGGTTTTGAGCTCTTGGGTGTGGTGTTGTGTTCAGGTAATGGTAATTTGAATTGGTTTTGGTCTATGTAATTTCCTGCGATGCTTCGAAGTTGCATAAAAGATTTTCTTGAATGGGTTAACCAGGTTTGCAAGTTTTTTTCTGATTTTACAGACCGAAATGTAAAGCATTGGTTTGTTCGATTGTTCATGCTACACAAACAATATTTAAGAAACCGCATGCAAAGAAAAATTAACGTTCTTGTTATCTATTTTATGAATAAAATAGAAAAATTAACATTATTTCTAAATTTTTTTCAAATTTTCATTAATAGTAAAGGCATTACATACGCATTTTTCAATTCAATTGCCCAAAAAAATCTTTGTTTAGACTTCCACTCTGGTAGATTATTTAGTGAGTAGCTGACCAAAAATTGTTTTTTTGTAAAAATAAATCTGTTATCTTTTATTTTCAGAATTGATTATATTTTTAACAATATTTAGCATAAAACTACTACTACCATAGATTTTATAATTTTTAAGTCATTTTTAGTAAATTTACAGCTTTCATACTTAAACAAAATAAAATAGATAAAAGTAATTACACCAACCCAATAAAAGAATAAACCAAATTTTTCTAATGACGCAAGAATATGTTCTCTTTTACTTACATCATTCTTTTTCTATCCACGCTTTTCTTTATCGTTGCATTATTATAATCCATCCTTTTTTAAATCTGCACTTGTTTGTTCTAACTTGTAATTGTATATTTTTGTTTAGTAGAAAAGAAAAATATGTGTTAATCAATCAGAGTAGATCTCTATCTATTTAATTCTAATACAATTTACAATTAAGTAACAAAATCCTACCAAAAATATTAAAATTGAAATCCGGTGGAAAACAAAATCACAATTAAGATGAATTTAAAAAATTAATAACAAAATTCTACAAAATAAAGTTCCTTCTTTGCAACACATTAAATATATAATAATTTTTTTCACCGGATTTTTCAATTTAATATACGTAACATAAAATATTGTTTTCAATCTAAACGATTAAAATTTGTAACTGGTAACTGGTAATAACAATTACAATTCAATTGCAAAATAACTTAAATAGATTAAAAGAACAAACAATAATAGTAGACATAAAATTTCTGATATAATTAATAGATTTCTTTTAAAAATGATTTGTAATATGGATGTATTAAATTAATATTCAGACAGATTCCAGATTGTATTAGATTATCAAAACCATGTCCAAACTTGTGCTAAACAACCGATAAGCTTGAGAAATTAGTCCGCATTTAACATTGTTAATGCTATTTTGCCACGAAAGCTACCAAAATGAGAGTTATTAAAGCAATAAATATTGACTTTCAAATCAAAGGCATAATCGTCCCACATCTATTATGCAATATTATCCCGCTGCGTTAATAAATCCCTTACAAAATAGGAAACAACAGAAGAAGTCAACTTTTAATCCTTTCTTCGTGTAACTAATAAATTTAACCAGAAGCCAACCAATTAGACTTTATTAGATTATAAACCATACTTAATTGTAAACTTTACGACTAAGTAGCTATTTAACCTGAATTTAACTCTTTCAGTAATGAAATAATGGTAAATATTGATATATAACACTATTGTATATTTTGGAAATTTTTATTGCTATCCCGCTGATTGCAGTCTTTGGGTCAGCGCAATAAGTGTGTCAACCCTTTTCCGTGAATCATCTGTCCTAAATAACATTTAGCAACCCCAAAATTTATAGGGGCAGTTTGTAAATAGATTGAACCCTTCCGCTTCCGCAAATCTCGACATGTGTGGGTGTTGATTCTTCATTCCCCTATGTATATAATTCTTACATATTCATTGCAAATATTTTTCTGACTGTACCGTTAGTTTTTTTGCCAAAAATATTATTAAGGAGCCGCTACCTGATTCTTACAAATATTTGCATTTCTATTAACCCATATTTTACCGTAAAGTGCTTTATTTACCAAGGGGTTAGTTGACTTCAAGGTGTTTCTGCGAAACTTTTAACCCAGAGAAATATAACTGTAAATTGTTTAATATGTGTCATTGGATTATATAAAATTATCTTGATGTGAATAATGAGATGATTCCATAAATGTTTTATGTTATCAATTAATTCATTAAATATTATTATTCATGAATGAAACATTGATGAGATTTTGCATATTTATTAATAATTGCATGACACATTTTGTACAATTAATTCATTTTATTTTAGATAATTTATTATTCATTCTTTTTAATCATATATTATTTTAAACAAATCACTATATAAATATTGATAATTTTTGTTAGATAAATTGTGATTCAAAAAAGTTGTTTATGAAATGGAAATGATCATTTTTATCAACTAAGATTTTGTAAACTAAATCCGAATTTTATTTCACAAAAGATTAAAATTAATAATTTATGACCAAATTTTATTATTTTGTATTTAAGAGGTAGAACCTATTGGTTTTTCATTTTAATATTTAAGACTGGATTTTGTTACGCCAAGTTTTTAATGCTTGGATTTTAGATATGCGATCTGAATTTATTAATTATAAACCGAAAGGTTTTAATATTTTATGCAAGATTTTAATTTTGTTACTTAATAAATGCATATTTAAACTAAATTTTATTTTGGAAATGATTTTTAATCAGAATTTTAAATACTATTTCGTTTCATTTCAATCCTGAGTTATATATACAAACAGACAATTTGTTAAAGCATCATCAATTGTACCATTACTGACTGAAGACAAATTGAAATGCCGGCCATAAATTTAAATAGGACAGTTACAAAACAACACCAATTGCAGCATTGAATTGAAAATTTAGATTAAAACATTTTAAAAACGGATTAAGCAAATGATGTGAAGTGTGTTTAGCATCTACTTAAACCAAAAACGAACAATAAGCTACCATTTCTTATTGCAAAGAGCTCATCCCTCTTGACTATTTTTTATAGTGTTTATGCAAGTGACCATCACATGTGATCACATTGTCGGTAAAACCTCAAGCTTCTTTACCACCTAAAGCGGTAAACTTAACACCAGAAATAGAAATATTGCCACACACATGTTAAATATGCGTATGTCAGTACCGTTACCACCATTGCAAATTGATAGGTAAGTAAGGGTAAAATCCCACGCCAAACAACCGCAACTATTATATTTGCTGGCCTATATAATATGTGGGAGTTGTTTGCTCTAAACCCTTTGAGCGCGTGGCACCTGGCACACCTTATACCACGGTTGACCATTTACAGTTAGATTAAGCCGTATATTGACAAAACTTATACTTCTGGGTGACCGTTTTTGCATTGCTGTTTTCTGGACATCTCTATACATTGATGTGGGAAGAAATGCAAATAATAGCGATGGGAATCGGTTCACATTGATGTGAAGTTCTCATGATGGTCAGTGATGGGTACTTAGATTCATGTATGAATAGTAAGTAGGAGGTAGCAAACATATTTAATGGATAATAGAAAATTTTGAATTGGTTTTACAATAATATCATAAAGTGTTTGAATTAATAGATCATACAATTAATTGAACCAATTTGATCAATTAGGACTAATTGATTTATGAATTAAGTCAAAGTTTGTAAAATAAAATAAAAAAGATTGTGACTTTAACCACTGTTTATATTTAATAATTAACAAAAATGCGTCAAACAAATCTGAATTGGTTAATTTTGATCGGTAACAAAACAAATCAGTGAATACAATTTTAGTAATCTCAAGGTCGTATGTCATTAAATTTGATCATTTGGTTTAAAATTAAATGAAAACTAACCGGAAAAAATTTAATACGTGAAAATGATGGCAATTTATAATTAAAACGTAAACAAAGAACATTTGTAGAAATTTGTTTGACTTATATTACGATTATAACATGAACCAACTAATTTAACAATAAATCGTTTCATTGATAATTGCATATAAGACGTTTATTGTAAATTGAATCGGTTATTGGTAACAGCAATCATGAAGTTTTAATATTTGATGCAATGCAAGATTATTTTTTACAATCACAGATTTAAAATTGTAATTTCTAGTTAATCACAAAGCGATGGATGTTTATTGTTGATAAAAAATACATCACAAAGTCAATCAAACATTATTTGCATTAACTGAAACTCATTATATGACAACAAGAATAATCATCAGTTAGTTTAGAATTATTATTTAATTTATTAGTCAACGCCATTACAAAATAGATGTACATATACTTAAAAATATAATGGTTAAACAAAAATCTAAAAAATCACATTTGCTTGACAATGGCTCTAACCTCATAAGCATTTAAATAGAGTACTGCTCATAGTCTGTACGTTTAGACGGAATATAAAATAAATAGCTGATGATGGATTTTTTTAAATTTGTTTGATAAATTAGTATAAAATTAAATTGTATAGAGTAAAATTTGTGCGAGTATAGATTTATATTGATTTTGTTAAGAGTTAGAAATATTTGGTGTATAGTTATTTATGGCATTAACATCATTTCATTATCAACCGCAGCTAAGTTATCCATTTTCAGGATATAGATTCCCAGTTACTTTTTCATGATTTCCTTTCCGTTGCTTGATGTATCGATTTACAACCTCACTCTATTTATTGCGTTTTTAAACGTTCTTTGCTAAGTTGGGCTATTTTTCTGATATCTCTATCCTATTTGTTTAGAGGTGTTTCCTTAATTACTTTATGTCTCTTAGCAATTATTAAATTATTCTGCATGTATATCGTCTGCTCTTTGGGCTACGTGTCCATTGTCATTGCAGTTTTAAAGAATTTATTTTCTATGATATCGACTACTTTTGTTTTTTTGACGGATCCATTCAATCCTTTTGCGGTATTTTTTGTGCTACAGAGCTTGCATCGTTGCATACTAAATTGTGCAACTATTGTGCACTCATTGTCCAGGTTTCCATACGTTAGGACTGGAAAATACATTTTTCTTTGTCTTCCCAGTTGAATTCTTTGGAAACTTTTTGAAGTGTTTTAGTGAGTTTGCGTTTTAACACTTTCCAAATTTTGATAATTTTGGTTAAGTTATATAATTGTATTGTTGCATCTGTTTTGTTGTAAATTTTGTTTAGAAATTTTTATGTTTAGTATTTCAACTCCTTGTTTGGTCAGAGCTTCTAGAGAAACGACAAAGTTTGAAAACTTTTTATAATCAATGTAAACTATAGTCAATGGTAATTGTTATTCTTTTATTCTACTAATTGCTTCTCCTAAGATTTGAATATGGTCCACCATGCTGTATCCTGTGCGAAAGTAAGCTTGTGCAATTTAGAGATTTCTTGTTCTGGTGGCTTATGACTTTGTGTATTACTTGATATCATGTTTGCAAACTTTTTTATATAGTAGAACTATATTGTTCCATTTCAATTAAAAACCTTTTTTCTCGTTTTTATGCATGACGTATGTATTCTTGTTAAGGTGTTAGTAACTTTGAAGTGTATTAGTTTCAAAATATCCAAAGTAATTCCATCAGTTCCTACTTTGCTCTGTAGTATATTGAGTACTTCGTACTTCATTGTTAGTTCGCCGAGTGTTAGTCATTAAAAGGTCCACCAGTACTTCTATCTTTTGTGTTTCTGCGGCTATTTTATACAAAAGGATAAATGAGAGCTAAATACTTATACTCGTACATCAGAAAATTGTTAAACAATAATTTTCTTGATAAGTAACGCTTGGGTGGGTGGTTGAGATCCAAGTTTAATATGTGAGCGGAAAACTCAAATGTTACTTATGGAAGGTTTCATTGTCATTCACACTTATTGTGTTCTTGCAGCTATTGTATACAAGAGAATGAGTTTCATTTGTCATTTATATATAACAAACTTGTTTAACAATAAATCCCTTGACAAGTAACGCTTGGGTGGGTGGTCGGGAACAAAGTTTCATTAATGAGCGGTAAGCTTCTTCTACTGTAACCCAATCACCCGCCCAATTTTTGCTTATCAAAGGTTTCATTGCTATTCCTACTACTTTTGTTCTTGCAGCTTTTGTATACAAAAGAATGAGTCTCAATTGTTATTTATATAACACAAAATTGTTTAACAATGAATCCCCTTTGCTTGGGTGGATGGGCAGAAACCAAATTTAATTTGTAGGCAAGAAACATTTTCTACTGTAACCCACCTACCCGCCCAAGTGTTAGTCATTAAAAAATTCATAGTTACTAACACTTCTTTTTTTCTTGCAGCTATTGTATACAAGAGAATGAGTGTCAATTGTCATTTATGTATCACAAAAACTGTTTAACAATGAATTATTTGACAACTAACAATTGGGTGGATGGTCAGGAACCAAGTTTAATTTGTAAGCGGGAAACTTCTTCTACTGTGACCCACCCACCCGCAACTATAGTATACAAGAGAATAAGTGTCAAATGTCATTTATTTATCACAAAAATGATTAACAATGAATCCCTTAACAACTCACGCTTGGGTAGGTGGGCGAGAACTAAGTTTAATTTGTGGTCAAAAAGCTTTTTCCACTGTGACCCACCCACCCGCCTAAATGTTGATCACCAAAATATTCAATGTTATTCCCACTTCTTGTGTTCTTGCAGATATTGTATTCATGAAGATGAGTGTCAATTGTCATTTATATATCACAGAAATGATTAGCAATAAATTCCTTAACAACTAACGCTTGGGTAGGTGGGTGGAAACCAAGTTTTATTTGTAGGCGGGAAGCTTCTTCTACTGTGACCCACCCACCAGCTCAAGTGTTGGTTATCAAAGGTTCCATTGTTATTCCCACCTCTTGCATCACAGAATGGCAAAACAATAAATCCCTTGACAACTTACCATTGGGTGGGTGGGCGGGAACCAAGTATAATTAGTACTGTGACCCACCCACCCGCCCAAGTGATGGTCATCAAAAGTTTCATACTTATTCCCACCAAATATTGTATACAAGAGAATGAGTGTCAATGTCATTTATATATCACAGGACTGTTTAACAATGAATCCTTTGACAATTAACGCTTGGGTGGGTGGGCGGGAAACAAGTTTAATTTGTGAGCGGAAGGCTTCTATTACTATGGCCTACCCACCCGCCAAAGTGTTGATTATCAAAAGTTTCATTGATATTTCCACTTCTTGGGTTCTTGCTGCTAATGCATACAAGAGAATGAGTGTCAATTATAAATTTTATATCACAAAATTGTTTAACAATGAATCCTTTGACAACTTATTCATGGATGGGTAAGCTTCTCCTACTACACAATTTTTTGTATTTTGTTGTCAAGCAGGTTTTGAGCAATTTCTTGGACATGTTCTCTAGATGTCATCGGTTTTGTTGTAATGACTCTTTGTTTTAATGCATCTTGGGGTTGGTGAATCGACGGTGAAAAGTCCGACCAAGTGGCCGCCTAAAATACAACTCCAAGGGCGGCGTTTGCAAAACGCGTGTGGTCTACGTGGTGATGTTAAAACGCTCATTTGGCATTTGTTGCCAAATGCTAATTGCACACCAACAAATGTTTTTGTTTCTATTGTAGCTCATTATTGTAATTTTGTTTGGTTGGTGTGTTGCGGACTTGATCCGTTGCTTCACAATTTAGTCTTAAATTTTTAATTGAAACTTTACTTAGAATTTCTTCCGTGATTGTGAGTAACTAGTGGTCTGTTTGTCATCCCGTTTTTGCCACTTGCACTGGGCCATAGCCCTGGATTCGTCTGTGTGCGCTGGAGGATAGTTGCTGCGTTTCCTTGTGATAATTCCGATAAGGTACATCTTAATTTAAATGGGATGCAAAGCAGATGTTGTTTTGTCCTGTTATCTGGTAGGTAAAAGGGCTACTCTGAAGCTTGATTGCTAATACAACCAATATGTGCGTTAGTGATAGACTTTTCTGAACCTGGAATTATCTAGTTGATGTCTATGTGGTGTTTTTGTTATCTTGGCTGGAGGTCTGCTTTGACTGCACCAAGTTTTTTTTTGTAAAAAAGAGAATCTTCTAAAGACTATTTGATTCACCTTCCAAAGAAAAATGCCTACAAACTAAACTTTCCTGGATAATGCCTAGAAGTTTGATACCGTAAAGTTCAAAACCTTCTGTTTGAAAATTATATTTTAGAAGAAGGTTGGTTAGGACGCCCTATAAGTTATGGGCAAAACCATTTTAGGAAGTAATAATATTGATTGGTTTTTTATAGCAGTATTCATATTTGTCTGGCTCAGCAAGTCTGGCTAGATCCGGGATGGGGTAAACCACAAAGTTATCAAAGTACTTTTTGGCTACTGTTAAAATGTGCAGCAGGGGAATACCGAGATCGTTACATATTTCTTTGTTTTGAACATACCATGGGATTCCAACGAGCCACCGTAAAGGTTTTGGAAGACCCAGAGACAATTGAAGTGCGTGTTGGCAGCTGTTCTTTAAATTAAAAACTCATCAGTGATTGATGATTTTGGTCTGGTCTAACAATGGTGGTGTACATCCAGATTTAGTTCTAAAGCGCTGTTTTGCCAAAGAATTAAAATTAGTAAGTTTTTTTGCCAATCTGGCTCAGTATAGGATGGACTGTACGTGTGATTTGTACGCAAGTTCTTTATCAAAGGTAATACCCAGATAATTGACAGCATTGAACCACAGTATAGAAACATCGTTCAAAAGTTTAACTCCAAAGTTTTGCAGTTTAGATACGAAGTTATCAGTTTTATAAGACGCAAAAAAATTTAGTATGTGCAGTTTTAAAGATAAACTTTTGTGTCAGACCTTGTCAAAGGTTTTTCTCAAGCTGAAACCTGTGACAATGTGATTAATCACTTAGTTTTTTGGTAGACTGTAGAGTAGTCCCGTCAAAATCTATATTAATGGGCAAAGTGAATGTTGTTTAATTCCGTGTGGTCTTAGATTATGTCCAAAAGCAGATTAAGTTTTCAATTTTGAGATCATTTCTCTGATTCAAAAAAGTGAAACAGTATGTAAGGGTATGTCGTCAGTGTGTATGAAGTCATTGACTTTTCGGTGGACCGACCTGCTCCAGATTAGTGTTTTTAATAATTGAGGAGGAGCATTAAAGTTCTAGGCAAATGACTGCACAGACCAGTAAAATTCTAATGCCTAAAGTGCAGCCCTATACGTAAATCTAATACATGACAAAACTACGTAACAAGCGACACAATTGCATAAAATGAAGCCGGTAAATCTTTACTTAATTTCCGTTTCTTTTGTTGATGCACTGAGTGCGTTTATAATTTTAATTAATTTTTTACTATTGTAAAATGAATTTAAAAAGGTATCGTTTTTTTTAGTAATTATTACTTGTTTTTTAACACGGGGCGACATATTTGAAATTTGCGGGGGGGGGGGGGGGCTGGTTGCCATAATACTTAGCGCCGCCTCTGGGCATAATCAAACATCAGTAGTAATAACACTTAAATAATAAATAAACAACATCCTTCTTTAGATTAAACAACAACAAAAAAACAAACCTCTTACAAACATAAAGTAAAAATTTAAAACTTTACCCACTTCACTTTGCCCTCTTTAATTTTTTAAAAAATGTTTACCTCTTTCCCATTTTCATTTAAAAATTCTCTCTTTTTTGTTGCCTGTATTTGCTCAGTATCATCCCACTTTAATCCATTATTTTTTTATTTTTACAAATCTCACACTTCTTATATTCTTTAGTATGAGTGTCAATTGTCATTTATATATCACAGAATTGTTTAACAAAGAATCCCTTGACAACTAATGCTTGGGTGGGTGGGCGGGAACCAAATATAATTTGTAGGCGTAAAACTTTTATTACTATGACTCACCTACCCGCCTAAATGTTGGTCATCAAAAGTTTTATTATTATTCCTACCTTTTGTGTTCTTGAAGCTATTATATACAAGAGACTGAGTGTCAATTGTCATTTATGTATCACAAAATTGATTAACAATAAATTCCTTGACAACTAACGCTTGGGTGGATGGGCGGCAACCAAGTTTAATTAGTAGGCCAAAAGAGTTCCATTGCTATTTTCACCGCTTGTGTTCTTGCAGTTATTATATACAAGAGAATTAATGTCAATTGTCATTTATATATCACAGAATTGTTTAACAATAAATCTATTGACTACTAACGATTGGGTGGATGGGCAGAAACCAAGTTTAATTTGTAGGCAGAAAACTTTTTCTACTGTGACCCACTCACCCGCCCAAGTGTTAGTCATTAAAGGTTTCATTGTTATTCCCACTTCTTGTCTTCTTGTAGCTATTGTATACAAGATAATGTGTGTAAACTATCATTTATATATCACAGAATTGATTAATAATAAATGCCTTAACAACTAACGCTTGGGTGGGTGGACGGAAACCGCCCAAGTGTTGGTAACCAAATGTTTCATTGTTATTTCTACCTTTTGTGTTCTTGCAGCTGTTGTATACAAGAGAATGAGTGTCAATTGACTTTTATATATCACAGAAATGATTAACAATGAATCCCTGAACAACTCACGCTTGGGTGGGAGGGCGGAAACCAAGTTCAGGTTGTAGGCGGTAAGCTTTTTCTAATATGATCCACCCATCCGCTCAAGTGCTGGTCATCAAAGGTTTCATTAATATCCCACCTCTTGTGTCTTTGCAGCTATTGTATACAAGAGAATGAGTGTCAATTGTCATTTATATATCAAAGAATTGTTAAACATTAAATCACTTGACAACTAACGCTTGGGTGGGTGAGCAGAAACCAAGTTTAATTTGTAGGTGGAAAGCTTCTATTACTATGGTAATAGTGCTGGTCATCAAAAGTTTCATTGTTATTCCCACTGCTTGTGTTCTTGCAGCTGTTGTATACAGGGTGTTAATAAATAGGAGTAACAAACTTCTAGAGTGGGTTTATTTGAGACACTTTTAATTTATAAACTCATAGGCAACCATGTTCACCCTAGAAGCTGCACGTCAAATTGATTTTGTATTTTTATACAGTATTCGAAATATCTCTCTTAAAAGTCTAAATCAAACCAAATAATAGGATATAAAAATTATAGGCAATTAAATTGTCCATCTATTTTCAACTCAACCCAATTTACTATGATTTAAAATAGAATCCGGCCGGATTAAAAACAATTTGTTTAGTAAGCAAAAATTCGGTTATTTTGCCAAAAATCAAACAGTTTTATTACAAAATTTGACACATTTAATTGAAAAACTCATTTTTTGGGCAAAAACTGCAAAATTGTTAATAATTTTGATTATTTGAAATTAAAATCCGGCCGGATTAAAAGCAATTTGTTAAGTTAAGCAAAAACCCGGTCAGTTTTGCCAAAAATTAGACAGTTTTATTACAAAATATGACAAAATTAAGTGAAAATCCGGACATTTTTTACAAAAACTGTAAATTTTGTCAATAATTTAGAATATTTTAAATTAAACTCTGGCCGGATTAGAAGCAATTTGTTTGGTAAGCAAAATTCCAGTCAGTTTTACCAAAAATCAAAAAGTTTTATTAATTAAGTGAAAATTTCAATATTTTACGCAAAAACCGTAAAATTTGCTAATAATTTAGATTATTAAAACAAAAATTTAACCGGATTAATAGCAATCTGTTTGTTTAAGCAAAAATCTTGTTTGCTTTTGCATAAATCAGACAGTTTTATTACAAATTTTGACAAAATTAACTGAAAATTTTAATATTTTACGTAAAAATCGTAAATTTGTTTAATAATTAGATTATTTTAAAACAAAATTCGGCCGGATTAGAAGGAGTTTGTTTATTTAAGCACAAATCCGACCAGTTTAAGCAAATATCAGATAGTTTTATTACAAAATTAAGTTAAAGTTTCAACATTTTACGTAAAAACCGTAAATTTGTTTGTAATAAAATCCGGCCGGATTAGAAGCAATTTGTTCAGTTAAGCATAAACCCGGCATGTTTGGCAAAAATCAGACAATTTTATGACAAAATTTGACAAAATCAATAAATTTTGCGCAAAATCTGTAAATTTTGTTACTCATTTTGAATATTTTAAATTAAATTCCAACCGGATTAGAAGCAATTTGTTTAGTGAAGCAAAAGTCATACAATTATATTACAAAATTTGACAAAATTAAGTGAAAACTTTATTTTTTGTCTAAATTGTGTAAAAACTTAGATTTTTCAAAAAATTTCTTCAAGGTTTTTAAAAGAATCTAGGAACTTGCCCGACATGGTTGTTCTCATAAAGGACATTATTAGATAGAATCTTCCAATGTAACCTAAACCTGTGGATTTACATATTTTTCGTAAAAAAATATTAAAATCAAGCCAAAGTTTGCAACTTCTGAGGCCTATTTAATTTTGATAATACGAGAAATTACGCTCGATAGGAGTGTTTGCAATGTTTAAGCTACTCTGTAAAATGTTCTATGACCGTCTAAGGTGTTATTGTTGAAGTCTGCATTGTTAAGCACAAATTAAGTTTTTTTATGCAAATAGGAGTAGCTAATATTTAATACTTATTTTGATGACAAACACTGCAGTTTATGATTACCAGCAAATACTTTGAACTGAAGTTGCCCAACCACCCGCCCAAGTGTTCGTTATTAAGATATTGTAAATTTCTCATCCCTGCAAGTGTTTGCCATCCAAGGATTAAATACCTCTATCACCTCTAGTTACTAAGAGACTTTTAACGCGGCAAAGAAAAGTAGTTTTAATTAATGTAATTTGATATCTAACACTTGGGCGGGAACCCCACTTTAAACTATCCGCTTATACTCATGTTGTAGAGTGGCCCACTTACCCACCCAAGTGTTTGTCATCAAAAGATTAGATACCACCATCACCTTTAGTGACTAAAAAACTTTTAACGCGGCAGAGAAGAGTAATTTAAAATTTCTTAATATCTAATATTTGGGCATATCTGGGTCTATCTCTAACCGTACATAAATCAAAGAATGAGTTTTTTTTTGTTATTTTTGTTAAAAATTATGCTCCTACCGATTGTGTGCTATTAAAAAAAAACTTCAAAGGAAACAATTTTTGAAACTTTAATGAGGTATCTAAGCTGGTCACAATAATTGCTCAATATGTCTACCACCAACTTTGATGCAAACATTGTACCTTCGCAGCATATTTTCATAAGCCCTCTCAAAATTTCCAGACGTTTTTTGAATTTCCTGCGCAGCTGCCATAATAAGCACTAACAAATCTTCTTCAGATTTGACTGGCATCTCGTACACCAGACTTTTCATGTAACCCCACAAAATGAAATCTAGGGACGTTAGGTTCGGGCATTGTGGCGGCCATGTTACTGGCCCCTCTCGCCCAATCCATCTATCCCCAAACTGTTCGTTGAGTTCTTCTGGCTAAACTTTTTCTAAAAAAAAATCTTGTAAATGAGAACGGTGAGACGATATGGCCCAATCAAACAACCGACAACAAGGCCAGCCCACACGTTGATTCCGAACTTGTGTTGGAATTTGGATTGTCGAATAGTATGAGGGTTATTGTCGGTCCAAATATGGTTGTTCATAAGTAGAAAGAACCGTGGACATTGAGGCGACAGTAATTAACAAACCAACAAGAAAAGTTTATACGGTTAAACTTTATGCAGATGATAGGGGTGGAGCTGATGTTCTTTCAAAACTTGCCAAACACTTCGATGATTAGCACCAATGTCCTGTATCTCGCAATCGCGGATAAACTTTTACAAACACTCTATTAGAAAGTATTGAACGATTTGGAAATCAGGCTGTCGCAAGTCTACCATTACAATGTGCTTCGCCGTAAACAAACATCAAATTAGCATAATCTTGAAAAAATATGCTAATCCATGATTTAAGTAACAAGTAACACAAATTCAACTATTTCATACGTCAAAATCATAAGCGATTTAAGACATGAGACATAGTCAATATAAAAAAAAGTTTATAAATAAAAAGTTTCTCAAATAAACTCCCCTACTCACCCTAGAAACCAAGTTTAATTTGTAGCCGGGATACTTTTTTTCTTGTTTCATTGTTATATCTACCGTTTGTGTTCCTGCAGCTATTGTACACTAGAGAATAAGAGTCAATTGTCATTTATATATCACAGAATTGTTTAACAATGAACCCCTTGACAACCAACGTTTGGGTGGGTGGGCGAGAACCAAGTTTAATTTGTGGGCAGAAGGCTTCTTCAACTGTGATCCACCCACCCGCTCAAGGGTTGGCCATCAAAATATTTATTGTTTTTCCACCTCTTTGTGTTCTTGCAGCTATGCATACAAGAAAATGATTGTCAATTATCATTTATATATCACAGAATTGTTTAACAATGAATCCCTTGACAACTATTGCTTGGGCTGGTGGGCGGGAACCAAGTTTAATTTATTGGCCTGAAACTTTTTTTACTGTGACCCTGTGACCCACCCACCCGCCCAAGTGTTGGCTATCAAATTTAATTGTTATTCCCACCTCTTCTGTTTTTGTAGCTGTTATATACAAGAAAATAAGTGTCAATTGCTATTTATATATTACATAACTGTTTAACAATAAATCCCATGACAACTAACGCTTGGGTAGGTCGGCAAGAACCAAGCTTAATTTGTGGGCGAGAAGCTTTTTCTACAATTAAAGTTTGGGTGAGTGGGCGAGAACCAAGTTCAATTTGTGGACGGAAAGTTTTTTCTACTGTGACCCAGTCACCCCCCCAAGTGTTGGTCATCAAAAGGTTTTATTGTTGTTCATACCTCTTGTGTTCTTACAGATGTTGTATACAAGAGAATGAGTGTCAATTGTCATTTATATATCACAGAATTAATTAACAATGAATCCTTTGACAACCAACGCTTGGGTGTGTGAGCAAGAAAGTTTAATTTGTGAGCGGTAAACTTCTTATACTGTGACCAACCCAACCGCCGAAGTGTTGGTCTTCAAAGGTTTTATTGTTATACCTACCTCTTGTGTTCTTGCAGCTATTGTATACAAGAGAGCGAATATAACAATAAATCCCTTGACAACTAACGTTTGGGTGGGTAAGCGGGAACCATGTTTAATTTGTGGACCAAAAGCTTCTTCTATTGTGATCCATCCACCCGCTCAAGTGTTGGTCCTCAAAGGTTTCATTGTTATTTTTACCTCATGTGTTCTTGCAGGAATTGTATACAAAAGAATTAGTGATAATTGTCATTTATATATCACAAAACTGATTAACAATGAATCCTTTGACAACTAACGCTTGTGTGGGTGGGCGGGAACCATGTTTAATTTATACGCAAAAAACTTTTTCTACTGTGACCCAGCCACCCGCCCAACTATTGGTCACCAAAGGTTTTATTGTTATTCCCACCTCTTGTGTTCTTGCAGTTATTGTTTACAAAAGAATAAGTGTCAATTTTTATTTGTATATCAGGGAATTATTTAAGATTGATTTCCTTGATAAGTAACGCTTGGGTGGATAGGTGGAAACCAAATTTAATTTGTAGGCTTCTTCTATTGTTTCATTATTATGCCTACTTCTTGTGTTCTTGCACCTATTGTATACAAGAGATTGAGTGTCAATTGTCATTTATACAAGGTGCGGCAGCATAACTTCTTTTTTTTAACTTAATAAAACCCATTGTATGAATCTGAATTTTTTTATAATGTATGCGCATAGCTAAAGTTTTGTTTTAATAGTTTTAAAGATCAAATCAGATAGGTGACGTCCCCCATTCTCCGTACACGGTGTAAACCAATTTCTGGCGTTTGTCATGACTTTTGCCAACATATCAGGTATTATGTTGGCAATTTCTTTCTGGATGTTGGCTTTCAAATCTTGTAGGGTTCTTATACGGTTCACATGAACGCAGGATTTCAAAAAACCAGATAAAAAAAGTTGGGAGAGTGGGCCGGCCACTCTAAATCTCTCCTAATTGAGATGAGGCGCTTTAGGAAGTGTTCCTTTAAAACAGCCATCGATGTTTTTGAAGTGTGTGCCGGTTGCGATCACAGAACATCCGCTCAAAAAATAAGTCTCAACTGCAAAAGCACGCTCCTCACTATTCCAACGCATAATGGCAAATGAACTGTTTAAAAAAGGAAGTTATGCTGCCGCTCCCTGTATATTCAGAATTATTTTCCAATAACTCCCTTAACAACTAACGCTTAGGTGAGTAGGCGGGAATCAAGTATATATTGTAAGCGGAAAGCTTTTTCTACTGTGTCCCACCCACCCGCCCATGTGTTGGTCATCAAAGGTTTCATTGTTATTCCCACCTCTTGTGTTCTTGCAGCTACTGTATACAAGAGAATAAGTGTCAATTGTCATTTATATATCACAGAATTGTTTAACAATAAATCCAAGTTTAATTTATGGGCGGGAAACTTCTTCTACTGTGAAATTATATTATTCATAAATTGCTAATGATAAAATTTCAAATTTTTTGCAGTTTTTTAGTATATAGTTGAGGTATATAGAATAAAATTTGTATAAACCTACCAATTTTTTAATTATTATAAGCATCATCAATATATTTTTAAGTACAAATTAGATTGAGTTGAATCAATTTAAAAATTCATAACTTTTAGTATATAGTTGAAGTATATAGAGTAAAATTTGTATACGCTTGCAATCACTTTGTTTAGAGTTATAAGCATTAACAATTAAGTACAGATTAGAATAAAGTAAATTAATTTAAAAATTCTCAACTCAAAAATTACTTCCAATAAAATGTTATAATTTTGTATCCAAAAATTATATTTTTTTCATCAACATCAACTCTATTAGGAGTCAACTCAAAAATTATTCACAATAGAATTTTATAATTTGTGTACTAATAGAGTATATAGTTGAGATATACAGAGTAAAATTTGTATAGGTCTACATTAACTCTGCTTAAAATTGTAGGCATTAATAATTGATTGAGCAGTGTTTTAGTTGTGATTAATAAATCAAACTCATATCTAGTTGATTTTATAATTTATATTTTTCAGTAATTTACGTAATTTAACATTTCTTAAAAAGTTGCTGATATTTATAAAATTATTTATTTTAAGTTTTTGACTTTCAAGCATGAAAACTATTTCATTTGCAAATTATAATCTCAACATAAAAAATGATTTTTAAAGCGCTTTTAAAATAGTTGTTAAAATCATGACAGATAATCCGTGTTTACGGCAACGATATAAAACCAACCCTAAACCTCTCAAGCTATAAAATATTTTGCTTTTTTAGCTTTTTAATTTCTGGAATCTTTAAGGCACTTTTTATGAGGTTTGCAAATTGTAAATAATAGTAAATTTAAAATATATTGCTGTAGAATATAATTAGATTTCTTGAAGCAAAAATGGACAATTGTTAAAATTTGTTCATGCTGACCACACATGGATAAAGAGTTAATAAATATAATCGTATTATTAACCCGGATGATCGATTATGTTATCATGTAGCAATTATTAATACGAATTGGTTGAACAAGTTTACGCATTGAAAGAAACGCATTGAAAAAATAGTGGACATTCAATTCTCATGTCACTTGTCATCTAGTCCAGCCTCAACAAATAAACCTATTATGAAGGGGTTTTGTACATGAAAACCTCAAAACTGGCCTTTACTTACGTGCCATTGTAACAGTTATGATTGATGTCTATGTCAAATGTCCTGTAATAACTGTATACAAAAAAATATTTTTAATCCTCATTGTCCGCATAGTTTTGACCTACATCGCCTACACAGGAAACATCTGCTATTCATAAAAGGGTTCAATTTTTGGCAAAAATTTTATCATGAAAAATGAACGGTACTTTTGTATGAAATTTTTCTGCAATGTAATCGTAATAAAAAAAAAAATTGTGCCGCCGCCGCATCATAAATATTTATTGCGAATTTCTGGGAATGTTTTTTTAGCGCAACATCTTTTGCAAAATGATTTTTTTTACAACCACAATAATCCGAAAGCCGACGGTTTTTAAAGTCGCAATAAATGGTTCGAAAAAATAAGGTTGGTTTTTTGGTCTGAGTTGTACAATTGGTTTATGACCTGTGCTAAAAATTGCATGCACTCGTTTAAGGAATTGGGGCTCGTTTTAATCCGCATGGAATTAACCCTGTTTACTACGAATAGTCCATGTTTTTTACAATTTAAATATAAAATGCTAATTTTTAACATTTGCAAAAAATACATTTTATATGGAAAATATTTTTCTCACTAATGCAACTTTCATACTACAATTATAATATAAAATGATTAATACAAACTTCGCTTTGATTTATTATTTCTGCTTGTTATTGATTAACAATTTTTAAATAAAATAAATATGTTTATTATAAGCTTTTCCCATTCACAGATTTTTTTCCCTTATTTTATTACACCGGTCTGGATATTACAATAAATCCAGACCATATAAAATAAAAGCACACCAGGTTAGTCCAAAACATAATTTTTCATTAAAGAATTCCTACAATAATCTAATCTTTTTTACTATTATGGTCCAAACAATCCTCATTACAAACCAATACTGTTATGCATTGTATGCGCCTTTTTTGCTTATAAAATTTTCCCAGAAAATATGAATAACTAGATCACTTACGATAATCCCTAATAACAGCTTTGAAGTTTCTTTTTATTGGACCGCTCCAATTATTCGGCATTTGCTAAATTGTTATTTTATGCAAAAGATTAAAATTCTTTGTTTATTGCACCGACAATCCGATTAGATGAGAATTGCAGCAAAAATTGTAAAATAATATTATGTAACAGGTATAAGTTTTCATTAACAACTTAAAGTATTAAAACATGTTGCATAATTAAAGTGGATTTATTAATCCTTTTTTTTTTCTTATTGCTATGCTGTGGAGTAGGATAATCGCTTAATTTTTATTTTCAATTTGCGCCAGTTTACAATAAAATTATTTAAACTTACTTGATTCGATCAATGAATAAATGTTGTACGATACACGTGCTAGGGAAACACTACACTACACGACTATCGGCGTCGATGTTAAATTTCTAAAGCTATACAAACTACCCTTATTAATTAACTAATTAGTTATGAATAGATGACAATTTTATGATATGACAATGTAAAATTTATTAGTGTTTCTTGATCAATATATTTATATAAGTTCATCATTCATAAGCTCAATTGTATTTTTTATGATTTTTTGAGTGTAGATAGAATATTATTAGAATATCCTAACCAAATTTGGTTTACAAAAAGAGAACAGAATTGACTAGAAAAATTATTATTATAAGTCACTTTTGTTGCTCTAGAGTGATAAATTATGTTCTATTTAATACGTTTTTATAATTTTACTAGTGTAGTGGCGCAATTGATGGAATATTCTGATCAAATTTGGTTTAGAAAGAGAAAAGAAGCTATTTGAGTACAAAATATTTACCCAAAGAAAATAATATCAAATTCAATTTTGTTGCTACAAATTGATAGATTGTGTTTCATTTAATGCGTTTTCATCACTTTATTGAGTGTATATGGCGCAATTATCGGAATATTTTAATCAAATTCAGTTTTACAAAAGAGTAAACCATTATGAATAAGAAAGTAATAAACATTTACCACAAAAAATTCTATTTAATGCATTTTTAACACTTTTTGAGTGTAAATAGTCCAATTATTGGAATATTTTAATCAAATTTGGATTACAAAAAGAGAATAATTGTGGCTAAAGAAATACTTAATAAATACTTCAAGAATAAAATATTTAACTAACTTAGCATAGATGGCGCAATTGTTGGAATATTTTGATCAAACTTGATTTACGATTTTATTGTGGCTAAAATAGTATAATAATACCTTAAGGAAAAAAATTAAATTCACGTCTGTTGTCCGCAAGTGATATGTTTTATTCCATTTAATGCATTTTTATAATTTTTTTGAGTTTTATTGGAATATTTTGATCACATTTGGTTTACAAAAAATAATAATTGTGGCTAAAAGAGTACTTAATAAATAATTTTAAAAAAAGAAATAAATTCACTTTTGTTGCCTCAAAGTAATGTTCTATTTAATTTGTTCATATAGTAATGTGCAAAGCACTTTGATTTCTCTCAGCACTGTTTTGAAACTACCGTTTAAGTTTAATAACAAATCAACCAGGTCTGTCGATCACGACTTCCTCTCTTCTTCGCTTATCTTCTTCATAATTTTGACTATCACTTTTCTGGAGCACTGAAATTTTCTTTGGGCTCTACCATGGCTTCTACAATACTGTCGGCGTTTGAAACTTTTCCCGTGCTTCATTTTGGTCCTCTCCCAAGCCACCTACACAGAAGGTCGATTAAAATTGCTCCGGCTACAACCTGAAAAGCCTCCGCCAAGACTGTCCTATATTCGCGTTTCCTCTGTATCCTGATCATTCTGAAAGTTTTCACTTTCATTGCTTTGTAACACATTGATGCACCATAAAGAATTGTTGACTTGGTAACAGAGTTCAACAATTGCCTCTTAAAGCTCAATTGTCCGCCTATGTTAGACACTATTCTAGCCATGTTTGCCGTTTGTTTTTCAGTCTTTCCAACCTTTTCCTATATATGTTTAGAAAGTAAAAACATCTTCAATCGGTATATCAAGGTATTAGTTAGCTAGTTGGTACTTGGTTAGCCACTTGTCGACCATATCTAAAGCGTCATTTCTTTTATACACATGTTCATATAAGTCCTTGGCTACTAAGACTAATTTGATTTAAAGTCGTCTGCAAAAACTATCGCCATTACCCGGCTGGTCATTTCATCTTAAGAATGCCCCTCAGGGACCTCTGTTATGTCCATTACGACGCTTTTATTTACCTGCTTTATTTTACAGGTACTTCGACTTGCCCATTCTAGCAAATCCCCTTCCCAAGAAAAGGTGTTAAAAGCGTTCTTAATGTCTAAAGTAACTAATGCTGCCTACTTCTTCTGGCTTTTCTCGGTAAATTTGACCACCTTTTCCACGGCACGCAAAATAAGATGCAACTTTTTTGGAAAACGTATTCGTGATCCGAAAGAAATCCTTCTTCCTTAGCTTCTTCTTCGAGCCTACTTCTGATCAGTTTGTAGAGCTTAGAACTGTTTAGAAGACATATTGGTCTTAATTTTAAGTTTTCCGAAAAGGAGATGTCCTTCAGTACCAATATCAGTTTTGCCGTTTTCCCTTCGACAGAAAAGGTTTGCTCCTGTAACAGATGATTCGGCATGATCAGCCACAAACAGTTTGCTAACTTTGTCGACTTTTAAAGGGTTTTTTCTTATGGAATGTGCTTGTGCTAGTTCTTCTTTGTTGAATAGAGTCACTTTATTCATTATTACTGCCAGTTCTTGTTGGTAGGGCATTTGAGGGTAAAGTTCTTCAGCTACCTTAAGTTTTTGCTTCGTAGTTTTATAGGCGTTACGCCATAAATCATTGTTTAGCTCGCCACATAGCGTTTTCTATTTCTTTCTTTTTTTTCTGACTCTATTTCTTTACAAAGTTTTTCTTAATTTTTTTGTAGTCGAATTTAACTTGGTAAGCTTCGTGTTTGCTATATCTTTGTCTTCTTAATCTCGTAAATTTCCTTTTCATTTTGAGACATTCCGCTCTTTTATTTTCTATATATTTGTACCTCCAATATAGTACGTTTTTAGGCTTTACTTTGCTTCCACCTAGATTGATTTCATTAAAGACGTATATGTTTCAAACGTCACTTTCTCGTCCGTATTACCATTTGTCTTCCAAAAAATCAATTCTTTGAAGGTCTCCCAATCGTACCTTTTTCTTGTCCGGAATTCTTTTTTGCGTTTTATCTGGCTTTTTATTTAAAAATGAATGGAGCTGTGCTCGGTTGCACTTTCCCTATCTAGCATTTCTCACTTCTTTCCCTAACAAAAGTTGGACGATTTTCATTATTGTGCACAATCATGCTTGCAGCCCTGCTGCAAGCCAGTCAACAAAAAAGCTTTCACTGAATCATATTCATGCGTTTTTACATTAATGTATCCCAGAAAACAATTTCTCGGACTATTCAAAAGTTGTATTTGGAAATAGATACCAACAGTAGACAGTGAATTTTGATATGTATACCCAGGTACCCTATGTTTTTCTACTTTCTTTATATTTGATCTTCTGTTTTTAAAGAATACTGCCACGTTTTTCCTCTTATCTGCTATCCAACCGAGCTTTTTTGTTTGTCTTTTATTTGGTTCACAGACTAATATAATGCAGGCGTCCATTTCTAGTGTGGCAGTGGCATAAACGACGTCATGTGAAAGCACAGCTCTAAAACGGGTTTGTCAGGGAGTCATTTTTATTTCGTTTTTTTGAGGGCCACTTTTGATATTGTTGTTATTCCAGTTTTCAGTAATTGCTCATAATGTGGACATTCTTCGGACCGGATCAAGTTTAGACCTAACTCAATTCTGCCCTCACTAGTACACTCTTATCTCCTATAGCCAAAAAGATGATATATGATAACGTTGACCCTCTTTCTTCCCCTACAATCAATTCAACCCATATTTATTTTTCTTCTATCAATTATGCGCTTTGCAGTATTTCATTTTATGGCAACTGTAGCAGTGTGATTACTGTAATCCCAGTAATCAGACCTTCTTCCGCTAGTGAGGCTACATTTACAAATTTAGTTTAACTCTTCCATTGCGGATTTTTGACTCCTAACCTCTGTGTTCATAAACACAGCCCAATCTGTTTCTGTATTCTCGCTAGATACAGTGTCTTGTTCCAGTTATGGTGCACAATACGTGTTTTTTGTCATTCCTCATCAATAATTTTAATAAAGTTGTCAAAATTTTCAATTTAATAATTTTCCTGGTTTTGCTTTTCTCGTTTGCTCGTTCCTTTTCGATGTTATTTGTACCCACTTGGGTTCCAAAGGATTTGTTTTCAATGCTGCCGGTGAATTCAAGCAGCGGCAATATCTAATTTGTCAAATATATTTCGATACAGTCGTCTCCTTTTGCAAGGCAATGACAAACCAGCAAAGTATTTGCCTAGTAAACCTCTAATGATGTGGTTCGGATTCCACGTTAAACTGTAGGTCCCGCATGTTTGTGTAAAACTATTATCGCACACCACAAACATACGAGAAGGGTGTCTATGCTCGTAGCAAGCACGGCACTATAAAAAGAAAAATCTCCGAACGCAGCTCATCTTCTATGCTCTGCTTTTTGTGGGCAGAAATACATTTTTCTAGCCATTTTCTCAAATCCTTCTGCTAGATCTGCTATAACTTATCAAAGTATGCTCTCAAATTGCAATTCCTAGTAGGTCTGTGCTAGTTTTTTGGCTTTTTTAGTTTTCTTTTTTGCCAGAAGTGAGTAGCCCTCCAGCCTGGCTATCATTTGTCTCGTTTCTTGGTTCGTTATTACGTGTACTTTGGGTTAAGTTAAGTTTAAGATAAGGAGGTTTTCAGCAAAGAAGAATTACCCGATTTGTCGGGGGATAAAATATCATATCTAAATCTAAACACACAAGAAGTGGGACAAACAATAAATCCTTTGATGACTAACACTTGAGCGGGTGTGAGGGTCACAGTAGATGAAGTAACTCGCCCACAAATTGTTTCTACTCGCCCGCCTAAGCGTTAGTTATCAAGATATTTATTGTTAAACAATTTTGATATCTAAATCCAATTACACATGAGGTGGGACAAACAATAGATCCTTTGATGACTAACACTTGGGTGGGTCAAAGTAAAAGAAGTAACACGCCCACAAATTAAACTTTGTTTCCACCAGCCCACCCAAACTTTAGTTATCTAGAGATTTATTGCTAAACAATTCTCTCATATCTAAATCTAAGCACACAAAAGGTAGGACGAACAATAGATCCTTTGATAACTAACACTTGGGCGGGTGGGTGAGTCACAGTAAAAATAGTATATCGCCCACAAATTAATTTTGTTTCCACCCACTCACTCAAACGTTAGTTATCGAGAGATTTATGTTAAACAATTTTTAAATCTAAATCCAAGTACACAAGAGGTGGGACTAACAATAGATCAATTGATAACTAAGACTTGGGCGGGTGGGTGGGTCACAGTAAAAGAAGAAACTCGCCCACAAATTATACTTTGTTCCCACCCTCCCACCCAAGAGTTATCAAAAGATTTATTGTTAAACAATTTTGATATCTAAATCCAAGCACACAAGATGTGGGACGAACAATAAATCTTTTGACGACTAACACTTGGGCGGGTGGGAGGGCCACAGTAGAAGAAGTAACTCGCCCACAAATTAAACTTAGTTCCCACCCACCCACCCACCCAAGCGTTAGTTATCAAGACATTTATTGTTAAACAATTCTCTCATATCTACATTTAAGCACATAAAAAGTGGGACAAACAATAAATCTTTCGATGACTAACACTTGGGTGGGTGAGTGGGTCACATTAGACGAAGTAACTTGTCCACAAATTAAACTTTGTTCCCACCCAAGCGTTACAACAAATTTCCATAAATTAGAAAATGCCTTTTTAGCAAGTAATACTTTAAAAATCAACTAAAAATTGCATAATAAACATTTGTTGGAACAAAACTTAATAAACATAAATTCACTGTCAAAAAATCACTAAAAAAATTATTTTGAAATCTACCAAAAATTGCATAAAACACATTTATATCTACAAAACAGTAATAAAATCGCTGATAAAAAAAGTTTTTCCACGTTTGACATTAATAATCGCGTTGCAAGTCAACAGTTGTGAACCTTAAACGCGCCCAATGTCAACTACTAACAAAAAATCTCCTCTCAAATGCATAGAATGCAATTTATATATATAAAAAAAACAAAATTAACTTGAAATACAAAAAAATATAGTAGGAAATTGTTTTGAAAAACTGCTTCAAATAAAAATGTTCAAAAAATATAATTAGAAAATGTGTGCACGTTTTCTGACCACCCTGTATATGAACATTTTTCAAAACTCAAAATAATATGTTTTCTCTGAATACACCCTGTATATAAATATTTTGATAATAATATAATATGCTTTCTTACCTTTTCGAATACTTAATCTTACCTGACCTAAATTATAATTTCTTCAATAAAATTAAAACCCTTGTATTATAAATTTATTTAAACAATCTAACAACTACTAAAACTAAAAGAAAAATTATTTCTTAACTTGTAAAACGTGTGCGAGATCATATTTCCCTCTAACGCATTTTAATTTAACACCGGGACAATCCTGCACTCTACCCGCCCTACATAAGACGATATTATGTTCCTGTAAATTATGCCCAATTCCGGGTATATAAGCCACCATCTCCTTCCCATTAGTCAAACGCACCAGTACACATTTTCTATTCGCCGAGTTAGGTTTCTTAGGCTTTTTTATTAGCGTCTTCAAAACGACACCCTTCATAAATGGGTTTCCATCTAAAACTTGGCGTTTCTTACGCAATTTAATATGCGGCCCCGAACGGTGCATTTGGTTTAACGACGCCATACACCTCTCTGGAACAATAAAAAAAGATTATTACGTCAAGAATAAAAATCTTTATATTTTTAAATCCATTCTTAGAATATTGCAAAGTTATGAATGAAAGTGTAAACAAACATTTTTATTTCAAAAGATTGGTAATTGTAAGTAATGAAAGGAATATTAAAAATTGGAGATTACGGAAGGCAGATATGAATCTTAAGGGAAGGTAATTGGTTAGTCCAGCTTGTGTCCTGAATGACGTGGATGTGACAAAGCACCCACTGACAGTTCTATACAATTTCGGAAATGCAATAAGCAAAATCTGCAAGATTATAATCGCCACAACTGGACACGACAGGGGTGGATTTACAATATTTCGAAATAAATTCCTTTCAAGTATTTTTACTACGTCGTATTCATTAATTGTTTCAACAATTTAGACAAATTAGTTGCTAGATTAGTAGGGCAAAGTCCATAACATTTTTAATCAATAATTGCCTGCATTAGAGAACTATTTTGATTGTTACGAGCGATATATTTTTTTCTATAGAGAAACCTGATAGCGTAATTAGTTGAAATATTTTAATATATATTATATGTCTTAAGAGATTAAGATTACGTCTTAAGGGCTTAAGAAGGAATTACTTATAGGATTAATATTTATTATTAAAATTTAATTAATAATATTTCTTGAATTGATTGATTACGGCCCTGCACGTTAATCCTCAAACTATCACTACCCCTTTGGGACGTTAGTGGCAGGTGACGCATTTCGGACACTGTCCATTGTCAGATGAATAGCGCAAGCCACAATAAGTTGTTCACATCACGCTATATTACACTAGGAAATGGAAAAATATGCCAATAGGGGGATTAAATTCCCTGTATTTGACCAGCGCGTGACCACACACACATTTATTATATGCATTTGGGGAGTATATTGAAGACACACGTCAATCAAGTGATTGATTTGTTCGAATTCCATTGAGGGTTTTAATTAATTTAATTTTAATACGGATGTAATATTGCCGAGCGTATATAAACTGCAAAATAATATTATTTTGTGCAAAGTTTCTTAATATTAATGCAAATTTGTTCGAAATGCTTTGCCATATTTCTAATTGTATTTATTTAGTAATAATTATTTCAAATGTCTTGAAAATTACTTTTGGATAATAATAATTAATTGTTTGATGTATACAAAACTTTAAAAATTAATAAGATACAAAAATCAAATAAAAATAAATCTTTAGTTTTTTAACGTATGCAACTTCATAATCAATCAACGTTTTCTTATAGATCTGTTTAATTATATACCATTCATTTTTTAATAAATGCACACAAAATTTATTACCGAGTGTGATTACTTTAGTGATTTTATAATAAATTGAAAACTGTTATACTCTATCTCCCCTACGCAAGCTAAAAGACCCTCGAAAAATTAGGTAATGTCATTATAAATCATCAAGCTAAATTTGTTTTTCGTTGAAACAATAAAGCGGTTACATCGGTGAACAAATCCATCCTTCGCTGCTTTAAAACTCCGTCTAAAATTTAAAATTACTTTCTTTTTATCATCAATCTACTACTTTTATAAAGACATCCAACACCACTTCATTGTCTTCTAATACAATTAAAGTATTTTAAGACTACTTCATTATCCCCTTTCAGTTAGTGTTTTAACACCTTCCTTTGTTCCTTCAAAATAGTCACTAAGTTTTATACACTTTTTGACTTTTAGATTTGCTCTAAAACTCAGAGTTTATATAGTTTTGCAGATTCTGTTATTAATCATGATACTAGTCTTTCATAAAAAAAATGTCAGAATTTTAGACTCTAATTTTGTCCATTGAGATCCCCTTTAATACCTTCTTAAGTATGGTAAGATAACCTCATACACTTTTAGCGTCTTTGTCAGCCGATAAAATTCTCCAAAAACCATATTCTCTTCTTCTTATTTTTAACCACTATTTGTACACTTATGTACGTAGGCCTCCCTTATAAACTTCTATGCCAGTCTATCCTGTGCCGTCTGGTACCACTTTTTTCTGCTAATTCTTGAGTGTCCTCTAACCATCATTTCTTGGGTCTTCCATTCCTCTTGGTTCTTCTTAGGCGTCAGTGGACAAGTTGAACAGTCCATCACAATTCCTATCCTATTCCGCAACATCGGTAATTCCTTAAATGGTCTTTTAAGGTTACTCCAAGTGTTTCAAGTTCAATTGCGCGTTGGACGTATCTTGAGATATATGTATTCGTCGACTTCTCTAGTACATCATCTTTTCTAGATACAACTGTATTTTCTGAACTCATCTTTGTTTTTGTCAGGTTCATATAAAGACCCGATGTTGAGGCTTCGCCCGAACAAGATCTCTTCTAGTTCTTCAATGCTGCTGCTGCTGCTTAATATTATTATGTCGTTTGTTTTCCATCTATGTTAATGCCTTTTTTTTTTCAAATTGAGTCTTTTAAACACTTCTTTTAATACTAGCGTAATTAGCTTAGGAAATATGGTGTCGCCTTGTCGGACTCCTCTCTTTAACGGGATTTTATCAGTCTTCATCTATATTGTCCTGTAATGTGGCATTTTCATAGATGTTTTTTAGAATGCCGGTATATCTAGAGTCGATTCAGACGTTTTCAACTCAAGTATGGTCCGTAGCTGTATTGTGTCGAATGTTTTTGAAAATCGTCGTTACGTTATATGGACGTCAGCTACATTCTCTTAGTAGTCCATAGTTCTCTTGGTCCCTTATGATCGTCACAAAACTTCTCTTCGCACTCAAACTCATTTAAGAATTTTGTCGCAAATTTCTTTAACATTTATTAGAATCCTCTAGACTTTCTCAGACTACAAAGGTATCCAGGTCAAACTACTGACCCGTTATCATAAACGAAGTGCCCCACTCACCCGCATGACGGGTTATCATCAAGAGATTCATGTTTGTCCTCCATGCAAACTTCAGTAATCACTATGTCGCAGGAAAAAATAATGATATCCAATCTAATCTAAGTGGCGACCGTAGCACAATGGTCTAGTGCGAGAACTGTTGAGCAGGCAGCCCGTGTTCGATTCTCAGCAGCGGCAATATCTAATTTGTCGTGTCCTTCGCAAGGCAATGGCAAACCAGCAAAGTATTTGCCTAGTAAACCCCTCTAGTGGTGTGGTTCGGATTCCACGTTAAACTGTAGGTCCCGCATGTTTGTGTAGAACTATTATCGCACACCACAAACATACGATAGGGGAGCCTACTCTCGTAGCAAGCACGGCACTATAAGAAGAAGAATCCAATAATGACAACACTTAGATAGGTGATAGGAACACTTCGTTTTAAACTACCCGCTCGTACTGATTACCAAAGATTGGATATCATCATCTTTTCATGCGACATAGAGATTGCTGAAGTTTGCAGGTAAGACAAACACCCAATCTCTTGATGACAAAGACTCGGGCAAAAGGGTGTTTCACCCACTTGCCCGAGTCTTTTTTGTTTATGAATATGAGAAAGTAGTTTAAATTGGAGTGTCCCAGCCGCCCACTCATGTATTTGTCATCAAGAGATTGGATATCACAAAACTTCTCCTGCAACTCATTAGATACTAAAGTTTGTATAGAGAACTAACTTTTAATTTCTTAATGAACACTTGAGCGGGAAAATTGAACGCTTCAATTATGATTACGGTCAACTAGTTCAAAATAGAGTGTCATCATTAGATTAGACATCACCATCTTATACTGCAAAATAATAGCTACTAACGTTTGCATTAAGAACAACAATCCAATGTCTTAATAATAAACACTTGGCTGAGTGGATGAGCCACTCTAATCATGAATGAGTAGTTTGAAATAGACTGTTGGGTAGTGTAATCATTAAATAGGATATCACAATCTTCTTCTGCGACATTGTAGCTAATCATGTTTGCATAGAAGACAATATTTAATATCTTAATGAAAAACACTTGGGCGGTAGGCTGGGACACTCCATTTCCATTCTCGTATTTATAATCTGAGTGTCCCACCCGCCCGCCCAAGTGTTTGTCCTTAAAAGATTAGATATCTTGAGACTACAAATGTTTGCAGAAACAAACAACATCCAACCTCTTAATGACAAACACTTGGACAGGTAGCTGGGATACTACATTCAAAACTAATCGCCTATATTCATAATCTCTTGATGAGATTCAATACCACCATCTTCTCTTGTGACATAGTGACTACTGGCGTTTGCAGGGAAGACCAGCATCCAACCTCTTAATGACAAACACTTAAGCGGGTGGGTGAGACACTCCATTTTAAAATACTTGCCTGTATTTATAATCGTCTTGATCATTAAAAGATTAGAGATATAGTGACTACTACTATTTATCCAGTCTTCAGACCTAACTAGATCATCTTAAGCTGCGGCTTGAGTTAAGCTTATTCCCTTATGCCATAGTAAAGTCTTGTAATACATAATTACAGTATGCGGCAACAAAACTTAGTGATTTAAACGGGGTTTCGTGAAGAGAGACGAGGTAGTAGGCCAAAGATGAAAGCCAAAGAAGTAAAAAAATAAATAATCTTTCATCTAAGTGGCAAAAATGCATTGGCTAAAGGTTCAACGCACGTTTGCTGTATACGCATACTTTTCACAAGATGAAAAGCTCACTCGACATAGACAGCATAAATAAAACCGTTCCAAAAATTGTTCTAGCATACATCAACCATATAAATTGGTTGTGCTTCAGGACAACGGAGCAAGATTATCACTGAAAGATGTAAAAGAACCCTATTGGGGCCTAAGTGTAACAACATTCTTTTCACCTTCCACCCAAAATCGTGTTCCTGGCCGGCAATCAATTTTTTCGTACGTGGACACCTTCATAAAAACTGAAAAATGTACAAAAAAGACAAATAGGACTACTACGGCCAATAAAAACTCCACAAATCACCAAAGCAGTATTGCAATCTTAGCATAGAAGCATGTTGCATGCAAGCTGCCCAAGAAGTTTCTGTCGTTCTGTGAGAGAATTTCTTCAAGGTGGCCACCATTTCCACTCCTACAAGTTAGCTGTGGTAGCTTGAAAACGTGCCTCACAACGCGCTTGTTCTTTAGTGACAAAAACACTTTTCCCTGTCTGAGTGCGAAAATAAACAAATTAACACGCGTTACTGAAGTGCTAACAATCTTAGAAATCTTCCCTGAGAGCCTGATCTCCTTGAGAGGCCGTGGCCATTTAGCTAATTGCAACTTCCAACTTTTTTTATGGAGATATCAGAAATCCAATAATTCACGGACCCGACAACCTATGCTTGACAGAGTCGAAAGGCGTCACTTGAAGAATATTATTTTTAAAACTATGTAATTTTAATCTGCAATTATAAAGAAAAGCAAGCAAAACTTTTTGTTTTATTGACGTTTCAAATGAGCACGACTCGCTACCCTGTATAAGATGACGTTTATGAGAGCTCAAGGAATGTTTATCGTAACTATTATTAAGTTATACAATAATTTAATTAATCTTAGCCACGCTACTGCCTGATTAGCGGTAGCGTCCGAGATATGGATGTAACACAAAACGTTTTAAACTATCAATATTCTAATTAAGATTTTGATTATTCCGTGTTCTTATGACGGTTTTTTACTTAACTCAATGAGTTCTGGTATAAAGCTCCGGATACAACAAGAATACTCGCTCATAGCATCATTGCTTCAACCCTGAAAGACTGGAGCTTCGATAAATACAAAGTAAACTAAAAAAACTACATTTTTTTCTCCAAAAATCTGCACTTCTCAAAAAGCTTAGCTACGCCACTGCTTCTATAGTTTTTTAAAGAATTACACTACACCAAACATAAATTGGCCGCTATAATAAGCAACTTAATATATACAAACATATTTTTTGTTCTCTTGCACTGTTACTTTCGCGCGTTTTAGTATCCTCGTCTCGCGAGCACAATTCGCACATTCTATGGACCAAAGCTAAAGTGTGAGTTTATTGTAACTAGTTTAATGATTATATTTCATCATTTATCATAGATTTAAACGCATCAGATTTATTCAAACTCAATCCAACGTCAGGGCGGCAAAGACCAAGCAAATACAATTGTTTCTTTCGGTTCCACAAACTTCGTCAGTGTGCCTTGTACAACTACGGCATCGCTTGATAGATAATCATAATCAATCGTTTCATTATTTAGTTAAATTTCTGTCAGGAAAGCTTGACAGTTAGGCTGTTCCAACACACGATTTGAATGTTTTGCTAACTACGCACACAAACATTTGAGGCGTATAGTTTCAAAAGGTACAATTTCCACCGTAATAAATTTCAAAAAACTGTCACAACTAAAGTAATTCTTAAAACTGATTTCTGTGCGATTTGAGTTATTTACAAAACATGTTTTAACATTCTTATAAATTTAAATTAATTTGATTAATAAATTATCAACATAAATCAAATTATAGGTTGCATAAAGTCTGGTTTTAAACTGAATAAATCTTTTCTTAAGTAAAAACTAAATAAAAAAATAAATAAACAAAGCTTAATTTTATTGCATTGTATGAAACAAAATTTTAGTTTTATGTTGTAGAGTGCGTAATTTGTTACAAGATGGCATCACTAACTCAATAATTTCAAAAAGTGGAGATTGTACCTTTTGAAACTACACCCCTCATTTATTATACTTATAGTACACCCACTTGTCCCACTTTAGCCTGGCCCATGAAATATGTAAGAATGCTAAAACTCGCAACTTTAAAGCTAAAACTCGCAACTTTAAAGAAAAGTTATATTTTTAATTAATTTATAATTATTTAAAAATAATGTGTTACGCCTATGGTTTTTTATATTTGCAAATAGTGTACATTTGGTTGCCTACATCGTAAGTTTCTTGCTCTCATTTTACATATAATTCTATTTGTATTAACATATAGCATAATCTGTAGCTTAGTTACAGCCAATTTATATGCGTAGTAGTATACGTAAGCTTTTATGTACAGTAATTTGTTTGTGTGCATAGTTTGAACGGTTTGCAAACTGTTTTGAAACAAAACTACAGATGCTTTGAGAGTTCAAAACCACACTTCAACAGATTTTAATACAAATAATTTAACACAAAAAACAATACAATAATGTCAATAGAAATTGACTGATCATAAATACATTAACTGTGTTGACATGACAATACATTTTATGACAATTCAAAACCATATTGTCAATAGATTTAAATTTATGTTTCAGTTAGTTGAATTACATTCTTTATTGACAATCCAATAACTAATTGACAGATTGTAGCGACAAAATTACATAACTGACTATTTTGAATACAAAACCATAATGTAATAACTGTCAACATTTAAAAGATTGCAGTATTATACATTGTAAGATGTGTATGAAAACATAGATATCATTAAGTAATTAATAAAATTGTATAATACTGCAAACTTTTGATTTTCGAATTGAAATGCAGAAATACTATTCACATTTGGAAACTTTTCTATTCATCATTATATATTGTAAATGATACAATTTGCTTCTAAGTATCTAATAATAAAATAAATTTTAAGATCACATATGAAGAGCTGCAACAAGTCAATATTAAATCATTTGTACATGTTGTGTACCTTATCGGAAATATTTTCTTTGTAATTTTCTGCAAGTATTTACAATTAAAATTACAAAATTAAACATAATTTTCAATAACACCCAAAAGTTAGATGTTTGTAAATTTTTAAAAATGAACTCGCGGTTTGTAAAAAGCTCCTTTGTTTAAAAAATCACTCAGAACGCATACATAATGCAACATTTTATCAAATAATTCTTGCTTTATTATTATTGCATTACAAATACCTTGTATATTGCAAACACCAAACTGTTTTGTTAATGCTGAAATCGATCCAAGAAGCAACGATTGTTGGCTATTTTCTACATTATTAATAATCGGACTAGGTTTTGGAAGACACCTCACAATTTGCCTCAATATATTCATTTTATCTGCAAAAATAATACATAAATTAAATGAACATACAATTAATCTTACTTACAGATAATCAATTACTGTTAAATAAACAATTCACAGCATATATTCAAGTATTAATCCTTCTTTTTCAATTAAAACAACATAATTTTAATATTTTTTTAGAAATTTTGAGGTTAGGTAATTATTAGAATGAAGTTGACTACTTTTAGAATCAGTTGGACCAACATAGTGAAAACGAGCCATACACTTCAAAATCCATACAAATTTTTAACGTATTAATTATAAAATAGTGTTATAACATTTAATATTGATGAATAATACTGTTAATTTTGTAATATTAAACATTAAATTAAATAGATTTGTATAATAAAATAAATAAATAATGCATTAAATAATTTTAATAAAAATTACATCTAAACGCAACCAAATATATATTTATGTAAATGTAGTTGCCTAGATTAACTCTTATAAATTCTTTAAAACTAATTTAAAAAATTATTAAGTAGAATACTACATAATATTTTATTAAAGTTTGTAACTACATATGCTTTAAATTAAATTTTTATTTTATGTTATAATAAAAATAATTATTAATGCTATCTACTCTAATACATTAAAACTAAAACAGCTTAAATGGAACTACTTTTGTTAATCAATCATAATTTATTTTCATACATATTATTAATACGTGTATAATTAATATTGGCAGTAAATTGATATTGTTATAGTTAGAGAGTATGATTAACTTTATTGATAGCTTTAGAAAATGTTTTACTTAATATAAAATATAATTTTAAAATTAAAACTGTGCAAATTTAATCAAATTTACTACATTGTTGACACTAAAAGTTATAAAGTTTTGTTATATTATAATCATATTTTTTTTACAAGAAAGTTTTTTAATTAATATGTACTTAAGTTTTCCCAGAAACATCACAGAACGGACAGAAAATTTGTTCCTTTCTGCCTATATTACAATTCGTAAAGGCGGCCGTGTGAGGATGGATTCCAACCGCTGTGGCGGTAACGGTCTAAAACAAAAAGAAACAACAAGAAAGAAAAAAGTTAACCAAACAAACTACCTACCAACAATATAGTTTTGACAAAACCTGCAAAAACCACAAGCAAGCATTAAGAAGACAAAATTTAAGTATGACAAATTTTTTTCTTCTTCTTGGAGCTGATTTACGAGTTTTGCAAACTTTGTTTGCAAGAGATGCAAAGAAATCATAACAAAAAAAAAACGCCAACATCAAAAGCACTCATATAGAGAAGCCACTTGCTAGAAAAATAATCTTATGAGCAAAACTGGCAAAACCCGACTATTACTCAAGTCCAATGTAACTAGAAGTTTCTTGTCACAAATGTTTTGCAAAAAATTTCGGGCCACTCCAAAATGTGCAAACGCTAATCATCGCTTTAAACTTTTCTATGTAAGATAGGAGATTGAAGTGACCACAAAAAAGACATTTAAGATAAATGAAAATGCTCTTTTACAATAAAGAAACCATCTCCACTTGCGTTTTGTATGCAATCCGCCGCAGTCTACCCTACACTTAAGCATTTTGATTCTAACATGATTCTAAGTTGAGACGTTCTCACTGATACCTAATACTTAAACATTAGCTTACCACTCAATCCCTAAGTCTGAGAATAAACTGAAGTTGCTCTTAAAATCATCATTTTTTTAACAATCTATTTGGCAGCACTCGGGCGTTGTTAAACGGTTCTTTCTTTCTAATTAAGACTTTTTTAGGTTGTTGTCTGAGTCAATCTTTTCAAACCAATTTTGGACAAAAAAATATTTGCATTATTTTCTTATTAACAGTAGTTAATAACAATAAATAAGCAATTTTTTGTTGTATAAAACATTTTTAAAAGACATTTTAACTTATGAATCCACTTATTGGTATTCAATTCAACTTAGACATTTTTTGTATCTGCAAACGTCAGTAGTCACTATGGCACATGATAAAGAAGTGATATTTAATCTCTTAATGACTGAAACTTGAGTGAGTAAGCAGTTGAGTTCAAATTATTTGCTTATAATCATCATTTGAAGTTGCCGCCCGCCCGCCTTATTGTTTGTTATTAAGAAAATTAAAGTTTTTCTTATTTGCAAGAATTAGAAGTTTTTTTTTTAGGAAATAATATCTAATCTTTTAATGATAAACAAGTGGGAGGGTAGGTAAGTTATTCCAAATTATGATTAGCGGCAAGTAGCTTAACTTAGAGTGCCCACAAACCTCTGTTATCTTTACAAATGTTAGAAGTTTCTTAGTCAGAGAAGGAGGTGGTGATTGATAATCAACACTTGGGTAGATGGGCTTTTTACTCCAGCTCATAATTACTATTAAGTAGTTTAAACTAAAATGCTCATCCGCCCGTCCAAGAATTTGTTATTGAGAAAATAAAAATGTTTCTTCTTTGCAAGCGTTAGAAGTCTCTTTGTCCAAAAAATAAGAGATGATATGCATCTTTTGATAATCAATACACTGGTCCAAGTGTTTATTAATAAAGAATTAGAAGTTTTTCTCTTTTTTCTCTCAAATAGAAGTCCACAAGTCAGACAAGATAAAAGTTATATCTAATGTCTTGATGACTAACACTTGGGTGGGTAGGTGATTCACTCTAGATTATGATATTATTAAGAAGTTTAAACTGGAGTGTGCTCACCTACCAACCCAACAATTTGTTAACAAGAAATTTGAAGCTTTTTTTTGCAATCTTAATTACCATCAAATAATTTAAACTAAAGTACCCACCTTTCTGCCCAAGTGTTGGTTGTTAAAAATTTAACAATTTTAACAAAGTTTCTTTCTCCTAGAAAGAAGAGGTGATAAACAATCTTATAATGACCAACACTTGGGCGGGTGGAGGGTCAGCCCAGATCATTATTACTACCGAGTAATTTGAACTAACCGTAGCACAATAATCTGGTGTGAAGACTGTTAAGCAGGCATCTCGGGTTTGATTCCTGGCAGCGTCAATATCTAATTTTTCAAATATATTTTGATGCGGTCATCTCCGTCGCAAGACAATTAGAAATTTGTCTAGTAAAACCCTCTAGTGGTGTTTGTGTACAACTATTATTGCACACCAAAAACATACGAGAGGGGTGCCTACGCTTGTAACAAGCACGGCACTACAAGAAAAATTTAAACTAACTGATTGCTCATCCGTTTGAGTGTTTGTTATCCAAGAATTGTAAGTATTTTGTTACTTTAAGTGATAAAGTGCATAAATTAAAGAAAGAATTGGTAATATCCAATTTTTTAACAACTAACACTTGGGTGAGCCATTACAGATCATGATTACCATCAAGTAGTTTGGATTGAAATGCCCAAGAACTAAAAAAAAATTACACCACAAGTGGATTAGGGTTAGCCCAAACGGCAAGATACAAAACGAGATAGATTACATAATTCTAAATAACAAAACTGTAGTAAAGGATGTTTCAATTTTAATTAAATTCCAGACAAGAAATATGAAAGTACTAAGAGGACACATATCAAACTGAAAACCCAAAATTTATAAAATACAAAACAACAAGAGTGCCATTATTAGGAACCAGGAGGGAATCAAGAAGGTAATAGAAGAGTTCTATACAAAACTGTACTCCTTCTCCATAAACAAATCATTAGCAAATAACACCATAAAAGTCACTAACGTAAACTTCAAAGAAATGCCAGATATCAATACCCATGAACTACGGATGACACTAAATCATATGAAAAACAGAAAATCTTTGGGTACAGATATAATAACTAGCAAAATGCTGTAATGGAAAAAGATACCTTATTAGAGGCTGTGCAAATTCTACTAAATAAATGTTTGAAAAAAGGAATGATACTAACAGAATAGCAAAATGCTCAAGTTGACAAACGCACGTATTGACTCCAAATACTCAAACCTACTGAACTACATCTATAAAAATGCAACACTCCAAATTAAGCTGGACGATGACACCATTACTAACAAGGTTTCTATTAGAAAAGGAAAAAAGCAAGGTGATACCATTTCACCACCAAAACTCTTCACACTGGCAATATAAGATGGGAAAAAAACGATGTAAACATTGATCGGAAACATCTGAACTATTTGCGCTTTGAAGACGACATTGTTTTTATTAGCTCGGACATCAGGAAGTTAAAAAACATGGTCATGCAACTAAATTTAGCATCCAAAGAAGTCGGACTTAAGATGAACCTCAAGAAGGTCAAAAACAAATCAGCAGACAAGCCGCAAACTTGCCAAAAGGCAATGGAAAAGGCTATGTTAGTTGTAAGCTGAAAGGATCACATTTAAAACATTAAAATACGCAAGCAAACAGGTGCCGAGGATGTTATCACACAAGTCGGAAATCTTAAGTAGAGCTGAGCAGGCCATGTTGCAAGGCAGGACCCAGCAATATTTGGGTTATGCAGTGGAGACCACGGACCTCTAAAAGAAATGTGGGATGACCCCCTATTTGTGGCAACAGAAAGAAGAGAGAGTGATTGGAATCTTTTATAACAACATTTAGGCAAAAGAGTAAGTCACTCGATATTATAATTACTATAAGTAGTTTAAACTGGAGTGCTTACCTAACTGACCAAAAACTTGTTAACAAAAAGTTAAGAATTTTTTTTGCAAGCTAATCAATCACTGGTGATCTTTCAACTATTATAAAGTACAACAGTAGAGGTGACAGTTGACAAAAATATGCGCAAAGTGAGAGACAATATAATTCTCTTGATCACAAACACTTGGGTGGATGGGTGGGTTACAAAAATAAATCGAATCACGCTCAATAGTTGGACTAGTGTGTCTATCCACCCGAGTGATTGTTGCTCAGGAATTGGCTAACCAATCACTGGTGATGTTTCAACTATTATAAAGTACGATTGTAGCGGTGAAAGTTGCCAAAAATATGCGCAAAGTGAGTAATTGTTGGACTGCAGCTCACTCACCCACCCACCCAATTGTTGTGCAGAAATTGGCTAATCAATAACTGATGTTCCAGCTGTTATAAAGTACAACAGTAGAGGTAATAGTTGACAAAAGTATGCGAAAGGTGGGAGAAAATATAATTTCCTTGACTACCAACACTTGGGTGGGTAAGTGGGTCACAAAATTAAATCGAGTCATGCTTAATTGTTGGACTACTGTAGCCCACTCACCCAAGTGATTGTTGTCCAGGAATTGGCTAGTCAATCACTGCTGATGTTCCAGCTGTCATAAAGTACAAAAGTAGAGGTCTCAGTGACAGTTTTCAAAAATATGCGCAAGGTAGGAGAAAATAAAATTTCATTAATAATTTATTATTTTAGGCTTATTTAACATGACAATAAGCTTACAAAACTTGATCATAATATTGTAAATTTTGTGAATTCTATTATTAGGAATTTTCTGTCAAATAAGCTGACAATCAATTTGATAAACAATACGTTTGTTACATCAAATCAAATCAAATTTTATTATTTTGTTACTGAAGGTGGCATAATATTAATTGGAATTATATTGATGTTATTTCAATCAGCCCAGTTTGCAGTAAATAAATAGTAAAATATTATAATATTCATACATCAAATACTAACTCATATTACAAATTGAAAATGTTTATTAAATAAATTACATTGATAAATTAAACTTAAAAAACAACATGAAACCCATGCCCAGCTCCATGTCCACCAACACCTAACCCAACTCCAAATCCACCATAAGTCCTCCTAAACGGATCATCTTCATAAACAGCAATCTTATTATCAGTATGATGTTTAACCAATAATGTATGCACCGTCCTGCTTACAAGAACAGCAGGAACAATTACATGATGTGCAGGAACATATGCATGATGACTAATATGTCCAGGCACCCATACGTTTCTCAACACACTTTTAACAGCCTTCTTATCTTCATGTTGTTTATGTTTAACAATCACTTGAGGAAACGAGACGTATCCAAATTCCAGAGGCGACCGCTTTTCACTACCACCAATGACACCAACCAGAAGAAAAACCACCTGAATTACAAAATTTTATATAAAACCGCGAATTAAATATAATATAACCAGTTACAAAGTAACCAGGTCATGGTTAAAAGCAATTTTATATCGTTTAAATATCTCATAACACATTACAAAAAAATAAATCATTCTAATTGAAATAATTGGTGTACAATTATTGAATAATGAATTGACGGAAATATATTCACGCGGATATCAATTATGATTGTTTATAATTTTTTTTATTAAAATAAAAATAGGAAGATTGCTAAAAAAATGTTGAAATTATGATTGATAATAATTAAAGACAGTTGCTGGTTATTATATTGATTTGCTGCTTACCTGAATTGCGATGAGTTGCTGCATTTCTTCGGACTGTGCCACTTTCCGTCTGTTCGGAGTACTTGTTTGTACTTAAATGATTATAGCATTTTAATACAATTCACCCATAACCTAATTCCTATATATAAAAATACATTTCTTTCGAGCCTTAGATTTCAAACTAGTTTTGTTGTATTGTATTAGTCAATGACAAGATATTTCGTTATTTCTATAACTTATAAATATTTAGATATTTTAATTATTAATGATTTGAATTGGTTTTAATGCAATTGATTAATGATGTTATATAATTAGTATTTTTAAATAAATGTTATTAATTTAAATGTAAATTAACACTGTTAAAGGTAATATTAGCTATATTAGCTAAAAAATATTTTTTTAATTTATCATAGCAATAGGAAATGTGAAATGTTTTGTGCTAAATTCTTATCCGCATACTAGACTAATTATATAAGGTGTTAATTTGTTAAACATTTTTACATTTTTTCTTAATTTTTTGTCAAAAATTACAGTAGCAAACGTGCTTTTCTCAAAAATTGATTATAAAAAAGTTATATATTATAAACAACTATAAAACAAGTAATAGAATAAGAATTTTTCTATTTTACTTCGTTTCTGCCTTAAAAAACACTTTTTTGCAAATATTTTTATTTGTTTACTAACATCTTGAGCTACTAAATAGCAAATTTCATTAAAATTGCTTAATTGGTTTTTGTTTTACGGCCGATTGTGCAACAATTTTTTTGTTTTGCTCTGTTTTTGTTTAAAAAAATTATGTATTAGCGAATTTATTACAATTCAAAAAAGCTACGTTCGTTAATCAACGGCTAATGCACAAGTAAGACAAGACAACTTCTAGGTTATTGCAGCTCCACAACCCACAACAATAGCGCCAAAAAAACGCCCAAGAAAAAATTTCAACTTTTTTAATTACCCTGAAATAGCAGCCAAAAAGTTATCAAACAAAAAAAAAATTCAATCAGACTAACCAATTTAGAAAATGCTGGTAGATTTTTTAAAAAACTTTCAAAAAGAACAAAACTGCTGACAAAACTTAGAAAACCAACTCCAACAAATGATTAAAGATCGCTTGAATATTAACGGTTGTTAAAGAAGTAAAACAAGAAAACTTTTAATCTATTGTAATCTAGTATTTTAGCTCGATACGTTTAGAGAAATTGATATGAAAACAGCCAATTTAAACTACTTGCTAATAATTGTAATTTTATTTCACTCAACCACCCAAATGCTGGTTATCAAAAGATTGGATAATTTTTCGTAATTTGTCGCGTTCGGTGTGGCCGTAGCTTAACAATGCATATAGATGAAACTGACGGTTGATTTTTTTGCAATAAAAAAAAAATGTTTGCCGCACGCTTACGAGCAGCCGAGATAATCAGTTTTTTGTGATTTGTTGAGTTAGGTTAAGTTAGGTTAGGATAGGTTAGTTTTTTGTAATTTGTTGCGTTAAGTGTGGCCGTAGCTCAACAGTACATATAGATGACATTTACGGTTGATTTTTTTGCATTTTTTTGGTAAAAATATGTTTGCCGCACGCATACGGGCGGCCGAGATAATCAGTTTTTTGTGATTTGTTGAGTTAGGTTTGGATAGGGTAGGTTAGTTTTTCGTAAATTTTTGCGTTAGATGTAGCCGTAGCTTGACAATGCATATAGATGAAATTAACGATTGTTTTTTTTGCAATTTTTGTTTGTCATAAAATTTTGCCGCACGCTTACTGTTGGCCAAGATAATCAGTTTTTTATGATTTTTTGCGTATGGGTAGATTAGTTTTTTGTAATTTGTCGCGTTAGGTGTGGCCGTAGCTCAACAATGCATATAGATGAAATTAACGGTTGGTTTTTTTGCAATTTTTTAGTAAAAAAATTTTTGCCTTACGCTTACGGGCGGCCGAGATAATTTGTGTTTTGTAATTTGTCAGGTTTGGTTAAGTTAGGTTAGGTTGGGTTAGGTTAGATAAGGTTAGATTAGGTTAGTTTATTGAAATTTTTTGCGTTAGATGTGGCCGTACCTCAACAATGCATATAAATAAAAATTAAGGTTGATTTTTTGCGATTTTTTGGTAGTTCAATTTTAACCGCACGCTTACGGTTAGGTTAGGTTAAGTTAGTTTTTTGTAATTTTTTGCGTTAGTTAAGGCTGTAGCTCAACAATGCATATATTTTGCCGCACGCTTACCGTTGGTCTAAATAATCAGTTTTTTTGTGATTTTTTGCGTATGGGTAGATTAGATTTTTGTAATTTGTCGCGTTAGGTGTGACCGTAGCTCAACAATGCATATAGACAATACTGATGGTTGATTTTTTTTTTGCAGTTTTTTGGTAATAAAATTTTTGCCGCACGCTTACGGGCGGCCGATATAATTTGTGTTTTGTAATTTGTTGGGTTAGGTTAGGTTAGGTTACTTTTTTGTAATTTTTTGCAATTTTTTGGTAGTACATTTTTAGTCGCACGCTTACGAACGGCCGAGATAATCTGTTTTTTATGATTTGTCGCGTTAGGTTAGGTTAGGTTAGGTTAGGTTAAGTTAGTTTTTGTAATTTTTTTGCGTTAGATGTGGTCGTTGCTTAACAATGCATATAGATGAAGTTGGCGGATGACTTTTTTGCAATTTTTTGGTAATCAAAATTTTGCCGCACGCTTACGGGCTGCCAAGATAATCTGTTTTTTGTGATTTCTCGCGTTAGTTTAGATTAGTTTTTTGTAATTTGTTGCGTTAAGTGTGACCGTAGCTCAACAATGCATATAAATAAAACTGGTGGTTGATTTTTTTGCAATTTTTTGGTAATTAAACTTTTGCCGCACGCTCACAAGCTGCCGAGATAATCTGCTTTTGTGATTTCTTGCGTTAAGTTAGGTTAGGTTACTTTTTTGTAATTTTTTGCGTTAGATGTGGCCGTACCTCATCAAATATAGATAAGAATGACGGTTATATTTTTTGCAATGTTTGGCAAAAACATTTTAGCCGCACGCTTACGGGCGGCCGAGATAATCTGTGTTTTGTAATTTGTCGCGTTAGGTTAGGTTAGGTTAGGTTAGGTTAGTTTTTTGTGATTTTTTGCGTTAGATGTGGTTGTACCTTAACAATGCATATAAATTACAATGACGGTTAATTTTATTGCGATTTTTTGGTAATAAAATTTTAGCCGCACGCTTTCGGACGGCCAAGATAATCAGTTTATTTAGTATAGGTTAATTTTTCGTAATTTGTTGAGTTAGGTTAAATTAGGTTAGGTTAGTTTTTCGTAATTTGTCGCGTTAAGTGTGGCCGTAGCTCAACAATGCATATAGATGAAATTGACGGATGATTTTTTCGTAAAATTATGGTTGCCGCAACTTACGGGCGGCAGGGATAACCAGATTTTATGTGATTTGTTGCATTAGGTTAGGTTAGGTTAAGTTAGTTTTTTGTGGTTTGTTGCGTTAGTTGTGGCCGTAGCTTAACAATGTATATAGATGAAATTGACGGTTGTTTTTTTGCATTTTTTTGGAAAAAAATGTTTACCGCACGCTTACGGGCGGCCGAGAGAATCAGTTTTTTGTGATATGTTGAGTTAGGTTTGATTAGGATAGGTTAGTTTTTCGTAAATTTTTGCGTTAGATGTAGCCGTAGCTTAACAATGCATAAAGATAAAATTAACGGTTGGTTTTTTTGCGATTTTTTGGTGATAAAATTTTGCCGTACGCTTACGGTTGGCTAAAATAATCAGTTTTTTGTGATTTTTTGCGTATGGGTAGATTAGTTTTTTGTAATTTGTCGCGTTAGGTGTGGCTGTAGCTCAACAATGCATATAGATAAAACTGACGGTTGATTTTTTTGCAATTTTTTGGTAATAACATTTTTGCCGCACGCTTACGGGCGGCCGAGATAATTTGTGTTTTGTAATTTGTCGCGTTAGGTTAGGTTAGGTTAGGTTAGGTTAGGTTAGTTTATTGTGATTTTTTGCGTTAGATGTAGCTGTAGCTTAACAATGCATATAAATTAAAATGACGGTTGATTTTTTTGCGTTTTTTTGGTAATAAAATTTTAGCCGCACGCTTACGGGTGGCCGAGATAATCAGTTTTTTGTGATTTTTTGCGTTTGGGTAGATTAGTTTTTTGTAATTTGTCGCGTTAAGTTAGGTTAGGTTAGTTTTTTTGTAAATTTTTGAGTTAGATGTATCTGTTGCTTAACAATGCATATAGATAAAACTGACGGTTGATTTTTTTGCGATTTTTTAGTAATAAAATTTTTGCCGCACGCTTACGGGTGGCTAAGATAGTCTGTGTTTTGTAATTTGTCGCGTTAGGTTAGGTTAGGTTAGGTTAGGTTAGGTTAGGTTAGTTTTTCTGTCATTTTTTGCGTTAGATGGGGCTGTACCTCAACAAAGCATATAAATAAAAATGACGGTTAGTTTTTTTGCGTTTTTTTGATAATACAATTTTAGCCGCACGCTTACTGACGTCCGAAATAATGATTTCTTGCGTTAGGTTAGGTTAGGTTAAGTTAGTTTTTTGCATTAGATAAGGCCGTACTTCAACAAAGCATATCGATATGAATGACGATTGTTTTTTTGCAATTTTTTGGTAAAAAAATTTTTGCTGCACGCTTTCGGACAGCCGAGATAATCAGTTTTTTGTGATTTGTTGCGATAGGTTAGGTTGGTGTTTTGTAATTTGTTAAGTTAGGTTAAGTTAGGTTAGGTTAGTTTTTCGTAATTTGTCGCGTTAAGTGTGGCCGTAGCTCAACAATGCATATAGATGAAATTGACGGTTGATTAATTTGCATTTTTTGGTAAAAAATGTTTGCCGCACGCTTAGATAATTAGGTTAGGTTAGGTTAGTTTTTTGTGATTTGTTGCGTTAGATGTGGCCGCAGCATAACAATGTATATAGATAAAATTGATGGTTATTTTTTTTGCAATTTTTTGGAAAACAATGTTTGCCGCACGCTTACGGGTGGCAGAGATTTTCAGTTTTTTGTGATTTGTTGAGTTAGGTTTGATTAGGTTAGGTTAGGTTAGTTTTTCGCAAATTTTTGCGTTAGATAAAGCCGTAGCTTACCAATGCATTTAGATGAAATTATCGGTTGGTTTTATTGCGATTTTTTGGTCATAAAAGTCTGCTGCACGCTTACAGTTGGCCAAAATAATCAGTTTTTTGTGTATTTTTGCGTATCGGTATATTAGTTTTTCGTAATTTGTTGCGTTAGGTGTGGCCGTAGTTCAACAACGCATACTGACGGTTTTTTTTTGCAATTTTTTGGTAATAACACACGCTTACGGGCGGCTGAAATAATTTGTTTTTTGTGATTTGTCGCGTTACGTTAGGTTAGGTTAGTTTTTTGAGATTTGTCGCGTTAGGTGTAGCCGCAGCTCAACAATTCATATTGATGAAATTAACGGTTTATTTTTTTGAAATTTTTTGTTAATAAATTTTTTGTCGCACACTTCCGGGCGGCCGAGATAATTTGTGTTTTGTAATTTGTCGCGTTAGGTTAGGTTAGGTTAGGTGTGAGAAAGTCACTCAATTTGTCGGTGTGCGATATTATTTAAATAGTGTTTCTCAGATGAAGATTTATGTTCATATATATACATTAAAAAGTGAAAAAGTTTCAAGGAGTCGTTTTGTGTTGCTTGAAAGATTCTGGAGAGATTAAAAAGGTTATTAAAAGAAAATTTGGAATTGTGTTGACATTTCTCAAATTAATCTGTCAACTTTAAATTAAATTTAATATTTCTGGATTTGGATTAAATAGTTGGAATAAATAAGAAATAAGAAAATTTCGTAAGTGTTTAAACTGCTTAGTTAGGTTTGGAATAATTTGTTAGATAGTTTTTTAAAAAATGTGTGAAAATTAATTCAAATAAAAGTGAGGCAAAAAGGTTTTGTAATGAGCCGTTAGATTTAAAATTTGATAATTTTAAGGATGTTTGGATTAAATTTGAAATTCTAAATTCTTATTTTATAGACATGAATTTATTTGTTTCTGAGCATAGCAATGTTCATGTCCATGTTAAAAAAGGTATTAAAAAGATCTTTAACAATTTCATTGAACTGAAATATTTAATGAGTAATTGTGAAATTTTCCAAATTTAAGTCTTACATCCACATTCAGTAGTAATGTAGTTGTTAACCCATAAAAAGATGTAACTGTTCAACACATGGAAGCAACGCTCTTTCAAAAATGCAAGCGCCAAATTAATCAAGAAGAAATGAAAGATGTCTTACTACGCAAGAGAATAGAAGAAGCAGATCCTACCAACATGGATGGCAAATCATTAAAAGTAAAGGTAATCCGTTTAAAGGTACGGAAAATGTTCTTATTTTCTTCGAGGGTGTGAAGCAAGAGCTTTTTGGACTAACCAGACTCACCGGAGACAGATACCCTGAGTTAACCGAGATGTTGATGGATGGGCCCTTAAAGGGGCGAATTGAAACTGGTTCAAGTGTTACAAAAACCAGCAAAGGAACAAAGGAGCAGAGTGTAGACACTGGCGGAAATCCGCGCACATATGGCAAACAAAAATGCAATTCCCGCTAAACTGGCCGTGGCAGCTACTGAAGGTCACAACTGGCAAGTTTTGAGAAAGCTACTAAGTCTTCTCTTTAGAGACACAAATATTTTAGCTAAACTGTACGTTCCCACCAGCCACTAAGAAATAGCTATACTTAAAAAGACAAGTCAAAGTAGGGCCCAATCAAACAGACCGCACAATATGGACGCAATTATAGTTAAACCAAACAGAAGTAGCAGCACATACGCCGATCTTTTAAAAAATTTCAAAGCGAAGGCAAACCCCCAACAGGAAGAGCCGGCGTTAAAATTATCCGGAAAACTAAGAATGGAAATCTACTTATTGTTACCGAGAAGGGCAAAGCAGAAAGGCTGAAAAATATTCTGCAGGAAAAAATGGGTAATGTACATTTTTTGAGGGGAAGCATTGGAGAGGAAAAAACCGTTCATATGTCAAACATCAAAGAGGCCATTATGACTAAATTAAACGAACTTGGTTTTAAAGATCAGACTGTAGGTATAAAAAACTTGAAACCGACTAGAGGTGGCAATCAAATAGCCACTTTTGCCATCGCCGCAAAAGCTGCCGTCGCACTCATAAAGACGGACAAAATTAAGATTGGATGCTTAAAGTGCACCGTGAGGGAGAGAATCCACATAGCAAGGTGCACCAACTGCCTGAAATTAGGTCACGTCAGAGGGGCCTGAGGTGAACCGTACACTGATAATCCGGGGTGCCTAAAATGTTGTAAGCCGGGTCATCAGGCTAATGATTGCAAAGACGCCGCTCTATGCTTGCATTGCAAAAAAGAACACAGGTTGGACTCGGCTACCTGTCCGGTTTTTATTGACACAGAGCAAGAGGGAGCTTGACAAAGCGTTTTAAAATGCTTAAGTTCTTGCAGATCAACGTTGGCACTGCAAGGATCGCGCATGACGCTGCAGTAGCTCAGGCTAAACGTGACGGTCTTGATTTAATTTTATTTCAAGAACCAAATAAAAATTTAACTACAAAACAAGGACTATTCAGTGATGTGAGAATGGATGTTGCTGTGCAAATAATAAATTCTAGTAATGTGGAAGTCATTGGTCATATTTCAGATTATGATTTTCAAATTATTAAAACAAAAATTTTTAATATAATTAACACATATATATCACCAAATATTTCAATCTCAGTTTATAAGGATAAAAAAGACAATTATGAACATTTTAAAATTCATGACAAAAAAATTTGTTTTGGTAGGTGATTTTAATGCAAAATCTATGGCGTGGAGTTCAAATTTTGAAAATAATAGAAATTGGAATTGTTTACATAAATTTATAGACAAAATTATGAAGAAAATAGAAAATGATGAAAAAGCAAAACAAAAGATTTTATTGCCTGTTGTGCAGCGTGACTGATTGCTGACCAGGTCCAAGCTGCTAATTGATGTTAAATTCTTTAATTAGAGTATTCCGTTTAGCAGTGAGAAGATTGAGGTATTTTAGTGGGTGTGAGTCCTACACTCCCGGCCACGTTGAACAAAGTAGTTAGGGAGCATTATCCGTTTTCCTCATAAAAAAAAGGTTAGTTTTGAGTTAGTTGTCTTTTTAGCAATCTATTAAAGTTTGCATTCTTTTAGCCACGGGTTTCTAACTAAGTTTCACTAACTTCATACGCTTGCCAGGCTTTTTCAACAACTGGAGAACGACTTTACCATAATGCTTATGGACACCAGGTGAAACGTTGAATACTCTCGGAGAAGTCCGCATAAATCAAGTTTAGGTGAATTATTGTCATCCACTTCTTACTCATACAAACACACAAATTTTAAACAATTTTTTATAAAGACTGTAGTGCTTTCACGACCCCGATCAGATTTGACAAGAATACCCGCTTAGAGTCTGAATGCAAACAGGAAGGGCAAGTTACCAAAAGCTTTGACCACGTTTTTAGATGTTGGAAGATTTTGGAAATGCTATGTCCAAATATTAACCAATAAATTATTATAACAAAAAAAAATGTTAGTGCTGCAGCATAATTGACAAAAACAATATTAAATTAAAGATGCAAAAAAATGCAAAAAGCTTTCCAATTCTAACCAAGCTTGTTTGATTGCTCTAAACTAGCAATTTAGTATTTTTAAATACCAACAAAACAACATATTTTTTTTAAAGAACATTACAACTATTACTCTAGCTGGCAGTTACCTGCTATTAAAAAAATATTCTAAAGATAGCAACAAAAAGTAATTATCAAAACCGACAAACTCTAAACAAAAAAAGAGACATAATAAAAAAGCAGTCCGAAGAAACTTATTTTATGAGTTCTGCATTTTTTGTTAATATTTAAAGGTAAAAGAGTTTCTTTTTATGTGCGTGTGATTTCCCTTCAGATTCAAAACTAAATTTACAATTATACGAGAGAGAGAGAGAGGTCATTATAACATTATAACAAAAATTTGTTTTGAATTACTACTAAAATTTGTTATTATAAGAACTTTGATTTGATAATTTCAATCATAATATTTGACCTATTAACATTGCCTATATTCTATTTGTCTTAGTATTAGCAAAATGAAACCATGCACGTAATTAAGTGTGTGCTTCAATTAAAAAATGTTAAGGTCATGTTTGTTATTGTTATGGTTTGCAAATATGCATGGACAATTAAATCACGTTCCGACCTATGAGTAACAGTTTGATATAAAAATAACCAAACAAAAATTAAAAACATACATAATATCCGTTTAAAATAATATATTCAATCGATCGATTCTAATTAACACATCTATTAGTATAATAATATTATTTATAACAACTTCAAGATCATTTATAAATGACCCATTTCCTGTACTTTACATAATCTTAACAGAAGAAAAACACAATTGTTCTACATTGCTGTTAGACCTTGCATATTATTTTTAACATATTAACAAATCCCTACAACAAAATCAGCAGATAATGCTAATTCGACACTGACACAAAGAGGCCAATTATAATTGTGCCAAACAATAGTTGCAGTATGCAAATGCGGGCTCTTAACAGATATTTCACAACCTCAAATGTAATTACGCACATTTGTTTATTTTTTTTTATAATTCCCATCCATTGTATCTTACGCATAAACGAGTCGCTCGGGCGTGTAAAATATACAAAAAAATAATTACCTACTTAATTCGACGCAAGTTAAAAAGTGATTAATTTATTTATAAATCATACTCTCGAGGCTTTTGTATTAAATCTAATGACATTTTCTTCTTGCATAATACTACTTATTATTAATTAAATAAGACGCTTTTAATTGCTCATCTGTGAAGATACTAATTAAAACCTTCCGTGACAAATTGCAACTAATAAAGTGATAATGTTAAATAAAAATAGGACAATAAAAGCAATATTATCTTACAATCTAACCTTCATTGGATTTATATAATTGTTATTAATAACCTTGCAATCAAAGACAATCTTATTAAAGTTGGTTTCAATTGAGCTGAGACAATAACATTATTTGGTAAAATTAAAAGTATTTATTTTATGTGTAAGGAAAAAATGGTATTGGGTAGGCCTTCAATTTGAGTAATATCCTCTATTACTTAATGTGGAAGAAATCATATAATAAAGGTTGACGAATTATTTCTGTCGTTCTTTTTTATTTTTGTTTAGAAACATGTTTTTTTAATAAATTTAATGTATATTTTGTTTACTGTAATGTTACAATGATAAATCAAAATATGATAAACAAAAAATATTACCGTTGCAGTTCATTCACCTAAACGTTATAGAATTATTAAGAGTTTGAAATGATTATTAAAAATATGTAAAAGTTATTTTTAATAAAATTCAATAACGCTACAATTATTTTTTACACAGTCAGTCAATTGGATAAAAGTAGTTCAAACTCAATCTCAATTACAAAAATAACAATAATATTTTAATAAATAATTCAAAGAATTAATAAAAAAAACATTCAAATATTTTGTAATATACTAACAATTGTTTATCTATAATTGTAAACACATTTACTATTTACTATTTCTATTATGATTACATTAATTCAACAAATAAACAAATTACATTCATTGAGTAATGAATGGTCATGCACTTAATACTAATTACATATAATTGCTATAATTTTATTCAGCGTGATAGATTATATTAGTGCGATACCGGTATAGCTATGCGAATAAAAGAATTAAATATATACAATCAATAATATTTCATATTTAATTATTAATTGCAATTTTTTGTAATAAGACATTAGAATACAATCATAGATCGAGATCAATTAGGTAATTATTTCTTCCAAGAAAATCAATTATTCAAGGATTATATTGTAATTATTACACACCGAACATTTAATTGCCTGTGAAAATATTTAAATTAGACTAAAATATTATGTTTATTATATCCGCTTATTATTATTTTATTGTAACGTAATTTATGTAATTAACAATTATCATTGCTTCATATAAGCTAAAATTATATTCTATCTTAATGCTAAACAACCTTGATGACCATTTCATAATTATCTCGTCATTTATATAATAATATGTATTATATGGGTATTTGTAACGTAAAAATGAAACAATAACGACGGATTATGTATGTGATTCACACAGAAAGTTTAACATTTGAAATTACTATTATTAAGCATGTATTTATATGAAAAATATTGCAAGGTAATCAGTCTTTAAATATACTAAAAAATATCATATATGTTTTGTGTATAATACTTAAATTAGGTTTACTTAACCACGTGAACAGTGGCGTAGCTAGGATTTTTGGGCTCTAAGGCAAAATATTAAGAAAAGGTTTTATAAAAAAGCATACAATTTTGCAGTTAAAGACATGTGAAAACATTTTATAGGTTGGCAAATCCGCCAAATTGTATACTAAACTGTCCAAAAACTTGTAGGTACATCTGGCAAAATTGTCAAAAATATTACAAAATTTGTCAAAAAGTTACAAAAACTGTCAACTAGTTTACAGCAATGTTATAACTTGACATAAACCTATCAAATTGTTTATAAAATTTTATTAATGTTACATTTGTCAAAAAATTACTAAAAATGTCAAAAAAACTATTAAACAATTTATAGCAACGTAATAAAATGCGTATCATTTGCCTGATATGTCAAATTGTATTTTAAACTGTCAAAAAAGTTAACATTTGTAATAATATAAGTTACTGCAAGCGTAACATACAAGTTTGAAGTTGATCTGGAATTTTCTGGATAAAATTTTGACTAAACTCTTAACTGTTGGACTAAAAAACTCTAGGTACTAAAGACAAAATGCAAACAAACTAGAAACAAGTCGACAAAAGCAAATAGAAACAAGAACAACCTTGGCCCTGCCAACATGAAGGATCTAAGTAAGAAATATACTGAAAGATTGTCTGAAAGATTTATAAAAAGATAGAACAAGACACGTAAGGCTTGGAGTGCAAGAGTGTCACCAAAAAACTAAACCTAACAGAACGATTTGCTATCAACAACAAAGAACAAAAGGAGATAACAATAAAATTATTTCTCACACATAAGATTACTAGATTGCGAGATGCTGAAGCAAGGAAATTGACCCTTTTACAATGAAGGATCTAGAAAAAGGAATCAGAGGAACAAAATACTTTATCCATACGGATATAGCTAAGACAAATAATTAACTTTTAAAATAAGTGAAAACAGTCCATAAAAATCCAGAAAAAAAAGATAAAGGTAAAATCTACAGATTACTATGCTTGTTACAAATAATAAACAAATAGTAACTCTTAGACTCTAAGTAAATTTTTGAAATAAATAAAAAAAAAGCCAGATAACAAAGAGAAAAGTAAAATACAAGCCACTTTCCTTGTTAAATTCTATGAAAAAGCATTTATTATTTAGAGATAAAATAGGTTATATAATTGATGACCAACACTTGGGTGCGTGGGTCATTTGAGATCATAATTATTGTCAAGTATTTTAAATTAAAATGACAGACCCACCATCCCAAATGTTGGTAACTAATATATTACACATTGCCTCCTCTTTCTCTGACTAAAAGATTGACTTGCAGAAAGAAAAAACTTTTAATTCTTTAACAACAAACACTTTGGCCAATGGGTGGGCACATCAGTTTAGTAATCATAATCTGAAGTAACCTATCTATCTGCTCAAGTGTTATTAAAAGATTAGATATTCCTTTCTCGTTCACTGATTAAAACATTTTTAACACTTGAAAAGGAGAAACAAATTTAATTCTTTGATAACAAATACTTGGACAGGTGGGTGGGCACTTCAGTTTAAATTACTTGATAGTAATCATAATTTTTAGTATTCCATCTACCCGCTCAAGTTTTGGTAATCAAAATATTGAATATTACTTTTTTAAAAGATTTCTAACACTTGCAGAGAGAAAAAACTTTAAATTTTTTAATAACAAATACTTGGGCAAGTGAGTAAGCACTCCAGTTCAAAATACTCGCTAAAATCATAACCTGGAGTAACTCACTTTAAGTATTGTTTAAATAGTTAAATTGTCTGCAAGTGTTAGAAACTTTTTAGTCAGAGAAGGAAGAGGTGATGTGCAATCTTTTGATAACCAACACTTGAATGGGCAAGTAAGGCACTTCAAACTTTAATTACCAGCAAATAGTTTGAACAAAAAAACTTACTCACTTGCCCAAGTGTTTCTTATCAAAGAATTGAATGTTTTTTTTTCTGCAAGTTTTTTAGTTAAATAAAAAGGAAGTGATATCTAATCTCTTAATGACCAACTCTTAAGTGGGTGGGTAGGTCACTTTAGATCATAATTACCGTCAAACAGTTTAAACAAAAGAGACCCATCTACCCGCCTAAATGTTGGTCATTAAGAAATTACATATTACCTCTTCCTTCTCTGACTAAGAAGTTTTTAACACTTGCAAAGATGAAAAAAATTCAGTTTTTGAATAACAATTACATGGCTAGTTGGTTGGACACTACTTTAAAATTTCTTGACGGTAATTATGATTTGAAGTAAATAAATGATAGCTAGGCAATTAAGTAGGAAGTGGAAGAGATGATATCTTGTAAGAAATACAGATTTTATATAAGAAGATTAACAATAGACTCCATAAAGTGGCAAAAGAAGCTCTCATTCCATTCTCTGCAATTAAGAATAGTTGATAATGTCTAGTTTCAATAGTAAGTATTGAGAATGTGCCGTAGAAAGAGCTACTAAAAAAAAGAAAAAATTTAACAAACACGTAATAAAATAAGACAAGTGCTGGTAAACTGATAAACATTAAAAGTAGAAACAGGAAAACGTGTAATAAAGCATTAAAAAAAAGTGAAAGAAAGAAATGAATGTAAAATATTTACAATACGCTTAAAGGCGAAAATAAAGGAAAATGATAGTAACAAAAATTTAAAAAAATTAAAACAAAGCTGATAAATAATTAATTAATAAAAAACTGAGTTTAGGATTAGTAAAATTATATACTATTGAAAAGCTCAATCTACAAATTGAAGAAAGCAAAACAAAATTAGTTATTTTCTACAAAAAAAAAAAAAAAAAAGTTGGGTTTTTGCTCACCCGCCCAAGTGTTAGTTATTGAAATATAGAAATTAAAAGTTTCCGTTTTTTGCAAGCGTGATAGTGACACCTAATACTTTGATGAAGGAAACTTGGGTGTATGGGTAGTCATTAAAAAAAATAATGATTACAGACGAGTAGTTTAAACTGGAGGGTTCTCGCTTACCCAAGCAAGTGTTAATAATAAAAAATAATAAAAGTTTCTCTTTTTTTTGATATTCAATCCCTTGATGACAGATACTTGGATAGGTGAGCGAGTCAAAGCACGATTACAAACGAGTTTTTTATACTGGGGTACCCACCTACCCGCTCATGTGTTAGTTATCAAGAAATTGGTAGTTTTCTTTCTTTGTAAACGTTAAATGTTTCTATGTAAAAAAAAAATGATGGTGACATCCAATCTCTTAATGAACGAAACATGGGTGGGTGGTTGGGTCACTCCAAAGCATGATTACCGACAAATAGATCAAACTGGAGTTCCCACCCACCCAAGTGTTACTTATTAAGATATTAAAAGCCAGTAGATCAAAGCAGGTGATAGTGATATTGTATTCCTTGATGACACACACTTGGACGGATAGGTGGGCTACTCCAGAACATAAGTACAGACAAATAATTTAAACTGGGATTTCCGCACACTTGCCCAAGTGTTAGTAATCAAGTTTAAAAGAAGTTTCTTTTTTTTGCAAGTTTTATATGTTTTTATATCAAAAGAAGTGATGGTGACATCTAATCTCTTGATTACGGACACTTAAGGAGTAGTTTAAACTTAGGTCACTAGTCTAAAAAATGGGAAACACAAAAAATGCTCTAAAATATCTGGAAGTTCAGTTTGACCTTAACAAGATTATGAGAAAACAAACAAAACAATAAACAGGTTCTGCAGTTTTAATTTGCAAATTTTAATTTTCTAACAAGCACGGCATTTGCATCAAAAATTGTCACTTTTTGGTATAGTTTTTAGCATTTACTAAAAAATGAGTTAAGCACGTATCAATAATATTTATAAAAAAAAGTAGAAGAGATGTTTTGTGAATGTGATAGTTGGCTTACGCAGACATTATGGTAATTGTAGCAAAACAAGCAAATAAAATTAACAAAATAATTAAATGCCTTAAAAAAAAGAGTTGTAAATAAATGTAAATAAAACTTCAATAATAACGTTCAAGAGGAGGAAAAAGGTATTATGGTGCTACTCACATAGTAAAACCTTAGTAACCAAAAAAATCAAATTCAAACTAACAAAGTACTTCAGTTCTTAGCACTATACTGTAGAATTTAATTTATAATGAACTAATTTAGATGAGACTGCCGGAAAGTGTGACAATAACAGCATTTACAGACGACGTAGCACTAGTACTTAGAGACGTTAACATGGAAATATTTATTACACGTCTGGCAGTTTTAGAATATATTTATTTATAACAATTTGTAATTGTCAAGAGCATTTTTCACTTTAAAGCAGTTGTAACAATTTTGAAACAATTATTACAATTTAAAAGCATTTGTGACAGTTGAGAACATTTTTTTGACAACTATTGTGACAGTTTGGTAACAATTATTGCAATGTAAAAGCATTTGTGACAATTTAGCAACATTTGTAGCAGTTTAAATACAATTTTGTGGTAGTAGCATTTTTTAACAATTTGTCAACTATTGTTACAATTTTGCAAAACTTGTGATGATTTGGCAACATTTGTGACAGGTTAAAAACAATAAATAATATTTTTTTAATATTTTAGAAACAATTGTGACAGTTCAACAACAGTTGTTACTGTTTAGCAGTATTTGTGATAGTTTGGCAACTTTTGTAAAAATCAATATATGATAGTTGAAAACTTTTTTTGACAAATTTGCAACTTTGTAAGTGTTTGACAAACATTCTTACAGTTTGGCAGCATATCTCACTGATATGCAACATTTGTGATAGTTTAAAAACGTTTTGTAATAGTTAAGCAAAAAAAAATTAATTGTGACAGTTTGGCATAAATTGTTGCGGCCTAGAAGAAATTTGTGAAAATTTTGGCACTTTGGCAAAACAAGTAACATAATATAAAGCTACTTACATTGTAGAAAGTTAATGACTAAAAAAAATGAAAATTTAAACTGATTAGAGATTTGCACGAAGACCAAAACTATAAAATCTGCTTTATAATAAACTACTTTGGATAAAACGGCCAAAACATAAAATGTTTAATTACACTTTTGGCAGTTAAGCACGTTATATGCCAGATTAAAAATATTTTGATATTTTTTAAACATTTTGTAACAGCTTTAGAACATAATTTTACAATTTATAACAATTTGTAATTGTTAAAAATATGTTTGACAGTTATATTAAAAAGTATTTGTGCTAGTTCAGTTACATTTGGGGTAGTTTAAAAACAATTTGTGATTGTTGAAAACATTTTTTTGACAGTTTGGCAACAATTATTATTAGTTTGAAAACAATTTGTTATTGTTGACAACATTTTTTGACAGTTTGACAACATTTATGATAATTTGGCAACAATTATTACAATTTGAATGCATTTGTGACATAACAAAATTTTATCATAAAATAGTTTTGAAAAGTTTAAAACTAAAAACAGTTTTTAAACATATTGTGACAGTTTTAAATCATATTCATAACAATTTATGCCTGTTATAAACATTTTTTGACTATTGAAAACATTTATAACAGTTTGCATTAAATTTTAGAAAATTTTGTTATAATTCAAAACAAGTTCTAAAAGTTGAATTTATTTTTTGACAGTTTGAGGCAGTTATAAACGTTTTATAATAGTTTGGAAGAATTTTGACAGTTTTTTTAAATTATTTTATAACAGTTTTGGAACATATTTCTACAGTTCATAAAAATTTGTAACTGTTGACAACATTTTTTGACAGTTAGGAACATCTTATGACTGTTTCCAATTTTTTAAACATTTTGTTGTAATTCAAAACAGTTTTTACCAGTTCTAAACATTTTTTGACAACTAAAAACATTTTATAACTATTTTCAACAATTTTTAAAACATTTTGTAATAATTCAGAACAAATTTTGAAAATTTAAATCATTTTTAGACAGTTATAATACTTTTTGATATTTGGAAACATTTTTTGACAGTTAAGGTCATTTATGGGAGTTTTCAGCAATTGTTAGAACATTTTGTCATAGCTCAGAACAAATTTTAAAGATTCAAAACATTTTTTGACAGTTAAGATTACTTTTTGACAATAAGAAACCTTTTTTAAAAGTTGGGAACATTTTATGATTTTATGTTTTCAGAAATTTTTAAAATATTTTGTAATAATTTAAAACAAATTTTAAAAATTTAAAATATTTTTTTCAGTTAAAAACATTTTTATTAAGTTGTAAACATTTTTTGATAGTTGAAATTTTTTTTTGACAGTTAGAAACATTTTATAACTGTTTTTAGAAATTTTTTGAACATTTTGTCATAACTTAGAACAAATTTAAAAGATTCAATTTTTCTTTGAGAGTTACGAATATTTTTTGACAATTTGAATCATTTTTTGACGGTTGGGAACATATTATTACTGTTTTCCGCAGTTTTTAGAACATTTTGTGATAATTGAGAACAAATTTTAAAAATCTAAAACAATTTTTGACGGCTAAAAACATTTTTTTGACAGTTGGAAAATTTTTTTGATAGTTAAAAACATTTTATGGCAGTTTTCAGCAATTTACACAAACAAACAAATTTAAAAAATTTAAAACATTTTTTGACAGCCAAGAATATTTAATGGAAACATTTTTTGGAAGTTGAGAACATTTTATGACTGTTTTCAGCAATTTTTAGAACACTTTTTGACAATTTAAAACAAAACATTTTTGACAGTTAAAAACATTTTTGACAATTAAAAAAATTTTATAACTGTTTTGAGCAATTTTAAATACATTTTGTAATAATTCAGAACAAATTTTAAAAATTTAAATTATTTTTTGACAGTTAAAAACATTTTTGATAGTTGAAAACATTTTTTGATAGTTAAGAACATTTTATGACAGTTTTCAGCAATTTTTAGAACATTTTGTCACAACTCAAAACAAATTTAAAAGATTCAAAACATTTTTTGACAGTTAAGAATATGTTTTGACAAAAAACATTTTTTTTTGACAATTGAAAACATTTTATGTTTGTTTTCCGCAATTTTTAAAACATTTTGTTATAACTCAGAACAAATTTAAAGGATTTAAAACAATTTTTGGGAGTTAAGAAAATTTTTTGACAACTGGAAATTTGTTTGACAGTTGGAAACATTTTATGACTAATTTCAGCAACTTTTAGAACATTTCGTAATAATTCAAAACAAATTTAAAAAATTTAAAACTTTTCTTGACAGTTAAAAATACATTTTGATAGTAGAAAACATTTTTTGAGAGTTAGAAACAATTTATGACAGTTTTGAGCAATTTTGAAAATATTTTGTCATAACTCAGAACAAATTTAAAGAATTCAAAACATTTTTTTAAAGTTAAGAATATTTTTTGACAATTGTAAAATTTTTTTGACAGTTGGGAACATTTTATGACTGTTTTCAGCAATTTTTAGAACATTTTGTCATAACGTAGAACAATTTAAAAAAACTCAAATCGTTTTTTTTACAGCTAAAAACATTTTTTGACAAGTGAAAAAAAAATTGACTGTTGGAATTATTTTATGACTGTTTTCATCAAATTTTAAAACATTTTCTAATAATTTAGAACAAATTTTATAATTTTTTTTTTTTTTTGACAGTTAGAAACATTTTATGACAATTTTCAACAAACTTTGAAACATTTTATAACTCAAAACAAATTTTTAAAATTCAAAGCATTTTATAACTGTTAAAAACATTTTTTTAAAGTTGAAAACATTTTTTGACAGTTAGGAACATTTTATGACAGGTTTCAGCAATTTTAGAACATTTTGTCATAACTTAGAACAAATTAAAAGGATTCAAAACATTTTTTGACAGTTTAAAATATTTTTAACAACTGAAAAAAAATTGACAGTTTGAAACGTTTTATAACAGTTTTCAATGTTTTGAATCCTTTTAATTTGTTTTAAGTTATGACAAAATTTTGTTTTAAGTTATTATAACTTAAAACAAAATTTAAAAAATTGAATAAAAATTTTGACAATTAAAAACATTTTTTAAAAGTTGGGAACATTTTTTGACAGTTAGGAACATTTTATGACAGTTTTCAGCAATTTTTAAAATATTTTGTTTTAACTCAGAACAAATTTAAAAGATTTAAAACATTTGTTAGCAGTTATATATTTTCTTTGACAATTGCAATTTTTTTTTGACGTTTTATGACTGCTTTTAGCAATTTTTAGAAAATTTTGTGATAATTAAAAAAATTATTTAAAAATTTAAAACATTTTTTGACAGTTAGACACAGTTTATAACAGTTTGCAGCAATTTTTAAAATATTTTGTCATAACTCAGATCAAATTTAAAGAAATCAATTTTTTTTTGACAGTTAATAATATTTTTTGACAGTTGGAAACATGTTATTTATGACAGTTTCAGAAAAATATTTGAATTTTTTTATCATAATTAAAAAATTAATAACTTTTTATTGTGCATTTTACAGCTGCTTAAAATTGCCCCAAAAGTCTTATGATTTAAACTCTGTTTATATAAGAAGCAAGTTAATATTTTAGTAATATTTTGGGAATTGAACTTTGGACGGTTAACGTGCCACGCTAACGCTCTATAACTGAGCTATTTTATCATTTTAGATCATATATTTACAATTTATAACAGTTTGTGACTATTGAAAACATTTTAAGACAATTAAGAACGTTCTATAACAGTTCAGAAATACATTTACAGCTTTTTGAACATTTTATTACAGTTTTAGAACATATTTTTATAATTTATAACAATTTGTGACAAATAAAAATATTTTTGAACAAGTAAAAATTTTTTTTGAGAGTTAAATACAATTTTTGACAGTTCAGTTTGTTGAAAAACATTTTATGACAGTTTGCAGCAATTTTTATTATTTTATTATAATTTGATACAATTTTGATGAGTTCAACATATTTTTGACAGTTAAGAACATTTCTGGACAGCTAATATCATTCTATTATAGTTTGAAAACACATTTACAACTTTGGAACTCTTTATTACCATTGAAAATATTTTTGACAGTTGGGGACATTTTTTGACAGTTGAAAGCATACATTGACAGTTGAGAACATTTTATGACAGTTTAAAAGCAGTTTTTGGAACATTTTGTCATAATTTAGAACATTTTTTAAGAGTTCAAAACTTTTTTTTTGGCAGTACAAATATTATAAACATTTAAAAACGTTTTATGAATGTTTAAAATTTTAACAGTTTATGATTGTTTTGTAAACATTTTTACAGTTTATATCAATTTGTGACTGTTCAAAACATTTTTTGACAATTAAGAACGTTTTATGAAAGTTGGGTACATTTTAAGACAGTTTTCAAAACCTTTTAGAACATATTGTCATTGTTTAAAACAATTTTTAAAAGTTTATAAATTTTTTTATTTGTTAAAAACATTTTAAGACAATTGAGAACGTTTTGTGAAAGTTTGAAAACGCTTTGACTGTTTTCTGAACATTTTATATTAGTTTTTGAACATATTTTTACATTTTATAAGAGTTTGTGATTGATGAGAACATTTTTTAACAGTTTCTAGCATGTTTTGGAAAACTTTGTAATAATTTAAAACAATTTTTAACAGTTAAAAACATTTTTTGACAATTAGCAGCGTTTTAACAGTTTAGAATATTTTAGGGCAGTTTGCAAAAAACTTTTTATGACAGTTTGGTAACACTTGATAAATTTTTGAACACCTTGTGACAGTTTTTATCAAAAGCATTACAACTTTTGACAGTTAAAAACATTTTGTGAGACTAAATCATTTTTTGATACATTGGTAAGACTAAAACTGGCAATCAATATGATATGGATAAGAAATAAAGGTTTAAAATTAGCAACACAAAAAACAGAGGTTATCAACTAAGAAGATTAAAAAAAGAACATATAAGATAACTGTAGGAGATCAGGTAATAACCATTGTAAAAAAAATCACCAATACCTTAGAGTGACATTCAAACCAATGAGTTAGAAGGACAAGTTAAGAAAACAGATAAATAAAGGAAATAAAAAATAATATGTTATACGCAACAAAAACACGAAAACAATAAAAAAAAGACTTAAAAAGCAAAATTGAAACAAAAAAAAAAACAGAAGAAAAGAAAAAAATAAAGACATGAGACATACAAAGATAGATGCTATCGAAAGAAAGATGTCTGGGGCAGTATGCGTGCCGTAAAAATTTGCCCACTTTAAATTAGTGCCTAAATTAGATTGGATTGACTAGAACAATAAAACAACAAGAATAAAATAAACTGATACAAACAAAACAATTGCAATTTCAAAATTAAATGGATTTTTGTTTAAAAATTGCAGTCAATTAAAAAAAAAACTATTAAGAACCTAAAATTGCAATTTGTATTAAAGCTAATCTCTATTTATAACAATTTTTAAATTTTTCAGTTTCTCCGTTTAATAATAAAATTGTAATAAATTTTATTATCCGGATTCAATTTATTATATAATAAATATTTGATAATATGTATAAATAAAAAGAAAATTAATTGATGGTATTTCCACCTTCATTGAAAAGTCAAATCAAATGAAATTAATATGAACATTTTTTAATAAACATTAAAATTAGACACGTCTGGTTTTAATCACTCAATTTAATAGCTGAATGTACTTGGCTCACTTCTACTAATTAAACGCATAAAAAGCAAACATTTTAAAATGATATATTTACAAACCATTATGACGAAAAGAAAAAAAACCGTTTCGGAATAAGTGTGAAAACTATAACATTTATGCAAATATTATTTTCCCAAAAAAATAAAATGTTGAAAGAAACGCATTGTTAATTAGCTTCAATGACCGCACGCGAATAATAATCTCTTTTTATAAAACAATAAGCCGCGGCTTCCTTGTAACCTTCTGGCTGTGTGATGCAATTGTACTTGTAGTGGAGGGGTCGTTATATTATTTTAGTATAAATATCTATTGCTGACAGATTGTAGCTATCATAAACGAACCAAACTCCTTCAATCAAAAGCAATATGAAGTTCTTGGTGAGTTTTAGTTTTATTTATATCATTTTTAATAGTAATAAGGGTGAAGTGAAGTGATTTTGTGGAAATTGTGGTTTAATAAAGTTTTGGATCACAAGTGAAATTGAATTAATTTTATCAAGTCAATATTGTTTAAAATATCGTAGAGTAAATAATTTGTTAAAGTTAAAAATTTATGGTTATTATATAAAATTATATTGTGTGGAAATTAAGGTGATTATAAATAATTTAGAATTATATTTTCCAGAAAGTAAAATATACACAATTTCTAAAATTTAACATGAAATATTAACTGTATAGAAGTTGTTAGAAATTTTAATTTTAGTGGAAACATTTTTGGAAAGTTTTTGTTGTAATATAAAAAATCAAAATTACACTTTGATGTTTAGTTAATTACAAAAATAATAGTTTAATGATTTGATGAGATCTAAAATTATTAATTATTCTATTCATTTAATCCTGAATTGATTTTAAACGCAGTTTCTACATTTGTGAGTATGATTTAAGATTCTCTTTACATTTATTTTTTCAAAATGTTTTTAATTATAAATTTAATTTGCCAGTACTACCAACATTTAAAATATTTAATAAAGTTTATTTATAATAAATTTGAACAATTTTGGTTGATTAGTTTTGGTTATATTTGAAGTTTTATCAAAAAGTTTCCAAATTGTTAAAATAGATTTTTTCAAATTAAAAAAAAATTGTTTTAATTATAAATTTAATTTGCCAGTACTGCCAACATTTAAAATATTTAATAAAATTTATTCATAACACATTTGAACAATAATGGTCAATTAGTTTTGGTTTTATTAAAGTTTTATCAAAAATTGTTAAAATAAAAATTTTCAAACTCTTTAAAAAAATGTTTTTAATTATAAATTTAATTTGCCAGTACTGCCAACATTTAAAATATTTAAAAAAATACTATTTATACTAAATTTGAACAATATTGGTCGATTAGTTTTGCTTTTATGCAAAGTTTTATCAAAAAGTTTTCAAATTATTAAAATATATTTTTTCAAAATTGAAAAAAAAAAAGTTTTTAATTATAAATTTATTTTGCCAATACTGTCAATATTTAAAATATTTAATAAACATTTTTTATAATAAATTTGAACAATATTGGTCATTAGTTTTGGTTTTATTCAAAGTTTTGACAAAAAGTTTCCAACATTTTAAAATATAATTTTTCAAAATTAAAAAAAAAAAAAGTTTTTAATTATAAATTTAATTTGCCAGTATTGCCAACATTTAAAATGTTTAATAAAATTTTTTCATAATAATTTTGAACAATATTAATTGATTAGTTTTGGTATTATTCAAAATTTTATCAAATTATCAAAATTTAATTTTTCAAAATAAAAAAAAAAAAGTTTTTAATTATAATTTTAATTTGCCAGTACTGCCAACATTTAAAACATTTAATAAAATTTATTTATAATAATTTTGAACAGTATTAGTCAATTAGTTTTGGTTTTATTTAAAGTTTTATCAAATAGTTTCTAAATTGTAAAAATATAATTTTTCAAAATTTAAAAAAAAATGTTTTCAATTAAAAATTTAATTTGCCAGTATTGCCAACATTTAAAACATTTAATAAATTTTATTTATAATCAATTTGAACAATATTGGTCGATTAGTTTTGGTTTTATTCAAAGTTTTATCAAATAGTTTCTAAATTGTTAAAATTGATCATAATTGATAACAAAATCAATATCTATAGAACGGGACATTAAATTGTTTTGATATTTTGGCTTATATTGATTCAATATAAGTACAAATTAATCTTAAACTTTGAATCATTTTGATACACTGAATTCTGTTTTAAGAACGCTTATAATTGGATTAATTTTAAATTGAATTTTGAACATAATAGATAACAAAATCAATATTTTTAAAACAAAACATTGGATCATTTTGATATTTTGTCTAATATTGATTCAATACAAGTACAAATTAACCTAAAACTTTAGATTATTTTGATACGCTGAATTCAGTATTAAGTTAACGCCAAAAATTGGATTAATTTTAAATTAAATTTTGAACATATTAGATAAGAAAATCAATATTTTTAAAATGGAACATTGGATCATTTTGATATTTTGGCTAATATTAATCCAATATAAGTACAAATTAACCTGAAAATTTGAATAATTTAAATACGCTGAATTTTGTTTTAAGTTAAAGCCTAAAACTGGATTAATTTTAAATTAAATTATAAACATATTTGATAACATGATCAATATTTTTAAAATGGAACATTGGATCATTTTGATATATTGGCTAATATTAATCCAATATAAGTACAAATTAACCTAAAAATTTGAATCATTTTGATACGCTGAATTTTGTTTTAAATTAAACGCCTAAAATTGGATTAAATTTAAATTGAATTTTGAACATTTGGATAAAAAGATCAATATTTTTAAAACGGGACATTGAATCTTTCTGATTTTTTGGCTAATATTGATCCAATATATAATACAAATTAACCTAAAAATTTCAATCATTTTGATACAAAAAATTTTATTCTACGTTAATGCCTAAAATATGGTTAATTTTAAATTGAATTTTGAACATAATAGATAACAAAATTAATATTTTTAGAACGGGACATTGGATTATTCTGATTTTTCGGTTAATATTGATCTAAGATAGGTACAAACTAACCTAAAAATTTGAATCATTTTGATATGCTGAATTTTGTTTTAAGTTAACGTCTAAAATTGAATTAATTTTAAATTAAATTTTGAACATATTAGATAACAAGATCAATATTTTTAGAACGGGACATTGGATTACTCTGATTTTTTTGGCTAATATTGATCTAGGATAAGTACAAATTAACCTAAAAATTTAAATCATTTTGATACACTGCGTTCTGTTTTAAGTTAACGCCTAAAATTTGATTAATTCTAAATTAATTTTTGAACATATTAGATAACAAGATCATTATGTTTAGAACGAAACATTGGATTATTCTGATTTTTTAGCTTTTATAAATCCAATATAGGTACAAACTAACCTAAAAATTTGAACCATTTTGATACGCCAAATTCTGTTTTAATTAAACGCCCAAAATTCGATTAATTTTAAATTAAATTTTGAACATATTTGATAACAAAATTAATATCTCCAGAACGGGACATTAGATTATTTTGATTTTTTGGATAAAATTGATCCAGGATAAGTACAAAATAACCTAAAAATTTGAATCATTTTGATACACTGCATACTGTTTCAAGTTAACGCCTAAAATTGGATTAATTTTAATTTAGATTTGAGCATATTTGGTAATATGATAAATATTTTTTGAACGGGTCATTAGATCATTTTGATTTTTAGGCTAATATTAATCCAATATTAGTACAAATTAACCTAAAATTTTGAATTATTTTGATACGCCAAATTCTGTTTTAAACTAATGCCTAAAATTGAATTAAATTTAAATTAAATTTTGAACATATTTGATAACAAAATTAATATCTCTAGAACGGGACATTATATTGTTCTAATATTTTGGCTTATATTGACTAAATATAGGTACAAATTAACCTAAAAATTTAAATGATTTTAATACACTAAATTTTGATTTAAGTTAACGCCTAAAATTGGATTAATTTTAAATTGAATTTTGAACATATTAGATAACAAAATCAATATTTTTAGAAACGGACATTAGATCATTCTGAATTTTTGGCTAAAATTGATACAATATACATACAAACTAACCTAAAAATTTGAATTATTTTGATACAATAAATTTTATTCTACGTTAATGCCTAAAATTGAGTTAATTTTAAATTGAATTTTGAACATTTAGATAAAAAGGTCAATATTTTTAGAACGGGACATTAAATCATTTTAATTTCTTTGCTTATTTTGATTCAATATAGATACAAACTAACCTAAAAATTTGAATCGTTTTGATACGCTGCATTTTGTTTTAAGTTAACGCCTAAAATTGGATTAATTTTAAATTAATTTTGAGCATATTTGGTAATATGATCAACATTTTTAGAACGGAACATTGGATCATTTTGATATTTTGGTTAATATTGATCCAATATAGATACAAATTAACCTAAAAATTTGAATTATTTTGATACGCCAAATTTTGTTTTAAATTAACGCTTAAAATTGAATTAATTTTAAATTGAATTTTGAACATATTTGATAATAAGATTAATATTTTTAGAACGAAACATTAGATTATTCTGATTTTTTGGTTGATATTGATCCAATATAGTTACATACTAACCTGAAAATTTGAATCATTTTGATACGGTAAATTTTGCGTTAAGTTTAAGCTTAAAAATGAATTAATTTTAAATTAAATTTTGAACATAATTGATAACAAGATCAATATTTTTAGAACGGAACATTAGATTATTCTGATTTTTTAGCTTATATTAATCTAATATAGGTACAAACTAACCTAAAAATTTGAATCATTTTGATACGCTGAATTCTGTTTTAATTAAACGCCTAAAATTAGATTAATTTAAACTTAAATTTTAAACATTTTTGATAACAAGATCAATATTTTTAGAACGGGACATTCGATCATTTTGATTTTTTTGCTTTTATTGGTTAAATATAGGTACAAAGTAACCTCAAAATTTAAATCATTTTGATACGCCAAATTCTGTTTTAATTTAACGCCTAAAATTGGGTTAAATTTAAATTGAAATTTGAACATATTTGATAACAAGATCAATATTTTTAGAACGGGATATTAGATCATTTTGTTTTTTTGGATGATATTGATCCAATATAGGTACAAACTCACCTGAAAATATGAATCATTTTGATACGTTGAATTTTATTTTACGTTAATGCCTAAAATTACTATTTTAGATCAGTTTGGATACCTAAGTTTGGTTACTTTAAATTAGTTTTTTTGGAATTTAAACAAATTTTGTTACTAAAGACCATTTAAAATTATTAAAACCACATCAAAATACGTACACTTTACAACACTTAACAGCACATTAGTTTTAATTTATTTTATTGATACACTATAGAAGTGCTTGGAATTTTGGTTTTTAAACCATTTAGAACACTTGAAGAAGATTAAATCACTTTAAAACAGTTTGGCTTATTCAGAATTGTCTGGACTGCTTCAAATTAGTTGGAATTTAGTTCAACAGTTTGGTTAAATTTTAACTGTTTACAATATTTTCAAATTAATTTAGATTACATTAGTAAGATATTTTCAATCAAAATGAAACATTTCCATACAACTCTAAAGCTAAGCGATGATTATGACAATTCAAACTTTGTTTAGTGCTGCTTTAAATAAGATGAATTTAAACCAATCTTGAAAATTGCGTAATCAAAGTTTTTTTTTTTTAAAACTTCATGCCGGTTAATTTTTTTTTTTTTTATATATTTATAGATCAATTTGTATTGTAATAATTTTTTAATTTTTTTTTTATAGCTTGTTACAGTTCTCTGCGCGGCCATATTGGCTGTAACCTTTGCTGAAGATGCAGAAATTGTGGAAGAAAAAAAGAACGTCAAGCGAGGAGTCCTTGGTTTAGGTTATGGAGGCTTAGGAAGTGGCTCATATAGCAGTGGAGGATTAGGTGGTTACGGTTATGGAATCGGTCATGGAGTCGGACACTACGGAGGATTGGGTAGCTTAGGTTACAGCTCAGGCTTATACAGTGGTTATGGAAGTGGTTATGGAGGACATGGAGGTTACGGAGGATATGGAGGATATGGAGGCCATGGAAGCTTAGGATATGGTGGATATGGAGGACACGGACATGGATACAGTGGATACAGTGGATACCCAGCATACAGTTACTCATCTTTTTCAGGATTAGGTAATCATGGATTAGGTGGATACAGTGGATATGGAGGATATGGTGGTGGTCACGGATACGGACATGGTTATGGAGGAGGATATGGTGGATATGGAGGTGGATATGGAGGACTTTATAGCGGATATGGGGGACATTATTAATATTTTCTGTCATTTCTCAAAACGATGTGTTCATGTAATTTATTCCACAGAATTATACAATACAAAATCATCAAATTTGTAATATAAATTATTTATTAAATTATTGAAATAAACATGTAATATATCAGCTTGTATTTTATTTATAAATAAATTAAAAATTGAATTTTAATATTGTTTTTTATAAAAATTAATTTGTAATTGTAATATTTATTAAATTAATAAAATGTTCAAATCAAGATTTTGGTTTAAGCATAATTAAAGAGTTTAAAGCCAAAGTAGATCAAGTATTTATTAATTGTAGTAATTCAACAAAAATATTTATATTTCTTGCTTATTCTTTGCTATTAATATTATATTTTGGATATTATGTGGGCGCAATCTAATTTATAAAAGCTTTGATACTTAAATTTATTAAATCTATAAAAGCTTGGAATTTTTTATAAGCTGTAAACTTGTTTATAATATAGAGTTATTTATATTAATTACAAAAATCTAACTAAAAATGACATGACATAATATTGTCATTTTTTTTTTTGTAAAATATAAAATATTGTATGCACTTCAATCTCTGCAGTTAGAACGCGTCAAGCTCCGTCCGGCTTTTTAATCATTGTAATGCACTATTATTTTTGTTGGCAAAATTTCAATAATATTTGTATTTTTTTTTTATATATATACTAATTTAACTTAAATAATATTTAATTTTAAAAGTATGTACTTCAAACAATGTTTTGGCTGATATAGATAAAAAAAAAATAATTTATGCACTTCAGCTATGAGTTTCTTAATTATACTCTAAATTATTTTGTACTATTTAAAAAGGTATAAATTAAACAAAAAAAAAAAAACAAAAAAAATAAGACATTTTATGTAAATTACCTCTCCACCTAACGTGAGATACATATACTAGCGTTTTAGGGTATGCACCTTTTATCAGTATGTCTAGCATCTCACTGGTCAGAAAAACAATTTACATGCAATTACATTTACTATTAACATTTTATATATAAAATATGTAAAAAGTGAAGACGCATTGTCCAAACACGGACATACAACGGCATTCTTAGTGAATTTTATTTAAATCAGATGACTATAACAAATCATAGGGTTTATTGCGTTACTACCTCTCAGCATTCACATTATTTTATTACGTTTTGCATTGTTTTGTAATTATGAAAAATTTAAAAATTATAAATAATAAACTTTAAAATAATGTCGATGCTAAAATATTGCAAAACCATTGTATTGGATGAAAAAAATAACGAATGCTATTTATACTGTTACATTTATTTTCTTTTTGTTTGTATAACAAGGCCGTGAAAATATTTAATGTTAATGTCGCGGTCAAATTTTTTTAAATCAATGTTTAATAAAAATATTTGGTAATTTCAATATGATAATAATAAATATTTTTTGTTAAATTATTTTGTTGAAGTTGAAGGTTATAGTTTAGTGAACTGCTATTTTATACTCATGCACTTTTTATTATCATTAGAAAAAATCTTGTTAATTTAAATGTTTGTTTGCATAATTTTGCATTGTTTCTAAATGCGTTTGTATTTTAGTTGAAACGTTTTGTATAATTTAAAGTAAAATTATTTATATTTTATTTAAAAACATGAATAATATTTAATGTGTTACAGATTTAGATTTAAATATATTTTTTACTTTTAGGTGTCCACCGGTATACGAATTTCTGGTTCTGTTTGGGTTGTTTTCTTCAAAGTATGAAATTGGTTGCATTTGCCATTACTTTTTTTTGCAATTGTTAGCAATTGAATTTTGATCTGCACACATACTTTTGCAGTTCTTAAATAATATTTTATATGATTCTGGTAAACAAGTTTTTTCTAGTTCTTTTTTTATTAAGTTACTGCTCAATGACCACATTTATATTTTTATTTTTATTTTGGATTGTTTTTTTAAAGATTGTTTGCCAAATGTTCCCAATTTAAATTTAGTTGCCGAAATTTTAGTTTAGTTTTTTTATTTATTTGTTGTTTGTTTATTGAAATAATTTTTTTAATCTTGTTTGCACTCCAGTTAAAATAACTTGTTTGCAATCATAAGATAGAGTAGCCCAACCACCTACCCAAGTGTCGGTCATTAAAAAATTTAATCTTCTCATCATCACAAGCGTTGGTAGTCACTAAGATACAAGAGACAATGGTGATATCTAATTTCTTGATAAGTAACACTTAGGTGGGTGGGTTGGTTTTACTCCATTTAAAATAATTTGCTTGCAATCTTAAGATAGAGTAGCCCAACCACCCACCCAAGTGTCGGTTATCAAAAAATGTAATGTTCTCATCACCATAAGCGTTGGTAGACACTAAGATACAAGAAACGATTGTAATATCTATTTTTTTAATAAGTAACACTTGGGTGGATGGGTAGGTGACTCAAAATAACTTGCTTTTCATCTTAAGATAGAATAACCCAACCACCCACCCAAGTGTTAGTCATAAAAAAAAATTTAGTTTCTTATCACCACAAGCGTTGGTAATTATTAAATTACATGAGACGATAGTGACATGTAATTTTTTTATGACAAACACTTGGCTTAGGCAGGTTAGTTTTTCCAGTTTAAACCACCTGTTTGCAATTATAAACTAAAGTAGTAAAGTGTCGTTTATTAAAAAAAAAAATTGTTTTCCATCATCAGCGTAAGTAATTACCAAGTTACAAAAAAAATAACATTAGACTTCTTAATAGCTGACACTTGGGTGAGACGTTTTAGTTCAAACCCTTTGCTTATGATTGCAATAAGATAAAGTTAAGACAGTAACTTTAATAGATTTCAAAAACATGAAAACATTTGTAAGTTGATTTTGATCAAACTTGAGCTACTTTCAATATCTACAAAACAATTATGAGGTTCAGGACGTTTCTGATATCTCAAAGCAATTTTGTGACAGTTTGACGTTAGGCAATCTCACAATATCTTTGACAATTTGACGGTATTTGGGACATGTTAAACTTGTTTTGTAACAACTTTTATAAAAACTGAAGACACATTTAATGGCTTTAGAAAATGTTTTGACAATTTGATGACATTGTTTGAAATTGCTATAAAACTATAAGATTTGATAGCTTTAAATCTTTTATAAAGGCTGAGAACACGTTTGACAGTTTGGGATATTTTTGACAGTTAAAGCAGTTGTTTATGAATTTTGATGATAATTTCATTCATTTTAACATAGTCTAAACACTAAACTAGGCAAACCAAAAATGCTGTCCGAGCACATTGCAAAAAGCATTCAAGTTGCAACAATGGGAATAAGCTCAAAACACAAAGAAAGCTTAAAGAAAATTAGCACAAACACCAAAAACTGAATGAAAGTAAGAATACAAATGTATCGGGAAGCAGAGAGCTATAATGAAATTATAAAGACATTAGCAAGAATATCCAAAAAGACGTAAGAGAACATAAAACAAAACTGATAAAAAATACAATTGAAGATAACAAAAGCATAAAAGTTTTCAGATCCAGGCTATTAAATAAAATATTAAAAATGACCAAAACTAAACTTGTTTGAATACTCTGTAGTTCATGTTATATTTGTGTTTGACGTTTTTTGGCTTTGTTGTTATAATGCTCAACCGGAATGACAAATTAGAATAAATGCTTATCCAGATTGTAAAAAAAACTTTACGACAATTTTACATTGACACAGAAATATACGACTTGTTTAAAAAAGTTTTATACGACAAACAGCTTATAAAGTGACTTCCGAACCATCCTAGTGAATTCTTTATTGTTGTTATTTTATTTTATTTTTTGATAATCAAACCCCAGATTGCTTGCATGTTATGCAAGGGCCCTACCATTGAGTACTTACTGTATTTTTTATGTTTGAATACTATCAAAGCGATGAAAAGTTTGTACTATTGATTTGCTTATGTTGGTAATAACTTGTATAATTGCACAATCATTTTGTTTCATTAGACGTCAGTGAAATAAAAAGTTTAAATAGTTTTCAACCTGACTATTCTAGCTGGAGCCCGTTAAAATTTTTGGTTTATTTTGAAAGTGTCCTAGAGAATATTTTTTTAAAGAAAACCCAAAGCAAACAATAACTCTACAAATAGTTATTGTTTGCTTTGGGTTCTGCTCAGAAGCTAAGGTAATGGTTTAGAAAAATTGCAAAGAAGCTGTTCTAGATTGTTGGTGATACATTAGACTAGTTGTTTTCAAAATAAATCCAGGTTGATAATAATAAACTCCAGCTTTGCTTGTTTTTTTTTTAATTTTGTGATTGCAAACAAGCAACGCCACTTTGCGGTAAACTGCGCTGGTAATTGTTTTTTAGTTTTTGCAAAGCACTGCCTTTAATGTTTTACAAAAAAATAATTTTGGACAATCTTATAAACAAGATCCAATCAACTTGGCGTACTATCAAAAATCTAAATTACTTTATTTTGTATTTTTAGTTGGGACATTGAATGCAAATTATTATAATTAAAATAAAATATTAAAAATTGTGTATAAACAAACCTACAGTGTGCACAAACAAAGACTAATTTATTCAAAAAAGCTCATCATTTAATAATAAAGTAACTTTTATTTGCAAAGTATGATACAAACCTTATATTCTATCTACAAACATGTTATTCAGAAAAAAAAAGTGCATTATTTAGCAATCTGCTCTGTACAAAGAGCTTAATTAAATAAAATAGATTTAACTTAAATCTGGTATAATGCCATCAGTTATCAAATGCTATGCTGTAGATTGCTATAAAGTTAATTTAGATAAAAGCCAAACAAAAACAATTTAATCTAAGTAAACTTGACGTTAGAGAATTAAGAGTGTTAGTAAACTTTTTTATATTAACATTGGTTCTTATGGAAAGAAACGTCATCTAATTTAATATCCAAGCAATAAGATTTTAGTTATTACTTATTTTATATGTTGAACTACATACAATATTCTATGCCTTCATTTTTTGGGTTAAATATTGGCAGTTATATTTAACGAGTAAAGTAAATTAATAAAACCTCACTATTTAAAAATTAATTTTTGAGAAACAACTTATTGCATAATTTTTTTTAAGTTTGAGTGCTCAGATTGGACTGTTTTCTAAAATGTGCAAAAGTTTTATTCAATTATATTTAGGCGTTTTCTTGCTGAGTTTTATTCTGTAAAACCTTATAATAGCGCAACTTCTTTCCTTAATGTAGTTATTTTTCACTATTAGCTTGACTAGATGCCAGTCTGTACAGAACAAAGACTACAAAACACTGCCAAGAATACTTGCTAAACTATACAACACAATAAATCTACAACTTAAAAATAGAAGAAAGTTACACACTGTTGCTTTGAAAAAAACCGCGTATTTATTATAAACTTCTTCTCAGTTAAGAAGAACAATAAAAACAACATCCTACCGGTAGAACTCATTTGTGTCCAGTAAGCCGAATCTACTGCACTTGCAAATTAGTAAGAGCAAAATAAAAATAAAATCCCACTTCAATCAAAAAATGTTGAATAAATAACTATAAAATTATCTATAAAAAGTTGGTAAAAAAAGAAAAAGATATAATAAACACACAGATAAAAAGTTCTAACTGAACAAAGCTTTAAAACATCATACACTAAATTCCAAATGCCTTTTAAAAATAAACTCAGTTCTAACCTAGTTAATAAATAAGCTCAAAAGCAATGCAAGCACTAAAGCACTAAACAAATATGTACAAACAGCAATACAAAAAAATATGTAGAACATGCATTAAAAATAACTTAAATGTGAAAAGTTAAAGAAAAGATAATAATTTATAAAATAAAAAAAAAACAATATGGCAAAGATTACAGAAAAATAAGATAATCGGTATTTCTACCAGAATCTATACAACTAGTCGGTACAACAGCTAAACCAAATGCAACAAAAACAAACCGTTTAAAACGTGCCCACAATAAAATTACCAAAATAGATAGTTTTAAACTTAAAGAAGTGCTAAACAGAATAAAAAATTGCAAAACCCCTTCTTCTTCTTAATGTGCCGTATTCTCAGTGGACGTTGGCGATCAATCTGGCCCATCTAATTCTATCTACCGCGGTTCTAAATAATTCAATTGAAGTCTTGCCGGTCCATTGACGCAAGTTCTTCTACCAGGAGGTTTGTCGTTTTCCTGGTGATCTTTTTTCTTCAATTTTACCTTGCATAATTAACTGCAGGACTTTGTACCTTTCACTGTTGCGCATAATATGGCCGAAATATTACAGTTTTCTCTGCTTTATCGTTTTTAGAATTTCTCTGTCCTTTTGCATGCGCATAAGTATAGTTTCATTAGTTACTCGGTATGTCCATGAGACCCTAAGCATGCGGCGATAGCACCACATCTCAAAACTTTCTAATCGCTTGCTGACCGCGTCAGACAGTGTCCATCCTTCTACTCCATATAAGAGGGTTGAGAAGACGCAACATCTTAGAACGCGTGTACGAAGTTGGAGGCAGAGGTTCATGTTGCATAATATACTCCTCATTTGGTTGAAAGCTGATTGTGCTTTTACAATCCTTATTTTTGCCTCTTGACTATGGTCCCATTTGTCGTTCAGGTTTGTTCCTAAGTACGTTATTGATGATACTGTCTGTAGGGGCATTCCGTTTACGTAGAATTGTGCGTTCTCGTTGTTTTTGCTTATAATCATAGTTTTTGTTTTGCATATATTCAGTCTCATATTAAGTTCTTGGCAGGCGTCGACTACTCTATCTATTATCTTTTGTAGTCCGTTAGCGCTGTCGGCGATTAATACAGAGACATCTGCATTTCGCAGATTGTTGATGACCTGCCCATTTATAATTATTCCTTCCTGTTCTTCTTCCAGTGCATCTTTGAAAAGTTTCTCTGCGTATCGGTTAAACAGTTGCGTAGATAGCACGCAGCCTTGCCTGACCCCTTGCTGTACTGGGAATTGTTCCGACAATCTTGTCTCTACGCGGATGCGTGCGATCTGTTGGCTATACAGGTTTGATATGATTCGTGCATCTCTTTCGTCTATTCCTGATTGATGTATAATTTGCATTAGCTTGTCGTGGTTGACTCTGTCAAACGCCTTTTCAAAGTCGACAAAACATGCAAAGACGTTGCAGTTTACATCTCTTGCTCTTTTGATAAGTACATTTAGACCGAAGAGTGCATCTCTGGTACCAAGGCCGTTCCTAAACCCGAATTGCGTATCACCTATGTCTTCTTCCAGCCTGTTATATATACGGTCGTAGATAATCTTAAGGAAAACCTTCATGAAGTGACTTGTTAGGCATATTGTTCTGTAGTCTTTGTCTTTGGGTATTGGTATAAATGTTGAGGTTAGCCATTTCTCAGGAATGTGTCCAGTTACATATATATGGTTGAATAGTTCTATGATGGTGTTTAGGTGTTCTTCCTCTATTAGTTTTAGGATGTCTCCACGAATCTCATCGGGTCCCGGTGTCTTGTTATTTTTTTAGTCTTCGTATTGCCTTGATCACTTCGCAACGTGTTATGAGAGGTCAAGTTGATGGTGGGTTATTACTGGTATTTAATCTTCTGTTGTCATCAGTATAAAGAGATTGTATGTATTCTTGCCATCTTGTTACTTTATCATCCATACTTAGCAATGCTTTGCCATGTTTATCGGTGATGATGTTGTTTTGTCGAGACTTACGTGCTCCTGTGGTCTCTCTTATATTTTTGTACATATTTAGTGCATTATGTTTTCTGTCCGATTCCTCTATCTTGGCACATTGCTCTCTCCACCAGCTTTCCTTGGCGTCTTTAATCTTCCTTTTAATGTGACGGTGTATCTGCTCATATTCTGTTTTGTTCTTGTTTTTAGCTTTTCAACGCTTTTCCATTAGATCAAGGATCTCATCTGTGATCCATTTACTCTTCCTGATTCTTTGCGTAGTGAGTAGGTTGTCATTCGCAACTGTTGTCATGATGTTAGTGATTGATTCTATTTGTTGTTCTATGGTTTGAACTCCGGGGTTTTCAGGTCTTACAATGTTGGACATTTTCTCTGCTATCTGTTGTTTCATATGCCCTATAACGTTTGGGTCTTTTATCTTCTGCATGTCAAGTGATTTAGTTTGTGTCTTATTTTCCGTCCTCTTTAGGCGCAATTTGAGTGTTGATAATAATAGGTTATGGTCGGTATATACATTTGCTCCGGGGTACGTTTTAACCGATGTGATGGCGTTTCTGAACCTCTTATTAATTGTAATGAAATCAATTTGATTCCTTACATGGTTCTCTTGAGTGTCGGTCGGCGATTTCTACGTGTATAGCCTCCTAGGAGGCAGCTTATAGATTTCTTTGCAGAATTGGATTAGCGTTTCTCCTCTCTCGTTTCTGCTTCCTAGCCCATACATGCCCACAGTATCTTCTTCTGCTCCCTTTCCAACTTTTGCATTGAAGTCTCCTAGTAGCACTGTGATTTCTTTTTTCTTTGTTTGCTTCCGTGCTAATCTTATGTCCCCATAGAACTTTTTGATGTCCTCTTCATTTGCATCTCCCGTGGGCGCATAGACCTGAATGATGTTAATTTTGCATGGACTTGAATTCAGCTTCATTATTGCTACTCTGTCTGATATCGGTAGAAATCCTAGAATTGATTTATTTACTTCTTTTGTAACTATGATTGCAATGCCGTTTTTGTTCTGCGGCTGTACATCGCCTGAATAATAAATATAGTAGTCATCTGTTTGTGATTGGCCCGTATTCGGCCATCTTGTCTCGCTGCAGCCGAGGATGTCTATTTTCATCCTTCGCATTTCATTTGTTATATTTGTTGTTTTACCTGCCTGAAACATGCTTCTAACGTTCCATGTTCCTATTTGCTGGGTCTTTATTTTGTATGTTGTTGCTTTGGTTGAGTTTGGTAATGTTATTTTTGTCTTCTTGGTATTGTTCAAAACAGTCCCTCCCGGAGATCCGAGTGATCCGAGTGAATTTGGTCATAATGATTGATTATAATAGGGATATACATATGTGTATCTTTAATGTAGTGGTCTCCCGTTGCCTTCTTCATCCTATGCCGTTGACCATACTTATTGGTTCATTTGCCTTTGGGGACTTTTTTTTCCTCCCCAGGACAAGAGGTTGCCCTAACTCATGCCAACTCCTCCACCCGAAGCTGTTGGTTGGCAAGAGAGGGACTGCTTATACCGACAGTCTTTCGGTTGTTGGATGCAGTTTAGTGTCATACCCAGGACACAAAACCCCTGAAAAAACTAAATTACAAAAGAAATGCTAAAAAAACTGTATAAAAAAAACAATGTTTATATTACTAAACAAATGTAAAAAAATAAAATAAAAATTTGACAAAACGCTAAGATGATACTTCTATTCAAAAAAATAATTTTACAAACGTTGAAAACTATTGACAACCAATTAGTCTACTTGCTATACTATAGTACAAGATGCGGCAGAGAAACTTGCTGATTTGAATTTAGAGCCAATGAGCGACACGTGATCAGAAATGGGTAGGAAGGGTCTTATTCAAAAATTGGGGTCTTGAAGTTTTGTTACCGCTTTACCGCTTAAGCCAGTTGTTGTCATGCGTTGGACTAAAAAAGAGCGTGCGTTTGTTGTCAAGGCTTACTTTTCTAATGGCCGTTTGATGGTCGCTACCCAACGTGTCTTCCAAACTTGGTTCAATATTTATCTTACGGGTCTCGTTCCTAGCCGGCAATCGATCATTTTGTGGGTGGACGCATTCAGAAAAAGTGTGGCAAAAAAAGGACCTGGAGGACAACGGACTTTGAGAACCCCAGAAAACGTCGAGAAGGTAAGGCTGTTGTTTTTGCATTCTTCCCGGCGTTTGGTGCGCAAACACGCAGGTGCTCTAGAGATTTCTGATTGCAGTGTAATACAAATTCTTCACAACAAATTCAAGTTTCATTCCTACAAACTTACTGTAATGCAATAGCTCAGTGATCGCAATTTTGTTTCTTGCCAAACTGCATGTAAAGCGCTTTTCAGTGGAAAGGCTCATTTTAACCTTTCAACATGCGTTATTGGAGTGATGTCAATCTCCGTAAGCTTTATGAAAGCCACTTCATTGTGAACGTGTTACTGTGTAGTATGCATGGTCAAAAGTATTGATAATTGGGCCTTAATTTATTGAGGAAAAAGAACACACTATTACTGTGAATGCAGTTTGCTACAAATAAAAGATTAAAACATTTTTTTCCCAAAACTTAAAAAAACTTTTAAAGGAACATTTCCACGAGCGCGTAATCTCCTTGAGGGGTGACGTACTGTGGCCGGCGTGTTTCCCCAATTTGCCTCTTTGTGACTTTTTTTTTACGGAAATATCTTAAATTCATTGTTTACAATAACAAACCACAAACCCTGCAACACTTGAAGGACAACATTTGCCAAGCCATCGCCAACATTTCCGTCAATATGCTCGAAAGAGTGAAGCAAAATTTCAAAAAGCGGGTGGATCAGTGTATCCACTTAAAACAAAAATTGTGTACAATACAATAAAAAAAGATTTGAATTGATATGTAAAATACTTTTTCTTTTATTGACTTTTCAAATTAGCAAGTTTTCCTGCTGCACCCTGTAGTATAAGTTGCTGAAAAAGATACTTAACAAAAAATTCAAAAAAATCGGGTACAGCGCGGTCAAACAAACAATCTGCACATTATAACGTGATTTTGCATATACCGTTTGTAGATTATCAAAAGACATTTAATTTTATTTAATTATAGACTGTACTGAAAACAATAAGCAAAGATTTAGTTAGAAAAAAAATCTGCAAATAAAAAAAAAATCTATATTCAAAAAAGCAAAACAATTTTTCTAAAAAAATTCACTTTGACACTAGAAGAAGATCTGTTAAAACATAAACTTTGAACAAAAAAGTGTGTGTCTGTGTAGATGAAAAATACATAAATTACCTAGCAGACAATATTATGCTTGTAAGCTAAAATGCTAAACATACTTATCCAAGTTTTTTAGTACGTTGGTCTAAAAATAAACTTTCAAAAATTTCTAATAATGCCCAAATAACCCTAGACAACTACTCTTTAGAAATTGTAGAACAATACATTTATCACATAAACATAACATTAAAACTGAGTAAAGATAACCAAACAGTAGAAGTAAATAAACCAATCTTAAAAAAATAATTTATATCTTATCGTAGTTACGCAATCTGCAAGATTAATTTAAATGAATCTTAAACCAACTATTTAAGACAGCAGTAAACAAAGTTCAAACTATTATGATGATTGTCAACATTTGTTGAAGATAGCACAACAAGAAGAAGAAGACCTTAGAAGATCGTAAAGTTTCAATCTGCCTCAAGAAAAAAGTATACAATGCTTGCATTTATTCTGTTGCAATTTAGTGCTTAAAAACAAAAACTTTCACAGTTAACAGCACAAACTATCTAAGAATCTGTTAAAAAACTATAGAGAAAAGCAATAATAGAAATTAGTCAGTAAAAATTATACTACAGTCATATAGAAACGCATTTGAATTGCTTGATTAATGTGGCAATAAGCGGGTACAAAACAATGTAAAATAGACTAAAAAAATAAAGACCTGGGTAGACCGCAGAAAAAGATAGAAAAGGTTTATGTTTAGCAAAATATTGACTACTACCAAAAAATGAGGACAATACTCAACCAACAACAAACATTTTTATAAAATTTTGCGGGTGAACAGAACCAAAAAAATAAAACATAAAATTTAAAATTTATTCTAATCGAACCAACTCAAATTTAAAAGATAAGCTATAATACAAACTAATTTCAATTTTTATAGCAGCAATGGCATAGTTTTTCTCTTAACATAACGTTAAAAAAAAAAAAAAAAAAAAAACAAAACAAAATTCTTACCTTAGCATGTAACTATATGCTACTAAAGAACTTTATTTTAGCTTCAAGTAAAACAGCAAACAAGTAACTGTTAAATCTAACAAGTTTGGATTTGTCATAGAAACCATAAACTTCAACAATCTTATCTCTTAAATTGACGTGTTACTTGTAACTATTATTTTAGATAACTGAACCTATTTTTTAGTTACTGGACACTAAAATTGATCTAACCTAAGTTTGATTGTTTGCATAACTTTTGTAATAAAAAGATAGTAGTTATTTCAAATAGAAGACAATTACCCACTTTTCTTCTCAATCTGTAACATATTATTTCAAGCTTCACTACGTTGGGAGTGGAGATTGCTAGCATAAAAGTGTGTTTCAAGATGATCTAAAGATTAATTATTCAGCATAGTTTTTTTACTATTAAAGAACCACTTTGACAGGTGTTTCCTATGAGGTCTGTGCTGATGTAAAATAACTATTTTTATTCCAGCATTTATTTTGAACTAAAACATTTTTTTATCAACATTGTAGAAAGAAGTTTGAAAAAAATATTTATGACAGTAACTACTATTTATACTTGCTTGATTACTATTGACGTCAACCCACGACAGAACGCAATTACCACAAAGTCACCTCAATAAAAAAAACCTCCTTTTGCTAGACCCAAACTTTGATAATAAAATTTAATTAGTAACTTTTGGGAGTCATTTAACGGTCTCAAATTCTTCTTGGCTTTAAAATCTTAAAAAAAAAAATTTGATAAAAAAAACAAATGTAAAGTACGTCAAGTACTAGAGTATCAACTAGTTAATAATTTCTGTTTACAGAGTCTTTGAAGCTTAGAAGCGGCTACTTCTAGAACATTTTCAGAAACAGACATGCATAATACTGTTTAAAACTGTAGAGAATCTAACGATTACTTTTGCAAAAATGTCATAATAATCATCTTGACCAACACTGAACTTGAAGAATCATCCGTCACAGCAACATTGCATAGTAAGCAATGGCAAAAACAACTTATAATATTGCAACAAGTTGCAATTAATTTATGCGTGTCAAACATACATCACTTTTATTCAAAATTAAAGTTAGAATATACACATCAACCTACTCAAAATCCGATTTCTTTATTTTAGATCTATTGTATTTTTTGATAGAATACTTGTTTATTGGTTTTAAAGTTGCACTTACGTTATTATAATTTGCCCATTGTATTGCAATAATATAAAAAAAATAATTAATTATATTTGAAATAAAAATCCCTACAAAACGTGCAGTAATTTTTAAATATTCATAGTAAACAAAAGAAAGCATTTTTGGAATATTTGTATTGAATTTGTAATGTATGATTAAGCTTTTATAAATTCTATAAAATTACTTTATTCATAATTTAACCAATAGCATATAACATTAATACACCAGCAATTTGCATAATAAAATTTATATATGTATATATAAAATTATTTTTTCGGTATATTATTGTATACTATTTGCAGCACCGTTTAACACTCGTGGTTGTATACCTTTCATTTCTATGCCGCAAGCAAATTTAAATTATTAATAAATTATATGTATATAATATGTAATTATCACATTATTCATTCATAAAATAATAATAACCGTATACTTAATTAATTAACCAATTAAATTTACATTATTATTATTACTTCACAACAATTAATACAAGAAAAACATATTTAGTTTATTTTAAATCCCAGTTTTGGACAAATAAATCAATTAAGATTTAATTCATAATTACGTATACATTTTACAAGTATTACTAAATTCAGAGACCTATTCATTCGACCTCACTAAATTACACTAAATCCCCAGTTTATGCTATATTATGATCTATAGACTAATAATTTATACGCTGGCTTCGATAATAATTCTATTTAATTCACGATATATCATACACACTCATCGACGTCTATTACCCTACATGCTATATGAAACAGATAGAAACCTGCATTAATATTATTTAAATTATATCGATCGTGTTAATAATCAATCAAAAATTAGTCGAGACGATTTAGAAATCTAAATATTTTCACTTTCATTGCATGGCATCCTCTTATAACATCTGAAATATCAACATTTGTTACATTTTTGTTAAATGGGCATGGCAAATTCCACTTTCTTTTATAGAATTCTAATTCTTCTTGTTTCGTATCTCATTATAACTAATTTCACGCATTGTTTAATGGTAATGGCGATGATGTTATAGTTTTAATATTTTATTTAATTGGATGCAATAAAAAATAAGAATTAATTAACATTTAAATGGGATACCTATGAAATGGTTTTACGTTTGGGACCGAAATAATTGCAATGAAATGCTTCCGTTTGAACTTTATAGGTTAAAGCGATTGGAACTGATTGGAATTTTAATAGTGTTTTACATTTTTAGGAAAAGAGAAATATTTTGCAAACAGTTAGTAAATAAAAATTCTTTAGTTTTTTGCTTTACATTATATTAAAAGGAATGTGCAGTTATTTTTAATATAGTAAATAAAAATCAGAATTTTAAATTAATACGGTTAATTATTGAGTTACAGGTTTTCTGTTTTTATTTATCTAATTACCCGGATTCAGGACCGAGAAATAGAAATATAAAAAAGATATCATCAAACACGCAACATAAGGGGTGGATCATCTCACTTTTGGAATTTGAATCGGCTATAAATAAAAAACTAATAAATATTTTTTCAAAATTATGAGTTTATTAAATAAACAGTGCGAAAAAGATCGATGGTTATGTTGGCTGTGTGGTAAGTGTCCTGTTAAAGTCAAATGTCATCTATTTCATACTCTTCAATTTTTAGAAACAAAAATTTGTTTAACTGTAACGATTTCTATTGACGATAACAGTGGCGAAAAATGGCCCAATAATGCCGCCGAAATAAAAGCCACACCAAACGGTTGGTTGCATAGACTGTACAATAGTCATATGTGGATTCTTTGATCCTTAAATGCAACAATTTTGATGATTGACATAGCTTCTGAGATAAAAATGAGCTTATCGAAAAACAAATTTTTTTGATAAAATGTTCATCTTTGGCCAAACGATCTTTAGCCAATTGAGCAAACTGAAAACGTATCTAATGGTCATGATGCTTCATTTTTTGGACTAATTGAACTTGTTATTGGTTTTTGTTTTCTTTGTTGGTAATAACAATAATAATCAGTTGCACATGTGTAAGCCACAAGTTTGTATTAAAAACTTTTTTCTAATATAATGTCTACTAACTGTTGACTGTATATTTATTTTGTGTTTATCTAGAATACTCGTCATTTTTTTTTTAGGTTTTTTTATGTTCCTCTTTATTAGTCGTAGATGTTATTCAACTGTTCATATTGTTCATTTATTATAATTTTTTTTGCTACATATCTCACTTATTTCTACTTAAGTTCAGCTATACGTTTTAAGATATCTTTTACCTTTGTTTGTTTTCTAACTTCAGTTTTGCGTGTCGTGTCTTTTAAGCTAATTTCTAAGATAGACGTTTTTGTTTTGTTCTTAGATGTGTTTATTTGTTTTGATGAGTTTTTGTGCAATAATTACGTTGACTACATTTTGCAGAGTTAGATATTTACTCTGCAGTAATAGTATAGGTTTAGAAGCTTGTCCAACATACTCTTGACTTTTTTGAAGTTTTTAGTTAAAAAAAATTTAATTGTCATTCATGTACATAATGTTGTATTCACTGATGTTATAACCAGGCACTGGTCAATAGAATTTCTAACAGTTTTGATTATAGTGGTGTTGCCGCCTAATGCTCACTTTGTTTAGTTTGGTTTTGTCAGTAGAGAGAGGTCAAAAAATTTTAGTTTATATGCATTACTAAAGTTTCAATTCTAAATGTTTACTGTTTGAGCTTTAAAACTTGTGTTGCCTTAGGTTTGAATAAAAAATGTTCAAAATAATGTTACAATGAATACATTTTACAAAAATGCAAGCAATGCAGGAATGACAATTTTTATATTTGGCAGCTCAGTCCACTAGTGCTTAAAAAAATGTTTTTTTTTTAATTTACCGCGATTTTTACAATTTAAACATTACACCATATTAGTATTAAGAATTGAAACTTTAGTATTCAACAACATTTATAACTCTGGTAACATCCCACAAGAGTGGTTGAAGTCCGAGTTTATTACCTTACCCAAAAAACCAAAAGAGTTTAGAACCATAAGTTTTATGAGTTACCTTCTGAAACTATTTTTTAAACTAATTCATAAAAGAGTATACAGAATTTGTGAAGAACAAATATCACCAACGCAATTTGGTTTCAGAAACGCTTTAGGTACACGAGAAACCCTCTATAGCATTAAAGTGTTATTTCAACGATGCAGAGACATGAACTGTAATATTTTTGCTTGCTTTATTGATTACTAGAAAGCCTTCGATAGAGTACAACATCAAATGATGATAGAGATTTTGAAAAACGTTGAAATGGATGGAAAAGACCTAAGAATAATCAAAAACTTGTACTGGAAACAGCCGTTGTCAGATTGGAAGGACACATACACACACTACATATTATTGCCGTTGATACTCAATATATAATTGGAATATATATTATACCATAATTAATATACGCTACGCGGATGGTACGGTAATATTTGCTGATAGCATTGAAAAACTACAATACTTTATAAATAGAGTAACATCTAGTAGCAAAAGATATGGCCTTGATATAAACATCAAACAGACTAAACTTATGATTATTAGTAAATCTCACATTAGAAATTGCCACATCACCGTCAATCAGAAACCCATTGAGAGAGAAAATAAATACACGTATCTTGGCAAGCGAGAGCTGTTTTTAACAGTATGGAATTCCTACTAAAGAGCCATCATTTCTTATTCCATACAAAGCTAAGAATTTTTGAATGTTTTGAAAAATTTTAAATTTTTGATGAAAATTGATATTTTTGTTTCAAGTCGGGTTACAATCCAAAGGTATATACCTTTGACATTTTTGTGTTTGAACAAAAATTTTGAGAAAATTTGTTTTTGAATGTTTTGAAAAATTTTAAATGTTTGATAAAAATTGATATTTTTGTTTTAAGTCGGGTTACAATCCAAAGGTATATATATACCTTTGACATTTTTGTGTTTGAACAAAAATTTTAAGAAAATTTATTTTTGAATGTTTTGAAAAATTTTAAATTTTTGATAAAAATTGATATTTTTGTTTTAAGTTGGGTTACAATCCAAAGGTATATTTGACATTTTTGTGTTTGAACAAAAATTTTGAAAAAAATTGTTTTTGAATGTTTTGAAAAATTTTAAATTTTTGATGAAAATTGATATTTTTGTTTCAAGTCGGGTAACAATCCAAAGGTATATACCTTTGACATTTTTGTGTTTGAACAAAAATTTTGAGAAAATTTGTTTTTGAATGTTTTGAAAAATTTTAAATTTTTTAAGAAAATTGATATTTTTGTTTCAAGTCGGGTTACAATCCAAAGGTATATATATATACCTTTGACATTTTTGTGTTTAAACAAAAATTTTGAGAAAATTTGTTTTTGAATGTTTTGAAAAATTTTAAATTTTTCATGAAAATTGATATTATTGTTTCAAGTCGGGTTACAATCCAAAGGTATATATATACCTTTGACATTTTTGTGTTTGAACAAAAATTTTGAAAGTTTTGATGAAAATTGATATTTTTGTTTCAAGTCGGGTTACAATCCAAAGGTATATATATATACCTTTGACATTTTTGTGATTAAACAAAAATTTTGAGAAAATTTGTTTTTGAATGTTTTGAAAAATTTTAAATTTTTGATGAAAATTGATATTTTTGTTTCAAGTCGGGTAACAATCCAAAGGTATATACCTTTGACATTTTTGTGTTTGAACAAAAATTTTGAGAAAATTTGTTTTTGAATGTTTTGAAAAATTTTAAATTTTTGATGAAAATTGATATTTTTGTTTCTAGTCGGGTTACAATCCAAAGGTATATATATACCTTTGACATTTTTGTGTTTGAACAAAAATTTTGAGAAAATTTGTTTTTGAATGTTTTGAAAAATTTTAAATTTTTCATGAAAATTGATATTTTTGTTTCAAGTCGGGTTACAATCCAAAGGTATATACCTTTGACATTTTTGTGTTTGAACAAAAATTTTGAAAATTATGAGAAAATTTGTTTTGAATGTTTTGAAAATTTTTAAATTTTTGATGAAAATTGATATTTTTGTTTCAAGTCGGATTACAATCCAAAGGTATATACCTTTGACATTTTTGTGTTTGAACAAAAATTTTGAGAAAATTTGTTTTTGAATGTTTTGAAAATTTTTAAATTTTTCATGAAAATTGATATTTTTGTTTCAAGTTGGGTTACAATCCAAAGGTATATATATACCTTTGACATTTTTGTGTTTGAACAAAAATTTTGAAAGTTTTGGGAAAATTTGTTTTTGAATGTTTTAAAAATTTTAAATTTTTGATGAAAATTGATATTTTTGTTTCAAATCGGGTTACAATCCAAAGTATATACCTTTGACATTTTTGTGTTTGAACAAAAATTTTGAAAATTATGAGAAAATTTGTTTTGAATGTTTTGAAAATTTTTAAATTTTTGATGAAAATTGATATTTTTGTTTCAAGTCGGGTTACAATCCAAAGGTATATATATATACTTTTGACAATTTTGTGTTTGAACAAAAATTTTGAGAAAATTTGTTGTTGAATGTTTTGAAAAATTTTAAATTTTTGATAAAAATTGATATTTTTGTTTCAAGTCGGGTTACAATCCAAAAGTTTTGAAAGTTTTGAGAAAATTTGTTTTTGAATGTTTTAAAAATTTTAAATTTTTGATGAAAATTGATATTTTTGTTTCAAATCGGGTTACAATCCAAAGTATATACCTTTGACATTTTTGTGTTTGAACAAAAATTTTGAAAATTATGAGAAAATTTGTTTTGAATGTTTTGAAAATTTTTAAATTTTTGATGAAAATTGATATTTTTGTTTCAAGTCGGGTTACAATCCAAAGGTATATATATATATACCTTTGACAATTTTGTGTTTGAACAAAAATTTTGAGAAAATTTGTTTTTGAATGTTTTGAAAAATTTTAAATTTTTGATAAAAATTGATATTTTTGTTTCAAGTCGGGTTACAATCCAAAGGTTTTGAAAGTTTTGAGAAAATTTGTTTTTGAATGTTTTAAAAATTTTAAATTTTTGATGAAAATTGATATTTTTGTTTCAAGTCGGGTTACAATCCAAAGGTATATATCTTTGACATTTTTGTGTTTAAACAAAAATTTTGAAAGTTTTGAGAAAATTTGTTTTTGAATGTTTTAAAAATTTTAAATTTTTGATGAAAATTGATATTTTTGTTTCAAATCGGGTTACAATCCAAAGTATATACCTTTGACATTTTTGTGTTTGAACAAAAATTTTGAAAATTATGAGAAAATTTGTTTTGAATGTTTTGAAAATTTTTAAATTTTTGATGAAAATTGATATTTTTGTTTCAAGTCGGGTTACAATCCAAAGGTATATATATATACCTTTGACATTTTTGTGTTTGAACAAAAATTTTGAGAAAATTTGTTTTTGAATGTTTTGAAAAATTTTAAATTTTTGATGAAAATTGATATTTTTGTTTCAAGTCGGGTTACAATCCAAAGGTTATACCTTTGACATTTTTGTGTTTGAACAAAAATTTTGAGAAAATTTGTTTTTGAATGTTTTGAAAAATTTTAAATTTTTGATAAAAATTGATATTTTTGTTTCAAGTCGGATTACAATCCAAAGGTATATATCTTTGACATTTTTGTGTTTGAACAAAAATTTTGAAAGTTTTGAGAAAATTTGTTTTTGAATGTTTTGAAAAATTTTATATATACCTTTGACATTTTTGTGTTTGAACAAAAATTTTGAGAAAATTTGTTTTTGAATGTTTTGAAAAATTTTGAATTTTTGATGAAAATTGATATTTTTGTTTCAAGTCGGGTTACAATCCAAAGGCAAAATTTGTTTTTGAATGTTTTGAAAAGTAGAAAAGAAATGACCAAGAAGCAGATTGCCAACTCGATGGACGGTACAAAAGAACTAGCCGAAATATGACTACAAAAAGCGGTCCAAAAAGCTCAAGCTAGAATTAAGTAATGAGTTGTTGTTTACTATATTTAACCTGATCTATTGATGCCACTAAACCTCTATGGAAGGCAAATAAACAGAAAAAAAGAAAAGAAATAAAAACTATAGAACGGACAACATTGAAAAACTATAAACTTTAAAGGAATACTAACATTACAAACGTACAACATTATGGATTATGTATAAAAAATCTTATAAAGACATTACACAAGGTAATACGCAGTATGATCTGAAAAACTAAGAAGTCATAGATGCAAAGAAGTAGAAAACTGAAAAAAAAAAAAATTACACAGAAAAATCAAAAAAGTAACGGGCACTTGCAGGAGGAAAACTACGACCTACATTACAAATCCAAACTAATTAAGAAAAAACCAAAAATCCGTTCAGCTTCCACAAAGAGCTAAAAACAGAAAGATATTCTTTCTCACCGAGATATAAGGGTTTTGATGTACGGTTGAGTACAAAAAGAAGACCGCAGAGATTGCACAATTCTATCGTTGCCAGCGGTGCGGTGGGTTTATACGTAAACTTGCGTACTAGTTGCTACGGCAAGGCCCACGGTAAAGCACCTACTTCTTGCCAACAGACTACCGCTCTTCACAGGAACACCTATAAAGCTAGCTAAAAAGTATCCTATGCAGAAGCGGCAGGTTCTGCAAATTGCACAAATCTTATTAACAAAAATCAGCTACTGCTTCGCCTATCCCAAACAATTTAAAAAAAGATAATACTAACTTCAATTTAGGTTTTAACCAACTAATGCTGGCCATACACGTAACTGCATAATTGACAATTAAACTTGCACAACTGTTTGTGCAATTATAATTGAGGGCGTGTGTGATGTGTTTGATCAACATACTTGCACAAGTTATTTTGATTAAAAACGCTCAATTATAATTGCACAAAAACGTTTGTGCAAGTTTAATTGTCAATAATTCTTGATTTTTTTTTAAATTTTATGTTTAAATTTCAGTATTTTTGGTATAAATTTGATGTTTTGTGACCAAACTTTTTGTCTTTTATGACTCGATTTTTGTTTTTTTTTTTGTTTTTTACTTTTGTAATAAGTTTTTTTTGCTGTTTTTTTGGAGGTTTTTTTTGCCAGATTTTGATATTTTAGATATCTAATGGATTGGTTTTACTATCGATGATACGTTTTGTGTAGATTAACATAGTTTTTGGCCAAATTTGAGTTTTCTTAATCTATTTTTGTCATTTTTTTGATGTTTTATGTTTAGATTTTTGTACTTTTTAATTTATTTCTGTCATTTTTGATTTGCTCAGTCGTTTCACCCAGCCTAATTCAAATCTTGGCGTATAATTTGTCGCAGGTTTGAGCCCCAGCTCCGGCAGAAAGCTTTAAGAAATTATAGCATTTATTAATTCAAGACATAGCCTAATATATGATTAGTGTATTTAATCATAATTTCATTTAATATGAGAATGAGTGGACTAGATACTAGGCCTTGGTACATATTAAAAAGCATAAGCGTAAGCTCTAAAATGTAAGCAAACTAAGTTTAAAAAAAAATTAAATTAGATGTTTTTAAACCTGAATTTGATAAATTAGAATAACAAAATTATAAATGATTTTAATAAAATTTGAAAACAAAAAAATAAATATTTGCAAGATTAAGTAAATATTGACAAATAAAATAAATTTATAATTTTAATAACATCCAAATTATAAATAAAAAACCTATATTTTTATGACTTATTAAAGTGTAACAAAAGAAGACCTAAATGAGTTACCATAATTAATGGTTTTGCTTTCCCTTTTAAACCTTTAATTGCCTTCAATTTCAATTACAAATATTAATTAACATGTTCAAACATCGACAACCAATATCTCGAAGACAAAAACTTAATACTATAGTAAAAAAAATTAGCTATTTTAATTAAATTCACGCAGACGTCGGTTGGAATAAATTTAAATCAATAATTTAATTAAAGAATTCTGTATGTAATTTTAATTTTTTTAGTATTATTACTGTGAACGACTCACGTGTTTCGTTTTCCCCCAAACTAAAATAAATTGAATTTTATGGACCCATAAAAGGTGATTTATAGCATATGAATGTTAATAGCAAACTTTTTCCGAAACATATTAAGATGGGAAACCTAATTTGAGTTCTGAGTTTATATCCCCGGTGACGATAAAACGAAAAAGCGATCACCAATTATCGGAAAGTGAGGATGGATGAAATTGCGTATAAATAAAAAATGTAAACAGTTATGCTGGGATTGCTTTAGCAAATACAAAGTTTGAAATATATTGAATTTATAAAAAAAAAAATTATAAATTATTTTCAGTTCCTACAATTTTTTTAACATAAAATGCTAATGTACTACCTGCTTAATGTCTTTTTGTTACGTTACTCTTTAAGCATGAATTAAAACTCTATTAAAATTATTATAGACGGCAGAAGTATTACATAATAATGTTGCCAGTAACATCCAATCATAACAACAAATTGGCTATTGCTTCTAGGCTAACTTTAAATGAAAAGTAGCAATTCTTTATTACTTACTATTAAAAATCCCAAATAGTGTCTTGTTTTGGCATCTTCTGCAAATAAATTTTATTTCAACGTTTTTATTTTATTGTTATCAATTATTTGTGACTTCTACAATATTAACACAACAATAAACAACAATTTATTTGGTTTGAAATTGAAACAAAAAATTTATTATGTTGTCAACCATTCTATACACAAATCTTGAACACTTTGCTTTACATATCTTAATGCTGAACTATCACTATTTGATATTGACAACAAATCTGCACAATGTGATGTTCCTGATAAATAATAAAGCTTAGATTCACCAGTATCTTGCATTAATCCTATAGCACTCCAAGGATCTACATCACCTTGAATACAAACAATTTTAGTAGAATTTGGATTGAGACCACCATGACGTATATTTGTACTTTTCACTCCAGCACGCAATGATGAAACAACAAAACTAAAATATATTAAATTAATGGAAATATTTGTGTTAACATTTATTATTACTCTTCTCCAAATATTCGTTTATTCATATCATAAGTTAACTCCATAGGAAATGGTCCAAATAATTGATCTGGTTGACTAGTTTGATAAAATCCAAATTCAGTCCAAGATTGATATAACCAGGGACGATCTGAAAATTAATTTGATTAAATTATAATTATATTAATTTAAATAAATATTTACAAATTCCATGCGATGTTAGAGAACTGGCGTAATAACTGCAAAAATCATCATAATCACCCATGCAAAAGTTTCCATATTGCAACCTATTATATGCACATAATTTATCCAAATCAGTTCCATTAAAAGCTAAAAGCTTTTTGCATTCAGCTAAAATACTACTTGGTGTACCATACTGCACAGCTCCAGCAAAAGGTTCAGCAATTCCATTAAATAGAAAATATTTGTAACAACTTTCAGTTCGAATAGTTTTACATGTACTGCAAAACTATATGTCAAAACAAATTAAATAAATAAAAATATACTTGCTCTAATTTATTTTCTAAATCTATACGAGTTGCATCAAATTGTAAAGCCAAATCCATTTCTTTAATACCATTTGCAATTGTTTGATAACATTCAGGACATACTTTTTGTATATTATCACCTACCACTTCATAATATTCTAAAATAAATAATTAATAATGTTATCGCTAATTATTTTTTTTCTTACGGTAAAAATTTTCGGTTGCTACTAATGGAGAACTTGATGCTACAGCGCAATCTACTAAGTGGGGATATTTTTGCCGGGCCCATATTGCTAAAGTTGCAGAATAAGAGCCTCCTACAACAAGAACCTGAACAGATGTGATGATTAATTTATTGTTTAAACATGAATACTTTCGCATTTGTGTAGTTTTTATTTCTCACTGTGTCTATGAATACCGCATAATCGGCTAGTGCTTGTTGTGATGATAGGTATTTTAAGCAAGTTAAATTGTAGTCTCTAAAAATAAAAATTTAGTTAATTTATTTGTTTTGGTTATTTTATTAAAAATATAAGAACGTATAGACAACCTAAAAGTGTAGAGAAGTGAGTAGTAAAATGCTAACAACTATTTATAATATTAGATATTGGTCGTTGGAGTAAAAAATATCTTAACTAATTAATATACGTGATAATGTTGGGTGTGGTGGTTGAGTGGGTGAGCGTTTGCAGCATTAATTGTTTAAATTTTTAATTAAATTTAAGTAATTGTGCATAATATATCAAAGTTTAAAGTTTAAGTTAGTGCTCCAATTCAACTCAGGGAATCCTTAATATCACTACCGGACACTTTTACGTTTACGTTTTACAGACTACTTCCGCTCCAATTAAATAGAAACGAAAGCTTATCCTCAAGAATTATAATAAGTTAAGTCTTTTTTGCTTAATAAAAAAGGAAAATTTTTGATTTGAAGTTTGAAAACATGTTATAAGTAGTTAAACTCTAATTACCAAACGTTAGTGGCATAATCACCAGCAAATATACAAAGAGGAAGAAGCGGACACAATACCTAGTGATTATTACATTTCAGTTGAATAAAACTTAACACGGACTAAATGAACACAATAATCAACACATTACGTTAAGTCATTGGCAAAAAAATTTGCTAAAAGCTACCGCTACAACATTGATCAATTGCTACACAACTTTAACAAAGTTGTAAAATAGAATTGAATACTATTTAGTAAACGGCTGTCTCCAAAATTAAAGTTGCAAATTTTTAGATTTTTAGATTTTGGTATGTAAATGGTCATGTAGTTAAAAAAGAAAAATTGCCAATAAAAAAATACAATACTTAAGCAAGTGGTAGGTTTTTAAATTAAGTAAATTTAGCATGTGATTAAGATTGGTGTTCAAACAAATTTTATCAAACTGTTGGCTAATAAAATTGCGCGGAAAAAACTTTTTTAAGTCCAAAATTTTAAATATTTTCCAGTTTACAAAATTTCACAGCATTTCTTATTGCAAAACCATTATTAATTGCTATTAATTTTTTTGTGTTTTTAGAAAAATTTTAAGAAAACAAAAAAAAATCTCAACCAAAACAGCAATAACAAAAGGAAGACAAGCATTTAACCACCTAAAAGCGTCAGATAAACTTAGATAAAAATAAAGAAGGACAACCGCTTACAGCATTTCAACAGGTTCCGCTTTTTATCAAACCAAGAACAGATTTAGTGCCATTATTATGATTTGTACGGCTACCATCATTGCAATAACAGCTCCTAACGCTTTCGCTCCAAGAGCAAAAATTGAAGTTGAGAAAGATATAGAAACGGCAAAAAAAGATATGGCAGAGGCAGCAGTTTTTTTACATTCATAACTGCTCTTTTCAAAAATTAATAATTAGATACAGATACACATCAATTATTACTTTGAGTTTGTTTCTGGAGTTAAATTACAAACCTACTTAAGCGTTGAGATTCTCAAATATTTTGCGAAAAGATTTTTAGACCACTTCAAAGTAGATACCTCCAACATAGCCTTGCTTAAAACCAAATGTGACAGTAGTAAATGTGGCTAGGCTGAGCACAATCAAGATCATCTGCTTATATATTAGACCCACCTTTGCAAATTGTTTTTTTACAATAATTGCTAAAAACTTTAATTCTAAGCACCCGGTGTAAAACAGCTTTTTAAGTAGTGGATCTGGATAAACCAACACATTTCAGCTCATTGAGTCTCTAAAGAGACAATCTTGACATAGCAATATTATATTTTAAAACGTCAACTTTCAAGTCAACTTTTATGTAATCAATGATTTTATATTCAACCACAACCCAGTACTACCAAATCAACCGTAAAAAAAATTGTATTATACAGAATGGGTTCTTTTTACGCGGTTTTAAAAAAAAAGCATTAACAGTCAGACCCAATAAGAATAGTTACGGTAAACAACTTCTTAGAAGACGCTGATGACGACGCATTGCTGGAAAGCGTTTGACTTTCTGAAATAAGAGAAATTATTAAGAACTGAACTTTTGGTTTGTTTTCAGCTTTAATAAAATACCTATTATTTTTGCATAAAGCAATAATGGCACTCACCAATATTGCAAATGTTATTCTATGCAACAGGCACTTTTCTACAGATTGAAAAGGTTCAATCGTAATAAACATACCCAAATTGAGTAAAAACATTTTTTTTTTCCAAAATTACTGGTTTATCAGATTTCTATGGACTTTAAGTAAGTTCATAGAGAGAGTGATCTTGAACATAATTAAAAACCACGCGGAAGCTAATAATTTTCTCTTTGCCCACTATATGGGTCATTGATTCATCAATTAAATTGCAAAACAAACATTGTAGTCAAAGGTTTCAGACATATAAAGGGGGGCTGGTTTTTTTTGACGTCAAAAAAGCTTTTGACAATGTTGCCACAAGAAACTTTTCTATAAACATCACCCTGCAAGTACTGTCAACTTTTTATCCGCTACCGCTACCAAAAAAATTTGGAAGAAATTTCAAAAATTCTAAAAAAAGCAAAAAAAAGACACGGGGTGAGTCTTTACTTTCAAAATTACTTAAATAGTTTTTAACCACCCCCAGTTGGCTAAAAGTTATCAGCGGCTAACGTCGACGGTTTCTTAGACCAAGACACAAAACTATCCGCCCACTCGTAGTTGATTGCCAAAAAACGTTGCCTTAAGGTAGTAATCAAGCATGTCCTAGAATAAATCACTGAGGAAAAAAGTTGAGTTTGCATTAGAATTCTTTAGATTCTCTTCTTCAATTATCCATCTCATAGAAAACAAATTTATTCGTTTTTCTATAATATTAGTAAAACTCCTAAAGAAAGCAAAAAACACTAAAATTATTAATTATGATGAGTTTCTAAGCTTAAAAGTTTTAGTATAATTATAGAAACGTAGCGGTAACATCTTTCAATGCCAGAAGATGTTTATTGCAATTCCGCCAATTTAAAAAAAATATTAGGTATTTCTCAAAATAATGACTGTACAAAAGAAAGCAAAAAATGCTGGACTAGCCAGCAACCAAGCTTTTGCCAGCCCGGTACTTGTCTACGTTTGCATTTTAATGTGCAAATCCCCGTAAACTTACCGGACCATAACAAACAAATTGTTTGCAAACGTTGTCTTTTTGCCGGCATTAAAAACGGGAAACAAAAAGCTTTTCATGCCGACTTTTTATTGGAAAATTTGGACTAGTTTTTTTAAAAACTAATAATGGTTAATACTCTTAAAGTGTAACTTTAGGTTTGTTGGGGTAAAGTGGAAGAACCTTGGCATCTTCCTAGTGTCTGAGTCAAACCACAAACCCACTTAAGCAGTAAAACTTTCAAATGCTTTTATGTATTTGGAAACGTCGTCGTAGCATTAAAGCGGAAAACATTTTTACATAATCTTGCTTGAAACAAATGTGATAGGGGTAAATGTGGACTGGGCACAATTAAGATTGTACCCACTTATATTAGACCGGCCAATCATATCAAAAGAGCACTTTTTTTTACAATATTTGCAAATCTTTTTTACACAATAATTGCAAGGGACTTTAATTTTAAGTACTCGGCGTGGAACAGTTTAAAAACTAATAACAAAATAGTGAGTCCAAGTTCATGGTCTCTAGCTGTGCGGGTTACCAAAAAGACGTTCACAACGTAGCAATACTTAAAAATATTATTGATGGTTGTGACCTCTACTACGTGATAATTCATGTTAATAAGATACAAATGAAATAAGTTATATACTAAAATCTTCTACAGATGAATTAAGTTATATAACTTATATAAAGCCAAAACTAGTAATATATTTGTAAGAATAAATGTGTGATAAAAAACAGTAAATTGTTTTATTATTTTTATACTCAAGTCAACGTATAAGTAATCAATTACCTTAGCTCAGACCACAACACAACCCTAGAGCTCTACAGTAAGGGATCAACCGGGAAGGTAAATTTTTTTTTAGCACATACGGATTGGACTCTCTTTTCACAATCTTTGGAAAATAGCAACCTAGCTCTAGTAAAACTAGTTGCAAACAAAAGAAACCGCCGCATTTTTGACAAACCAAACTCACCAAACCACGGAAAAGTTCCTCAAGGCTTTTTTTTTGTTATTTAACCTATTTGTCGCTGACATTCGAAATAGAAATCGCTCAACGCGCTGACAACACAGCACTTTTATACACCTCAAAGTCACTCAAAGTCACTCAAAGTTGTTACTATAAAGTTACAAAAAACCATTACTAATTTCAAAAACTGGTTTTAACAACTGACAAGCCAAAGTATATCGAGAAAAAAGCAAGGCAACAATTTACCTCCCATGAGAACGTCTATATATACGTTCTCCAACCGTAGTCTAATGCTGCTAAATATTTGAGGATAACTTTGGACAAAAGATTAAGGTACAAATTGCACGTGCAGTTAATTCATAATAAAGCTATCTAAAAATTAACCTCTTTTCATTTCCCGTTTCTTTGGCAATTAATGTAAAGAACATTTAGACTCTGTTAAGCATAAAGTTATCTGTAGTTTTTTTGGCAGACTAAAACGCAAAGCACAGTAGCTCAAACTTGAGAACTAACAATACCAATTGTAGAACGCTACATCAATTCTAAAAGTCTAAGATTTTAAGTTTTTTGACGATAAATGTAAATTTAGACTAACCATAAAATAGCTTGCAATGCTTGCGGGAAATTTAAAGGTAGCAGTAGCTAGAATTGAAGAATTGTCAATATTAATAGTAAAACTCTACATTAAATTGCCCAATCGTAGCACTAATCAAATCAACTTAATTTTATACCAGAGATTATGGAGGTAACTTGTTAGATGTAGCAGTGCTTGATAGGATTATTAGTAGTTGAAACTAATGGTCTTTACCTGAATTAGACTTTGATAATAATCCACGTTCACACTAAAAGACAAGTTTTTATCCCACAAGTAACTAAAAAATGATTGTAGACAGGGTTTGCATTAACAATGACTGACCAAATTGACTCACAAAAATAACCCAAAAAGTTGCGCATTTTCAACAAGCTTCGGAAAAGATTAAGGACGTCATACAATCAAAAATTTGGATACAAATTTTTTAATAGAAGTATCGGCAGATGTATGGTTGCACAAAAATAAACTGCTTAACTAAATTGGTTAAGAAAAAGTTTAAATTTTTTGCAACAATAACTGGCGTAAAGCAACTTTGTTAATAATGAACGGACTGCTTGGTTTAAGTCTAAAAGGCTTACCAAACCTAGAATGTACACACCTGAGCATAATTTATGATGCACAAGATAGTTAAAACTGCTTGCAAATTTGATGAAAAGCTAATTTAAAACTACGCCGCTGCACAAACCGTTTTACGGACGTACCTGTTGGTACCGTAATTCTGTTGTAACAATCACAAATCAGTTACTCTAAATCAACTGCAAAAAACTGTCAGCACCTTGAGACAAATAACATTAGCAATGCTGCTATTAAAAGTCTACCTACGAGTGTTCTGGAACTGTTAGTTGTTACTTTTAACAAGATCTACAAACTTAGAAACTTTCTAATGCTGCAAAAACAAACAGAAGTAACTCAGTTTTTAAATTTGAGTCAACAATGTCATTGGCAATGTTTAGAGACAAATTTATAGACTCTACTCTCTACTATACCTTTAACCCAAGCATGGATGTAGTAACAAAAAATTGTTATATACAAGTATATTGCGGCTAATAACAATATACGTTAACGCAGCATGAGTGAACCATCTTACAACGTTAAAGAAACTTCAAATGTTTACTTTTTTTTCTTTATTTTTTTTTTTATTTTAACTCTAACTACTCGCTCAAATAATGGTTATTAAAATATTACGTTACTATGTTTCTTTACCTGTCGTCGTAAGACTTTTGGGGCAATGTTAAATAGCAGTAAAACGCGCAATAAAGAAAAAGTAGGTAGGTCTTTATGTTTATAAAATTTGGGCCTGTAGCTAACGTTAATGTACAAACAAATTTTATTAAACTAAAAATTTTTAAAAAACAAAATGAAAATATTTCCAGCACCGACATTAAAGTTGATGCAATGACACAACTAAGACAGCAAAAACTTGACACCCGAAAAAAACAAACATTGAATGGATCGCCAAAACCATCGAAAAAGAATAAAAAAGAAGGACCGTATGCAGTATTAGAACAGGTTTTACTCTAAATTAAACCAATTTCCAGTCCTGATTCAAGAAATTATAAACCAAGTGACCAAGATAATAGTAAACTTTAACCAGAAAGTTGAATCTTCCACGTCATCATCATGGACCTCAGGGACGTTATTGCTGCGATGGTTGACGCCAACGCTTTTGTTTCAAAAGTTGAAATTAATGTTAAAAAAATAAAGAAATAGCAAAAGAAGATAAGACCAAAGCAGCAGTTTTTGCCTTTCTCAAGCGTTCAGCCACGCAACACTTATCACACTTATTTCTAAGACGTCTTTGCAGAAGACAACATAGCCGCTGCCGCCATAAACCTTACCATCTAAAAACTGGCCATGTTTTTCTCCATTACTGCCACCAATAGGCCGGGCGCAAAGACACTAAAGAATTCCAAAAAAACTATTAAAATTACTTAAGAAGCTTGCAGAAATTGCAATTCAACAGCCATTGGCGGTTAACCTTGTTGGCCTTTTTAAGCCAAAATGCACAAAGAGATGGTTTCTTAAAAAAACACAATTTTCTTAAAAAAAAAAGGTATTCAAAAAAAATTTACTAAAGTAAAGTTTAGGCTTGCCACCTTGCCACCTCAAACTCTTACTTTGCCAGTGACAACACAGATGTTGCATCCAACTTTTCAATTTTTCCACAAGTAGTTTAAAAACCTTCCTCGGTCTGGTTACTAAAAAACACTTTTTTCTAAAGTTATTTAAATATTTAGCAATAACAAAATTGTAATTCATCTTTGCAAAATGCCCATGAGAGTATTTCCATGGTTCCGGTCTCATGTGCCAATGACAAAAAGTTGCCTTTTGCCACCTCAAATGTATGAAAGCAAATTTCTACTTATGGTCGAACGCCAAAAATATCCGAAAATATTTTACTGAGGAAGAAAAGAGTTTTGCATAATAATCTTTTGGTATTTTTCTTTCAAATATTTATTGCATAAGAAACAAATTTATTTGTTTCTTCATGGTTTTGGTGTAAACATACATTAGACAGCAAAGGTATATGCAATACTTATTGCAAAACTATGATTAATAGCTATTGATGCATAATTTAGTATTAATAATTATTAAAATTTTAGAAAAATCTTAAAAAAACAAAAAAAAACTACATCTAAGCTGATAGCATAGCCAAAACAGTAGTAACGTAACACCCAAAAGAAAAACAAGCATCTAATAACTTAAATGCGTCATTTGAACCTGGATAAGAAAAACGAAGAAATCAAAAACTAGAAAACCAAAAATTGAAATTTTCTACGCCATCATCATGAACCTCACAGCTATTATTACTGCAATAGCTGCAACCAACGCCTCTGCTTCAAGAGCAAAACTTAAAGTTGAAGAAGATATGTAAACAGCAAAAGAAGATATGGCCAAAGCTGCAGCTTTATACTCTCTCAAGCGTTCAGATACGCAATACTTGGAAAACAAGAGTAAAACCGTTTCCACCTATCTTCAAGTCATTCTCGAAGAGGATAACACAGCAGCCGACGACATGAACCTCAGCGTCCAAGAGCTAGCAACTTTTTCAGCCGCTCTTGCTACTAAAAAGCCTTGCAAGATTACTGTAGAATTTTAGATAGTGCAAAAAAAAAACAAAACAAAAACACGGATTAAATCTTCTCCCTTGAAACTGCTTAAAAAGCTTTTAACTACCATCCCCTCCCAAGGCAATTTTATCTTTGTCTATAAGGCATATATTTGCATAATTCCGGCTTCAAATGCAGATCACAGAAAGGCAACCGCTTACCCCAAATCTTGGAGCAAACTACTACCAAAAAATGCTGTCTTGAGGTAGTAATTAAATCTGTCTTTAAATACCTCATTAAGGAAAAAGTGGGTCTTGCATTAGATGTCCTTTAATTTATATGGAAAACAAATTTATTTGTTTCTCAATGGTTTTGGTGCAACTTTTAAAGAAAGCAAAAAACGGCAAAGTTATGGAGCTTTTAAACTTAAAGGTTTTAGTAAAACCAAAAAAATAACGTAGCGGTGGCATTCCTTAATTTCAAAAATGACAGCAATACGAGCACACCGCTACAAATATAATATAATATAATATAATATAATATATAATATATATAATAAAACATTTTACCGCCACTTTTATATGTTGCAACTGTTTAGGGTTTTACTAACCGGCGGTTAAAAAGTGATTGTTTTTCAAAAAAAAGTCCACGATAGTTCTAAGACCGTCTACGTCTGCATCTCAAAATGAAGGTCCCCGCAAACTTGCTGCAACTACAGCAAACAAATTGTTTGCAAACGCCGTCTTTCCGCCAATTTCAACAATTTTTATTAGAAAACCATAATTGCTTTTTTTAAAAACTAATAATAGATAATACATCTGAAGTATTATTTCAGATTTGTTTCTGGAATGCCAACAACTTAAAAGAACAAATAGGAAAAGTAGAAAAGTTCTTTATCAAACAGAACCTCAACACCATGCTAGTGTTTGAGTCAAAATTTAGAAACGTTGGTGGTACTCATAAATTGTAAAACACTGATATATGCTAAACAAATTTTGGACCTCATCAAAGTAGATACTCATGACATGTTCTTGCTTAAAACAAATGAAATAGTAGTAAATGTGCTTGAGCTGGGCACAACTAAGATTGTTCTGCTTATATTATATCAACTGTTGTATTGAAAGAACAAGTTTTAATAAAAAATTTCCAAATCTTTTTTCTGCAATAATTGCTAAAGACTTCAATTCTAAGCACCCGGCATAGAATAGTTTGTAAACTAATTACAAAAGTGTTGCTTGACTATGTAGAAAAAAAAAATTATGTAGTGAGTCCAGATAAACTTACACTTTACAGCTGCGCGGGTTACCAAAAAGACAATTATAATGTGGCAATACTCAAGAACGTCAACTTTCAATTTAACGATTAAATAATCAATAACCTTAGCTCTAACTACAATCCAATCTTAAAGCTCTATAGGAAGAGATCAACGGGAAGTTTGTAACATACAAATTAGACTTTTTTTCACAATCCTTAATTAAGTAAGAATGATTGCGGAAATAAAAAGAGCCGTTGCATTCTTAACAAACCAAATCTACCAAACCAGAAAAAGAGCTTCTAAAACCCAATAGTTTTGCGTTTATATTTTTTTTTAGATTATCCCAAAATACAATAGCAATAATCTGCAAAAACTTTTTTATAATCTACACAGAACAAGCGTTTTATAAATCTGATAGCCTTACAGCTAAATTGTCTTATTAGTCAACGCTTTGGTGGATTGTACACGCGGAACAAGAGTTTGTTGATACAGAACAAATTTTTGTTCTACACTTCTACCATCAGATCATTGATCACATATGTGTTTTCTATTTAGAAAACTGCTGCAAACTGGCATCTCAAGTTTAACTTTGCAGATGCTTTTAAGAATTAGTTTGTCTAAAACAAAAACAATTGAACCAATTTTTGAAATTTTTTGCTACAACGGATTGAAACTTTAACCAAAAAATACTCTACAGATTTTCTAAACCAGAAAAAGAAGTGGCACACAGTACATTTTACCCTGCAGCTTATAGAGCTCTTAAATTTCTTGTTTCCAAACAAAAAGTATATGAGCCATAATGATCACAAATTTCTAGGTATTCAACACTGAAAAGAGGAAGAGGACAGTTTAGTCAGCAAACACTTTTTTCTTAAAAATAAATATAAATTTTTTTTTCCCAAAACACAAACAACAAAATTTATTAGTTCAATCCAAGTCTTCAACAAAAACAGAACAAAAATCACAAAACTCACATAGATTAGATTATTTGCTTTAGGCCGCCCTGTGCCAATCTACACACCTTGTTGCATCTTTTTGGAAACGGCTTCTAACCTAACACCTTTAACGACTACATTGCAGTCATATTCTTAAGATTGTTCATAAAACTGCGCCTTAAACATACTGTGCTTGCAGACCCTTACAGAGCATTTAAACAGCTATTAGTAAATGTTTTAGCACTCCAAATTAACCAAAGTAGTTCTTATTAATCTGTACCCTGTGTAAATAAATTTGCAAGTACTTTGGGCAAATAAAAATTCTCTCCACACAAACAATTTTGGTGCTTTTGAACTTCAAGAGTCTATCAAATACAGTTAAACCTAGACCTGTTACCTTTGTCGTGCAATTGAAAACATTGTGTTTTTACATTCCTACAACATCTAAAAAAAAACAAAAATAAAAAAAAAATAAAACTGGCAACAAAAACGCCGCGCAGAAATAGAAATACAATCTCTAACAAAATATTTTACACAGAATATTGGGGCGGTAGTTTAACATTGTGTTCTCGCCCACCCGCCCAAGTGTAAAAAATGTTAATATAAGTACCTACTTTAGCGATCTTGCAGATAACAAACATAACAGATTGATTGACAGATGTTATTAAGTTTGAAGAGGAAGTTGACGTTGTCAATTCCATAATAATAAACATTTGGGCGGGTAGGCGGGAACACAGTTTATAAATACTGAGCCGGTAGTTTGATATTGTGTTTCCGCCCACCCGCCTAAGTGTTTGTTGTAAAGAAATTTGATATTAATACCACTTTTATCGTTCTTGCAGGTAACAAACATGACAGTATGACTGACAAATGTTATTACGTATAAAGAAGAAGTTGACGTAGTCAATTTCATAATAATAAACATTCGAGCGGGTGGGCAGAAACACAATTTATAAATACTAAGCCGGTAGTTTAATATTGTGCTCCCGCCCACCCGCTCAAGTGTTTAGTGTAATTTTTTTTTTATTAAAACCACCTTTAGATTTCTTGCAAATAAAAAACATGACAAAATGGCTGACAAATGTTATTAAGTTTGAAGAGGAAGTTGGCGTTGTCAATTCCTTGATAATAAACACTTGGCGGGTGGGCGGGACACATTTACTAAATACTTACGTTTAATATTGTGTTCCCGCCTACCCGCCCATTTGTTTGATGTAAACAAATTTAATATTAGTACCACCTTTAGCGTTCTTGCAAGTAAAAAACATGACACATTGACTGAAAGATGTCATTAAAAAAATAGATGACGTTGTTAATTTCTCTGTCACTAAGTTTCAAGAGGGAGTTGACGTCAATTTCCTGATAATAAACATCCGGGCGGGTGGACAGGAACACAGTTTATAAATACTGAGCAGGTAGTTTAATGTTGTGCTCCCGCCCACACGCCCAAGTGTTTAGTGTACATAAAAAAAAATTAGTACTACATTTAGCGTTCTTGCAAATAAAAAACATGACAAAATGGCTGACATATGTTAATAAGTTTGAAGAGCTAGTTGACGTCAATTTCTTTATAATAAACATTTGGGAGAGTAAAATCTAAAACCGGTTGGTCAACCTGGAAAACCTTTTACCAGCTTCTAGAAACTTTTAAAAATTTCTTGACCAACTTAAAAACATTTAATTAATAAATAATAAGTTTTAAAAATTTATGAAAAGTACTAAAAATTTCTAAAAATTCCTAAAAAAATTTCAGAATCATTTGATCAAATTCTAGAAAATTTTAAGAAAACCTAAAAACTGTTGATCAGTTATAGAAACTCCTATTTTTTTTTTAATATTTGGATTAAAATCAAAATTTTGTTATAATTATCTAAAAACCTTTTGCCAATTACAAAAACTTTTTTTAAATTTTAGAAACACAAATAAATTTTGACAATCTATAAACTCAGACAAAATTTAAAAACCTTTGATTAAATTTTAGAAACTCATAAAGTTTTTTTAAAACCTTTTGCTAACTTCAAAATTTTTTTACTAATTTGTAGAAACTCATAAGTAGTACCATTTTATCACATTCTAGAAACTCCTAAGATAATTAAAAAATTTGTAGCCAACTCTAGAAACCTTTCATTTAAAATCTAAAAACTGAAAAGTACTAAAAACCTTTGTCAAACTGTTAAAACAATTAAACATTTTCAAAAACATTGTAACAAATTCTAGAAACTTTTAGCCAACTTTGGAAACTTTTAATCAAAATTCTTAAGAAATACAAAAAAACTTTTGACTAACTGTAAAATCTTTAAAAAAATATTAGAAACTTTTGATCAAATTCTAAAAACTTAATAAATGTTCTAGAACTTTTTTTCTATTTCTAAAAGTTTTTATTTAGATTCTAAAAACTCTAAATATTCTAGAAACTTATTAAATAATCTAGAAACTTTTGTCCAACTCTAGAAATTGTTCAATAAATTCTAGCAAGTTCTAAAAACTACTAAAAACCTTTAATCATTTTTAAAAACTTTTTAACAAATTTTTAAAACTTCTGAGAAATTTAGAAACGTTTTTTTTTTAAATTTCAAAGAGGTCAACTTTTTGCTATCACCTTAAAAATTCTAAAAACCTTTAACGTACTTAAAAAAATTAAAAAAAAATCAGAAACTAGCTTTAAAAGCTTCTCACTAAATTTTAGAAATTTTTGAAAAATAGAAATAACCTCTAAAAACATGAAAACAGTACTAGAAACCTTTGAACAATTCTAAATACTTAAGAAAAAAGTTTGAAACTCCAAAAAAGAATTAGAAACCTAAAAATTTTCACCAAATTTTAGAAATCTTTTACTAAATTCTAGAAACTACTAAAAAAACAGAAACATTTGCATAAACATCTAAAACAATTTAGAATTTTTAGTTCTTAAACCTTTACTTAATTCTAACTCTAAAAACAACTCACAAATAAAAAAAAAATAATTATTAAATTTTAGAAACCCCAAAAAGGTTTTAATATCTTTTGGCAAACACAGTTTTTTTTTAATTAAATTTTTAAAATAAAAGTATTAGAAACCTTTTATTAACTCCTGAAAAGTTCAAAAATGTTTAATAAAATTTTAAAAACTCCTTAAGCGTTCTATACTTTTTGGGCAACTCAAAAAGCATTTTACAAAAGTTTAAAAATTTTAGAAACAAAAACAGTTCATTTAAAAAAATCTTAAGTAATGTGTAATTTATGATCAAATTTTAATAATTTTTTATCAAATTTTAAAAATTAAAGATTTTTGAACAATTCTAAAAACTAAAGTAATCTAAAATTTTTAGTCAATTCTAGAAACCTTTTACAAATTTTTGGAAACTTTTGATCAACTTTAAAAATTTAAGAAATTTTATTTACATTTCTTTAAATTCTAAAAACTCTTGAGGAGTACTAGAAACTTTGACTAACTCTAGAAACATTTTATCAAACCTTTAACCAACTTTAAAAACTTTTTATTAATTTCTTAAAAATATTAAAAACATTTGACCAAATATAAAAACACCAAATACTAGAAACTCATAAAATGTTTTAGAAATTTTTAACAGACTTTATAAACTTATGTGAGGTACTAAAAACTTTTGACCAAATCTAGAAACTAGATTAGATAAACTCTAGAAACTCTTAAAATAATCCAGAAACTTGTAGCCAACTTTAAAAGTATTTCACTAAATTCTAGCAACTTTCAAAAAGTATTAAGAAAATTTTACCAACTTTAGGAACTCTTAAAAACTTCAAAATTTATTGATCAAACTTAACTTAAAACTTGTAATCAACTCTAGAAGCTATTCAATTATTTTCAAAAACTCCTTAAAAGTACTATATACCTTTTGCCAACTCTAACAATTTGTAGAAAAATTCAAAACATTTGATCAAACTTTCAAAATTTTTAAAGTGTTCTTAAAACCTTTGGTCAAGCTTAGAAGCGTTTTACTAATTCCAAAAACTAAGAATACTAGAATCTTTGACTAATTCCACAAACGCTAAAAAAAAGAAACATTTGATCCAAACTTTTACAGTGTTCTTGAACTTTGGCCAATTCTAAAAGCTGTTTGAAAATTTTAAATAATGTTTTATGAGTTTTTTACCAACTTTAGAAGCTTTCTACTAGTTTCTTAAAACATTTAAAAACACTTAAACCAACTCTTAAAAATTCTTGAAAAATTTCAGAAACATTTGATCAAACTCTAGAAACTTCAAAAATAATCAAGAAACCTTTAGCAAACTTTAAAAAATGTTTACTAAATTCTAGAAACCCATCAGAAGTACTTAAAACCGTTATCTTTGACAAATTATAAAAATTAAAAAAAAAAATCTCTTAAAATGTTCTAAAAACTTTTGGTCAGCTCTATAAGTTTTTTAGTCAATTTTAAAAACTCTTAAAAAATATTAGAAACCTTTGATTAACTCTAAAAAAAAACTATAAAAATTCATAAATTTTTGACCAGGCTTTGAGCAAATTTTAAAACCTTTTAGACAATTCTAAATACTTTTTACCAATTCTAAACAATTAAACTTAAAAAATATTTAAACTAATCTGTTCTAGAAACTTTTGAGCAACTCTTAAAACTTCTAAAAAGATCTTTAATTAAATTCTAAAATTTAATTTAAAAAAAAATTATTTGAACATTTTAGAAGTTTTTTGGAGATTTTTTTTTATAAACTGTGTTTCCAACAGTTTATAAATACTGAGACAGTAGTTTGATATTGTGTTAGCGCCTACCCGCCCAAGTGTTTGGTGTAAAAAGAATAATTATTAGTACTACCTTTAGCGTTCTTGCAGGTAACAAACATGCTAAAATGTCATTAAGTTTGAGGAAAAAGTTGACGTCTTTAATTTTTTGATAATGAACACTTGGGTGGGAGGGCGAAAACACAGTTTAAGAATACTAAACCGGTAGTTTGATAATGTGTTCCCGCCCACTCGCCCATGTGTTTGGTGTATTAAAATTTAATATTAGTACCACCTTTAGTGTATTTGCAGGTAAAAACAAAACAGATTGACTGACAGATGTCATAAAGTTTAAAGAAGAAGTCGACGTTGTCACTTTCCTGATAATAAACACTTGAGCGAGTGGGCGGGAACACAGTTTATAAATACTAAGTTGGTAGTTTAATATTGTGCTCCCGCCTTACCCGCCTTACCCGCCCAAGTGTTTGGTGTAAAGAAAAAAATATTAATACTACCTTTAGCGTTCTTGCAATTAAAAACATGACAGAATGGCTGACATATGGTAATAAGTTTGAAGAGTTAGTTTGCGCCCACCAGCTCAAGTGTTTAATGTAAAAAAATTTGATATTAGTACCACTTTTAGCGTTCTTGCAAGTAAAAACCATCACAGAATGACTGACAGATGACATTACATTTGAAGAAGAAGTTGACGTTGTAAAAATTTTATTTTATTATTATTTACCGTGTTCTTGCAGGTAACAAATCTGACAGATGGACTGACAAATGTAATTTAATTTGAAAAAGGACTTGACGTTGTAAATTTTTTGATAATAAACACTTGAGCATGTGGGCGGGAACACAGTTTATGAATATTGGTCCGGTAGTTTGCTAATGTGTTTTTGCCTAAAAGTTTGGTGTAAAAAAATTAATATTAGTACTACCTTTAGCGTTCTTGCAAGTCAAAAACATGACAGAATGGTTGACAGATGTCATTAAGTTTGAAGAAGGAGTTGACGTTGTTAATTTTTTGATAATAAACACTAGCGTGGGTGGGCGTAACACAGTTTATAAAAACTGAGCCGGTAGTTTGATATTGTGTTTCCGCCCAACCCCCCAAAAGTTTTTTTATTTAAAATATGAAAGGCATGATGCCAACCTTCTATCGTCAAGAACAAATTGCCAAATCAAGGTCATTAAGGTTTAGATACACCACCAAGTAGCAAACTACTATAAACTAGTAGAACACTGACGTTACATTGCCTGAACATGGTGGCGTTATAACGATAGTAAAATTACATTCATACACTACCGTCTCAAATATTTGCATGTTTAGAAATCTGTCAACTAACAATGAGCTTAGACTCTAGCTAGTCTGTCGCAGATAAATTACTTAACTCTGGCAGTTACACAATCAAATAGCGGTTATGCAAAGTTTCCCAAGTTTTGAACAGCTTAGTTACTTATCGGAACATACTCAGCGGAAGTTGTATTGGAAAATTAATTTTAATTATATTTACAAATTTAACTCCCAAACTACTCAATACCTAGTAGATATATTAAAATACCTGGAATTTTCTGTTAGTTTAACTGTTTCAACGTCGAGTTTATAAGTTGATTGAATGTCATTGTTTATCAAAAAAAATGTGTCTAAAATTTTTTGAAAAATAGTTCAGTCTTTATTTCTATGGTCAAATACTGTTCTTGTAATTTTAATTTTGATTTGCCTCAGTAAAGAAAGCAATACGGGGTCATTGTCAGAGTCAAGTTCTTGTACAGTCCGTGCTTGTAAACAGTCTACGTTTTTAATAATACAAAATTTTGATAGAAACAGAAGATGAGCAATAAACGTAAATAGAACAAAAGATATGAAACCAAATAAGGGTAGTTAAGAAAAAGATTAAGAAAGGATATAGAGTTTATTTAACACAAAACGTGAATAAATACAATTGTTAGACAGCAAGCACAACAGTTTTAGCCTTCATAAGAAGGTAAAAAAAGTAGCAGGAACTTATAAATCAAAAGTTAATAGATTATTGATTACAATCAAGATAAAAAAAACATGCAAACGGTTGCAAATTAAAACCGCAGTCTTCTGAAAAAACGCAAACAGAACACCAGCAAAATTCAACACAAAAACTGCAATTGCTACCATTTGCAACTCACACAAACTTGGTTCAACGTTAATACGCATTTAATACAAAAACCAAACACTAAACTTGACAGATAAAGAAGAAAACATGTTAAGTCGTTTCTATCCCGGGCATAACGGAAGATTAAGAGACAGAAATAGCTCAAAAACCACTACCGGAAAATTTTTACATTGACATAACCCAAATTGACGTTATTTAGAGATTATCTCCGTGTCAATTAGAATTGGAAATTCATCCTAAAGAGTTAGGAACATTGTTGCAGCTAGTAGGCCGTTTCTTTTAAAATTCGAGATATTAGATTTTTTACCATCTCTGGCAATTGACGTAAAGGATATTTAGGTTGCTTACAGTTTTTGCGGGAAACTTAAACGCAAATCATATTTACTAGAGTTAGAGCTAATTAAAGATCATTTCTTTATTTTATTAATTAATTTTGAATTAAAACATTTGAAAAATTTATTTTTATAAAGTTGGTACCAGTGATATTTTTTGATGTTAATGCTTTGACTATTTGCCACAATTTCTAAAAATTTTAGCTAAATTTACTGCATAGTATGGAAGTTATTGCTAATTAAAACTCACTTCTTTATTTTATTAATTAATTTTGAAATAAAGCATCTGAGAAAGTTATTTTTAATAAGTTGGTACCAGTAATTTTTTTTATGTCAATGCTCTGACTATGTACCTTTATTTTTAAAAAATGTCAGCTAAATTTACTGCATAGTTTGGAAATTATTGCTAATTAAAGCTTACTTTTTATTTTATTAAATAATTTTAAACTAAAGTATCTGAGAAATTTATTTTTAATAAGTTGGTACTAGTAATATTTTTTGTGTTAATGTTTTGACTATTTACCACAATTCCTAAAAAATGTATCTAAATTTACTGCATAGTTTAGAAGTTATTGCTAATTAAAGCTCACTTTTTATTTTCAATTAATAAATTTTAAATTAAAGCATTTTAAAAATTTATTTGTGATAAGTTGGTACTAGTGATTTTTTTATGTCAATTTTTTGACAATTTACCACAATTCCTAAAAGTTTCAGCTAAATTTACTGCATAGTTTAGAAATTATTGCTAATTAAAGCTTACTTCTTTATTTTATTAAATAATTTTGAACTAAAGTATCTGAGAAATTTATTTTTAATAAGTTGGTACCAATGATATTTTTTGATGTCAATTCTTAGACTATTTATCACCATTCCTGCAAATTTCAGCTAAATTCACGGCATTGTTTGGAAGTTATTGCTAATTAAAGCAAATATTTTTATTTTATTAATTAATTTTGAATTACAGCATCTGCAAAATATATTTTAAATAAGTTGGTATTAGTGATATTTTTTAATATTATTTTTTTGACTATTTACCTCAATTTCTGAAAACTTCAGCTAAATTCACTGCATAGTTTGGAAATTATTGCTAATTAAAGCTCACTACTTTAATTTATTAAATAATTTTAAATTAAAGTATTTGAAAAAATTATTTTAAATAAGTTGCTACAACTAATATTTTTTATATGTCAATTCTTTGACTATTTACCACAATTTCTGAAAATTTCAGATAAATTAACTCCTTAGTTTGGAAGTTAATGCTAATTAAAGCTCACTTCTTTATTTTATTAATTCGTTTTGAATTAAAATTCTCAACAAACAGGAAGTTAGATGATAAAAAGTTAAGTACAAAATCTTCAGCAAAAGTATTTAACCTAACCTTTTTTTTAAATTTATTTATTTGACGTCGTTCTATTTCTGCTGCCAAGCCAAGAGGTTGAGACTGCAACTGAGAATTTTACCGCAAATTGTTGAGTTTCAACTTAAATTATTAGGTTTTTTAACGTGCACGCAACATCAAGGCAGTACACAAGACCTACTAAAGTTTCTTTTCTTATCCGAAAGAAGGCGTACTCATCACAACACATTTTTTTTTTTTTTTAAACTGACTCTCTAGGTAGGGGGTTTGAAGCTCTATCCCAAAACCCTTATAGCAGTCGAGTACACTAACTACTACACCATCTACGCGGTCAACCTAACGTAACCTAACTTAACCTAACCAAATTAGTTAAAAAAAAGTTCAAACATTTTGCAACAATAACTGGCGTAATGCAATTTTGTTCATACTAAAACTAAAACGTACACACTTGCGCTTGTAAACGGGAACGGAGACATAATTTCTGATAGACAAGGTAAACTTTGTGGCGTTTTGTTTGGGTTAGTGTTTCTGCCAGAGTAATTGTGATCCAATTATTTGACCACAAAAACTAAGCTTAAACTTTGTAGCGTGTGGTTTGGATTGGTAGAGGGTTTGTGATCCAATTTTTTGTCCACAAATACTTGAGTAGGTGAGCAAGAATTGAATTTAAATTTTGTGGCGTGTGGTTTAGGTTAGTTTTGCCTATCTACCCATTAAAGTATTTGTGATCAAGAAATTGGATTACTATCAATTGGTTGGATGGGCAGAAACTAAGTTTAAGCTTTGTAGGCGTGTGGTTTAGATTAGTGTTACCCACCTATCAACTAGCATGATGTGATTAAAAAATTAGATTACAAATACTTAGGTGGGTGGTTGAAAACTGAGTTTAAACTTTGTAAGCATGTAGTTGTTCTTGCCCGCCCACTTGCCGGAGTGTTTGTAAATTACTTTTTGACCACAAACACTTGTGTATTTAGGCAAGAACTAAGTTTGAATTTTGTGGCGTGTAGCTTAAGTTGGTGTTGACAAATCCTTCACCAGAGTGTTTGTGATAAAAAAAATTAATTTACAAATACTTAGCTAAGTGTTGGCAAAAACTGGGTTTAAACTTTGTGAAAGTGTGATTTAGGTTGGTGTACCACGCCATGCTTTGTGATTTATTTTCTAGATCACAAACATTAATAAAACATCTAAAGTTTAGACTTGTTAAAAAATTGTTAAATGTTTAATTGTAGAGTCGTTTTTAATATACTCAGTTACGCGCTCTAGCAAAAAGAGTTGAATGGGCAGTTTTTATTTTGCTATAAAATAGCATCTAACATAGGTTATAAAAAATTACCCTTAGGCGACGCACTGTGCGGTGGTTGAGCAATTGAGCATTTATTTACACAAGATAACAAATTTCAAACGCAAATCTAATTTTATTTTAATAAATTATTTTTATTCTTAACTCTTAACTAACAAGTAATAATCCACATTTCCTACGAGTATAAACGTTGTTGCACAAACCTTTAGTATAAAAACTTTTGAAAAAAAATTAGTTATTAAATGTTATAATATGCCATTCAACAATGATCTATTATTTTTCTGCGTAATATTCACTTTTTGTAGTATGCATGCGTAATAAACAGTATAAAATTGCATATTTTTTTTGTCCCATTACAGTAAAAATAGAAAAAAAAAGTGTAGTTTCCTTACTACAATTTTAAAACTTTGTTACTTACGGACATGGCATACTTTGTCCATAAAATCTATGCTCAATATAATACATAGTACCACTTAATTTTTTAGCCAAATCGTACATGCATCCAGTTTGAACATAACCACTATTAATTTCCCATTCACCTCCAAAGAAAACACAAATCGGTCCACCTGGTTTATAAAATTCATTATTCCATAAGTATCGCTTAAATAAACTACTATTAGCAAGCATATTAAAAATTATAATAATCAAAATTTACCATTTTATAAGTCCTATTATCAAAGCAATTAAAATGATCAACTTTTTGTTCAAAATAACTAAATGGAATAGTTTTTTGGTTTGAAGTTGTTGCTGGTAATATTGTTGGCATTATTCCCATTCTTCTTTTTAATATTTTAGCCTAAAATTTTTAATTAATTTCTTCTATAATAATTTATTATATTTACCTCAAAACCAGCTAAAAATAAACACAAAAATAGCAATGTGATTGCTTTCAACATTTTTATTATTTTAACATCTATTACCATTGATATGTTACTAGTGACTTAAAATATAAAATAGTTTTAACATTTAAATTATGTTTTTAATAAGTTTCGTGAGCTTGACTAATTAAACACATCATTGTTTTAACATTTATTGGATATTGTGAAAATAATATATTTAAATTTAAGTTAGTTACAAATTTGTTACACCTTACATTAAATTCTCTAACAAATTGAATATTAAAAATTTATTATTTCATATTATTGCCAACGGCAATTTTTTTATAAATGAAATATTGAAAGGATGTTTGCAAAACAAATTTTTTATTGTTTGAATATTTATGCTAAAAATTAATATTTAATATTATAATTAAAAAATAACACAATAATAATTAGTAATACAATCAGTAGATGAGTAAATTGGTTTTTAATAGTCTAGACTGGAATTTATCTCAATTGACACAGTATATTTATTTTTGTGATGGATTGTGGCTGTTTATTATTACTTTCTCAGTACAAACAATTTTAATTTGAAATTAAATTTTGAATTAGAAATTATTGCTATAAATAAGCCACAGATTTTTAATGTCATTTTCAAATTGGTTTATTTAGTAACAAGATTTAATTTAATCTAATTCACAGTTTCAATTTTAATTTCAAATTGTGATATTACGTAATACTTAATGTAAATAAATAAATAAATTAAAAAAAATATTAAAGGATTAGTAACAATATTTTGATAAACAGGTGATGAGCAATTTTAAGAAAGATTATGACTTAAAAATAAAAATTATCATACGTAATGTTGACTTTACTTTAACTTTACTACAATTAAAAACGTATCCGGCATACGTACAGCAAGAGACTTGTTGCATAGCTTCTCCTACCCAATTCCGACTCTTACATTTACGTGGTGAACCCTGGAAACATGAACAACTCTGCCAGAGATTCTTTATTCTGGATTGAAAGTTGGAGGGTAAAACAAAGTCTTCTGCACGTAGGTCTCACTAGGCCCTTTGTACCTCCTCCAGTGGTGACCTTATTTCGTTGTCTTGGTATTTAACTACCCTATGTGGCTGATGTATGCAAGTACAACGCTTGAAAGGGTCTCTCTTATGCTGGCCATGTCAAGTCAACATGGACTCTCTATCGTATGAGAGAGCCGGGCATGTGCATAGCACGTGCTCGATTGTCTCGTCGTCTATTTCACATCCTCTACACGTTGGATTGTCTCCATTACCAATCGTGTGCATGTGTTTCTTTAGTTGGCAGTGTCTTGTTAAGATTCCTGTCATAATTTGCAAGTTCTATCTAGACAGTCGCAAGTAGTAATTAGCTGACTTGGCGTTTGGAGCAGTCATTGCTTCTTTTGCCTGTCGGCAGCTCGGAGTATCATTTCAACGCTGTCATTGTGTGTGTTAATTTTTAGTAGATTATTTAAGCTTTTGAGTGTTAAAGCGATCTAGAGTTCAAGACCACACGCCATAAGAGTTGACCCTTTAAGCGCCAACTTGTCCGCCTCAATGTTACCTACTTTGTTGGAGTGTCCTTTTACCCAAAGCAGCTTAATGCTATTTCCACAAGCTGCTAAAGTAAGGGCACAATGACATTCATAAATTAGCTTTGATGTGATTCTAGGCTTGTTTATAGCAATTAGGGCCGCTCTACTATCCGTTAGAATTTGGACAATCTTACCAGATATTTTGCGGTTCACAATTTCCATAACCCCATAGGTTATCCTAACTACTTCTACTTGGAAGATAATCGTATGAGCTTTTAGTGGTAATGATATTTTGAGGTCCAGGTCTTGCAAAAAGATTCCCGCTCCAAAACTTTTATTAGTTTTTGAGCCATCCGTGTAGATTCTAATCGAATCATTGACCACGTTCTGTTCTTTTTGTTCATGTTTGCGCACGTTGTAAGGTCTTTGAAACACAAAGAAGGGTGACATGTTGTCTGTTTGCGCTTCTAACAGAGGTGTTTTTGGAAAGTGAGTTTCTAGAAGTATCTCTATTGCTTTCAATAAATTGGCTGTGTATGAGCCGTCAATTTGTTTCAAGCAACCCAGTTGCTGTTGAGAGTCTTTAGATAAAATGTTTTTCAACCTTGCAGCAGTTGAGGTGTTTTTAACATCCTCACAAAAATATTTCCAAGTTTTCAGCTTTAATACAAGTTTTTTTGGCTTATAGGCGTTCATTGTCGGTTGCTGGTTTGATCTGATTGATTTGCCCCTTTTTTTTCTTATCCTTTTTACTTTCGGGTTTTGTTGGCTTTGACAAGTTTCCGTTTTCTTGATTATTGCGCTGGCCTGCAGCCATTACAAGCAACCCTTCCAGAAATTTTTTGTTGATTGCTGATCCAGTTTAGTAGGTCTAAGGTCTTAATATGGAAGACGTTAAACGACAGAAACTGCTAAATAACTGATTCGATCAAAGTGTTGCCGGTGCACATAACAGGGACAACTCCTGCTTTTCTTAGTACCGTCTTTGTGCTTAATCTTTAACAAGCAAGTCGGTTGGCAAAAGCAGTGGTTTAAATCCGTTGTTGAGCAGAAGTGCTGCACGGAAAATAGCAGTGGCAGCGGGTACCCAGACTTTTTTCGTAACTAAACCTTTTGCAAATGCTTTACGCTGTTGCTGCTTAGACGTCAGTGCTTAGAGCAAATCTGCGGTGAAAATGTTACCGCTCTCCCGGTCTGGAAACGACCGACCAAGAAGGCAACGCTCCAAAAGCAATAGATTTTCTCGGTTTCTGGAAAGGCTTTTCGGGTTTGTGTTTAGTTTTTTGACATCAAGCGCAAAATACCAAAAAAACTTCTGTCTGGTCTATGGTAGCATAGACCTGCTGGTCAAACCCTCCAGACATTAAGGACTTCCAGGTGCAACCGGGGGTTGCGTAGTTGAACAAAGTTTAAACGGAACAATGTTAGCTCAAGTTACCGTTCTAAAATGCAGCAGAGAGAGCGGTGGGTGCAATACAATCAAGCGCGTGTGGTCTTACCTCGTGAGGTGTGTGCTGGGTTTTCATTGTCGGTGTGTGTATCAATAGCTTTCTTGTTAGCCATTCCATAGCAGGTGACATTGCCTTGAGATTGTGGGTGGTTCGGGGTCTTGCAGATGTTGTCATCAAATTATCAACATTTGTTTTTTGGGTGTTGGACATCTTCCGGTAGGTATACACTTTAATGTCACAATCACTTTCGCTTGCAAGAAAGTTTTTGTGTGTTTGCTTCATCAAAAGTTATAAATCTTTTTCTTACTCCTGGGAAGCCTCTAGGCCAGTAACATAGCTGTTATCAACTGGGCTCCGTGATTGCAGACAATGGCAGCTGGTTCAATTTTAGGATTTGATCTAGGGTGGTTTTCTGAGCGTCGAAACCATCACACGCACACAGACACCGTTTTTTTGGGGTTAGTGCTGCAATGTTGGGTAGTATTTTCAGAAATCCTACTACCTAATGATCGACAATTCTAAAAGTTGTCTTGCGGAATCTGTTGATGTAGTAGAAATAGGTTACTTAGTGACACTAGACAACAGTGACATTATTGGTCAAGTGATGTCTTCTCTGTGGGAGCTAAAATCAAAGATCTTTAAAGTAACGGGCGCGCTTGTAGCACGCTCTGCTTGGTCAATTCTCCCCAATCTTTTAAGCTAAGTTTTCAATTTTTTTTGTGGAGATAGTGTCCAAGTATCGTTGATAAATCTTAGTTTGGACAGTATTGTTTGAGACAAAAGGTATCTGTAAAATATTAAACAATGTTCACTAGGGAGTTTACTATGAGTTTGGTTGACGTGAGTTCAAATTGTTTGAACACTCTCGGTGCGAATTTGTCCAAATAGTTTAAGTTCCGGGCTTTAGTAGTGGTTTGCGCTATATCCTGCACTGTAATGGCACGTTTACTTGCTTCAACGTCTTACGCACTACGCACTTAGAATGTTGATTGGAATAGATTGTTTTCTTTCTCTTCTTCTTCACACGTTCTAGCATTCTTTTGCTAGTCTAATTTGCCAGATTGTCTTGTCTGCCAAAGTTGTGATGGACGGGAGTGACAATATTGGTGAGGTGTGTATGGACTGCACACGTCGCGTTGAGAGCTTTGCCTGGTTCCACTGCAAGTCGTTCTGATAGGGCGTTGTCGGTTTTACGTGGGAGGTTGGATTTAGATGGAGTACCTGTCTTTCTTCTAATGCCTTTGGGTTGCATGAAAGTATAATGCTCTTCTTAACAAAATTGAAAGTAAAGCAGTTTTTTTTTTCTAATTTGTTGTGTCCGGTGGTATCATTGACGTTTGTGACGGTTAGAGCCAAAGTGTAACTTTTCTTTGTGGTACTCTCCTTTGACTTCTTTTGCGACGCACGTTGGAAACGTAATTGTGTTGGTTGTTCTACTGTAATGACCATTATGCGTTTTTTTATTATCAGTTCTGGCGCGTATTTATAGGCTTATTTGGTCTCTTTGGAAATGCTGTTGATGCAAATATGTTGCAATAAAAGATGCAAAAGATACTCGAAAAAGTTGAGGAAGGCAGCGGAAGAATCAATTCTCAGGTTCAGAGAAGTAGGAAGAAGAAGACTGTACTAGTAGTGCAAAGAGGTCAAGGAAAACAAGAATAAAGCAATACAAACAGCAAGGAAGGTCAAAAGACAACAAAGAAGGAGAAAAGATTTTAATGAAACTGAAGAAAAACTGTAACATTACAGAAAGGCTTAAAAGAAAGCGATTAAGGACAGTAAGAAAAAATGTTGGAAACAAATGTTAGAACCCATAGATAAGGATTGTTGACGTTGACGTATGCGTTTTTTATAATTTTTCTGGGCATTTTTGTATAACATCCAGTCTGATTGGTTTTTTGAGTTTTTTGCTCTGTTGAAGGATATTCGTGCAGCCTCCTTAAACCGGTCGAGTTCTTCACACTACCAAGGTATGATGTTGTTAGATTTGGTAGCCAGCCTAAGTGGGCAAGAGCCCTTGTACGCTCGAGTTAAATTTTCTAACTTACTTACTTACATAGTTTTCTATTTTTTCTACACTAATAGATTCAATTAAATCTGCACAAGTACTTAAACTCTGCAATAGGTTGTCTCGAAAAGCAGCCTTATCGGTCAGCCTTGGGTTTTGGTAGGGCCTGATTATTGTTTTTTGTTTATGTTCTACATTAAATTTTATCCACCTGTAATCTGACATTGAGACCGACGTGGATACGTGCCAAATTGTGGATTTTGCTTGAAATGCTATAAGTTGCCAGTGTAATATCTATCACAGTCTGGCTGCAAGACGTAACAAACGTTGGTTCAACGCCTCGATTTACTATTTTTAGGTTAGTACTGATAATAAAATTGTAAAATTGCTTACCCCAGCCATTTGTGTCTTCACTTCCTCAGACAATATGATAGGAGTTGGCGTCACATCCAACTATGAGGTCAACATTTCTTTTCGTATAGTAATGCACTAATTCTTCCAACTGTGTTGTTGGAGATGGTATGTTGTGCGCGAGGTATGCCGACGCCACAACGATGTCTGGCTTCCGTTTGTCTGCCAAGCTAATTTTGACGGTTGTGAGGTCAGCTGTGGCATAATGTGCTTAGGTATGTATATACACGTCTGTAGCTTACCGTTGGGTTTGAAAATACCTTCTCACTTAGTTTGCCCAATCCGCAAACCCTGATTTCTATGATCCAAGGTTTTTGCCTTAGAGGTATTTGTGTCCTGCAACTCTAGTTTGCGGCATAGTGTCGCTACGGGCGCTTAACGGTGATGCAGGTTGCATTGTATAAAATTAATGTGCCGCGTCATCGGTTGGCTTTGGGGCCACTGTCCCTGTATCTTCATCCCAGTTTTGACCGAGTGAATCAATCGCCTCTGTTTCCATTGCTTCCTTCTGCAACAGCCATTTTTTGTTATTTTAATAGTGGGTTTGCTAAACATATAGCTTAGCAGATTTCCTTTACCATTTAGTGTGCGTACATCTACCACACCTATTCCTAGAATAAGAAATCGGCCCTCCGGTTTCTTGGATAAGGTATTATCCAACTCCCGCAAAAGAGCATACTTAATCAAATTACCCTGCTTACTAGTGGTTTCACCTAGGGGATGAGTCAGGCTGGTAACCGCCACGCAAAGGTGCAATGGGGCAACCTCTTTGTAGTTAAATCCCTTCTTCTTTCTCGTAGGAGGGATGTTGGGTTTCCTTCTTGTGTCTTTCACTCTTTTCTTGTGTTTTCCAGGTGAGGGTTCAGACGTAGAGGACCGTATCCTCTTTTTTAGTGCTCCCTGTTTTGGAGAAAGTGTTTCTTTGCCCAATGGCTTTGGACCTTGCCACTTTTGAGGGAGTTTTTGGTTTGGCTTTTTGGGTTAGTAGTTGCTCGCCCAGCACTTGAGGTGTCTGCCTCGCCTAAAAGAAGGTTTGTTTGCTTTTCAGCAGCCAAACGCGCTTTTCTTTGTTTTTTCTGTCTTAGTCCCGCAGATCCTGTGTTTTTTGATACCGGTCTGTGGGGTGTGGTTCAAAAGCGGAACAGTTTTGGATGTCAATGGAGTATCCATAGATGCACCCACCGAGTTTGTAATTTTTAGGGTATTTGAAGATTCACCTGATTGGTTTTAAAATTTTGGTTTTCTATAGTTGGAGAGACTAGAATTTATTTCTTTGGCTTCCCACCCGCCATGGAGTCCGTAAATTTGGAGACGTCTACAATAGATCGCCAGGGTTACCAGAAAAATATAACCCCAAAGGTGGGTTGTATACGAACAAGTGACGCACACCAAACCAATAAGTGTGCGGCCAACTGCATACCTCATCACTTCCAAGAAGTCACCCTGTCGGCCATCTGACTGGACAACGCAGCTTATTGATCAAGGTGGGTTAGTCTCGACCTCCCGTTTAAGAAGAAATCCAAGACAAAGTGGAGTGTTGCCAAGCCCTACAGACGCAACTGTTGGGTGACTCAGCCACCAGGATCCCTTCATCCTCTCTTACGGGTTTCCACGCACGGCACAAACACGTGGGTAGTCATACCACAGACCCTCAGCGCAACTACTACGTTGCGGGGTGATCGTAATTAGTCTGGAACTTTGCCCTTAGTTGCTTAGCAGCTTGTTATAAGGAAGTTTTCTTCCCGACTGGACCCACTGAGCCTAATAACCACGGCTTAGTTACAATCTTTAAAGAAGGAAGAGCGCGTTTGATTAGCTATTGCCCTTCCCCTATGGGGCTCTGCCAGAGATGCAGTAACCAACTCGTAGGAATGGCAAGGTCAGGGCAAACAAGAACGGGAGAAATAACACTCTGATGTGAAGGTTGTTTGCGAGGTTAACAACCTTGCTATGAAAAAAGGACTCGACTATGAACGTAAAATTCTTAACATGAAACAAGCAGATCATGTTACAAACAGGAAAAATGCAGACAATTGCCAAAGAACTGAAAAAATATAAAATAGGTATGACTGCCTTGCAAGAAGTCAGATAAAAAAAGCAAAGCAGTATAACAAAGCCCAAATATACCATGTACTTCAGCGGGATTCAATCACAAAGGCTTAAAAGAACTGGATTTATATAAAGTAAGAGATGAAGCTCAAAAAGCAGTTCTAGAATTTACCCCAATAAATGACCGTATGTGCAAGATTCAAATATTCAAATAAAAAAAATCTACAATACAACATTTATAAGGATTTATGCACTTACAAAAGACGCTGAAGACACTATTAAGGATACATTTTACAATACATTAAATGAGAAAATTGAGACAATACCACACCATGATTTGATTAAAGCACTAGGCGACTTTAATGCTAAAATCAGAAAGAAAGAAACATACGCCGATATAATAGACCAACATAGCCTACACAACTTAACAAACAACAACAAATCAAGAGTATGTCAGCACAAATGCAGGAGATGGTAGTCAGCAGCACATGCAGTACAAAAAAAAACATACATAAAAAATACTTGGCAAATTCTAGGGACAACGCGCTGCTACGCGACGTTAGGTCGTGCAGAGGTACAAATTGTGACTCAAATCACTTCCTGATCATAGGAAAACTAAGACAACGTATGAGCAACGTGCAAAAATCAAACAGTTACAAAAGAACAAAATAGAACACACGTAAACTAGAACGTTTAGTGGATGAGACAAAGTACCAGCAAGCTCTAGAAAACCCAGACACAACATTTTACTAGAATGAACAAACATTAATGACAACATTCTAAAAGCGGCAGAAGAAACTGTTAGCAAGATGAAGAACCAAAAAAACAAAGAATGGTTTGACAAAAAGTGTTGAATAGCTATAAGAATAAAAAAAAAGCAAGACTACGATACATACATAAAAACACAAGGGCTAAACATAACAAATTTGCAGCATTTAGAGAGAAAGCCATCAAATTATGTTCTAGAAAGAAAAGAAACTTCCCAAATAAGCAGATGAAAGAGTTAAAAAATCACAACAGTGTTAAAGACAACAGAAAATTCTACAAAGATGCTGGCATACTTACCAAAGAATTTAAACCCTGACAGTGGGGCTGCAAAAGCAAAGACGGCAAACTACTAACCGAGACAACAAATATTCTCAACCAGTGGCAAAAATACTTTTATAAATTGCTACATTAAGAGACAGATGATAACAAAGAAGAAGGTCTAACATATCAATCCGCAGATCCAAAACAAAAGAAACCAACAAAAAAAATTTATGGCAATAATGCAAGAGCTAAAAAACAATAAAGCAAAACTCCTAAATAGAGACGAAGATAGATTACATAAAACATTACACAAATGAAATCAATGCATAAGAAAGGCAACAAAACTATCTGTAATAATTTTTGGGGGATTACGCTTCTGAACGTAGCGTATAAAATACTATCGATTCTCATATACAACAAAATCTCAGTATACTCTGAAGACATATTGGAGGACTATCAATGTAGCTTCTGTCCCAACCAATCTACAACAGACCATATCCATATGCTGCGGCAAACAGCAGAAAAATGCTATGAACATAACATAGATTATTAATTTTAAACAAACCTTTGATATGGTAAACAGAGGAAAACTTTACAAAAATCTAGTCATAATGAGTATACCCAAAAAATTAACCAATCCAGTCAAGTTAAAGCTAGACCAAACTAAGTCGGCGGTGATAGTACAAGAAAGTCAACCTGAATATTTTAAGATAAACGCCAGAGCGCGTTAAGGAGACGCACTATTGTTCTTACTATTTAATTTTGTACTACACTCTGCAATAGTAAAAGTCAGCTGCAAAGGAGCAATAAACACAAAACTACGGCAAGTATGCGCTTACGCCGACAACATAGTAATTATAAATAGGTCTGAAAGTAAATTTGCTAAGAAGTTTCTAGAACTGAATCACGAGACCATAAAAGCAAAGCTTCAAATAAATAAAAACAATACCTAAATAATGAATTTCACTAAAAATGGTCAAAACCAGCAGCAGCTGGCAGTTGAAAACTTTGAGTTTGCAGGTGTCTCCAATTTCACATACAAGGGAACGTAACTGAACAAAAAAAAATCAAACAAAAAAAAAGTCGAGATAAGAATCATGAAAGGCACGCGGTGTTATTTTGCCAACAGATCCCTACTAAACTTAAAAATCTGAGCAGAACTTAATATCTACAAAACCCTCATTAGATTTGTGGTCACTTACGCTAGCAAAACTTGGAGGCTAAATCAAGAAGAGGAAAACTCTTTTAAGATTATCTGGTCTGTGAAATTTAATTCTGAATCAAAAATGTTGCATTCTTAAATTTTTAATATTTACAATAGATTTTAACTTGTTTGTCTTTGTAGTTTTTAATTGTTGTCTTTGTAGTTTTTAACTTCAATTTTTTATATACATTTTATTCTACAAGTCTGTAAACTTTGATACATGTTTTATGAATCTTATATTGTTCATGATTTTAAATATTTTTGTTTGACTTATGTAAACTTTTAGTATTGCATCAATAAAGATTATTATTATTATTATTATTTTAAAAGGAAAATTTTGCAAAAAATCTTTGGGCCAACGCAGAACAAAGATGGAAACTGGCGCATAAATGCAATTACGAGTTGGCACATCTAATCAACAAAGCAGATATAGTTAAGTTCATTAAAGCCCAAAAAGAATTTGTTAGTTAGGACACGTTATCAAAATAGATGAGGAAAGAAGAGTCAAAGAAATAACAGAATGGAGATCAATGAAGACAAGACTTTGAAGAAGGCTTTGCAGAAAATGGATTTCAGCAGTAAAAGAAGACCTCATAAAGATGAGCATTAACGGAGGAGGAGGAGAGTTGCTCTAAACCGGAAAAGCTGGAACAAAGAAAAAGCCAAAACCCACTTAGGATTGTAAAGCTAAAGAAAGAAAAAAATTAACTGAAGTTTTAAAAAATTATAACGTTATGCTGCTTATTTATCTTGCAAATGCCAAATAACCAACTAAATCTCCCATCATTTACTAATTAAATTGTATAAAAGTCATAATGTTAACCTAGAAAGCATAAATTTGACTTTTATATTTTAAAATTAGAAAACAAGAACAAAAATAGCTTTATTGCGTTATATTTCCCATAAAAATCAATACATTTTAACCAATTTTTGACTCATAAATAGTATTTTTAAGTACCAAGAAACTTTGCTTTGACTTTGCGGTTTATTTTTTATGTGCAAAAAACTTTTGAGTGCTCAAAAAAAATACTTGTATGATCCATAACAAATAACCAGTCTTTAGTCAAACAAATAGTTATGTACTTTTTAGAATTGACCGTTCTGCGTTGTAGTAATAGTTAGTTTTCTAAAAAAAAAAACACTCAAATTATTTAATTTTGTTAGATTTAGATTACTGTTTATTTTTGGGTTTATACGTGTACACCCTCAATAATTTACCTGACACAATTTAAAGTATTGCAATAGATTCTTAAGCAATTGTCAAATTATATGGAATCTTTTTGACCGTGAAATGTTTATGCATTATAAATGTATACAATAAACTACATAACCATCTTGTAGTGTCAATGTTTTCCGGAACAACAACCAATTTAAGATAACTTACACAAAATTTGTTGTTGTAAAAACTACAGCCACGATTAAATTTGGTAAAGCATCAATACTGATTTTTGATAGTGCTTTAGTACGTAGAAAATTGTAAAACATAACTGCAAAAGAAATAACAATTTAATTCAATTTTTTGGCTGAGATGATTTTTTTGTTAACTGTTAACAACACAACAGCGCTAATTCTAAATACGTATACAGTCAAAAATATTAAACTTAAATACATATGCCTTGTATAAAACCAGTTTACATTAACAATGTTTGCTGCAACGTGTTTATAAATTAATCTGAATAGTTTCTATTACTGAGTCAATCTCATTATACGTTAATAGAAAACCACACTAAATTTTATTACAAATTAATTTTGTATTATTTTTTTATTACAAGAGAACGTACCGCACCCAATTAATGCACTCGCAATTTTCTATTTTCCCGAGCACAAAATATGGGCACTTAAGGACAATAAATCCGACCTGTTTCAAGTAAAGCCTGAACCTTAACCTTTCCGTGACAATAAAATCGCTTTCAAAGACAACAAAAGAAAATTGAAAATGCAATCGTGCAAATTTTATTTTATCTCAATAGTAAAATGAATTAATAATTAAAATCTTATTCAAATTTAATATTTTTGATTTAGTTTAATTAATTAATTTTATACTCCATTGTATTGATTGCAATGCAAATTTCGATACACGTAGCAGAATTGAATTTGCTCCATATTTTATCAACGCTGAGGTCAATATAAAATCGAATCGTGTTTCCTTCCCATTCGAAACAGAATCACTTTCGTTTGTGTGTGGATGGAATCTCATACTATCTCTTTCCATTTTCGATTTCGAACACTTTTAAGTGGCTCGTAGAATTTGTTTTAATACTTTCTGAATTGATTCATTTCTCATTTATTTTCTCAACAGAAAAACTGATAAATAAATTCCATATTATGTGCTTAATATTTACAAACAGGATATTAAATTTCAACCCAGATTTTATTTCTAATAATAAATAGAATTAAGAATGATATCATCGTGGCGAGTGTGACTGTAATAATTATATCTATGGTAGAAAAATTACGAACACTTTCGCATGCCTGGAAGGTCCGAATCCACTTAATTTCTAATCTAATTTGATCTCGATTTTTCTGCACACCAATTTATTTTTTTTTATTATTATTAATTTTATATTTCGTAAGCTTTTGTTCTTCCAGCTGAATTGTAATGATGGCATTTTTTTCATTTTGCTTTTCGATGTATATCTCTTAATTGTCCATTTCAAAACTGACATGTAATATTTTTTCCAGTTTATGTAACGCTTTTTGTTTATATTATTGTGTTTCTAATAATATTTATGAAGTAGGTTTTAAATTATTTTTAATTTATTATTTTCAATCGGATATGGATATCCTGGTTGAATGTTTTGACAGGTTGGCAAATTATAAATACGTAAATCTCTACCCACCAGTATCAATTTCAAAACTTTTAAAATATGAAATATTCATTTCAAATGCTTCCGTTCATATTAATATCCTATTTTAATTAGTAGTTTGTGCATTTAGTTAAAGGGCTTAAACAATATTCTTTACATACCATATTGGTTTTAGTTAATCAGTAAATCTTAACAATAATTTCAGATTTTTTTAATATTTACATTGAAAAAACAGGTAAAAACTTGCAAAAAAGTCAATATTACAATAATACTCGTAGTTTTTTTAGAAAGATTGTGTTTAAGAAACATGCTTTTATAGTCCATGCTTTGCGTTGTGTACGTTGTAATCTAGAATATATTGGTCAGCAAATAAATGTTTGAGATAATAATCAAAACCTACTAACTTGAAGCAATCTGAATCTTTATTGTTTACTTTAGTTTTAGTCAAAAAGAAGATATGGTGTTTTCTATATTTAAGATGCTGATTAACAGAATTTAAATACCCGTCTAGGTACATGTATATTTGTATCTCTCATTTTTATGGGATTAGTATTGTTAGTAGTTTGTTTGCAAAAGGCACAAAAGAACTAAACAAGCTAGTTTTTAAGCAAGTGGAAAGGTATAAGTACCTTGGTAGTAAAATTACAGAAAATTGGAAACGCAAGTGAGAAATATGAGAATGGTAAAAAGCTTTTAAAAAGAAGAACAAAATTTTGAATAGCAAGTAAAATATAAATTTACAAAAAAAGAATTGTAAACTGTTTGTACGAGTACTTACATTTCAAAAATTCAACTTTTTTTCAAATACGTCGTATTTAAAAAAGAGGGTTTGGCAGATTAATAACAAAAATTTGGTTTATTTCTCTCGCAAAAAGCAAGAGAAATTACCGCATAGCTCCTTTTAAGTCACTAAGCAGCAAAAATTTAATAGTTTTCTGGATTCATTTGTCGTATCAGTGCTGCCAAGCAATTACATAATTATGCATTAGAGAGACCTGCGCGTAATCATATCTTAATAATTATGAGTCCATCCCATCTAAGCACACAATGTACTATTGTTACGGTTTTAACAACTTCTACTTTTGTTTTTGACATGATGCATCTTTTGATGTAAAGCTGTAACATCTTATAAAATGCATTTAGCGCATACTTTGAAAAAATTAGGAGCAAAATTCACTTTGATCTAGACTTATTGATATTTTCAAAACTTTCTCAGCACTCAAGCTGACTGCTTTGAAGAAAATTGACAGATGTGGGACTTCTCCAACAAATTTGAACCCAAATTAGAACTGATTAAATCAGACTACCACACGCGGGTTGCTTTAAAAGTTATTTATATAACAGATAACATCTGAGGAACAAAAATTTATAAATTTTGAAAAAAAAATATTTCATGGTCCAAAATGTTGCTAAAAATTTTAATAGACTCTTATTTATCTTATCTTTTCTTTTAGATACAGGACCACAACTTTTTAAAAAGTTTTTGTAAAAGCCAACCACCAAATTTTGCAATTTAATAACCAAATAGTTATATTTTAAGCTTGATTTATTCAAATATGGTATTTTTGTTTTAAGACCACTTATTGGTAATTTAGGCAATATATCCAACTTTTAGGCTAGATTTTGTATTTTTGATACTGAATAGTTATAATTCAAACATTATTTATTCAGATGTAGTAGTTTTAAAACAAAATATTGTTATTATGTTCAAAAACTTAGATTCTAGGGCAAATTTTGTAATTTTAATACAAAATTATTATACTTTAAGCAACTTAGTTTAAGAGTTATAGAGACTTACTTATGACCAGCCCAGATATTACAACTATTGATAATTAGGAAATTGAATATTTCTTTCTTTGTAGTTGTCAGTTAATTGTCTCTTAATTAGAAAAGCTAAAAATTGAACCAATTTCTGGATAATCAACATTTGAGCAGGTACTTGTGAACCAACCGCCTACCCAAGTTTTGGTCATTAAAAAAAATGAAAAATAAACCAATTTCTAATTATTCAACAATTGGGCGGATAGGTGGGCTATATAGTTCAAGAATTATAAGCGTGTAAAATTTGAGCAAACTACCCATTATATTTTGATACCAAATATTTTTATTTAGTACAAAATTTCCAAACATAAAAGTTAGATTTTGTAATTTTTTGACTATATAAACAGATCTAGTAATTTTTAGACTAAGTATTGGTATTTTGAGCAAAATTTTTAATTATTTAAGGCTTAACTTCTAAATTTAATCCGGAATTTGCAGTTTTGAAATTATATACTTTAATTTTAAGCAAGATTTATTAAGTTGTAGTAGTTTTGAGACAAAATGTTAGTACATTAAACTTAATTTTTTAATTTAAAAACTAAATTGTGTATCTTTTTTAGGAATTCAATTATTATCTTAGCAAGTTCAAACTTCTCTCAAAAGATTTTCAATTTATTGTAGATTTGCTTAGCTTGGCTTATGTAGACTCAGATTAAAGTTTTTGCGTAAAATGCAAAAACTGGCTGAAAGTGGCACTTTTTACTCAAATATCGTTTTGTTTCTTTCTTTAAAAATTCAAATATTTTACAAAGTAGAAATTAGACTCAAAAGATGCGCAATTTATTAAAAACTAACGTGTTGTTAGACAGTTTTATTCTTGCAGTTTTGGAGCGTAAATTTAGTTAAAATGTTTGGTTTAAAGTAAAGTAAATTTTATAAAAATTAAAACAAGTTTATTATGGTCGCAAGGCAGAAAGTTTAAGGTTACTAGTCTTCAAAAGCTAAATTTAGCTTCTTTGCGTTTAGAGTAGGTAGGAATAAGATATTTTAAGAGTTTAGGTACAGGAACACTACTTTTCAAAAACGGAATCTGTTTACTCAAAGCCAGACTTCCGGTTTTATTTTAACTGTCAACAAAGCAGTCATTCTAAAATAAACTAAAAAGTTTGCTATCAATCAAAAATATTTGGCAAACTGTTGTAATACTGTGCAATCTGTCAAAAGAATTTGAAAATTTATTTACTTTTACATTGTCAAGTTATTAACTTAATCTCAGATACTCAATACAGATTTTGATCAAAAAGTTTAACACCAAATCTTTTGACTTATGTTAGTCACAAATAAAATTTTTCTTTAGACAAACAAGGAGAAAATCTATGGCATCCTATTTTTTCAACAAACTCCATAAAATAGGTCTTTATAAAAAAAACTGTAATCAATATTTTTTTAACTATAGTTAGAGTTAATAGTTTTAACTCTGACCACAAAATTATAAATGCTCTTTAAGGTTCCGCTATTCTGCTAGCTTTATTTTTTATTTACATCAATTCTGTAAATCCACAGTTTTTTAAATTAAATTTTTTGGAATAATTTTTGCACATATAAAAGCACGATTTCATCCATATAAGAGAAAAAGATTCGTCATCTTTTATAAGAAAAACTGTTTTTTAAAGTTCTGGAAAATTTTCTTAACAGTTTTTCTAAATAAAACTGGTGTGATAAATGATTAATTGCTATACTTACGCCATACAGACAATGCGCCTTCTCGGCTTTGTATATTTAAAAATCTCACCAAAAAGTTTACAAATTTGTATTACGTCTATTTTGGACATTTTGGAGTCTATAAAACGTGGTCTACAATTTGGAAAAATTTGTGGTGGCTAAGTCAAAGCTTATCTAAAAACGTGTTATGTTTGCCAAACAAAATTGCCTTCCTAAACCGCAATTTGAACCTATAATTGCAACCGCTTCTAATGACCTAGTACCACTAAATTTACAGCCACCCACAAAAGAACTTAGCTAAACAAATTATGATCAGCTTTCCCGATCTTATTGCCAGCAAAAGCAAAAGAACTGGCAAAAAAAATATTTTTCTTTATGAATGTATTAAATACTGCAGTGCTTTTAAACTTCATATCGACCTCCCACTTAGATATCTTTTTTGGTCTTTGCTAAGTTTGCCTAAAGATGTGCACCTAGATGCGCGTGTCAAAGTCCTGTGTTTCCGTAGTTAATAATCTAGTTCTCCTTAAAGCAAACCCAGTTTCTTTTTTCCTACACCAAAAAACTAATAAATTTTTACTCTTTTGCAAAGGACTATAATCCTTCTTACTCACTCCATTGATTGCAATCAAAAAATTGAAGCACAAACAATCTGGCGGGTGGTTTAAAAATCCTTTTAAACCATACGCCCACAAAATTTAAACTTAAGTAAAGAAGCCTTTTTAAATAATTTACGGGGTCAACTGCCAGCAGCCGACAAGTTCACACCGAACAAACGTTTCAAGTGAGCCCGCAGCCCAAATCACGTAGCAGCGGTAAATGCAATTTTAATTGCAATCGACTACCAAGCAACGACAAATAACTTGACGCGTTTAATTACAAATCAAATTATTTAAATAATTAATTCCTTTCAAGTTGAACTCAACACCAAGAGCAATCCACCAAAAATGAGCGACAGCAAGGTACTTGTCAACTTCTACGACAAATTTCAAAAGACGCAACAGCAGCTGGCCACCTAGGCTGCTGACTTCAAGAGCCTAGAGAAAACAAACAAATTGACGTCTTTGCCGACGACATTAAGCAGAGTAAGCTTAATTTCGATGATTCCCTCTACGTCCTACGGAAGAACATAACAAAGAAGTTTGGCGTCAGCGTCGCCGCTTTCAAAACAGTCATCATTGCGCAAATCAACAGGCACGCCAACCAGCCTGACAAGCCCCAGGAACCAACTGCTCCCACCAAAATCAAGAGGATAGAACTTTTACTTTTACCTACTGCAGTCAAACTTTCTTAGCTCCGATGACTACAAATCACTTATGGAGACGTCACAAGACAACACCCAAGCACTCTGCCTCAACAAAATGGGTTTCAACAAGGTGGTCTACTCCACAGGCAAAAAAAAGCAGAAGAATGATTTGGGTGAGCCCAATTTTGTTAATAACAGGCCATTAGGTAGCCCTTCACGTCAGGTGTCTTCAGCACCATCAAAGCCATCAGCCACCAAGGCCAAAGAGTCTGTAACCTGGCTCGTCACTGGTCCGGCTACTAGCACTTTAGACCACTCAGCACAGCCAGCGCTCACAGTGGGAACTGGTGCACGCCACCCTTTTCTTATTACCATCTACAATAAGAATGAGTATCTAAGGCTAAAAGCAACCTTTGAGTTACTTAACATCACCATTCACCGCGCAGTAAACGTGGTTGATGGAATACGCCTTCACCCTCAAACGCAAGATGATTTTAAAGCGGTGATTGATTATTGCATGAAGCATGACATCTTTTACCACACTTACCAATTAGAGTCCAAGACCTTAAAATATGTTATTTGGAGTGTGTCCACCTGCATTAAAGTTGAAATAGTTTAGGCTTAGCTCATTGCTCAAAAGTACACTCTAATATCGACTACACGCATGGACAAGAACAAAAAATCCTTCCCAATGGTATATGTCCAGGGCATTCCGGTGCAACGCACCATATTGATGCGTCAAGTGCGCTGAAGCTTATCCGAGCGCCAACTGCACTCTAACTAAAGAGAGCTGCTGTTAAACCAAATGCGTCGCGTGTGGTGGGGCCCACACAGCCAGGCCACCGGTAAAACACCAACTCTCCGTAAGCAGTCTTGTGCTCCTCCACGGAGCGGTCCTATCGCAAGCAAGGAGAAATTCTCTGAATAGACTGCGTTATCGGCGCCTAGCGCTCCTCTTCAGCTAAAGATCAGCTGTTACTTTGTTTATTGCAAGCACGTAATAATGACTTTGTCAAGCTAATAATCTCAAACCCGTTCCGTCAGTTTGAAACTCAGACCTAAAAGTGAATCCAGATCCCACTTATTCTGGGCAACACCTATATGATTGGCACATATGTGCATTATGTAAATATTTCCGTGTTGCATACAACCAGTTAAAAAATCCATGTCTCCTGCAGGGACAAACTTCTAGTCAAAGTCGGGGGGAGTTAGTTTACTCGGTCGGCGTCCGTGAAGATAAATCCGACACTTTGCAAGTTTAGGAATATCCTCCTCCTAACACAAAAAAAAAAATAACAATTTACAGTAAACTAGTGATGCCGCCTGATCCACTTTTTGGTTGGAACCAGAGACCGGAACCATTGCCTACAAAAAAACCGGAATCGAATCCAAGACCGGATCCAACCGGGTTCTGCCAGATCTATAAAAGTATAAAAAAAATAAACAATATTTATCAGCACCGGCATTCAACGTTTTCAGCAAAAAACTATTTTCTCAAACTGGCAATGTCTGTGAAAAAAAAAATTGACTGATCGCAAATCATAGAAAAAAAAAAAAAAATTACATTATAATTTAATGTAATATTGATTAATATAATATTTTAATTATTATTTATTAATATTTTTATATTATACTTATTTTTATTATTATTATTTTTAACATTTTATTAATAAATTTTACTTGTTTTTTTTACATTTTTATTCTACTTTCATTAGATTTATTTATTAAAAAAAAAAAACTAGATCCGGCCAAATCTGACTAGATAGTTATCAAGATCCGGCCGAAACCGATTTTTTTAAATATTGGCCGAATCCGCCGGATACCGGATCTGGATCCGGTTCCGGCGGCATCACTAAGGTAAACCATAAAAATCATAGTTTGAAGCTCAAACACCAATTTCTTGTTGATTGAAATAATTAAGTGAAGTTGTCATCAATTTTTTGATTTTTTCTAACAATATTTTTAGTATTTTGAAGCTAAATTTTGCTATTTTTAAAATTTAATAAAAATGCTTTATAATATTTGTTTAAAGTTTCAAAACTTTGCATTATTTAAGATTTTTTAGCTAAATTTTGTTTTTTTTAAATGTTAATAACTAATAACAAGACTTTGGCACTTTAAACTTGTTATAAAAAGAATTTTGTATTTTTTAACAGTTTATAACTAAATTTTTAATATTTTTTAAACTTTTTAGTTTTTATTAATTTTTTTAATAATTTATAATTAAATTTTTTATAGTTTATAGCCGGATTTTAAAATTTCTGACTATCCAACTAAAACTTTCCTTTTTTTGACAGTTTATACTAGGTTTTTGGTATTTCTAACTGTATTTTGGTATTTTTGAAATTTTATAATTGGACTTTGATATTTTTTAACAATATTTTATGTTCTGTTGTCGGATTTTATTACTATTGACATTTTATGAGTCTAATTTTACATTTTCTATTAGTATTATAGTTAGATTTTGATATTTTTACCATATTTTAATATTTGATGACCAGGATTTGCTATTTTTAACTTTTTACTACTTTTGGAGCATTGCTTGGCACAAACTTTAATATTTTGATTTAATTTTTACTCAATTTTGATATTATTAAAAGCCAATCACGTTTTTGAATTAGAATACTCAAATCCTTATTTGTATACCTTTTACTTTAAAACACATCTCAATTTTGACTTTTTTTTATCAAAATTTGTACTCAGCTTTAGTTTCATTAATAACCAAACACTATTTCAAGGTTAAAATAATTATTTCTCTAATTGCAAACGATTTAGCAAAACTTGCTTAGTTCAAACTTTAACTTTTTGATCATTTTTTGTTTAACTTTGATATCATTAAAAGTTATGTTTCCAAGTTTAGAATGCATACTTTTTCATTTTCATATTTTTTAGAACAACTTTAGAAGCACATTTTAATTGCAACTTTAATTTTTTGATTAAAATTTTTACTCAATTTCAATTTCATTAAGAGGCAAACACAATTTCAGGTTTACAATAGTTATTTCCTTAATTACACGTTTTGGAACAACTTTTGAAACACTGCTTAAAAGAGACTTTAATTTTTTCATGAAAAAATATGTTCAACTTTAATTTCATTGAAAGATAAAAATGTTTTAAGGCTTAGTTTACTTAATTCCTTATTTGCATACTTTTTGGTTATACTTTAGAAGCACATTATGATCAAAATTTACATTTCTTGTTTAATATTTTTGTTTAACTTTAGTTTCATTAATAGCCAAACACAGATTTAGATTAGTTAATTCCTTAATTGCTCATATTTTAGAACAACTTTTGTAGCAATTTTTGGCTCAGTCTTTAATTTTTTGATCAATATTTTTGCTTAACTTACTTTTGGTGTTCTTGCAGTAACGACATAGGAAGGAATGAATGCCAAATGTAATAAAAATTAGAGATAAAGTGTTAGAAAATCAATTTTTGGATAACAAACACTTGAGTGGGATTTTGACGGTTTTTGAAAACAAATTTGTGGGTGAGTTAAATTTTATTATTGTGACTCACCCACCCGCCCAAGTGTTAGTTATTAAAGGATCTATTTTTTGTCTCACCTCTTGTGCGCTTGGATTTAAATTTGAGAGAATTGTTTTACAATAAACTTCTTGATAATTAACGCTTGAGTGGGAACAAAGTTTAATTTGTGGGCGAGTAACTTCTTCTACTGTGACCTTAAGCCGAATTTTAGTTTTTTTTAACAATATGTTAATATATATTATAGATTTTACATTTTGACTGAATTTTAAAGTTTTTGGATTTTTTTGCAGAAGTTTACATTTTTTATCAGTTTATACTCAAATGTTGATATTTTCTAACAATGTTTTAATGTAATAAGACCGGATTTTGATATTTATAAAAAATGTAATCGCATTTTTAAACCGTTGCTAGCCGGATTTTGATTTTTTCTAAAAATATTTTATATGTTTTATGACCGCATACGTAAATTTTTAGATTTTTTAATAGTTTATAGTCAAATTTTGGTTTTTATATTTAAATTTTTAATATGTTATGGCCGGATTCTGCTATTTTTAACATTTTATGAAAAATTATTACGTTTTTCAACAGTTTTATTGCTTTTTTACATTATTTTATTATTTTATAGCCGGATTATGCAATTTTTAAATTTTTTAAAATTTTAAATTTTTTATGAATAAAATGTTGCATCTGTTTTTGGCCGGATATTAAATTTTTTTATTATTTTATGACCTCAGTTAGTTAGTTTGATTTTTTATAAATAAAATTTTGCACTTTTTAACAGTTTGTGCTAGATTTTTGCTATTTTTAATTATATTTTGTTTTTTTTTTATTTTTTTGAATTTTATGACCGCATTTTGATGTTTTTTAACAATACTTTAATGTTCTATTGTCGGATTTTACTATTATTGACATTTTACGAGTACAATTTTACATTTTCTAATAGTATTATAAAAGATGCGGCAGAGAAACTTGCTGATTTAAAAGGTCAATAAAAAAAAAAAAAAAATTTACATATTGATTTAATTCTTTTTTTATCGTATTGTACACATCCTGAAATTTTGTTTTAAGTGGTTTTAAAAATGACATTGAACAAATGGCGGCCTTTGTTAGCGATACACTAATCCACCCGCTTTTTGAAGTTTTGCTCCACTCTTTTGAGCATATTGACGGAAATGTTGGCAATGGCTTAGCAAATGTTGTCTTTTAGGTGTTGCAGGGTCTGTGGTTTTTCATAGTAAACAATTGGTTTGAGATATCCCTATAAAAAGAAGTCACAGAGAGCCACATCAAGGGTAACAAAACTTTAAAACCCCTTCTTTTAAATGAGACCGTCCCTACCCTTTTCTGATCACGTCTCGCTCATTGGCGCCTAATTCAAATAAGCAAGTTTTCCTGCCGCACCTTGTAGTTGGATTTTGGTACTTTTCAGCAATATTTTAACATTTTATGACCGAGTTTTGCTATTTTTGACTTTTTATAAATAAAGTTTTGCAATGTTTAATAGTTTATGACCAGTTTCCATGATTGGCAGTGTTGAGTCGTTCTGAACGCAGTCAATAGCTTAGCGCATGCGCGCATAAAAGATAACATTTGACATTATTTAATGATTTTAAACAAGAATGCTTGAGTTGCTTAAGTTTTTTTAGAACCGACAACCTGAGACATGTAAAGAGCTTTGACCAACTTGATAATATTTTTACAAATTAAGTTTTTGTAAAAAAAAAGAAAATTAACTAAAAAATAGTGTTAAGATATACTTATGTTTTGCGGATAAAATAATATTATGCATGACCGTTATTTGGTTAATAAAATAATTAAAAAAATTCTTCTAAAAATTAATATATATTAATATATAATTAATAATAGTGTTTGCAAATGATCAAGATTTGTCATTTAAAGTTCAATTAAAAACAGTAAAAAAAATCATTAAAGTATTAAGAAATATGCAAAAAAAGTAACTAACAAATATCATTCATAGAAAACATTATAAATATTATAGAATCTCACAAAAAACCAATTAGTCACAGAAAAGAACCACAGAATTTTTATTACCAATGCAAATTGTTTGGGTCAAACATAACTAATTACTATTACATCAAAGTAGCAAATATTTGTTGCAACATAATTAATGAAAAATACCTTTTACGGCTCAAAATATAACATTTCAAGCAAGATAAATTTTATAAAATTAATAACCAATAAAAGAAACCAACCCGTAACTAATAATTTCATTATTATACGAAGCTTGCAATTCTCTTAAATCTTTACCTTTCCCTCATGCAATAATTAAATCCAACTAACTGCATCAACGAACAAACACAATTAATTTTTGATACATTTACAGTGCTAACATATTTATTAACTAAAAGAGTTTTAATTGAATCGTTATCGGGTAATTTTAAATCTCCTGTTCCGCAATATAATTTATAAAAAGAGAAAAACGGAAATGATAGCCTGTTTAATGGGCATTTTTTCCCGCTCAATACAATCGTAATTGCACCATTGTTTTCGCTATTTTCATTCAGTTATTTGCATAAGTTAATAATAGCATCATAAGTGGAAAGGAATTGTTATTGAATAAAAAATTGTGGAAATTAAATAAATCTTGTATGTATGGCGTACTGGTATTAATTTCTGAAATTAAATACAAACTTTGTATGTAACTTTGTCAGGTTTATAATCAAACCCGAAAGTTTCGGAAAGTTTCATTCATATCTCTACTAGTTTCCCAAGAATGTCACGTTTCGCATGTCTATTAAATCTGATCATAATAATTTTCTCACTGTCTCGACTATTGCTTTCGTAAACGTACTATGTTTCATTTACAAATAGAAAAATTGACAACGATGTCGGCATATTAATTAGAAATGAATTATCATTATAACTTGCATAACCAACTATGGGTTAACTATATTTGAAATTTAAAATAGTCAAAATTAAACTGACTATAAGCGTTTGAATATGTTTGAATGGTTTCATTTTATTCATATTCTATAAAAAGTAATTTGAAATTATAAATATTAATCAACAAAAATTTGTTTAAAACAATAAGCTTATAATATTTTTCTGTATTATTGTTAGAATAATACAAATTAAAAAAATACGCCTCTGGATGTTTAATTAGTTTTGTTATATTGTAATATAATTTATAGAATATCTTTTTATTTCATTTCATAACCATTCTAATATCCATCGGTTAGCTGCAAACGATTATTTCCAAATCGTGTGGGCCTCTATTATACTATCAATTTAAAAACAAGTTTAAATAAAAACCTGTAATCTACATCTTCCTTCATTAAATGCAATTCAAACAAAACTCTTTGAGATGAATGAATTTTATTTATTACATTCGGCCACACCTGTACGATTATCAACCTGTTTCACTATACACATATACACAACACACAACAAGGAACAAGATCTAAATTTAAACAAAGTCACCATACATAACTACATAATATATTGCTTCGTATAATCCCCAACTTTCACTCCCTATGATAGAACGTATTAGTTTAAACGTTTGATGTCTTCGGATTTTTGACATTTATTATTAACGATCTATAATATTGCCTGTGAATGTTGTAATTTAATGGAAAAATGGGCAGGAATGTGCTTGTTTAACAAGGTTAATGAATTAACTGAACAGTGGCTCAAATAGAAATTTTTATTTATTATAGAAAATAAATACTAGGAATTATTGAGTTAGATTTAGGTTTAGAATTGTATAATATAGTAAAAAAATTTGATTAAAATTAATAAAATTGATTTTAAAACGTAAACAAAATTGTAGAAATTATTGTGGTTGTTGAAATGTTTATTAAACATTTTTTTAAGAAACATTAAAAATGCACAAATTTTCTTTAAAGCTACCAAAAATTGATATACATAAAATTGCTTAAAAATACACAAACGTTGTTGAAATAATTTTGCTTGCTTGAATATTTTAATAAAGAAATTAAAAACACTTACTTACACTTACACTTACACCGTAATAATGATAATCAATAGAATATTTTGAGCGCCGCTTCTATGTAGCATGTTTGACAAAAAAATGAGTTAAACATAGCATTTATTTTAAAGAGATAGTTTTTTAAAAACGCAATCTTTATGCCTGTAACATTTTTGACAAACACAGTTGTAAGTATTGTTAATAACCTTATCACTTAATTAACTACAACAAGATATCACTCATTTAATTAAAAATTTGCAAAAAAAAACTTACACCTATTATAACAGTTTTCTATGCTACAATCTAGAAAAACGTAGAATTTAATGCATTTAGAAAGTTACCGCCGCCTGCAAACAATAGTATATAGTGTTCCAAGAAACAAAAATAAACTTTTTTGCCAAAAGCATTCGTTTCCGCCCTAAAATGCGGGCCAAAAATTGTCTTTTTAACCTTTGGGCCTTTGAACTAGTTGAGGTATTTAATTACGTAATACCTTAAAATCTTTAGCAGCCTTTACTGGCTTTGCTCGCTTGTGATACTAAACGCTGCGGGCTGCTAAAGTTTATTTTTGGCTCTTGATACACTATATACTATACACAGCTTGCCACTTTTAGCAGCACAAAGGAGCAAAGCAAGTGAGGGCTACTAATTGATATCATAGTTATTGGTTTGTTTAAGTATAGTTCTGTGTTCCTGTTACACCACTTGATGGCAACCATTTTTGCCTAAAAATTAAAAGCATGTTTGCCTAATGATAACATAGTTTGCTTTTCCTAGTCTTTGTCTTATAACGGACAAAGTATAATGGTCTCAAGGCCAAGATCTTAAAAGTCAGTTTATCATTTTGCATTTAAAATAGAACCTTGGCTTTGAATAATAGATCTAGTTTTTTTTGCAAGCCATCAATAATTATTTTGCAGTCAACTACAAGGTTAACGTTGAGAAAAGTTTGTTTTTCATTAAGAAGTGCTTTAAGTCGGCCGTCCCAACGACACCTTCGTCCAGACTAAAAACTAGGGAGCAACCGGTTTATTTAAGTTACTTTTCATCTTTCTCAGCAAATAAACATCTGGACCAAGACCAACAAACCAAAGGCTGCTTGTCAAACCGACCAAGTTGTTAAAAAAAGCCGTTGCCTTAAATGTCAATAAAACTAAGCACAGACAAAATTTGCTTTAAACTATTCCAAATACAAAAAAGGTACTTTTAGGGCGTATAGGTGTCGACAACTTCATCAGAATCTGAAAGAAACGGTAAATTCTAAAAGTTATTCATTCTTATAATTGTTTGTTCTTTGAGAATACTGGAGTGCGCTGGTAGTTGATAGTGAAAAAGTCTTATCTTGATTGGCTGTTGGCTCAAAAACAATTAATTTATAAATAGCGTTAATTGCCACTATATCCACCCTAATGGCTTTCAATAAAACAAAGCAAATTTTAAAACTTTGTAATTATTTTTTTTGAGCGTTAACTAGTTTATGGGGTTTCTTATTTTCAAAAAATTACAAAGAATTCTTGCTACTATGATTTAAATTGCGCTCAGAAAAACTGCCCAAAAAAAAAATTAACATAATTTTACTTGCTTGACCAGCCAAGAAAAAAAAAATTGTACAACTAGGAACAAACTTACCGCAAAAAAAAGTTTTTCTAAAAAGCAAAAATTTGAATAACCGCCACATCATTTCTAATTACCCAAACGGCGGTGATGTTAGTCTACTCACTTGAACTAAACAAACGCAGAATAGTAGAGTTTTCTTAACAATAACTACTACCAAAAACAAAAAAAAACTTAACACTTACAAAATTGCAAAAAAAATGTCAACAATTTAGCCAGACTTTTGAGCATCACTATATTTAAACGTATTTTAGAATACGCTCACCACACACCACAACACAGAATAGCTGTTAGTTTCTAAACACTGAGTCAAATTTAATACCTAAAAATGAGCAAAACTATATGATTGTTTTATTCCTGCTTGAATAAGACAATTCTACAATAAAAACTTCACTGAGAAAGTGTCAAAAACAGCATTCAACCGATAAAATTTATCTATACCAACAAAACCAAAATAATTCTGATTCGGCTTCGAACCTCGAACCAAACTAGTCGTGTTGTTCGCTGATTATTTATTACAGTGTAAGCCACAACGTGACATCCATCCTTATTGCCCTTTAATTTATTCCTTCTAACTCAGGGTGAGTGACATTTATTTATTAAGTGAGTTTATCCAAGGTGAGCTTGTCTGAGCCTGGTTCAGACAAGCCAACCGCATGGTTAGGTTAGGTTAGGTTAGGTTAGGTTAGGTAGACCCCACCTAACCTAACCTAACCTAACCTAACCTAACTTAACCTAACCTAACCTAACCTAACCTAACTCAGAGTGAGTGACATTTATTTATTAAGTGAGTTTATCCAAAGTGAGCTTGTCTGAGCCTGGCTCAGACAAGCCAACCGCATGGGAGACCCCACCGCCCCCGCAGGAGGTGTTGGGGATGTTAATAACGGCAATGAAGACGTTACCATGACTTTAGCAAACGACAATTTAACCAATAACGTACCCACTCAACAACCCCATATCTCAACACCCGAGATAAGAATTATTACTCCGTTGGTGGAAAGATTTATTATTTCTGACATTGTTTTTTACCAAGTCTATATAGAACCGATCGACAACCAAAATATTTCCCCGCTAGCAATTGGAAGTAAAATTCAATTCTTTTCCAAAATAGTGGATGCTAATGAATTGTTGATGGAAAACTTCTGTATTAGCCATGCTTTGAAGTCGTACATTCCGTCCCACCACATTTTCTGTAAAGGTTTGGTACGTGGAGTTGACTGCGAGTTTAACGTTGCCGAAATCAAAAACAATGCCCAAAACTCACTTAATGTTGACGTGTTAAAAGTAGAAAGGTTTAACAGAAAAGTTCAGAACTCTGATGGAAACGGGTTCAGATTTGAGCCTTTAAGCACAATATTGATTAGCTTTAGAGGGCATGTTCTTCTCAAAAATTTTATCTTTAACCTCAATTCCCTTCCTATTAGCGTGTGTGTTCCAAAAGTAATCCAATGTTTTAACTGTATGCGGTATGGCCACACTTCTAAGGTGTGTAAAAGCAGCATTAAATGCCCTTCGTGCTCTGATTAACACAAAATAGAATTGTGTAGCAAACCTGATGCTCCATGCTGTAATTTCTGCAAAGGCCCGCACTACTCCAATGAGTTTAAGTCCTCATTGGCTAATCGAATTTGCCCTGAATACGCTTGGCAGTCAAAAATCAAACAAGCCATGGCCTTTTATGGCTACTCTTTCCATGAAGCTTTACAACTCAATCCCTCCAATTTTAATAACTCCACCATGCAATTAGATAGAGATTTTCCTCAATCCCTGCCCACAACCGAAATTCCCCGACAAACGTCTCGTCAACTTTTTTCATCAGCTGTCTCCCAACCCATCAATCAGATTGCGTATCATAATCGTTCAGTCAGAGACCCAGTCATCTCCAACTACAAAGCATCTAGGGAAAACTTTCCTAAGCGGAAAAGATCATATGGCAAGTCTCCAGAAAAACTACGTTCCCAAAAAAACGTATCTCTCTAGTCCCTGCCCGGTCCCTTAACATATAACCCTCTAGCGTACCCCTCCTTAGACACAAGACCTTCTACCGATGCATCGTTCATTTTTAACTTGGTAGACATTTTAATCAAAGCTCTTGAGCAGTTGTCCGTCCAAAACCCAAACAAATCAACCCCGTTCATGTCTAGTCTTCTCACGTCCCTTAATAATCTAGTATCACAATCAAACAATGACTCATGCGCCGATACGTCTGGTTAGCTGGAATATAATAACAAAAAACCGGAACTTCTACGCATGATGCATGAATTAAATATTAATGCAGTTGCTTTGTGTGAAACTTGGATTTGTCCAAATAAACACTTTGCAATTCCTCGGTTCAGCTCTTTCCACAACATGAGAGATGATAGCTATGGAGGAGTATCCTCTTTTTTTAGCCGTGATATCTTTGTTAAATCTAAAATTCCTACGTTTAATGTCTCTCCTTGCTTCCAATTTGTACAGTTCTCTATGTCTAACCTCACCATTTTGTCATGTTACTGTCCCCCTAATTGGTCGTTAAATAGGAATCTTTGGAAACAAATATTCTTGTCCTTACTATCCCCTTTCATTATTGTTGGCGACTTTAACGCCCACCATCCTCTCTGGGGTCACCATTATCATAACCGCAATGGATTGGAATTAAAAGCTGCGATAGAGTCCTTGGGTCTTATTATTCTAAATGATGGGTCGCCAACGAACATCTACATTAACGTATTCGATCTAGTCATAGCCTCACCGGATATTGCTTTAAAATGTCATTCGGTAACATTGCAAGACACCTATGGAAGTATTCATTTCCCTATCATTACCGAAATCCACCTCACTCAGTCTCAGAATGCTCCGTACACTCACTGCAAACAAATCTGTCCTAAAAAAATAAACTGGGTGTCATATAAAGAAACTTTAAAAAATCCCGTATCCAAACTAACATCAACTTGTCACCTGGTTTGTTGATGTTGCCAAATCTTCCTCTCCTAAACTCCCGACACTGCCTCATAAAGCCAAAAGAGCACCTTGTCCATGATGGGACAAGGAATGTTCTGAGGCTGTCAACAAAAGAAAGCGCTTTCTTAAACTAGTGCATCTTGATGCGGCTAGAAAGGCTATGGCCCAAGCAAAAAGGCTTTTGCTCCGCAAAAAGAGAGAAAGTTTTAAAATCTTTTGCAGTTCTCTGAACCGACCCTACCTTCCTACGTATGGTCAACGATTAAAAATTCTCAAGAATCCCCAGGCCTGTTACTCCCATCAAAGATGAGATTTGGGTTGCAAAATTCTTGTCAAAACTAGCCCCTCCATACGTTCGACACCATTCGGTGCTTTCCCTGCTAGATGTTGATAATTCCCCTCCTCATACTTTGACTGTACCCATACAAATGAGTGAACTCAACCTTGTCCTTGCTTACAGAAAGGATTCAGCCATGGAAAATGATAACATTTCCTATTCTATGTTGTAAGAAGCTCCTTTGATCACTAAAGCTCACATATTTAATTCCTTCTTTGAATATGGAACAATTCCTGATAGTTGGAAAACTATCAAGATTGTACCCATACCAAAAGGGAAACCTTCTCCAGATATGGAGTCTAGTTTCAGACCAATTGCCATTTCTTCCTGTGTTTGTAAAACCTTTGAAAACATCATCAAAGTGCGTTTGGAGAGATGGTGTGAGATGAACTCTATATTTACAGGGTCTATCACAGGTTTCAGAAAAAGCCACTGTATTTATAAGAACGTCACGACCCTTTACTGTGATGTTATCTCTGCTTTGTCCCAAAAAAAATGTTTATGTGTCACTTTCCTAGATATTAAAGGAGCTTATAATAATGTCTAAGCCTACTTAAAATCCATCTTAATTAATTTAAATCTGCCCCCCTTGTTTATCAACATTATCATCGAACTGGTCTCTGAAAAACGGTTATACTTGGCAGGGACATCCGCGGAAGAAGGGCTCGTTACTTCTTTCATAGGTCTCCCACAAGGTAGCCCTCTCAGTCCCTTGCTTTTCAACATGTACATACAAGACTTAGTACACTCCTCTATTCCCTCAGTAAAAATCATCTTTTATGCAGATGATTTTGCTATTTACTCTTCAGGCTACTTTCCAGACAGTGTAATTTGAAACATCAACCTTGTACTAGCACAGAGTCAGTCGCCTTGTTAGCAGAAACCTTGAGCTCTCTCTTGATATATGCAGGTCAATGTTCTTCTCAGGCCGGTCACGCAATGTCATACCCAATAATGTCTGTCCTAGTCTTAATAACATTCGTATTGTCCGAGTACCCTTTTATAAATTTCTTGGTGTCACTTTTGACAACAAATTGTCTTGGAGTAACCATGTCAATGGACTTCAAAAATCCTGTGCTCAAGGCATTAATATTTTGAGAAGTGTTTCAGGTACCTACTGGGGAGGAGACTCGGAAATACTTCTCACTTTTTACAAAGCCTTTGTTAGATCCCGCCTTGACTTTGCCTCCCACCTTCTATCTTTCTGCAGCAAATCTAACCTAAAAATTTTGAACAGAATTCAAAACAGGGCATTAAGAATCTGTTTGGGTGCTATGAATTCTACTCCTATTAATGTCATAGAAGTAGAAGCCGGTATTATGCCATTGGAAATTAGAAAAACTCTACTTGCCAGGAGATATGTTGCCAAACTTTTTGGCATGGGTGGGGGCATGACATATGATGTCTTGTCACAAACATGTAACATTTTTGGCAACCATCCTTTTTGGCCAGCAAAAGGTTGTCTTCTCGTAGTTTTGGCATTTAATAAAATTTCTCAATATGACCGCGTGATTAATAAGAGCTCCTTTTCCAAGTTATTTGTTTCTCCTAGCCAATCCCTATCTATACAAGTTAAATACAATTCCTTTCCTCATAAATCCTTATCTCCGTCCGTAATCAATGTAGTGTTTGAGGAATTTATATCTCAACGCTGGCCTAATTACATTCAAATTTTTACTGACGGTTCGGTGAAACTTAATCCTCGATCAACCGCGTTTGGAGTGTTGATTCCGTCTTTGAAGTTGGAAGAATCAGAACAACTTTCCAACCTCTCCTCTGTATTTACCGCCGAACTTTATGCTATTTATAGGGCTCTGTTTTTGACCTCGGCAAATAGTTGGGAAAAAACTATAATAGTGTCTGACTCTCAAAGTTCCCTTGATGCTATATGTTCCTATGCATCTAACATCAAAGGCAACATTTGGATCTTGCATATTAAAAACATGATCTTTGAATTACGAAGCAAAGGTTTGGTAACTTAATTTTGTTGGGTGCCAAGCCACAAAAACATAAATGGCAATGAACATGCAGATTATGTGGCGGGACTGGGACATGGGAAGTGGTGTAATGATATCACTATCAATTACACCGACCTCTATGCCAGTTTTCTGCAGAGCGGCTTAAATTCTTGGCCACAGCAATTCAATACCATCAGTCAAAGCAAGGGAACTACCTACTTTAATCAGATAAACCAAGTAGTATACCAAAAACCATGGCTTAAGAATTTTCCAATTCACTCTAAAATAGATGTATGTCTTTTGAGTCGACTTAGATCTAGACACATGCGTTCTCCTTGGCATCTATTTAAAATCAATGTTGTGGATAACCCACTCTGCGTCTGTGGTGAAGTAGGTACTACTGATTATCTGTTTTTTAGATGCCCTCGTTACACTATTGCTCAATCTATTCTATGGCAAAACCTTATTTCAATGGACATCCATCTACCGACGAGCATGGCGTTACTCATATTTTCCAAAAACGTCAAAGTATACTGTTGCCTACTAAAGTATATTAAACACACTAAGATAGTTCTGTAATATTTCATGTTTATCCGTGTCACTCATCCTAAAATCTAATAACTATTAACTCATCCCGACCGAGGCTCCTCCCTGTGTTGTGACAGAGTCGCCGGAGCATCGACTCGAGAAGAGTACTCATCCATTGTTTTTCCTTTCCATGTTATTAATGTAATCACTGGCTTTTGCACATATACGTAATTGTATATGTGGCAAAAACCAGTGATATTTACTTTCTTAGTGTATAGATAAGGCGGTTTTTGGCAACAATGTACGGAAGCGTGAAGCAACGTACGAGCCAAGATAAGTGAGAGCTCACTCACAACGGAGCTGTCACTCCTGAATTCATCAACAACAAAGCCAAAATAAGCACACATCTACAACTTTTATTGCTACTACCAACTTTGCTGTAACGTTAGTATCAATAGAATTAGACGTTTAATAGCTAAAAAGCAAATAAGACAAAAGAAGCTTCAATAACGTAATAGATGCTTTTTTCTTATTGATGGGATGGTTCTGAACAGTCCTGTGCTTGACGCTTTACGGACCTGTTTACAGAAAGCGTAAAGCCTCAACCTGTTTTGAGTTTTATACCGCTGTTTCCCGAGAGAAAGGAAAGCAGTAAATTTAACACTCACCATTTAATTCCGAGTGTTGCTTTTCAGACATAAGCAGTAAAAAAGTAACAATAAAAAAATTTTAGAAACGAGTTATTGAGGTAAAAGCAACATAACTTTTAACTTTGACCTTGAAAATAAACGTTCCTTGACTATCAGTACACAAAAAAAATATTTTAAAAGATTAAAAACATTTAAGAATAAATATTATTGAACTAAATAAAGTAATATTTTAAATTTTATTAAAAAAAACTTTTTGTAATTTGTCTTTAATTGCAGCATCAGTTATTTAGAGTTCAGTTTGATAATTACTCTTTTTCAGTTTTTATCATCAATAAGAATTGCAACATTTAAAGTGCGTATTTCTTGAAAGTAAGTAACAGTTGGTCAATACATTTGTTATGTATACATATTTACAAACTATTTACTATTATTTGTACAAGTTAATCAAATTTTCCAATATAAATACACAATCACCATAATCAATATAACAGTCAGCAATTATGCATGCAAATATACATCGAATCTCAATGCAATTTCACTATAATACGTATAAATATGTAAATTTTACAACATATTTGCACAGCAAAACTCTACGTTAATCTCATACAGATTACATCAATATCATTGCAAATTGGTATAAAATCCCGTACAGGATTGATCAGATGCAATTCAATACAAATTGCCCGCGCATATTTATTTACCGTTTTGCTCTTTCTCGTGGTGTTTCCCTCGCATTTTTCTTCCCAACACAAACAAGTTTGACCTTTCCAACTTTTAATGTATATACTCGATTGAATGTAAACGTGCGGCGCAATGTAACAATCTCAAAGAGAGATTATGGTAATTTAGTAGTAACACGTTATTATTGCCCTCTTCACACGCAATAATTAACTGATGTTATATAGTATTTACGTCATTTGATTCTTGCAGAGACAATAGATGAGTTTTATATAATTGATTTTGGAATGATTTAATTTAATTTATTATAAACTATAATTTGGTATGACATATGCTATTGTTCTTTTGAATAGGTTATTGTGTATTACGTATAGGTGACAGTGTATATAACAATGCCACTATGGTGATTAGCAATACAAATTAATCAAAGGTTTTCTGTTCTGGACATATTGGCTAACATCTTATTCAAAATTAAAAATCATAATGTTATGATGAATATCGTAAACTTATTTGAGTAGAGTTGCTGTGTATAATAACATAATAAAGTAAGCTATCAAAACTTTGATTAATTAAGTTTTATAACCAAAATATAATTGAACTAGTTCTAGCTTTCTGATAGTATTATTAATTTTAATAACAAGTTTATTATGCTTGTTAGTAAAAGATAAATTGCATATCCGAAACAATGGCTTTGAAAAAATAGATCTTAATTAACTTTCAAAAATTGAAAGGGGGCGTTTGGGTAAAATTACATTTTCACCTTATTATTAAGGTCATTTGAGTAACAGGATATGTAATAATGACAAAAAATATCAAATGCATCGTATAACCTTCACCTTTTTCCGATCTTTGAATGGATAAATGAAATCATTGTAAATTAGTTATTATGTAATAATTTGTAATATATTGTCCGTAAATGTTGGTATGATATATTTTGAAGTGGGTTATACTTATTATGCAAGTTTATGCGGATCGTGTTGTGAGCTATAAAAGTTTCTTCCGCCATATAGACCGTATTCAAGTTTATTTCATGCAAAAGTTTTATCATTTATATTCAAAATGTTTCATCATTTTGTGTCAAGAGTCTGCAATACATATTATAGATGTAAATGTAAATTAATAAGTTTTTCTGCTATAGCCAAGTGAATCATGAATTAATGTATATTTAATAAAATCTAAAGTTGAATACTGTATAAAAAAATGCTTTAAGATTTATTTATTAAATCAAATTTTCTGTTAGATGCATATTTACTCAAATCGTCTAAAAATAATTCATGACACATTTTCAAAAGTAAAATAAAATACATTCTAGTAAGGTGCCACTAGACGATCTATATTATCATCAATAATATTGATCAATATATTGCACAATATAATGCTGGAACACCTAGACGTTGCAATATAATCTGCAGTCAAGTTGTGTGACCATTGCTATAGTTATAGCTTTAAGAAAGAAAAAACTTTTAGAATAGATTGTACAATAAAATAAATTGACTTAATATATTGTGCAATCTTTCAATATGAGTTATAGACGGTCAATATTATTGTATAATATTAATTATTGTGCAATATATTGACTACAAACGTCTAGGGGCCGCTTTAGAGAACAACAAAAGTTTAATTGTGTATTTTCTAGACTTTGTTTGGTTAAAAAGGAATAAGACAAGGCTTTTGTTCATTATTTACGTTGTTCAATCTGTAAAAAAGATGATAGTAGAGTACTGAAAAGAAGACAAACAAATAAGCATAGAAGAAAGAAGAAAATAATTTATTTAATTTGCCATGATACAATCGATACAATACAAACAGATCTCAATTTGTGCGTTTGTCGTAATATTGATGTTACGTTGGGTCTTCCATAAGGGTCACATCTTGGCCTTCTACAGGTCAATATATTTATCAATTATGTAATACACTGTTTTTCTAATGCAAGTTGTTTATTGTTTGCTGACGATATATAAATTTTTATGAAAATTTAATTTTTGGATGATGCTGTACTACTTAATGAAGAAGTACAGATTTTTTCTAGTTGGTGCAAGACAAATAACTTATTACTTAATTTAAATAAGTGTAAAATGATGACATTTTCTAGACTTCAGTCTACGGTAATGTATGGTTATTTCCCCAATGTTTTAGAGAGTTAACACTATTTGTGACTTAGGCAATACGTTTTATTTGCACCTTTTATTTACTCCACGTATTGATACTGTTGTGGCTAAAACTTATATGCGTTTAAGATTTGTCAACTGACTTTAAGAAGTTTCGTGACCATTGTACCCTAATTATCATTTACAATAATCTAGTACGCCCTTATCTCAAGTATTGCTTAGTTGTGTGGTTTCCATACACCGCCGTCAGTAAATTTTTTTTTTCAAATCTAAAAATAGTTTGTTTGTTTTTTAGCGTATAAATACAACTTTGCTGGTAGCTACACGGAACTGCTCTCTACATTTAACATGACGTGACACTAGTTTTAAAGTGCTTTGTGAGATTAATGATTGTCCTAACTTACTTAGCTCAATTGGTATTTATGTCTCAGCTCGAGTTTTACTCAATGACTATATGTTTTATATACTGTATAAACGTAAAGATTATGCGCAGCATTCTGCATCTACAAGTGTTTTCAGGTAAGTTTAGATGCAAACGCTATTTAGGCGTTTACTAGTTTTGTTTGTTATTAAGTTAATCTAAACCTAGTAGGTTTAGCCTAATCTAGTTGTTAATAAAACGGAAACAGTTCTAACCTCCGGCTAATCTTATTTTGTTCTAGAGACTTTGACAGCAGTTTTAAAATCTACTTAGGAGTTTTATAGTTTGGTCTAGATTGGTTTTAACTATAATTTAAAATAATGCTTTTGGAGTTTATTGTTAGAAAAAATCATGTCTCCCACATTGTATGGGTATGTGAATGCTAGAAACAATGTAGCAAAATGTTAGTAATTATACAACTTTTTATGTAAAGTTTTTATCTGCAGACATAATTTATCTACTAATCAAATAAATCAAACCTGATCTAAAATGTTACTTACTAATAAACTTTAACATCTTCATTAAAATCTATCCAAATTAACACAGCAGATATTGTAAAACTGCAGCTTAAAACTTTTTTTTAATTTTTTTGATAATTATATAATTTTTTTTAGAACGTTTTATTTGTAGACATATGTTATCTTATATCAAATAGGATTAACTTTAATTTTTTTATCAAAATCTATCTGATATGACACTGCAGATGTTAAAAGATTGTAGTTTGAGAACTGTTTTTTGTAAGACTTTAAGTTGGTTATAAATAGTACAGTCTGCAATATTTTTCTATGCTGTTTGGTTTGAACAATTATTCATTTGATAGAAATAATAAGACAAAAATGTTTTTCTACTTTTGTGGTAGTATTGGAGCTAGTTTTAAATTTTTTTTAATTAATTAATCACAATTGTTTTTCTCCTTTCAGAATGTGCTGATTTTTTTTTTGGTTGAATTTTTACCGATTTATTGAGAAAAAAAAAATAGCTGCACGCTTACGAGCGGCCGAGATAACTAGTTTTTTGTAATTTGTTGCTTTAGGCTAATTTAGGTTAGTAAGGGTTGTTTTTTGTAATTTGTTGCGTTAGGTGTGGCCGTAGCTTAAAAATGCATAAAGATAAAATTGACGCCTAATTTTTTTGCTATTTTTTGGTAAAAAATGTTTTGCCGTAAGCTTACGTGCGGCCAAAATAATTAGCATTTTGTAATTTGTTGTTTTAGGTTAGGTTAGGTTAGGTAAGGTTAGGTTAGTGTTGTTTTTCGTAATTTGTCGCTTTAGGTGTGGCTGTAGCTTTAAAATGCTTATAGATGAAATTGACGCCTGAATTTTTTGCTATTTTTTGGTAAAAAATGTTTTGCCGTACGCTTACGTGCGGCTGAAATAATTAGCTTTTTGTGATTTGTTGCCTTAGGTTAGGTAAGGTTAGGTTAAGGTTGTTTTTCGTGATTTGTCGCGTTAGTTGTGGCCGTAGCTTAAAAATGCATATAGATGAAAGTGACGCATGATTTTTTTGCTATTTTTTGGTAAAAAATGTTTTGCCGTACGCCTACGTGCGGCCAAAGTAATTAGTTTTTCGTGATTAGTTGCCTTAGGTTAGGTTAGGTTAGGTTAGGTTTTGCCGTACGCTTATGTGCGGCCGAACTAATTAGCTTTTTGTGATTTGTTGCCTTAGGTTAGGTTAAGTTAGGTTAGGGTTGTTTTTCGTGATTTGTCGCGTTAGGTTAGGTTAGGTTAAGTTATAGTGGTTTTTTGTGATTTGTCGCGTTAGGTGTGGCCGTAGCTTAAAAATGCATTTAGATGAAATTGACGCCTGATTTTTTTGCTAATTTTTGGTAAAAACCTTTTGCCGTACGTTTACGTGCTGCCAAAATAATTAGCATTTTGTGATTTGTTGCCTTAGGTTTGGTTAGGTTAGGTTAGGTTAGGTTAGGTTAGGTTAGTGTTGTTTTTCGTAATTTGTCGCCTTAGGTGTGGCTGTAGCTTAACAATTCATATAGATGAAATTGACGCCTGAATTTTTTGCTATTTTTTGGTAAAAAATGTTTTGCCGTACGCTTACGTACGGCTGAAATAATTAGCTTTTTGTGATTTGTTGCCTTAGGTTAGGTTAGGTTAGGTTAGGAATGTTTTTCGTGATTTGTCGCGTTAGGTGTGGCCGTAGCTTAAAAATGCATATAGATGAAATTGACGCCTGAATTTTTTGCTATTTTATAGTAAAAAATGTTTTGCTGTACGCTTACTTGCGGCCGAAATAAATAGCATTTTTTAATTTATTGCCATAGGTTAGGTTAGGTTAGGTTAGGTTAGGTTAGTGTTGTTTTTTGTGATTTGTCGCGTTAGGTGAGGCCGTAGCTTATCAATGCATATAGATGAAATTAACGACTGAATTTTTTGCTATTTTTTGGTGAAAAATGTTTTGCTGTACGCTTACGTTCGGCCGAAATAATTAGTTTTTTGTAATTTGTTGCCTTAGGTTAGGTTAGGTTAGGTTAGGATATTTTTTGTAATTTGTTGCGTTAGGTATACCCGTAGCTTAGCAATGCATATAGATGAAAATGACGCCTGAATTTTTTGTTATTTTTTGGTAAAAAATGTTTTATTGTACGCTTATGTGCGGCCGATATATTTAGCTTTTTGTAGTTTGTTGCCTTAGGTTTGGTTAGGTTAGGTTAGAAAAGTTTTTTGTGATTTGTCGCGTTAGGTGTGGCATTAGCTCAATAATGCGTATAGATAAAATTAGCGCCTAATTTTTTTGCTATTTTTTGGTAAAAAATATTTTGCCGTACGCTTACGTGCGGCCGAATGAATTAGTTTTTTGTGATTTGTTGCTTTAGGTTAGGTTAGGTTAGGTTAGGTTAGTGTTGTATTTTGTGATTTTTCGCGTTAGGTGTGGCCGTAGCTTAACAATGCATATTGATGAAATTGACGCCTGAATTTTTTGCTATTTTTTGGTTAAAAATGTTTTGCCGTACCCTTACGTGCGGCAATAATAGTTATCTTTTTGTGTATTGTTGCCTTAGGTTAGGTTAGGGTTGTTTTTTGTAATTTGTCGCGTTAAGTGTGGCCGTTGCTTAAAAATGCAAATAGATGAAATTAACGACTGAATTTTTTGCTATTTTTTGGTAAAAAATGTTTTGCCGTACGCTTACGTGCGGCCGAAATTATTAGCTTTTTGTGAATTGTTGCCTTAAGTTAGGTTAGGTTAGGTTAGGGTCTTTTTTGTAATTTGTTGCGTTAGGTATGGCCGTAGCTTAACAATGCATATTGATGAAATTGACGCCTGAATTTTTTGCTATTTTTTGGTAAAAAATGTTTTGCCGTACGCTTACGTGCGACCGAAATAATTAGCTTTTTGTGATTTGTTGCCTTAGGTTAGGTTAGGTTAGGGTTGTTTTTTGTGAATTGTCGCGTTAGGTGTGGCCGTAAATTTTATTGCTATTTTTTAATAAAAAAAGTTTTGCCGTACGCTTACGTGCGGCCGAAATAATTAGCTTTTTGTGATTCGTTGCCTTAGGTTAGGTTAGGTTAGGTTAGGGTTGTTTTTTGTGATTTGTCGCGTTAGGTGTGGCCGTAGCTTAAAAATGCATATAGATGAAATTGACTCCTGAATTTTTTGCTATTTTTTGGTGAAAAACGTTTTGCCGTACGCTTAAGTGCGGCTAAAATAATAAGCTTTTTGTGATTTGTTGCCTTAGGTTTGGTTAGGTTAGGTTAGGGTTGTTTTTCGTGATTTGTCGCGTTAGGTGTGGCCGTGGCTTAAAAATGCATATAGAGGAAATTAACGCCTGAATTTTTGGCTATTTTTTGGTAAAAATTCATTTGCCGTACGCTTACGCCGGCCGAAACAATTAAATTTTGTGATTTGTTACCTTAGGTTAGGTTAGGTTAGGTTAGGGTTGTTTTTTTTAATTTGTCGCGTTAGGTGTGGCCGTAGCTTAACAATTCATATAGATGAAATTAACGCCTGATTTTTTTGCTATTTTTTGGAAAAAACGTTTTGCCGTACGCTTACGTGCGGCCAAAATAATTAGCTTTTTGTGATTTGTTGCCTTAGGTTTGGTTAGGTTATGTTAGGGATGTTTTTCGTAATTTGTCGCGTTAGGTGTGGCCGTAGCTTAACAATTCATAAAGATGAAATTAACGCCTGATTTTTTTGCTATTTTTTGGAAAAAACGTTTTGCCGTACGCTTACGTGCGGCCAAAATATATAGCTTTTTGTGATTTGTTGCTTTAGGTTAGGTTAGGTTAGATTAGGTTAGGTTAGAGTTGTTTTTCGTGATTTGTCGCGTTAGGTGTAGCCGTAGCTTATTAATGCATATAGATAAAATTGACGCCTGAATTTTTTGCTATTTTTTGGTTAAAAACGTTTTGCCGTACGCTTAAGTGCGGCTAAAATAATTGGTTTTTTGTGATTTGTTGCCTTAGGTTTGGTTAGGGTTGTATTTTGTGATTTGTTGCGTTTGGTGTGGCCGTAGCTTAAAAATGCATATAGATGAAATTGACGCATTAATTTTTTGCTATTTTTTATTGAAAAATAATTTGCCGTACGTTTACGTGCGGCTAAAATAATTAGCTTTTTGTGATTTGTTGCCTTAGGTTTGGTTAGGTTAGGTTAGGGTTGTTTTTTGTAATTTGTCGCGTTAGGTGTGGCCGTGGCTTAAAAATTCATATAGAGGAAATTGATGCCTGAATTTTTGGCTATTTTTTGGTAAAAAATGATTTGCCGTTTGCTTACGTGCGGCCTAAATAATTAGCTTTTTGTGATTGGTTGCCTTAGATTAGGTTAGGTTAGGTTAGGGTTGTTTTTTGTGATTTGTCGCGTTAGGTGTGGCCGTAGCTTAAAAATGCATATAAATGAAATTGACGCTTGAATTTTTTGCTATTTTTTGGTTGAAAATAATTAGCTTTTTGTGGTTTGTTGCCTTAGGTTAGGTTAGGTTAAGGTTGTTTTTTGTGATTTGTCGCGTTATGTGTCGCCGTAGCTTAACAATGCATATAGATAAAAATGACGCCTGAATTTTTTGCTATTTTTTGGTAAATAATGTATTGCCGGACGCCTACGTGCGGCTGAAATAATTAACTTTTTGTGATTTGTTGCTTTAGGTTAGGGTAGGTTAGGTTAAAATTGTTTTTGTGATTTGCCGCGTTAGGTGTGGCCGTATCTTAAAAATGCAAATAGATTAATGTGACGCCTGAATTTTTTGCTATTTTTTGGTAAGAAACGTTTTGTTGTACGCTTACATGCGGCCAAAATAATTAGTTTTCTGTGATTTGTTGCCTTAGGTTAGGTTAGCTTAGGTTAGGGTTGTTTTTTGTGATTTGTTGCGTTAGGTGTGGCCGTAGCTTAAAAATGCATATAGACGAAATTGACGCCTGATTTTTTTGCTTATTTTTGGTAAAAAACGTTTTGCCGTACGCATCCGTGCGGCCGAAATAATTAGCTTTTTGTGATTTGTTGCCTTAGGTTAGGTTAGGTTAGGTTAGGGTTGTTTTTGTGTTTTGTCGCGTTAGGTGTGGCCGTAGCTTAACAAAGCATATAGAAGAAATTAACGCCTGATTTTAATGCTATTTTTCTGGTAAGAAATGTTTTGCCGTACGCTTACGTGCGGCCGAAATAATTAGCATTTTGTATTTTGTTGCCTTAGGTTAGGTTAGGATAGGTTAGGTTAGGTTAGGGTTGTTTTTTGTGATTTGTCGCGTTAGGTGTGGCCGTAGCTTAAAAATGCATATAGATGAAATTGACGCCTGAATTTTTTGCTATTTTTTAGAAAATGTTTTGCCGTACGCTTACGTGCGGCCGAAATAATTAGATTTTTCTGATTTGTTGCCTTAGGTTAGGTTAGCTTAGGTTAGGTTAGGTTAGGGTTGTTTTTTGTGAATTGTCGCGTTAGCTGTGGCCGTAGCTTAAAATTGCATATAGATGAAATTGACGCCAAAATTTTTTGCTATTTTTTAGTAAAAAATGTTTTGCCGTACGCTTACGTGCTGCCAAAATAATTAGCATTTTGTAATTTGTTGCCCTAGGTTAGGTTAGGTTAGGTTAGAGTTGTTTTTCGTGATTTGTTGCGTTAGGTGTGGCCGTTGCTCAAAAATGCATATTGATAAAATTGACGCCTGCATTTTTTGCTATTTTTTACTAAAAAATGTTTTGTTGTACGCTTACGTGCGGCCAAAATAATTAGCATTTTGTGATTTGTTGCCCTAGGTTAGGTTAGGTTAGGTTAGGGTTGTTTTTTGTGATTTGTGGCGTTAGCTGTGGCCGCAGCTGAAAATTGCATATAGATGAAATTGACGCCTGATTTTTTTGCTATTTTTTGGTAAAAAATGCTTTGCTGTACGCTTACGTGCAGCTGAAATAATTAGCTTTTGTGATTTGTTGTCTTAGGTTAGGTTAGGTTAGGTTTGGTTAGGGTTGTTTTTCGTGATTTGTATCGTTAGGTGTGGCCGTAGCTTAAATATGCATATAGATGAAATTGACGCCTGATTTTTTTGCTATTTTTTGGTGAAAAATGCTTTGCTGTACGCTTACGTGCGGCCAAAATAATTAGCTTTTTGTGATTTGTTGCTTTAGGTTAGGTTATGTTAGGTTAAAATTGTTTTTTGTGATTTGTCGCGTTAGGTGTGGCCGTAACTTAACAATGCGTATAGATGAAATTGACGCCTAAATTTTTTGCTATTTTTTGGTAAAAAACCTTTTGCGTGCGGTCGAGATAATTAGCTTTTTCTGATTTGTTGCCTTAGGTTAGGTTAGGTTAGGTTAGGGTTGTTTTTTGTGATTTGTTGCGTTAGGTGTGGCCGTAGCTTAAAAATGTATATAGATGAAATTGACGCCTGAATTTTTTGCTATTTTTTGGTAAAAAACGTTTTGCGTGCGGCCGAGATACATAGCTTTTTCTGATTTGTTGCCTTCGGTTAGTTTAGGTTAGATTAAGGTTGTTTTTTGTATTTTGTTGTTTTTTTTTTCGTAAAGAATGTTTTGCCGTACGCTTACGTGCGGCTGAAATAATAAACTTTTTGTGATTTGTTGTCTTAGGTTAGGTTAGGTTAGGTTAGGTTTTTTTTGTTATTTGTTGCGTTAGGTGTAGCCGTAGCTTAACAATGCATATAAATAAAACTGGCGCCTGATTTTTTTGTTTTTTTTTTGGTTAAAAACGTTTATCCGTACGCTTACGCGCGGCCGTAATAATTAACATTTTGTGATTTGTTGCCTTAGGTTAGGTTAGAGTTGTTTTTTGTAGTTTGTTGCGTTAGATGTGGCCGTAGCTCAAAAATGTATATAGATGAAATTGACGACTGAATTTGTTGCGATTTTAAGTGAAAAAAAACTTCTGCACGATTACGGGCGGCCGCAATAATTGGTTGATATTGACGTCTGAGTTTTTTGCGATTTTTTGGTAAAAACTTTTTGCTGCACGCTTACGAGCGGCCGAGATAATCAGTTTTTTGTTATTTGTTGCCTTAGGTTAAGTTAGGTTAGGTTAGGTTAAGGTTGTTTTTCGTGATTTGTCGCGTTAACAATGCATATAGATGTAATAATAATTGTTAATATTGACGGCTGAATTTTTGGTAAAAAACGCTTACGAGCGGCTGAGATAATCAGTTTTTTGTTATATGTCGCCTTAGGTTAAGTTAGGTTAAGTTAGGTTAGGTTAGAGTTGTTTTTTGCAATTTGTCGCGTTAGGTGTGGCCGTAGCTTAACAATACATATAGATAAAATTGAGGGCTGATTTCTGGTAAATATTGATGATAAGTCAGAGAAGGTTATAGCTGACAACATCAAGCAAAATCGGTTTATATTAAAAAAAATGTACGCAGAAAATAAAGTTAAACAAAGCCACCAAACACGTTACTAAAAGTTCCGGCCCTGTTCTCGTCCGATAACCTTTTCGAGCTAAAACAGCAATGCTTAAGCTTACCAAGATTTTGGACGCCGCCTTGGCTTAGACTTTGTTTAAGAGGTCAGCTAATAATCCAGTCAAGTCCAACCTTTTCAAAGACAAAAAAACGATGTAGGTCTAGCTAGACAGCTTACAAGAAAACTCCGCCCAATAAGAAAGATTTACTATCGTAGAACACAGCAAGAAATCTAAAAAAAAAAATTGAGTAATTTTTTTTTAGTTTTGGTTTGTACTAGACCATCAAGCAAGTTAAATGTCTTCCGCGCCATCAAACTATCAGTTAACTAAGCTAAAAAGTTTACGACCCATCTGATCTAGGCGTATGTGTTTTTATCTGTTTTTTATTTAACTTTGTTTTGAAATTTTTTATCTCCAAGAACGTACTTAAAAGAACCAAAGTAGAATACGTAAAAACGCGTGCTGCATGCTTAAAATGAAGCTGGGCGGGTCATGTGGCTAAGCAAGACACCAACCGCTGGACGCACAGATTAACTCATTGGCAACCAAGACAATGTAAACAAAAAGTTGGAAGACCACAACAACAATAGAAAGATGACATTTGCAAAGTAGCCGAAAAAAAGTGGTACTTGATTTTCAACAATTGAAAGGAATGGCAAAAACTAGAAAAAACCTACCTCCAGCAGTAGACAAAATAAAGCGAAAGAAGAAGAAAAAAAATTTTGAATAGTGCTTTTCCTAGCCATATTCACTTTCTACAATATTGTTCATGTTGGTTTTTGAACGTATAATGTTGTTCCTGACTTTATCTGATAGACAAATGTTTAACATATATTGTTCCATAGCGAGTTGTGTTGACTATCACGCAATCAAAAAGCATTAATTTGAAAAAGAAATGTTGCCAGGCAAAAGCATCGCGACTCAATAGATTGTGAAATTCTCAACAAACTCAACAGGAAAGTTAGATCCACTATAAAGCTGCACAAAAAACATTAAAATCAACCGCAGAAGATGTAAATCTAATGTGGATGATCTCCAAAGCCTTGCAAAACAGGAAAGTTCCAATACTAGTCAGAGTGAATAATTTTGGAGAGATACTGTTCTCCTGTCTTACTTTGCCTATTCTGATGTTTTGTATTGCCATTTTTTCAGCCACTTGGCATGCGATTACTGCATTGTAATAATATATCTGCGTTTATGTTTTTTTAATTAGTGTATTTTTCTTAAAATTTGGTGAAAACTGTTTTGTTTTAAAATCACTTTCTTGAATTTTTAGGTTACTTTTATATTAAGAATTAATTCATTAAATCGCTCTACATAAAAAAAGGACCACAGTGTAGCTAGCGCACATAAACTAGCAATTCTTGTCGAGTCACAAATCCTACTAAAAAAAAATCAGTCTATATAGCTTTAAACGCAGTGAATGTTTAATCATGTTTACTGCTTAGAATTATATTAAAATTTATAAACAAAAAAGTTTCAAAAAATAGTCTTAATTGTGCCACATTAAAATATAAATGTGCACCACACCAAATCGCAATTAATCTCTTCAACAAAAACACCGTTAATCCATGCATAAAATTACTCCCAATAATACAAAACACTTGAAAAACAAAAATATGTACTCTCATTATCGTCTCAATCTAATAAATCTTAAAAATCCGCCAAATGTGTGAAAGTTATTGCGGACGTGTGTGAATTGCGTCCAAGATCCCTAATCCGCTTCCTGAACTAGAAATTTGATATTTGTTCATTAATTAAATTAAATTTTCAGTGACGCAAATAATAATAATGAACGAGTCATCATTATCGATCCAAACAAAAATTATATTTTGCAGCAATTAAACTCGTTAAAATTGCTGAGAAGAAATATTTAAAACGATTACACGATGCCATTATCTACCTTGAAATCGTTACGAAATAATTATTGTGTGGATATAATAATCTTTTATAGGTCGCAATGAGTAGGATTATTTTATAGTGAAACCTGATACAGGCATTAATATTATTTTTTTTATTAATAAAACTAAGCACATCACCTTGCTATTTGGTTTAAGGTTTGATTGATGCGTTGATTATCTTCAGTCTGGGAATGTCACGTTGTATTTTTTTATATTATATTATACATTGTGAACGGATATCGTGACTGAATCTCGTGACGTGATTGAGACTATTGTTGGCAATTTACAGTGGCAAAATGCTGATAATAAATTTAAATATATAAGTTTTGTTAACGCAAATGTTTGCATGTTTTCGTCCTTTCAATACGATTGTATTTCAAGCTTGTTTAGTATGAAATAATCAATCAAATTTAAATGTTTTAGAAAGAAAGCTACTATACTTAAACATGCTATGTTATGCTTCAATGGGATATGAAACACAATAAAATATGAAGTACTCTTTGATTTATTTAGATTTATTTTATAGGGAAATTGTATTAACATTAAATTTTTATAGTCTGGATTTTATATTCAACCATTCATAAACATTCTTTCTTATATTGAGATTATTTGTAGGGATTGTTAATAAAATTCTTTTTTATAAAATTGCATTAATTTACATATTATAAACTCATTTATTTTAATACATTAAAACATTAAATTTTTGCACTAAAACATCTTTCAACATTTAAAACCAATTATGCAATTATGCATTAATTAATTAAAGTCATCAATTTAAATATAAATTTGCAAATTTCTCAAAATCAGTGGAGCAAAGTACATCTACATGAGTCTACTATAAAACCTTTCTAAAACGCACACGTAAAAGTATTCCGATTCCAATTAATTACTACATAAATAACATTTTTTTTTATCTTGCGTTCATTATGTAAACATGGAGTCGATTTAATTCCCTATTCTGAGAATAAGCCATTTGCTTAGCTATTTATTTTTAATTTATTGTAATTTAAAATTTTATAGTCTATTACAAACAACAAAGCTTAGATCTATGAAATAAATTAAAATTAAATTGGAGTAGAAGAGAATTGTTAAACAAATTTAGTTTTAATTGAAAAAAATGTTAATGATTTGCACTAGTTGGCTTCAATTTGCAATGTTTCTAATTTAAATTATTAATTAGAAACTGGATGACATTGCAAAATGTAAATTAAAGTCAATGGATTTTAAAATAGTCCTTGAAAATTAAATGTATTTATTTAGGTAAAAACAATGTTATAGTTTAAAATGTGATTGTATAATGTTGACATTAGTATATTGAATTGAGCGTAATAAATCATGCAGTACTAACTTTAATCTATTCAGATAACATATAATATTTTTATAAATGATTTTCTTTATAAAAGATATAAGAAAGCAGAGAAAAAATTGCAAATAAAATTGAAAAAAAATAAAATAATAATAATACAAAGACAAGAATGACAAGGTATAAAATTCTTAATAAAAAACTTAAAAAAAAAAGACAAAGCCAAAAAGCTAACGTTTATTAATAGAAGTATTAGAACGCTAAATGTGGCTTTATCGGCAGTAAATAGTTCTTTTGACTGTTTTCAAGTATCTATTGTTTATCAATTTGTTTTGCTGTAGTAGCCTTTTATGAAATTTGACCTTACTATTAAATTTTTTTTCCTTATGCAATATTTGTTATGCTAGGTTTGTGGGAGCTGATGTTTTTAATGCTGTTTGTTTTGCCTCCGCCATTACCATAAAATAAAGTGGCGTAACAATAATAGTATTCGCGTAGCTGCTGTGAGCGTCGTTCTCATTGCCCACGCTATTAGCAACCATGATCATCTCTGAACTTTGTCTGTAGTGTTTTGCTGTTTTGTATACGGTACAATTGTCGTTTTCTACTGTATTTAGTGCACTCTATGTCATGTTTGGCACGGTTGCTTTAAATTTATCGAGCGCAAGGATAGTAAAATCATCTGCATAGCTGGCAAAGATGCTTATGTTGTTGAGTGTATGTAGTAAATCGTCCATGACCAAACACCACAGTCAGGCTAAAAGAACACCCTTCTTTGGGCTTGCTTTAAAGATTTTGCGTAGAATTTCTTCTAGTGTTGCAAACTTTTTTTGTAACATGATAAGTTAAATTCTATTAACTCTTTAATAGTTTGAATGTCTTAATTCCCTATTTAAGTTTTCTTCTCTTTTTAGTCTCTTTTGTTAAGCAATTTCAAGTTTTTTTAATCAGAAACTTTTGTCAACAAAAATCTCAAAAAATGTGTTTTGCTCAGTGGCCTTAACCAACTCTGTGTGTTTTCCGTACTGCAAGTATTCAATGTTGCGTGAGAAAAAAATAGGAAAAAGTTAGCAAAGGTGTTAGAAAACTAACCTAACCTAACCAAACGCAACAAACTACAAAAAACTGATTATCCCGTAAGTGTGCAACAAATATTTTTTTACAAAAAATTGCAAAAAAATAAACCTTCATCTATATGCATTGTTAAGCTACGGCCACACCAAACCCGACAAATGACAAAAAACTAACAAAACCTAACCTAACGCAACAAGTCACAAAAAACTGATTAACTCTGCCGCCCATAAGCGTGCGGCAAACATATTTTTACCAAAAAATCAACCGTCAATTATATCTATACGCATTGTTGAACTACGGCCACACTTAACGCGACAAATCACAAAAAACTAACCTAACCTAGCCTAACGCAACAAATCACAAAAAACTGATTATCTCGGCCGCCCGTAAGCGTGCGGCAAACATTTTATTACCAAAAAATTGCAAAAAAATCATCCGTCAATTTAATCTATATGCATAGTTGAGCTACGGAAAACTAACCTAACCAACCCTAACTAAACTTAACGCAACAAATCACGTAAAATTTATTATCTCGGCCGCCCGTCAGCAAGCGGCAAACATTTTTTTTTATCCAAAAAAATTATTTGTCAATTTTATCTATATGCATTGTTAAGCTACGGCCACACCTAACTTGACAAATTTCAAAAAACTAACATAACTTAACTTAACCTAACTCGACAAATTACAAAAAACTAATTATTTCGGTTGCTTGTGAGCGTGCGGCATACAAATTTTCCAAAAATTGCAAAAAAAAACAAACATCAATTTCATCTTTATGCATTGTTGAGCTACGGCCTCACCTAACACGACAAATTACAAAAAACTAACTTACCCTAACGCGGCAATTTACAAAAAACAGATTATCTCAGCCGCCCGTAAGCGTGCGGCAAAAGTTTTATTACCAAAGAATTGAAATAAAATCAATCGTCAATTTCATCAATAAACCATGTTAAGCTACTGCCACACCACACGACAAACTATAAAAAAAACTAACCTAACCTAACCTAACGCGTCAAATCACAAAAAACAAATTATCTTAATTGCCCGGGAGCGTGCGGCAAAATTTTTGATTACCAAGAAATTGCAACAAAAAAAACCGTCAATTTCATCTATAAACATTGTTAAGTTACGCCCACACCTAACGCGATAAATCACGAAAAACTAACCTAACCTAATTTAACGCAACAAATTAAAAAAAAAACTGATTATTTCGGCCGTCCGTAAGCGTGCAGCAAACAGATTTTTACAAAAAAATTGCAAAAAAATCAACCATCAATTTCATCTTTATGCATTGTTGGGCTCCGTCTACACCTAACGCAACAAATCACAAAAAACAAACCTAACCTAACCAAACCTAACCTAACCTAACGCGACAAACCACAAAAAACTGATTATCTATGCCGCCCGTAAGAGTGCAGCAAAATAATTTTTTCAAAGAAATTGCAAAAAAATGAACCGTTAATTTTATTTATATGCACTGTTGAGGTACGCCCACATCTAACGCGACAAATCACCAAAAGCTAATCTAACCTAACGCAACAAATAACAAAAAACTGATTATCTTGGCGTGTGGCTTAAATTTTATTAACAAAAAATCGCAAAAAAATCAACCGTCATCTTCATTTATATGCATTGTTGAGCTACGGCCACAACTAACGCGACAAATTACGAAAAACTAACCTAACCTAACCTAACCTAACGCGACAAACCACAAAAAACTGATTATCTATGCCGCCCGTAAAAGTGCGGCAAAATTATTTTTTCCAAAAAATTGCAAAAAAATGAACCGTTAATTTTATTTATATGCACTGTTGAGGTACGGCCACACCTAACGCGACAAATAACAAAATGTTAATCTAACCTAACGCAACAAATAACAAAAAACTGATAATCTTGGCTTGTGGTTTAAATTTTATTAACAAAAATTCGCAAATAAATCAACCGTGATTTTCATTCATATGCATTGTTGAGCTACGGCCACAACTAACGCGACAATTTACGAAAAACTAACCTAACCTAACCTAACCTAACCTAACCTAACCTAACCTAACGCGACAAATCACAAAAAAACGGATTATCTCGGCTGCCGTAAGCGTGCGGCAAACATATAATTACCAAAAAAATCAACCGTCATTTTTATTTATATGCATTGTTGAGTTACGGCTACATCTAACGCAACAAATTACAAAAAAACTAACCTAACCTAACGCTACAAATTACAAAAAACTGATTCTTTCTGCTGGCCCATAAGCGTGCGGCAATTAACTTATTGCCAAAAAATTGCAAAAAATTCAACCGTCAATTTTATCTATAAGCATTGTTGAGCTACGGCCACACTGATTATCTTGGCCACCTGTAAGCGTGCAGCAAACATTTTTTTTGCAAAAAAATCAACTGTCAATATCATATATATGCATTGTTGAGCTTCGGCCACAAATAACGCGACAAATCACGAAAAACTAACCTAACCTAACTTAACCTAACTTGACAAATCTTAACCAATTCTAACTCTACAAATCACAAAAAACTGATTATTTTGACCGCCCGTAAGCGTGTGGCAAACATATTTTTACCAAAAAATTGCAAATAAATCAACCGTCAAATTCATCTATATGCATTGATAAGCTTCGGCCACACTTAACGCAACAAATCACAAAAAACTAACCTAACCTAACTCAAAAAATTACGAAAAACTAATTATCTCAGCCGTCCGTGAGCGAGCGGCAATCATTTTTTTTTAAAGAATTGCAAAGAAATCAACCGTCAATTTCATCTATATGCATTGTTAAGCTACAACCATACCTAACGCGACAAATTACAAAAAACTAACCTAGTCTAACCTAACCTAACCTAACCTAACGCAAAAAATCACGAAAAACTGATTATCTTGGCCGCCTGTAAGCGTGCGGCAAACATTTTTTACCAAAATTTTTTTCAAAATCCAACCGTCAATTTTATCTATATGCTTTGTTAAGCTACGGCCACATCTAACGCAACAAATCACAAAAAACTAACCTAACCTAACCTAACCTAACCCTTTGCGACAAATCACAAAAAGTTGGTTATCTCTGCCGCCCGTAAGCGTGTGGCAAACATATTTTTACTAAAAAATTGCAAAAATAACAACCGTCAATTTCATCTATATGCAATGTTGAGCTACGGCCACACCTAACGCGACAAATTACGAAAAACTAACATAACCTAACCTAACCTACACTTAACCTAACGCGACAAATGACAAAAAACTAATCTAACCTAACCTAACCTAACGCAACAAATTACAAAAAACTGATTATCTCGGCTGCTCGTAAGCGTGCGGCAAACATATTTTTTCAAAAAATTGCAAAAATATCAACCGTCAATTTCATCTATATGCATTGTTGAGCTACGGCCACATCAAATGCAAAAAAAAAAACGAAAAACTAACCTAACCTAACGCAACAATCACAAAAAACTGATTATCTCGGCCGCCCGTAAGCGTGCGGCAAACATATTTTTACCAAAAAATTTCAAAAAAATTAACCTTCAAATTCATCTATAAGCTACTGTCAAAAAACGCGACAAATCACAAAAAACTAACCTAACCTAACCTAACCCAACATATTACAAAAAACTGATTATTACTGCCGCCCGTAAGCATGCGGCAAACATATTTTTACCAAAAATTTGCAAAAAAATCAACCGTCAAACGACCAGATCTAACGCAAAAAATACAAAAAACTAACCTAACTCAACCTAACCTATCGCGACAAATCACAAAAAACTGATTATCTCGGCCGCCGGTAAGCGTGCGGCTAAAATTTTTTTACTAAAAAATCGCAAAAAACCATTTGTCAATTTTATCTAACGGGTGTTTTTCGAGCTGCATGGGAAGTTTTGATAGTAGTTGTCTATCTATACTCAACGAGAATGTCAAACTGTTTTGACATTTCTGTTCAGTAAGGTTAGGCAATTCATCTTGAATTGTTTAAAGCCACAATAACGCTTCTAAATAGTGGAAATTTACTTGAAGAGAAATAAATCTGTTCGCGAAGTTCATAGAGCACTTCGTCCATTTTACGGTCAACATAATCGGCCTAGTGAGCAAGCAATTCGTGCAGTTATTGATTGTTTTTGTACTAATTTTACTCTTCACGATTCAAACTATCAACAAGACAAAGAAATGTGCGTACCAAAGAGAATATTTCTGCTGTAGCGCTAAGTGTTAAAGATTACACTAAAATGTCGATTCGTCGCCGATCTCAACTTGTTGGCCTTTGTCATTCGACTACGTGGAAAATTTTACGTACTGATTTTAGATTACGTGCCTATAAAATACAACTCGTGCAACAATTAAAGCCAACTGACCATCGTTTAAGTCGCATTTTTGCTGATTGGGCTAATTTGAAACTGGCCAAAGATGAGCATTTTTATTAAAAAATTGTGATCCTCAAGCCATTAGCGAAACAACATTACATCCATTAAAATTGACTGTTTGGTGCGGTTTACACAGCGGTCCTTATTTCTATCGAAATGAGGAAGGAGCTGCCGTTACGGTGAATGGTGAGCGCTGTTGAGCTATGTTGACTGATTTTTGTTTCCAATAATTAATCAGCTAAACATAGACAACATTTGGTTCCAACAAGACAAGTTGCGCCAACTTGCCATACAGTGCGCTTAACCATCAATTTATTGCAAAATCAATTTGGTGACAACTTTATTTCCAGAAGTGGTCTTGTTAACTGGCCCTCTTGTTTGTGCGACTTAACGCCTCTCAATTACTTTTTGTAGGGGTATGTTAAGTCATTAGTTTATGCCGACAAACCAACAACTCTTGAAAAATTGGAAGCCAATATTCAAGCCACCATTGACGCCACATGGGCAGATTTGTTGGAAAAAGTAGTGAGAAATTAGATTAGACCATGTAACTTGTAGCCGCGGCGGACATATGCCGGTAATCATATTTAAAAAATAAATGCCATAAAATTATCTACCAGATTATATTAATAAAAAAATGATTCCAACAATATTTCTGTTTTGTAATATAATTTAAAGTTTTCAAACTCTTAAAAAAACACCCGTTATAAGCGTTGTTGAGCTACGTTTACATCTAACGCAAAAAATTACAAAAAACTAACCTAACCTAACTTAACCTAATGCGAAAAATAATGAAAAACAGATTAACTAGGCCGCTCGTAAGCATGCGGCAAACATTTTATTACCAAAAAATCGCAAAAAAATCAACCGTTAATTTCATCTATATGCATAGTTGATCTACGGCTACATCTAACGCAAAAAAATTAAAAGAAATTAACTTAACCTAACCTAACCTAACTCAACAAATCACAAAAATCATATTATATTGACCACCCGTAAGCGTGCGGTAAAAATTTTATTAACAAAAAATTAACCGTCAATTTCATCTATATACATTTTTAAGCAGCGGCGACACCTAACGCGACAAATCACAAAAAACTAACCTAACTTAACGCGACAAATTACAAAAATATGCATTGTTGAGCTTTGATTACACCTAACGCGACAAATTACGAAAAACTAACATAACCTAACCTAACTTACACTTAACCTAACTAACTAACTAATAAATTACAAAAAACTGATTATCTTGGCCACACGTAAGCGTACGGAAAACTTATTTTTTTTTTAAATTGCAAAAAAATCAACCGTCAATTTTATCTATATGCATTGTTAAGCTACGGTCACAAATAACGCGACAACTTACGAAAAACTAACCTAACAAAACCTAACCTAACTTAACTCAACAAATTACAAAAAACTGATTATCTTGACCGCCAAATTGCAAAAAAACAACCGTCAATTTTATCTAAATGCATTGTTGAGCTACGGCCACACCTAACGCGACAAATAAAAAAAAAAACTAACCTAACCAAACTTAACCAAACCTAACCTAACGCGACAAATCACAAAAAACTAATTAGAAAAGGTGTTAGAAAACAAAACTAACAAACCTACAATTATTAATAAATGACAAAAACAAATAAAAAACAAGAAACTATGCAACGATAGTACTGAGGAAAAAGATAAAAAACCTTAAGACTTAGATAAATCAAAATGAAAGGAAACTCACAGATTAAAAGCAGCAAAAAACAAAAAAAAGGTGCGAGAAGCTAAATAGAAGCAAAGAAAAACAATAAAAGCCAACTTAACTATGCTTACCAAGAAATAGATGATGAAAGGATAGACAAAAAAAAAATACTAAAACATTAGTACTAACCAAAATTGCAAAAAAAAAAACGCCAACAAAACTTAATCTAAAATCCCCGCTTATAAGTGTTTGTTGTTAAGTATTTGAATCGCAATAATACTTGAGCGGGTAAAATCAATAAACACTAATAAAGGTAAGTTAACAATTAGAAGGTTGACTGCGGCGACATAAAATCACAACTCCGCCTGTGTGCGTAACGGGTCTTTTTGGGAGGGTAACTGTTACTTGCTCCTATGCGTTGCCGGTCTTAAAAGACTCTAATTAAAACAACTTACGCGTAATCATAAACTTGAGTCTTTGCCTACTCACCCAAGTGTTTGTGATCCAATCACTTAATCACAAACACTTGGACGGGTAGCTAGGCCACTTTAATCAAAATTACACACACGTAATTATAAAAGTGTGTTCTTTGCCACCCATCCAAGCGTTTGCAATCTAATTTTTTGTTTTCAAACTCTTGGACTGGTGGGTGTAATCATAAGTTTGTGTCCTTGCTAACCTACTCTAGTGTTAGTCATCTAATCTCTCATTATAAGCACTTGGGCAATGCATTCAAATCAAAACTACTTACGCCTAATTATAAACTTGTGTCTTTGCCTGGCCACTTAAGTGTTAGTAATCCAATCTTTGATCACAAACGCTAGAGGAGGTAGTAGACACTTTAATCAAATCTACTTGTCCGTTATCATAAATTAGAGTTCCCACCCACATACCTAAGTCTTTGAGATTTAACCTATTGCTCACAAACACTTGGACAGGTGGTTGAAGCACTCTAATCAAAACTACTTGCGCGTAATCAGAAACTTGTGTCCCCGTCTACTCACCCAAGCGCTGTGATCTAATCTCTTGATAACAAACTCTTGGGCGGGTTGGTAAGCACTCAAATTACAACTACTTTTCGGTTATTAACTAGAGTTTCCACTCACATACACAAACGGGTGAGTGGGCGAGGCACTTCAATTTAAACTAGTCGCTCGTAATTTTAATTAACCAAAATGTTTGTAATCAAGAAATTAGATCACAAACAATTGAGTAAAAGGTCAAAAATCACTTTATTGGGATTTAGTAATATTACCAAAACTGTTATATCTTTATACCACTTTAAGCCTTAAACCATCTTAGTAAAACATAATTTTGTTAATTAAAGCATTCAAATTGTTTAAAGTATAATCTATGTACAGAAAGATTTTATTGTATGACATTAGTTGCACAATTTGAAGTTTTTTACAAACATTTTTGTTTTTGATTTTTAGTTATTTTGTTAACTTGTCATTGTAATGTCAACTAATAATTATTTATTTCATCTGTAGAAGGCTCTAGTAGAGTCAAAACTAGTAATGTATTTGTAAGAATAAATTTGTGATAAAAAACATAGTAAATTGTTGTATTACTTCATATTTATTTAATCTTTATTTAGTTTCTATTTGCAAATATAAATATAAAACATAAACAATTCAAAGGTTAATGTAAAACCATTGCTCAAATTACAAATGAAATAAATTGGCCAATGTAATGTGTATCAATTATCACATAAATGTAAATCGTAATTAAATCCTAATAACACGCTACGGTTTAAATTTCGAAGGTAATTCAATTATCAATTGATTGTCAGTGGAAAACAATTCTCTTTTTTGCGATTATTTGTATTCGTGTCAATTACGCAATGTAAATCCAATTTGAAAATGAACTCAATGTGAATAATACACGATTTATTCAATAGGCGTTTTCGTTCTTAAATGCAAATATATCCGTGACACAGTAAGATCGAAATGAATAATTGTCATTTAATTTGACATTAGTTTTTTGGGCGCGAAAGACAATGCATTGAGTGTGTGTGGTGGGGTTGCAACTTCAGGCGTGGTTGGAGAAAGGAGATCACCAGGAAGTTGTAGATATAAAATGAGGCAGAACCCTCATGTGAGCACTCTCACCGTGTATACCAACAAACAAGCAGCACCATGAAAGTAGCAGCTGTGAGTATATAATAATATTAATATTTAAAAAGTGATTTATTTTTTATGGTGCTCAATGCGGGTGTTTCTGTGATCTGGAATACGAAAGTGATTTAAATTTTTAATTGATGTTAATTTATTGGTGGTCGAATCAATTAAGCCCTCAACGATCGATGCTGGCTTTAATTATGGCATGCGTTTGTAATTTTGCATATTTCTCTTTGAAATTACGTTCGCGGTTCATTTGTTTTTCGCGATGGTGGTTACGTCGCGTTTTGTGTTTTGCGATCAAATATAGTTATTGTGCTTCCATAGAATTTACAATTTGTTTATATTTACATCAATACAAACTGGAAATTCAACGCTACATTCAAATATGAAACAAATCAGTTTGCAATTCAAATCAATTTGAAATAGTTTAATAAGCAATTAAAACTTCTAGTCAGTTTGTTTAATAATCTTTTTGAATATTTTTAATTCACAAATAAATTGGATTTGTTATAAAGTTTCAAACATTTTGTAAATGTTATTAGTTAATATTTTATTTTAAAGGATTTATTTTAGAATTACATTAATTAAAATTAAATTGTGTTAAACTGTTGATAAAAACTGATTATATTAGTTAATTTTATTCATTCCGTGACTTAAGTAATGTTGAACGTGAGGAACGTATACCGGTTTTGTTTCTCGTGTTGTTGTCTTCATGCGTTTTGTATTTATAAATATTGTCGTACACATACACTACTCAATATAATTAGGGCCGTTGCAACAAAGTACTCCTAGATCGTGATCAACCACTTATTGACGTGGGATAGGTTGATCACCTCTGCGAGTAGACTCTCAGGATTTTAACGATAAATTGTTAGTTGATTATTTCTTTTGGTTTCTTAAACTTGATTTTAAAAATAAATTAATTTAATAAAGGTATTGTAGGTATATTAGGAATTAAATTTAAATAATTAGCAGTTTAATTTTGAGATTAGAATTTTTGCTAATGATATGATAAAATAACCAAATCAAAATTATGGCCTTTGTTCTAAAATTAGCATTATAAATCAATTATTTAATACTAAATTTATTAAATCAAACAATTTTTAGAAACTATTTTATTTCTTCTTTGTTTCAATTGTTCTTTATTTTACTAATTAATATTTTTTCTTAAACTTTTGAGTTAAATTCCAAATAAAGCATTTAAAATTTGTATGTAATACTTTGCAAACAATTTACTATATTCTGCATTTAAAATTAGACTGGTTTAAAAGGTAATTTGAACAAAATACTTTAAAAATTGTTTCTTAGATACATTTTCTTTTGGATTGAACGTTTTTGTCACTTCATTATTTGTTTCTACTGTTTACAGTTTTTAAATACTACAAAGTTTTTAGTTAGTTTAAAAAATACTTTGAATGAGATGCAAAATTTTAAATTTAATCTTAGCACTAGACCCGATGACATTCCTTCTATGTATTTAAAATTATTATTTATTCTATTTCTAATCCTTTTCACTAAGTTTCAGTAGATATAGACACAAAGTTATATTGTCTTTGCATAAATCTGAAACGAATAAAGGTACTACTCACTATAGATCTAATTTTGCTATTTTGAATTATTTGATTAACTTGTAACTTGGGTGTGCAGAAATAGCAGAAGCTACAAAACTTTTTAAAGCTGTTCAACTATAGTATTTTGACTGCTTAGCTTTAAAACTTAGGTTTTTATAGTGTTGTGGTTTCTTTTTAGATTTTGTAAATAATTGGTGTCATATTAACAACCTTTTATTTAAAATTGATAAATGTTTTTTAATAAATTTTAGTTAAACTCTAGATAAATTGATAGAGAGTGTATATAAGATGTCGGCTGACTTATCTGCAAACATGTTAAAACTTTTCTATTGTGTCCAGGTTTGCTTACACTTGTAGTATGCTCCGTCAGTTAGTCTGTTGTTTTTTTATGTTCATATTCTCAATATTAAAAAAGTCCAACACTTTTTTATTTATTGGTTAACACAAAATTTGATAGCAATTATATTGTTTTTTATATAATTTACCGTTAGTTAATCCAGAATCGCTTTAGCAATATTGGTAAGAACCATTACTGCAAGAATCATTTAAGAGCTCTATTAGAGATTCTGCCAGAGCCAGAAACACACCGAGTATTTTGTCTCTTAATTGTGACGGTCTAACGCTTTGCAGTGACGAGGCGGTGTTAGCGGTTTTTGGCGTGCTCCAAATTTGAGTCATTGTTCGGGAAACATTGGAGTTTCAGGCTGTACGCAAATGCTTTGGACTTTAGCCTTTTCCTCAATTGTGTACTGTACCCCATTTTTGCCGTAAATAGCTGGAATGGGGACTGGCCTGTTTCTTAAGGTTTTGACCCTTGACATTAAATGGTCATCCTTCGTAAAAGATTTCAAAGTATTTTTCCAGCACAAATTATTGTGTGGAGTCTAGTGTCAGACAATCTAATGGGTTGCGGTGCTGTTGTCAAAGATGTCTGACGGCATTGCGTCTACTGATTTGGTCTTTTACGAGATAACCCAAGAAACTTTAAAGGTTTTTGGACCTACAAAACAGTGTCACAGAAGGCAGTAGAGATGTTTACGGCAACAGATCTAAATTATTTTTTTACTTAGTTTAATGTCTAAAGTAAACTTTTATGTTATTACAACTATTTCTTTTTATGATTTTTTAGTAATTGTTGTAGAAGCAATTGCTATTGTTTAAAGAGTCTTTTTTGCACATTTTACTAAATATGGGTTTAACAACCCAATTAGTATTAGATTTGCAAATTAAGACACAGTTAAAAAATTTAAAGTGAGCACTTGTGATTGTGTTTTTATGCATGTTTAATACAATACAATATTATAATTGTGTGGTTAAATATTTTGTTAACTAGGTGTAGATGTAAGAAGTTTTTTTTTGCAGCGTTTTTTTTTTTTTCTTCTAAATCTAGGTGGTCTAAGACTTGTTGATTCTGGTTTTCTTGAGACTAGCTCTTGTGCCATTGTTTTGATGGTCTGCTAGGTCTGTTTTTTTAAATCTCCCGTTTCAATTTTTTATATTTTAGAGCTTTGTTTAAAGTTTGTAGGCGTGTGGTTTGAATTGGTTATTCCGCCCACTTACCCAATTGTTTATGATCTATTTTCTTGATTACATACACTTGAGAAGATGGGCGGGAACTAAGTTTAATTTTAGGCTCACATTTTTGTGGTACAATTTTATGACAACAAATACTTGGATGGATGGGCGGAAACTAAGTTTAAAAGTAACACAAGGAACACCAATCCAAACAACACACTTATAGGTTAGAATGGTGTTCGTTACCCATCCGCCCAAGTGTTGGTGATCTAATTTCTTGATTATACACACTTGGGGGGAGAACCCAGTTTAAAGTTTGTGGTCATGTGGTTTGGATTGGTGTTCACTCTTACCCACCTAAGTGTTTGTAATAAAATATCTTAACCACAAACACTTGGGTGGGCGGGCGGAAGCTAAGTTTGAAGTTTGTGTCCGTGTGGTTTGGATTAGTGTTTTCCAACCAACCGCCCGAGTGTTGGTGATTCGATTTCTTAATTACAAACAGTTGGGTGGGTGGGCGGAAACTTAGTTTAAAAGTTATAGGTGTTTGATTTGGAGATTGGTGTTTTTCACTCACAAGCCCGAGTGTTGGTGATTTAATTTCTTTATTACAAACACTTAGGTGGGTAGGCAAAAACTCAGTTTGTGGTCGTGTAGTTTGGATTAATGTTTTTGCCCACCCGCCCAAGTTTTCTGAATAAAATTTCTTGACCACAAAGACTTTGGTGGGCGGGCGGGAGCTAAATTTAAAGTTTGTGGCCGTGTGGTTTGGATTGGTGTTGTCCAACCAACCGCCTGAGTGTTGGTGATCTAATTTCTTTATTACAAACACTTGGGTGGGTGGGCGGAAACTTAGTTTAAAAGTTGTAGGTGTTTGATTTGAATTGGTGTTCTTTACTCACCAACCCTAGTGTTGGTGATCCAATTTCTTCATTACAAACACTTAGGTGAGTAGGCAAAAACTCAGTTTAAAGTTTGTGGTCGTGTAGTTTGGATTAATGATTTTGCCCACCCGCCCAAGTTTTTTGAATAAAATTTCTTGACCACAAAGACTTGAGACTTGGGTGGGCGGGCGGGAGCTAAGTTTAAAGTTTGTGGCCGTGTGGTTTGGATTGGTGTTGTCCAACCAACCGCCCGAGTGTTGTTGATCTAATTTCTTAATTACAAACATTTGGGTGGGTAGGCGGAAACTTAGTTTAAAAGTTGTAAGTGTTTGATTTGGATTGGTGTTCTTAACTCATTTGCCCGAGTGTTGGTGATCTAATTTCTTTATTTTAAACTTTTGAGTGGGTAGACGGAAACTCAGTTTAAAGTTTGTGGCAGTGTGGTTTGGATTAATATTTTTAAGTGTTCTGAATAAAATTTCTTGGCCACAAAAACTTAGGTAGGCGGTCGAGACCTAAGTTAGAAGTTTGTGGGCGTGTGGTTTAGAATGGCGTTGCCCACCCACCCGCCCAAGTGTTGGTAATCTAATTTCTTTATTACAAATACTTGAGTAGGGAGACGGGAGCTAAGTTTAAAGTTTTTGGCCGCGTGGTTTAAATTGGTGTTTCCGCCTACTGGTCCGAGTGTTTGTGATAAAATTTCTCAATCACAAGCAATTGGGTGGGTGGGCAGGAACTAAGTTTAAATGATGTGGGCGTGTGATTTAGATTAGTAATTTCTATTTACTTGCTCAAGTGTTTGTAGTCCAATTTCTTGCTCACAAACACTTGAGTAGGTGGGCGGGACCTAAAAGTTTGTAAGCGTGTAAATAGGATTGATGTTGTTTACCTACTCGCTCAAGTGTTAGTAATCTAATTTTTTAATTACAAATACTTGGGTGGGTGGACGGGAACTAAATTTAAGTTTGTGGCCATCTGGTTTGGATTGGTGTTTCCGCCTACCCACCCAAGTGTTTGTAATAAAAATTTTTGACCACAAGCATTTAAGTGAGTGAGCGGGAGCTAAGTTTGAATTTTGTGGCCGTGTGGTTTGGATTGGTCTTGTTTACCTACCCGCCCAAGTGTTAGTGATCTAATTTCTTTATTCCAAACACTTAAGGGGTGAGCGGAAATTTAGTTTAAAGTTTGTGGATTTGTGGTTTAGATTGGTATTTTTGCTCACCCGCCTAAGTGTTGGTGATCCAATTTCTTAACCACAAACATTTGGGTAGGTGGGCTAGAGCTAAGTTTAAGTTTGTGGCCGTGTGGTTTGGATTGGTGTTTACTTCTTACTCTATTCTCCAGTTTTTTTTTTTTTGTACTTTTATTTTTGTTGTTTTGAGTTTTCTTTTTGTTCTTGTGGTATTAGTTCTGGTCTTAACTCCATATATTAAAATATAAATTATTTTAACAGGCATGCTTTTTATATGTTTGCTTTACTTTCCGTTCTTGATATTTATTTTGTTCTATAAGTTAATGAAAATATCCCAAAACTGATGCTGTTTTGTGAATTTGACATTGTTTCTTTTCTCCATAGAGCGTAAATAAATTAACATCAATTTTTTCTCAGCTTAAAACATAATATTTGTTCTAATATCAAACTTGATCACTACAATCACTAATCACATTCTATTAAATCAATCAATATTTGTTTTAAAAATATTTAATTATTTAAACAAGTCAGATATTTTTGAAAAACATTTTTAAAAATCTAACGGTTTCATCAAAAATGTGACCATTTTATTAAAAGAACTAAAGTTTTTGTTAAAAACTGCTTAAATTATTTAAAGTAAACATTATTTGTGAATTAGTTTAATGCTTTAACCGCTTCGGCATTTATGGTTTCAGCGACAAACAAATTTCACTCATACTCGGAAGGGCCTTCGGCCTGCTAGAACCAGGTTGGTGAGGTTGATAGAGTATAAAAACGCCAATTTTATTTCAAAATTATTCTTTGCAAATAAATAAAATAGTCGGGTTTTTGTCAAAACGATCAAACTATACAAATTGCCTTTGCTATCCCGCAAGATTTTACTTTACAATAGTTAAAAAAATTAATAAACTTTACTTGTGTTACTACCTCATTACTACTACTACTTTTTTAAATATGCATCTAAAATTAAACATAAATATATATTATCAAACCCGCTAAATGAGAAAAAAAATGCTAAATTAATTTGGGTTTTGTATTAACTTTTACTCTTTATACTTTGAATATGGCCCTACAGGTAATAATCCTACAAAGTGAGATCTGAAAGTCGATTCTGATCTTATTAATATCTTATTTTTGCTGTTGGTAAATTTGGTTATAATTTTTTGTCTTTTCAAGAAAGTTTAAATAGCATTGAGTATAATTTTTATAAGAAAAGTTACCAATAACAACAAAATTACATCCTTAGCTTAATAAATTAGTTAACCAAACATTTTTTCAAAAATTAGCTTCTGTTGTGCAATGTGGATTCTCACTAGACAAACAACATCTCTTTGGAATTTGTTAGAAATAAATCATGTTTTTGTGTATATTTAAATACAATTAAAAAGGTTTTTTGTTTGCCTCTACCGAAAGCATCTAAAATGCGGTCCAAAAATCGTCTCTAAAATATTTGCAGTATTTGATTGGCTGTAAATAATAATTTCATATAACCACGTCATACTTTAAAATCTGACAGTAGTGACAAATTATAATAAACATTAAAAACAATGTTTTTAATTGGGACAGGCAAAAAAATATTAAGTGTAATTTATGTCAATAGGCTTTAGCAGTCCATTGCTTTAGCGGCCAGTTGCTAAAGCTTATTTTTGGCTCTTGATACACTATATAATATTGATAATGTAGCACTTTTTTATTTAAAAATTATAGACAATACTTCCTTTGTTCAGCTTGCGCATTTTTATCACAAAATATATAGATGTAAATAGTATTAGCATACATATTATGGGCATTTCTTATAGTAACGTAGATAAATCTGCACAAAGTTACAGTACTACAAAAGCATTCTAAACACTACTTTAGTTTGTAGTATTATAACAAAATTCCTATTTATACTTTAAAATCAATTTATTTTTTTATCGGTACATTCAAAAAGAATGAAACTGTTTTTTCAAAGTATTTTGGAATGACTACAAAGTTGTTGTTTATGTTACAATTCTGGAAATTAAGTTTACAAATTAAAAATCGGCTAAAACCAACTCAAGCGAGTACGGCAGGTTGTGCAACACGAAACTTTTTTTCTAGACAAAAAATGTCTAACAATGATGGCGCTTTAAGCTGGGGCATTATCGTGTAACAGAAGCCAGTTTATGTACGCACAAAATATAAAAAACCAACATGGTTTTGATATTTAATTTTTAGAATCATTTGCCTTTCTATTTGAAAATCTGTCTTTTGGTCTTAGTCTAGTCTAGTTACGATTTTTTAAAAAAGTTTTGGATTGTTTCTGTGTGATTTGAATAGATCTGCACACAAAGTCACACAATCTTCCTTCTGCTCAGCGGTCAAAAAATGCGGAACAAAACGGGCATAATTTTTTTCTTGGTTTTTTAGTGATTATTTCACAAACGGTTTCTTTAACTATATTTAATTTTTTTGCTATCATTCTGATGGTTGATTGACAATCAGAATTCAGCGCCGAGCGCACAGCTTAGATGTTTTTGTTTGTTTGGTTAGTGCGTCTTTCACACTGTCTTGGCCATCACAAAATTTTTTGAACCACAGAAACGCAGTTGGACGTAATATTTACTACTCACCGTAAGTCGTTTGTAACAGTTGATACGTTTTTGTGGCTGTTTTACCAATTTTAAAACAGAACCTAATTGCTGAACGCTGTTCAATGTGTACTTCCATGATGAGGATAAAAATCGCGCTTCACAAAAAACGTTATAATTACGGAATAGAGACTTGTGTACCAATTAATAAATTTTTATCAATTTTTCCGAAGGCTTCTCACTACGTAGTACTGCATACAGATAAAGCTACTCAACTTGCCACAATAAAATCAGTCTTAAAACTAACCTAACCTAACCTAACTTAACCTAACTTTTTTTTTTAATCTGAAGGTAAAGTAATCTTCAAAAGACACTCATATTCTATGGGTGTGCCGGATTCAAACTACTCCTGTAGTTGCCTACCGACTAAACCTCCTCCTTCTTTGTGTTGAGTGGCAACATGATTGCGTAAGCATTACTTTATTGCCTCCAGCATGTCCTTCTATGTCCTGTTTTGTTGTTTTTCTTCTCTTTGCCTTAATTTTTCTTTCTTATCTTTGGTCTTCATAATTTTTGTAATTACCTTTTTGATGGAATTCCATTTAATTTTGCTTTCTATCATTAGGTTAACTAAATTTTCTACTGCTACTGCTACTGTCAACCTCCCCACAGTATACACAGTTATCCCGCTGTAGCAGATTCATCCCTTTTAGGTATGCCCCAAAACAGCCATGTCTCGTTAGGATTTGAGTCAAGTGATAGTTTAGTCTGACATGTTTTTTTTACCAATGGCCTGATGTCCGGGATAAGTTTTTTGGTCTAGTACGCTGTGCCAGTGTCTTTTCTTCATTTTTTAGCCCATATCCTAAGAGATTCTTCTCTGACAATTTTCTTGTTTTCTTCCTTGTTGTTGTCTTTTCTATCGGATCTTTTTCTTACCATCAGGACTCTTTTCGCCCTCTCCAGTAACTTTCTGTGCTTTATATTTTCAGCACACTCCTTTTTTCTTCCTTTGCCTTCCTGCTCTCCTTTTTTCTTCCTTTGCCCTTTCTGTGAGCGGCATGATTTTTTTGAGCGCCGTGGATAGCCTGTGTGTAACCTTCTTTATATGTGAGTTTATGTTCCAATTTTTTCCTATCCTTATGCCTAGGTACTTGACACTGTCCTGTGTTTCAATGACACTACTTCCTACCATTATTTTTATTTTGAGCTCCCTTCTTCATCCTGCTAGAATTACGGCCTTTGTCTTGGGGGTCGCCATTTTAAAACCTTTTTGTTCAACGCTAGGACATCCGCGTAAGCAATCTCCTTTGTATGTTCCGGAATTTGTTCCCATAGCAGCGCATCATAGTATTTGTTCTACAAAGTTGGTCCCAGCACTGAACCCTGTAATACCCCGCAACTTAAATTCATTATTTGATTTTTACCAATCTTGAGAGTCCTTTCCTGTAAATAGTTTCTTAATAATTTTTTTAAGCGTAATTATTCTCTCCTCCGGTTCTCTCATTATACCGCTCTATGGGACCGTGTTAAACGCATTCTCTACATCTATAGTGATGAGTATGCAGTACTTTTCCATGCTGGTTTTCTGATAGCCCATCAATTTTTAGTTAATAATCTTTTTGTAAAGCTTTGTCATTGAGTTCAGCAAGCATATTGGCCTGTATTTACTCTACATTCCTGTGCTCCCTGGTTTCTCAATGAGCGCAAGTTTTGCTTTTTTCCTTACTTCTGGAAATGCACCTGTCCTCAGAAGAAAGTTTAACGTTCCTGTCACACTATTCGTGCAATGTGCAACCTAACCTAACCTAACTTAACCTACCCTAACCTAACCTAACTTAACCTACCCTAACCTAACCTAACCTAACCTAACCTGTTTAAAAATAATGTCTTATGACAAATTACATTGACCAAGTTTTAACTGTCAAGTTGTTGATCAAAAAACACAAAATTGATTTGAACTCAGCTTAATCTCCAATCATATTAAGCGGAAATTAAAAAATCGGTTCTTTTATCACTTTTTCAAACTGTATGTGTATGTTTGGTATGCCACAAGGCTTGCACTAGAGTTTTAATAATAGCATTTTTACATTTCTGTTGATGTTTCTCATAAAATTGTCAAACAAAATTAGACCAGAGAAGCATAATATAAAATAACATAACTTAATTGGATTTTTTAATAATTTAATATATATAATATAATTTTAAATAATCAAGAAAAATAGTTAAAGTTTAATATCAATGGTAAGATAAATAAACACCTTTGTTTGCAGATATTAATAAAAAAATTAAAATTATCAAAATTTTTGTTCATAACAAGAAAATAAGATAAGAGTTTTTTTATAATTTATAATAATTTAGATATATATTTAGTTTTAGAATTATTTATTATTATTTTTATTTTTTTTCATATATTATTTACAAGATATTGTATTTATAGTGTGATTAAAGTGCTTTTAATGACACAAATGCTTAGTGTGGTAGATGAGTTGTTGATTATTAGGTGCATTAGTTGTTAAAAAAAAAAAAATTAAATAATAGGACGCAAGATGTTATTAAAAAACTGTTTTTGTTTTATTAGATTTTTATATTTAAAAATGTGCCCTAAAACATGTTTAACTTAACATCAATTTTTGTACAAAATCTGACGGTATTTGTTAAAAATCTTAATTAATTTTTTTAACCTTTATTTTAAATTTATATATAATATACACATTTTTACTAAAAAAAAAATGATTGTTTTATAATTACATATATATATATATATATAAGCGCTACATTCCAAGTGGAATCTGGCTGCTTCTTTTCTGAAGCTTTCATAATCTATTTTGCGGGGTAGATCACTCCCCATTATTACTGTCTAGTTTCACTGCTTATTGTATAAATTTTACCACTTCTTCTCTTCATTTTTTCCTGTCACTTGTTTTTGTTTTCCAGTTTCTGATTCCTCCTTTCCTCATGTCTTCCTCCACCTCATCAATCCATCTAGATCTGGGTCTTCCTCGTCTTCTTTTTCCTCCCGGGTTCCATTCGAAAATAGATCTAATTGTTGACTTAGGTCCCGCTCTCCAGACGTGTCCCAGCCATCAAATTCTCTGCTGTATAATTACATACAATGACACAATTTACATAATTTATTCTAGATATTATATTTATTTACTTTTTAACTGTATTTAGTAATGCGCAATTAAATGATTATTATCATTAAATTATTGCAAATGTAAGTTAAGAAATAATTAAATAATTTATTCATACTCAATTCAACGATCATAGCAGCCAGTGAAGCACACACAACCGTTCGTTTCATTATGCAAACACAAGTGTTAATGACAGTTAATTTAATTTAATTTTTATAATTAGTTGCGCTAAAACATCTTCAAAATATATTGTAAGATGCGGTTTATCTTCTTTATGCACATTGTGTTATAATGTCTTCAATTACTTTAGAATTTACTAATGGAGAATGGGATTTATTGCGAATTTATTGATAAAGTTTCCGAAATGTTTTTGTCTCACAATGAAAACTGATATTTTTCATTCTAGATCAAAAAACATGTTTTGGTAAAATTTATTAAAATTTCTTTAAAAACACAGTCATAGACATAATTGAAATAACAAAAGTAGTAAATATTGCGCAGAAACGCCAAAAAAAAGAAGCAATTCTACATATGAAAAGATCTTAAGTTTTGATTTAAACTGACGATTTAATTAGGATGAGTCAAACGCGGACATACAATTTTTTAAATCTTGCAAATAAAAACTATATTTTCTTAAAACTCACAACAGTTTACAGCATCATAAAGATCCCGGAATCAGTCTCTTAAACCGCTTAAAATGTACAAAATATAATAAATAATTCCATGCCTTTAAATAAACTTTATATACACATTTCTTCCTTGAAGTTCTTACATTCACCTATGAAATATTTAACACAGACCTATATTTACTTAAATTGCATAAATGTTTAGTACCCATATCCGGTCATTAAATATAATATTTACACTCATATTGAAACATTAATTTCAATGCAATTTTAAATCTGTTAATTACAGTTTTACAATCACAAAATGAGAACAGTACTTTCATGAATAAATTTTATTCGTTGACACATGCGGGTTTTGGGATATAACCCTTCTCAGAAACACATTAATTAATTAATTAATTTTTTATAGTTTATCCTGTTTGCCGTATTGGCCATTTCTTCGGCTAAAGAAGAAGGTGATAACAAGGAGAAACGCGGCGCGGTGCAATATACAACCCCTAAAGGATACGCCTCACCCGATGTAGCCTATGCGACCGCAAAAGTTTCCCCACAAACCTTCACATCCACCAAAGAAGTTGCGTATGCTCAGCCACAATATCAACAAGCTGTGAAATACACACAAAGCCAACCAGCTGCAGCTTATCAACATCAATACGAATACGAACAACAACAGGCCTACGCACAACAGCCAGCCGTTACAAAATTGGCTCCTGCTAAGGTAAGTTTTGTTGCTTGAAAGAAAGTGAGACGAGAATTGAATGCTAATCGCACGCTTCATTTGCATCTAATAATACATACAGGGACGAATATATGATTGAGTAATTAGTGCGTGATTTCTTTCACATTTCTAATTTAATAAGAAAGTATTAACGTGCATGGAATATTGCACTAATTAATCAATCATTAAAATTCCAAATAATAACCAAACCAAATCTGATTTTATCTTTAATAATAAACCAGTTTCACTCTCTACTATTTCTAAAATCGATCAAAAATATTTAAGATGCAATTAAATTCTGGAAAGTTAAAATATATTTCGTGTGTCTTTAAATAATTTCATTACCCAATATGTGAATGACATTATCGTGCACTTTCCGGAACTTTCACTTAACTTAATATGGTTTATTACATATCAAGATCAAGGTGAATGTCTTGAGTTTAATTACTTTTCCTCTCTAGTACCGGAACTGTATCATTTTTTTAAATAATAACTTTCTAATATTTTTATTGTTTGCAGGTGTCTTATCAATCAGCTCCGGCCCCAATTCAATACTCGCTTGCATCTGATGTATCTACATTCAGTTATAACAGTCCATTAGTTGCTTATTCTAATTTGGGACTTATTATGCAACAAGCTGGTAAATTGGCCGCAGCTCAACAAGCCACACAACAAGTTGCTTATTCTGCAGCCCCACAACAAGTGCAATATACTCAACCTAAAGTATCTTACGCACCACAACAACAAGTAACTTATCAGGCTCCACAAAAGGTAGCCTATGCTCCACAAAAAGTTACCTACGTTGCTGCCCCACAGAAAATCCAATATGCTCCACAACAATCTCAACAAGTTGAATATGCTAAAGTAGCCGCACAACAAGCAGCCTATGCTCAACCACAACAACAAAAAGTTATCTACCAAGCCGCCCCACAACAAGTGCAATATGAAAAAGTACAATATCAACCACAACAGGTTGCTTATGCCACTGCTCCACAACAGGCTTATGAACAACAAGGGTATCAACAACAAGGTTACTCGCAACAACAATTGGCTCAATTGTATGCTCAACAACAACAGCAGCAACAACAACAACACGCTGCTTCTCAAGCTCAGCCACAATATGCATCTCAGCCACAATATTCAGCTCAGCCGCAATACATTACAGCACAGAAATACGCAACTCCAGGAGTCACCTATGCCTAATACGATTTCCTTTTCTTAGATCTATTGTACATATTTGTTTCGTGCCTAGTCTATCGCGTTAGTCTGTTTTAGTTCTATTTTTAACATGTTTATATTTTTATTTTTTTATTGATGAATAAAATTCCTCCTTTTGTATAATTAGGTTGTATTTATTTTGTTGGAAATAAGTTAAAGGAATAGATTATAACGCCAGTAAATCTATGACAATATAATGGATTGATTGAAAAAGATGAAACAATCATCAAAAAGAGATTTAGATTCAGACAAAAAAAACTTATTAGCAATTTAACAATTAAATTTTGATATATATCACAATTCTTAATTTTAGTATTGTCAACACAAATTTTGTTAGTTTCAATTTTATTTATAACTTTTAAATTACCTGAACTTGTCAGTGTCTATTTAGTGATAACCGAGAGAAGTTAAATTGATCTGTAATAATTTAGTTGCAACTAAAAAAGTAAAATGTTTAATGTCTAATCTCTTAATGACGCACACTTGCGTGAGTGGGACACTCCATAACATAATACTATGTTGGTATTTTTGATTGGAGTGGCCCACTCACCCACCAAAGTGTTTGTCTTCAAAAGATTGAATCACGACTTTTTCTAGCAAAAACAATAACTTTCAAAAGCCGCAGAGAAGGCAAATGTTTAAACTCTTGATAACACCAAAAATTCTACAATTTGTTTGAAGCATTTAAAATATTTAAAAAGCGTTAGAAACAATTTTTAAAAATTTTAGAATTTGTTTATAGCATTTAGAACATTTTCCAAAAATTTTAGAAACTGTTTAAAGCATTTAGAACAATTAAAAAGCGTTAGTAACAGTTTCTAAAAATTTTTGAAATTGTTTAAAGCATTTATAACATTTTTCAAAAATTCTAGAAACTGTTTGAAGCATTTAGAACGTTTAAAAAGCGCTAAGAACAATTTCTAAAAATTCTAGAAATTGTTTAAAGCATTTAGAACAATTTCCAAAAATTCTAGAATTTTTTTGAAGCATTTAGAACATTTAAAAAGCGTTAGGAACAATTTCAAAAAAATTCTAGACATTTTTAAAGCATAAAAAACGTTAGGAACATTTTCTAAAAATTCTAGAAATTGTTTACAACATTTAGAACATTTTCCAAAAATCCTAGGAATTGTTTGAACCATTTGGAATATTAAAAATGCGTTAGGAACATTTTCTAATAATACTAAAAATTATTTAAAGCATTTTTCAAAAATTTTAAAAACTGTTTGAAATATTTAGAACATTTTAAAAACGTTAGGAACATTTTCTAAACATTCTAAAAATTGTTTACAACATTTAGAACGTTTTCTAAAAATCTTAGAAATTGTTTGAAGCATTTAGAATATTAAAACAGCGTTAAGGACATTTTCAAAAAATTTTAGAACTTATTTTAAAGCGTTTAGAATATTTAAAAAGCGTTAGAAACAATTTCTAAAAATTTTAGAAACTGTTGGAAGCATTTAGAACATTTAAAAAGCGTTAGGAATAATTTCTAAAAATTCTAAAAGTTTTTTAAAAGTTTAAATTATTTTTTAAAAGTTTTAGAAACTGTTTGAAGCATTTAAAACATTTAAAAAGCGTAAGGAACATTTTATAAACATTCTAGAAATTGTTTACAGCGTTTAGAACATTTTCCTAAAATTCTAGAAATTGTTTGAAGCATTTAGAACATTTAAAAAGCGTTTAAAACATTTTCTTAACATTTTAGAAATTGTTTACGGGATTTAGAACGTTTTTCAAAAATCCTAGAAATTGTTTGAACATTAAAAAAGCGTTAGGAACATTTTTAAAAAATTCTAGTAATTGCTTAAAGCATTTTAGAACATTTTTCAAAAGTTTTAGAAACTGTTTGAAGCGTTTAGAACATTTAAAAAGCGTTAGGAACAATTTTTAATAATTTTAAAAATTGTTTAAAGCATTTAGAACATTTTCCAAAAATTCTACAAATTGTTTGAAGCATTTAAAACATTTTAAAAGCGTTATGAACATTTTCTAAAAATTCTTGAAATTATTTGAAGCATTTAGAACATTTAAAAAGCGTTAGGAACATTTTTTAAAAATTCTAGGAATTGTTTGAAGCATTTAAAATGTTTTCTAAGAATTCTAGAAATTGTTTGAAGCATATAGAACATTTTAAAAGCATTAGGAACAATTTAAAAAAAAAAAAATAATTATTGTTTGAAGCAGTTAGAACATTTCTAAAAATTTTAGAAATTGTTTAAGGCATTAAGAATATTTAAAAAGTGTTAGGAACATTTTCTAAAAAATCTAGAAATTGTTTAAAGCATTTAGAACATTTTCCAAAAATTCTAGGAACAGCTTGAAACATTTAGAACATTATAAAGGCGTTAGGAACATTTTCTAAAAATTTTAGAAACTGTTTAAAGAACTTAGAACAGTTGGGAAAGTGGGTGGAATACTCCATAGCATAATAAGTAGTCGTTAGTTTGGATTGGAGTGGCCCACCCACCTACCCAAGTGTTTGTGTTCAAGAAATTAGATTACAACCTTCTTTAGCAAAAAAAAAAAAAAATTCTGAAAACCAAGTCAGTAGTTTGGTTTGTAGTCGCCCACCTACTCACTCAAGTGTTTGTCTTTAAAAGATTGGATCACGACTTTTTCTAGCAACAAAATGATTTCTGACGACCGCAAAGAGGCCAAATTTTTAATCTTTTGATAACAATCACTTGGGTGGGTTGGTGGAACACTCTATAGCATGTTAACTAGTCAGTAGTCTGGATTGAAGTGGCCCACTCACCCACCCAAGTGTTGGTTATCAAAGATTGGATTACAACTCTTTTTTTGTGATAAAATGATTGAGTGGCCTACTCACCCACCCACGTGTTTGTCTTTAAGAGATTAAATTACAATCTTAAAAAAAAAAAAAAAAAAAATCTGACTACCGCAGAAAGGCCAACTGTTCAATCTTTTGATAACGTACACTTGGGTGGATAAGTAGAACACTCCATAGCATACCAAGTCAGTAGTTTTAATTAGAGTGGCTCACCCACCTACCCAATTGTTTGTCTTCAAGAGAGTAGATCACAACCTTCTCTAGTGACAAAATTCTAAAAACCGCAGAAAGGTCAAACATCTAATCTCTTAATCATAAACACTGGATTGTGTGAGTGGAACAATTCATCACAAAAAACCGAGTCAATAGTTTGATTTGTGGTCGTCCATCTACCCACCTTAGTATTCGTCTTTAAAAGATTGCATTACAACTTTCTCGAGCGACAAAATGACTTCTGACAACCGCAAAAAGTCAAATGTTTAATTTTTTGATAACAAACACTTGGGTGGGTGGTTGGGACATTCCATACCATAATAACCAGTCAGTAGTCTGGATTGAAATAGCCCACCTATTCACCCACGCAAATGTTGTTTATTAAAGATTGGATCACAACCTTTTTTTGTGGTAAAAGGAATTTTAACAACCTCAAAGAAGTTAAACGTTCAATCTTTTAATAACAAACATTTGGGTGGATGGGTGGGACACTCTATAGCATGATAACTTGTCAGTAGTACAGATTGGAATGCCCTACCCAAACGTTTGTTATCAAAAGTTGGTTATCAAAAGATTGGATCACGACCTTGTTTAGTGGTAAAATAACTTTTGTGTATTTTGCCAAATTGCTGTTTGCTATCTTGAATCTGTAGAAGTAAAAGTTCAAGCTTTTATAACCGTTTAGAATTTGTTTTGTTTAATAGTCAATCTACTTCTGTTTTTTTTTTGTTGAGCTATTTTTTTTTTATTTTCAATTAGTACCTTTGTTCATCTAAACTTTTCTGTGTCTTTTAATTGTATTTGACTATTTCAAATTTTTGTAAACCTTTTTTGGTGTTATCTTTTTCTTGAAATCTGTATTTTACTATTAGCTCTGTTGGCTTTACGCCTGTTACAACTAATATCGCGTCTACAGAAATTGTTTTATTGCAATTTTATGCGCAAATCTCTTATGTTGTTGGGTTATCATTTCTCTGTACTTGGCAAACTTCAAAGTTTTTCATTAAACTTGAAACTTATACATTATGACTAAGTGACATAGGCTGACCCAAAAAGTATTATTTTATTTAATGCAAATCTTTGAATTCCCGGTAAAACTTTGTTTAAAGCCGTTATAACTTATATATACTCCATTCTAAGTTGTAATCTAGCCATAACCTCAAGTATTTTGTTGCATTTTTAAATTTGATTTTTAGTTTTTTTGTTTCCAGCTTTACTTCTTTAGTTTAGTAGTATAGTATCACCATTTTTGTTTTTTCCAAAACCATTATCTTTCAATACTTTCTGGGATCTTGTTTGTTTTGATGTAAAAAAACTACATTCCAATTTCAATTAGACCAGTTCTGTCTAAAATATGGGAAGCAGCACTACGCAAAAGGCTATACTACTAATATATAAACAAGCAGTACGGCTACATAAAAGAAAAATTAACCATAAAGGCAAACCCACAATTTAGTTCATCAAATATATAAAGCTTTTGAAATTGGTGAAACAATTGAAGCATTATTTATTGGCGTTTGACTATGTTTCACATATTACTTTGTTGGATAAATTTGATCACTATGATATTTGTGGTAGTGCGGGCAACTTAATTAAGTCATATTTATGCAACAGTGCGTTATTGTTACAAATGTCAACAAAAGAAAAAGTTTTGGTTGAGGTTCCAAATGGATCTATTTTGGGACTTCTGCTATTCTTTATTTTTATTAATAATCTTGACAAAAATGTCAAATCTGCAATTCCCTTTACGTATGCTGATGATACTACGCTTATTGAAGATAAAGAATCAGTAAATTTTACTATTATAGATAGTTTAGTCATATCTAAAACATGGTGTTCTGTGAATTATCTAGTTGTCAATGAAGGCAAAACTGTACAATTAAAGTTTGCAAATAATAGCGAAGATAAACTTGAGCAAGTAAATTTTTTTTGGTGTTTTCTTACAACTTAAACTTACGTGGAAAGTTCAAACTAGCAAATAAGTTAAACAGCAATCTTTATTTGCTGCGCAAAATATGAAACAGTACAAGACTAAAAGTTACAAAAACTTGTTACTGTTCTTAATTACGGCATTCTTTTTTTGGGTAGTTTGTCAGTAAGCTACAAAATATTTATTCTACAAAAAAAAGCAATAAGAATAATATCTAATATCCCAATCCAAATCTCGTGAAGAGTTGCTAGACCCCTAGGTGGCGGATAGGGGAAAACCTCCTAGGTATAGGTGGTATTGAGAAAATAAAATACTCGGGGCGGACCAAAACTAGCACAGTAGCGTCTGATGTAGAATGTGCGGCTACAAACAGCGTCTGTTCCCCAAAGAGGCGGCTTATACACAAACTTGCTAACCCGCTCGGAAAGCGTTGTGTTTTAAATGCCAAAAACCCTTACAATAAGTAGAAAAACAAACCAAAGGCTCTCAGTCCCTAGTAGCCAGATAATTCTATACAACAGCAGATGTAGTCAGAATAAAACGCAGAGGGTGCAAAAAATTATTGAAAAAGATTAGGCTGCCGCACAAAGTTAAACATTGCTACGTAAAATATCAGATTAATGGCGTCTAAAGACAAAACAGAAGAACTAGAAACCGAACTAGGAAAAATCAAATTAGACGTTATAGGCATAAATGAGACAAGGAAAAGAGGTGAAGGCTACACCAAACTCTAATCAAGACATAAGCTCTACTATAAAAGCCAAGAAAACACAAACATAAAAGATGTAGGAATACTAATACACAGGAAACTAACAGACATGGTAAAAATACTTAAAGTTATATTTAAAAGAGTAATATACATAACAATACAAATAAACAAGCTGAAAACACTAAAAATAATTGCCCTAATAAGCTTCACCAAAGATGAAGAATTCTACATTTATGAAAAAATGCGTAAAAACAAAACTTCAAAAGTCTTAGTGTTTGGCGTCTTTAACTGTAAGATAGAAGGCCAAGCAGACCCAAACAAAAATTACGTAGGCAAACATGGGCTAGATAAAAGAAACCACAGAAGTGTTACGTTGGCAAACTTTTTGAAGAAAAAACACATGTACAACGCCAACACCTTTTTCAAAAAAACCACAACCGCAAATGGATCTGGGCAAGCACAGGCGGACGTACGCTTAACCAAATTGACTACATTTTAACATTCATATAGTACATAATGTCAAAGTACTAAACAAATTTTATTTAATAAAATCAAAAAGTTTTTACCCATACAGATAGACAGAAAAAAACTCCAACAAAATCTAAACAAATTTTAAACAAACTAAGAGAATAAAATCAAAGACCAGATACTGAGTACTGCAAACATAAACCAAATGATCACAACCACATTAAACCAAACAGCAAAAGCATACGTACTAACAAAAACTAAAAGAACAAACAAACTAAGTGCGGCAACACTAAACATGCTAGAAAAGAGCCGTCAACTTATAGAAGCCAACAAAAGATCAACAATAGAATACGTCAAGACAAACAAAATTAAGATTCACAATACTCCAATTGCGCAAAAAGTCTTAGAGCATAATAAAAGAACAAACGTGTTTAGAAGAGAACCGACAAACACAAAGAAAGAAATCGTCAAAATCAAAGACAAAGAAAGTAAACGGATCGAAAGGAGACAAGAGATTATAAAGACGGTAGAAGAATTTGATGCAGACCTATACTAGACAAAGATAACGAGCAACATACCCGAAGAAGATCGCAGAGTCAACGTCAACTCTAAAAACATACCGGAGATTACAACGGACAAAATCAAAACTGCAATACAACATGAGACAGCAGCGGGCAAAAATTGAATATTAGTGAAGATGATAAAATAAAACAGAGACATACTAAAAAAGCCAATTAAAAATGTTGTTCAACAAATGCCTGGACAAGGAAAATATACCGCAAAACTAGGCAACTGCCTCTGTAATAATCATGCACAAAAAGGACAACATTGAAAACCAAAAAAAAAAATACAGACCGATCAGTTTTTTGTCTCAAATATATAAATTATTTTCTAAACTAATAACCAACCGCCTCACACCTAAGCTGGGCTAGTATTAGTCAAAAGAACAGGCAAGGTTTAGGAAAGAATACGGCACTACGAAACAGCTATAAACAATAAAAGTACTTATAGAGAAAGCTGTAAAATACAATATCTCTATATGGCTAGCATTTATCGATTTCAGGAAGGCTTTCGATACGGTGGAAATATGAGCACTGCAGCAAGTCTTGAAAAACGCTAGAATTGACCATAGATATGCAAACTTAATAAGCAACGTATACCAAAATGCTACACTACAAATCCAACTACACAAACAATCCGGCAAAGTGGAAATTAACAGAGGAGTGCGACAAAGGGATCCCATGTCACCCAAGCTCTTTACCCTAGTACTAGAAGACGCACTAAAAACAATTGACTTCCAAAGCAGGGGCATTAACATCAATAAAAAAAAAACTCAACCATTTAATGTTTGCGGATGACTTAGTACCAATAGCCGGAAGCAGAAAAGAACTAATCACACTCATCGAAGACACCTACAGAGCCACGAAACGCATAGGCCTAGAAATCAACTTCCAACTAATTTATACAACCAGTGTATTCTATCAATAACCACTTACGGATCTCAAACTTGGACTTTTATAAAAGCAATAATTGATAAGCTCAAAATCAATCAGAGGGCTAAAGTAAAGTAATATAATATAGCATATAGTAAATAATATAATAAAATACATAAAATTAAGAACATATAAAAAAATTGCACATTGCAATAATATAAACTAATTAAAAACAGTAAAGTACACAATTACAATTATTAAAAAAATTACAATAATATAAAATAATTAAAAAAAATATATATATAAGGATAAGTCGGTCAGACTGCTACTTAAAAACTTGTCAAATAAAAAAAATGCATGCGAGACAAGAAAATTTCTAAATTTTCTTTTGAATTCTATTTTGTTTAACTGTCTAAAAAAAAGTGGCAAAACATTAAAAACCTTAATAGCAAGATATCTCGTGCCATTTTTAGTCTTTGCAAGTCTAAATTTCCCAATACACAAGTTTTCTCTACTACGTGTTTTGTAAGACTTGTATGTGTGTAGTGTAGCCCTCTTCAGAACTTCTAATAAACTCCAGACACTCCAGTCAGTCAGTAGCTTAAAATGTTTAAACAAGGGTTTGCAGTCTTCTCTGTAGCCAACACCCGCTACTATTCTTACAGCTCTGCGCTGCAATGCAAACAGTCTGTTTCTACATGAAGCGTGACCCCAAACCAGTAAACCATAAGTTAGGTGAGACTGCACTAGAGCATAATATGCAGAAAGTAAAACTTTAGTGGAAACAGATGCATGCAATCTTATGAACAAGTAAATATTTTTACAGAACTTGACTGTCACAGCATCCCCTTGCTTGTCCCATTGCAATGTTGAATCTAAATGAATTCTCAAAAGCTTAGTTGTTTTTGCACAGTTTACTTTGGTTTTGTCATATTGTTTTAAAATAAACAACATGTTTACTGACTTAGCTTCACTTAGACACAACTTGTTACTAACAAAACATTCTGCTGCCTTTAATTGGATTCTTTTGAATTACTTCTTCTAAGTGTTGTTTGGTATTTGCCAAAATCGTATCGTCAGCAAATAATACAACGCTGAAATCCATCACCTGACTGGAAAGATCATTAATGTAAATTAAAAACAACAATGGCCCCAAAACTGACTCTTGGGGCACCCCGTGGTGTATAAAAAGTTTTTGTGACAAATTTTCAGAGCTGTACACTGCCTGGACACGACTCTACAAATACGAACTAATCATCTGTACTGAAATTTATATTAACAGAGTTTTTGAATTAAAATATCATGTGACACACAATCAAAGGCTTTGTTGAGATCAATATACGTAGCCAATCAAAACATACCGTTTTCAAAGCAATTGATGATCTTTTCCGCAAAAGAAAGTATAGCCAAATTTGTAGATGCCTTCGCAAAATCCATACTGTTTATTAATAAAAAGCTTGTTATTTATAAAATAAGTGGTTATTTGCTTTTTAAGTAATTTTTATAAAATTTTGAAAAAAAATGGATTAAGTGAAATAAGGCGATAGTTATTTAAATCTTGTTTATCACCCATCTTAAAAATAAGAATGACCTTTGCAACTTTAAGAGCATCTGGATACGTACTTGTGCTAATGCATTTATTAATTTTGTAAAAGGTTTGATAATAATGTCTTTTATACTTTTGATAACTTCAACGTTGATTCCGTATATATCTTTGCTTGCTTTGTTTGTTAGGCCATCAATCGCTTCTCATACATCGATCTGTGTTACCGGTAAAAACTATCAACTATAATTTGCTTGCCGAGAAATTCAATCGGTTTATATTTTGCTAACGGAATTGAATTTAAAATATTTTGGACAATATTCACAAAAAATATATTGGCTTCCTCAGAGTTTATGTCACAAGTGGTATCACAGTTTTTTACTTTTTTGTTTGCGTTTATTATTTTCCACATAGCTTTTGGGTTATTTCCGGAATTGGTTATAAAATAATTGTTTGCATTTATTCTAGATTTTCTCAGTTTTTTTTTTATATTCCTTTCTAAGTTTTTGTATAGTAAGTCGGATTAGATAGAGCCTAGTCTCGCATGCGCCTCCCTCAAAAGATTTAAAATTTCTCTGCTGTTTTAATTCGGCAGTAAACCATTGAATATTTATATCCTAGTGCTCCGCAAATGCAATCATCTATCTTTCACCCGGGGACGTGTCTAAAAAGAATTTCACTTTTTTAAAGTTTATAAGTTAGCTATAAGTCTAATGCAACTTATGTGAACATAAAGCCAAAGCAAAGTTTGGTTTAAATATGGTCATTGTAAATCAGTGGTCGGTTTTTCAACTGCGCATTAAAAGCATTAAAATCAACCTTTGGCATCTTTTCTAGCTAAACTAATGCGTAATTTGCATAATATTCAATTATACTTATGTGACTTGTAAAAAACTGTATTTTATATAGATAGTGCGTTAAGTCTGCTTCTAACAGTGAAAATGTTTACATCTATTTTTTTTTTTAATTAATTTTACAATATAATTGTATCTATTACTGGCTGCAGCTATATGACAAATTCAAGTTCTAACATATTTACTCAAGATTATACTTTTGTAAGCTACGTTTACATTGCTCATAGTTGAGACCAATGTTAATTTTAACGTTAGGAATAATATATACTGCCGGTTTTAATTTTTATTGCTACCCAAAAAGCTTTAGCTTACAGTTTATGTATCTTTCTGGGTCTAAACTCAAAACGTTTTCTTTGCAAATATTAATTTTCTGCAAAATCGCAAAAATCTGCAGCTTTTTAAAAGCTTATTTTTAGGTTTGCAATACAAAACTGACGTTTAGCATCAATTTGAAATTAAAAAATTAAATTTATGAAAAAATATTCTAAACTAAAAAACATCCATAGACGCGTTTCGAGGTTTACCTCTCATCAGTATGGCTTTATTTATTTAAACTAATTGATTTTTAACTTACTTCGTCAACATTGTTCACCACCACAATTCAAAGTGAATATTTTAAAGGGTGTATTGACTATTTATACTAACTGACTTAATGACTTTATTTAATGGCTATGGTTAATAGCATTCTGAGAATGAACAAATAAACTAATTATTTCGGGATATTAAGCTGATGGTAATGACATGAAAGAATTAAAACAGAAATTTGAAAATTAAAAATAGAATAAATTTTTTGCATAAATTATAATTACTATTATACAATTTCGTGTATATCAGAACATATATAAAATATATAAAGAAGAGACGCAATGTCCTCAAATGAGACAGTTGTAACAACTGTTACAACTGTCTCATTTGAGGACATTGCGTCTCTTCTTTATATATTTTATATATCAATTTGAAATAGTTAACTACACTTCCAGCTGCTACTTTTATTGGACAAACAAAGTTGGAAAACCTTTTCTTGCAACTTTACGTTTTGCTTACTACAAAAAATTAGTTAATTTGTTTAGATTTTTGGCATATCAGCCTAAAAAGACTATTAATGCTACAAAGTCTAAATAACGTTTAGGCATAGCGTCTAGCAATCTTCTCATTTAAGAAGATCTATAAGATTAATCATGCACAGGTTTTTGAATAATTTTTTTCTCTCCTTTGAGCTCTATACACTTTGTCCAACGTTTTTCCAACTTTTTTTTTTGCTTCAAAATAAGTATTTGTTTGTGAGATGATTTTATTGAGTAAAATTTCTATCCCCCAAAACATTTTTTTAGGTTTGGAAACATGAAATAAACACTCGGGGCTAAATCCAGAAAATAGAGCGGATGAGGAAGCAATTCGTAGCCTAATTCATGAATTTTTGTCTGCGTGCATTTAAAAAAAAAAACGGTTCCCATGATTTTATTGACTGACAAGCCCACCTTGGCTTTCTTTGGCGTTGTTTCAATACGAAAAACCTAATGTTTTGACTAATGTTTGATCTGTGGTAGATCTACGTTTTGTTCACGGGTACAAAACGGCGCTAAAACTTGCTTATATTGCTGTTAAACAACGCTTAACACTTCTGCAAAATTGTCACACAATTGCGTTTGTAGTCAATTGTAAACAAACGCGGCACTCATTTTGCAAAAAGCTTTCTCACATCCAAGAGATCATTTAAAATTAAAACCACTGAGCCATGTGAGATGCCTATGGCTTCCACAATCTCTTGTACTTACAATTTTTGATATTAATTGTTTTGGGTGTAGAAACCTCAACTGAGCGTCCAAAATTTTAGCATCTTCCGTGCTTGTACGGCCACAACAAAATTCAGTAAACTACTTTTTTACCATTGGAATTGATGGTGCAAAGTTCTCATAGTATTTATCAAGCTTAACCTTTGTTTGAGTAATGGTTTTTTTTGCAAAAAATAATGCTTAATGAGCACACACAATTTATGTGTTTCCATTTTTTTTTCAAATCACAAGATAGTCTGCTATTAATGGCTGTCAAACACAAACTAAATGACGCAGTTTATTAAAATTTTGACAAGAGTCAGTTGACAGTTGCCTCTTGATTGGAGCAGTGTTGCCCTTTCAGTTAAGAAGCGGAAAATTTAAAAAATTACGGACAAATTGTACCGCCTTTGTATATACTTAAAAGCAGTTTGTAAAGTAATATCACAAGTTGGCCTTTGTACCTAAAAAAAACATATGTCTTCTTAATCATAAATACTTCAATTGTGAAAACATTTCTTTAACAATTTCTAATCTTGTATAAATTCATTTCAGTGTAGATTACTCCAACTTTAAGGTAAAATCCTTTCAATAATGTACCGGCAGCTTACCCTTAATAAAAAAAACTTATTAAAGAACACGCAACAAAGATCACCAGCTTCAAAACCCACATTATGGCCCTGATAAATAGGTTCGACGTCTAAAACAAAACTCTTTCCAAGATAAAAATGAAAGCCAAAGCCATCACAAAGTCCACCACCAGCAGTCAGCAAATTCCCTGATCCAGGACTCTCTCAAAAGACCTGCCACCAATCTACCTAAGTTTGATTCACCAAGGTAGCAACGGCGCCAATTAGCATAAAACCCAGTTTCTAGAAGAAATATTTACCTCGGTCATTGGTAATAAAAAAAAAATTAAAAAAGGAAATGAATAAACCCTTTTAAATTTTTAATTCTATTAGACCATTGACCAGCCCATCCTGCCCAGCGCCTTTAACACCAAAGGGCCAGCTACTAAAACGCACTTGATCAATTTTGGTCCAACTACAGCACCCTAGACCCTTATGCAACTCCGATAGCACCCATAGAGTGCGCTAGCACAATCCGCCTTCTGCATATTTGCCCCCTTTTGGCCTAGCATGCCAAAATCTTCTTGCTAAAGTCTATACTATCTGGATGCACTTTCCAGGAATGACACATCTTGCACATTCCATTTTCTAGAACTCCGTAGAAAATTTTCAAAATTTACATAATAATATTTTAATATTCTTCATAAAACTTCTTTATTCTGCACTGCAGCCTTTTACAGTTAAACCAGGTTTTGTGTTCTTGTTCCACCTACCTTAATTTGCAATAAATTCTTCCTAACTATCTACAAATTGCAAATAAAAAATGTTAGGATACAAATTAATTCAATTTTAAAATAGGTTACATGACAATACATATTTATAAGAAATAGCTTTATTCATAACATTAGAAATAAGATCATAGCGCATATTTCATCTAATATATATTACACTCTATACTTATGTTAAATAATTTTATAAGCGTATATAAGGTATTCTTAAGAAGTATACACATCAAAGCAATGCAAGTTCGTAAAAAAAGGGGCTCAATATGTAGTCAACAGTATAATTAAATGCAGATTGACTACACGGATTCTTACGAATGCTTGCTTTAACTGGATTGGGGTAGGAAAATATACAGATTTATTCACACAAATATCTCTCTCACATTTTATCTAATACTGTTTCACTTATTTTTTTTTTTAAAGAATACCATCGAAATTTATTTCTAATACTCTTAACAATTATTGTTTACAACAAATTGATTATGTACAAGTTATTATTATTTTTATTTATATTATTATTTTTGTTTCTTTTAGAACATCTTAGCTTTTATAGACTAGAGTGAGAACAATCATGTTCTCATTTTGATATTGGAAATGCAATGCACTTAATTGCAATATTTTATTGGTAAATGCAATCAGTGCACGGTTATTAACAACAAATAGTTTTTACTATACGCAATAAGTATTCATAATCAGATATGCTGTCTTCTTATTAAGCTATTATGAATATTTATTAAATTTATAACAGGATGGTATCAATTTATTTTTATTAAGCTCGATGATTAAATTATATTAAATTTGATGATGATATGTCTACAATAAATTCGGTATTTATTTAATAATAATTAAGATGAGTTGAGTAAATCAAACTATGTACAAAGTTTTGAGCAAAGAATTTAAATAAGATTAAATTAATTATGGGAAAGTTTATATAAAGCTTAAGAATGTGTTTGGTATTAATTTTGTGGTTTGAAAAATATTAATCAATCAATAGCAAACATATTCTAATATAAGAAAGTCGAAATGCTATTTATATCCCATATATACATTGAGCAAAGATTTTTTATAAAATTTATATTAAATAGAAATATAAATATAAAGCGGAAAATATGAATGTGGATCGTTTAAGGCGCAATATTCATTATCTTTTTGAAAGCCTTGCGAAATTCTGGATTAAATATTGTGTAAATTACAGGATTTACAAAACTGTTCATGTAACCCAACCATGTTGTTAGAAGGAATGCTGCATAGCCGGGTTGACAATCTGCGCCTAGTTTACTGCACATAGCGTCCATTATATTGCAGGTGAAGAATGGTACCCAGCATATCAAGAAGACACCTGTAACAATTGAACAATAACATTATTTGATTATATATGTTGTATCATTAGTTACTGTAAATTGTAGGTTAAAACAATAATTCCTTGTATTATTACAATCATCATAATATTATGATTATATAGATACAATTGTTTTAAAATTTTAAATATTAATTCTTAATTTTTTTTTAAATTTAAACTAAATAACTGAATTTTCTTCCTATTATCTGGAATTTAATGAAACTTTACTTACACATAACTTATAATAGTGCTAACATGAGCCTCTATCAATTATTAATTATTTACAAAAATGCCAAAAGAGCAACAAAAAAAAATTTATTAAATAACTGGAAAAGTTGCATAACTTCCTAACAAACAATATGTTTCTATTAATTTTGGATTATTTACAAAAATTAAAAAATACAAAAAAAATTTAAAATTTCAATTTTAACAAAAAAGTTGCATAACTTTCTTGTTATTAGCTGCATCAAATTCTAGAAACTAAATTAAACAATGTAAAAAATATAAAAACTTTTAAATTGTTTTACAAACTTTTAATCAACTCTAGAAATTTTTTATTTATCTCTATAAATTCTTGAAAAGTACTAGTTAGTTAAAGTTTTACTTTAGGAAAGTCTAAAAAAAACCAAAAACATTTGATAACAATTTAGAAAATTCTAAAACATTTTTAAAATTATTATTTAATTTAAAAAACACTTCCACCAAATTTTAGAAATTTTTGAGAAGTTTAGAAACATTTGTTATAATTCTAAACACTTCTAAAGTGTTAGAACTTTTTGGTCAATTCTAGAACCTTTTTACCAAATTCTAAAAACTTCTTAAAAGTACTAAAACTTTGTAATGCAATCTAAAAACTCGTTGATTAAATTTTAGAAACATCTAAATTGTTCTAAAATTTTTGACCCAGTCTTTAATTAAATTTTAGAAACCTCCAAAAAAATAATTAAAATTTACTTTTTGACTCACTCATAGGAAATTTCGAAAACATTTGATCAATTTCTAGAAATTTTTAAATAATTCTAGATATAAGCAAACTCCTAAAGCTTAAAAATAAAATAAAAATGTTAACACTAGAAACTCCTTAAACGTACTAATTCAGTCCAAATTTAATTTAAAGAATTCTTAAACAAATTAAAAAAAAAAAATAACAAATTTTAGAAAATGCTAAAAAAATTTAAAAACCATTGCTTAAAAACATTAATCAAGTCTAAAAATCTTTTAATTAAATCTAAAAACACCCAAAAAGTACTAAAATCTGTTGTTTAATTCGAAAAACTTTTCAAAAATTAAAAAAAAAACATCAAAATATTTTGATATGTTTCAGTAATTTTTATGATTATTTTTAAAACCGTTGACCAATTCTAAAAATTTTCAAAAACATTGTGTAAAATCTAGAACCTTTTAATGTATTTTTATTTCTTTGACTAGCTCTAGAAGCCTTCACTACGTTTTAGAAACTCCCAAAAAATATAAAAAAAACTTTGTCCTGCTCTAGAAACCTCCCGAGCTGTACTAGAAACCTTAAAAGCATTTGATTAATTTTTAGAAATTCTAAAACATCTAAAAACTCTAAAAACCTTTTACTAAATACTGTAAATCTTTAGAAAATTCTAAAAACTCCTAAAAATATTTACATAAATTCTAGAAACTTCTAAAGTGCTTTAGAATTTTTGGCCAACTCTTAAATCTATTTACCAAATTCTAACTTACTTTAAAAATTCCTAAATACTAAAAAAATAATATTTTTTTAATTCTAAAAATGTTAAAAGAATTTAGTTTACTTAAAAAATCTCTTATTAAATTTTAGAAACTCCTAAAAAATATTAGAAACCTTTGATAAACTCCTGAATAGTTTTAAAATTTTAAAAATTCCTAAAGTGGTTTTTATTATTGGGCAGCTCTAGAAATATTTTACAAAAATTTAAAAAAATTTAAAAAGTTTTAGAAACAAGGCCAACTAATTAATATGTAACCTATAACCAAATTAAAAAAAAAAAAAGTTTTCAATACTTCTAAAAAAATCTAAAAACCTTTGACCAATTCTGAAATCTTCTGACAATTTTTAAAAACATTTTATTAAATTCTAAAAACTATTAAAGTAATCTAAATTATTTGGCTAATTCTAGAAACCTTTCACTAAACTTTAGAAACTTTTGATCAATTTTAGAAATTTTAGAAACTTTAACCAAATTTGTTTTTTTGAATTACTTTTCTAACTCTAAAAACATTTCACTAAATTCTAAAAAAATTTACCAAACTTTAAAAACAATATACCAAGTTTTAAAAATTCTTGTAAAATACTAAAAACATTTGACAAACTCTAGAAACTAGTTTAGTTAAATTCTAGAAACTCCTAAAATAATCCAGAAACTTTTGGCCACAACTTTAAAAGTATTTCATTCATTAAATTCTTTTAAAAAAATTTCAGAAAATTTTACCAACTTTAAAATATCTTGAAAAATTTTAGAAATTATTGATCAAACTTAATATAGTCGTTAAATAACTTAAAAACTAATATTTTTCAAAAGTACTATAAACCTTTGATCAACCTCTCAAAATTTCTCAATTGTCCTATAAACCTTTGGTCAAGTTTAGAAGCATTCCAGGATCTAAAAATACTAGAAATCGTTGACCAATTCTACAAACTTTCAAAAAATTTCAGATACATTTGATCTAATTTTAGAATTTCCTAAACATTTTTTTGGCCAACTCCTACAATTGTTTAAAAATTTAGAATAATGTTTTAGTTTTTGATCAACTTTAGAAGTTTTTTAACAATTTTCAAAAACACTTAAAAAACACTATAAGCCTTTGGCTAAATCTTAAAAACCCCAACTCCAAATTTTAGAAACAATTGATCAAATTCAATTGATTCCAAAAATAATCAAGAAATCTTTAGCAAACTTAAAAAAAAGTTCATTACATTTCCGAAACCCATCAGAAGTACTTTAAACATTTATCTTTAACTAACTATAATAAATCCTAAAAAAAAAAAAATATTATAATTCCTAAAGAATAATTCCACAATGTTTGGGGTACCAAAACATGACAATTTAAATTTTTTTAGATCTTTAGGTGCAGCACAGTGTAAATGACGGCTAGAAATATTGTGTCTCCATTTAGTTTGTGTGCTGTGAACAAGCAAAAAATAGTCAAAAAACGATCATGCCTTTGGATTTCTTCTAATTAGTATAATTATAAAAAAATTGAGAAAAATTCCTTAAAAGTAACCCATTCTTAGCAATTATGTATTCTATTTTACCGTAGGACTGGATTTGCTTCAGTTTTTTTAAACTTTTGCAATCAAAAGTAATGTTTCAGATGTATCATTTTCAAATTTCATGTCTCCAGGTGTAACTGAATCAAAGATACAAAACTTTCAATAAAATGGTATTATATTGTGTTCTACAAAAAATTTTGATTAAAATGCACCTTTTTAGTATATGATTTTTTACAATTTTTTGCTTATTTACAGCACAAAAACTGAAAGTTTAGTATCCCAAACGTGTACAAAATTTGAGCAAAATTGAAGATGTCGATGTTGCGACGTTTGTCCAAACTATCGTAAAATGTTCAAGAAACTTTTAGCCAAATCTAAAAGTTTTTCAAATAATTTTAATAATACTAAAACAATGTTTAAAATCTAAAAACATTTAAGTGTTTTAGAAATCAACTATTCACTAAATTTTAAAAACTTTTCAATAATATTAAAATAATTGACAGTTTATAAATACTCTTGAGCAATTTCAAAAACGTGTGATTATTTTTTATAACACTAAAGTTGTTGTAGAAATCTTTAATCACCTCAAGATAAACTCTAAAATCTCCTGAGAAGCGGTTAATTTTGAAAACTCTTGAGAAATTTCAGAAATATTTGAACAAATTTAAAAATATTTTAAAACTTTTTGGCCAACTGTAGAACTCTTTTACCAATATTTAAAAACTGCTCAGAAATACTAATAACTTTTAACTTACTCTAAAAACTCATTTTTTTTGGTCAACTCCAAACACTTCCAATAAATTTTAAAAGCCCTTAAGAAGTACTAGAAATCTTTAATTAACTCTTAAAAAATTTCAAAATTATTTGAGCAAAAATCATCGATATCTCCGATTTTGCTCAAATGTTGTACACATGTTTGGAGTGCTTTACAGTGTAAATGGCGGCTATTTAAATTTTTTAGGAATATTTTTTCTTTTTTCAGTTTTTGTGCTGTATTAGAAACTATTGACTAGTTCAAAAAAAAAAAAACATTTTCAAAAATATGATGCAAAATCTAATAACACATAAGTGTTCCAAAACTTTAGAAGCCTTTCATTAAATTTTAGAAACTTCTGAAAAAAAACAAAAAAACTGTAAAAACCTTTAAACAGTACCAGAAACTATTGAGCAACTCTAGATACTTAAAAATAATCAATTTTTTGAAACTTTAAAAACTGCTAAATTTTTTTGCATAAACTGAAAAAAAAAACAAAAAAATTTGACTAACTTCTGAACTCATTCTAACTACTCTTCACAAGTAAAAAAAAAAATTAAATTTTGGAAACCCCAAAAAATTCTAATATCTTTTGACAAACTCAAAAATTTTAAAACCTCTATACCAAGTTTTAAAAACTTTTGCAAAATACTAAAAACCTTTGACCAACTCTAGAAACTAGATTAGATAATTTTTAGAAACTCTTAAAATAATCTAGAAACTTTTACCCAACTTTACAAGTATTTCATTAAAGTTTAGCAACTTTTAAACAGTACCAAAAAAAAATTAACCAACTTTAAAAGTTTTTAAAAAATTTCAGAAACTATTGATCAAACTTAATAAAATCTTTAAAAAATTTATAAACCTGTAGTCAACTCTAAAAGTTATACATTAAATTTCAAAATTTCCTCAAAAGTACTATAAACCTTTGATCAACTTTAACAATTTGTAAAAATTCATAACATTTGATCAACCTCTCAAAATTCTTAAAAACCTTTGATTAAGTCTAGAAGCATTTTACCAATTCCAACTAATAGTACTAAAAATCTTAGACCAATTCTACAAACTCTCAAAAATTTAAGAAACATTTGATCCAATTCTTGAAACTCTTAAGTGTTCTTAAACTTTTTGGCCAACTCTAAAAACCGTTTAAAAATTTAAAATAAAGTTTTTGACCAATTTTAGAAGCTTTTTACTAATTTATAAAAACACTAAAAACCTTTGACCAGTTCTGAAAACTCTTAAGAAATTTCAGAAACATTTGATCAAATTCTAAAGTCCAAAAATAATCAAGTATCGTTTAGCAAACTTTAAATTTTTTTTAAATTTTAGAAACCCATCAGAAAAATTTAAAATAATAATCTTTGACTCACTATAGAAATTCTAAACTAAAAAAATAAAACAAAAAATTAGAACTAGTAAATTGTTCTAGAAACCTTTGGTCAACTCTAAAAGCCTTTTATTACATTTTAGAAACTCTTAAAAAATACTAGAAACTTTTGATTAACTTTATAAAAATTATGAAATTTTAGAACTTTCTAAAAAAATTTAACTATTGCACTATTGCACCATTGAATTAATTAAAACAATATTTAAACCAACCTGTTCTAGAAACCTTTGAGCAACTTTGAGATTTTAAAATAAATTTTAGTAATTTGCAAATTTTAAAAGCTTTTGACGATTTTTTTTTTAAATCTAGAAAAATATTTAACTAAATTATAAAATCTCCTAAAAATCATTGACAAAATTTATAAACAGTCTAAGAATGCTTTGACCAATTTTAGAAATTATTGACAAATTTTAGCAAATTTCGAAAAAGTCTAAGACATTTCTAAACAATTCTAAATAAAAAAATTCCAAATGTTTGAAAGGATTTGACAACCTTTGTCCAATTCCTCTAGAAACTCTTGAAAGTATTTATTTTAATTTACAACTAACTCAACTCTAATAACTGCTAACAAGTTTAAACTAAACAAAATTTAAATATTTCTAAAAAATAAAAACTAATTATGTGCAAACCAAAAACCTAACCTATAAAAGTTGAAACAAAATGTTTTTATTAATTTTTAGTTATTAAAAAAAAACTCTTTAGAAGTACTAAAAACCTTTACACAGACTCTAAAGACTCCTAAAAAGTTTCAGAAACTTAATCAAATTCTATTAAATTTTAGAAACTTTTAAAAAATTTAATAATCTTTGTTTAATCTAAAAAACCTTTTCTCAAATTCTAAAAATTTCTTGACTAACTCCTAAACAATTTCAAAAACAATTGATCAATTTTTAGAAACTTGTAAAGTGACCTAGAAATCGTTTGCCAACTCTATAGACTTTTACTTACACGTTAGAAAGTTCTAAAAGTACTAGAAATATTTAACCAACTCAAGACCAATCAAAAAATTCCTATTTGATCAAATTTTAGAAACTTTTATCTAATTTTAAAAACTTTTAAAAAAACCTAGAAACTTTTGAACGACTCTAGAATCTCCTAACTTTAATTGGAATATTAGGACCAAATTAAAAAAAATCTGAAGTAATCTATATACCTTTGGCCAGTTTTAAAAACCTTTCATTAAATTTTAGAAATGTTTAAAAAATGTAAACTCAGAAAACATTTAAAAACTTTTTTAAAACCTTTTGCAAACTCCAGAAACCAATATGTAGAAACTTTTTAGAAATATTTCTAGAAATTTTTAAAATATTGCTAAAACTTTTTATTATATTTTAGAAACTCCTAAGATAATCTAATAATCTGTTGCTAACTCTAAAACTATTGGCTAACTTTAATTTTTGTTATCAAAATTCAGAAATTCTCGTAGAAAAATTTCAAAAGTTTTTGATCAAATTCTAAAAATTCCTTTTTACCAGTTTCCAAAAATTCTAAAATCTTATAAAATAATCTAAAAACTTTAGTCCAATTTTAGAAAATAAATTCGAGCAAGTTCTAAAAACTACTAAAAATCTTTAATCATTTTTTAAAACCTTTCACTAAATTCTAAAAACTTTTAAAAAAACTACAAATGTTTGATCAAATTCTAAAAGTTTCAGAAGCTGTCTTAGAACTTTTTCGTTATTTCTAAAACCTTTTAATCTAACTCAAAAACTCTTTAATAATACTAAAAACCTTCAACTTACTTTAATATACTCTTAAGCAGTTTCAAAAACAATTAATTAATTTTTAAATACTCCTAAAGTGTTCTAGAACCTCTTAAAAAATACTAATTTCCTTCAACTAAAAATTCCTAAAAACTACTTAAATGATCAAATTCTAGAAACTCCTAAAATAACCCAAAAACTATTGGCCAACTCAAGAAGCATTTTACAACTTTTAAGAATTACTTTACTAGAAATTACTAGAAACTTTTGACCAACTTAAAAAATTCTGAAAATGAGTTTTATTGCATACAATATAGTTTAGAAACCTTTAATCATTTCTTAAAACCAACAACCTTTCACAAATCCTTAGAAATTTTAAAAAAATTTGATGAACTTCTCAAAAATTTTAAGTTGTTTTAGAAACTTTAGTTAAGTCTAGAAATTGTTTATCAAATTTTAAGAACTTCTGAGAAATAACGAGAAAACTTATTTATAAACTTTTCTAAACATTTAATAAAATTAGTAAATAAAAGTAGTAACTTTGACAAACTCTAAAAAACCTAAAAAGTTCAAATTCTAGAAACTTTTTAAGTTTTTCAGCTAACTCTAAAAATTGTTCATATAATTTTAAAAAATACTGAAACTTTTATAAAAATTCAAAGACATTTGATCAAACTCTACAAATATCAAAAATAATCTACAATCTAGAAAATACTAAAAACCTTTGACTAACTCTAAAAAATAATCTCTAACCAATTCTATATAATAATAATAATTTTTTAATATACTTATTTAAATAAATTTAAAACTTTTAAAAGTTCTTAAAAAGTTCAAAGTTTTACAAAATTTTAGAAACTTTCAAAAAGTAGTAGAAACCTTCAACAAATTATTGAAAAATTGTCCAACTTCAAATGCTATTCACTAAAATTTAAAAACTTTTAAAAACAATCAATTAAACCCTGGAAATTTTAAAATAATCTAGAATCTTTGGAATAACTCAATTTCTTTAACAAATTCTAAAAACTCACGATAACAACTAAAAACTTTTTATTTAGTTTTGATATAATTCTTAAAACTTTTATTAAATTGTTCTAAAACCTTTTGTTAACTCAAGAATTTTTTATCAAATTTTGGAAATTCTTGAGTAGTACGTACTACCTATTATAATTTTTTTCTGAAAAAAATTAAAAATATTGATCAAACTCTAAAAACTCCTAACATAATCTAGAAACCTTTTAATTTTAAAATTACCTAAAACACTTCAAAAATTTTTGGCTAATTTTAGAAATCTCTTACAAAATTCCAGAAAATTCTTAAATGTACTAGAAACTTTTTCTTAGCTCTTAAAACATTTAAAAAAATTCAAATTTTTTTAATCAAATTCAATGTAATCCTAAACTGGTTTAAAAATCTTTTGACCAACACTTCTAACATTTTTTCAAAATATTCAAAATATTCGTAAAGTGTTGTTGGTCAAGTTTAAAAGCTTTGTATCACGTTCCAGAAACTCTTACAAAATATTAAATTTTTTTGACTACTTTTACAAATTATTGAAAAAAATCAGAAACATTTGATCAACTTCTTCAAACTCCTGAAGAATTCTATAACTTTTTCAAGAACATTTGACCCAATTTTAAAAACTCCTAAATAAATTAAAAACAATTGATCATCAAATTCTAAACTTGTTTAATGTTTTGGCCAACTCTAGAAACCTTTTACTTAATTTTAAAAACTCCTACAAACTACTTAAAACCTAACTAACTATCTAACTTTTAACAATACTCAAACACATTTGATCAAACTCAACAAATTCCAAAAGTAATTTAAAATTTTTAACCAGTTTTAGAGTCGCTCACTAAACTCTTAAAACTTCTAAAAAGTACTAAAAATTTTTGATTATATTCTAGAAATCTCCTAACTGTTCCAGAGATGTGAACTATTAAATAATTTAAAAAAAATTTAATTTGATCTGAATCTTAAAAAAAAAACATTTACCAATTTCTAAAAATTGACAAAAAACAAGAATGTTTTGACTAATTTTAGAAATCATTAACAAATTTTGAAAAAAATTTGAAAAGTTTAAAACATCTTTGACCAGTTCTAAAATATTTTTTTCTAATTAATTCATTAAAATAAAGTTTGAAATTCATTATTCCAACTTTAGATATTCCTGAAAAAAATTGACTAAATTTTATAACCTCTAAAAATCTTCAAAAAACATTTCCAAAATTTCTGAAAAATTCATAAAACTTTTGACCAATTGTTTTTGATGTTGCTATGTTTTAAAGCCTTTGGTCAAGTCTAGAATCATGTACCATATTCTTAAAACTCTTAAAATATACTTAAAGCCTTTAGCTAAAATTTTCTGAAAAAATTCTAAAAATTGTGTTCTAAAACTTTTTGGTCAAGTCTAAAAGCTTTTCACCAAATTCTAAAAACTTATAAATAGTATTTAACCCATTAATTCTGGAAAATCTAGACAAATTTCAAAAACTGTTATTTCAAATTAAAAAAAAATCTTAAATTGTTTTAGAAGCCTTTACCAAAATCATTATGGTTTTTACCAAATTCTAAAAACTCCTAAAACATACTAAAATATTTTTAATTTTCTCTAATAACTTTAATGAATTCTAGAAACTTCTAAAGTATTCTAGAATTTTTTGGCCAATTTTTAAAACTTTTATTAAACTTTAAAAAACTCTAAAAAATACTATAAACTTTTGCTTAACTCTTGAAAAATTTCAAACACATTTTTTTCGTTTCTAGAAACTTTTAATGTAGTTTATCAAAAAACTCTTAAGTCGGTGCAATCTAGAACTATTTAATAAATACTATAATGAATGAAGTGTGATTGTTAATATTGAAATATAAATCTTGTAAGACGATTTATAAATTTCTAGTTAGGTCTGTGGTCAGCAAGAGGTTGTTGTATTTTTGCAAAAAACTACGTTCCTCTTATTCTTTTTATTCTGTATTTATCCACTGTTGTATGTAGGCCTTTTCCAAACTATTCTCTATTTAGTACAGACAACGTTTAATCTTTGCATATTGCAGTTACATTATGACTTTTGCAATAGCAAATTTGAGCGTAGCTTCTACTTTTACTTCAAGTTCAACTCAAACCTTGTTTTTTTATAATGTTGTTGATAACTGTCTTAAATTCTATCACTTGTGGAGTTTTATGCAGATGCTATTCCCCAAGCAAAGATAGCATACATCATAATTAATTATAAAAAAAAACCAAACAAAGGATAATTTTGAAATTTATATTAAATCTACCAAAAAAGGTTGAAACCAATAAAATATTCATTTCCTTGTACTTAATAATAAAAAATGTATAATTATAATCAAAACTCATAAAACACCCTCAATGCAGTATATAAAACGAATTTAAACTTTATTATTAAACAAATATCAAGCTTATATTAATAAAATGAATTCATTCAACTTTTAATATTTTTTTATGCATAATGAAAATGTAAAAGAAGTATTAAAAAGTAAGACTTCCAATAAATATATTTTTCATCCTAATATATTTCATACAACAACCCCAATGCTTCAGAAATTGCGAACAAAAAAAACGTTGTGTATATTTCTTCTTAAACATTATCACAGTAATCCCTCAATCTACGAGGATTTAAATAAAAATCCCTTAATAACTCACAAAGAATATTTTATTAAAAAAATACTTACCGAGTACAATCGCTAATGTTTTGGTAGCCTTGCGCTCTTTCTTAGCTGATGACTTCTCTCTTTTCTTTCTACTTGCTTTATTTACTTTATATATTGTAAATCTAGCCGCTGCTGTTGCCTTCTTTTCCTTCTTGGACCCTGTTGATCCGTTATTGTCAGGTCCTAAATTGCTTATTGTTGTTACGGTCCTGAAACATAAATTTTTTTATCTAGCAATTTAAAAGCATTCAATTCATTTGGGGCATTTTATATTCGTTGATTGCGGAATGCCAGACAATTAGAAAATTCCCCAGAGATTAATACTTTTTTTTTTTTAAATGATAGTAGAGCTAATTATAGCTTTGCTATAACGAGTGAATGAGCAAGGGTATTAAATAATTTCAACCAACCAACCAACATGGGAGTTGAAAGTAAATATTGTTCAAGTGTTGGAAATAATTTAGCTGTTTACTCAGTAGAATTGCAATTTTAATTAATTTCAACTAAAATAATTGTTGGATTTAAACCGATCAATTAATAAATTCTGTAATCAATTCTAAAACTTGTATGTATGAGACTGATTAATAAATTACTTCCTGTTATTGATTAATCCCAAAACCTAATACATTAAATGTACCCTTGTTTTATAAATTAGGCATTCCACTGATTAATTTATAGTATGTATTGTCTATAATTTTATTTAGAAATAATTATATTGTACTCTTCTGGAAAGAAATTGGATTGCTTTCAATGTACGTGTACATAGTATGCAAGCACTAATTTGTTATCTACAATAGAGCTTTCAATTTCAAAGATTGATTTGTTGTTTGTATTTATTTAAAGTCTATTGTTGGATTCAATTTTATTTTCAAATGAGAGTGTTATTTTATACAATATTATACGAGCGCTATTGTCAATGTAATGAATGCATTTTCAATAAAAGAAGATTTTTATTAAATTATTAAGTAGGAATTTCAAATTGTATTGAGTTTCTATAGAATATTTTCAAGGCATTAAACTTTGTTGTACTTTTAAACGATTTTTTTAAATAAATAAATAATGAAATGTCACAAACATATACATATTACTGCTATCCTAATTGCAAATCTGTGCATTTTTAATGATTAATAAACATAAAATAAGATTACTGTTGAATAAATATGGTCTTCTTTATGTACTTTGAAAGTTTATTTTATAGATCTTATGCAGCTGAAACCAAACCTAAATACTGCATACAAATTGGCACAAAAATGATTAAAATTTTGCAATAAAAAAACTTAATAAAGGAAGAGAAACACAAATGTTATGTACAAAAGAATCAAAAATGTTTTGCACCAGAGTTTATTCTTGGAAAAACCCGGACCTGTGTGTATCTTTTCTGCAATGTCTATAACTTAAACCCAGTAGAATTGTTACTGTAGAAACAGACTCTGTAGTGTTAGAATCAAAATGTTTGATAAACTTCAGTAGGTTGGCGGAGGCAATTCAGTTAAAACTACAACCACGCAATCACTGTACGGTGTAACCCACCGACTATTCTTAGCAAATAATTAGATATTTGATTATTTTTTTCTAATTTAATAATATTTGATATTAGCAGAGAAGAGAAACATGCAATCTCTAAATAAATAACATTTGTATGGATGGTCAGAGCACAATCCATAAAATAAGTGCCTTATCCAACTGTTTTTGATCAAGAAGTTAGATTTATTAACCTCTCCCCCAATTTAGTGACAAATTACATTTGCAAAGAAGAAAAATATGCAATTTCTGAATCATTTGGGTGGATGGACGGACTCCAATTTAAACACAATTAATCAACTGAGTGCCCTGCAAATCCACCCAACTGTTTGTTTTTATAAAATTAAATTTATCAACTTCCTCTTCTAATTTAATGACAAACTACATTTGCAGATAAGAAAAATAAACATCTTCTAGATCACTCTTTTATAATATTTGGCAGTCTAGTCGTCTACACTTGATTACTAAGATGTTTGTTAATCATCTTAGACGCCTTTATCTCACGCGGTTCAGCTTGGGGCTGTGTGATAATTACAGTGATAATTACAGTGAACCAATTTTTGTAAAGCCTAAGTGGCAATAGACTTTTGGTTACATCAATTTCAGTGATTTTGAACTTTTGGTTAAATTAGGTTTTGGTGGCTTTGAATGAGATCTTTCATATAGAATTGAGTTTAGCCAGTCTTGCTTCAAAAATCTTTCTTTTGGCTCTTGGGTTTTTTTGTTTTCTTACCATGCCCAAACTTCTTCTTTGTTTTTGTTTTAGTGCTAGCATACAATTTTTGCAGGCAATGTTGCGTCTGCCAAAAATAATGCTGGCTTGCGGCTTTTGCACGCATTTTAGTTAACTTTGTCTTAATCCTAGTTTTGACTTGGTTTTCTTGTATTATTTTTTAATGGCATCTAGTTTTGTGCCGGAGTAAAAATTGCAATATTCTTTAAAAAGTTTTGTTTATTTTGCTTTATTAGTATTTGATTGCTATGTAAATGCCTTTTATCCCAAGTTGCTGTAATCAGATTAATTAAGTTAGAATTGAAAAGCTTTTTACATTTTTTTAACTTTTTTGGTGTTACTTTGTGCAGGTCGCTTGATCTTGTTTTGGATTAGTTGTCGTGCATATTTTTTTTAAGTGTAGCTTTCCACCGAAATAAGAGTTGCAAATCATTTTTGTTGCTTTTACTTAGTTAGATTGCTTTCTGAACAATTCTTGTCCCTTCCCTTTGTACTGCTGATGTTCAGCAATTGGATTGGTTTAGCCAAAATTGGAGTTTTTTTTTACTTGTTTTAGTATTACCTTTGATTGGGTTAATCAAATATTTTAGAGTCGGCTCAACCGAGACAAGTTCTACATCGGTTTTATGTTGTTCTATTCCTTTTAGAAGTTTCCTAGCAACTGCTGCATTGGTATTGATATTTAGATAAGTAAATTTAACACAAAAAGTTAGATAGGTGTGCGGGGCACGCCAATTTAAACCACTAATAGAAACCATACCTCATCTACTTTTGTAGTACAGAAAAAGTCGGCGTGCAAAGAACCCAGAAAAATAATTCTAGGATACATAAAATGCCAATTAGTCGAAAAGACTTTAATATATCATAAGTGAAATTAATAAAGCAAATCAACAGCAATGGATTTATGAAATAAATCGACATTCGCAAAAATGGTAGCACCTTTTATTATAAAAAATGTTGGATATCGTTTTTGTCAAAGCGTATATCATTTATTACCAACAATTAAAAAAAAATTAAAGTTCGATTAGTTTAAGATTTATAGCAATAAAAGATTGAAGTTGTAAATCTACTCTTATTGCGTCTCCATAGATGTACGATTGGGAATTCTTGACTAACATTAAGTCATATGTGATAAAAAACAGTTGCAAAATGTGCAGTGCAGTTGCAACTTAATCAGAACCACACAGCAAGTGTTCTACGTATGAAATTATTTGTGCAACAAAGAAAAAAATTAAAAAAATATATAGAAATTTTAAAAATAACAAGAAACCCCTCTGCAAATTGTCAGTCTGACAAATCAATTGTCAACTTTTTGAAAAAGTGTGTAAACATATAAAGTGCTTTTTGTATAAATTATTTAATTTTTTTAATCAGTTACCGTTTATTTAGTATTTGGAATCTCAAAATAAAAATATTTGAAGCAACTTTTTGGGTTGGTACCATTCTATTTCCTTCCAGTTCCTCTCTTAAATTCTTCTTTCAATAGTTTTTTTTTCAATGCATTACTATCGTGTTAACTACGTCAAAAAGTAAGCAAAATTTTAAAATTAAAATTTTACAGCGTTTGGTAAAAGTGAAGTTAGCGTTTTTATATTCTATGGACCTCACTAATCTAGTTCTGACACGCCAGAGGTCTTTCCAAGTATGGGTGATGAAATGAGGCAAGATAATTATTGTTTGTAAATTTGTTTGTCGCTGAAATCATGAATTCCAAAGCGGTGAACAAATTCACAAATAATACCCGGCAGATTAAAATTTGAACTTAGGACCTCTAGCATGACAGGTAAGCATCTAAGCAACTACCCACGCTGCCGCCTACGCGTTTGGTATTTATCTAAGCCATTTACTCAAAAGTAAATCTGACGTTCGAAGCAACCGTACTACATTGGTCTAGTGCAAGGACTGTTGTGCAGGCAGCCCGGGTTTGATTCGTGGCAGTGACAATGTCTAATTTGTCAAGTATATTTCGATGCGGTCGTCTCCTTTGCTAGACAATGTCAAATCAGCAAAGTATTTGCCTAGTAAACCCCTCTAGAGGTGTAGTTCAGATTCTACGTTAAACAGTAGGTCCCGCATGTTTGTGTAGAACTATTATCGCACACCACAAACATACGAAAAAAAAAAGCCTATGTTCGTAGCAAGCACACGGCACTATAAGAAGAAGTTTGTACAAAATTTAAACACTGCTTTGTGCTTTGCCGCAACGTAAAAAAGTTACAAAATTTAAAAACAAAAATAGCATCAGCCACAATAATATTGATATGTGCTTTAACGATAAAACGCAATGTATATGTCACAGATCGTGTTAAACCTTAAAAAAAGTTTAGTTAGTTTGGCTGCCAACTTTTAGTGCTTATAACCTCAAATTTTTGCTCACAGATAGTAAAAAGTAAAGCCTTAGTGTATTAAAACCAATTAAAACAAACAAACATTGATATCTACAGCACACCGGCAGGTAATGTTTTCACTAGAACTAGAAAAGTAAACTAATAACAAGAACAATCAGCACTAAACTCAAAGTATTAGATAATTGCAAAACTTTAGGGTAATTCCACGCAAATTTAGACAATTGTCTCCAAATCTTAATCTCCAATTTTACTCAAATTTTGTACACATGTTTGGGGTACCAAAATATGACGATTCCTAAAATTTTAGATCTTTAAGTGCAATACAGTGTAAATGGCGGCTATTTAAATTTTTTAGGAATATTTTGCCTCCTTTCAGTTTTTGTGCTGTAAGTAAGCAAAAAATTATTAAAAAAAAAAATCCCGCAAAAAATGACAAAAATATTATTTTATTAAAAACTCTACAACTTTGATTCCGCTACACCTGAAAATTTGAAATTTGAATATAAAACTCCTGAAACTTAGTACTTTTGCTCACAAAGATTTAAAAAAACTGGATTTGCTTGCCGTAGGGTAAAAATATAACACATAATTGCTAAAAATGAGTTACTTTTAAAATATTTTTCTCCAAAAAATAATTATTTTTTATTATAATTTTTTTCCGCGGAAAATTTCGGAAAACCATGAACAAAATCACGTTCTACGGTAAATTTTCTATAAGATACACCCTTTTGACTATTTTTTGCACCAATTTACAGCACAAAAACTAGAAAAAGACAAAATATTTTTAAAAAATCTAAAAATTTTAAACTTGTTATTTTTGGTACCATAAATATGTGCACAAGCCAAAATCGGAGATGTCGATTGTCCGAACTATCGTGGAATTACCTCATAGTGTCATTGATAAGTTTATTAACACTTACAATAGTTTTTTTGGGCATTTTGAAACGTAGTGCAGAATTCGTGTAAAATGTAATTTTTTAATGTATTTTGTTCGGTTAAGCAAGTTAATAATATCAAATTGTAAAAAATTATTTTGTAAAAATAGATCAACTTTAAAGGATGCAATCTAGCTATAAACTGCTTGTAATTACTAGCCCCCGCACCGTAATAAGGTCATCTGAGTACCAACACCACTACTGCTTTCAATCAAAACAAATTGACCAAAATGCCTGTCAACTAATGCCCTAATCAATCCACTAACGTGCATAAAACCACAAACTAATCACTGCAAAATAAAATTATTTATAGACACTATTAAACAATTCACTCAATCGTCTAAGTCTTCAAACCAAAACTAGACACCAGTCAATTTACATCAACATACAAAAAAATACTAAATTCTGCAAATCAATCATTGCAAAGTAAGCTTATTTGTACACACCATTGGGTACATAGATAGGGTATTTAATTATCTAACTCTGCAAAGCAAAACTAAACTATCTACTAACGTGACCATCTACTTACAAAAAAATATAATTAACAATCTAAACACTGTAAAGTTAACTTATTCAAACACACAATTAAGAACATAAACAAGATATTTGACTATCTGACCCTCCAAAGCAACGCTAGACACCAGTCAGTCCAGCACCACTATCCACCGAAGTAATCACAAACCAACACTTTAAAGTTGAAAACCAATATCAGCATACACCACATACAAACAAAAAAAGTTAGTCTTAATAAATGTCTCTACATAGTCGTCTAACCATGATAGGGTACATTTAAAAATTGTTCTCAACACAACGGCACTCAATAAAACAGAAGCAGTAGTATATGAATCAATCCAGCCCAAAATGCAAAGTAAAACTCAGTGCAGTAACTACGCACAATATTACAAGTTATTCTAAACATACTAACAACAAAATAGTTAGTTTAATAATGATAAAATCATCAGATTTAACACCAACGTACGTCTTGGAATTTAGATTAGCTTTCTGCTTTTATTATTGATTTTGTTTTGGAGTCTGATTAAAAATTTGTTGCAAATCCACTTTTATTAAAAATAATAGAAAATTAAAAAAAAAAAACATTTAAAAAAAATCACGCTCAACATCAGATAATAAACCCTTGCAAATAAATAATAATTACTCTTCTCATACCTTTAGCTACGTTAGTCCCATCGTTTCGTAAACGCTAATATAATCATTTTATCTTCATTTCTGTTACCGCATTGTAGAATATTACAACAAACTTTTAAACAATTTGCAACCAATTCAGCACTACAAAGACAACTCAAGTTTTGGAGCTTTACCTAGCCTAACCTAATCCAGCAACTAGTACATAGTACAGCAAAACCCTGAAAAAAAATTTCTTAAAAAAGCAAGCAGCAAAATATTCATAAATAATTCAGTCTTCAGTCATACACAAAAAAAAAACTAACTAGAAAATAATCATGATTGTTATTATTATTCTTTTTAAAGAGGTAGTGAAGTGTTAGCTTCAACAAGTAGCCTTTGAGAATAACCACCGCATGGCAACACCTTTCGGTTTTCTTCTCTGCGTAAGTCTTGCTGTTAATTTGTCTTAGACATGGTCTCTAATGTGGTACTAGTTTGAGGTAGGCTAGTTTTGGCCTTGCTGAATTTACGCAGTCTGCTGCGGCAACACTTGATGTCCCCGGCCCATCTCTCCCTAAACTCTATTTCTCTGCCCTACTTCCTACACTGGCATTTTTTTCTTTTTTCTCCTATTTTTGAGTATTTTTTTAGTTTTTCTATATCTTCATTAACTTCTTCCTTGTTGTATCCTCTTTCTTTCATAAATATTTTGTGCAGCTCTATTAAATGCATCCCTTCTAGTGATTCTACATTTGCTAGTTTAACTTCTAGTGAGATTCTTGAATCTCCATTTAGGATTAGTTCTTTGTGTCTTTTATTTGCCAGATATACTCTGACCATTTCGAAAGTTGCATTTTCAGTCAACCTCGAGATGACATATTTTCCGTTTGGAAATTGAGTAGTCAATTCCGTCAACTTATTTTCCTTGAGCAGTTTTATCCTTTTTCTTCTTATTTCTGCAATTTCTGTTGGTACTAATGTTTCAGTATACGTTGTTTTCTTGTTTCTTTGCTCACCTTCCATTCCTTTTTTATTTCTTTCCTTTTTATTTTTTTTTCCATATTCTTTTGTTTACATTTAGTTTCTCGTTTCTCCTTCCTTTGTCTTTTGTGGCTTTTAATGTTAACTGTATTGTTCCTGACTTTTTGTTTACAACAAAACCGTGCATTTTTGCTGCTTTTAGGGTTATAGCGTAAGACTCTTCCTTTTCGATAACATATTGATAAGCTAGTTACAAACTAAAAAAAAACCTTAAACGTGATTAAGTGCTTAAGTTTCTGGTTTATTTCAGGATTAACTACGGTTGTACTGTGCACTCATTTGCCAAAATTTTTTTTGTTTTACAATGTAAACATTAAATAAGAAAAGTAAATACTCAGGGAGTTTGGTGTGTTATTTAACTCAGGAAGATAATCTTAATTATATACTTGATGGAATAAAAAATTATCTCTATACCTGATGCTGAGTATAAACACTTGTATTGATTTGATCTTTTAGAGTAAACAAAAAACTTGTCCCATACAAAAAACTCCTACAACCTTGCAGAAGTTAATGGCTAAAATAGCTATTGCAAAGATACATTGTCTTGGAATTACTGAACAATACTGTACGGTACTTGCATAACTACAAGAATTTGCAACATAATTAAATCATCAAAAATAATACCAACATTGGGGTACTTGAAGCACAAAATTGTCTTTTAAAATAACAAACAACAAAAACATTATCTTTGGCTGGTCTACGGAACACTACAAAAAAAAAACTTGATTTGTTGCAATCGTCTAACCGCAAAGACGTAGAAAACTAGTTAAAAAACAAAAACGGCACAAAATCATCTAAAACGTGCCTCCACCAGCCATATAAACAACATATCGCAACCCAAAACTTACAATTTCAGATAACCGCAAAACTATTGTTCGTAACTTAACAAACATTCTATAAATTTAAATAAATTTTTATCTTCTTCTGCAATCAACTGAAATTAACTAAAGCAATTTTAAAAAGTAAACTTAGATGTCATTTTACAGCACCTATAGAATCACCTTACTCTCTTACATCGTTAAATCTCAACATCAACATCTGTCTTTTGATTGCAAAAACAAAAAAATGTCTTTTGCACTAATTGCCAGTGCAGTCTACAAGCGCTCAAACAAATGATCTGCAAACTAAAAAAATCTTTTAGGCATTACCGCTGCTTTCAAATAATATCATATTACACATTACTCATAGTTAACAAAAAAGTCTTATAAAAAAAAAGACAAAATTAATAAAAAGAAGTTTTATCTCTAAAAACCTGCAACTACTACTAATTGCAAAATTAAAAAAAAAAACACAATGTCACAAGCGTTAGATGGTATTGCACTCCCCACCATCAACGCTATTTTAAATATCCACTTGATTAGTTTAACGGTCTCTAACAAAACAACTTATAACGGCACTTTGGGATTCTTAGTCAATCATGATAAAATTCATAAAAACCTATCAAAATAATTATTTGTCTAACTAAATGTCTTATCACCTTTACCCATTTACAAATTAAATTTCTTTTGACTTTGATGGCTAACCATAATGGTCGTCAATGTCATTTGGTTTCCAAGAAAAACGATAATCAGAAGTTCTCTTAATATCTTTCAGTGTGCATAAGTGAATAAAAAAAAGCATAATCTTTATGCAGACGCAAAAAAAAACCAACCAACAAAAGTATCCTCTAAGCATATGAGCAGATTTACAAAAGCACTTTTTGGTCTCAGCCAAATTCAGAACTCATCATTGCCGCACCAAAAAAGTTCAAACTACTTTCTAGTAATGACGCTCTAGAGTGTCCCAATCACCCAACTTAGTGTTAGTCATCAAGAGATTTGACATCATAATTTTTTTGCAAACAGAAATTTTTTTAAATTTTTTAGTAACAAACATTTGGGTAGAAATTTTAGTTCAAACTACTCGCTAGCAGTACTCATGCTCCAAAGTACCGCAACCACAATCCCAAGTGTACGGTGCAACAAGCGCTAGATGGTATTCCACTACTCACCATCAACGCTTTTTTGATAACAACTTTCGGAATTCTTGGCCTGACCACCTATAATGCATAAAAACTTATCAAAATAAGTTGTTGTCAAACTAAGTGGCTTATCACCTTTACTCATTTACAAATATTTTTTTTTACCTAGACGATTTATCACAATGGTCGTCAATGTCATTTTGTTTCTTAGAAAGACGAGTTTTTTTAATACTTTTCAGTGTACATAGGTGGATAAAAAAAGCATAATCTTTGTAGACACAAGAAAAAAACCAACCAACAAAAGTATCCACTAAGCATATAATCCGACTCACAAAAGCATTTTTTGATCTCAGCCAAATCCAGAACTTTTTTTTGCCGCATCAAAAAACTACTTTTTAGTAATGACGCTCTAGAATGTCCCAATCACCCAACTTAGTGTTAGTTATCAAAAAATTAGACATCATAATTTTTTTTTTAAATACTAAAATCTTTATCGCTTGCAGAAAAGAGAAAATTTTTATTTCTTAATAACAAACATTTGGATAGAAACTTTAGTTCAAACTACTCGCTAATACTCATGCTCTGAAGTACCACAACCACCCTTTTAAGTGGTCCTTAACAAACTAAATTTCACCATGTACTTGTTGGTCATAGCAATTTTTAATGCTTGCATAGAGTAGAAACTTCCTTAATTTCTTATAATACTCAGGCGGGTGGTTAAGCACTTCAATCAAACTAATTACTGGTAATCATGCTCTGGAAAGCAACACTCACGCGCCCATGCTGGTCATCAAAAAATTGAATATCAACATCTTTTTCTTGAACATAGAGACAACCATTCTGGCAGTTAGGTAAAAATTCTTTTTCAAATTATTTGTTAGAAATTGCACTCCAAAGTATCTTAACAATCCGCCCAAATATTGGTTATTAAAAAAATAAATATTACCCAATACAAATTAAGTCTTCAGACTATAATAGCTTAACACAATAATCAAACGTCAATTTTTAACAAAAATTGCTTTAGTGTCTTCCATAGTGCATATATAGATCTAGAAACGGCATTACCGTTATATGGAAGCATTAAAATTCAGTAGAATATCAATTACAATAAGACAGCAAACTCTTATGTTAAGCGATAAGCCACCCTCAACACCTAAAAACCTATCAAAATAATTCTATATCAAACTTAGTGATTGATCACCTTTACCCATTTACAAATCAAGTTTCAAGCCGTTAATGTTATTTGTTTTTCACCAAAGGCAACAACCAGATATTACTGTAATATTATCCGGAGTACATAGCTGGATCAAAAACCAATATAGTAGAATTTTAATTACCTTCAATTACCTCAAGGCAGCAAATTTCTATGTAAAGCAATAATCCACCTTCAATGCCAAAAAATCCTTTCAAATTGTCACCAAACTAAGTGGGTGATTACTTTTATACCCAGTTACAATTAATTTTTTTTAGAGTTCCATCAAAAGCAACAATTAGAAATTGTCTTATCATTATATAGATAAAAAAACGACATCATCTCTCTTCAAACGCAATAAAATAACTAACAAAACTCACTTAGCAAATGGACATACGCACAGAAGCATTTTCCAGTCTCAGAGTTTAAGTTTAAGTTCAAATAACTTTCTGGTAATCACACTTTAGAGTGCCTAACCACCCAATTATTAGTGTCATCAGGAAATTAGACATTACCATCTTCTCTTCCTTAGATATAAAAACTTCTAACGCTTGCAGAGAAAAGAAACTACTAACTTCTTAATAACAAACACTTGTTAGTAACTCAATAGTTCATACTACTTGCTAGTATTTATTCTATAAATTGCTCCAACCACACGCCCAAGTAATAAAGACAAAGAAAAAATACTTCCAATTTCTTAATAACAAACTCTGGCGGATAGGTAAAAATTCTTGTTCAATCTTATTGCACAATACGGAGTATCCTAACAATCCGCCCAAGTGTTGGTTATCAAGAAAATAAATATCACAATTTCCTTTTTGGACATAGAAACTTCTAACGTTTGTAGATAAAAAAAAGCTTTATATATTTAGATTGCTATCACTTGCGCGGGTAGGTAAGCACTTCTGTTTAAACTATTTGCTGATTTTGACGCTCTATAAAACCCCAAATAACGGCACAAGCATTGCTCATCAAAAGATTAGATATTTCCGTTTCTTAATCTAACCAATTCCTAAAATTAAAAAATTGTCAGAAATAACCTACCGTCAAAATATTCATAACTAATTCAGTTAAAACTTGGTCTTTTACATATTCTAACTCAGCAGCTACTCCAAGTACGTAAAAAAAATCTAAAAAGAAATAATCAACAAAAATTTATAACTTTAGTCTTGAAGCTTTACCTAACCTCGTTCAAATCCGAAATTCCCAAAAAAAACTAACTAGCTAAATATTTATATTTGACTACAGCTATTCTTACTATTCCAAAACTAAAAAAAAAACAACTAGCAACAAATTCATAACTAACTAATAGCTTTGCGTAACTTCACTCATCAACCACTGCATTACAAACTCTAAATAATATTGCACTCACAACTACCAGAGCATTTTTGATCGACAACTTAACCAGCTCAACATTTTCCAAACAAACAATCCAAAACAAACTACACAAGACTGTTCCAGGTGACTACATAATCTAAGTCATCCTTTGCAACCTTTAAAGCATTTATCAACAGCAAAAAATATAAAATAAAACTGCCATTATAGTAAAATTTCAATTACCTCAAGACGTTAAGCAATTCGGCACACACAACGTCTAAAAGCCTATCTAAATAATTTGTAACAACAAAACGTTTAGCAGGCAAATAAGCACCACAGGTTATCTACTCGTTAGTTTATAAAAAAAATATAAAACATCACTGTCAACCCTAAAAAAAAAAAATTATCTTTAACTTCATAAAAAAATTGAAATTGTGATAGTTCTAGAATTTCTTAGAAATAGTGCTTTTGTACTTGTACAAAGGATCTACAAGTGAAAAACTGAATTGACATTATGTTGGAATTACAAGTAGGTACAAATGTAGGTTCTTTGTATGTTAATCCAAATAACTTTTTTCTCAAACTTGGGAAGTTATTCTAACACTCATTTCGATATTGCGCTACGTCATAGATTTCTACTACCGAAAGAAAAAAGTAACAATTTTCATAAATGTATAATTTGTAATACATATTGACGTTTAAAAATGCAATTAATTTAAAGCGTGGTATTGAGTTTATATTACTAGGTCGTAGTAAAAATGAGATCACCGGCAGTTTTTTTTTTAATTAATGATGACGTCATTAAAAGCGATCAAAAATATCGTCAAAAGCCAAAATAACCCCCGTGCAGTTTTTGAATTTTCATAAAAACTTTTAAACATTTTTACAGTTTTTGGCCCGGTTTTGATGTATTTTATAAATGTTTTAATGTTTTAAAACCATTTTTTATCATTTTTGACATTTTATAAACAGAATTTTGCACTTTTTGAAACTTCATGACAATTTTTTGCTGTTTTTTATAAAAAAAATTAAAATTTAAAACCATTTTTTTTTTATTTTTGACATTTTATGAACAGAAATTTGCACTTTTTGAAATTTTATAAAAGATTTAGACTATTTTCTTCAGTTTATGACTGGCTTTTGCTGTTTAAAAACATTTTTTTAAATTTTTGACATTTAACGAAGAAAATTTTGCATTTTTTTTAAATTTTATGAAATTTTTGTTATAGTATAAGATTTTGATGTTTTTTACCAACTTTTTTAAATTTTTGACATTTTTTTTTGACGTTTAAAATTTCATAAAAAATTTTAGATTTTTTTGCAGTTTACAGCCAGATATTGCAGTTTTTATAAAGGCTTTAATGTTTTAAGACCAATTTTTGACATTTTAATAAAACAGAATTTTGCACTTTTTAAAATTTGAAGTTTGCGGCCGGATTTTGTTGTTTATATCAATGTTTTAAGAGCAAACGATGCTATTTTTGATATTTTATGGACAACATTTTGCATTTTTTGAAGTTTTATGAAAATTTTAGACTTTGTTTACAGTTTATGGCCGGATTTTGCTGTTTTTTATAAATTTTATGTTTTAAGATTTTTTTTTTCATTTTTGACATTTTATGAACAAAATTTTGCATTTTTTGAAATTTTATAAAAGATTTAGACTATTTTACAGTTTATGACTGGCTTTTGCTGTTTAAAAACATTTTTTTAAATGTTTGACATTGAAAATTTTGCATTTTTTTTAAATTTTATGAAATTTTATTTATAGTTTATGATTAAATATTTATAACTATTTTTTTTACTTTTTGCCATTTTATAAGCAGATTTTGCACTTTTTGAAATCTCATGAAATTTTAAATAGTTTAAAATTCTGTTTATAAAATGTCAAAAATAAAAAAAACTTTTAAATTATTATTTTTTTAATAAAAAACATGCAAAATCCAGCCAGAAACTGTAAAAAAACCTAAAAGTGCATTTTTTTAACACTTAAATTCTCAATTTTGCTGTTTTTTATTGATATAAAACCATTTAATTTTTAATTTTTGATATTTAATGAACAGAATTTTGCAGTTTTTGGAATTTTATAAGCACTACAGTTTATGGCTGTTTTGTTATTTCTACAATGTTTTAAGACCAAACTTTGCTATAATGACATTTTTTAAACAGAATTTTGCGCTTTTTAAAATTTCATTACATTTTTTATTGTTTTTTTACAGTTTATGTACAGAATTTCTTAAAAAAAATAACGCTTTTTAACAGTTTTTAGATGAATTTCAGTTATTTCTAACAATATTTTGCAGTTTTAAACCGTTATTGGACGGAATTTAATTCTATCTGGAAATATTTTAATGTTTCATAATTGGATTTACTTATTTTTGACTCTTTATAAATAGATTTTTGCAGTTTGTGGCCAGACTTTGGTGCTTTCTAACAATTTTTTAATATTTCATGACCGAATTTTGGTAGTTTTTCACATTTTTCATCAGTTTTCTAACAATATTTTAATATTTTTTGACCAGATTTAATTTAATTTATATTTTTTTAAACGTATTATGACCAAATTTTTGTATTTTCTAACATTATTTTAATGTTTTAAGTAGTCTGCAAATGTTCTTCTGTATTTTTCTATATTTCGGTGTGCATAATTGTCCTGTCCTTCCTTATTTCATATTTTTGATATTTTTTTTCTGTTTTTTTTTTATTCCATTTTGCTTTTCTTGTTTCTTTTCTATGGCTTTTATTTTGTGTGTTTGTTTTCATTGTTTTTTTTTCTACATTCTTTCATGATCAAAGTCCTAATTTTTTTGTCTTAGTGCTCTTGTTGCAAAGTTTCTTAGCGCATTTTGTAGGCATTTCTTAATAATTGTTGTTTTATCCACTTTGCTTTCCAGTATATTTTCTAGTTCTTTTCTATCTTTCTCCTACGCTTCGCATTCTACTGGAGTGTGTTCTGCGTTATTGTGTGTTTCTTCTTGACGCATTTACATCTTATATACGTCTTATTTATATCTTATCTTTAAATTTTTGCAAAAGCTCCATATCCGGTCAATATTTGTGTTGCAAAATTTCACGTCTTGGGTTTGCTCTCTACCCACTTTTTTATCTCCAGGATTAGTTCTCTCTTCCATTTACCTTTTCTACTATATTCTACTCTCTACTTTTCATCGTCTTCTTTCTTGATCATAACTTTGCTTCCTTTTTGCTGTTTTTTTCTTTTATTAGTTTCAATATTTCTATTCTTTTTTCCACCATCATAACTGCGGGAGGAGTTTCCACAATCACTTCTGTAAGCCCTGCTGGTCCTTAACGAGCTGGCTATTGTAACTCCTCTTATTTCATTCCTGTTTTTTTGTTTGTTTTTATGGCTTCTCCTCATGTTTTTGCATCGCATAACAATTTGCTTCTTGCTGTTGTTGATATTAGTAAGAGGTTTTACGTGGCTTTTAATGGTGGTGTCGGTTTCTTTCCGAGAATAAAAAGTTACCTAAGCGGCGTCATTGGTCGGAAAGCTATTTTAGTATCCAAGTTCCAGAACTGCTATAAATATTCAAAAAATTGTTTTTATTACTATGTAGGGTTTCGAAAAATAGTTATTTTGAGGAAGACAATATTAAACTGTAATTAATTCTGTTGGAATAAAAAAATAATTAGTTTCATTACTTAATTTTTAAAGTTCGTTTATTTTGTCGCTACACTCACCGCACATGAGTAATTAAATCTGGAATTCAGCAGCAAAAAAATAATTTTCTAATAACTTTGGACCAATGCAAACATCTAAATACTTACTTTAAAAATGTTTTTTTTATAAATACAAAAGCTATTCCAATCGTTTGTTTTATATAATATAGAAAAGTTATCAGTATTGCATCATACACTTTAAAAAAGTTTCATAAACAAGAAGAAAAAAATGTTTACAATTTAGGAAAATAAAAATATTACATTTTAGAAAAAAATTATTAACAAAACACTATGTAACAAATAAACCTTTATACGTTCATGCTATTAAAACTACTCTTAATTGGAAAAGTTGAAATGATATTTTATCATCCAAAATTCTATTCATGCATATTAATGCATAGAGATTTCATAATTTTACTCGAGTAACAATTCCAAGTACGTATGCAATGAATGTCTTCCAGTTTTATGCCGTTGCATTTTCTCAGACTATCAAAGTTTTGTTGCATAATACGTCTATTTTTACACAAAGCTTGTATGCACGTATGAAGCACAATGGTACACATGGCTCTTCTAAATTTGTATGTAAAGCAGTGCAAAAGCAAACACGTTCTGACTAGTAAACCAAATATATTGCATTACACAGAAATCGCAACTATTTAATCTTACATCAAATAAAATTAGAACAAATTATTGTATGTAACAATTGGAATATTAGCCAGCAGGTTAATTATGTTGCTACTAATTCTAAGCCACTTGAGCATCACCTCTAATTACATGATTCATTCAGTGAGTAATTTAATACCTTGCAGAGAATGTCCAATAATTACTTATCAGATATCTCATTATACATACGATTCTATGTAATAATAATAGTAATAATAGCTAAAAAGATTCTGTAATAATTTGAAAATTTGTTTATATTTTTAAATAAAGCACATAATAGCTTAATGAAAAATTAAAAAAACCAAATCTATAGAGACCGACCTATAAAGCTTGTAGCACACAAGTGATTTTTGTCTGCATGCAGGGCTAAAACAAATTCTTTTAATGGAAATTCTAAATCCTTTGCAGCTTTTAGTATGACCATTCATACTCATAAAAAAGCAAAATCAATTCTATTTTTAGTTAACTAAATTATTAAAGCAATACACATTAAATTTAGTTAAACAGTATATGATGATATTGAGTAAATTATTAGGATTATCTACCTGTCAGTCATACCATAAATTCCTATTGAAATCAATGTTTAAATATCATAATTAAATCCTATAAACAATTCATATTGTATTAGTAGTATATTATATGATTTAATATGCGATAATGCGTCTGGTCATAATAAATAACTAAATAGGAAATTAAAATATGAATAAATAAATTTATGATTTACCAAACCAACCATATTATGAAATATTAAGGAAAAATTGTTTGATAATTATGATGAAAAATTGTAAACTAGATTTTAATTGACTCAACTAAATATATTCGATAAATCCAAGGATTTGAGCATTTTTGTTCGTAATGCGATTGAGAGCGATGGTCATTTATCATCGGGTAGATATAAATAAAATATCAATGCATAATGCCGTACGCTCGTTGTGGCGCACCAACAAATATTTTTGTGTTCTTTATGGGCATTTTCTCCCTCTTTACACTGCCATAAAAGTAGAAATAAAGATATTTTATCTGTCCAGTCCCCTTTATTATTCGACCGTAGTTAAGAATATTTTGTGATGCGCTGCGTTTTAAATAAAATATTAAAATCTGACCCGTCTTTCTAATACTGGAACATAAAAATAACCCAAAACGGTTTTTTAGGTCAAAAGGTATTAAATTGTTTATTATGTTTGAAGAACCTGAAATGTGCTTATCTTATAAGATAATTTCATTATGGTCAGCATTAAAAAAGATGAATAATACTTAATTTTTTTATTGTATTGTAAAGAAACAATTTTAAACTATTTCAATAATGCAGAAAACAAAATTGAATTTGCTTTGCAATTAATTTTTCATTAATTATAAATTTCCTGCAGGAAATGTGACTTTTGCAATATTAATTTAAAAGTTTGGATTAATTATACATTGTCTTGAGTTACTTCTGAATACCTTCCAGCAATTAAAAGTCTATTAAATAGTAATATCCCCAATTCACATGCATTATATAATATCAATATGGAATATCGGTGAATAAAAAAGTATGGCAAAAAGTTAGTTGAAATTCGATAAGCTTGATTTAATAATAAGCTTAGAAATCGAATTATCATGCTATATTTGTATTAAGAATATAACTCGCTTGGTAGTTATAAATTAGTTTTTATTTTGTTTGATTATGTCTAAGTAAAACAGAAGCAAATATCAAGTTTATGTATAAATTCTGATTTTATTTAAAGTTAACTTTTTTTAGTAGTGCACTTTATGCAATATTAAGGGTTTGCGCGTTAATTCTGAATGCAAGTCGTCTAAAGCATGCAAGTATCTGGCCGGACTGCACTAAAGCAATGCGACGAAGGCGGAATGTTTTCAGTCGTGCTCGTTTTGCTGCGTAGATTTTACTCTGAGCAATAATTTCTTCTCTTTCTCAGTATTGCTGTGTGCTACTGCCAGTTTCTTTTCTTTGTAGAATTGCTTTTGCTTCTTTTATTTTTGCCTACTACTTTTCCTACACTACTTTTACCTACACTGACATTAAACTCCCACCGCAATATTGCAGAAATCTTGGTTTTCTTCCTCTAAGATGTTTTCTACTCGGCTATATACTGTTTTTACCGCATTATCTTCTTTGTTGGCGTAGAAATTTGTATAATTAGTGCATTTTTTTCTTCTGAGTTAATTGTTATTTATATTACCTTATCACATTTCTACATTGCTTTGCTCACATATTTGTATAACTTCTTACTCACAATCACTTCCACCTCATTTTGACTTTGACTTTGCTCCCTCGCAGTTTTCTTTTTTGTGTCTTTTTCACCTTTTTTTACTAACTCATCATTATGTCCAGTTAATTTTTTATTATTTCCTTTAGTAGAGTTTTGAATTCCATCTTTTCCACAGTTTTTAGTAAGCAGTTCTGTTGTTTGAATTTAGCGATTTAGAAAAAATTGCCAAAACATTTTGCAATCTCAACAATGTTTTTGGTAATAGAATGATTAACAAAAGGGCATGCTAAGCTTAGACGAAAAATAAGAAAAAGGTAAATTTTTGGGTTTTAATAACCAAGCCCTTCTGGAAGCTATAAAAGAAGACAAAAGTTGCACCATCAAAACACCGACTAAAAACTTCAACACCAATTAGTCCACATTTGTTTGTCAACTCAAAAAACTCAGCAAAGTTGTCAAAATGTGCCCTTCATAAGTTTTAAGATAACCACAAAGCCATTCAAGTCAAAATTTGTTATAGAAAAATTAGCAAGAACGGCCCAAAACGGTTTATCAATCTGCTTTAATGTTTTAGAGTGAGTCACGTCAATGTTATCTCCACCATTTATAATTTTATTTAATACAACCTAAAACAGTGTTTTTTTTTCTAAAAATAAAGTGCAAGTGAATGTATTTTTACTCTCTCAAAAAGTGTAGTTTTTCTTTTTCTATTAGTATAGAAAAGTGGCTCAGTTGTGTGACTAGAATATTGGCGCATAATCTGTTGCAGGTTCAGATCATGATTACCAGCATGTAGTAGTTTGTTTTCTCATTTTTGCAAGCGTTAGAGGTCTTTTTACACAAGATGGAGAAAATGATATCCAATCTTTTATTAACTAAAACTTGGACGAATAGGTGGATCACTCCAAATCATGCTCACCATCAAGTAGTTTCAATTATAGTATCTCATGTTTACAAGCAATTAAAAGTATTGTTCAAAAAAACAGAACGTAATATACAATCTCTTAATAATCAACACTTGGGCTGGTAGGTTGGTCACTCTAGATCATAATTTTAATCAAATAATTTGAACTAGAATGTTTACCCACCCGCCTATAAGTTTGTTATCAAGAAATTAAAAATTTCTCTTCATTGCATGCGTTAGAAGTATCTATGTTAGAAAAAGGTATAATAAACCCAATCTTTTAATAATTAACTCTTGAATAGTTTAAAGTAAAGTGCCCATCTACCCGATTAAAAGTCTCTTTATCCAAGAAAAAGGAAGTGATATTCAATCTTTTGATAACCAACACTTGAGCGGGTAGACGGGTCACTCTAAATCAAGATTATCATTAAGTAGTTCAAACTGAATTGTCGACTTATCTACTCAAGTGTTTGTCAACAATTTTTTTTTCCTTTTTGCTAGTGTTAGAAGTCAAAAGAGGATATAATGAATCTAATATTTTGTTGACTAACATTTGGTTGAATAGGTGGTTTACTCCAAATCAAAATTACTATCGAGTAGTTTGAGCTGGAGTGCCCACCCACCCGCCCAAAAGTTTAATAACAAAAAAATGCAAGTTTCTTCTGTTTGCAAGCGTTGATGGTCTTTTTATCCAAGAAGAATTAAGTGATATCTAATATCTTGATGATCAACACTTAGGCGGGTCACTCTAGTTTATGATTAAAATCAAGTAATTTAAACTGGATTTCCACCCACCCGCCCAAAAAATTGTTAACAAAAAATTTCTCCTATTTGCAAGTTTCTTTATCAAAGAAGAAAGAAATATTATTCAGTCTGTTGATAACCAACACTTGGTGGGTGGGTAACTCCAATTTATGATTATCATCAAGTTGTTTGAACTAGATTGTCCACTTATCTGCTCAAGTGTATGTTAACAAAATTTAAAAAAAAAATCCTTTTTGCAACCGTTAGAAGTAAAAAAAAATGATAAGTCCTATATCTTGAGACCAACATTTAGTTGAGTGGCTGGGTTACTCCAAACTATAATTACCATCAAGTAGCTTAAGCTGGAATGCCCACCCACCTGCCGAAAAATTCTCCTCTTTGCAAGCGTTGAAAGTCTCTTTATCTTAGAAGGATGACCAACACTTGGGTAAATCATTCCAGATCATAATTAGGAGCAAATAATTTAAAATAAAAGTGCCCAAAAATTTGTTAACAAAAAATTTCAAGTTTTTTCTATTTGCAAGCGTTAAAAGTCTCTTTATCAAAAAAGAAAAAGATAATCTTCAATTTTTTAATAAGCAACCTTTAAGTGGGTGAGTGAGTTACTCCAAATCATAATAACCATCAAGTAGTTTGAACTGCAGTGCCCACCCACCTGCCCAATAGTTTATTAACAAAAAATTGCAAGTTTCTCCTTTAGGCAAACATTGAACATTTTTTTTAACCAAGAAAAAGAATGAATATTTAATCTTTTGATAACCAACACTTGGATGGGTCACTCCAGATCGTGATAAGAAGAAAGCAATTTAAACTGGAAAGTCCACCTACCCACCCATAAAGTTGTTAACAACAAATTTCTTTTATTTATCTTTCTTCTATTTGCTAGCGTTAAAAATTTCTTTATTCAAAAAAAGAAAATAATGTTTAATTTTTTGATGACCAACACTTGGGTGCGTGGGTTACACAAGATCATAATTTTCACCAAGTAATTTAAACTAAAATGCTTACCCACCGCTCAAAAGTTTGTTATCAAAAAATTGAAGTTTCTCCTCTTTCTTTGCAACCGTTAGAAGTATCTATGTTAAAAGATGATTTGATAAATCCAATCTCTTGATTATCAACATTTGGGTGGGTGGGTGGGTAATTTACTTCAGATCATAATACCAACAAGTAGTTTGAACTAAAGTGCCCTTCCAAAAATTTGTTAACAAAAAATTTTCTTTGCAAGCGTCAAAAGTTTTTTATCCATCAAGAATGAGGTGATATTTAATCCATTAATAACCAACACTTGGACAAGTAGGCGGGTCACTCCAAATCACGTTTATTATCGAGTAGATTGAACTAGATTGTCCACTTATCTGCTTAAGTGTTTGTTAAAACTAAATTAAAAGTTTTTCCTTTTTGCAAGCATTAGAAGTCAAAAGATGAGATAATGAATCCAATATTTTAATAACCAACACTTGGTTGAGTAGGTAGGTTACTCCAAATCATAATTACTATCAAGTAGTTTGAGCTGGAAAGCCCAAAAGTTTATTATTAAGAAATTGCAAATTGCTTCTTTTTGCAAGCGTCGAAGGTCTTTTTTCTCCAAGAAAAAAGAAGTAATATCCAATCTTTTAATGACCAACATATAGGTAAGTCAATCCAGATTATGATTAGAAGCAGATAATTTAAAATAAAGAGTGCCCACGAGCTAGCCCAAAAATTTGTCAACAAATTTTTTTAAATTTTTTCTATTTGCATGCCTTAAAAGTCTCTTTATCCAAAAGGAAACAAATAATATAAAATCTTTTGATGACCAACTCTTAAGTGAGTGGGGAGTTACTCCAAATCATAATTACCATCGAGTAGTTTGAGCTAGAGTGCCTAACCACCCGCCTAAAAGTTTATTAATAAGAAATTGCAAGTTTCTTTTTTTTTGCAAGAATTGAAGGTCTCTTTATCCTAAAAGAAAAAAGTGATATCTAATCTTTTAATGATCAACATATGTTAAATCACTCCAGATCATGTGCCCAACTACCCCCCTAAATAAAAAATTGCAAGTTTTTCCTCTTTGCAAGCGTTAAATATTTCTTTATCCAAGAAAGAAGAAGTGATATCCAATCTCTTGATGGCCAACATTTAGGTGGATCACTCTAGATTATGATTAGAAGCAAGTAATTTAAACTGGAATGCCCGCCCACCCGCCTAAAAATTTGTTAACAAAAAATTTCAAGTTTCTTCTATTTGCAAGCGTTAAAAGTTTCTTTAACCAAAAAAAAAAGTGATATTCAATCTCTTGATGACCATTACCATCAAGTAGTTTAAGCTAGAGTGCTCATCTATCCGCCCAAAAGTTTATTTACAAGAAATTTCTTTTCTTTGCAAGCGTTGAAGATTTTTTTATTCAAAAAGAAGAAAGTAATATCTAATCTCTTGATGACCAACATATGAGTGAGTCATTCCAGATCATGATTAAAAACAAATAATTTAAAATAAAAAGTAAAAAGTCTTTTTTTCCAAGAAGAAGAAGGTGATATTCAATTGCCCAAAATTTTGTTAATAAAAAATTTTAAGTTTTTTTCTATTTGCAAGCGTTGAAAGTTTGTTTATCCAAATAGAAAGAGGTAATATTCAATCTCTTGATGACCAGCGTTTAAGTGGATAGGTGGGTGGTCTACTCCAGATCATAATTACTTTTGATAGTTTGAGCTAGATTGCCCAACCACCCGTCAAAAGTATATTAATAAGAAATTGCAAGTATCTCCTCTTTGCAAGCATTGAAGGTCTTTTTATCCTAGAATAAGGAAGTAATATTTAGTTTTTTAATGACCAACAAATGGACAAGTCACTCTAGATCAGAATTAGGAATAAATAATTAAAAATAAAAAGTGGCCACCAACTTGCCCAAAAATTTGTTAACAAAAAATTTTAAGTTTCTCCTATTTAAAAGCGGAATTTTTATCCATGAAGAAAAAGGTGATATTCAATCTCTTAATTACCAACACTTGGGTGGGTGAGTGGGCCACTCGAAATTATAATTTTTACCAAGTAATTTGAAATAAATTGTTTACTTATCCGCCCATAAGTTTGTTATCAAAAAATTAATTTTTTTTTTCTTTGCAAGGGTTAGAAGTGTCTATGTTAAAAGATTTTTTGATAAATCCAATCTTTTGAAAATAAACTTCACTCTAAACCATAATTATCAGCAAGTAGTTTGAACTAAAAAGCGCGTCCAAAAGTTTGTTAACAAAATATTGCAATTGTTAAATCCAATATTTTGATGACCAACATTTGAGCGGGTCATTCCAAATCATGATTATCATCAAGGTATTTAAACTTAATTGTCCACTTATCTGCTCAAGTGTTTGTTAACAATAAATTAAAAGTTTTTTCTTTTTGCAAGCGATAGAAGTAAAAAAAAACGACAAATCCAATATCTTGATGACAAACACTTGGTTAAATGGGTGAGTTACTCCAAATCATGATTACCATTGAGTAGTTTAAACTGGAGTTTTCGCCAACCCGCCCAAAAGTTTATTAACAAGAAATTGCAAGTTTCTCTTCTTTGCAAGCGTTGAAGGTCTCTTTATCCAACAAAGAAAAAGTGATATCTAATCTCTTAGTGAAATTGTGAGAGTAGGTCACTCCAAATCATGATTAGAAGCAAGTAGTTTGAGTGCCCACCTACCCGCCCAACAATATGTTAACAAAAAAATTTAAGTTTCTTCTACTTGCAAGCATTAAAAGTCTCTTTATCTAAACCAAACCAGGTAATATTTAATCTTTTAATGATACTTGACACAATACACTTAAAATCATAATTTCCACCAAGTAATTTAAACTAGAATGCTTACTCACCCGCCCATGAATTTGTAATCAAGAAATTAGAAGTTCCTCTTCTTTCTTTGCAAACGTAAGAAGTATCTATGTTAGAAGATGGTTTAATGATCTTATTGATTATCACTTAAGTGGGTGGATGGTTCAGTCCAAATCATAATTACCAGCACTTAGTTTGAACTTGAATGCGCCTTCAAAAGTTTGTTAACAAAATATTACAAGTTTTTTTTCTGCAATTGTTAAAAGTTTCTTTATCTAAGAAAGAGGAAGTAAAATCTAATCTTTTGATGACTAACATTTGGGAAGCTGGGATGGTCACTTCAGATCATGATTATCAACTAGTAGTATATGAGTGGGTTAGTCCAGATTATGATTAATAGCAAGTAATTTAAACTGAAGTGCCAACCCACTCACCCAAAAGTTTGTGAACAAAAAATTTCAACTTTTTTCCATTTGCAAGCGTTAAAAATCTCTTTATCCAAGAAGAACAAAAGGTAATATTCAATCTTTTGATGACCAACACTTGAGTGGGTGGGTGCGCCACTCAAGAGCATATCTTTTACAAAGTAGTTTAAATTAGAATGCTTACCCATCCGCCCATGAGTTTGTTATCAAGAATTTAGAAAGTTCTTTTCTTTCTTTGCAAGCGTTAAAAGTATCTATGTCAGAAAATAGTTTGATAAATCCAATTTCTTAATGATCAACACTTAGGTAGGTGGGTGGGTAGTTCACTTTAAATTAAAATTACCACTAGAGTGCTCGTCCAAAAGTTTGTTAACAAAAACCTGCAAGTTTCTCCTCTTTGCACGCGTCAAAAGTCTTTTTACCCAATAAGAAAGAAGTGGTTTTCAACCCATTGATGACCAAAATAGATGACAGAATTGCCCACTTATCTGCTCAAGTGTTTGTTAACAATAAATTAAAAGTTTTCCTTTTTTTGCAAGCGTTAGAAGTAAAAAGAGGAGATGATGAATCTAAATTTTAAAGACCAGCACTTGGTTGAGTGGGCAGGTCACTCCAAATCATAATTACCATTAAGTAGTTTGAGCTGGAATGCCCACCCACCTGACCAAAAGCTTATTATCAAAAAAATGCAAGTGTCTCTTGTTTGCAAACGTTTATCCAAGAAAAAAGAAGTGATATTAAATCTTTTGATGACCAGCACTTGGGTGGGTGGGTGGGTTTATAAGTCACTTCAAATCATGGTTAAAAGCAAGTAATTTGAAATGGAGTGCTTACCCACCGGCCCAAAAATTTGTTACATCAAATAAGTTTCTCTTATTTGCAAGCAATTAAAGTATCTTTATTCAAAAAGAAGTAATAAGTTTGTTATAAAAAAATTAGAAGTTTCTTCTCATTTTTTGCAAGCGTTAAAAGTATATTTGTTAAAAGATTGTTTCATAAATCCAATCTCTTAATGATAAACACTTGGACGAGTGGGTGAGCAATTAGTTTAAACTGCAAGTTTCTCTTTTTTTGCAATCGTTAAAAATCTCTTTACCCAAGAAGGAGGAGGTAATATCCAATCTTTTGATGACCAATATTTGGGCGGGTTACTCCAAATCATGATTATCATTGAGTAGTTTAAACTAGAATATTTTTGCAGCAGCCCAAGTATTTGTTAACAACATATTAGATTATCTTCTCTTTACAAGCAATAAAGGTGTTTTTGTCCAAGTAAGAGAAGGTGATGTACAATTTCTTAGTAATCAACACTTGGGCGGGTAGCTGAGTCGCTCTAAATCATAATTTTTATTGAGTAATTTAACCATTCCCTCAATTAACGGATGCACTAGTATACAATTATGATAATACAACTAAACACTAAACCTGTTAACATCATCATTATACAGATATATGCGCCCACAGCCGATAAACCGGAAGAGGTTATCAAACAGTTATATAATCAGATCCAACATATAATAAAATTGCTTTAAAAAAAGACATTACTTTTATGATGGGCGACTTCAACTCAAAGATAGGAAACGGTAGATTTGAGAACATAGTCGAAGACTTTGGATTAGAACGAGAAATGATCGTAAAGACAGACTGCTGCAATATTGCCAAGAAAAAAACATGATAATTAGTAACACCTGGTTCCAACACCCAGCAAGACGCCTATACACGTAAAGGTTGCTACAAGACACAGAGGATCACCTGGTCAAAAACCAGATCGTTACAGTAAACAAACAATTTTGCAACAAAATTAATAAAAAAACGTAAGGACATACTCCGACCATAATACAGTAGTTGCAATCGTTCAACTCTCTCTGAAAACTCCTCATGCAAGAATAACATCAAAAAAGTTAGACTACACCAAACTTAAGAATTCAGATATCTCAAAAACCTATGCTTACAAGCTAAATATCAAGATGAAAGATACAATATCAAACAACATCACATTGGTAGAAGAATTATGGCAACAAATAGTAAACACAATAAAGACTAATGTAGAACAAACCTTAGGCTGGAGCCAACAACAAAGAAAACAAGAATGGATGAGCAATAACATCTTACTTAAAACATAAGTACCATCCTAGGAAATACAAAGTGCTGAATACACAAATCAAAAAAGAAATCCGAATAGCAAGAAAAGCATGGCTCGGAAAAAAGTGTCGGAAAATAACAAAAATGTTGCTAAACACAACTCCTTTAATGACAAATACATATAAGAAAAACCAGTATGGAAAACTAATGGATGATAACAACAAACTAATTGTAAAGCAGAAAGATTAAATAAACACGTGGAAGGAATATACAAAGAAACTGTTTACGGATAACAAACCAACCATCTCAGTTGAAGCAGGCACTACAATGGAAGGACCAACCATTCTCAAAGAAAAACTACAGAAAGCAATTCAAGCCATAAAAAGTAGAAAAGCTAAACGCAAAACTCTTCAAGCCAATAAATGATAAAAATTTAACACATCTACCACGACTATACAGTAAGATATTCAATATCAATACTCTTCCAAAAAAACCAAACGCTAAGAGATGTAGCAAGTTCCGTCTCATTAGCCTCATGAGCCATGCGGTAAAGATATTTTTACGTGTCATACGTACCCGGATACAAAAATAAATTGACCAAGAAATCGGCAACACCCAGTTTGGTTTCAGGAACGAATTCGGTACAAGAGAGGCACTGTTCTCCATGAAAGTTTTAACCGAGAAATGTATAGAGTAACGCCTCACAGTCTATGTTTGCTTTAAAGACTACAAAAAAACATTTGACAACGTTAAACATAGAAAACTAGTTAAAAGAATCAATATTAACAATAAAAATTACTAATCTATACTAAAACCAAACAGCACAGGTTAAGGTAGGGCAAGATCAAACGGAAAAGTTTCAAATATTAAGAGGCGTCCGACAAGGATGCATTCTGTCACCGCTTTTGTTCAACCTATGTATGTGCCGAGAACATATTCCAGACGGCACTAGACAAATGTAAATAACATCAAATATGCAGATGATTCTGTAATACTTGCCAACACTATCGAAGATCTGCAATGCCTTATAGACCAAGTTCATCAAGCTCCGAGTATGGACTCAAAATAAACATTGCAAAAACCAACTTAATGATTATTAGCAAAGACAACTTCGCAAATAACAATGCACTTACCATTAACGGTGAACCAATTAAACGGGTGCAAAGATTCAAATACTTAGGCAGCTGGCTCAACGAACAGTGGAACCCGATCCATGACATCAAAACACAAACTAAAATAGCCAGATATACTTTTCAAAAACTTCGACCATTAGTATGCAAAAGGGATCTTTCCATTAAAATCAGGTGGAGAAGCATCAAATGTTTTGTCTTCTCGGTACTCTTGTATGAAGTCGAGGGGTAGACACTGAAGTTATCATCTATGAATGAAATTCAAAATGTGGCTGTACAAGAAAATGCTAAAAATTCTATAAACAGGCAAAGTAACAAACAACAAAGTACTCGAGCAAATGAACAAAAATACAAAACTACTCACAATGGTGAAACGTTGAAAGATATAATATTTTGGACACATATTCCAATATGACAAATACCAATTTCTGCAATTAATCGTGGAAGGAAAAATAGAAGGTAAACGGGGAATTGGAAAGAAAAGGTTTTTTGGCGACTAAACCTGCAACAATGGTTCAGAATCAAGGAGGCTTCTGTACTAATACGAATCGCACAAAACCGGAACAAGTTCAGACATATGGTCACCAACTTCCTGTAAGGAGAAGGCAGTGGAAGAAGAAACCAGTATATATTTCTGTTTTCAGGTACATATTCAGGCGCTTGTGCGGCGGTAAAATCTAAGAAATAATATAGATTAGGCCATTAAACCCTAAATTGATGCATAAACCGTTTTTAAAATATATATTTCGGTTTCTTAAGTACATAAACACACAATTTGTAACATAAATCCGGCCATTAAATACAAAATTAATCATATTATTGTAAAAATCTAATAAATAATATAAAACCTTAATTTGATAAATAAATCCTGTCTTTAAATAAAAAATCCGGCCTTTAAAATACATAGATACAAAACCCGTGGTCATTAAATACAAAACTTAATCAATCAAATTAAAACAGAATACATTAAACAACTCATAATACAATCACCACAATTCTGTTTAGTATTTTTATTTTATAAAATTATTTTTTAATCTTTTGATTAAAATACATAAATAAACGTTTCCTAAAGCTTAGTAAATCTCATAGAAATCCGCCCCCTAATAATATTACAAACATAAAAGCCCAAATATTAAAATTAACAATTGTAATGAGCATATTGAAAGCCACAGATTGAATAATAATTAAATCAATACACGCATGACACAATAACATAACTTTGAAATTCAATTAAAAGTCGTCAAGATATAATTACGTATAGTATAAAATAATATAAGTTCATCAATCATATTTAATGTTATCACTTCAGCGAACTCATAAACACATCATAAATTCACCTTGAGTGTTTCCCCTTTTCTGTGGCCATACCGCCATCATACAGTCGCGAATTTAATGCGCAAATATAAGTTTCCATCCAATTACTAAACACAAGTTGTGTTTACAGACGGGAAATGCCTATTTAATTCTATCTCTGTCCCCTTTTGCATGTACCGACATTCCCTTGCGTGTAGCTCTCCAACATTCGCGGAAGAAATTACATTTCTCTGTGTGCAGTTTCTACGATATGCTTTATTACGTTTCGATATAAACCTGATTAAATCGTAAAGCACATCGCGGTGGCAAGCGAGCTTTTCATTTTAGGATTATGACATGGTAGATTTAATTTGATTACGTGTCGTTCACAGTTTATAATCACATAAATAATTTCATATATAAATAGGATGGTGGCGCAAGACTCTTCATTAATAATTTATAAAGGCCGCATGGGAGCTTCGATACTTTGATTGCTATTGGATTCATTGAGTTTTGAATCTAGTTTTTAACGTTATTGGAATGGATTTCTCTTCCACTATCAACTGACATTTTTAACAAAATGTCTCATTTGATTTGTAACCGAGTTAAATTAATAAGTATATACCCGGGATTTAGATGTTATTAAACTACAGACTCCTTTGAAGGATATCTTATCATTTCAGTAAGACGGTTAAATTATATTTAAGCAAGGTATCTCAGAATGTAAACATCTTAATATTATTCTGTATGTATGTGACGGGTTTATATCACAGCAACGATAGCGTATACAAGAATTTTTCCTTATTGAAACTAGAATATAAAAATAAAAACTACAACTAGTTGACCATAGCAGTTGTTAGTTCTACCACCAACCAATCAAAGTGCGCCCTACAATAAATTTATAATAAAAAAAATTATTAATTATTAAATTTATTTTCTAAAATTTCAATGACACTACAAAATGAACCTAATGAAATCAATGGCGCAACACATTTCACTTGCAAGACACATCAAGGAATCTGGAGATACATATAGTGAGACTGCAGCAATAACAAAAGTTGTAAGTACATTATTCTAAATATTAACTATTTCAATAAGCATGGTTATACAAAAAAGCGCAACATTTGCTTTTTATTGGTTGTTTATTAATTAAAATAGTTTGGTCCGGCCGAAAACAGCTAAAAAATGTATAATTCTAATTATAAAATGCTATAAATAACATAAAAAAATTAAAAAATTACATAAAATTTCAAAAATTTGGTTATAAAATATCAAAATATTCTTAGAAATAGAAAAAATTGGCCATATACTATTCAAATGTGCAAAATTCTATTTAAAAAATGTCAAAAAATACCCAAAGCCGGCATTAAAACATTAAAATATTGTTAGAAAGCACTAAAATTCGGCCATAAACATTTGAAAAGTGTAAAGTTTTATTAATAAAATGTCAAAAATAGACTTGAAAAGCTGGAAATGTTGTTTGTTAAAAATATAATGAGTGGACAGAGTCCAAAACGCCGAGGTGATTGCCTGTCCCCAGAAGCAATCTGAGGTCATGTTTACCATCAAGAAACGCAAGCTGGAATACTTTAGACATGTTATGAAAGGTGAAAAGTACCGTATTTTGCAAAACATCATGCAAGACAAAATCCAAGGCAGCAAGGTCCAAGAAAAAGACGCATGTCCTGGCTGAAAAACTTGAGAGAATGGTATGATGTCAGGTCAACAAGCTTGTTCTATGCCGCTGCCAATAAAGTAAAAATCAAATTAATGATATCCGACGTCTTCGGAAGACGTGGCACGTAAAGGAGAAGAAGAAAAATAGAACAATTTGGTCTTCAAACATCAAAATATTGTAAAAATGCACAAAAATCCGGCCAACAGTAACATTCTATTCATAAAATGTTAAAAATGGCTAAATTTGCTCATAAAATATTAAAATAATAATAAAAAAAAAACAAAGTCTAACCAATAACAATAAAAAAGTGTAAAATTTAAAAAGTTAAAATGCATGAAATCTTAAAAATAGAAAAATCCAGCTACAAAATATCAAAAGTATTGTTAGAATAAAGTAAAAACGGTATAAACTGTTAAAAAGTGCAATATTCTTTTAATAAAATTTCAAAAATGCAAAATTCTTGTATTTAAATAACAAAAATAGCAAAATTCTACCATAAAATATAAAAATATTGTAAAAAAGCTTAAAGATTTAGTTCATTCTTCTCCAGCAAAATCCGGCCATAAAATATCAAAATGCAAAACTCTTGTATTTAAATAACAAAAATAGCAAATTCCGACCATAAAATATAAAATAAAGCTCAAAAATTTAGTCCATTATTAACTGTTAAAAAGTTCAAAGCTTTAATTATAAAAATTAAAGGAAAGCTAAATCAGGTCATTAAACATTAAAATATTTTTAGATAAAATCAAAACCCGACCAAAAACAGTTATAAAATCCCAAATTGTATTCATAAAATGTCAGAAACAGCAAATTTCAGTTTTAAAACATCAAAAAATTGTTAAAAAGCACTAAAGCTTTATAAACTTTAGAAGGAAATGTAAAATTCTATTTAAAATGGCAAAATTCTATCATAAAATATTAAATATATATAATCTATTTTTAATTGTGACATTTCATATGCAAAAAATAAATAAAAAACATATGTAGTAAACAGTTGGCGTTTTGTATTTGTATTCTCATCAAACCTTGTGACGTCGCAAGGCAAACCAAAATGTTTCTTCCTGCTAAACTACTGCTAAACATACAAATGCAAAAGATTATCGGGCGGACTCTTCTGAATGCCATTGCTTTTAAGAATTGATAAAATACCATAAAAAAAACAATAAAATAAGAACCTAACCTAACCTAACCTAACCTAAAAAAATAAAACTCTTATGATCTTGACAATTGACTTAGATATAGATCTGTTTGTGGTAAATAAAACAATAGCAAATTAACTGGAGTAGATATCGGACAAAAAAGTGGACATTAAATTGCGTTTCTTTTAGAAAAATTTTTAGTATCTTAACAACAGACACACCACACCATTTGCACCAAACTTCTACTTTCTAACAGTTTTTTGCGTTTTACTTAAATATTTAAAATTGGGATTGCATAAGCGATTGCAACAAGTAAATCTATATTGAGTCGCGCTTTTTGAAACTAATTTTAGGTTGCTCTGTTAACCTTTAGTATCCTAACAACAAGCACAACACCACATTTTTACCAAAAGTGCCACTTTCTAACAGTTTCTTGCGTTTAACTCAAATACTTTAAACCTGGCCTACATAAACCAATTTAAGCACGTAAACCAACAATATATTGAGCATTTTTGAAACTAATTTTAGTTTGTTCTGCTGAGCTTTCGTATTCATACAACAAACACAAAACAAAAGCTGCCCCAAAAATGCCACTTTTGCGTTTTACTCAAATACTTTAAACCAATTATGGCACGTAAATCTACATTAAATTGCGCATCTAGTTTCAGTTTATTCCAAAGAATTTTGGTATTCAAACAATAAACACAACCCAACATTAGCACCAATAAGGCTAGTTTTTAATATTTATTTTTTGCGTTTTAATAGAATACTTTGAAATGAGCATACATAAATCAATTTAAGCACGTAATTCAACATTAAATTGCGTATCTAGTCAAAGGACTCATAAATTACAAATTACAATGTTTTGTGACTAGTTCAGTTTGTTCCGTTAAGTTTTAGTATCCAAACAACAGACAAAACCACACATTTGCACCGAAAGTGACACTTTCTGATAGGTTTTTGCAATTTACTCAATTACTTTAATCCGAGTTTACTCAAATTAATAAACCTCACGTAAAGTTTGTAAAATTTAAAAAAAAAATAATTTTTGGAAAAAATAAAAATTTCTAAAAACAATTTTTAACATTTTTCAATAAATTCAAGTATGCTGAATCTAAAAGTCTATACTACTACTCAAAATTCCTGCTAATTATTACAAAAATGTAGATTTATTAAAAAAATGTGTAATATTAAAAAAAATAAAAATTTTGGAAAAAATTGAAATTTCTTAAAACGATTTTATTAATTTTTCAATATTCTCAAGTATGCTGAATCTAAAAACAGTTTTTTAAACAAGTTTGTATTTATAAAAAAAAATAATTTTTGGAAAAAATAAAAAAATTTAAAAACGATTTTATGAATTTTTCATTAAATATAAGTTTGCTGAATCTAAAAATTTATACTACAGCTCAAAATTCCGCGCTAATTATTACAAAAATGTAGTTTTAATAAGAAAGTTTGTAATATTAAAAAAAAAAAAACAAATTTTGAAAAAAATTAAAATTTCTTAAAACGATTTTATTAGTTTTTCAATATTCTCAAGTATGCTGAATCTAAAAATTTATACTATAGCTCAAAATTGCAAATTGTTACAATAATGCAGTTTTTTTAAGCAAGTTTGTATTTAGAAGAAAATCAGTTTTTGAAAAAAATAAAAATTTCTAAAATCAATTTTATAAATTTTTTATTGAATATAAGTTTGCTAAATCTAAAAATTTACACTACAGCTCAAAATTCCTGCTAATTGTTACAAAAATGTAGTTTTATTAAGAAAGTTTGTAATATTTAAAAAAAAAAAATTTTGGAAAAAATTTAAATTTTTTAAAACAATTTTATTAATTTTTCAATATTCTTAAGTAAGCTGAATCTAAAAGTTTATACTACAGTTTAAAATTCCTGCTAATTGTTACAAAAATGCAGTTCTTTTTAAGCAGGTTTGTATTTAGAAAAAAATCAATTTTTGGAAAAAATAAAAAATTCTAAAAACAATTCTATAAATATTTCATTGAATATAACTTTGCTGAATCTAAAAATTTATACTACAGCTCAAAATTCCTACTAATTATTTGAAAAATGCAGTTTTATTAAGAAAGTTTGTAATAATTAAAAAAAATCAATTTTTGGTAAAAAATTAAAATTTCTAAAAACAATTTTATAAATTTTTCAATAAATTTTAGTATTCTGGATAGAAAAGTTTATACTACAACTCAGAACTCCTATTTATTATTACAAAATTGCAACCTTATTAAGAAAGTTTACTGAAAGTGACACTTTCTGATAGGTTTTTGCGTTTTACTCAACTACTTCAATCTGAGTTTACTTAAATCAATAAGCCTCACGTAAATTTAAATTAAATTGCGCATCTTTTAGAACTAATTTCAATTTGCACCGATAAGTTTTAAAAACGACTAACACAACAGAACTTTTGCACCAAAAGTGCTACTTTTCAATATTTTTTTAAATATTTCTCAAATACTTTAAACCGGGCCTACAGAAAAAAGAAACTAAGTATCCAAACTAAGCAACTTTTGGAATTAGTTTTAGGTTGTTCTGTTAAGTTTTACTAAGCAGAAAAACACAGTAGATTTACAACCACCTAATCCTACTATCATCGACCTTAAAATCAGCTATTGTTCCATTTTAGAATAACGGAGATTTAACTATCTAGTTCTTTAAAACTGTAGACATAGCATTTTAAGGTGGATGCTGCTTGTAAAAGTAGTCATCAAACTTACAAACAGCTAAAACAATCATTTACTGAAAAAACATTACTCAACTATTCAGCGCAATTAAAAACAACCAACAACATCAACATACTTTGAAATTATTTTAGAAGCATCATCGTTCCAGGACGCAAACAAACTAAAAAAATAGTATATTAAATATCAATGCATAACCAAGAGAAAAAGTTCACATAGCATAATTTTGTCAATCCAAAACACAAGCATAAAACTATTTTTATAATTTTATCTTAATAAAACCAACTGCGCCATCATAATAATGGCGCAGTCGGTTGCACTTTGACAAGTGTCTATCCAAAATCAATTTTAAGTTAACTAACTAAAAAAAAACTTTGTACTGGGTCTTTTTAAACCAAAAAAAACCACGTAAATCTGAACAAAATTCTACATCTTTTGAGACTAATTTTTACTTGCTAGGACAATATTTGAATCGGTACAAAAGATATAAACACTAAACTTGCATAAAAATGCGTTTTTTCAATAGTTTTCACATTTTACTCGTATTTTTTTTTACTGGGTCTGTAATATACAGAAAATTCTGTATCTTTAAAAACAATTGATTTCGTACGAGAGACACAAACACAAAATTTGCATAAAAAATGAGTTTATTGATAGTTTCTCGCATTTTGTGCAAACTTTTTTATTAGGCCTATATAAACTAAGCAAAGTACGTAAATCTACATAAAAGTTTGCATCTTTGAGACTAGTTTTAACTTTCTACGACAATATTTGATTTGTGTAAGAAAGACACAAACACAGAATTTGCTCAAAAATCCGTTTTTTGCATTTTATTTACAAAAGTTGTAATAAACTTAAATAAACCAAGCATAAAACATCAAATTTTGCATCTTGTAAAGTTTGTTTTATTTTGCTACAACAATATTTTATTTGTCAATCACAAAATGTGCATATATAATTCGTTTTTCCGATAGTTTTTTTCATTTTACTCAAAAACTTTGTATTGGAATTATAAAAACCAAACAAATTACATACATCTACATTAAATTTTGCATAGTTTGCAACTAGTTTCAGATTGTTATATCAATATTTAATTCTGTACAAAAACACAAAACACAAAATTTGCAACAAAATGCAATGTTTTTTGATAGTTTTTTGCATTTTACTCAAAAACTTTTTACTAGACCTACATAATACAAACAAATCTACATTAAATGTTGCATCTTTTGAGGCTAGTTTGAACTTGTTTCAATAGTATTTAATTCCTTACAAGAGCCACAAAACAAAATTTGCATAAAAATGCGTTTTTCCAGTAGTTTTTTGCATTTTACTCAGAAACTTTGTATTGGGACTATATAAACCAAGCAAAACACATTTATCTACATTAAATTTTGCATAGTTTGCAACTAGTTTCAACTCGATATATCAATATTTGATTTTGTACGAAAGACAAACACAAAATTTGCATAAAATGAGTTTTTTTGATAGTTTTCCGCATTTTACTCAAAAACTTTTTATTGGACTTACATAAAACAAACAAAGCACATTAATCTACATTAAATGTTGCATTTTTTTAGGCTAGTTTAAATTTGCTACAATAGTATTTGATTCCGTAGAAGAGTCACAACAAAAAATTTGCATAAAAATGCGTTTTTCCGATAGTTTTTTGCTTTTTATTCAAAAACTTTGTACTGGGTCTATAAAAACTAATCAGAACACGTAAATATACATAAAATTTTGCATCTTTTAAAACTAGTTTTAATTTGCTACGACTCTATTTGGTATTTTTACGACAGACACAAACACAAAATTTGCATCAAAAATGCGTTTTGCCAATATTGTTTTGCATTTTACTTAAAAATGTAAATCAACTTTTTGTATGTTTTGAGACTAGTTCCATTATGTTACAAAAATATTTGATTTGTGTAAGAGAGGCACAAACACAAAATATTATATTAAATCAAACTTGTAATAAAAGTTATAAAAAAGAACTATGATATAAAATATAAGCAACTAGTAAAACTGAACAATGTTCTTATTATATCACAGATAAAATATATCATAACAAAACGTGTAATCTAAAACTACAAAAGATAACGGATGATTTCTATAGTAACCCAATGAATTTCACACTGTTATCCGTACTCCTTATTCTCTTACAAGAAAGAGAACAAAAAAGACATTCTAACTTGTTGCTGCTATCTCCGAGACATACTCCACTAACCCTCTTAATATATATATAAAAAATATATATCGGATATTATATATTTGAATAAATTATGAAAGAAAAAATATGTCGTATTTACCTAAGCTCTGTATCGACGGTAGCGCCGTTCTTTTTGGATTGGAGTCGGATCCGTTTGGGACTGTCAGCTGCTACATTATCCGGTTGACTAGCAGCATAACCGGAGTCGTTGTTGCCATTAGGATCGGATCTCGGAGGTGGAGCCGCTAAACTCGCTACAACCGACGATATTCTGCGAACAATAAAAATGGAAATTTAATAGGACCATTTACAATTGAATTGAGGGATTATAAGAATATAGTTACGGGGTGGTTTTATAGGTAGTTGGTTTAATTGGGTTGTAATTGGTTTAAAACACATTATTTATCGGGGTAATTTATGCATCCCACAAGACATCGGATAAATAATAAATTAAATTTACATCATGGTTGACTGGTGTATTTGTATTGGCGTCAAAGGGTTTCAAGATGTACTCTTATTAGAACATGCGTAGGTAGGGTAGTAATGCAATTAGATTTACATATATATTGAAAGCATCTTAAAGTCAAGCACAAATTTATAAACTTCTTCATTATAATTAAAAAACTTAAAAAATATAAAGTTTGTTAAAAAAAAAATCTTTTTATAAATTGTCAGTAACCTCCGGCGAGGGAAGCAAAACTCAAAAACACTGCAGTAGAGAGTAAAGAAAAGAAAACCAACTGGCTTACTAATCAGCAAACAACCCTCTAAACCCAGCGTACCCAACTATAAATCCTATCTTAATAAAAGTAGTCAAAAAAACAAATTTTAGCAAAATTGTACGCTATCTATTATAAAAATATAAAAAGAAAAAAACTTTCAAAACTAATATCAGCCTTAAAACATTATTTTTACAAATTATTAACATAACCTCAAATAAAAAACAATAAAAATTTATATTAGTAAAAGTTAACCTTGAACAAAACAGAGCTAAACATCAATCCATGTAGTACCAACTAATTTAATCTGATACAGGTGTCAATAAAGCTAATTACACTGTAATAAATGTACGTATAAGTGTCATTAAGAGTTAACGAGCTTATGATTAGGTTACTACTTAATTAATTATCCTACTCAGTTTACAAATCTGAACTAATTACTATCAAAATGTTATTCATGTAACATTCCATTTATTAATTCAATTTTTGCACGCATTGGCAATATGTAGCAACATTTTGTAAATCTGTAATAATATAAGCCTCCATTAGTAGTGAACACATGCGTTATTACAAAACACATTTTCGCGTATATGAAATACGTGCCCTTTTATCAAATACATTTTTTTAAGCATTACTTTATTATTAATACTAAACTTGTATCGAAAAATCAATGGTGTGCGCATTTGCGCGTCCATTATAAATGTACGTTTTATAATGTAGCATAATTATTAAGTGCAATATCATTTTCATTGAAATATATATTCCCATCGATGCGTTCTAAAATTATATATCATACGTTACAGGGCTGCGTGCTTATGTCCCATATTAATCACGTTGTTATAAATGAGTTTTGATGTAAATAATGCTTTGATTATAGAGCAAACATGCATCGATATCCAGCCGACTTTTATTTTAGAAAATTACACATTTGTGTTGGTTTGTTAAAGATCGATTAATTTCGAGTTTATAGTCGGAAATTAGTGTGGATTTCTTTTATTAAAACTAAAAAAATATTTGTTTGTATTTTATAATTTATTTTTTGTTTCTTGTTAATAAACACTTATGTTAGAACCGGAATGACCAATTATGCAAATTTTTTTTTTTTTTTTTTTTATTCATCGAGATTATGCAAATAGCTACCCTAAAAACAAAAATACAGTCTGCACTATAATAATTTCAATCATACACATTTGTATCAAATTGCTTAACATGTGTGAAGAATATTGAATAGTGTTTTATTGTTTGCCGTATTATTATAGATAGATTTTGATGATTTAGATTTAAAGCAATTCAGATAACTACTCCAAACTTTTAAATCTTACTCATGATAGTATGGTATACTATCAAGTGTAAGGCGTAAAAATGTAGTGCTTTTAGCTTCGAAACCACCGGCGCATTTAGTTACGTTCTTAATGCGGATATTGTAGAAGGTTTGCATTAAGTCTTGCTGCTTTTTAAATGATCATATAATTGTTTTTTTAAGAATCATTTTTAGCTCGTATTACAAGCTAATGGCATTTGTTTATTCTACCATTCCTACTGTAATACACCCACCCGCCCAAATGTTAGTCATCAAAAGATCTATTATTCGTTCAAATTCCTACAAATCAACAATATCCGTACTCTTGAGAATGCACACGACTACCTTCCAAGTAGAATCAGCCGGAATTATCTCTAAGGCAATAAAAATAGTACCCTATAAATTATCTGACAAAAATATGCAAATCTTAACGGATAAAAAAGCAGCAATTCTAGCTATAAGTAAGCCTAAGATTACATCAAGGCTTATATTATTCTAGCAGCACGTGAAAATAACATCAAACTGTGCTGTGCTGAACTATTTGACCTTGATAGAACATTGTCAACTTAGGAAACACATGCATACGTTGGAATGTAAATATATAACATGTAGATTGTAGAAGATACAAAATTAATAAGCTGGCTCAACATAATCAGCATAAAGAAATCCCCCAAAACAGTATCCTGGCATACATCAACCATATATGTTAGTTGTACGTCAGGACAACAAAGTGAGATTACCACTGAAAGTACAAAAAACCTATTAAAGCCTAAGTAAAGTAAAATTTAATTTATCTCCACTCTAAGAAGAATTTAAAAATATCTTTTGACAACCTGTTGCCTAAAATAAATTGGACCCACTATTTTTCCACTAACCAACATTAGGTAGGTAAAGTAATAGGAGGATTTATAATAGTAGAGTTAGATGCAAATTGGTTTTCAAAAGGATCTGCTGTTTTTTTTTTAAATTAGTAATTAGATTGTTTTGATCATTTCCAAAAGATGGTATTATAGATTTGGTACTACTTTGCAATATTTTTTTTGTTGCCTATAAAAAGCTAAGAAAATCTATTAGTTTTGTTTCTGTCAATCCTATCTCTCTTCAGATTGTATTAGATTGTCACAATAATTACAAGCTAACTTATTATCTTGTTTAATCTGTTTGAAACAATTACTAATGTGTTTCTTAAATGCTTTTTGCTTTTTATTAACTGCTTATTTTGTCTGAATTGAAACACAAGCGTAAGCACTAAAATATTGACCATTGTACTAAAAATAATAATTTTTATGTAGCTGCATTAACAGTAACGTTTCCACAACCAAAAAGTCTTGTTCCAGTTCTAAGAAGAAGGCAAATTAGCTCACCCATTCTCCCACCTCTTATATAAAAATGTGACAAATTGTCCCTGCAAGCCATCAAAAAGTTCCTCGCTGCCAACTGCAAAGCGACGCCAAAAAGGTTTTGTTCTTTATAAAAAGTACCTAAAGTGTCGGCCGCCACTAACAGTATCTTTGTCCAGACCAAAAACAAAAAAGCACATCCCAATATCATAGTACAAAATAGATTACAATCAGTTGACCACTAGTAAAAAAAATTTTTTTGGCCAAGAAGAAACCAGTTGAAAAATCTTAAAACAATGAATTACATCTTAGAACTAATCATTCACGTCTACACTTTCCAGACTCAAACTCAAGTTCTCATTTTTGCTTATACAGTTTGTGTACTTTTTATAAAATTTAACTCTCTTGATTGTAATTTCTAACCAACGTTCAATTAAAGTTAAAGACGACTACATCATCAACGTTTGGACAAACTACAAGAAAAAACAATTGGTGCCGCTACACATCCGCGCAAAATTTGTTACTATTAATTAAATTCTTTATGTTTAAAAAGCTGCCTACTATGTAGAAAACAAATTGGCTATATCTAAACTAAATCGGATTTATAAAACTAGTTATTTCTGAAGATTAAGATTAACATTTATGCAAATTTTTAATTTAGATAAAATACACTATAAATTTGAAAAATTGAAAAATTAAATTTTAAAATTAAGCCTACTATGTTAGATATAGTAAGTTTTTGAAAAAATGTTTAGTTTGGAACTTTAATTTATTTTCAAAATTTCACAAAATATCAATAAATTTTATAAACGCAATTTTTTGGCAATAAAACATTTTAGTAAACCAGAAAGTTATCTTAAAAAGTAAACCAATTATGTCAGATTTAGTAAATTTTAAAAAAATATTCAATTTGCAATTTTTAAATTATTTTCAAAATTTTACAAATTATCACAAAATTTTGGTAATGCAATAAAACGTTCTAGTTATTTAAAAAGTTTAAGTAAATTTTCAAAAAAATGTCTAATTTGCAAATTTTTAAAAAATTTCAAAATTTTACAAAATATCAAAAACAAATATTGATGTCATTTTTAACAAACAAATAGTGGCCAAGAAATGCTAATTTTATGCAATATAAAATTTTTGTGGAATTTTATGTAATAAAAAGATTTCTTGCAATTATAATGAGTTTATTAAGTAAAAACAGTTTCTTTGTAAAATTTATACAATAAAGAATTTTTTTGTAAATTTTATAATAAATAAAAATTAGCTGTGTTAATTTCATGCGTGTTTTGTGTTTATTTTATAAAATAAATGAGCAATTTATAAACATGTTTATAAGATAATCTAGTTTTTGTCCCATTAATATGCAATAAATAAGTTTTCTGTGCAATTTATAATAAATTTAAAAAAAATCAGTGCAAATTTTATGCAACAAATAAGTTTTTAAAGAATTTGTAATGATCTAAATAAATTTTTGTGTTAGTTTTATGCAATAAAATAAATTCTGCTTGTTTGGAATAAAGTAAATTAAATAAATCGGTTTTTTGAGATAAATTTATATAATAAATGAGTTTTTTTTGTGCAATTTTGAAAAATATTTTTAATAAATAAGTTTATTTTTACAATTTTTAAAAATAAAAAAAAACTGAAATAATTTTTTTGGTATAAACTGCACTTAATAAAAAATTTTTTTTGTTTCAGCATGCTCAGAAGCAAAATTTTAATTTAAAAAAAAACAAAATTTAAAACAATATATAAAAAATACTTCAAATTTAAACAAATTAATTTTGAGGTGAAAACTTTATTAATGTCTATTCAGTACGTATAGTAAATATTTTAAAAATTGTAGCCTCTGCACGTTTAGAAACAAATCTATAAATAAAAAAAAATATTTAAAAATTATAAAAAATACTTGTAAGTAAAACAAATTAGTTTTGAGGATAAAACCTTACTCAACAATGTTATATTTATTATGTGATACAAATTTTCAATTGGTATTTTAAAAATTATAGCTTTGGCACGCTTAGAAACAAAATTATGATAAAAAAATATCAAAATTTAAAAAAAAAAAAAAAACTTCCAATCAAAACAAATTAATTTTAAAGTAAAAACCTTTAGCCTAAGCAATGCTTATTCTGTAAGTGGTAGTTTTGAGTTAATATTTTAAAAACTGCAATCTTGGCATGCCCAAAAGCAAGATTATGATTTAAGAACAAATCAATTTTTTTAATTTTTAGTTAATAGAACTTAAAACCTTATTAAGTAATGTCTATTCAGTATGTGGTACTAAAAAAATGTAGTGTCAGTAAAAGCAAGCAAGGCTATTAAAGAATATTAAAAAAAAACAAAACGTTTATAAAAAAACATTTATAAATTAATTTTGAGATTAATACCTTATTAGAAAAGATTTGTTCAATAGGTGGTCCAAATTCAATGTCAATATTTTAAAATTTGTAACCTCAGCATATGCAGAAGCAAAACTATGATTTTTGAAAAAAATCTAAATTTTTAAAATTATCATAAAACATATTTGTAATTAAAACAAATTAATTTTAAGGTTAAACCTTATTAAGCAATGTCTACTCAGTATGTGGTACTAGTTTTGAGTTAGTATTTTCAAAATTTTAGCCTCAGCATGCTCAGATGCAAAACTATGATAAGAAAATTCACAAAACATAATTGTAACTAAAATAATTTTATTAAGTAATGTCTATTCAATATGTAGTATTAATTTTAACTTAATATTTTAAAAATTGTTACCTCACAACATTTAGAAGCAAAACTGTGATTTAGATAAAAACTATAACTCAATTTATTTAGTAAAATTAATACAAAAATGTATTTTAAAATATTCTTTTATCATTTATCATAAATTGTACAAAAAACTTGCTTATTGCATAAAATTAGCTCAAACTGATTTATTTAATTTTATTTATTTTAAAACAAACAAAAATCTCTTTTATTATAATCATCACTAATTCCTCCTTATTACAAACATTTTGCACAAAACACGCATAAAATTAACACAACTGATTTTTATTTATTATAAAATGCACAAAAAACTTATTTATTGTGTAAATTTAGCAGAAGAACTGATTTCATAATTAACTTTTTATAAATTAAACAAAAAAACTATTATAAAGCAAGCATTAAAACCAAATGTTTTTCAAAAATTCATCATAAATTTCGCTCAAAAACTGATTAAATCCATGAAATTTATCATAAACTGCAAAAAACTGTTAAGATCATAAAACTCATTACAAATTGCAAAAAATTTATTATAAATTGCACAAAATTGGTTTGTTGTATAAAGTTAGCCCAGAAAATTATTATATCGCGCAAAAAAAACACAAAATGCACAAAACTTGCACTATAAACTAGCATACTTTATAAAATTTATTATAAATCTCGCAAAAAACAAATTTCTTAAAAACTTACTTATTGCATAAAATTTGCACAAACATTTTTAAAAATCATTATAAATTGCACAAAAAACCTGTTTATTGCATCTAAATGGCACAAAAATTAAATTATCTTTTAAAAATATTTATAAATTGCTCAATTATTGCACAATATGAGCAAAAAAACTGATTTAATTTAAGAAAAATTATCAAAAATAATTTTAATCACAATTTTTTTTTTCTTAATAAAATTTTTATAAATTGTACAAGAAAACTAATATAAAGCAAGCAGAAAACTCATAAATTGCGCACAAAAACTAATTAAACCCAATAAATTTATCATAAACTGTGCAAAAAACTTTTAAGATTATAAAACTGTAATGAGTTTATTAATTGCATAAAATTTGCACAAAAAACTTCTTATATCTTTTATAAATTGCACAAAATTCTTTTATTGTATAAAGTTAGTCCTTTCTGGACTAAAGAAAACTCATTTATAAAATTTATAAATTATGATAAAATGCACAAAAAAACTTTTTATTGCATAGAATAAACAAAAAAATTAACTTATCTTAAATTATTAATATTTTAAAACAATTTTTTAACAAATTAAAGTCTTTATGCTTAGAAACAAATTTAATATGTAGAAGACACATTGATTTAACCTTAGATAAAAACTGTAAAACTTTTTTTTTTTAATTATTTGAGGATCTTATTTTTTTTTTATTACATTAAATTATGCTTGAAAACAAGTATATTATGCAGAAAACACATTAGCTATACCTAACCTAAAATAATTTATATTTTCTAAAAATAATTGAACTTAAAATTTTGATATTTTAAAGTTTTTACACTTTTTTGACGAACTATAGTCTATATGTTAAGAAACAAATCTAATACGTAGGAAACACATTAAATTTACCTAAACTAAGTTAAATTTACAAAATTAATATTCTTGAAAATAATTTGGTCTCAAATTTTGATATTTTGAAGATTTTGAGCTCATTTTTGAACAATGTAAAATCTTTTATCTTGGAAACTAATTTAATATAAAAAAAATTATCTTAACTTAAACTAGATTGAATTTATAAAATTAGTTTTTTCCAAAAATCATTGAGCTGAAATTATTGATATTTTAAAGGTTTTTAAACTAATTAAAATCTTAATGCTAAAAAGCAGTTTAATATATACAAAACATATCAGCTGTACCTATTTTAATTTACATTTATATTTTTGTTTGGTTTTTGAAACAATTAGTATTAAAAATTTGATATTTTGCATTTAATAAAAAAAAAAAACTAAAGTTTTTAGGCTTAAAACTAAATCTTTTTTATAGAAGGCGCTCTGGCTATACTTAACATAGATTAAATTTATAAAACTAGTTTTTTTCTGGAATAATTGGGCTTCAAACATTGATATTGTGAAGATTTTTTGCTATTTTTCTTAAATTCATTACAAATTGCACAGAAAATCTATTTATTGCATATAAATAGCACAAAAACTAAAATGTTCATAAAATGCTCAATTATTGCACTAAATGAAGACAAAAAACTGATTTAATTCTTCTTAAAGTTAGTATAGAAAACTAATTCAGCCCACAATAATAATTTCTTAAAAAAATTATTATAAATCGTGCAGAAAAAACATTTATTGCACAAAATTTGCACTAAAAACTAGAATGCCTTATAAAATTTATTATAAATCACACAAAAAAACTATTTGTTGCATAAACATAGCACAAAAAATTGACCTCATAAAATTTATTATACAACAAACAAAAAACTCATTTATTAAATAAAGAATTTTATTTAATTTTTTTTTTCATAAATAGTGCAAAAAACTTATCTATTGCAGAAAATTTGTTATAAATTGCAAAAAAAAAACTCATTTATTGCATAAAATTAGCTCAAAAACTAATTTATTTAATTTGATTTATTTCAAAACACACAAAAATTTCTTTCATTCCATAAAACTAGCACAAAAAATTATTTATATTATAAAACATATCACAAAATCTTTAAAACTTCATTTATTGCACAAATTTTTCTTAAATTCATTAAAAATTGAACAGAAAACTTAATTAATGCACAAAAATAACATAAAAACTAAAATATCTTATAAAAATCATCTTGAATTACCCAATTATTGCACAAAATAAACACAAAAATCTGATTTAACTCAAGAAAATCATAAAAAATAAAAAAAAAACAGAAAACTCATTTATTGCGTAAATTTAATACAAAAAAATTTTTTCAAAAATATTTTAAAAATTGCGCACAAATACCAATTATTGCACAAAAACTGATTAACCCAAAAAATTTACCATAAACTGTGCAAAACACTTTATATTATAAAACTCATTTTAAATTGAATAAAATTTGCACATAAAACTTCTTAAATCTATTATAAATTGCACAAAATTCTATTATTGTATAAAGTTAGTCCAAAAAACTTATTAAACACACAAAAAAAAATCTTAAAAAAATCATGATAAATTGCGCACAAAAAACATTTATTGCACAAAGTTTGCACTAAAAACTAGCATACCTTATAAAATTTAATTTAAATTTTGCAAAAAACTATTTATTGCATAAACATAACACACAACATTGATCTCATAAAATTTATTATAAAACAAACAAAAAACTAATTTATTGAGTAAAATTAATACAATTTTTTTTTTAATAAATTGTGCAAAAACTTAATTATTGCAAAACATTTGTTATAAAATGCACAAAAAAATCATTTATTGCATAAAATTAGTTCAAAAAACTGATTTATTTAATTTAATTTATTTCAAATCAAACAGAAATACTTTTTATATCATACAACTAGCGAGTAAGACTCATTACAAACTAATTGCCTAAAAATTGCTTAAAAATTTCTTAAATGTATTATAAATTGCACAGAAAACCTATTTATTGCATATTAATAGCACAACAACTAGATTATCTTAAAAATAAATGTTCATAAATTGTCCAATTATTGCACAAAATAGGCACAAAAACTGATTAAACTCAAGAAAATTATCAAAAATAAATTTTATTAAAAATTTTGCACAAAACACTCCTAAAATCAACACAACTGATTATAATTTACTATAAAATGCACAAAAAACATATTAATTGTACAAATTTAGCACAAAAATTAATTTCTTTTATCTCTTCTCTACTAACTTTTTATAAATTGCACAAAAATGTGGTTGAAGTTGTCGAGTATACATGTGTGTTAAAACGCTCTCTTAAAGTGAATTTTAATCTGTTTAATTTAACATAATCAAATTTTGTATTCGTATCAATATAATTTTAAAGTGTTATTACATCAGTTTGTGTATTTAAATTTTTAATTTTAATTGTGTAAAGTGCAATTTACAGCTATTTATATATTATATGTGTATGGAATTTTCCAATATTCTGCCGACGTAGTGAAAACATTTCAGGATACAACGAATCATATAAAAAAAAAAATAAAATATATATATATATATTTTATATGGGATTTAAAAAGTATGTTTTTATTATAATAATTTTATTTATCTCAAATTATTATTATTTATTGCCAAATTACATTTGGATATACTAACTGTGTTATCACTACTAATTTATTTATCCGCGGTCTTCCTTTGTTTGCGTTATTAAAAGTCGTCACAATTGACCGGGTGGCGTGAAACGAGTGTCCTTGTCTTCTATTTGTTTTTTATAAAATTTGTTTTTTGTAATTTTGATTTTTGTTTTCTGTGTATTAATTTAAATCAATAATATAATGTCATTATATTGCTGGTCATGTACTAAACTTATTCATCCTAAAAATGTAACAGACTCAATTAAATGTGTAAATTGTCTTAAATGGGCACATAAAATATGTCTAACAGCTAGTGAAGATGGTACTGACATTCTAGATATTGAGAAATTTCATTGTATTCAGTGCACTAATGATAAGTCGGTATGTTCTGTTTCGGAAATGAATAAACTTCTACAAGGTTGCTTTAACTCATTTCAAAATCAGATGTTTGAACGCTTTGATAAAATTGAAAATAAAATTGATTCTATTAACTTGAGAGTTGATGCATTAGAAGCAGAAAATGTTCAATTAAAACTTAAGTTAGAGAAACTTCAATCAAATACTGACAGACCACATAATTTTGAAGATATCATTGCTGAATTTGCAAACCGTGAAGATAGAAAAAGAAATGTCATGATGTTTAATGTAACTGAATCTTCAAATCGTTCAACTGCAATAAGAATTGCGGAGGATGAAAAACGGGTAAAGGAAATTTTAAATCCTATTGGATCATATGATATGCCGATAAAAATGATAAGAATAGGTAAACAATCTGGCAAACCTAGACCACTTAAGTTGATGTTTAAAAGCGCTGCAAATGCAACGTTCATTTTAAAAAATATAAAGAAACTTAGTCTAACTGATGTTAGAATCAAATCGGATAAAACACCTGCCCAGCTTGAATACTTAAAAACGGTCCAACAGGAATTAGAGGAACGCAAGAGAAATGGAGATATTAATTTATTTATAAAATATATTAACGATAAACCTATAATTAAAAAAAACACTCCAAAAAACTAAGTAATATTAATATTTACTTTCATAATGCGGGGGGGATAAAAAGTAGAATGAACGAGTTTCAAATTAATGTACTGAATTCGAACTATCACATTATTATAATTATTGAATCAAAGTTGTCACCTGAGATAAACAATTCTGAATTTCAGCTGCCGTCTTATAATATCTATAGAAGTGATCGATCTTGTAACAATAGTAATAAAACAAGCGGGGGTGGCGTACTAATTGCGGTAAAAAATTGTTTAAGTTCTGATGTTCTTTCTGATATTTCTAATTGCGTTGAACAGTTATTTGTTTCAGTAAAACTCCAAAATGAAGTGCTAGTCATTGGGGGTGTTTATATCCCTCCGTCTAGTTATATCAATAAATATATTAGTCATGGAGAATCTGTTGAAGCTATTGCAGAAAACGTAACAAATGGCAACTTCATTATATGTGGTGACTATAATTTACCAGATTCTACGTGGATCAATGATGATATAAGTGTGAACTTAATTGATACATCTAATAGAAAAGCGACAGCTCTACTTGGTAGCATGTCATATTTAAATCTCTACCAAGTAAATCAACTACCAAACTCTCGAGGAGTGTTTTTAGATTTGGTGTTTGCAATTAATAAGGATATCACAGTGGATGCAGCAATAGACCCTATATTTAGTGAAAGTTTACACCACTTACCTTACTGCATGAATATTAAAATTGCTTGTCCTACCCCTTATATGGACTATTTAGAAGTTGTTCCAGATTTTACGAATGGCGATTATGTTCAAATCAATAACTTTTTATCTTATATTAATTGGGATAAGTTATTAATAGGACATGATATTAACCAACTGGTAGATATATTTTATAATATACTGTATGATGCTGTTGAACGATTTGTTCCTCTTAAAACTTTAAGAAAATCATCTTTTCCAATATGGTATAATGGTGAACTCATCAAACTAACAATAAATAAGAAAGAAGCCCACGCCAGATATAAACAAAGTGCAAGACTGGACGACTATAATTATTTTAAAGAGCTTCGTCAAAATTGCAAATTTTTGAGTCGAAAGCTATATATAATTTACTGTGATAATATAAGCAAAAATATTTGTGATAATCCCAAATCATTTTGGTCGTTTATTAATAATAAAAGAAAAATAAATGGTTACCCGATGAATATGCGTTTAGGTGATATTTGCTGTGATAATGATCAAGAGTGTGTTAATGTTTTTGCTAAGTATTTATTGTCAGTGTATGTTAATTTTGATGTAGTAAATGTTGATTTTAAGCCTAATAATATCTTGGAACACTGTGATAATTCTATGTTAACCATGGATCTAGAGTCTATTTTTAATAACATTTTAAAACTAAAAAGTTCTACTTCTTTTGGACCTGATGGAATTCCAAATTTATTTTTAAAAAATTGTGTGTATAGTTTGTCTAAACCTTTATATATATTATTTAATTTATCTATAGTAAATGGCGAGTTTCCTAAAATTTGGAAGCAAAGTTATATTGTGCCAGTTTTTAAATCTGGTAACCGGAATGAAATATCTAATTATCGTGGTGTTTGTAACCAGTCAGCTATCCCCAAAGTCATGGATTCACTAGTCGCATCTCAATTAATCTGGTTTGCAAGAAATGTAATTTCCCCACATCAACATGGTTTTATGGAAGGACGGTCCACTTCAACAAATTTGCTATTATATCAAAAGTATATATTAGAAGCTTTTGAAGAAAAAATACAAGTGGACGCAATATATACAGATTTTTCCAAAGCGTTCGATAGGGTCAACCACTACGTTCTAGTTGAAAAACTTACTTTGTTAGGATTACATTATCAGACGGTTAAATGGATTTCTAGCTATATAACAGGCCGCACACAAAGTGTAAAAATTAAAAATTTTATGTCTAATCAAATTAATGTTACGTCCGGGGTTCCTCAAGGTTCTCATTGTGGACCAGTTTTATTTCTTTTATTTGTTAATGATTTGTGTAATGTTATCCAAAACTGTCAATACTTGTTATATGCAGACGATTTAAAATTGTTTTCTAAAGTTGGTTCAATATATGACTGCAGTAATATTCAACAAGATTTGAATAACTTAAATGAATGGTGTAATAATAATAAACTTTTGTTGAATATGTCCAAATGTAATGTAATTTCGTTTGTTAGATCGAATACATGTATAGTTAACAATTATAACCTTGACGGATGTCAATTAACTCGTTTAGATGAAATTAAAGATTTGGGTGTTATATTTGATCAAAAGTTAACTTTTTCTAAACACATCTCCAATATTTGCACAAGAGCACGACAAATGTTGGGTTTTATTAATAGATCGGCATATGAATTAAATGTCAATGCAATTATTTCCTTGTACATATCACTGGTAAGATCAATATTAGAGTACGGATCAGTTGTTTGGTCACCATACCAAATAGGCCACCAACGTCAAATAGAAACCGTCCAACACAAATTTTTTAAATTATTATCTTTTAAAACTAGATTGCCTATTGATGTGTTTGGTTATGATTTTTTTTTCCCAAAATTTTAATTTACAACATCTTGGTGAACGAAGAATTATTATAGATCTTTGTTTTATTAATAAATTAATTAATAGTCAAATAAATTGTATTGATCTTTTATCATCCCTAAACTTTAATTTTTGTCAAGATCGATATACAAGAAATTCATATCTATTCCGGTGCAAACTCTATAGAACCAATTATTTGCATAATTCTCCTATATCTCGGTTAATGAATGAAGTTAACCATTTCTCATCTATTCAAAGATTAAATGTATTTGATCACAATCATAAAAGATTCAAAAAAGTTTGTTATAGATTGAATAATATAATGTTATTTTATAGTACAATGTAAATTTATAGCGTTATACACATATGTATTTTCAATTGTTTGTATTTTTTTTATTGTAATGGCGATTGCCGTAAATAAAGATATTAAAAAACTATTATAAAGCAAGCAGAAAACCAGAAATGTATTTTAATTATTGCACAAAAACTGATTTAAACTAAAAACTTTATCCTAAATTGTTCAAAAAACTTAGTTAGATCATAAAACTCACCACAAATTTCATAAAATTTGCTAGTATAAATTGCGCAAAATTTTTATTGTATAAAGTTAGTCTAAAAAACTTATTTACCTCATAAAATTCATATTTTATCATAAAATGCAGAGAAAACCGTTTTATTGCATAAAATAAGCACAAAAAACTAGTTTGTTGCGGAAAATTTGTCATAAACCGCGCAAAAAATCATTTATTGCATAAAGTCAGCTAAAATACTAATTTGTTTCAAAAAATGTGTCTTAAATTGGACATAAAAAAATATTTATAATATCAAACCAGCATAAAAAAATATTTCTTAAAAAAACATTATAAGTTGTAACTTATTTCATAAAATTTATTATAAATTAAGCAAAAAATTATTAATTGCAATAAATTTGCACAAAAAACTGATTTACCTCATAAAATTCTTTATAAATAAAACAGAAAACTATTTTATTTAACGAAATTAACACAAAAAATGATTTATCTAAGAGAATTTATCATAAATTGCACAGAAACCACAATTATTGCACAAAAACTGATTTACTTGATGAAATTTATCATAAATTGCGGCAAAATTTTTTATTACAGAATGTTTGCACAATAAGCAATACAATAAAATTTATTATTAAACAAAGATGTCCTTCATGGTCATCAAAAATTCTTCATTCATCAAAAATTGTTAAAAAAAAAAATTATTGCAGAAAATTCTTCATAAATTGCACAAAAAAATTATTTATTGCACAAAAATTGTTCAAATAAATTTAATAAATTTTATTTATTTAAAAACAAACAGAAACCCCTCTTATTGCATAAAACTTGCACAAAAAATTATTTAAATCATAAAACTCATTATAATTCTTTAAAAACTCATTTATTGCATAAAATTTGCAAAAAAATGTTTGTAAATTCATTATTAATTGCACAAAGAACCTACTTATTGCATAAATATGACACAAAAACTAGATTATTTAATAAATATGTTTAATAAATTGCCAAATAGGCACAAAAACTGATTTAACTCAAAAAATTCATCAAAAATTTTCCACAAAACATGCATAAAATTAACACAACTGATTTTTATTTATTAATGCACAAAAAACCTATTTATTGTATAATTTTAGCACAAAAACTAATTTTTTATTAAACTTTTTATAAATCGCACAAAAAACTCATTTATTGCGCAAAATTAATACAAACAAAATTTATTTCAAAAATGTATCATAAATTGCGCACAAAAACTGATTTAACTCAAGAAATTTATCATAAATTGTGCAAAAAACTTTTAAAATTATAAAACTTATCACAAATTGCACAAAATTTACACAAAAAACTTCGTATATTAAAAATAAATTGCACAAAATTTTTTTATTGTATAAAGTTAGTCCTAGAAACTAATTTATTTCATAGAATTCATAATTTGTCATAAAATGCACAGAAAACCTTTATTGCATAATAATAATCACAAAAAACTAACTTACACAAATTTTTTTTGTATAATATTAGCACAAAAATTGATTTTTTTAATTTAATTTATTATAAATTAATAAAATTAGCACAAAAACAAATTATCATAATTTGCGCAAAAAATCTATTTATTGTATAAATTTAGCACAAAAAAACTAATTTATTTTATTAAATTGCATAGAAAACAAACTCATTTATTGCACAATAAACTGATTTCACTTATTAAATTCTTTATAAATTGTGCAAAAAATATAATATATTTAGCCCAACAAACGTATTGGTTATTAAATTTATAGTAAATTGCACAGAAAATACATTTATTGCATATAAGCAACACAAACAACTGATTTAAAGATTTTAAATAAATGGCACAAAAAAACTAGTTTGTTTAAAAATTTATTATAAATCTATTTATTGCATAAAATTAGCACAAAAAATTATTTATCTTATAATATTCATCATAAATTGCGCAGAAAATTAGCACAAAAAACTGATTTTACTTAGTATTGCACAAAAAACTTTTTCATTGCATAAAATTAGTACGTCTTCTGTAAAAAATAACCAATATTTTTTTTTGATATTTTAAAAATTTTGAAAATATTTTGAAATTTGCAAATTAGACATTTTTTTTTTTTCAAAATTTACTTAAACTAACATAATTGGCTTAATTTTTAAGCTAAGTTTACAAACTTTCCAGTTAACTAAAGCGTTTTATTGCCAAAAAATTGCATAATCAAAATTTTGTGATAATTTGTAAAATTTTGAAAATTGCAAAGAAAATAATTTTTCAAAATTGACTAAATTTGACATAATCTGTTTAATTTTTAAAATAAGTTTTTAAAACTTTTAAATTAAATTGAACGTCTTATTGGCTAAAAATTACATAATAAAACTTTTTGATATTTTGTAAAATTTTGAAAATATTTTGAAAATTGCAAACTAAACTTTTTTTCAAAAACTTACTAAAACTAACATAGTTAGCTTAGTTTTTAAGCTGAGTTTTTTAAACTTTTTAATTAACTAGAACGTCTTATTGGCTAAAAACTACATAAATAATTTTTTTAGATTTTTTGTAAAATTTTATTTTTTTTTTTAAATTCTAAACTAAACTTTTTTCTCTAATTTATTAAAACTAACATTGTTGGCCTAGTTTTTAAGTTAAGTTTTTCAAACTTTCTATTTAACTAGAACGTCTTATTGACTAAAAATTACTTTAATAAAATTTTATGATATTTTGTGAAATTTTGAAAATATTTTGAAAATTGCAAACTAGACTTTTTTTCAAAAACTTACAAAAACTAACATAGCTTGCTTAGTTTAAAAGCTGAGTTTTTTAATCTTTCTAATTAACTAAAACGTCTTGTTGGCTAAAATTTTCATAAATCATTTTTTTAGATAATTTGTAAAATTTTAAAAATATTTTGAAAATTTCAAACTATACTTTTTTTCCAAAACTTACTAAGACTAACATAGTTGGCTTAGTTTTTAAGTTAAGTTTTTCAAACTTTATAAATAACTAGTACGTCTTATTGGCTAAAAATTACATTAATAAAACTTTTTGATATTTTGTGAAATTTTGAAAATATTTTGAAAATTGCAAACTAAACTTTTTTTCAAAAACTTACTAAAACTAACATAGTTAGCTCAGTTTTTAAGCTAAGTTTTGCAAACTTTCCGACTAACTAGAACGTCATATTAGTTCAAAATTACGTTGATAAACTTTTTAATATTTTGTGAAATTTTTAAAAGCATTTTAAAAATTGCAAACTAAACATTTTATCAAAAATTTACTAAAACTAACATAGTTGGCTTAATTTTTAAGCTAAGTTTTTTAAACGTTTTAATTAACTAGAACGTTTTATTGATTAAGAACTACATAAATAATTATTTTAGATATTTTGTAAAATTTTAAAAATAATTTGAAAATTCCAAACTAAACTTTTTTTCTAAAACTTACTAAAACTAACATAGTTGGCTTAGTTTTTAAGCTGAGTTTTTCAAACTTTCTAATTAACTAGAACGTCTTATTGGCTAAAAATTACTTTAATAAAACATTTAGATGTTTTATGAAATTTTGAAAATATTTTGAGAATTGCAAATTAAATAATTTTTCAAAATTTAATAAAACTGACATAATTGGTTTAGCTTTTAAATTAAGTTTTTTAAATTTCTAATTAATTAGAAAGTCTTGTTGGTTAAAAATTTTATTAATAATTTTTTTTTGATATTTTTTTAATATTCTGATAATAATTTGAAAATTGCAAAATAAACATTTTTTCTAAAATTTACTAAAATTAACATAGTTGGCTTAGTTGTTAAGCTGAGTTTGAAAACTTTCTGACTAACTAGAACGTCATATTGGCTAAAAATTACGTTGGTAAACTTTTGATATTTTCTGAATTTTTGAAAATATTTTGAAAATTGCAAACTAAACATTTTTTCAAAAACTCACTAAAATTTTGAATATTTTATACACTTATTTAGCAAAAACAATAACAAGTTTTACCAATTTTATTTTTAATAAATAATAGTATTTTATCGCTTTAACAAATCACTATACAACCCAAAATAATCCTCAACTACTTTATAAATTTTACTATCACATCATAGAGCAACATTAGTTGCTTTATTAATCTTGTAATATCTTAAACATTCCCCGTTTTAATATTAAGTTAATCTTGCGACACATATTTCCCTCAGCGTTATAAAAAATTCCAATACTGCAGGGCACAACGGAATAAAAGGTTTGAATAAAATCGACTTCCGATATTTCGCATAAATGCGATATTGCACATCCCCCAAGGGAAGATCCTAATTAAAATCAAATGAAATTATTTCAAATATAGAAGCAATTTAAATGCAAATAGAAACGTCGGTTAAATATTTGTTCTAATATTCCAGCAATATTTTTATTTGAATTGTAAATCTTGTAATAATTGCTAAAATTAATAAAGTATTTTATTATAATTAAATTTAATATTTTGTACTTGAATCTAAAACAACATAATCCGTTGTAAGTGATACAATTAGAATCATGCTTAAATATTTAATGAAATCATTTATTTCTAAAAGCGTCAATGCTAACTGTTGAAGTTAAACATTAAAACCACCCTTATTTATAGCCCATAATTAAATCGGAAAATGTATCCGGTTTTATATTTAATCGTAAAATATTTTATTTCTTATATTTTTTTCTGTATTTAATTAAAGCGAAGTTAAAATATCAAATATATGTGAAAAGCAAATCTAGTTTTACTATGCGCGCCAGTGAAAATTTTCCGGTTGTAATTTTTAATTAAATACAGTCAGATATGAGGAGCTAATTATGGTATGTGTGTTCTTTGCAAATGTGTTTTGTAAAGAACAGTTACAATGTTATTCAGGGAATGTTGCATGGAAATAATGTTGGCAGTGCTTATGTATATTATTCACAATATAAGAAATTCGAGCATGTTTTCATTTGTGAAAAGTGCAATGGAAGAATTTGTATGTTATAAACAGTACATAATATTCTATTTGCTAATTTTAAAATAGTTTGAATTATTTCTAAGCAAATTTAGTTTCACATTTAGCACACACATTTAAACTTTGATTTGTAAATTAATAAATAAACTAAAAACATGATTTTAATTGTATCAAACAAATATAAATATGAAACATGCTGTATTAATAATAAAGGTTTAATATTCAGCTGAAATAATTGCATTAATGTAATCCCAGTACAAGAGTATTAAACCATAGCAACTTGCAACAGTTTTAATTAAATTAATTAAATATGTAGGAACGCAGGTGTGAACTGCTTGATTATATTTACAAACGTATAGAATAAATTCCAACAATTCTGTTATCATATGGTTTATTCTCCTATAAAAGAAACAGCATTATATTTTTTCTATCATCTCTTTTATAGTTCCTTCGCGTGCTTATCTTCAATCTAACAACTCACAATATCGAACTTTTATAGCCGCCTAAAGCTCAACGCTTACAATTTTTTGCGACTAATATTGGCCCCTAATTGAGTGCTCTTATAGCGAAAATTTCCTTATAATCCTATCAACTGATATTATTACAAACACCCATATAAGTTTATTACGTATTTCAATCGCAATTTTTATTTAATCTCAAATCGATATAATAAAAATTACCGAGGACTTTAAAGGATAATCAATCTCAGTTTTTTGTGTGATTAATCATCTCGATTAAATGTAGATAAATTCTTTAAAATTTACTTCATACAAAAAGAGAATCTGTTGTCCCCTTTAGGTGCAAACAATGACAAGGCCAAGGAAGACTGAGGTTGGCTACATTTCTCCAGGGCATAAACCTTGCTTGCTTGCTAAACAATTCCAAGCGTGTGCACCTTCTAAGTGCCGCATGGTATGCAGTTAGCATATAATAGTGCTTGTACATATTGTAAATAAAACTTATGAAACTTCAACTATAGGGTCCCTTTGTACTAAATGCAAGTCCATGTTTATAACTCGTTAGTGGATGTTATATATTAATAAAATCAAATGTTTGTTTGTAAAGCTTTTTATTGCATTGTTAGAATAATAATAATAATTAGTTACCTTTGAATTGTTTGTACAAATAGAACTAGTAATTAGGTTTATTTTAAGCTAATCCCTATACACAAACACATTAGTGTATGGGTTAATAATTTTCTACAGCAATTTCATTTAAGTTAATGTTTAATAACTCTAGCGCTAATTAATTTTTTTAATTGTGCTTTTTACATCGCCATATTAATTCTTGTAGACCTGTTTAAAGAGATTTGTTGGAGCCAACAGCTTATTGGATAGTGAATAAAGAACAAATTCTTAATTAGTGATTAGACCCAAAACTACTTGCAAGATATTTGTTACAATGACATCTGAATTGTCAACAGAGTCTTTGTCATAATAATGCATAAACTGTCAATAATGTCTAACCAAAAATGTAGCCAATGTAGCCAAACGCTAGAAAATGTCTGGATTGCAATGACTAGAAGTGACACTAAATGACCAAAAAGAAAGTGTCAAAATGTCTTTTAACCGCAGCAAGCAAATCCGATCGCTCAACACCAGTACCAGCTTAAACCAAGAAGTGTCCAGTGCCCAGCAAGCAATCAAAAAATGTAAAAAAAAACTTTTTCTTCGACAGCTGGCAAACAGCTTCTTCTCTTGGAGCAATCCTAGCCACTCACATTGCGGTTGGACCTACAGTTTTGAGTGGATTCCAAACGACTAAAAAGATTATTTATCTACTATTGAACAAAGAAAAATCTTAGTCATAAAGCCCCACGCTGACAAATAAGCTTGAAGAGTGGAAAAACGTATTCTTTTTCTTTCCATGCCTTATCCGTTGCGAATATTGGCGATCATCATGGCTATCTTCACTTTATCCACGGCTCCTCGGAACAGTTGTATTGAGGTCACTCCAAACCACTGGCGCAGATTTTTAAGCCAGGATATTCTTCTCCTCCCCGGACCTCTCTTTCCCAGCACCTTTCCTTCCAGAATAAGTTGGAGTATTCTGTACCTTTCCTTGTGCCTCATAACATGCCCAAGGTATTCTAGTTTTCTAACTTTTACTGTAGTCATTATTTCTCGATCCTTCCCCACTCGCCAAAGAATCTCCTCGTTAGTAACATGATCTATCCACGTTACCTTCAGTATACGTCTGTAGGTCCACAACTCAAACGCTTCTAGCCTGCTTTCAAAATCTTTGGTAAGAGTCCAGGATTCTGCTCCATACAGAAGAGTGGAAAATACGTAACATCGTAGGATTCTGATTTTAAGTTGTAGAGTCAGGTCTGGACTGGTGAATATTTTTTTCATTTGTATGAATACAGTTCTTGCTCTCTCAATTCAGCATTTTATTTCCACAGAATGGTAGCATTGTTGGTTTATGCAAGTACCTAGGTATGGATATTTATCTACCTGTTTGATAGGCGTATTGTCAAGAAACAGGTTCACCGGTGGCGGGTTATTTTTGCTCACTACCATATGTTTGGTCTTTTTTTATATTTAAACAGATTCCGTATTTCTCACTAGTGGATTTGATCTTTTCCATCATAATTTGGAGTCCTTCAGCACTGCTGCTCATTATGACGAAGTCGTCTGCATATCTGATGTTATTGAATAGTTCACCGTTGACTATGATTCCCTCCTCTACACTATCCAGTGCTTCTTTGAAGATTTGCTCTGAGTATATAATAAATAGCATAGGCAAGAGCACACACCCCTGCCGCACCCCTCTACATATTTTTATTTTCTTAGTTTTGTGGTCTCCTACTCGAACTTCTGCTGTTTGTTGCCAATATAGATTTGCTATGATACGGATATTTTTGTCGTCGGCTCCCGTCTTCCTAAGTATACTGATCAGCTCTTCATGTTTCACCCTATCAAATGCTTTGCTAAAGTCTATAAAACATAGATATACATCGCAATTGATGTCTCTACATCGTTGAATTAGAACGTTTAATGCAAAAAGTGCTTCCCTGGTACCTACGGCATTGCGAAACCCGAACTGCGTTTCCTCAATGTTTGCTTCACATTGTTGGTATATTCTAGCGTGTATGATTTTTAGAAATATCTTTAGTGTATGACTCATTATACTAATAGTCCGATATTCTTTACATTTTTTTGATGTTGGTTTTTTAGGAATAGTGACAAATGTTGAGTAGAGCCAATCCGTGGGTATTTCTCCCGTATCATACACCATATTATACAGGCGGGTAAGAATGTTTATTCCTTCTTCACTAAATAATTTTAGTTCTCTGCTGGTATTTTATCTGGACCTACAGCCTTTCCATTTTTCGCTGTGTCTATTGCTTTCTGGACCTCCTTCGTAATATGAGGCCCGATATTCGTGTTATTCATGCCATGATGTTCTGGGCGATCGTCTTCGAATAACTGTTGGATATTCTCTTCCCAGGTCGCTAGTTTTTCTTCGATCTCTGAGATCTCATTTCCATTTGCGTCTATTAATCTACCGCTTTGCTGTTTCTTATGTGTGCCTGCAGCTTCCTTGATTCTGCGGTGCATATTGAACAGGTCATACTTTTTCTGCAGATTTTATATTTCGAGACATTTCGTTTTCATTTTGTCTTCTTTAGCTTTTCTTATGCTGTTTCTTATTTGTCTGTTTAGTTCAGTATACCTGCCATGGTATTTCCTTTTCATATTTCTTCTTTCTTCCATCATTTTAAAAATATCCGGTGTCATCCATTCTTTGTGTTATTCTTTATTCTTCAGTGGCACATGTTTCTTAATTATTGTATCAAGTTCATTTTGTAAGCTACTCCAATCTTCTTCTACTCCTAAACTTTCACTGTTGTTCGTTTTGAAATATTTTGTCAGAGATTCAGATACTGTTTCTTTGAGAGTGTTGTCTTCTCTATTTTTTTTTATATCGTATACCGGAGGTTTAGCTTGTTTTTTTACTTTTTTAAGTTTTGTCTGAAATACCCCAATAAGGGGGTTATGATCAGAGCCTATATCAGCCCCAAGATAAGTTTTTGCAGATGTTATGCTATTACGAAAACGATGGTTAATTGTTATGTAATCGATTTGATTCCTGATTATTCTCTCCACAGTATCTGCCGGCAATGTCCAAGTGTATAGTCTTCAAGGCAAAAGTTTAAAAAAGTGTTCATGATTACCCTTTCTTTTTCTCTGCAAAACTGGACAAGTCTATCTCCCCTTGTGTTCCGAGTCCCAAGACCATACTGCCCCACTATGCTTCCTTCCTTTCCTTGTCCAATTTTTGCATTGAAATCGCCCATTACTATTGTTACCTCATTGTTTTTAGCAGATTTTAAAATCTTTTCCAACTGACCATATACCTCTTCTATCTCTGTATCATCCTTATCTGCTGTTGGGTAGTATACCTGAACTATATTAATGTCAAACGGTGTTGCTTCTAGTTGTACCATTATAATTCTATCTGAGTGGTAGATTACATTTTTTATCGAGTTGTTAATTTCTTTTGTTACCAAAATGGCTACACCATTTCGATGATGTTTGTCGTCATTTCCGGAGTAGTATACAGAGTGATCTAGTATTTTGGTGTATCCTGAGCCCTTCCAACGCATCTCACTTATACCCATTATTTCTACTTTCAGTCTGTTCATTTCTTGTACGATGTTATGGATATTTCCGTCTTCAAACGCACTTCGAGCGTTTCATGTACATATTCGTATTGGTTTTGTATTCTTCATCATTTTAGACTCGGTGATTCTTCGCACCCCTGTCCCATCTAAGGGACGCCGATACTCGGGGCCAATTTAGTTTGTCTTTCATGATGATTGTACTAGGGAGTTGTATGAGGTGGTTTTCCCTTGCCTTCCTCACGCAGTACCGGCACCGGGTGAACTAATATTTAGTATTCGCTGTCGATATTCTGGTGTTAAGCCTTACCAAAGCCTTTCTTCTTCGCCTTAACCCAGTACAGACGACACTGCTGCCCATCGCCCGAGGATATGCTTATTTACTGGCGGCAATACTCGCCATGTCACATCACCGTCAACGGGTTTATGAAATATTTATTGACTTGCCTTTCCCAAGGGTTAGTCATTTCATCCTGGTAGTGATGTCGCTATTTGATCAGGGACTGCTTATTCAGTATATAGTACCTAATCAGGTAAGTTAAATATAATCATTTACCTTCTGGTCTTCCTTAGGAACCGTTGAAATTTTTAATAATTGGCATTTATTAGATTTGGTTTGTTTTTTTCTATCTTCATTTCCCAAATGTTGCACAACTTTGTTGATACGTATAATTAAGCAAATAATGCACAAAATTAGCTAAATATTCTATATTATTCAGATTTATATTCACTGCAAATTTTCTCTGGCATTTGTCAAAGTGACATTTTTTTTTTTTTTTTTTTATATACGTATATGCGTTTGAAATAATTTCAAATTTAAACCCATTATCTTTGGTACAGCAGTTGAATGCCAAAACTACTCGCCACGCTCTTCGCAGCGTTTCTAATCTCAATCGAGCTAATCCAATTGCAGCAGCAGTCTGGGAAAACTAATTAAAAACTAACAAAACAAAAAACAAAAACTTACCCAAAATCACGTGCATGCCATCAAAGAAAAAAGAAAAACAACGAAACCAAACCAAGATAAGGCAGAATAGAAAAAGACGTTAACAACAAAACACTCAGATAACTGTGCCACCGGCCAAAAAAAAAAAAAACTTTTAAACAAAACTGAAATTTTTAATCATAACACTAAGTAGAAAAACCCATCTAAAGCCATTAGATCTCAAGACCAATGTTATCAAAGTCCAAAACCATCGGACCACAAAAGCGATGTAACTAAGAGTCTACATTCCTTAAATACCGGACTGTTACCAACTACACCCAAAATAATTTAAAATGATCTCATTAAAAAAAAAACAAAATTCAAACCCAAAAGCCAAACTCCAGAAAATATCTGGGTTGCGACGACTAAAAAACGGGTCAGAGAAACAAATTTCTAAAAAAACACAAATTCAGATAGCACTAAACAAACAAAACAAGCCAAAATTTCTCAATCCTAACCAAGTCAATCTAACCGTCCCGTACCAGCAGTAGCCTAATCGAGAAACGTCCTTAAAACGATCAAATACTGAAAAAACAAATCAAAAAACAAAAATCCCTAAAAAATATTGTGCATCCTATAACAGTACAAAACTACGTGTCACTAAAACAAATCAAGATAAAGACAAAACATTTTTTTCCAACTCTAACTAAGCCGATTCAATTGCAATATCAACCTAAAATAAAAAAACGTAATAAAAATCAAAAACTAATAAAGCAAAATAAACAAAAATCTTAAAAAAAACCGTTACAATACCTACCCCGGGACTAAACCAGATGTCATTAAAAAACAATACAAGAAAATAATTGAAAAAGACATAACCAGAAATAATGCAAACCAAATCAGAAACTCATTATAAATCTGTAGCAAACGCAACAATGTTTCTAAAAACATAAGCCAGCACTAACAAAACAGACAAAGTTAGTAAGAAAACTAAAAAATGCTTACTCCAATTGTAACTCCAAATAAAATAGTTACTCCAAATATATGACCTTATCTAAACCCAATTAAATCAAAAGTTTAAAATTACTCAAACTAATGTAACCAAGAGTCCATTGCCACATAAGCTCTACAAAAATTGGGCCATGGTAACCGCACTAAAAAAAAAGAGAACCAACCATTTCCAGACAAAACTCACCCTCCAACGCATTGCCCCAAGCACCACCAAAAATAAAGTCTGTGTATATCTGTAGCCAGGTGCTTTTCTACTTCTATAGTTTTGAATAGAACTTTTGGATTTGATTAATTCATCAAAAAATGGATATTTATAAGAGTATCCTGAGTAGTGGCGGTTGCTAGATGCGTAATAACAATTTCCCCTACTTTTTAGACTAAGCTTCTGATTTCTTTATGTTTAGAAATAGTGTCTAGGTGTTGTCAATTGTTCTGTATTGTTTGGGAAAAAGTAATATGTAGCTCATACATAAAAAAATCTTTGGGGTTTTACTTTGGGTAAGCTCGGGTTTGAAATGTTTGTAACACTAAAAGCATGAGTTAGTTCAAACTGTTTTTAAGTTTTGGATTTTGGCAGTTTGGCGGTGGTTTTCTTAGTATCTTGCATTGTGTTGAAATATATTTAGTCAGTTTAACTTCTCTTGTACAAGTGTTTTACTATTTAGTAGCTCTGTGTGATGTGTAGTAACAAAGTTTTAAAAAATGTTCTGTGCCAACGTTGTCTTTTTGTTGTGGCTGACAGTATCGGTGTAACTTCTTTAGTTTTCCGAATATAAAATGAAACGGTTTAATTCCTGTCCAGCTTTTTTGTATCACTTGAGTGATTATAAACGCTTAATGTGTTTGGTGTTGAATCTCACTTAATTGAGTCCAACATTTTCCGGTTTATATTCCCGAACTTCTATAGTCTCCTCGGTACAGACAATGAAAATAGTACGTTATTTTTAATCTTGCGCTATTAACCATTAAAGTTTGTCCTCTTTGTGGACTGCAGATGTAGTTGGTTTTGGCAATCATTGTAACTTAATACAGTGCTCATTTTAAGAACTTGTTTAGTAGTTTGTGATCTGCAAAGTATCTGTCTTAAATTTGCCCACCAGAAATGAAAAATGATCTGTCATAATAGAAGAATCAAGTGATGCATTGTGGTAAAAAAAAACATTTTTATACGTTATCAAGCCGCTTCAGTCTTGTGAGGTGATTAACGAGTATGCAATCAGGTATCTAGTTCTAGGTCTTCTTAATTGGACAACTAGTAATAACGCAATTTTTTTTAGCTTTGCAAAACTTGTTAGTATTGTGACTTTTTCAAGTTTTCTTGAAAAGGTCTGGAGTTTGTTTGGTATATGTTTCTTGACAGGTTTCATGTTAGCAGTCGGTTTGCTTGTGTTGTTAATTTAATATAGTTTAACCAGATATAACCCATTGCTTGCCAACATACATTTGTTTTTGTAGTAAATATTTGTGCGCCATAAAATATTTTTGTTGTAATAAGCTCTATTGTAGCTTCAAGCTTGAAGTTTGTAGGTTACTAAATTGGGTCGGTTTAATATTGCTGTCTCTGCAAACAAAGGCATAGTAGACTGTATGTAGTTGGTTATAGTATGTTCATAGATATAGTGTCTATACGCTAAGATATTTTACGTACATCTATATCTATAGGCAAACTATATGTCGGTGATTATCAAGGTAGTGCTGACTAAGGTCACAGGAAAGTTGGATAAAAGCTAAAAGGTTGTAACCACTCCCATGACTTGTTGGTTTGCCATTGTCAGAGATGATTACTTTGAGCGCGTTCAAGCAAATTAGTGTCAGCTGCATGATATGTTATATGTCTAAGTTGTACAGTTTAAAATCTGCCAGATATATTTTCATAATAATTGTTCATTCTCATTAAAAAGTCTCTCTATTGTCAGTTTTTTTTCTTCTCAAAATGTTGTTTTTGAGATCGTAAAACCATCATTTGTTACAAGCAAGGTTTCTAGAAGTAGTAAGAAGGCGACTGCGTGTGTCTCTGGTTTTTGGTTAACTTCCCAACAACAAAAAAAGTAGAAAGATCATGTCTTTTACTAAGTTGTGTAACCTCATAGTACAGTCATTCTCCAATGTAGCAACATAAGCCGTGCAAACTGTTAGTAAGTTACAAAAGTTATCTTAAGTTGAAAGCAAACTAATGTTTTTCTAAGTCCACTGCACCTACTTTTCAACAGATAACTCCTGTTCCTCTCCAGAGCGCATCCAATGCCCGCAAAAATAAAACCTATGCACAAACAACAAAAATAAAAAATGCAAACATTTCCGTTAAAAATGCTTTAACTTAAGCAAACAGAAAATAATTTATCTTCCATGCATCTTCTATGGTTAAAAAAATTAACTAATTGTTTAAGAATCTAACTCCAGACATAGACATGGTACAAGTTTGTCACAAACTATTGAATTACTAGTTTTTCTACAGTAAACATTAATTTTAATTATGCAAAAAAATCATGCGTTTATAAAAAGCAAACTTCCAAGTATTTACTTAAAATAAAATTAGTCAGTAGACACTTGTGCAGTTCTAGAAAAAAGAAAGACCAAGAGGTACTTTGATTATCCAAGTACGTGTTTGACATTGTAGTTAATACCATCTTGTTAACTTTGTTAAATTAGTAGATTAATTAAAACAAAATAAAAAAAAAATTATGCATTTACTAAAAACAAAATTATATTTTGTAAACGGAAGCGTTGTTGTTGTTGTATTGGCGTAAAACACTAATTACAGCTGCATAAACTGGTCTCAAGCCATCATTACTTTATGGAATGCCGTTTTAATAGCAAAATTCCAGCAGTAAACCTTTTTGTCCTTTTGTAAACTGGTAATCAAAGCTGCCAGATTGGCAAACTGTAGCAATTTTTTTCTTAACCACACACATACAGGTATAAACTAATTTTTTTAAATTGACAATTTAACTGATTGCATTCAAGACACTATTTAGATAAAAATATCTTTAAAAATTTTGTAAAATTTTATAGATTTCTAAAAGTTTTACTGACTGACAAACGCAAATACTTTTAAACTTCCACTCCAATTTATATTTGTCATTAAAAATTATTATCACCATCTCTTCTTTGAATATATAAACTTTTAACGCTTGTAGAGAAAAAAATAAGTAATTTCCAATAATTTGATTAACACTTAGGCACTTAGGTAATTTTAATATATATATATAACAGTTTAAGCCGGATTTTATTGTTTTAATTTACAATTTTTGAGTTTTGTTGCTAAATTTTAGTGTTTCTAAAATAATATGTTTTGTTGTCAAATTTTAATATTTTTAACATTTTTATTGTTTTATATTAGTTATTTTGTACCTGAAGACATTTTCAAGCCAATTTTTGGAAGCTTTTTACGTGATTCTCAAGTTTTGTGGCCGGATTTTTGTGTAATTTTGACATCTTACAGCCGGATTTTGTACATTTTTACAGTTCTTGAATTTGTTAGTTGAATTTTTCATATTATATTATTAAATGTTGGTATTTTATAGCTAAATTTTAATGTTTTTTACATTTTATAGCCGGGTTTTAGTATTTTTTTAATAATTATTTGCCGAATTTGGTACTTTCTTACAGTTTTTGAGCTTTCAAGCTAAATTTTTAATATTTATTACTAGATTTTAACTTTGTATAACTCATTTTTCTTATTTTTAGCATTTTATAGCTGAATTATATCAAAATTTTGCGCATTTCTTATATATTATTAGCCGGATTTTAATAATTTTACATTTTGTGCTTAGATTTTAGTATTTTATGGCAGGATTTTTGCATTGATGACGTTCAATTAACAAGTTTTGATATTTAAAATTAAAATGTTGGTAGTTTTGTTATTAACATTTGTTTTACATTTTTATTACAAATTGATTAAAATTCTTCAAATTTAATGTGTTAATAGTAATGATATTAAAGTACATTGGTACTAAGTTTTATTAAAATCCAATGACTGGTTTGAACATCATGACAGTTTTAATTTGCTCTTTGGTTTCCAGTTAGTCCTACATGAAATCAAATAAGTTGAGGTTATGTCAATTTGATGAGGTAAAAATTTATAAAACTTTTGCAGTTAGTAGCAATGGTATTAAAGCATACTGATACTAAATTTCATTAATATCCAATCAATGGTTTAAAACTTCTAAATTTTTTAATTTGTTCTATGGTTTTTAGTTAATCTTACACGAGATCAATAAGTTAATCTTATGTCAAATTGACCGTGCTTAAATTAATAAAACTTATGCAGTTGGTAGATCTGGTATAGGAGTGTATTAATGCTAAACCATTTAAAAATCCATTGATCAGTTTCAAATTTTTTATTTCTGTAATTTTCTTTATGAATTCCAGTACGATTTAGACGAAATCAATCAAATTGAGGTTATGTTAAATTAAACGTACTAAAATTCTTCAAAATTGGTGTGTTTATAGTAATGATATTAAAATACATTAGTACTAGTTTCATTAAAATCCAATGACTTGTTTAAAAATTATGACATTTTTAATATGTTCTTTGGTTTTCAGTTAATCCTACATGAGATCAAATAAGTTGAGGTTAGGTCAAATTGATGTGGTAAAAAATCATAAAACTTTTGCAGTTAGTAGCAATAGAATTAAAGCATAATGATACTAAATTTCATTAATATCTAATCAGTGGTTTAAAACTTATAAATTTTTTATTTTGTTCTATGATTTTTAGTTAATCTTACATAAGATCAATAAGTTAATCTTATGTCTTATGTCAAATTGACCGTGCTAAAATCAATAAAATTGATGCAGTTGGTAGCATTGATATTAGAATGTATTAAGACCAAACAATTTAAAAAAACAATGATCAGTTTCATATTTGCAATTTCTGTAGATTCCTTTATGAATTCTAGTACGATTTAGACAAAATCAATCAAATTGAGGTTATGGTTAATTGAACGTACTAAAATTCTTCAAATTTGGTGTGTTAATAGTAATGATTTTGAAGAACATTAGTACTAAGTTTCATTAAAATCCAATGATTAGTTTGAAAATTATGGCATTTTTAATTTGCTCTTTGGTTTCCAGTTAGTACTACATGAAATCAAATAAGTCGAGGTTATGTCAAATTGATGCGGTAAAATTTTTTAAAACTTTTGCAGTTGGTATTGAAGCATAATGATAATAAATTTCATTAATATCTAATCAGTGGTTTAAAACTTATAGTTTTTTTTTTTTTGTTCTATGGTTTTTAGTTAATCTTACATAATATCAATAAGTTAATCATATGTCAAATTGACCGTGCTAAAATTAATAAAATTTGTGCAGTTAGTAGCATTGATATTGAAGTGTATTAGTACCAAACCATTTAAAGATCCAATGATCAGTTTCAAATTTGTGATTTCTATAATTTTCTTTATGAATTCCAGTACAATTTAGACAAGATTAATCAAATTGAGGTTATGTTAAATTGAACGTACTAAAATTCTTCAAATTTGGTGTGTGTAGTTATGATATTAAAGTACATTAGTACTAAGTTTCATTAAAATCCAATGACTGGTTTGAAATTTATGTCAGTTTTAATTTGCTCTTTGGTTTCCAGTTAGTCATAGATGAGATCAAATAAGTTGAGGTTATGTCAAAATTTATAAAACTTTTGCGGTTAGTAGCAATGGCAATGAAACGTAATGATACTTAATTTCATTAATATCCAATCAGTGGTTTAAAACTTATAATTTTTTTAATTTGTTCTATGGTTTTCAGTTAATCTTACATGAGATCAATAAGTTAATCTAATGTCAAATTGACCGTGCTAAAGTTAATAAAATTTATGCAATTGGTAGCATTGATATAGGAGCGTATTGGTACCAAACAATTTAAAGATCCAATGATTAGTTTCAAATTTGTGATTTTTGTAATTTTCTTTATGAATTCCAGTACGATTTAGACGAGATCAATCAATTTGAGGTTATGTTAAATTGAACGTACTAAAAATTCTAAAATTTAGTGTGTTAGTAATATTAATATTGAAGTACATTAGTTATAAGTTTCATTAAAATCCAATGACTGGTTTGAACATTATGACATTTTTAATTTGCTCTTTGGTTTCCATTTAGTCCTACATGAGATCAAATAACTTGAGATTATGTCAAATTGATGCGGTAAAAATTCATAAAACTTTTGCAGTTAGTAGCAATAGTATTGAAGCATGATGATACTAAATTTCAATAAAATTCAATCAGTGGTTTAAAACTTATAAATTTTTTAATTTGATCTATGGTTTTCAGTTAATCTTGCATGAGATCATTAAGTTAATGTTATGTCAAATTGACCGTGCTAAAATTAATGAAATTTATGCAGTTGGTAGCATTAATATTGGAGTGTATTAGTACTAAACCATTTAAAGATCCAATGATAAGTTTCAAATTTGTGATTTCTGTAAATATTTTTATGAATTCCAGTACGATTTAGACGAGATCAATCAAATTGAAGTTATGTTAAATTGAACTTACTAAAAAGTTTCAAATTTGAATTGTTATTAGTAATGATATTGAAGTACATTAGTACTAAGTTTCATTAAATTCCAATAACTGGTTTGAAAATTATGACATTTCTAATTTGTTCTTTGGTTTCCAGTAAGACCTACATGAGATCAAGCAAGTTGAGATTATGTGAAATTGATGCGGTAAAAATTTATAAAACTTTTGCAGATAGTAGCAATAGTGTTGAAGCATGATGATACTAAATTATAATAAAATCCTATCAGTGGTTTAAAACTTATAATTTTTTTAGTTTGTTCTGTGGTTTTCAGTTAATCTTACATGAGAACAATAAGTTATTCTTATGTCAAATTGACCTTGCTAAAATTAATAAAATTTATGCAGTTGGTAGCATTGATATAGGAGTGTATTGGCAATAAACCAATTAAAAATCCGATGATCAGTTTCAAATTTGTGATTTTTGTAATTTTCTTTATGAATTCCAGTACGATTTTGACTTTAAGATTAATCAAATTGAGGTTATGTTAAATTGATCGTACTAAAATGTTTAAAATTTGATGCGTTAGTAGTAATAATATTAAAGTACATTAGTACTATGTTTGATTAAAATCCAATGACTTGTTTGAAAATTATGACATTTTTATTTTGCTCTTTGGTTTGCAGTTAGTCTTACATGAGATCAAATCAGTTGAGGTTATGTAAAATTGATGCGGTATAAATTCATAAAACTTTTGCAGTTAGTAGCAATAGTATTGAAGCATCATGATACTAAATTTCAATAAAATCCAATCAGTGGTTTAAAACTTATAAATTTTTTAATTTGTTCTTTGGTTTTCAGTTAATCTTGAGATTAAAAAGTTAACCTTAGGTCAAATTGACTATGCTAAAATTAATCAAATTTATGCAGTTGGCAGCATTAATATAGGAATGTATTAATACGAAACCATTTAAAGATCCAATTATCAGTTTCAAATTTGTGATTTCTATAATTTTCTTTATGAATTTCAGTACGATTTAGACAAGATCAATCAAATTGAGATTATGTTAAATTGAACGTACTTAAATTCTTCAAACTTGGTGTGTTAATAGTAATAATATTGAAATACATCACTACTAAGTTTCATTAAAATCCAATGATCGTTTTAAAAATTATGACATTTTTAATTTGCTCTTTGGTTTCTAGTTGATCCAACATGAGATCAAATAAGTTGAGGTTATGTCAAATTGATGCGGTAAAAAATCATAAAACTTTTGCAGAAGGTAGCAATGGTATTAAGACATATTGATACTAATATCCAATCAGTGGTTTAAAACTTATAAACTTTTTAATTTGTTCTATGGTTTTCAGTTAATCTTACATAAGATCAATAAGTTAATCTTATGTCAAATTGACTGTCCTAAAATTAATAAAATTTATGCAGTTAGTAGCATTGATATAGAAGTGTCATAGTACCAAACCAATTAAAAATCCAATGATTAGTTTTAAATTTGTGATTTCTGTAATTTTCTTTATGAATTCCAGTACGATTTAGACAAGATCAATCAAATAGAGGTTATGTTAAATTGAGCGTACTAAAATTCTTTAAATTTGGTGTGATAATAGTAATGATATTGAAGTACATTAGTACTAAGCTTCATTAAAATCCAATGATTAGTTTGAAAATTATGACATTTTTAATTTGCTCTTTGGTTTCCAGTTAGTACTACATGAAATCAAATAAGTTGAGGTTATGTCAAATTGATGCGGTAAAAATTCATAAAACTTTTGCAGTTAGTAGCAATAGTATTGAAACATGATGATATTAAATTTCAATAAAATCCAATCAGTGGTTTAAAACTTATAAATTTTTTAATTTGTTTTATGGTTTTCAGTTAATCTTACATCAGATCATTAAGTTAATCTTATGTCAAATTGACCTTGCTAAAATTAATAAAATTTATGCAGTTGGTAGCAATGATGTAGGAGTGTATTAGTACTAGACTATTTAAAGATCCAATAATCAGTTTCTAATTTGTGATTTCTATAATTTCCTTTATGAATTCCAATACGATTTAGACAAGCTTAATCAAATTGGGGTTATGTTAAATTGAACGTACTAATATTCTTCAAATTTGGTGTGTTAATAGTAATGATATTGAAGTACATTAGTACAAAGTTTTATTAAAATCCAATGACTGGTTTGAAAATTTTGACATTTTAAATTTGCTATATGGTTTCCATTTAGTCCTACATGAGATCAATTAAGTTGAGGTTATGTCAAATTCATGCGGTAAAAATTTTTAAAACTTTTGCAGTTAGTAGCAATAGTATTGAAGCATATTGATACTAAATTTCATTAACATCCAATCAATGGTTTAAAGCTTATACATTTTTTAATTTGTTCTATGGTTTTCAGTTAATCTTACATGAGATCAATAAGTTAATTTTATGTCAAATTGACCGTGCTAAAATTATTAAAATTTATGCAGTTGGTAGCATTCATATTGGTGTGTATTAATACCAAACCATTTAAAGATCCAAAGATTAGTTTCAAATTTGTGATTTGAGTAATTTTCTTTATAAATTCAAGTACGAATTAGACGAGATTAATCCAATTGAGGTTATGTTAAATTGAATGTACTAAAATTTTTCAAATTGAGTGTGTTAATACTAATGATATTGAAGTACATTAATACAAAGTTTCATTAAAATCCAATGACTGGTTTGAAAATTATGACATTTTTAATTTGCTCTATGGTGGTGCGCCTACAACAATGATCTAAAATTAGATTTTAAATTTGTTGATTTTTATGGCCGGATTTGATTAGTATTTATTTGCCAAATTATACATTAAATAAACGGATGTTGCTAGTTATAAACGGAATGTTGATATTTTTGTTAAATACTGCTCGTTTTTTGGATTTTTGTTGTCGGATTTTTTATTTTTTAAGTCCTAAGTTTGTGGCTGGATTTAAATACTCTTAACATTTTTTATACTGTTGCAATTTTATGGCCGGATTTTTATATTGTTGACATTTAATGAACGGATTTTTGTATTTCAAATTGAAATGTAATACTTTTGTTATTTATTGTATAAATTTTTTTTATTTTATAATAAGTTTTTAATATTGTTTGACAGGAATTTAATATTTTTTAATTTTTAAAGCCAGATCTATCCAGATTTGTGGCTAAATTGCAACATGTATTATTTTGAGAAGGCATTCTGATCACAATAGTTAATTTGACAAATTTAACACTTTAAATTTTATTTAAAATCCCTGGCCATTATCAATTAATCATTGTAAGCTGCAGCAAAATATATTAAAACATTACAGATTTACTTGTTTAACTTTCATAAACAATAAACTACCAACTATAAAATTAAAATTCACTTTAGCATGTAGTTATCGTATTATAAATTAAGTTGCCCATGCACACTAGATTTACATGTTATTTATTAATTACAATTTTTATGTTTATATCTCGTGTACTGACTGCGTAGTTTATTAAAACAGATTGTATAATTTAAATTAAAATTTCACGTGATGCGAGCCACTAAAATATAAAACATAACATAATCATTGCCAGGCTTAATTGGAACAGCCTGCATTTTATATTACAAGCATATAATAAATAATGTTTGCTTGAAATTAATTAAAATCAGAAAATAATAATATAAATAAAAGGTTTTAAAATATTGTACAACTAGAATTTTATGACAAATTTTGTGAGTAAACTTACAGAATGTATAATGAAACGTATGAAATTACGTACATTTTTTAAAGCAATAACAGTTGCACAATACACATATTACAGTAAGTATAAGAAAATTTGATATTAGAGTGACAAAGCTTCTACAAATAATTTATTACTCATGTTACATCAAACTAAGTTGTAACAGAAAATTGATACTTAATTGAATATATGAGCAATAGTATTGTATGGATTAATCAAATTCAAAGTTGAAATTAAGTTTTGCGAAAGTTCGGAGGTGAATGAATGGGTTGAGATGTAAGTTTTTTGGACATAATTAATTTCATTGAGATTGGAAACTTTTTTCCACTTTACATCCGAGTTGATACAAAGTATTTTCCTTTTTAATCACAGATGGAAAATGCAAATGGATATCGAGGGATAAGTGATTGTATTAGGGGGAAGTAAATTCGAGTAAATCACAGACACGCAAAATCCACTGTGATTAATACCTGGGACATGGGTGGTGAATTGTTCAGTGCCTTAAGGGAGTTGACTCAAGGCCGCTTGGTACAAGGGATGCATCTATTCAATACTATCAACTTAATTATGTATATAATGGGAATAGAACATTGTTGGCACCAATTAAGCTGTGATTATGTTCATAAATTAGTCAATAAATATTGTTTTGTTTGATCCGACGGTTTGTTTAATAAATTGAAAATTACAATGTAAATATTAACATACTTTTCTCAAGAAATGAAGTGATTTAAATAAATATTTTCAGTACAAGGCTGGACATATTGCTTAACAACCTGTTAGCACGAAACAAAATAAATTGCGTACGTTGTGTTTGATAAATAATAATATGTCTTTTAACTATACATAATTTGATTATTATTTAAATTAAATTATCAATTTTTTGCTATAGACAATAATTGCCGCAAATCCCAAATTGATGTTGAGGTTATTTATTTCTGCTTTAGCGTTGTGTTGGTTTGTGGAAACTTAGTGAACATGTTGCTTACGGTTTCGAGATTGTTTCTGATAGTTTATTGTGTTTTTGTCGATTTGTGTGTTTAATCGTGAAAAGTCTTTTTTTTTCTTTATTTATGTTGGAGATGTACTAGAATTGCGGGTGTTTCGTGCTGCCCGTGGATGAGTAATTGTTTGTGTGTCGATATGATAAAGTTGAGTTTAGACACTGTACTCTTTTGAGGTTGTGTGTTTTATTACTACTGTCAGTGCAAAATCTGTAAAGAAAATTTTTTTTTTTGTGTGAGCAGCACTCCAGTATTTGATAGTAATCATGATTTGCAATAACACACCCAAATTTTGGATTTTACCTCTTTTTTCTTGGACAAAGAGACTTTTAACGCTTTTTCAAATAGAAGAAAGTTTCTTGTTAACAAACTTTTGGACGGATAGCTGAGCACTATAGTTCAAACTACTTGCTGGCAATTATAATCAGGAGTTACCCACCCACCCGCCTAAGAGTTGGTGATCAAAAGATTAAATATCACTTCTTTAACAAACACTCGAGCGGGTAGTTGGGCATTTCAGTTCAAACTATTCTTTATTAATCATGACTTGGAGTGTCTAATCAACCTGCCTAAGTGTTGGTTAATAAAAAAATAGATATTACCTTTTTTTTTGAGACACAGACTTTTAACGCTTTAAAGAAGTAAAACTTGTTGGTAATCATGATTTGAAGTGAATCACGTACCCGCCCAAGTGTTTGCAATTGAAAGATTTAATATCACTTTTTCCTCTTTTGACTAAGGGAGTTTTAACACATTTTTAATTCTTTTATAACAAACACTTTGGTAGGTGGGTGTGCACTTCAGTTCAAACTATTTTATAATAAGATTGGATATCACCTCTTCCTAATTGGACCAAAAGAGTATCTAACACATGCAAAGAAGAGATTTCTAATTTTTAAATAACAAACTCTTGGGCGGGTGGCTGGTCACTGCAGTTCAACCTGCATTACCTGGTAATCATAATTTGGAGTAACACAGTGACCCGCCTAAATTTTGGTTATTATAAGATCACTTTTTCGTCTTCTGACTAAAGGATATTTAACGCGTGCAAACGTCGGCTAGCAACACCATACTCGCCGACGCCGCGTCAAACTGTGAAAGTAATAAAACCAAGAAAAACAATAAAAGTAATGGCGGCAGCAGTAGCAGCAACTTTGCCAAGAAAGCCAAGGAAGGAATTAAAGGAATAGGAACGCGACTCAAAAAGAAGAAACAACAAACTCGTAAAAATGAAATCGAAATTGAAAGGCAATATATTTGCAAAAGGAAAGAGATGGAACGAAAGAACAAACAAAAAGAGTTACACGAAAAATAGCGTTTGTTGATAAAGAAGCGCAGGCGCAAACAAGATGAAGAACGCAAACACAAGAAAAAAAAACAATCATAATAAACACAATCACCACCACCAATTGAGACTGTCCAGAAAAAAACTTGCAAATCGTAACAGAAATTTTGAAGGAGCACTATTTAAAAATGTATGCCTACTACGGACATTGTAAACAACCCAAAATGCAAAAAATGTAAATTGAAAACAAAACAATCTGCCCGGCGCTCTCTTACGCAAAAAAAGTCCATGTTAGGGCATTATTAGCCTAACATGGTTATCATATAAAAAACCTCTCCAAGCAATGTCTTAGCATACATCAACTACATAGCATGCCTGTGTGTTAGGATGTAGGAGAAAAGTTTACCACTAGAAAAGTTACAAAAAGTTTAATGAAGTCTAATATTTGGGTGGGTGGGCGGAAATCCCAGTTTAAACTACTTTTCTGCACTTATGTTTCGGAGTGACCCACCCACCCGCCCAAGTATGCGTCATCAAAGGATTGGATATCACTATCACCTCCTGTGACATAAAAAACACTTAAGCGGGTGGGTGGGAAACTCCAGACTATGATAAAGATTAAAAATTTCAACTGGAGTTGCCCACTTACCCGCCCGAGTGTTTGTTATTAAAATATTAGTTTACACACATTAAGGCGGGTAATTTCAGAGCTTGATGGCAATCAATTGTTTTAACTGAAATTGTACTTCTCTCCGCGTGAGTGTTTGTAAATAAATCTTTTAATAACATACACTTGGGTGGGTGGGTGGGCAACTCAAAACCATGATAACAATCAATAGTTTCAACTAGAGTTGCCAACCTATCCGCCCGAGTGTTTGTTATCAAAAGATTAGATTACAGAACACTTGGCGTGTTACTCCAGAGCATGATAATCAATAATTTCAACAGAAATTGCAATAATGCACCCTATAACTGTACTTATTGCAACATTTTATGTTTTTAAATACCTCAAAAGACAGGGAGCAACATATTTTAAACTCGCCGGGGCAAATAGTTGTCGTAGAAGCACTGCTATTATTATCAAGAAAAATATTCTTTTTACAGCATAGATTGTCCACAGCTGTTCACCGTTAAATCTACAATTTTGATTGATAGTATTGAACGTAAAATATCTTCTTGGTTTCCGTTTACATTAAAATATTTTTTGCAAAGACCTAAAGAAAAGTTTGCCAATATATTTCACAATTTAGTAATAACTTAATCTAATAACATTTTTAACTTTCTCTTGACTTAACATTTTGACAGCATATTTTAAGCAATTTAATAAATTATGATTGCCTAGCTTAAACATTGCATTCCACGTAAAACTTGCTATATAAATAAAACTGCGGCAGGAAACTTCTAATTACTCCAACCTTAATATTGTACACCTATAAATTTAAAATAAAACTATATCATAACTAATGTGCAATATAAACTTTTAATTTGTTAACTTAAAAAATAAATCTGTCTAAGAACACATCGACTTTCAAGCATTGTCATTATTAACGTATAAAGTTTGTCTGTAATTGAATCTCTTGCAAAAAATACAGAATCCACTGCGACTAATCCCTGGATTTATCCTTTTATACTTAGTGAATTTTTGTTGAAATAAAAATATAATTGGAATATATACCCCAATTTACCTGAACAAACAAATACAAAATCTTTAACACACACTCAAGTATAATCACTATATATAATATACGACCCATATATTTAACCTGTCAAAATTTAAATCTAAATACTATCAATCTCATATGATTGATTCCATCATTCTAAAATGGATTTTATCATTCGGTTGAGTCGGTGGAAGGAAGTATTATATTTATACCTATATTTATACGTATAAATATAAAGGAATTGAATACAATTACTAAGGGCTCATTATATTGGACCCATGCTGTGTAATATATGAAAATCTTTGATAGCGTACCTAATGTTATAAATTTGAACAGTCTTCTGTTGCGTACATATGTTAGACTGATCTTGTGGATTAGGCCTATTAAAAAAGTAGTTATACCACAAAATAATCTATAATTATAAAAATTATACTTACGCCGCCTCCTCAACTACAGTAGCTAATATAAATTCAGTGCTTTTGTCATTAGTAATGACTTGACAGTCGTCTGCTGCCTCTTCATCTTCATCTCCCGACCCAGAGCCAGTATTAGTAGCCGGTTCTTCAACAGCAGTAGGTCCCAATGTGGTCTCAGCTAACCTCCTTGTATTTGCCACATTCTCTATCACAGATCCAGGTTTGATTTCACTAGGCATAGGTTTGCGATTCAGTCTAGAATGCATAGCCCGTTTCTTTAAAGCCTGCAATGCAAAATTAAAACCCGCATCAAAAAAGAGAATAGTAACATACTAAAATAAAAAAACAAATATTGTCCGTATCAAATAACGGAGCTTTATTTTATATGTATGCCGGTCCTCCCTTGTGTATATATTGAGCAGTAAAGAACAACATAAATAAGAAAAAAATAGCATATTCCTCTCCCTTTGTATCAACAAATAAAACGGATTTTTAAACAATCAGAATACAAAAATGGGATCACTCCTTTTCAATCCTAAATCAATTTGAAAGGGTCAAAGAGTGTTCTGGATGCTTTATTATTCAGTCTTGTTAGTTTTTTGAATTTGTTATAGCAAGCTTAATGTATTTTAGATATTTTATTCTACAATTATTATTTACAAAAATCTTATTTCCAATAACATAATTAAAAAAAAGCTGACATTATATTTATAATCAATTATTAATAAATTTTAATAACTTACCCGAAATATACTATAATAAAGGAACATCATTATAATACAAGGAATGTAGAACGATGAAAGACTGGAGTAAATAATAAAATCACTGTTGTAGAATAAACAAGCATCGGCAACTCTCTCAGGTGTGTTATTAAGTCCTAATACTATAGGCGATCCAATAGCTACCGATATTACCCAAACAAGGACTATAGTCAACCACACTCTCCTATTGTTCTTGTGCTTGGCGTACTTTATTGGCTGAGTCACTGCAATATACCTGCAACAACAAAAAACTTTCATTAGTTAATATTACAAATTTATTTATTATTATTTCATTTGATTGATTTTACGAGAATTGGAAATTGCTTCTAGCAAATGGTCAATAAACTTCCATCAATGGAGGTCTAATTTTCAAAAGCTCGTGAACACAATCAGAACGGGCGCGCTGAGAGCAAAATATATTATTATACACGATATATTTTTCCTGGTTACGATTGTTGCAAACTCATTTGCGTCCCGCTGGGAATTGTATTATACCTAAATAGTAGCCAACGGAATTATTTGTATTCAGTTCTATTCACGTGTCTTTTATTCGTACACTTTTTCTCAGTTTCTATTGTCGTTTCAAATTAATTTGATGCTCAGTGATATAGAGATTGATAACAATAAAGTTGGGACAATGTTTGCTATTAATTGAATTATGTTTTTATATTAAAAATTTTTTTTTTCTAAAATTAAATTATGATAAAATTCGACTAAATCAATATCAAAAATTTAATTAAAGTTACGTTAAATTAGTCAAATAGATTTTTATAAATTGTACAGAGTTAGTTACTACAGTATTGCGCCATATTGGTTTTAATTTGCATCATTTTCCAATGCATCGTTCTTAAATTATGAATTTTTATTTAATCTTTATAAATTCTTATAAGTTATTTAAGTGAAGATAATTAAGTTGAGGTTACATTAAATTGGTCGAAAAGTTTTTAATAAATTTTACACAGTTGGTACTTTAGATATTGTACTATGTTAGTACAAATTTGCATCACTTTCCAATGCACCGTTTTTGAGTTATGAATTTTTAATTAATCTTTATTAATTCTTGAGTTATTTAAGTAAAGTTAATTAAGTTGAGGTTCTGTTGAATTGGTCAAATGATTTTTAATAAATTTTACACAGTTGGTACTTATGATACCGTACTATAATAATACAAATTTGCATCACTTTCCAAAACACCGTTTTAGAGTTATAATTTTTTATTTAATCTTCATTAGTTCTTGAATTGTTTAAGTTAAGTTGAAGTTACGTTGAATTGGTCAAATAATTTTTAACAAATTTTACTCAGTTGGTACTTATAATACTGTACTATAATTGTACAAATTTGCATATTTTTCCAATGCACCGTTTTTAAGTTATAAATTTTTAATTAATCTTTATTAGTTCTTGAGTTGTTTATGTAAAGTTAATTAACTTGAAGATATGTTAAATTAATCCAATAGATTAAAAAAAAAATAAGACAGTTGTTACTTTTAATACTGTACTATATTAGTATATATTTACATCACATTCTAATGCACCGTTTTGAGTTATAAATTTTTGCTTAATCTTCATTGAGTTGTTTAAGTAAAGTTAATTAGGTTGAGATTATAATGAATTGATCTTAAGGATTTTAATAAATTTTACTCAATTGGTACTTATGATACTGTACTATAATTGTATAATTTTGCATCCTTTTCCAATGCACCGTTTTAGAGTTATGAATTTTTAATTAATCTTTATTAGTTCTTGAGTTGTTTAAGTCAAGTTAATTAAGTTGAATTCATGTTAAATAGGCTGAGTAAATTTTAATACATTTTACACAGTTGGTACTTATGATACTGTACTATAATTGTACAAATTTGCATATTTTTCCAATGCACCGTTTTTGAGTTATGAATTTTTATTTAATCTTCATTACTTCTTGAGTTATTTCAGTAAAGTTGATTAGATTAGATTAGGTTAGGTTAGGTTAGGTTAGGTAATAATGGTTTTTGAATTATGCTTTTATATTAGGAAAGTTTGTAATATTTTAAGAAAAAATTAATTTAAAAAAAAAAAAAAAATTTATCAAAAAAAAGTTAAAAAAATTAAATTCAAAAGTTTTGTAATAAAATCAAGTAAACTGAGTCTAAAAACTTAAACCACAGCTTAAAATTCCTGCTATATATTATAAAAATTTAAAATTGTAATACTTCAAATAAAAATCAAGTTTTAAGAAAAATAAAATTTTCAAAAAAAAAATAATACATTAAAGTATGCTAAATCTAAAAATGTTTACTACAACTCAAAACTCCTGTTATTTATTACAAAAATGCAATTTTAATAGAAAAATTTGTAAAATTAAAAAAAAAATCAATTTCCAAAAAAATTAAAAATTTTCAAAACATTTTTTTTTTTTTTTAATAAATTCAAGTATGCTTAATCTAAATATTTAAACTACAACTTCAAATTTTTGCTAATTATTACAAAAATGAAAATTTATTAGAAAGTTTGTAATATTTAAAAAAAAAATCCGAAAAAAATCAAAATTTCTAAAAATGTTTTTTTAAATTTTTTTGATAAATTCAAGTAAAATAAATCTAAAAATTAAAATTACAACCTAAAAATTTTGCTAATTACAAAAAATAGGTTTAATTAGGAAAGTTTGTAATAATTTTTTTATTTTTTTTTTAATAAATTTAAGTATTCATAATCAAAAAAAGTGAAACACAACTCAAAACTCTTGCTAATTATTACAAAAATAAATTATAATTAAGTAAATTGTAAAATTTTAAAGAAAATTTAATTTCAGGAAAAATTAAAATCTACCAAACAAATTTAAAAAAATTCAATCAATTCAAAGTACGTTAAATCTAAAAATTAAAACCATAACTCAAAATGTTTGTTGATTTTTACAAAACTGCAAATTTTATGAAAAGTTTGTGATACTTAAAAAAAATCAGTTTAAAAAAAATAAAAATTTCCAAAAATAATTTCACATATTTTTAATGAAATTGAAATATGCTAAATCTAAAAATTTAAACCATAACTTAAAATTTCTGCTAATTATTACAAAAACGCAATTTTCTTAGTAAAATTTGTAATATAAAAAAAAACAATTTTTAAAAACCTTTAAAATATTTTTGAATAAATTGAAGTATGCTGAACCTAAAAATTTAAACCAAAACTCTAAAATTTTGCTAATTATTACAAAATGCAATTAATTATTTCAGAAAAAAAAAACAATTTGCAAAATTTTTTTTTTTTTTTAAATATTATTTATTTTCAAAAATGCTCAATCTAAAAAGTCAAAACACAATTTAAAATTCTTGCTAATTATTACAAAATGCAGTTTTATTAGAAAAGTTTGTAATGTTTTAAAAATATCTAATTTAAAAAAAAAAATATTTTTTCTAATAAAATAAGTTTTTTAATATATTCAAGTATGCTAAATCTAAACGTTTGAACTAAAACTCAAAATTCTTGCTAATTATTACAAAAATACAGTTTTATTAGGAAAATTTGAAATATTAAAAAAAAAAATTATCAAAAATTAAAAAAATTAAAGACAATTTTATAATTTTTTTATTAAATTCAAGTATGCTGAATCAAAAAGTTTATACTACAACTCAAAATTCTTGCTAATTATTACAAAAATGCAGTTTTATTAGAAAAGTTTGTAATTAAATTAATTTTTGAAAAAAATAAAATTTTCTAAAAACAATTTTATAATTTTTTGAATAAATTTAAGTATGCTGAATCTAATAGTTTATACAGCAACTGAGAATTCCTGCCAATTATTACAAAAATGCAGTTATAATAAGAAAAATTGTAAAATTAAAAAAAAAATCAATTTATGAAAAAAGAAAAAACTAAGAACAATTTTATAAATTTTTCAATAAATTCAAAAATGCTAAATTTAAAAGTTTACACTATAGCTCAAAATTCCTGCAAATTATTACAAACATGCAAATTATTAAAAAAAATTGTAATATTTCAAAAAAATCAATTTTTAGAAAAAAAAAATTCTAAAAACAATTTTAATTTTTTTCAACAATTTCAAGTATGCTAAATCTAATCGTTCTACTATTGCTTAAAATTCCTTCTAATTATTACAAAAATGCAGTTTTATTAGGAAAGTTTGTAATATTTAAAAAAAAATCAATTTTAGAAAATAAAAAACGATTTTATAATTTTTTCAATAAATTGAAGTATAGTAAATCTAAAAGTTTATACTACACCTGAAAATTTCTGCGAATTATTATAAAAATGCAGTTTTCTTAGTAACATTTAAAATTAAATTTTAATTATTACAAAAAATGCAATTATATTAGGAAAGTTTGTAATTTAAAAAAAATAAAATAATTTTCAAAAAAAAATAAAATTTTCAAAAAAGTATTTTTAATTTTTAAATAAATTCAAGTATGCTAAATCTAGAAATTTAAATCACAACTTAAAACTCTCGCTAAAATGCAATTTTATTAGAAAAGTTTGTATTTTTCAAAGATAAAAACTCCAAATTGATTTTATAAATATTTCAATAAATTTAAGTATGTTGAATCAGAAAATTTAAGCCATAACTTCTAATTCTATCTACTTATTACGAAAATGCAATTTTATTAAGAAAGTTCTAAAAATTTCAAAAAAAATAAAATTTTCAAAAAAGTTTTTATAATTTTGTTATTAATTCAAGTATGCAAAATCTAAAAATTAAAATCACAACTCAAAACTCTTGATAAATATTACAGAAATGCAATTTTATTAGAAAAGTTTGTATTTTTTGATAGAAAAAATGATTTTTGAAAAAAATTAAAAAATTCCAAATTGTTTTTATAAATACTTTTATAAATTTATGTATGCTAAAAATTTAAACCATAACTTTAAATTTCATATAGTTTTTGCAAAAATGCAATTTTATTAAGAAAGTTTGTAATTATTCAAAGAAAAATAAATTTAAAAAAATGTATAATTTTTTTAATAAATTTAAGTATGGTAAATTTAAAAATTTAAGCTACAACTCAAAATTCTATCTGATTATTACAAAAATGCAAATTTATTAAAAAAGTTTGAAATTTTTTAAAGAAAAATCTATTTCCAAAAAAAAAACTTTCATAATTTTTTTAATAAAGTTAAGTATGCTGAATATACAAAATATATACTACAACCCAAAATTCCTGTTAATTATTACAAAAATGCATTTTTTTTAAGAAAATTTGTAATGTTTAAAAAAAAATCAATTTCCAAAAAAAAAACTCCAAATAGGTTTTTATACTTTTTTTAATAAATTGAAGTATGCTAGATCTAAAAATTAAATCCACAATTTAAAATTCTTGCTAAATATCAAAAAAATCCAGATTTTTTAGAAAAGTTTGAAATTTTTTTAAGAAAAATTGTATTTCGGAAAACATATACTTTAAAAAATGTTTATATAAATATTTCAATAAATTTAAGTATGCTGAATCTAAAAATTTAATCCATAACTTTAAATTCATTCTAATTATTACAAAAATACAGTTTTATTAGGAAAGTTTGTATGAATTAAAAAAAAAATCTATTTCTAAAAAAAATAAAAAAATTCAAATTTTTTTTTTAAATTTTTTTAATAAAGTTAAGTACGCTGAACATAAAAAAATACTACACCTCAAAATTCCTGTTAATTAATAATTAAAAAAATGCAATTTTATTAAAAAAATTAGTAATGTTTCAAAGAAAATCAATTAAAAAAAAAAAAAATATTTTTTAAAAAAAGTTTTAAATTTTTTTAAATAAATTCAAGTATGTTTAATCTAAAAAAATAAACTAAACCTTAAAATTTCTGCAAATTTTTACAATACTGCAATTTTCTTAAGAAAGTTTGTAATATTTAAAAAAAAAAAGTTTTTGAAGAAAATAAAAATTTCCAAAAAAAAATTTATAGTTTATTTAATAAATTTAAGTATGTTGAACCTAAAAATTCAAATCATAATTTAAAACTCCTGCTAATTTTTACAAAACTGCAATTTTCTTATTAAAGTTTGTAATTTTTCAAAGAAAAATCCGTTTATGAGAACAATAAAAAGTTTCAAAAAGTTTTTCATAAATATTTTTATAAATTTAAGTATGCTGAATCTAAAAATTTAAACTATAACTCCAAATTCTTTCTAATTATTACAAAAATGCAAGTTTATTAGGAAAGTTTGTAATATAATGATAAAAAAATTTTTTTCAAAAAAAACTTTAAGAACAAAATTCAAAGAAAAAAAGTGCATAAAACTATAAACTTCTTTTGTTTCACACACGGAGCTGATTCTCTTGATGTCGTCAGTGCAGATTGCATAGCAAAGTTAGAGTAAACCAAGAAAAGTGTCAACTGTGGGTCCAAAAAAATAATCAAAGTTCTACATTGTTTTGTAAAATGTATAAGAGTCGTAGTGAAGGTCGGCATATAACTTTTAGAAAGTAGATCATTTGGACAACAATACATAACATGCCTTCAAATTGTTATCTTGATGGTATAATTCTAATCAAAAAGTAACGTTTGGATGCAAGTAATAACCGCCTGCTGATGTTATTAGATTTTTAAGACCTAGCCATTTGTTCACACGTGCTCGGCCTGACCACAACTATAACCACATCTCCGGATTGGTAAATCTTGATTGCTTTGTCTTTGCGTGAGTAATGTTACTGCCAGTAGGCAGATTAAGGATGACTTCCTTTTTGTGCCATTTCCTACAATAATTCTTAATTTTCATTCCTAGTAGGGTTATTCTAGCTTCTTCGTTGCTTCAACGTTTTGCCCTAGCAACGCTTTATTTAGATATTGTCCAATAACCGCGTGATTTCATCCCAGTGCTTGTGTAGATTTTGCTCTAATAGTGCTCGTACTTTCTGGTTTGGTTTACGTACTTCTACTTATTTATTGCGTTTTTTAAATGTTTGCTTGGAAATAAGGTAAACTTGTTTTACAGAAGCATTAGGACTTGAGTTATGTACGAAAGCTTTTGTAATTTTAACTAACCCATACTTTTTCTTGTCGTTCCTGATTAGGTATTATGATTGGCAATGCCGTCAACTACTTCATCAAAGTTGCATCATTCAATTCTACACAAAATCTGTGCTTACTTTGCTTTGAGAAGGTAGAAAAGGTAGTACCACTACACCAATCATTTGTTTGTGGATCAAAGAACGTTATTCATATAAAATAGATATCACAAACAACTTAAGATTCCGCTTTTTTTCAAAGATTTTGGTAGGCAATATTGATTCGACATTGCTAGCAATTCATAATTACTTTTATTAAAATAAATTAAAACATTTAGTTCAACATGAAACAAACAATTAAACAAAATAACTTAACATTTTTTTGTAATTGATAATAAATGTTGCAACTGGTCAATGGAACCCGAGTAAGATCCTTTCTATGTCACTTGTCACATTTCATAATAAATTATATTAATTACAGATGTATCTCAAAATAATATAATAATCTAAATCACTGCTTATGCTTTTGAAGCAGATTCCAATGGGATTAATTTGTGGTTGATTACAAATTATTCGGTATAAATGTAATGAAATAAATCTGCTAGCTGAGACGCGCGTAATTTCCCCAGTTAAAGTTAAACAATATTCAGTGAAGTAGATGCTCCGCCTTGGCTTAGTATCTTCGCTAGTGTGAAATAGGATCTTGACATTAATGACTTCATTAGTAGACCTGACAACTTCCCCTATAGTCTACTATCGATCAATGTTTCCAATTTACTTAATAATTTCATAATATTGCAATTGAATCATAAAAATGTAATAAAATTTCATTCATGTCGCTTTGAGTGTATCTATAAGATTTATTCTTTTGAAGATTTTATAATCTAATAATTTGAAATGGCGCAATGACATTATTGCTTATTGTATTTGTGGGACGTTGAGGAAGGCATTTCCATCCCCGAATGGAGCCATTCCGTTTTCAACGGTTCCATATCTGAATACATAATGTCCCACTCAATTTTAAATGGGCAAAGTTTTAAAATCAATTTTGAGCTCGTATATTCTTACACAATAAATGTTTCTGTTGGGGATACTCTTAGGACGCTTGTTACCAAATATTTACATAGGAATGTTTTTGTGTATAAACACTTCTTTGATTCAAATCAAATTGCATTATTCAATTATTTTTTAAATCCTTCATTTGAATTTCTATATTAATTTACAATGAACCTCAAAGGGCCTAACGTAAACTTTTATTTGCATTGATATATATTCTTCAGTAATATATCAATAAATTATTTGTAGTTATCGTTTTATTTCATCAAAAGACACTTTTCTACTAACAAACGTGAACATTTCAGTCGATAAATTTGTAATCTTTTATTTTCTACAGTGTTATTAATAAAATTGTTCAAACAGTTTAATCAGATTTATTATAAATGTTGACCCAACAATAACATAAATTCATATGTTAAAAAAAATAAATAATTGTGTGTATCGCATACACATCTTGTAAGTGATTAATGGTTATATTTCCTTACTCCCGCTATACAATATTCCCATTTCTAAAGTCAAGGACGTCTGACATTAATTTTTTTATTATATTAGTTATGTCGCTGCAATCAGTACTCTGCGTGCAACTTTAATTGCATTAATGTGTACCAACCACCAAAGTGAGGCGCATTTTCAGTTTAATGTCAAGGGATTTATATCGATTAGAGATAATTGAAACGCTTTTTGAAATGCTCGGTCGTCATTAAACCTCGTTATAAATTATATCGATTTGAATTTAATGTCAAATACATTTTATTTTTTGAATATTTTAATTTTATTCTCATAAATCTTGATAGTTAACTATTTCAAACAATAAATTATATTATTCTTTAATTATTAAATTGCTGAACAAGTATACAATTAAGTATTATTATTTTTAATACAAAAAAGTTGTTTTGTTGTTTCTAATTCATTGATAGTTTATAAGATTTTGTTGTATAAAATAATATACAAAATATTTGTTTATTAATTTTGCCAATTCTAGAAATCGTATAATTATTTTTTTTTTTAATTTACAGTGTTCTAAAAACTTTTGACCAAAAATTCTTTTCAATAAACTCTTAATAAGTTTTAAAAACCAATTCTAGAAACCTTTAAAAATGTTTAGAAGCATTTAATCTAAAATGTTTTAGAAGCGTTTTACCAAGTTTAAAAATTTCTAAAAAACATTTAGTATTTTTTTATCAATTCCAAAAACTCAAAAACATTTGATCAAACTATAGAAAAGATGTTCTAAATTTTTTTAGTCAAGTCTAAAATCTTTAGCCAACTCTAGAAACCATTTAGCAGAATCTGAAAATGTCTAAAAAATTCTACAAACCTTTGATCAACTTTTAGAAACTTTTAAAGTATTATATTATAAGTTTTAGAAATTTTTGGCTGACATTAAAAACTATTTAGAAACTTTAGAAATATTTAGTCAAATTCTAAAAACTTTTAAAATGTTCTAAAAACCTTTTACTTAATCCATAAACATTAAACCAAAAATTTAAAAATTGTTAAAAGTTTTTTTTTTTAAACTATTAAAATAATCTAAAAACCTTTTGCCAATTCTAAAAACTTTTTAGAAACTTCTAAAAAATTTTAGAAACTTCCAACCAACTGTAAGATCTACAAAAAATGTAAAACAGTGTAATCAAATTTTTAAAATGTCTACAGTGTTCTAGAAACTTTTGGCCAAAAAACCTTTTCCAAACTTTAAAAACTTTTGAAAAGTTCTAAAAACTTTTAAACAATTCCTTTGATAATTTTAAAAATATTTAATTAAATTCTAAAATGTTTTAAAAACGTTCAGCCAATTATTTTACTAATTTCTGAAAATTAAAAAAAAAATTAAAAACCTTTAACCAACTCTAGAAACTCTTTATAAAGTTGAGAAACATTTCATCAACTTATAAAAACTCCTAAAATTTTTAGTTAAGTTTAAAATCTTAAAGCATCCCTAGAAACTTTTAAACAAAATCTAGAAACTATTAAAAAATCCTACAAGCCTTTGACTAACTTTAGAAACTCCTAAAAAGTTTTAAAAACTGTTGATAATAAAATTTTAAAAACTCCTAAGATGTTAGAAACTCCTAAGATGTTAGAAACTTTTAAAGTGTTCTAAAAACTTTAAAAACCTTTCGCCAAACATTAAAATCTGTTTAAAAAAATTAAGTTTAAACTTTTGACTAACTCTAAAAACTTCTAAAAGTATTTAGAAATATTTCAATAAATTCTAGAACTTCTTACAAAGTTTTAAATACCTTTGACTAACTCCAAGAACTTTTTTAAGTTTTTAGAATTATTTGATCAATGTTTAAAAACTTTTAAAGTGTTCAAAAAAATTGTTACCAACTTTAGAAAACAATTTCCAAACTATTTAAAAATTTCAAATTTAATGTCCTGAAAAGTTTTAACAACTTTTGACCACTCTAAAAACTTTAAAAAGTTTTCAGAAACATTTAAATAAATCTTAAAAACTTTTGAGAACTCCTTAGAATTTTTGATCAAATTTTAGAAACTTTTAAGTTATTCAAAAAACTTTGCGCACTGAAAAAAACTCTCCTGAAAAGTTCTAGAAATATTCAGCCATCTTTTGACATCTTTCACCAAAACATAAAAACTTTAGAAACTTTTAACCAACTCTAGTAACTTTTAAAAAAATTTACAAATTTTTAGTCAAAATCTAGGAACTTTTAAAGTATTCTAAAAATCTTTTACAAACTCTAGAAACAATTCACCAAAATCTAAAAAATCTCAAAAATTTTAGATACCAGTAATCAACTCTAGATACTAAAAAAAATTGAGTAACTGTAAAACCTTTGAAAAAAATTTAGAACCGTATAATCAAATTTTAGAAAAAACTCTTGACCAAAACAGCTTTTCATCAAGTTCTAGAAACTTTTGATAAGTTCTAAAAACCTTTAAACAATTCTAGAAATCCTAACAAAATTATAAAAAAAATATAATCAAATTTTAGAGTGTTTTAGAAGCGTTTAACCAACACTAAAATTTATTTAATTAAATTCTAAAAATTCTAAAAAATCTTTAAACTTTTGACCAATTATAAAAATTCTTAAAAAAATTTAAAAACATTCGATTCTTAAAATCTTTAGTAAGCCCTAGAAGCCTTTTAGCAAAATCTAAAATCTACTTAATAAAATTACGAACCTTTGACAAACTATAGAAACTCTACAAAAATTTACAAATTTTTGTTCAATTTTTAAAAACTCTAGAAAAATTTTATCAATTTCTAAAAACTACTAAAAAATTGAAAAACTAGAATTCTAAAAACTTTTGACCAAATGTAAAATTTTATAAAAAAATTTAAATTTTTAAAATTTCTAAAAAGTTTTGGCCAAAAATGCTTTTCACTAAACTTTAAAAACTGTTTTAAGGTTCTAAAAACCTTTTAACCAATTCTAGAAATTCTTAAAAAAATTCATAAACATATAATCAAACTCTAAAATGTTTTAGAAGCGTTTAGCCAACCTTAAAATCCTTTTACTAAATTCTAAAAATTCCTAAAAGTTCTAGAAACTTTTGAATAACTTTAAAAATTTAAAAAAAAATGTAAAACATTTGATTAAATTATAGAATGTTCTAAACTACTTAAAAGTCCTACAAATTTTTGACTAATTCAAAAAACTCTTTAAAAATTTGAAAAACTTTTTATTAAATTTTAAAAACTTCTATAGTATATAGTGTATCAAAAACCAAAAATAAATCTTAGCAGCCCCTGGCTTTTGGCAGCACCAAAAAAGCAAAGCAAGTTAAGGCTGCTAAAAGCAAAATGCTGCTAAAGCATTTTGGCAAAAGTTACACTTGCCTGCCCCAAATAAAATTGTTGTTTCAGGTAATTTCAAAATTTAATATTATCTGTCACTACTGTCAAAGTACGACGTCATCATGTAAAATAGTGATTTTCAGTCAATCAAATACCGCTTATGATTTAGAGACTTAAGATTTTCTAATCAGTTTTTTGCTCCGCATGTTAGAGCTAAAACAGATGAATTTGGTAAAAACAAGCAAAAAAGATGCTTTAGAAACCTTTAGCCAACTCTAGAAATCTCTTATCAAATTCTAAAATTTCCTAAGAAATTCTAGAAACTGTTGACTTAGAAAGTAATTTAAAAACTTTTAGCAAAAATTCCATTAAATTCTATAAACTTTTAAAAAACTTTAAAAACTTTTGATAAACTCTATAAACTTCTAAAAAATTTTAGAAACATTTGACACATTTTTTGAATTTTTTTAAATGTTTTATAAACCTGATGCCAACTTTAAAATTTATTACCAAAAAAAAAAAAAAATAATTCCTGAAAAGTTTTAAATACTTTTGACTAACAAAATTATTTAAAAGTTTTCAACACTGGCAAATTTGTCCATTATAAGCTGCCAGACAATGTGCACTAAAAAGCCTTTGCAAAAAAGTTCTAGAAATTTTAAACCAATTTTTGAAGCCTTTCACTAAAATATTTTTAGAAACTTTTGACCAACTCTAAAACTCTTACAAAATTCTAGAAATATTTAGTTAATTTCTAGGAACTCTTTAAATGCTCTAAAAAAAATTTACTAACTCTAAATGCATTTCACCAAAGTCTAAAAAATCTTGAAAAGTTTTAGAAACCTTTAATCAACTTTAGATACTCTTAAAAAAATTCAAAAACATTTGTTTAATTCTAAAAACTTTTAAGAGATTCTATGAACATTTTGATATGTCTCAAAAATTTTCACAAAATGTTAAAAATTTCTGAGGAATTCTAGAAACCTTTGACCAACTGTAGAATTTTATAAAAAGTAAAACCGTTTAATCAAATTTTAAAAAATTCTAGAAACTTTTAGCCAAAAATGCTTTTTACTAATCTCTACATTTTTTTTAAAGTTTAAATCTTTTAAACAAATTTAGAAACCCCTAAGTTTCAAAAAAATTTAAACAAACTCTAGAATGTTTAAGAAGCGTTTAGCTAATTCATAAATCTTTTAACTAAATTCTAAAAATTCTTAAAAAGTTCTAAAAATTTCGGACTAATTATAAAAAAAAATTAAAAACTTTTGATCAAACTATAGAAACTCTTAAGATTTTTAAATAGTTAACTCTAGAAACTTTCTAGCAAAATCTAAAAACTACTAAAAAAACTTTTGAACATCTCAAAACTTATTATATTTCTTTTTTAATCTAGTAACTAGTAACTGTACACCAACTCCATAACTATAAATTCAGAAACATTTTAGAAACTTCTTAAAATAATTTAAAAACTTTTGGCAACCTCTAATAATTTTTTATTAAATTCTATAAACTTAAAAAATTTAAAAAAAAATTGATCAACATTAAAATATCTATACAATTTCACAATTTTTAAAAACTTTTAGCCTGTTCTAAAAATTTATTGCAAACTTAAGAAACCTCTTAGAATTTTTAGAAATATTTGAATAAATCTCAGAAATTCTTAAAAACTTTTGACCAACTTTAAGAACTTCTTAAAATATTTAGAAAATATTAAACTTTAAAAAAATTTATAAGGTTCTAGAAAACTTCTAACTTCAATTATTTTATCATCAAAAGACTTGAAAATACCAAAATTAGTTAAAAATCAAGGAACCCCTAAAATGTTCTAAAAAACACTTTTTAATAACTCTAGAAACATTTAAACAAAATCAAGAAAATCTTGAAAAGTTTTAGAAACCTTTTATCAACTCTGGATACTCTTAAAAAATTACCTTTTGCTAATTTTAAAAATTATTTACAAAATGTTAGAAACCTCTAAAAAATTCAAGAAAATTTTATAAAATTAAAACCGTTTGTTCAAAATTTAGAACTAATATCATTGATTGCGGGACAGTAGTTTTAGATGTAGTTTCCGCCAACCCAACCAAGTGTTAGTGATCCAACTTTTTTATAACAAAAAGTCGGGTGGGTGAGCGGGGCACTAAAATCATTAATTGCTTAAATGTAGTTTCTACTGTAGTAACAAACAATCATATAGTAGGTGGGGCACTCATATCATTCAATGCGGGACAATAGTATCAACTGGAGTCCCCCCCCCCCTAGTGTTAGTGATCCAACTTCTTGATAACAAATAGTCGGGTGGGTGGGTAGGGCATTCATATCATTTATTGCGAGACAAAAATTTCAACTGGAGCTCCCGCCCACCCACCCAAGTGTTGGTAATCCAATTTCTTGATAAGAAACCGTCGGTGAATGAGTGGGGCACACATATCATTTATTGCGGAACAATAGTTTCAACTGAAGTTCCCGCCCACCCAAGTGTTGGTAATCTAACATCTTGATAATAAACAGCCGGGTAGGTAGGCGGGGCACTAAAATTATTGATTGTGGGACTTAAGTTCTAAAACTTTTTACTAAAATTGCTTTACAATATTTGTTTAAAATGTTCTAAAAACCAATTCAACCCTTGAGAAATTTCAGAAACATATAACCTAAAATGATTTAAAAGCGTTTAGCAAACAATAAAAAATCTTTTTACTAAATTCTAAAAATTTCTAAAAACACCTTAAAATTTTTAACCACTTTCAGAAAATTTAAATATAAATTTAGAAACATTTGATCAAACTATAGAAAAAGATTTTCTAAAAAATTTTAATCAAGTTTAAAATTTTTAGCCAACCCTAGAAGCTTTTTAACAAAATCTGAAAATTACTGAAAAGTCCTAGAAACCTTTAAATAATTAAGAAACCTCTAAAATTTTTTTTGTAACTTTTAAACAAATTTAAAAATAATAAGATGTTTGTAAAGCCGTTAGCCAACTCTAAACAAATTGATGAAATTCATAAACAATTCTAGAATCTGTATCCCAACTCTATAGCTATAAATTCTAAAACGTTTAATCAAATCTAAAACCTAAAAAAATATAAGAAATTAACCTTTGATAAACTCTAAAAACTCTTAAAAAAATTTAGAAACATTTGATCAATTTTTAGAATCTTGTAAAATGTTCTAAGAACCTTTCACTAAACATAAAAAACTACAAAAAACAAAATTTATTTAAAAAAAAATAATTTAATAACCTACTAAAATTTTTTTGAAATATTTGAATAAATTGTAGAAATTCTTACAAAGTATTAAAAACTTTTGACCAATTCTAAGAACTCCTTAGAATTTGTAAAAATAACCAAATTTTAAAAACTTTTATAAAATTCTAGAAAACTTTGAAAAACCTCTAACTCTAATTATTTTACCTTCACAAAGCTTGAAAATACAAAAATATATCAAAATCCCTATAAATTGGACTTCATAACTTTATTAACCGTAACAAGTATAATTAAATACAGCTAAACTCTTCAACGCTGACCACTTTGTACAGAATAAGCTGCCAGAAATTGAGCAAAAAAAAAACCTCTCCTGAGAAGCTCCAGAAACTTTCAGCCAATTTTTGAAGCTTTTCACCAAATTATAAAAACTTTTGTCCAACCCTAAAAACTCATAAAAATTTCTTAAATTTTTAGTTAAATTCTTAGTACTTCATAAATGTTCTAAAAACCTTTTACTAACTCTAGAAACATTTTAATATAATTCAGTCTAAAAACTTTTCACAAAATGTTAGAATATTATGAGAAATTTTAAAAACTCTCGACTGTAGAATCTCCTAAAAAAATCAAAACAGTATGATCAATTGTTAGAAATTTCTTTAGTTATCTAGAAACTATTGGCAAAAAAAACTTTTTACTAAACTTCATAAAAAGTTTGAAAAACTTTAAACCAATTGTAGAAACTTTTGATCAATTTCAAAAACATTAAATTAAATTTTAAAATGTTTTAGATGCGTTTAGTTAACTCTAGAATATTAAAAATTCCTAAAATATTCTAGAAACTTTTGACTAACTCAAAAAACTTATAAAAGTTTCTCTCCTACAATTTTAAAAATCTTTAATCAAATTTAAAATCTTTAACCAAATTAGGTCTAAATCTAAAAACTACTAACAAGTCTTATAAGACTTTAACTAACTTTAGAAACTCATAAAAAACTGTAATTTTTTGAATAAAATTTTAAATTTTTTTATAGTATATAGTGTATATAGCCAAAAATAGGCTTTAACAGCACAAAGAAGCATAGCAAGTAAAAGCTGCATTTTGACACAAGTTACACTCAATATTTTTTGCCTGCCCCAAAATAAATGTTTCAGGTAATTTCAATGTTTATTATAATCTGTCACTATTGTCAGATTTTAAGGTATGACGTCATCATGTAAAATTATGATTTTCAGCCAATCAAAAACCACATATAATTTAGCCAAAACAAATGGATTTGGTAAAAGAAGGCAAAAAAGATGTATTAGAAGCCTTTAGCCAACTTTAGAAATCTTTTATGAAATTTTAAAATCTTCTAAGAAATTCTAGATACTGTTGAAAAATCTTTTATTAAATTCAATAAACTCTGGACATTTTTTAAAAAGTTTTGATCAACTTTTAAAACTTGTGGACATTTTTAAAACTAAAAGTAATCTAAAAGCTTGTTGCCAACTTTAGAAACCATTTCCAAACATAAAAAACTTTTAAATTTTTTTTATTTTTAACTCGTAAAAAGTTTTAAAAACCTTTGACCAACTATAAAAACTCTATACATTTTTAGAAATAGTTGATTAGATTTTAGAAAAGTTATTCTAGAAACTTTTAGCCAACTTTTGTTAGACAAAAAATACTTTTACTTAATAAATTAAAAATTTGATCTTGGTACTAACAATTATTTAGATAATAAACTAATTATTGCACTATCAAGAGCTTTCATGTACCGTTAAATTTCTTTTAAGATTAGTAAACGGACTAAATCCAACCGCTTTGTAAAACTAAACTTCAAAATTTGATGCACCTAATTAAAGTATCCAAGATAGAATTAGATTTACCGTGGCAAATCTGCATGACAAAATGTCCCAATCAACAAAACTAATTTTGAAATACGTTTCTAAAACCAGTGATTAGTAAACTAATCAACCACCGCACACATTGGCGTAGTTAGCGCAACAAACAACTCAAACTTTTGTGAAAAATCATCAAAAAGTTTTTACTGACTAAACCATCTTTTCTTCTTCGTTCTTTACTTCAAAGCAGAGACGCAAGACGCGCCTTGCACTTAAGCCCTGCTAGTCGTATTGTACACAAATCTAGTTGGTACTCCTCAGGTAGATCCGTTATTTCAAAGAACTCCATAAACTTTTTACAAGAAATCGTCTTAGGTTATGTTTCACAAAAAAAAACAGCGTTTCTTGTTGTAAATTCTCTTTTTCCTCCAAACAACCAGGGTATATGGTGTTTTGTTTTAAATTTTCTAAAAATTATTTGTTAACCAATTTTGTTTGGAATTTCTAAAGTAGCTTAGGTTAGGTTAGGATAAGTTAGGTTAGGTTAGGTTAGGTTAGGTTAGGTTAGGTTAGGTTAGGTTAGGTTAGGTTAGGTTAGGTTAGGTTAGGTTAGGTTAGGTTAGGTTAGGTTAGGTTAGGTTAGGTTAGGTTAGGTTAGGTTAGGTTAAGTTAGGTTAGGTTAGGTTAAGTTAGGTGAAGCGCGCCTTGCACACTAGCCCTGCTAGTCTTATTGTACACAAATCTAGTTGGTACTCCTCAGGTAGATCAATTTTTTCAAAGAACTCCATAAACTTTTTTCAAGAAATTGTCTTATCTTGTTTCCCCCAAAAAAACCAGCGTTTCTCGTTGTAAACTTTGCACTTGTTTAGCAGATGTAGCGGATTCTCTTTTTCCTCCAAACACCAGAGTATATGATGTTTTGTTTTGAATTTTCTAAAAATTATTTGTTTACCAATTTTGTTTGGAATTCCTAAAGTAGGTTAGGTTAGGTTAGGTTAGGTTAAGTTAGGTTAGGTGAGGCGCGCCTTGCACCCTATTCCTGTTAATCTTATTGTACACAAATCTAGTTAGTACTCCTCAGGTAGATCCGTTTTTTCAAAAAACTCCATAAACTTTTGTCAGGAAATCGCCTTAGCCTTTGTTTCCCAAAAAACAGCGTTTCTAGTTGTAAACTTTGCACTCGTTCAGCAGATGTAGCGGATTTTCTTTTTCCTTCAAACAACCGGGGTTTATAGTGTTTTGTTTAAAATTTTCTAAAAATTATTTGTTAACCAATCTTGTTTGGAATTCCTTAAGTAGATTAGAATCCAATAAACGTTTTTTAGCAAACTGGTCTGCTTTAAAGTTTCCTTCCACAAATAGCCTAAACTGGCAACCAAATCATATAGATTTTTTTAAGTTTGCGCACAACATCAAAAAAGTTGTTATCAAAATTAGTAAATTTGGGTTTAATTAGTTTCCGGTCACGCATTAACAGAAAATCAGAAAAAAAAAGTTTTTTTCAACAATGGTAATTAGTGAACCTCAACGTTACATGTTTTAGTTACAAATTAAGATCCTCGCTTACTAAAACTAAGTTTTTGTTCTCAGCGTGACAGTACATCAAACTTTGCTTCTCAAATTGGCAAAATTTTCCAAGCTTGCAGAAGTGATTGTAGTGCCCACAAGAAACAAGATGTCTTCATCAACCAACAAGTAGAAAGATGCTTGCACTAATCACTAAATACCACCTTTAGCAAAAACTTTTTCTTAAAAGTAATAAATACCTGCACCTTAATTGATTTTTTGCCAACAAAATGATAAAGAATAAGGCAATTGTAGTATCTAAAAACTTAAAAAGTTCTTACATAGTGGAAAGTGGTTCATAACGCAATTGCCACTTATCATCCCCAAGCAATTTTGGTAAAAAAAACATGTTCAGATTAAAAAATTGCTGCAATGTCTCTGGGACTGCTACGTATCGCCGCATTTCAGCTCCGACGTCTAAGCAATGCCGGCACCAAACTGATATATACTAAACATGCTAATAGCCATCCTAAAAGCTTCAAAGGCGATGTTCTTGGCACCTTATGCTGGACATAAGGTGCCAAGAACATTGCTAGCATAATAAGCAAAACTTTTTTCTACAAATCGACAAACAAGTCTTTGTGCAAAAAATTAGTCAAAAGTATATTAAGTATCAAAACCAGGAAAACATTAAAAATATTTGGCTACACAAGCAATAAAAGAGTAAAATTATGCAAATAATTGCCTACAACTATTTTTTGCCTGCTTTTTGTTTGTTTTTATTGTTATATACAAAACATCACTTCCCAATCCAAAGTATAAACAGTAAAACTGATTTCCAAAGTAAGCAACTAATAACGCAAAAAATAAGAAACTATTCTATATAATTTTACAGTAAACAGCACCAACATACCAGTTTTCATACAAAGTCCAAGCCCTTGGCAATACCAACATGTAACACTGCTGCGGTTAAAAAGGATTGTAATATTGCTTCAATTAATTTTACCACAACCATGTTTTAGTGGCATTACTATGGCTTCAAGTTTTCCTTAAATCTACAACAACATTTCGACATACTTAAGAACAACTAGACTTAATTATAGGACAAAATTCCCATGAGAAAACCCTTTATTAAAACATCATGTTAGGGCAAACCCAACCAACCCACTGCAGTAAAAAATATTAATGAAAATTATTTTTGCTTAAAAAACGTATTTTATTATAAATTCTCTAAACCCCAAAACCGTAACCGCCACAGTGACCGCACACAAAGCGTCGTGTATCGTCGAACATATACTTATATACTCTCAAATAAGCAACCACAATTCCGAGGCACTATACTAACTTTTAATAGCACAATAAAATTGCGACAAGTTGTTCCCCAAAATTTAAAAAAAAAAAAAAAAAATCAATTATAGATTCCAATTAGAAACAAACTTCTTGAGACTAAAAATTGTTGCTGAGCATGCTTATTATCTAAAGATTATACATTAATAGACACACAGCTTCTATTATAAACAACTCTAAAGAACTTAATTAACTTATAACATTAATAAAAGAAAGTACTTCACGCAAAGCTAGTTACTAGTAAATATTTTAAACAAGTTATTTGTGTTTTGACTTATTTTGCGTTACTTAGTATTATGTATGATTTTATTTTTGTAAAATAAATATTATCTTATTACTTTTTCATAAAATACTAACGTTGCAACAATAATTAATTAATAAACAAATATGAGCTGTTCATTTAGATTGTCATGATTATTATTCTGCCGTTAACTATGTTTAAAGGCCGAATAAAATAATTATTATTTTAACCCACAACCCTCTCAAGTGCTTTGTTACAGGGCCTAAATAAATTAGGAATCTCTAAACTATAAACTAAATATAACTTTGTAACAATTAAAACATAAATACTATTCCATTACAAACACTTGAGTGTAATTAATAATCAATCCAAGTTTATCCTATGTATATTAACTGAAGCTGCAATCTACTCCAAAGGTTAATAAACTGCATATCATGCATGTAATAACTATTGAGATGATTAATTATAGAACAAGCACGAATGAAGTGTTATAATCATTAGCTTTGACACTGAACGCTTTCCACATGAATGATACTATTATCTTGATAGATATTTAGTCGGCGGAGTTTTTATATGCAACATATTTTAACCGGTATAAATTTCATTAATAATAAATTGGGAATTGAATTTGTTGTCCAGGAAAATATAAAGCAATCAGTAACTGATTTAATTCTGCTTAGATGTGTGTTTGAGAGTTATTAAAATTCTAGTACAAGTTTATTATTTTCACAAAATATTGCAGTTGGCATGAATTGACTATCTTTAAAATTACTTTCTACAGATTGTTTCCTGCAGCAAAACTTATAAGAGGTCATAAATCGGCATTCATACTTCATAATAAATCCTCTAAAATATCCAAAACTGCATTATTGAAAACTGCAGAAACTGCATTAACTTCCAACCATGTTAAAATAATTTATAACCTCTCCAACAAAAAAAAATCCATCATTGTTTACTCAAGCAATTTGCCGAAATACATATATCATTGTTTTAAATCTACAAATACAACAGCAGTGGAGTGTGTTACTGAAATGATTGATTGCGACTGATTAATCTGTTTCGACGAACCTCATGCATATTTAATTCAAATAGCTGTTGCTCTATTTTGTAAGAACTTTGTTTTAACAACAATAAATTAGCATGAAATTACTACTCGCAATTATAAACTAATTACAAAAAGGTAATAGCATTTTGTACGATTCGAATAAAGTGGGCTTAACAAATTTAATGCAATTGCATGTATAATTTTGTATTTAAATTATTTTGGGATCAAGTGGTTTCAAGAAGCAATTATAGAAATTACAATGCTAATAAAAGGTTGATTTATGATGAAAAAAAAATTTAATTAAAATATAAATTTTAATATTGTTAAAGGGTAAAAATTCCCCGCATAGTTACAGGTTTTTCACTCAAATTTATTATGCATTTAAACTTTTTTGTTGCGAATTGTTTGCCAATGTATATTGTGTTTATTGGTGAAATTATTTTAACTTTGTATATTAAAACAAACTAAACTGAAATATAATTTATATTTGGAGTAGAAATAAATTGGATTAAAACTTTTGTTTAATGCTAGTTTTAATTTATTATAAAGTTTTTTTCTTTTGCTACATTTATAAACAATTTTAAAAGGTTTTTTATTTTCAATACGTTCAGAATAAATTATGTTGGAAAACAACTTGTCGCAATTTTCTTACTCACTTAAAAGTTTCGTGGTTAGTCTAGTGCTAGTTGCCTCGAAATTGTGGTCGCTTATTTGAGAGAGTATGAGGATGTGTACGGTCACTGTGGCTGCAACGGTTTTGAGGTTTTAATAAAATTAATTTTTAAAACAACAAATTATTTTTTTACTGGATTAAAGTTTGCTTAGATGAATTTGCCCTAATATGATGTACCAAAGGGTTTTCCTTATGGGAATTTCTTCTTATAATTAAGCCTAGTTGTTCTTAAGTTTGTTGTAGTTTCAAGGAAAACACGTTTCAGTAATACCACAAAGATATGGAGGTGCCGTGGTTGTGGTAAAATAAATTGGAACAATATTACTCCTTAAACCGCAACAGTGTTACATGTTGGTATTCTCTAGGGTTTGTGAGTATTACAATTAGTTTGTTTTATGACCTCCAACTTCTCCTGTAGGAACAGCGCCAGTATGGTACTAAATTGTCAAAGATAGAAGCACATGTTAAAACGTGTGGCGAGGTCTAATAAATTTTTTTATAAATTGCTTTTAAAATGCACTAAAAAATGCAAAACCTTTTAAACAGTGTATAACCTGTTTTAGATTCTCTTACTCCGGCGTCTGTATCCAAATTTCATAGTTAAGAACCTGACAAAAGAAGCAAAAGGTCTAAAACCGGCTATTGTACACACTTACGGAATGACTAATAACGCAGGAAAATGTGCACTTGCAAAGTTAGCCCTAAAAACGTTTTCTAAACGCAGCAATTTGGTTTCATAAAAATCTTTTTCAAATAAAAACTACTGACAATTCAGAGCAAACTCCCAGTAAACTTCTGAGACCATTGTCACTCATTCTAAACAAACCTACAAAACAAATCACAACAATTTATCTACCAAAATGCCTCATCAATTCAATGCCACGCGGTAATAAGAGTATCTCGTCCAACTACTACTAAAGATACTTTTAGTTGAGAAAGATGTAGTAATTTCAAATACGCTAATATTTGCAAATAACATTGATAATCTTTGTAGACACCCAGTTTTGAACAAAATGGTTTCCAAAAATAAATAGTGCTGTAACTCCTAAAAAACTGTAATTTTTTTATTTCCAACCAATCTGTATAAAACATTGTTTTTGTTCCTGTTTAAGTCTTGTTGCGGGATTAAATATTTTATGTCTGTGTCTAGTTTTGATGACATAAATCTGTTTTTAGTTCAAAATAAACTTTTATAATGTTTGAGCAGCTTCTACAAAAAGTGTGACAAATTCTTTAGTTTGTCTGGCAAGTAATAACAATGGTTTTAGACAAAAGTGGTAGTGTGAAAGACTGATAAACCCAAATTATTTACCCTAATTCTCGTCAACTCTGCTTCCGGTCAACCAGGGTTGTGCTATTTCAAAATGTATACCAAATTCAACTCTAACATTTAAGTAGCTTCTGCAAATGATTTAATACATTTTTTGTTTTGTCCGGAAAGTAGTAATAATTGTCCTAAACAGATGTAGTAGTAAGCAAAAATTAATTTTCCAGCTGAGCCAATGTGCTGCTAAAATATTTCTTTCTTTCACTCTTTACGTCAGTCAGGTTCATGCTAACGCAAAACAATATAGCTAAAACTTTTGCACAAAAGTAGTAAATAATAATAATCTTAAACTTTAGTGTGTTTTGATACGTATTGAATCTTCTAAAAAATACAACAAAACATAAATGAGTTAAGTTGCATAAATTTTAACAAATTTTAAACACCAAAAACCACATCCCATAAAATCAAATTTAGTTTTTGAAAAAAGTTGTAGAGTCACCTACTATTGGCACAAAAATTTTGGTTACGGTACGCAAATCTAGCGCATATTTTTCTGCAATTATAACTTCTTGCAATAACAAAGTTTGTAGTTGCCTTTGCTAGAGTGGTAGTTATATTGACAGCAAATCTAGTTGGTTGTTCCGCAAAATTTGTTCAGTATAAAACTCGATGTTGTTTCCAAGGTGATGATAAAAATAAAGAAGTTGCAGCTATGATTTGTTACAAATCACGCATCCTTTTCATTCACAAATATTTTATCACGTTTAACAATCATAAACAGCCAAGGAATGGGTTAAAAGCTGTTCCATAGATGTTGCGGTCTAAAAAGATTTTTTGTCTATTTGCTCCTTAAGGAACCAGCTCTTAGATTTAGTGCAAACTTCAGAGTTTATCGTCAAACACAAAAAACACCTTTAACCAAAAAGTATTCCAGTTAACTTAAAAGTTATCAATAATTATTTATGTTGGGTTTAAATGTCTTAATTTTCAATAAATATTCTGATTCCTTCTTCTACCGGAAGTTGGAATGCAAGAAAAATTTATAAGCTATTTAAGTACTTTACAACTTTAATATCAAACTTATTTAAGTTAAACCAAAGTGATCATTTAGATTTTGATTAAATTAGTACTGTAAGTATTCATAATAATTAAGAATATTAATAAAAATTGCATTGCACCCAATGCAAGATAAAAAATTAGAGCTATATTTAGATACCTTGCAACTTCAATGGATCAAACTAATTAAAGTTAAGTCAAATTGAGCGTATAGATTTTGATGAAATTAGTATTGTTAGTACTCATAATAGTAAAGTCTATTATTATACTAATGCATTAATTTCCTAAGCAAGATTAAAAAGTTATAAACTATTTAATTACCTTACAACTTCAATAGAAAAATTAATGGCATAAAACCAAATTAAGTTATGTCAAATTGAGAGTACAAATTTTGATTAAATTTGTACTGTTAGTACTTATAATAGTGTAGTATATTATTATAAAAATGTATTAATTTCTTATGCAAGATTAAAAAATTATGAGCTTTTAAAGTACTTGCAAGATTTATGAAATCAAACTAATTAAAGTTATGTAAAATTGTGCGAATGGATTTTGATGAAATTAGTACTATTAGTACTCATAATAGTAAAATCTATTAATATAAAATTGCTTAAATTTCCAATGCAAGATTAAAAAGTTATAAACTTTTTAGTTACCTTACAACTTCAATAGAAAGATACATAACATCAAACTAATTAAAGTTATATCAAATTGTGCGTATGGATTTTAATTAAATTAGTACTGTTAGTACTTATAATAGTGTAGTAAATTAATAAAAAATTGCATTAATTTTCAATGCAAGATCAAAAAGTAATGAGCAATTTAAGTACCTATCAACTTCAATAAAAAAATACATAAGATCAAACTAATTTAAGTTATATCAATTTGAGCGTATGGATTTTGATTAAATTACTCATACTAATGTGGTATATTAATATAAAATAGCATCTGTTTCTAATGCAAGATTAAAAAGTTATAAGCTATTTAAGTACCTTCCAACTTTAATAGAAAGATATATGAGATCAAACTAAATAAAATTCCATCAAATTGAGCGTATGGATTTTGATTAAATTAATACATTAAAAACTCATTATAATAAAATGTATGAATTTAAAATTGCATCAATTTCCAATGCAAGATTAAAAAATTATGAGCTATATTTAAGTACCTTCCAACTTAAATGGCAAAATTCGAAGAATCAAACAATATAATCTTATGTCATACTGAGGGTATGGATTTTGATTAAATTAGTACTGTTAGTACTCATAATAGTGTAATAAAATAATATAAAATTGCATCATATTCCAATGCAAGATTAAAAAGTTATAAGCTGTTCAAGTATCTTTCAACTTCAATGACAAAATGACCTAAGATCAAACTAACTAAAGTTATGTAAAATTGTGCGTATGGATTTTGATGAAATTTGTGGTGTTAGTACTTATAAAAGTAAAGTATATTAATATAAAATTGCATTAAATTCCAATACAAGATTAAGAAGTTATGAGCTTATAAAGTTTAATAGAAATATACTTGTAATCGAATTAATTGAAGCTATGTCAAACTGAGCGTATGGATTTTGATGAAATTAGTACTGTTAGTACTCATAATAGTGAAGTCTATTATTATGTAATTGCATTAATTGTCAATGCAAGATTAAAAAGTTATAAACTATTTAATTACCTTTCAACTTCAATAGAAAAATACATAAGATCACACTAATTAAAGTTATGTCAATGATTTTGATTTAATTAGTACTGTTATTACTCGAAATAGTTTAGTATATTAATATTAAATTGCATCAAATTCCAATGCAAAATTAAAAAGTTCTGAGTTGTTCAAGTACCTTTCAACTTTAATGAAAAAAATATATAAGATCAAACTAATTAAAGTTATGTCAAATTGAGCGTATAGATTTTGATTAAATTAGTACTGATGGTAATTTTAATAATGTAGTATAATAATATAAAATTGCATCAATTTCCAATGCAAGATTGAAAAGGTATAAACTATTTAAGTACCTTCTAACTTTAATCGAAAGATATGTGAAATCAAACTAATTAAAGTTACATCAAATTAAGCGTAGGATTTTGATTAAATTAGTACTGTAAATAGTCAGTATAGTAAAATATGTCATAATAAAATTGCATTAATTTCCAATGCAAGAATAAAAAATTACGAGTTATATTTAAGTACCTTCCAACTTAAATAGCAAAATTCATGGAATCAAATAAATTAATTTTATGTCAAACTGAGCGTACGGATTTTAATTAATTTAGTACTGTTAGTACTCATAATAGTGTAGTATAATAATATAAAATTGCATCATATTCCAATGCAAGATTAAAAAGTAATGAACTATTTAAGTACCTTACAGCTTCAATAGGAAGATATATGAGATCAAACTAATTAAAGTTAAATCAAATTGAACGTATGGATTCTGATAAGTACTAACAGTACTAATTTAGTACTGTTAGTACTTATAATAGTGTAGTATATTAAAATAAAAGTCAAGTCCGGTTGTTTAATCAAGTTTTGAAATCTCCCACCATATGGTCTTTTTACAAACAGTAAGGTTTTACAAAACTCAAGACTTGCTTAGGTTCTGAATAAAAAACGCTTATAATTCTCAAGCAAAAGTGGCTATTTTAAAATATTAAAAAGTTAATTATTTAGTGTGTTTAAATATAGCCTAGACTTACGTATAGCAAATTTTTAAAATCCAATACACTATGCAGGAGTTAAAGCTAAGAATATAGATCATACTGGCTTCAAGTTACTATAGATCAAGTCAATCAAGTCGATCATATTGAGGTTATATGATATTTAGCGTATAAATTTAAATAAAATTTATTGAATTTGTATTAATAATAATATAATATATTGTTACTAATTTTCATCAAAATCCAATGCACGGTTTAAGAGTTTAGGCTTAGTTTGTAGATTCTATAACTTTTAGGTTACGATAGATCAAGTTAACAAAATTTAGATTATACAGGGTGCGCCAGAGAAACTTACTTATTTGAAAAAACTCCCGAGCGGTGAGTTGGGCGGTGAAGGGGTCGAGAGGGGGCGCATCTGGAGAGGGAAGTCCCCAAGTTTGTTTCTCCCTTCAGTCAGTTGCCATCATGCTCTGGTCAAGAGAGCAGCGAGCCTTCGCCGTCGAGAGCTTGTTTTCTAACGGTCGCTCACTTGTTGCTACGCAACGTCCCTTCCGCGCTCGCTTTGAAATTCCTCCTCACAGACTCGTTCCTGGCCGTAATTCGATTCTGTCGTGGGTTAACTCATTTCAGGAGTGTGGAAGTGTCGCTAAACCCAGAAATGGACTTCAACGGACCAGCAGAACTCTGGAAAATATTGAAAGAGTGAGGCAGTCAGTTGTGCGTTCTTCCCGGCGTTCGGCTCGCAAACACGCAGCTGCTATGGGAATTTCTGACACCACTGTTTGACGAATTCTCCATCAAGACCTTCAATTTCATCCCTATAAATTGGCTGTTGTGCAAGAATTAACTGAACGCGATTTTGTTGCCCGTTAAAATGCATGTGAAATGCTGATTGACAACCTGCCTGAAGACGCGGTAGTTTTTTTCCAGTGACGAGGCTCACTTTCACATTTCCGGCTGCGTCAACAAGCAAAACATGAGTTATTGGAGTGGTGTAAATCCGCGTGAACTTCACCAGAAACCACTTCATTGTGAACGAGTTACTGTCTGGTGTGCGATGTCGGCAATGAAAATAATTGGTCCTAATTTTTTTGAAGAAAACAAACGCGCAGTTACCGTGAATGCAGCTCGTTACAGGAACATGATCGAGGAATTTTTTCTTCCAAGTCTCGAAGAAATAAACGTTATAAACGTGTGGTTTCAGCAAGATGGAGCCACAGCACACACAGCACGAGACTCAATGAATTTGTTGCGACAACATTTCCCCGACCGCCTCATCTCTCTTAGAGGCGATCTCCAATGGCCGGCACGCTCTCCAGATTTGAATCCGTGCGATTTCTTTTTATGGGGTTATTTGAAATCCCTGGTTTATGTCGATCGACCACGGACCATAGCACACCTCAAGAACAACATTTGCGACGCCATTGCCAACATACCGATTGATATGCTGCAAAGAGTGGACACGATATTCAAAAATCGACTTAATCAGTGTATGCGCAATGGGGGTCGCCATTTACCCGATGTCATTTTCAAGACTGCATGAAAAAAAAAATTGGGATATTGTATTCTCAACTAAAAAAAGAATTAAAACAATAACTGAAGTACTTTTGTTTTTATTAACCTTTCAAATAAGTAAGTTTCTCTGGCGCACCCTGTATTAAACGTTGATAGACCTTACACTTTTCAGGTTAAAATAGATCATGTTAATTAAATTAAAATTAAATGAAATTTAACGTATAGATTTTAATCAAATTTATTTACTTTATTCAAATAATAAAAAAGTATATTTGTTTCAATTTTTATCAAAATCCAATGCACAGTTTAGGAGTTATAGCTCAGTTGATAAACCCTACAGCTTTCAGGTTAAAATAGATTAAATTAATTAAATTAAAATTATGTAAAATTTAGCGTATGGATATTAATAAAACTTATTGACTTTAATCTAATAATTACAAAGTAAATTAGATATAACTTTGATCAAAATCCAATACACGGTTTAGAAGTCGTAGCTCAGTTGATAGACCCATCAGCTTTTAGATTAAAATAGATCAAGTTAATTAAATTAAAGTTATATGGAATTTACCGTATGGATTATAATCAAATTTATAAACTTTATTCTAATAAAAACAATGTATATTGGTTTCAATTTTCATCTAAATCCAATAGACGGTTTAAGAGTTGTAGCTCAGATGATAGAAATTAAGGTTATATGAAATTTAATGTATGGATTTTAATCAATTTTATTGATTTTATTCTCATAATAACAAAGTATATTGGTTTTAAGTTTATTAAAAATCCAATGCACGGTTTAAGAGCTCTAAAGCTGAGTTGATAGACCCTACACCTTTCAGGTTAAGATAGATCAAGTTAATTAAATTAAATTTATGTGAAATTTAGCGTATGGATATTAATAAAATTTCTTGACTTTATTCTAATACTAACAAAATATATTGGCTTCAATTTTTATATAAATCCAATGCACGGTTTAGGAGTTATAGCTCAATTGAGAGACCCTACAACTTTCAGGTTAAGATAGATCAAATTATGTAAATTAATGTTATGTAAAATGCAGCGTATGGATATTATTAAATTTTTTTAACTTTGTTCTACTAATAACAAAGTATATTAGTTTCAATTTTTATCAAAATCCAATGCACGGTTTAAGAGTTATAGCTCAGTTGATAGACTTTACAGCTTTCAGGTTAAGTTAGATCAAGTTAGCTAAATTGAATTAGTGCAAAATTTAGCGTATGGATATTAATAAAATTTATTGACTTTATTTTACTAATAACAATGTATATTAGTTTCAATTTCTATTAAAATTTAATACACGGTTTAAGAGCTCTAAAGCTGAGTTGATAGACCCTATACCTTTTAGGTTATGATAGATCGAGTTAAATGAATTAAAGTTATGTGAAATTTAGCGTATGGATATTAATAAAATTTATTGACTTTATTCTAATACTAACAAAATATATTGGCTTCAATTTTTATCTAAATCCAATGCACGGTTTAGGAGTTATAGCTTAGTTGATAGACCCTACAGATTTCAGGTTAAGATAAATCAAGTTAATTAAACTGAAGTTATATGAAATTTAACGTATAAATTTCAATAAAATTTATTTATTTTATTTTAGTAACAACAAATATGTTGGATTTAATTTTTATCAAAATCCAATGCACGGTTTAGAAGTTGTAGCTCAGTTGATAGACCTTTCAGTTTTTTGTTTAAAATAGATCAAGTTAATTAAATTAAAGTTATATAAAATTAAACGTATAAATTTTAATCAAATTTATTGAATTTTTTTTAATATTAACAAAATATATTGAATTTAAATTTTATTAAAATTCAATGCACGGTTCAGAAGTCAAAGCTTAGTTTGTAAATCCTATTACTTTTATGTTACGTTAGATCAAGTTAACAAAATTGAGGTTATGGTAAAATAAGCGTATGGATCTTAATCAAATTTATTGATTTTATTTTAATATTAACAAAGTATATTGGATTTAATTTTTATCAAAATACAATGCACGGTTTAGGAGTTACAGCTCAGTTGATAGATCCTACAACTTTTAGGTTAAGATAGATCAAATTAATTAAATTAAATTCATATAAAATTTAACGTATGAATTTTAATCAAATTTGTTGACTTACTTCTAATAATAACAAAATATATTGGTTTCAAGTTTCATCAAAATCCAATGCACGGTTTAGGAGTTATAGCTCAGTTGATAGACCCTACAGCTTTTAGGTTTAGATAAATCAAGTTAATTAAATTAAAGTTTTGTGAAATGTAGCGTATGAATATTAATAAAATTTATTAACTAAATTTTTAAAATTACAATGTATAGTGGTTTCAATTTTTTTCAAAATCCAATGCAAGGTTTATGAGTTATAGCTCAGTTGATGGACCCTACAGCTTTCAGGTTAAGATAGATCAAATTAATTAAATTAAAATAATTTAAAATTTAGCATATAGATAACATTAAAATTTAATAACTTCATTGTTATAATAACAAAGTATGTTGGTTTCAAATTTTATCAAAATCTATTGCATAGTTTAGAAGTTATAGCTCAGTTGATAGACCCTACAGCTTTTAGGTTGAGATAGATCAAGTTAATTAATTTAAAGTTATGCAAAATTTAGCGTATGGATTTTAATAAAATTTATTAATTTTATTTTAATAATAACAAAGTATATTGGATTAAAATTTTATCAAAATCCAATGCACGGATTAAGAGTTAGAGCTCAGTTTGTACCCCATATAGCTTTCAGGTCCTTCGGTAAACTGTTTCTCAAAAAAACTTTTATTAATAAATTGGAGTCTTTTATGGAATATAAAATGAGATAAATTTTTGTTGACTTGACAGTTGTCTACAATTGTCTTGCTCTTGTTTTCTACCCAATGTGTCTAGCTCGGCGTCATTAAACTTGGGACGGTAGCAACCTTGATAATTTAATTTTTTTTGCGTATTTGCTGCGTGGGTCTTTAACGATTGAGTTTTGTTGTGAAGTCACGGGTATGCTGTTTGTGTCAATACTAAATAGACATTTTGTAAAATAACGTTTAAAGTTTTGCCAACATTTGCCAACATTTTAGTCCTCAGCCAATCCATGCAAAGTTATGATTTAAATTAAAATCCAAAATGGTTAAAAACATTTATAAAAAATATTAAAAATTTATGAAAAACTTGTTTGAACAAATCAGTACCTTAAAGAACGTTTGGACTAAGTTTTGTCAAAATTTTGAGTTATTATTCCAAAATTTGAGTTCTCAGCATCAATTCATGCAAGGCTATAATTTTAATTAAAATCCAAAATATTTCAAAAAGTTGTAAAAAATATTAATTATTTTTAAAAAACTTGTATGTACAAGCCAATACGTTCAAGAAAGTTTGGATTAAATTTTGACAAAATTTTGAGTAATTATGCGAGCATTTGAGTTCTCAGCAGCAATTTAGGCAAAATTATGAATTAAGTTAAAATCCAAAATGTTTCAAAAAAATGTAAAAAATATTAAAAAAATTTGAAAAACTTGTTTAAACAAATTAGTATTATAAAAAACGTTTGGACTAAATTTTGTCAAAATTTTGAGTTATTATGCCAGCATTTGAGTCTTCACCATTAATTCATGCAAGACTAGTTTAAGTGAAAATCCAAAATGTTTCAAAAAATTGTAAAAAATATTTATAATTAAAAAAAAAATAGTTTAAATAATTTGGTACCATAAACAACGTTTGGACTAAATTTTCTCAAAATTTTGAGTTATTATGCCAGCATTTAAGTCCTCAGCACCAATTCATTCAAAGCTATAATTTAAAATAAAATCCAAAATGTTTCAAAAAATTTATAAAAAATATTAATAACTTTTGAAAATCTTATTTGAACAAATTAACACATTAAGGAACCTTTAGACTAAATTTTGCTTAAATTTTGAGGTATTATGTCAGCATTTAAGTCCTCAGCATCAATTCATGCAAGTCTATAATTTAAAATAAAATCCAAAATGTATCAAAAAATTTATGAAAAATATTATAAAGTTTTAAAAACTTTATTTGAACAAATCAATACGTTAAAGAACCTTTAGACTAAATTTTGCCTAAATTTTGAGTTATTATGTCAGCATTTGAGTTCTCAGCATCAATTTATGCAAGACTCTAATTTAAGTTAAAATCCAAATTGTTTTAAAAAATTTATAAAAAATATTAATAATTTTTGAAAAAATGGTTTAAAGAAATCAGTACGTTAAGGAACGTATGGACAACATTTGGTTAAAATTTTGAGTTATTAGGCCAGCATTTGAGTCTTCAGCATCAATTCATGCAAGACTATGATATAAGTTAAAATTCAAAATGTTTCAAAAAATTGTCAAAATATTAATAGTATTTAAAAACTCGTTTTAACAAATCAGCACTAAAAGGAACGTTTGGACTAAGTTTTGTCAAGATTTTGAGTTATTATGCCAGCATTGGAGTCTTCAGCATCAAATAAAGCTACATCGGATGCTTTAATAATAAATATTTTGAACTTAGAATAGATATTTCTTAGAATTTAATTTATTAAAGAGAATAATGAACATTTGTACTATTTAGTTAATAGAATGTAATATTCTTTTAATTGTCTTGCAAACTAGTCAATTATAACACATTTAATTTATTATAAACCATTTAATTTTGTTTTGTTTTAGTTAAACTAATAACTTATTCATTACACTTTTTAGTAGGTAAAATTGTTTCCTTTCATTACCGGGTCTGAATAAATAATAACAATTTTCCAACAAGTAGCATAAATAATTAAAATCAAATTTGTAATTGTGAAACTGAAACCATTTCCGTGGGAATTGACTTTGCACACTTTAAATGATTCTCGAACAGGATATTGTGGTTCTGAATACCTTCCCATTTAATTAAATATTCATCATCTAAATTCTAAACTACAAGAAGGGGTGGTTGACTTAAATCGATACTCACTAATAATTCCATTTAGATTTATGTATGTCAAACTATATGAATTATTATATTTTGAGCCAGACAGCGTATTTCAGGTAGTAATGGGTCTGAGTCAATACATTAAACGCGAGGGAGCTGGAACATGACAAATAATAAGGATAAAAACTGAGCACACAAAAGAATGGAGAATGCAGCAAAAACAAAAGTAATTTTGAAACGTGAGCAGACAAAGATGTTTTTTATTTTGCTTTATAAAGTTACTTTTTTATTTAAAATGCAATACAATAGCATCAGCTAAATTCATTTTTTATTTATTAATAAATTTAAATTTGTTGTCTTTATTGAAATGAGAAATTTTTCTTAAAGCACTTTTTTAAAATATACTGAAAACAGTTCCACTTCGCTTAGCATTAATACAAATATTTATTGAATCTTGGAGTGAATAAAAGGGTTTTGAACTTTTTATCTGATTTTAGTTTCAATCAAACTTTCCAGAAGTGATGCATAGCGAGTATTTGAAAATCGAATTTATTTAAACTTAAATATTTTTCCATAAATTAATTGATTTTGTGTATTTAATAAAAAAAGTTGTTATTCTAGTCCCAATTAATTAATAGTTATAATAAATGATTTAACACAAGCATAGCTAATGTATAAAGGGATAATCTAACATATCCGTAAGAGAAGGCAAGCAAGTGACGTGGATTAACTCTGACCTAAATCCTTAGGGCCGGTCACAATTCCCTCTTTGATCTTAAATCATAGCGTGTGTGACTTCAATCGTGTATGAAACCGTCTTTATTTAAGCATAATTTCTATGACTACGTGGTATGATGATTTCCGTAGAATAAAACGTGCTAGGAATAATTGATTTTATTTTTCTTCAAACTCATTTAAAGTGTAATTTATAGCTTTGTGATGACAAGAATGTAATTATATGAGAATTTTTATATTTAGCAACATTATCAATATCATAGCTATTATGTAGAGCGAACAATGAGCTTCCTTAATATAACAGACAGTTTACTATCCTTTGATGGCAAACTTTACTAAGATTGTTTATTTCAGCATGGAGCTATATTACATACATCCTTGGTAGGTATGTTTTATATTGATTGGTTTCCTATTAGAGAAAATTTGCATTATATATGTAAATGACCAAACAGGGTTGTTTTCTGACAATTTAAATTTTTTTTAATTTCATTTAAAATTAATAATTAATGTGTTTTATGTAAATTGCCTCTTCACTCAGTGTGAGATACATACTCTAGTGATTTAGGGTATGCACCCATCATCAGTGTGCCTAGCATCACATTGTTCAAAAAGACAATTTACAGTAACTATTTAACAGTTTATGTTTAGTAAGGTGTCAAAGGTGGTAACGCAATTGGTGATAGGCTAGGTTGGGTTAGGTTAGGTTAGGTTAGGTTAGGTTAGGTTAGGTTAGGTTAGGTTAGGTTAGGTTAGTTTAGGTTAGGTTAGGTTAGGTTAGGTTAAGGAGCTTGCTCCGGTAGAAGAATGGGGGGTGGGGGTTTTGCCTGGGGTGGGCCCGTAGCTGTTTTTATTATTGTGTAAAAGTATGAATGAAATCTTTTTGTAAAAAATGTGTTTGTAAATTTATTGATTTGTTTGTTTTGTAAAAACAATGTTTTTGAAAAAAGAGAGGGCGGCAGAAAAGATTAACTGCCGTCCGGGATTCTCCACTCCGAAGTAATGCTTTAATGCAATCCCGGGGTGAAGTAAAACAGATTTATCCCAATGGGAGGAGGGTTTTAGCCGGTAGGAACCCGGCACTACCGTGCAGCACTGGCTGCTGGTGTCTTAGCTGAAGATTTTACTAATTTCAAAAAAAACAAAAAAAAAAAGGTTAGGTTAGGTTAGGTCAGGTTAGGTTAGGTTAGGTTAGATTAGGTAAGGTTAGGTTAGGTTAGGTTTAACACATTTGTAGCTAGGTTTTTATTATTTTCTTTTATAAAATTAAAATTAAATTAAAGAAATTTAAGTAAAATTGTTTATAAATTACTTATTGTATAAAATGTTTGTAAAATTGCCAATCTATTGCAAAAAAGTTAACAAAAATGATTTAAAAATAAAATGTAAGTAGTTTTTTAATGTTTTGTTGCATAAAATTGACATAAAATTTAAAAAAAAGGTAAAATCACCAATAAACTTCTTTATTGCACAAAATAAGTACTAAATCGCTTATACTATACTTGTTGCAAAATACCTGTAAATTTTTTTTTAAAAGACTTGTGAATTGTATAAATTTGATGTATTTTTGTAATTTATTTTATAAAATTCATGTAAAATCCCCAATAAAAATTATTTATTGCAAAGAATTGATCAAATTTTGCTCAAAAACCACAATTGTAGCTAGTTATTTAATGTTTTGTTGCATAAAATTAAAAAAATTTAAGTAAGATTGTCAATAAACATATTTATTGTACAAAATAAGTACTAAATCGCTTACAAAACAAATAAAACTAACACAAAGTCACTCAAAAATCTTACTTATTGCGTAAAACCTGTACAAAGTGCTTAAAAGACTTGTAATTTGTATAAATTTTATGATTTTTTATCACTTATTTTATAAAATTCATGTAAAATGGTCAATAAAATTTATTTATTGCAAAGAATTAATCAAAAATTGTTCAAAAACACATTTGTAGCTAGGTTTTTAATGCTTTGTTGCATAAAATTGACACAAAATTAAGAAAATTAAAGTAAAATTGCCAATAAATACATTTATTGCACCAAATATGTACTAAATCCGGTACAAATCAAATAAATCACTCAAAAATCATACTTATTGCAATAAAACCTGTAATAAATTGCTTAGAAGACTTGTAAATTGTATAAATTTGATGTTCTTTTATCGTTAATTTTATAAAATTCATGTAAAATTGACAATAAAATTTATTAATTGCAAAAAATCAGTCAAAAATTGCTCAAAAAACACATTTGTAGATAATTTTTTTTTATGATTTGTTGCATAAAATTAGAGTAAAATTTAAATAAATGTAAGTTAAATCACTAATAAACTTCTTTATTGCACAAAATAAATACGAAATGGCTTACAAATCAAATAAACTTAACGTAAAATTCCTCAAAAATTATACTTATTGCGTAAAACCTGTAAAATTGTTTAAAAAACTTATGAATTGTATAAATTTGATGTATTTTTATCACTTATTTTATAAAATTGATGTAAAAACGACAATAAAATTTATTTAATTGATTAAAAATTGCTCAGAAAACACATTAGTAGTTTTTTAATGTTTTGTTGTATAAAATTGATATAAAATTATCGAAATTTAATTAAGATTGCCTATTACAAACTTATTGCACAAAATAAGTATTAAATCGCTTACAAATCAAATAAAATTAACACAAAATCACTCAAAAATCTTACATATTACAAAAAACCTGTAAATTTTTTTTAAAAGACTTGTAAATTGTATAAATTTGATGTATTTTATCACTTATTTCATAAAATTCTTGTAAAATTGCCAATAAAATTTATTAATTGCAAAAAATTATCAAAAATATCTCAAAAAACACATTTGTAGTTAGTTTTTTTGATTTATTGCATAAAATTGACATAAAACTAAATAAATTTAAGTAAAATTACCAATAAACATCTTTATTGCACAAAATAAGTACTAAATCGCTTACAAACCAAATAAAATTAACGCAAAATCACTCAAAAATTATACTTGTTGCGTAAAACATGTAAAATTGTTTAAAAAACTTGTGAACTGTATAAATTTGATGTATTTTTATCACTTATTTTATAAAATTAATGTGAAAACAACAATAAAATTCATTTATTGCAAAGAATTGATTAAAAATTTCTCAAAAAACACATTTGTAGTTAGTTTTTTAATGTTTTGTTGTATACAATTGATATAAAATTAAAGAATTTTCAGTAAGATTGCCTATTACAAATTTATTGCACAAAATAAGTACTAAATCGCTTACAAAACAAATAAAATTAAAACAAAATTACTCAAAAATTATACTTATTGCAATAATCCTGTAAAAAATTGCTTAGAAGACTTGTAAATTGTATAAATTTGATGTATTTTTATCACTAATTTTATAAAATTTATGTAAAATTGCCAATAAAATTTATTTATTGCAAAAAATGTATCAAAAATCACTCAAAAAACAAATTTGAAAGAAATTTTTTAATGTTTTATTGCATAAAATTAGCATAAAATTTGAAAAAATTAAGTAAAATTATCAATAAACATCTTTATTGCACAAAATAAGTGTTAATTGCTTACAAAACAAATAAAATTGACGCAAAATCCTTTAAAAATCATATTTATTGCGTAAAACTTGTACAAATTGCTTAAAAGACTTGTGAATTAAATAAAAATGGTGTATTTTAATTACCTATTTTATAAAATTTATGTAAAATTGCCAATAAAATTTATTTATTGCAAAAAATTTATCAAAAATCTCTCAAAAAACACATTTGTAGTTAGTTTTTTAATGATTTATTGCATAAAATTGACATAAAACTAAAGAAATTTAAGTAATCAGCAATAAACAATTTTATTGCACAAAGTAAATACTAAATCGCTTACACAACAAATAAAATTGACGCAAAATCACTCAAAAATCATACTTGTTGCGTAAAACCTGTAAAAAATTGCTTAAAAGACTTGAAAATTGTATAAAATTGATGTATTTTATCACTTATTTTATAAAACTTATGTAAAATTGTCTATAAAATTTATTTATTGCAAAGAATTGATCAAAAATTGCTCAAAAAACACATTTGTAGCTATTTTTTAATGATTTGTTGCATAAAATTAAAGTAAAATTAAAAAAATATGTAAGTAAAATCACTAATAAACCTCTTTATTGCACAAAATAAGTACTAAATCGCTTACAAAACAAATAAACTTGACGCAAAATCACTCAAAAATCATATTTATTGCGTAAATCCTGTAAAAAAATGCTTAAAAGACGTGATTTATATAAATTTGTTGTGTTTTTATCACTTATTTTATAAAATTCATGTAAAAACGCCAATAAAATTTATTTATTTCAAAAATTTTATAAAAAATCTTACAAAAAACACATTTGTAGTTAGTTTTTTAATAATTTATTGCATAAACTTGACATAAAACTTAAGAAATTTAAGTAAAATTACCAATAAACATCTATATTGCACAAAATAAGTACTAAATTGCTTACAAACAAATAAAATTGACGCAGACTTACTCAAAAATTATACTTGTTGCGTAAAACCTGTCAAATATATTTACTGCAAAGAATCAATCAAAATTTGCTCAAAAAACACATTTGTAGCTAATTTTATAATGTTTTGTTGCATAAAATTAAAATAAAATTCAAAAAAATGTCAGTAAAATTACGAATAAACATCTTTATTGCACAAAATAAGTACTAAATCGCTTACAAAGCAAATAAACTTAATGCAAAATTACTCAAAAATCATACTTACTGCGCAAAACTTGTAAAATTGTTTAAAATACTTGTAAATTGTATAAATTTGATGTATTTTTATCACTTATTTTATAAAATTGATTTAAAAACGATAATAAAGTTTATTTATTGCAAAGAATTGATTAAAAATTGCTCAGAAAACACATTTGTCCGTCAGTTTTTTAATGTTTTGTTTTATAAAATTGATATAAAATTTAAGAAAGTCAAGTAAGATTGCCTATTACAATTTTATTGCACAAAATAAGTACTAAAACGCTTACAAAACAAATAAAACTAACACAAAATCACTCAAAATATTACTTATTCCGTAAAACCTGTACAAAATGCTTAAAAGACTTGTGAATTGTATAAATTTTTATCATTTATTTTATAAGATTCATGCAAAATTGCCAATAAAATTTATTTATTGCAACAAATTGATCAAAAATTGTTCAAAAAACACAATTGTAGCTAGTTCTTTAATGTTTTGTTATATGAAGTTATTATAAAGTTGAAGAAATTTAAGTAAAAATACATTTATTGTACACAATAAAAACTAAATTGCTTCCAAACACATTTTTAATAAAAATTTTGCAAAAACAGTAATACACAGATAAGTGGGTTAGAGTTTCTGTCTACAATTATAAACAAATTATTCCTCCTCTGCACTTTGTAATCAAGATATTGGTTAAACAAACATCAAAAGTGAAAAAAAAAACATCAAATCTCTTGATAAAACTGCTACATGGAACATGCAGTAAACTTCCGGGAATGCCCCGACATGGAAAAATAAACTCAAATTCAACACTGAAAAGATGTCCAAAGTTATAGAAAAAAACAGAAGTATGGGGGTAATAAACAGAGAACTAGCTGTTAGAAAAAATGACATCCACAAATTATCAGCTGCAAATAGAAACTTAACAAAGACAAGATCATAGACATAGTTAAAAACTTCTACAGAAAACTATATAAATTAACAGATAACCACCATATCATAAAATACCCAAAGTCTTAAACCAAGGATCTGAGGATATTCCGGACATCACAAGTGAAAAAATTAAAATTTCACTAAAGAATATGAAAAATAATAAGGCCCTGGGCAAAGAAAAAATCGCGATTAAAGCCATAAAAGAAGGCGGAGAAGAACTTATCCAAGCACTTCACACTCTGCAAAATAGAACAATGCGTTGATAATCATCATGCACAAAAAAAAATATAAAATATATAAAGAAGAGACGCAATGTCCTCAAATGAGATAAATAAATAAATAATAATATAAATCATAAATTTAATTTTTTAATGTCACAAAAAAAAACTCTACAGACAACTACCGGCCTATCAGCTTCTTTTCACACATTTATAAGCTGTTTATGAAAATCATAACTAAGTAATTAACATCTTAGCTAGACTTTTACCAACCCAAAAAGCAAACTGGTTTTAGAACAGATTTTGGGACAAACAACTAGTTGAAAAATGTATCAAATACAATAAGCTTCTAGTCCTCATATTTGTCAACTACAAAAACGCGTTTGATTCTATAAACCAACAAACTAATTTAAGCACTAGCTGAATGCCGTATAGACTACAGAAACTCTGCACTAATCAATAACATATACAACAATGCAACTGCATGCGTAAGACTGCACAAAAACACCAACAAACTTCGCATAGAAAGAAGGGTATGGCAGAGAAACAACATCTTGCCCAAATTATTTACCACACTGCTCGAATACATGTTTAAGAAGATACACTTTAAACATCTGGAGTCAACATCGACAAAAAAAAAAACTAAACCATTTGCGCTTTGCCGATGATATTGTGTTTATAGCAGTTGTGTTGACAAAATCTGTCTCACACCAAGTTGGCCTAAAAATCAATTACGCTAAAACACAAATTATAACCAACCCGGTGTTTAGTGAAACCATTTCAGTGGATAATGTAAAAATAGAGCAAATTGTCTTATACAAATATCTTAGACACAAGATTCGAATCAGTAGAGGTAACCAAACAAATGAACTCTACAGGCAAGTAGGATTTATCTGGGCCGCTTTTGGTAAGCTGCGACACGTACTTAAAGCTGATATACCCATTTGTTTAAAAAGAAAGGTGTACAACCAATGTGTATTAGCTGTCCTAACGTTCGAAGCTAAAACGCTTAAACTGACAAAAAAAATCTATACACAAGATCATAATCACATAGCAAACTATGAAGCGATTCATGTTAAGAATAAAACTACAAGACAAAATTCCAATTACTATAATATGATTGCAGATGCAGTAGAAAAGATCGCCAGCCTGAAGTGGAATTGGGCAGGCCACACAGCACGAATAACGGATGACAGATGGACAAAACAAATTATCGAACGGAGACCTAGACAAGAGGCATATAGAAGTAAAAGTCAATCTCCTACAAGATGGAGCAACAATTTAGCAAGCAGCACAACAACGGGAAGAATAGAAAAAATTAAGAAAGACTATGTCCAAAAGTGTCTATGTTTAAGTTTTATTTTTCTATTTTTGTAGCATGGTACTGCACCAATAGCTTGGAATAAAGTGGTTAGATGACAAACTTCTCTTGTGACAAAATGATTCTGACGTCAGTATAGAAGACAAACATTAAATTTCTTAATAAAAAACACTTGAACGGGTGGGTGGAACATTCCATAACATGATATTGAGCCAATAATTTAAAATAAAGTAACCCACTCACCCACCCAGTTAATAGTTATCAAGAGGTTAGATCACTACTATCTATTGCGACAAAATGAGTTTTTACGTCCGCATAAAAGACAAACATTAAATTTCTTAATAACAAACACTTGGGAAGGTGATTAAAACACTTCATAACATAGTACTGGGCCAATAATTTAAAATAGAGTAACCCACCCACCCACCCAAGTAGTACTTATTAAACAGTTAGATAATCACTACAATCTTTTGTAACAAAATGACTTTTGACGTCCGCATAGAAGAGAAACATTAAGTTTCTTAATAACAAACACTTGAGCAAGTAAGTTGGACACTTTATAGCGTAGCACTGGGCCAATAATTTAAAATGAAGATAAACTTCATAGCATGATAACGGGCCAATAGTTTGAATTGAATTGGCTCACCCACTCACCTAAGAAGTAATTGAATAACTACCATCTTTTGTGACTTTTGATGTCCGCATAGAAAATAAAATATTTAATTTCTTAATGACAAAATCAAAAGGTTTGATCACTATTATCTCTTGTGACAAAATGACTTTTGACGTCCAGATAAAAGACAAATATTAATCTTCTTAATAACCAACAACTGGGCGGGTGGGTGGGACACATCATAGCATGATACCGAGCTAATCGTTTGGAATAAAGTGGCCCACCCTAGTTATCAAGAGGTTGGATCACGACGTTTTCTTGTGACAAAATGATTTTTGACACTTGCATAGAAAACAAACATTAAATTTCTTAATGACAAACAGTTGAGCCGGTGGGTAGAACACTCCATAGCATAGTACCGGACCAATAGCTCAAAATAGAGTAGAAAAGTTCAATAATTTCGTAGATGTGATAGGATTTTAGTTTGTAATGTTTGCTAGTAATTTTTTTCCATAACAATACTATTAGCGGCAGATTATCAGGACGCAACGACTAAACCCTCGGCAATTCACTAACGTTAAGCAGATTGTTTGCTATTGAATTTGTAACAATCTTAATTTTTATGTTAATTTTGACGTTTATTCTTTGTTGAATTTATAAACTAATTGTGTTACGTCCAGTTTTACAATTTTATTTTTTATATAACAGACGCAACGCACGATGAACCTCCCAATCACCACACCGTGCTTGAACGTCGTATCTTAATTAAGTATCACTAATTTAACAAACAATTTATTCCGTCGAACCTGATCCTCCTTCCTTCGTCCCGCAATCGCTCCCATTCCGTCGCATTGAAATTCATTTGTGCCAAACCGGTCCATCGCGTCTTCTTGAAACCTCGCTAATGTTTCCGTGTACTATTCTATAAATTGCACCTGCACACAGTTATTAATTCATTTTATTTAATTAATAAATATATATCTCTCTAGCACAATTGTTATGCCAGAATCCCCATATGTATTTTAATTCATAGTTTACTACCAATTATCTTATTAACACATCCCTAAGGTATACTCTAATACCAGTGTGTTTATAACTGCTTTTTACCGCTGCAATGTGCCCTGCATACAACCTTTAGACCTAACTGTCTTGTGTAAGCTTAACAATCTTTTGTAGTTATTTTGCAACTCCAAGGCCTCAACTGTCAGTGCACAATATATTTTTGCCTGTGTATAAAGCCTTACTGCCAAATACAGTGCTATTCACACAGCCCCAAGATCTTGGCTGCCAGTGTGTGATATAACAATATTTTCAGCCCTCCAAGCATGCTATAGCTATCAGAAATTCAATAACCTTTCTGCCAATGTACTTTGTATTACACACCTCTAAGACCGGTCTAAGTGTAAATAACCTCTGATAGCTAAATTACACTTCTTAAAGATTCACCAGCCATTGTGTGTTTACATAAGAATTTCATTTACTTAATTTTTTCTTACTTTATCATTAATATATTCATTTATTTGTGCCATTATTATGATTAGGAGTCATTAATATTTCTCGTTTTTATTTTCTTTATACATTTTTTAATGGTCCTTGGGTATAAATAAGCATGTAATTGATGGCAATTAAAGTTTATGTTTATTATAACTTCATTGCGCACAATAAAAATTCCATTAAGGTTACCTTCATTTAAAAAAAAAATATTTAAATATTTAATCGTTGTAAATAAAAATGTTGCTTTAAATTAACTGATATCCTGTGAGCTGCTCAATAATCAATATCAGTTATGCCAAATTTTAAGTCAACCCACTCAACATTCATCTAGTATTTAGAATGTAGTTTTAGTTTGCCGCACTAGTAATAAAGAATTGGTAAAGTCCAGAGCTGTAAAAGTCACTCTAAAAGTAAAGTTCTTTTATAAGATGACAATACTAAAGAAAAAAGTTAGTATGGTTTAGTTTTTTTCATGATTTTTTTGTATTGAGTCCTAGTTTTGTTGAGTTAAAGTCTTAATGTGAACGCAAGTTCAAAAAAATGTATGCCTGGATAGCAAAGAAATAGGTTAAGTTAGATTAGGTTAGGTTAGGTTAGATTAGGTTAGGTTAGGTTAGGTTAGGTTAAGTTAGATTAGGAAGAAAGGAGCTGCATATTAGGCAAAGGGAAGCTGGAGAAAAATCTGGTAAGGAGAAGAACCATTGAGAAATGGCAGGAGATGTGGACGCAAGACAAAAAAGGAAACTGGACTCACAAACTTTTCCCAGATATAAGGAGATGGGTTCTAAAGAAACATAGAAACATTTCCTTCCACATTATACAATGTCATGATGCTTCAAAAACTACTTGGTAAAAATAAAAAAAAATTGACACAGATAACTGCAGGTATTGTGGCCAACCAGATACGGCAAAGCACACGCTGCTGGAATGCAACACGGAGAGAGATGATATCGAGAACGCCCTCAAAATTAAACTGAATATACAGAACTTTATTAAACTAATGCTGGAAAGCTAAGACAATTGGTGTCTAATAAACAGTATGGTAGACAAAATTATGTCAAGGAAGGAAGAGGACAAAAGGGCCCAAGAAAAAACTTCTTAAAAAGAGAAGAAAACAGACAAAAAAAAACAAAGTAGAAAAAAACAAAGTAGGTAGCAACAACAAAAACCTAGCTAAATAAAGCAATGCAAAAAGCGGATGCCATGAAGCTAGGGGAGATAAAAGAGAGGAGGGTTGGTAGTAAAAAAAAAGGTTAGATTAGGATAGGTTAGGTTAAAGGAAACCAAAGGAAAAACTTAAAACGCTCATCGTTTAGAGCGTTTTTAGTTTTTCTTTTGGTGCTGTGTGGAAGCGGCAAATAGTGGAAAACTGAGACACTCGATAGCATGATGATGATCAGAAATTAGGATTAAATCACAATCTTTTTTTTGGGACACACTAACCTCTGACGCTTGCATCAAACATTGAATCGTTTAATCACAAACACTTGGGTAAGTAAGTGGGACACTCAATAGCATGATGACTTACTCACCTAACTGTTAGTGTTTAAGAAGTTGAATCACAAATTTCTCTTAGGACAAAGTGACCTCTGACGTTTGCAAAGAAGTCAAACATTAAATCTACACTCCATAGCATGATGACAAGTCAGTAGTTTGAATTGAAGTGACCTACTCACCACCAAACTGTTAGTGTTTAAGAAGTTGGATCACAACCTTCTCTTGGGACAAAGTTGGGTTGGTTTGATTTTTGGTGTTTTTTGTATTTATGCATTGAAACTTTAACTTGTGGCTAAGAGAAGCGTGTACTTTATAAACACTTGTGAGTGCCAAATCAACTCTTACAAACACTTACCAACTAACCTCTTCTCTTCCCTTTCTCCAAATGATTAGCTGCAAGCTCAACTCACTTCTTGTCATGCAAACTTTTTTGTAGTTAAGAGGGAAAGAATATTCATAAAAATTTGCCAGATTATTTTTTACAATTGCCTACCGATTACTACTAGGTAATTTTAAAAACATTCTTCTTTGTTGGCTTGTCTTGGATTTTACTGTTTTTTGTTATTCTCCGTGTACATATATTCTCAAGCGCGTACCAACTAACCTGTCCTTCTTTCTTTTCTCCACTAGGTGGTTGAAATGACATTGTTTTCTGTTGGGTGCTGATTTTTGTTTTTGTTGGCCATTTTTTTGAGCTGTCTAGCAACAGGGCTCATTGCCATTGTCTATACGTTTCATAATATTGGTCTTTTTAATTCTTTTTGAATGATTTGGATGCAAGTGAATTTTTAATCGATATTGAATTCTAATTCACTAATTGCAAAATGCATTTTTCTAAAAAGTGTCAATAACTTAACCATCAGAGGCTAATTTTGAATTGAAATTACGTAGTTATCAAATCGATTCATCTTGATTTTGTTAGTAATGTTTCTGTTTAATTCACAATATTCTCAATTTTTAGTTAATCTATTGTTAATAAATGTATTGCTATGTTCTACTGTTTTCTTTTGTATCTATTAGCTTATAATCAACAGTAAGTAAGGGACATTTAGTAATTAATGCTATTAAATTATCTCCCTCAAAATTGTTGCAATTTATATAATGTTATGAGGAAACAGGGACTAAAACCCTTATCAGTGCGGAGATTAGCATTAGGTGGGTTGAGTATTCTCACGTCTCTATATTAATATAAATCTAGGGATAATCACTCACCTAATATAAGTAGATTAAACCAATTATTGATTACCTTAATATTATTTATTATACGCAATAAAAGTTTTCCAGTTTCATTAAAACTTATTCCATTAAATTGCAACCGGTTAAGTAAATTACGTTGAGCAAATTGTACCTGTTTGCAATTTCTCAATGTGTACATAAAACATCGTGATGTTTAATTGTGCGCTGACTAATTCCCTGAAATTAATTAAGTTTTCTTAAGGAATTATTATGATTGCGTATTCAGTGGCCATCATAGTACCGGCCGAATGTTTGTAATTCGCAAATGGCACCGGATCTAATTGAAATGATCGGATGGGGCTTTGTGGGGATACAAATGTAACAGCGGAAGTGACTTGTATTGTCCATTTGTATGCTAATAATGTCTATTTAAATACATTAAACTTTCACGGGGAGATTAATGAAATTGTTTCACATGTTTTCATAATCTTTGCATGTGACTATGTATGTTAAATAGTTTTCAACTGTATATAAATATTGGTTTAATTCGTTTTGAATTAATTTCTATTAAAACTAATAAAACCGTACACAATGCTAAAACTTTCTTAATTATTATTTACATCAACATTGTTTGTATTACACGAGACAATAGAGGGTTTGCACCTTTATGTGTATAGTGATCATTTGTTAAGATTGTGGCACTGAAGTACGCTCAAGTGTCAAGTGTGATATTAGTTTAGGGTCTGACATAGGGGTTCTTTACAATATTAATTTATAAGTATAGCATTTTGTTTATCTTATAATTTATTTATATTATTTAACAGACAGAAAACAGAACTTCAATTTTAACAACTAACAAACATTTTCATTAGACTTGTAAGACAGGGATACATTACCTGTTAATTAAACTCATTTTCTATGTAATAATATTATATAAATTTTAACAAAGAGAAAATTGATTAATTCTTTTGAAGTTTGATGCTTGTCTATTTTAATGCGCTTAAAGCCGTATCAGTTCTATATTAATATTAATACCAAAGCTTTGTTATTACAAGCCAGAATACATGTTGAATAATCATTGTAAAAAAGCTATAGTATTGAATTAATTACTGGGCTTTAGAAATATCATTAAACGTTAATAAAATTAAAAATGTACCTAATGTAATAAAGTATCTAGTTCATTAGTGTTTTATTATTAAAAAGTTATAATCACCATTCACAAATTAATAACTTAATGTAAAACTCCTAATATCTCTATCTTCATTCTTTAAAGCATTCTTTTAGTTTGTTTTGTATAGTATCATATTAACTTTACAAAATTGCGTGTTGTTTTTATTATACTGTTATAAACTAGTTGCCGCTTCAAGAAGTTAGTCGTGTTATCGATAAACCTCTTAATAACATGTGACAAGTTGTAAAATAATTGATGGTATCGTCTTATATTTGCGGTGGCATACACGCTGTATATTTCATAGATCTATAAATATACAATGACACGAATCTCGACATTGTATAAAATATATACCTACACTGTGCTTGCTTTGGTCGTAACAACTTTGTGCTTTCCTAAGCGCTTTATTTAGTTTGGAAAGATTGTTTCTTAGACTGTTTTGATTTAGTAATTTTTTTATAAATTAATATTTACTATTAACGTTAATGTTTTATTTATGTTTATTTTTATGCTGTAGGAATTCAGTACATTTTTATTGTACTAATGTATCTAACACTATTATCATTATTTAAATCATTTCATACATACATTCTTGTTGACATCTTGTCTGAATGCAATACAATTGTGAGAGCTGGAATGAACACATTACTTGTTGAGTGGGTACACTGAGCTCATGCATAGCACTGAATTGCACTTGTATCCGCGTTGATGACTCCAATAATTAATGAATTAAATTTATTGTGTGATGAAATCCCACTAATTCTATCGGCCTCTTTAACATTAACCAGAGAAGACCTTGGCATATGTGTTACAGTCTTGCACTTGGGGTAGAACGGTAGTAAGTGGACTTTGATTTAAATTTTAAAAAAAATTCGGATGGGTAATTTTACGATAGTTCGGACAAAACGTCCCCACATCGACATTTTTGATTTCACTCAAATTTTGTACACATGTTTGGGGTACCAAAATATGAAAATTCCTAAAATTTCTCTCTAGGTGCAATACACTATAATTGTTAAATTTCTAAAATAAGCTTAAAAAAAATATAAACCAAATAATTTTTTTTTGTTTTTTTTTTAATTTTTAATTTTTTTTTATGTGGATTTTTCTACGCCAGATAAGCACAACACTGACTATTTTCCATGTAGAAATGTTTGCAAAACTTAATTTTATAACTCCAATCCAAACTACTGACTCGTCTTCATGCTATAGAGTGATTATAAATATAGCATTAGCAAGTCAAATCTAGATTGCAGTTGAAGATGCTAAATTAAATATAGATTCACGTGGTTACGATGATTTATATAGATTCAGTACAAGGTTTTTGAGTAAAATGCAAAAAACTGTTAAAAACTGCAATTTTGTTAAAAGTCTCGTGTTTTTGTCTCTCGTTTACTACGGATTATTTGTTTACCGGTCTCGTATAGAACCTCTGAAAGCAAGTTCAGGTCTAATGAAAATTTCTGCGGTTATTTTTTGGCAAACTGGTTACGGTTACTTTCTAATTTATGATATGCAAATTAAGCGTCTATCACCTGTTTAGATAACAGACTGAAGCATGTTATTCAGGGATATTGTGATCGACGTCTGCCGGCGTTTAGTCTAGTTCTGATGCCATTGTAAATGTTTGCCCCATCTGTGTACCAGATAGATTTTTTGATTCCGCTCGGGTAATTGTTATTTGTCCATTTGTCTCGCGACTGAATTAATACATCAAATAACTTCTGTATGCTATAACCATCCATAAACTCTAATCTCATATTCAGTGTTCTTTCTTTAAAGAACACATTTGTTATTCCTGGTCTCTAATCTACAAGATTGAGTGTTTATTTATCTGTACTCCGTACGTTTTCATTATCACAACTGAATGCAGTAGAAAGAAGCGAAAAATTTTAGAAGATGCCTATATTCAGCAATAAATGCAATAGCTGGATAATGGTGATAAACAGTTTATAATCAAATTTTGATGCTTTTTTACAATATTTTCATACTTTACGGATGGATTTTAAATGATTTTTTTTGTTAACAAATTATGGCCAGGTTCTGCTATTTCTAACAATAATTTGATACTCAGAGCCGGATTTTGCTATTTTTGACATTTTATGAGTAGAATTTTGCTCTTTTCAATTGTTATTACCAAAATGTTTGCTATTTCTAACAATATTTTGATATTTTATAGCTGGATTTTACTATTTTTAGAATTTTATGAAAAAAAATTACATTTTTTAAAAGTTTATGGATCACGTTTGGTGTTTCTGTCAGTTTTTTATGGTTTTACTTGTGACGTTTATAAAAGTAGACAATTAAAACTCTTTGACGTTTGATACTTGTAAGATTTGTGAAGTTTGTCACATTTGTGAAAAAATAGACATAATTTGTTTAAAATTAAAAACCAAATATATAAATTTATATACATTATATATACATAAAAAGACTTACAGCACCATTTTGATGTGATACTAAAAAAACGCAATTTTTGATAAAATGTTGTTTAAGTTCAACATCAAATGTTTGGTAATTTGACTAAAATTTAGAAAATAATTATATATATATATATATATATATATATATATATATATACATAAAAAAACTTACAGCATCATTTTGATGTAATACTAAGAACTACGCAATTTTTGATGGATTGTTTCTTAGGTTCAACATCAAACGTTTGGCTTCTAAATTAGACATAATTTAATTAAAATTAAATATATATATATATATATATATATATATATATATATATATATCTATCTGTTGGGGAGCATATCGCGGCCGGGCTTGTATGGGAGCTTGTGGCGCATGCACACGGCAGACCGCCCGCCGGGTTTTACGGTCTGTAAATAAGAAAAGGTCTCCATTGTATTGCTTTAATGGCACAAGCTAGACATAATTATTTATTTTTATTATTATTTCGTTTTACAAAATATTATTTCTTCCTTAATCAAATTTGTTTGTGATTGCAGTTAAATTTAAATGTCAAAATATTAATTATCATTTTATAAAGATGAATTTTAAAGATTCTCGTTATTAACTTACGGATATAATTAAAATTTGTAACATCTTTATTTAAAAAAAGTAAAATAACAATACTGTTTCCAACTTGATTAAATAAATAGATTAATTAAATCAATCAACAACAACTTTATTTGTGTGTTAAATCATTTTTGTATTTAGTGTATTTTTCATTGCATTTTACAGTTTGGTCTATAAATAAGAAAAGGTCTCTATTGTATGCTTTAATAGCACAAGCTAGACAGTGTAGTTGTTCTACAGAATATTATTGCTTGCCTACATTTTTTTTGTAGTTACACTTAAATTTAGATTCAACATATCATAACAGATTTCTTAAAAACAAATGGATTTTAGAAGCTTGTTTAAAGACTAACAGATGTAATTATTATTTAGTAAAATATTTATTTCAAAAACTGAGATATTAATGGGTTTTACAACTTGATTGAATAAATAATCTAATTAATAGACATTAGCAATAACTTCAATTGTGTTTTAATATTATAAGTAATTACGTGAGAATACAATAGTTGTTTAGTAGTTTAGTAGTTGTTTACATGTTTAATTGTTTAATGCACGTACTAATAGTCAGAGTGGATTCATAAATCCGAGATTCATTTTGCTGTTCTTTGATTAGCTCTAAACCAATACACGGATATTGTGACGGCAACTTTAGTTGCATTGAGCCAATGTATTCCTCGCTTAATTCTCGGATCGAGTTGAAAACTATACAACCATCAATATGCAAATAATCTTGGGTGGTCCCAAGATTATTTAAGTCTAGAATTATATTGACGGTTGCATAGTTTTCAACTTGTTCTGCACCGTCACAATATCCGTGAATTACCTTAGAGCCAATCAACGACTATCAAAACAAATTTCGGATTCATAAATCCAGGATCAATCCTAGATTTTTAATCTCTGACTATTAATATGGGCATAAATGTTTAGTTATTTAGTAGTTGTTTAGTGGTTGTTTAGTAGTTGTTCAGTAGTAGTTTAATAGTTGTTTAGAAATTGTTTAGTAGTTTTTCAATAGTTGTTCAGTAGTTGTTTAGTAGTTGTTGAGTAGTTGTTGAGTAATTCTTAACTAGTTGTTTGATAGTTGTTCAGTAGTTGTTTAATAGTTGTTCAGTGGTTGTTGTTCAGTAGTTGTTTAGTAGTTGTATAATAGTTGTTTAGTAGTTGCTCAGTAGTTGCTTAGTAATTGTTTAGTTAATATGTAGGAGTTGTTTAGTTAATGTGTAGCAGTTGTTTAGTTTATGTGTAGTAGTTGTTCAGTAGTTGCTCAGTAGTTGTTCAATAGTTATATAGTAGTTGTTTAGTAATTGTGCAATAGTTTTTTAGTAGTTGTTCAGTAGTTGTTTAGTAGTTGCTCAATAGTTGTTTAGTAGTTGCTTAGTAAATGTTTAGTAGTTTTTCAGTAATTGTTTATGAGTTGTTCAATAGCTGTTCAGTAGTTGCTTAGTAGTTGTTGTTCAGTAGCAGTTCAGTAATTGTTTAGTAGTTGTTTAGTACTTGTTATTTAGTAGTTGTTGCTCAATAGTTGTACTGTAATTGCTTAATAGTTGTTTAGTAGATATTTAGAAATTGTTCAGTAGTTTTTCAGTAGTTGTTTAGTAATTGTTCAGTAGTTGTTCAGTAGTTGTTTGGTAGTTGTTTAGTAGTTGTTCACTAATTCTTCAGTAGTTGTTCAGTAGTTGTTCAGTAGTTGTTGAGTAGTTGTTTAGTAGTTGTTTAGTTGTTGTTTGGTAGTTGTTCAGTAGTTGTTTAATAGTTGTTTAGTAGTTGTTGTTTAGTTGTTGTTCAGTTGTTGTTCAGTAGTTGTTTAGTAGTTGTATTGTAGTTGTTTAGTAGTTGCTCAGAAGTTGTTCAGTAGTTGTACAGTAGTTGTTTAGTAGTTGTTGAGTAGTTGTTCAGTATTTGTTTGGTAGTTGTTCAGTGGTTGCTCAGTAGTTGTTCAGTAGTTGCTCAGTAATTGTTAAGTAGTTGTTTAACAGTTGTGTAGTAGTTTTTCAGTAGATGTTCAGTAGTTGTTGTACTCAACAATTGTTGTTTAATAGATGTTTAGTAGTTGTTTAATAGTTGTTCAGTAGTTGTTCAGTAGTTGTTTAGTAATTTTTAGTAGTTGTTTAGTTAATGTGTAGTAGTTGTTTAGTTTATGTGTTTAATAATTGTTTAGTGTTTGTTTAGTAGTTGTTTAGTATTTGTTTAGTAGTTGTTTAATAGTTATTTAGTAGTTATTTAGTAGTTGTATAGTAGTTGTTTAGTAGTTGTTTAGTAGTTGTTTAGTAGTTGTTTAGTAGTTGTTAAGTAGTTGTTTAGTAGTTGTTTAGTAGTTGTTTAGTAGTTGTTTAGTAGTTGTTTAGTAGTTGTTTAGTAGTTGTTTAGTAGTTGTTTAGTAGTTGTTTAGTAGTTGTTAAGTAGTTGTTTAGTAGTTGTTCATAGTTGTTTAGTAGTTGTTCAGTAATTGTTTTTCAGTAGTTGTTTAGTTATTGCTTAGTAGTTGATCAGTTGATTTATTAAAATTGTTAATTTAGTTGTTTTTTTTTCATATATAATTAAAAGAAATGTTACTGTTATTTATAAAGCCTGTTTTATTTATCTAACTTTAGAATTTATAGCAATAAATAGTTTTAAAAACATGATATAAAAAATATCGTTTTTGAGTTCTCAAAAACCAAGTACTAAGTAACTAAGATATTAGATTCTGAAAGAAAACCATTTGAACAGGTTTTTGGGGAAATATAATTATTATTTGATAATTTGTATTCTATGTTGAATGTTCAGCCAACCTAATTATTTACATTATAGTAAATGTTTAATAAATATGCAATGTTTTATATTAACTATTGATAAAAAAGTTGTCATTTGATAAAGTATAAAAACAAACTAAAAAATGACAAGCCATATGATTGAAGACAAATTATAATTTATAGCTCTACAATAATTTTTTTTTTTTTTTTAACATTTTATTTTAATCTGATTATGTTTTCCCCACATTTTTTCAATTTCCTTAAGTCGGCTTTTGTTAGTCTAGCCAAATACTTATCGATTACCGTATTAGTAGCGGTTCCAATATTAATACTCAGTAAGGTTTAATAAAATTAATCTTTTTGTATTATATTATTCGGCACCAGCAAAGTAAAACTAGATTATTCAGAAACGTCAGTCGTGTTGCACGTATTTTAGCGTTGAATGCACATTTTGAATTTTTAAGTTCAGATTTTGGTTATTCTTATTGTTATTGTTGTTATTATTGTTATTTTTTTTGTGATAAGTGATATTGTTATTATTGTTTCAGGTTTTGCTTTTAAAGTGACATTGTTAAGTGTTATAAAAGTTTTGGACAATGTCATCGAGAACGAAACACCTGTAAAACTGGCACATGCCGTGCAGAGGTAAGTTATTTTAATATTATTTATTTTGATATATTTTCAATTTGTTTTTAATATCATGTTTTTGTATCTGTTTGGGTTAAAATAAATCACTTCATTATGATTTAAAAGTACTTGATTTGCATTTTTGTCATATTATTAATAATGATTCAATTTATATTTATTATTATGGATAACATTACAATTTCTGTATAACCAAGTATAATCATTCATTTATAACTTTTTTGACATTGTTTTTAGAAATCACAGATATTTTAATTTGCTACAATAATATTGCCAATACAAATGTTTTGATTTAGGGTTTTTGTGTAGATCAAGTTATATAAATTGCTCTAAAAATAGCATTAAACCTTAAATATTGTTAATTTATATATTAAAACTGAATTATTTGTATCAATATACATTTGCCATTATAACCTAAAATGTTTATAATATAATTAGGTACTTGATTTATTTATAAATAGTTATAGTTAGGTTTGTTTATTAAAAATTATACAGACCGGTCTGTACATTAAATCAACAATTAGCAGATTACAGTATATTTTTAAAAAACATAATTATTATACTTGTACATCAAATATATGCAGATCATATCAAGCTTATTTTAATTCAGTTTTAATATGTAAAATAACAATATTGAAGGTTTAAAGCTATTATTCGAGCAATTTATATAACTGAACTACACAAAAACTCTAAATTAAATCATTTGTGATGGCAATATTATTGTAGCAAATTAAAATATCTGTAATTTCTAAAAAAAAGTTATAAATAAATGGTTATATTTGGTTATACAGAAGTTTTGTAGTATTATTCATAATAATAAATTGAATTATTATTAATTACATGACAAAAATGCAAAAGAAGTACTTTTAAATCATATTGAAGTGATTTATTTTAAAATAAATTGATCCAAAACTATGATATTAAAAACAAATACATATATCAAATAATATTAAAGTAACTTACCTCTGCACAGCATGTGCCAGTTTGAACAGGTGTTTCGTTTTCGACGACATTGAATTCCAAAACTTTGCTAACTCTTAACAATATCACTTTAAAAACAAAAAATGTAACAACAATAACAATATCACTTAAAAAAAATGTAACAATAATAATAATAAGAATAACCAAAAACTAAACTCAAAAAGTACATACAGCGCTAAAATACGTACAACACGACTGAAGTTTCTGAATAATCGAGTTTTAATTTACTGGTGCCCAATAATATAATACAAAAAAATTAATTTTATTAAACATGACTGAGAATACCGCACTAATCCGGTAATCGATAACTATTTGGCTAGGCTAACAAAAGCCGACTTAAGAAAGTAGAAAAAATGTGGGGAAAACATAATCAGATTAAAATAAAATGTCTTTTTAATAAGATCAAGTAAAAAAGATTATTGTAGGGCTATAAATTATAATTTGTGTTCAATCTTCAATCATATGGCTTGTCATTTTTCAGTTTGTTTTTATACTTTATCAAATGACAACAATTTTTCTCGAATCATTATCAATAATTAATATAAACCATTGCATAATTATTAAACATTTACTATACTCTAAATAATTAGGTTGGCTGAACAATCACCTTGGAATACAAATTATCAAATAATAATTATATTTCCCCAGAAACGTATTCAAATTCTTCTCTTTTAAAATCTATTATCTTAATTTACTTAATTTTTGAGAATTTAAAAAAAGCTATTTTTTATAACATGTTTTTAGAACTAATTAATTCTATAAATTCTATAGTTAGTTAATTAAAACAGGCTTTATAAATAATAGTATCATTTTTTTTAATTCTGTATAAAAAAACAACTAAATAAACAATTAATAAAACAACTGAACAACTACTAAACAAGTATTAAACAACTACTAAACAATTACTGAATAACTGCTAAACAACTACTAAACAACTACTGAACAACTACTAAACAACAACTTAACAACTTTTGAACAACAACAACTAAACATCTACTAAACAGCTACTAAACAACTACTAAGCAACTATTGAACAACTACAAAACAACTACTAAACAACTACTAATTAACTACTAAACAACTACAATCAAATACTAATCAACAACTAATCAACTTTTAAACAACTACTAAACAACTACTAATTAACTACTAATTAACTACTACACAACTACTTAACATCTACTAAACAACTACTAATTAACTACTACACAACTACTAAACATCTACTAAACAACTACTAAACAACTACAAAACAACTACTAAACAACTACTAATTAACTACTAAACTACTACTAAACAACTACAAAACAACTATTAAACAACTACTAAACAACTACTAAACAACTACTAAACAACTACTTAACAACAACTAAACAACTACTAAACAACTACTAAACAACTACTAAACAACTACTAAACAACTACTAAACAACTACTTAACAACTACTAATTAACTACTACACAACTACTAAACATCTACTAAACAACTACTAAACAACTACAAAACAACTACTAAACAACTACTAATTAACTACTAAACTACTACTAAACAACTACAAAACAACTATTAAACAACTACTAAACAACTACTAAACAACTACTAAACAACTACTTAACAACTCTTTAACAATTACTAAACAACTACTAAACAACTACTAAACAACTACTAAACAATTACTAAACAACTACTAAACAACTACTAAACAACTACTAAACAACTACTAAACAACTACTAAACAACTACTAAACAACTACTAAACAACTACTAAACAACTACTAAACAACTACAAAACAACTACTAAACAACTACTAAACAACTACTTAACAACTACTAAAGAAATACTAAACAATTACTAAACAACTACTAAACAACTGTTGAACAACTTCGAAACAACTACTAAACAAGTAGTAAACAACTACTGATAAGCTATTGAACAACTATTAGAAAACTACTAAACACTTACTAAACAACTACTAAAAAACTACTAAGCAGCTATTAAACAACTACTAAAAAACTACTAAACACTTACAAAACAACTACTATACAACTATTAGGCATCTACTAAACAACTATTAAACAACTACTAAATAACTGGTGAACAAGAACTACTAAACAACTACTAAACATCTAATTAACAATTACTAAACAACTACTAAAAAACTACTGCACAATTACTAAACAACTACTAAACAACTACTAAACAATAACTAAACAATTATTTAACTACTACTAAAAAACTATTGAACAATTACTAAACAACTATTAAGCAACTACTAAACAACTATTCAACGACTACTAGACATCTACTGAACAAGAACTACTTAACAACTACTAAAAAACTATTGCACAATTACTAAACAACTACTAAACAATTACTAAACAACTACTAAACAACTAATATACAACTACTAAACAACTATTAAACAACTACTGAAAAACTACTGAACAATTACTAAACAAATATTAAACAACTACTAAACAATTATTGAACAACTCTTGAACAAGAACTACTAAACAAGAACTACTGAACAACTACTGAACAACTACTGAAAAACTACTGCACAATAACTAAACAACTACTAAACAACTATTGAAAAACTACTGAAAAACTACTGAACAATTATTAAACTGCTACTTATCAACTATTTAACAACTTTTGGACAACTACTAACCAACTAATAAACAACATTTACTAAACTACTAAACTACCAAACTACTAAACTACTAAACTACTAAACTACTAAACTACTAAACTACTAAACTACTAAACTACTAAACTACCTACTTATGTTATTAAAATTTTAGGTTAGGTTAGGTTAGGTTAGGTTAGGTTAGTACAATAACTAAACAACTACTAAACAACTATTGAAAAACTACTGAAAAACTACTGAACAATTATTAAACTGCTACTTATCAACTATTTAACAACTTTTGGACAACTAAACAACATTTACTAAACTACTAAACTACCAAACTACTAAACTACTAAACTACTAAACTACTAAACTACTAAACTACTAAACTACTAAACTACTAAACTACTAAACTACTAAACTACTAAACTACTAAACTACTAAACTACTAAACTACTAAACTACTAAACTACTAAACTACTAAACTACTAAACTACTAAACTACTAAACTACCTACTTATGTTATTAAAATTTTAGGTTATAATGGCAAATGTATATTGATACAAATAGTTTGAAATGTTTAAGCCTACAACATTTAAAATTTTAAGTAAATAAATGGTTATTTTTTTATTATTGTACATTTAAATGCACTTTGTAATACAATGTTTAAACAATAAAAGTATACAAAATTCTTTACGTTATAAATTAATTTTTGAGCAACTTTTACTTATTTATTAAATATTATTTAAAACTTAATTATAAATTAAACAAAAATAAAATTGTCATGCATGAGTCAAGTGTATGAAATAAAAATTTTGTTTTGCACAAACTACTGAAAATGGCTTTCTTTACATGAATCCTGATCATGTAAATTTTTTTAAATTTTTTGAGTTAGTTATTTACGAATAATGATAAATTTTATGTGCAAAAGATACTCTAAAAAGTTTAGGATGTGCCGTGCAATACGCTCCGAGATATCTTGCTATGTATCCACAGAAATACTTAAAATTTAAGCCTTTTTGTCAACTTTTAAACGTATTTGGCAATTTTGTTGATTGCTGATGTTTTCCAAACTTGACGAATCATAAATTTTATTTTCCTTTTCTAAGTTATAATTTTATTAAGTGCTGATAATTTTTAAACTTAACAAACTACATCTGTTCTATTAAATTTACTTGCAATTGTATTTTGAATAGTACGACTACGATTGTTACTAAATTAAGAGTAAAAATATAAACAAAACTTATTTTTATTATTATTACATTTATTTAATTATGTACCGCAAAGTTTTTAAATTAATCAAAATTATTCTACTATAAAAATGGCTTAAGGTCGCTTTTATTATAACAAAACATTTGTGGACAAAGAATTCGAATTGAAAAGGCTTTCAACTGAAATAGCAAACACATTTATTATATTACAATAGAGCACGATGACAGATATATTGCAGCAAAACTCAACAAAAAATAATATAGGCAACGCAATCGTGGCTGCGAGATGCTCACATAGAAGGAGAGTCATATGACGCCGGCCGCGACGTTACCTTTTGGCCGCTACATGCTCCCATCTAAGAGCATATCGGTTGTCATAAGCTCCTATTAATATATATATATATATATATATATACATTATATATACATAAAGGAACTTCCAGCACCATTTGGATGTAATACTAAAAATGACGCAAATTTTGATGGATTGTTTTTTAGGTTTAACATTAAATGTTTGAATTGCAAGTTAGACATAAATTGTTTAAAATTTAAAAACATTTACATATTTATATATGTATAAACATTATACATATATGAATTTACAGCACCAATTTGATGTAACATTAAAAAAAAAAAAACGCAATTTTTGATAAATTGTTTTTTAGGTTCAACATCAAATTTTTGGCTTTCAAATTAGACATAATTTGATTAAAGTCCAAAAAAAATTATACATTATATATACATAAAGGAACTTACAGCACCATTTTATTATATTACTAAATAAGACGCAATTTTTAATTTTTTAATGTAATAACTAATTTATTGCATTGTAAATATATACACAATATATGTATACATAAAAAAGCGTACAGTACCATTTTGATGTAATACTAAAAAAAAACTCAATTTTTAATAGATTGATTTTAGGTTTAACACTAAAATTTTGGATTCCAAATTAGACATAATTTGATGAAATATTTCAAATTTTTATATATACATAAATATATGTATATACATTATGTATAGATAAAGAGACTTACAGCACCATTTTAATGTTATACTAAAAAAGAGTTTGAGACCAATTTTTAAGATTTTAAAATTTCTTAAATTTTTTTACACATTTTTGTCCAAATTTTGATGCTTTCTATCAATATTTTAGCGTTTCAGGACCGGATTTTGTTATTTGACACTTTTTAAGAGTTTATTTTTGTTATTAACAGTATTTTGATGTATACAGTTTTTAAAATTTTATAAAAAGTTTTACACTTTTCAACAGTTTATTGCAAAAATTAGGTTTTTCTAAAATTTTTTTTTGATGTTTCTCTATTTTTAACATTATGAATTAAAGTTTTATATTTTTTTATAGTTTTATAGCCGGATTTTAGTGTTTTTTAACAATATTTTGATATTTTATAGCTGGATTTTGCTATGTTTTGTGATATAATGATGTTTTTTTTGTTTTTTTGTGAATTTTAAAGCTTTCTGACAACTTTTGTCAATTTACAAATTGTATTATTTGGTGATTTTTAGACAATATTTAAAGTTTTTTGTTGGATTTTTACTATTTTACACTTATTAACAGTATTTGGCTTTATATTGTTTTTTTATAACATAATTTTTTTGTTTTGTTGCCAAATTTTGCAATTTTTGACATATTATAAATAGAATTTAAATTTTTTAATAGTTTGATGTCTAAATTTTGGTGTTTCCATAAAAACATTTTGATATTTCATAGCCAGATTCTGAAGTTTTTAATTTTTTTAAAGATTTTTACAATTTATGTCCGAGTTTTGATGCTTTTTAACAATATTTTAATGTTGCATGACCGGATTTTGCTATTTTCAACATTTTATAAATAATGTTTTGCACTTTCAAACCGTTGACGGTCGGGTTTTGATTCTATTTGAACATATTTTAATGTTTTATGACAGCAGTTAATTAGTTTGACTTTTTATGAATAGAATATTGCACTTTTCAACAGTTTAAGTTTGAATTTTTGCTATTTCTAACAATATTCTGATATTTTATAGCCGAATTTTGCTGTTTTGAAATTTCTTTAAAATGTTTCTTCTTTTCAACAGTTTATATTATATGATAGTTTCTGTTAGAATCTTTTTTACTAGTTAGTATTAAGTAAATCAAGAAATCAAAAGATCTATTCTCCGACTTACCCTACAAAGGACGCGTCTTGCTGTCTTGTTAGTTAGGTCTTATGTTAATAAAGTTTGTAAAAAAATAATAAGAGATTATTTTATTTTGTGTAATGGTTGTTAATGAGTAAAAGCTTAATTGTTCTAATAATATTTTGATGTTTCAAGGCCGGATTTTGATATTTTTGACATTTTATGAATATAATTTTACATTTTTTAACAGTATTTTAGTTTTTCAAAACCGGATTAAAGTTTTTGAGATTTTTTGTAAAGATTTTTACACTAACACATTCTAACAGCTTTTATATTCCTCCGAACGCTGCTGGGTTTATGTCAAAATTAAGCCTAAGTTATAGAAATGAAAAAAAAAGCAAATTTCTTAATGCTTCCCTCCTGCTTTAGTCCGTTTGAAATGGGTTTGCCCAAAAGAAATTTCTTAAACAACATTTTAGCAAAACTTTAAAACTAAAAAAAAATCGTAACAACTTTTATAAGTTTTTTTTAAATTATTATATATAATTTTTAAAATATTTATTTTTTAATATTCTTCTTTCGTTCGAGCTACAACAACAATTGTATACAACACAAAATCTAACAGAAAACGCATTGTATATACTTCCGTTAGCATATCAGACAATATAATATAACAAAACTCAAAAATAAAAATAATTATAATTTATGCAAAAAATTTATTCTATTTTTAATTTTCAAATTTCCGTTTAAATTCTTTCATGTCATTACCATCAGCTTAATATCCCGAAATAATTAGTTTATTTGTTTATTCTCAGAATGCTATTAACCATAGCCATTAAATAAAGTCATTAAGTCAGTTAGTATAAATAGTCAATACACTTTTTAAAATATTCACTTTGAATTGTGGTGGTGAACAATGTTGACGAAGTAAGTTAAAAATCAATTAGTTTAAATAAATAAAGCCATACTGATGAGAGGTAAACCTCGAAACGCGTCTATAGATGTTTTTTAGTTTAAAATGTTAAAACTCTAAAAGTTTATAAAAAAAACTAAACTATTTTTTGTGTAATTTTATAGAATAGTTTTATTTTAATTTATTTCGGCGCATAATTTGTCAAAGGTTCGAGCCCTAGTTCCGGCAAAAATTATATAATTTATTAATTCAAGACATTTGTCTAATACATGATTAGTGTCCATGTAACCATTACATTTCTCATATTAAGTGTGGGTGAACCAATCTACAGCGCCTCCATTTTTCAATTAACGGGTGTGATAGTATATATTTCTGTATAATTCCAGATTCATATTTAAAGACAGCTTGCGGAAACACGTTTTAAAACAACTGGCCCAGATTTCATAAATTGTGTTCCCGCCCACCCGCCCAAGTGTTTGTTATCAAAAAATTAATAAAATATCCTCTGTTTTCCATAATTCTGTTATGTTTGTTAGTTGCTGGAACACATTAGAAAACAGTAACAAGTAATTTCTTGGTAACAAACACTTGGACGAGTGGGCGGAAACAAGTTCTAAAACAACCGGTTCAAAATTCATAAATTTTGTTCCCGCCCACCCACTTAAATGTTTGTTATTTAATAATTGGATCACAAACATTTGCGCGAAAAATATTAATTTAACGCTCGCAATACTTAATGTAAGTTTTTGCCCACCCGCCCCATTGTTGTTGGTAAAAAAGTTGAATTACAAACACTCAGGCGGGTGGGTGGGCAACACAAGTTTAAACTACACGTCTACATTATTTAAATTTTGTTTTTAAATGTATGTTATCAAATAGTTAGATCAAAAACACTTAAGCGGAGAAAAACAATTTTATGATCGCAAAACTTAATCTTAATTTTTGCCCATCCGCCCAATTGTTGGTGGTAAAGAAAGTGGATCACAAACACTTGGGCGAGTGAGTGGTCAACACAAATTTAAACTACACGCTCACATTATTTGAATTTGTTCCCGCCCACCAACTCAAGTGTTTGTTATCAAATAATTAGATCACAAACACTTGCGCAAGGAACAACAATTTTACGCTTGCAAAACTTAATTTAAGTTTTTGCCGATCCGGCCAATTGTTGGTAATAAAGAAATTTAATCACAAACACTCTGGCGGGTTGGTGGGCAACACAAATTTAAACTACTTGCCCACATTATTTAAACTTTGTTCCCGCCCACCCATCCAAGGGGTTGTTATCAAGTAATTAGATCACAAACACTTGCGCAATAAATAAGTTTTTGCCTACCCGCCCAAGTGTTGGTAGTAAAGAAATTAGATAACAAACACGTGGGCGGGTGGATAGGCAACACAAGTTCAAACTACACGCCCTCATTATTTGAACTTTGATCCCGCTTACCCACCCTATTGTTAAGAATAACAGTTTCACGTTCGCAAAACTTATCTAAGCTTTTGCCTACTCCTCCAAATGTAGTAAAAAAATTAGATCACGTACACCAAGTTCAAATTGTGGTCGAGTAGTTTCTTCTACTAAGACACACCCACACTCCCAAGTGTTAGTTGTTAAAGAATCCATTGTTGCTTTCACTTCTTGTGTTCTTGCAGCTATTATATAAAAAAATAAATGTCAGTTGTTACTTAGATATCAGAAAATTGTTTAGTAATGAATCCTTTAATAACAAACGGTGGGGTGGGCGGGCGGTAATCAAGTTTAAATTGTGGGCGGGTAATTTTTTCTACTATGACCCACCCACCCGCCCAAGTGTTAGTCATTAAATAATCCATTATTGCTACCACCTCTTGTGTTCTTGCAGTTATTATATCAAGAGAATAAATGTCAATTTTTACTTAGATATCAAAGAATTGTTTAACAATGAATTTCTTGATAACTAACGCTTGAGTTGGTGAGCGGGAACCAAGTTTAAATTGTGGGCGGGTAGTTTTTTCTACTATGACCCATCCACCCACCCAACTGTTACTCAGCAAAGAATCCATTATTGACACACTGCAGTTTTGGTGTTGCAATTTTCAAGTTGATAATTTGATGGCAAAGTTTTTTGTTTTATCTGTTAACGTGTCCACATCTCTGATTTAGTCGTTACAGAAATCTCAGAACAACTTATAAAATGGGTAGAACGTAAGCGCAAATGAAGGATGCTAAAATGGGCAAAGACATGAGTGCAACAGAGCAAACATAATTTTTGTGTATATTGAGTTGCATTAATGATTAGGAAATTTTTGGGTGGTCAGCAGTAAGATTTGATTGATTTTGGTTCTACGATCTGTTGTCAATTCTATATCATAAGTATGCTATCGAATTGGCTAAAAATTATCTGTCTCAATATAAGCTTAGCTTGCATTGTGGAACAATCTACTTTGCTTTTATAGGAGTTAGAACAACTTCTATAATTATTGTTTTTTCAGGGTTAGGCTTTAGCACGTGATGCTTCTGAAGGTCCTAATTTTTGCCAACTTGGTGTTTGTTGTAGGCGTGCGGAAGTCCAAAAGTAAGGTCTTGGTTTGATTGAATTGTAGGCTGAGACATTTTTTTGATTTTTGTTGTATTGATTTTTAGTGGTTAACGACTGTTGTTGTTAGTAGTGGATTTTTCTTTCAGTGCACCCCACAAGGTTGTTAATAAAGGAATTGCATTTATGCTCGTATTGGGTTTAACTGCGTTATATTGTCCCCACATTGGGCGCCACAATTGAATTCTTGTGTCAAATGATTTAATCATATGAATACAAGTTGATAATTATTTAAATATGCATACGGAGCAACTGAAAGTTCCAACATTGAGCAGAATGAATATTATTATAGCATTTTAGGTTCTCAAATGTTAAGGCCTAAAAAAGTAAAACTTCTGAGACATTTTTTTGACGTCGTTGCCTTGCACAATTTAGAATGTTTTTTTGACTTGATTTTGATCTTGGTATTCAATCGTTGGATATTTAATTTATTTAAATGTGACTAAGTTTTGGTTGATTCAAGTCTTGATAAATGAGTTTTTGTTGGTTTTATCTAGAAGCTTTTGTTTGTGTTCCTATGCAGCTGGCACCACTTTTTGTCTTGTTTTTTTACGAGTGGTGCAACTGATGTTATTGAACTGCGGTCTTTTGGTCCTATTGCGCATCTCTGGTAGTCTTGTTTTTTCAATAAAGTTCAGAACTTTTGATTTGGTTTGCTGAAGATGACACTACTTTTTCTTTTAGATTTTTAGTGATTTTTCTTCAAAAATGCAAAAAAGTTTTCCGAGTTTTGACGTTTCTCGATTTTTTTGTTTAAATTTGAAGATTCTTCTTTTTTTTGTGCATTTTGACAACTACACACTCACATTATTTAAACACCGAAGTGTTTGTAATCAAATAATTGGATCACAAACACTCGCGCAAAGAATAAGAGTTTTACTATCGCAAAACCTAATCTAAGTTTTTGCCCACCAGCCCAAGTGTTGGTAATGAAGAAATTAAGTCACAAACAATTGAGCGGGAGGGTTGGCAACACAAGTTTAAATTGGTGGGTAGTCCACATTATTAGAACATTGTTTTCGTCCTCAAGGAATAACAATGTCTCGCTTGCATGATTTAATCTACGTTTTTGCCTACCCGCCCAGGTGTTGATAGTAAAGAAATTGGATCACAAACACTCGGGCAAGTGAGTGGCCAACACAAATTTAAACTACACGCCCACATTGTTTAAACTTTGTTCCCGCCTATCCAACCAAGTGATTGTTATAAAATAATTGGATCACAAGTACTCGCGCAAAAAATAACAATTTTACGCTCGCAAAACTTAATTCACGTTTTTGCTCACCGGTTCAAGTGTTGGTGGTAAAAAATTTAATCCAAAACATTTGAGCGAGTAGGTGGTCAACACAAATTTAAACTACTTGCCCACATTATTTAAACTTAGTTTCCCGCCCAGTTAATTGTCCCACGGCGTAGGATGCAGAGCGATGTGGGGGCTAGAATTAGGTAAATCACCTCTAGCGCGTTTGTTGATGAGTAATGAAGTCCAGTGGTTTCCATGGGCATAGCAGGTGTTGGCGTCAAGAAGGATGCGAGGGAGTTCCCAGCGTAAGAAATGGTGTCCCACTCTCCAGGTGGGAGACGGCTCACGGCGGTGGGTGCAAAGCCGTGAGTCGTGTGAAGCTCGGGGTGCAGATACATCCCCGAGGCGGTCGTCGGTGTCGAGGTATAGATGGGGCAACTTCCGGAGGCGTTGTCCAGGTACATGGCGGTGGTCGAGAAATCATTTCGGTAGAAAGTAGTCGGTGGTGGAAGATAAAATATCACAAACTATTATCCATATAGTGTCTAGTGTGTAAAAGGTCCTAAACACTGCTACGATTTATAATACCCAAACATTTATTAAACATAATATACATGTTTATGTTCTAACATAAATATATATATTTGTTTTTTTTAATTGAATTTCTTTGTCTTAAGAGCATACCAACCGCTACCTTGGTTTGTAGTATTTTAACAAAAACGGCAACTTTGGCTTTATTGCTGGTTCTACAAATAATTTGATAATCAATTAATTTTTTACTAATACAATTAGAATGGATTAAACTACGCATCGCTTTTCCATGTCGTTCATACATTTAACTTTCTTGACAAATTTTTGTATAAAATTTGTATGTGCTCTAGTTTTCAAGTCTGTAACTTGCAACTATGACTAATAGGTACGAATGAATGACAAAACAAATTCTAAATTGTACAGGATAAATTTGTACTTACTTGGAGATTTATAATACAATAAGGCCACTTGTTTTTCATGTAATGTTTCACTAGTTTGTTTTTATGATAGCATTGCTTATTAATAAAAACATTGACGGCATTGCTAAATTACTAAATATTGATATTGCTTAACCTTAAACTTTTTTTGCAGCTTACAAAGCTTATATGTTAACTTGTTGAAGTTTGGAAGTAATTGGTTTTTGACAGGTACCATGCTCATAATCCTGTTGATGCGTAGTCTATTGAAATTCAATTTGATTCTTTCATTTTATTAACGGATAATAATTGGAAACCTTAAAATGTCAATAAGCACTTCTGAATTTTTATATCTAGAAATGCTTATTGATTTTTTCTTTAACTGATTTGTATGTATTTAAAGGCATTTTTGGTACTATCAAATTTTTGGTTGTCAAAAGATATTTTTTTAAATTAAATTCCAAAAAGGCATCAGGTATAGATGAAATTCCACCTATTATTATCAAAACATTTGCAAATGAATTAGCTCGCATTTTGACTAAAATATTTGCTGTATTATAGAAAAATATTACTTTCCCAAATTGTTGGAAAATTGCAAATGTTCAACCTATACCTAAGAAAAAACAAGTTTGATTTTTCAAATTATTGATCAATTGCATTATTGTTCAATCTGTGAAAAATAAAATGAAAAGTATATTAATTTTCTCATTGTCAAGTTCTTATTTTATCTCAGATACTCAATATAAATTTTAATCAAAACGTTCGACCACAGATCTTTTGACTTATGTTAGTCACAAATGGAATTCTACTATAGACAAACAAGAAGAAAATCTTGCAGTAGCTTTAAACATATCTAAAGCTTTTGATAGGGTATGGCATCCTAATCTTGTCAACAAGTTTCATAAGTTTTGATAAAAAAACTGTAAATTTCATCAGTTGTTTTCTTGACAATAGAAAAATTATAGTTGAAATTGATGGTTTTAACTCTAACTTTAAAATCACAATATCGACAAACATTGCAGAGTGTCTTGAAATTTCTTGGTTAAAATCTATAGCATCTATAAACAAATACCTCAAAACAATATCTTAACATAGTCAATTTTAACTCTAAACAAACTAAACAACAAATTCATATTTAAATATTTAAATCTCTAGAACAACCATGTTGTCCACATAGCTTCAAAAGTATCTAGAAGACTAGAATTTCTTAATAGTTCAAAAAAAAAATTACTTCTGTTTAATTTTTGCATATACCATATACAAAACTTATATATGTCTTTGTATTAAATATTGTTCCCAAGTATGGGAAAAAACTTTGAAAAGTACACTATCTCTTCTAAACTCTATTTAGAAACAAGAGATTTGGATCATGATCCAAAATTAACTAATGACTTAAATACTTAAAACACATGCGTAATGTTGCAGACCTTTGCATTTTCTATAAATATTTTAATAAACAGAGACTTGCTAGGAATTCACTAATAGTTCAAAGATGTAGAACCAAACTTTTAAGAAAGATTTTTTTAACCGTACTATCGACTAGTGAAATAAACTTATAAATTCAGTATTTTACAAAACTTATAAGCTAATAAGCTACAAATATTCAAAGTCAATGTTTATAGACTGCTTGAATCTAGTCTTCAATTTGATAGTTACAGCGGCTGTGATTTCACTAGATGAAATTCAAAGGTATTTTTATGTTGTTGTGGCATGTTATGTAATTCCTAATCACGACATTTTGAAATTAAAAAAAAATTAAGTAGAACACTAGAAACATCATTGCAAAGTTGATTGCCTCATATCATACGCCGAACTGTTAACTCTTTCAATTGTATAGATATAAATTGATTTACTATTTTGAATGCAAAATGTAAGGATTTTTAGAATAACAATTTAAACAAAATTGGGTTATCAATCAGCTTATTCCTGCTTTAAACAAATTGGAAGGCAAATGTGTGATATTTATTAACAATGTACCATATCATTCGATTCAGATGGACAAGCCACCCAATAGTATATAAGAACCCCTGACGTCTTTATTGACATTTTATGCATACAATTTTACACTGTTTAACACTTTAAATCAGATTTTGTTTTTTTAACAAATAATTTTCATAACTAAATTTTGCTATTTTTTATAAAAATATATTCATTTTTCAACCGTTTTTGGCTGTATATTAATTTTTAGATTTAAACAATTTGCCATTTTTGATTTTTTATAAAAAAATGTTGTTTTTGCGGTTTGGTACATTACAACATTATTTTTGTATTTTATGAACAAAGTTTGCTATTTTTGACATTCAATTATATTAGAATTTGGTATTTTTTAACTATATAACCAAATTTTGAATTTTTTATCACAATATTTTGAAATTTCATAGCAGGGTAATTTCACGATAGTTTGGACAAACGTTCCCACATCAACATCTCCAATTTTGCTCTAAAAATATGACGATTCCTAAAATTTTAGATCTCAAAATCAAATTTTTTTTAGAATATTTTGTTTTCTTTCAGTTTTTGTGCTGTAATAAGCAAAAAATAGTCAAAAATCATATTCAAAAAGGTGTATCTTATAGGAAATTTTCCGTAAAACACAATTCCGCTCTTAGTTTTCCAAAATTTTTCGCAGAAAATACGAAAAATATGATTTGATTAAAAATTCAATAACTTCAAATCCGCTACACCTGGAGACTTAAAATTTGGATATGATACTCCTGAATTATAATACTTATAATCGCAAAAAAATTAATTATTTTTTATCATAATTTTTTTTAAAAAGTATGTAGTTCTATGGGTACTTTCGTAACTGATTTAAAAAAAAAATTTATAAAATAATTATTTCTTGGTCTTTTAGAATTTTGCAAAAATGGTAAAGAAAATTGAACTACTGTAATCGAAAGAAATTTTTTTGTAAAACGCAATCTTTATGTCCGATTGTTTAAATCTTTTTTAAAAAACCGGAAAATTAGTAAATTTACAAAAAATCCAAAAAAAAATCCCTAAAAGTTACCCATTTTTAGCAACTATGTGTTATATTTCACTCTAGGGCAAGCAAATCCAGTTTTTTTAAATTTTTGCAATCAAAAGTATTATGTTTCACGAGTATCATATTCAAGTTTTAAGTCTCCAGGTGTAGCGGAATTGAAGATATTAATTTTTTTATAAAAAGGTATTTTTCCTTTTTTTTGCAAAAAAATTTAAAAAACAAAGAATGGGTAGTGTTCTACAAAAAATTTCCTATAAAATACTTTTTTTTTAATATAATTTTTGACTATTTTTTGCTTATTCACAGCACAAAAACTGAAAGGAGACAAAATATTCCTAAAAAAATCAAATAACCGCTATATATACTGTATTGCACCTAGAAACCTAAAATTTTAGAAATCCTAATATTTTGGTACCCCAAACATGTGTACAAAATTTGAGCAAAATCGGAAATGTTGATGTTGAAACTTTTGTCCAAACTATTGTGGAATTACCCAGCACAATTTTGCTATTTTTAGGATTTTATAAAAATTAATTTTCCCATTTTATGAACTGATTTTGCTATTTTTGACTTTTTATAATAAGAATTTTGCTCAAATTTTGGTTTCTAGTAACAATATTTTGATGATTCAAGAATGGATATTGATATTTTTAACATTTTATAAATTAGAATTTTAGTTTTGAACAGTTCATTGCCGGGTTTGAATGCTTTTTAACATCATTTTGATGCTTCAAGTTAGAATTTTGCAAATTTTTACATTTTTTGAATAAAATTTTACATTTTTTAAATGCTTTTGGCCAAAATTTGGTGCTTTCTAATTGTATTTTAATGTTTTGCTATTTTTAACATTTTATGAGTAGAATTATAATCTTTTCAAAAGTTTTAAATTTTGATTGAGCTATTTTACATATTTTATAAGTAAAATATTGAACTTTTCTGTTTTTAACCATATTTTGATATATTTTATAGCAAGATTTTGCTATTTTTGAAATTTGATGAAAAATTTACTTATTACAACAGTTTATGGCCGACTTTCGACAATATTTTAATGTTTTAAGACAAAACTTTGTTATTTTTCACATTTTATATATAAAATTTTCCATTTAACAGTTAATAACAGGATTAAAAAAAAAATACAAAACTGTACTTGAGGAGAGACCCTTTACTATTTTGTGGTAAGACCCAAAGATTCTATTAACGCCTTTAAAGTCCCTATCTGCTAATTTGTGGTTTGAAGCTTTTTTGGAATATACCAGAGACATGTGGCAAATTTTTTGTATCAAATGTGATTTAATGTGGAAAACCGGACTAAACATATCACTAAAAAACATGTTTTATTATTCATTGGCAGAAGAATCAAAATCAGATAATAAACAAAAGACAAAATGACAACAATGATTTGTTACTTTTTGTGCTGTGGCATAATGAATTTAATAAAATTAATAATGTATATGCAGATGTTGAATTCAACAACAATAATTTTTAACAATAAACAGTAAACAATTTTCATTATAACTGACCAAAATCTTGACAATGCCTAAACTAAATTTGTCGTTTAACGTTGCCATTTCATATACACATAAATATGTCAAATGACTATGGCCTAATAGATGTGAATGGTTTATATACACATGTGTATATTATTTATTTCATTTTGTGTTTTAAACATTTATTTATATACTAAAAATAAAAGTATAAAGTATTCTTTTATATCCGTTGTCAATTACAACAGAGATTATATAAATCCGAGCAGATATTATTATACTGTCGATTATAAAATTGTAGACATTTATCCATGGTTTTGATGCATAATGCAAGTTTTTTTAAAGATAATAAATAAGATTTTAGATTCGAAAATACTTTTAAATCTTTGGAGATATTACAATATCTCTTCGGATTTAAACTACCGCTTGATGATTTAATTACATAATATAAATATTGTCCTATAGATGTTATTTTAAAATATAAAAGAAACTGCTATTAATATACATAAACAGCAATAGTGAATGTTTCCGAAAATAAAAATGCAAATACGGAACTAAATATTGTAATCCATAATAACATTCTACACCAATATTTTCAAATTTAAATCATTACTCAATTACTAAAATTTTATGTTAAATTTATTTAATTAAATTATAACATAATAATTAAATTAAATGTATTTAATTGAATAATATCTAAATTGAGGTGTGCACAAAGCCTGAGCGGAGCGAAGAGTACGCGGCCAGTGCTTACAATCGACTGAGTTTTGGTGTTATTTTTATTTAAACGGTCTGTTTCGGTGTTTTTGATTGGTACATTTTTGTCCATTTAGTTGCGCTTCTTGTTAGAGTTATCATTCAACGCTTCAAAGTTTAAAAAAATCTAAACAACTTTTCTTGTTTTTCAAAATACAAAGATTAAAAAGTAAAGTTTGAAATTTTTTTTAAAAGAAATTTTAGAATTGTTATAAATTTTCAGAAATTAAATAAAAACTTTCACGAATGTTTACAAATTAATGCTCAACATATTAAAAAAATATAAAAAATTAATTTTGGTAATAAATTTCAAAACTATCAGATTTGTTTATAAGATTACTCACAAATGTTTCAAATTGTTTCTGAATACAAAAATTTAAACAACCAAAATATTAAAAAAAATAATTTTTAATTTTTGAAGTTAATTTTTTTATTTTATAATATTTTTACATTTGTACCTGCTCAATATATTAATAAATATTCAAAATCAAAAAAACAATTTTTGATAGTTTTTAAAAATTAAAATAAAACCAGAATTTTATAATATTTTTATAATTTTTCAAAAATTTTTTTTAAAAAAGTTAATTTTTTTTTTTGATAGTTATTCAAAATATTTAAAAAAATAAAATTTTAAAATAACTCTGGATATTTCAGATTTTTAACATATATTTTTTTGTTTATGTTAACCAATTATTATTCAAAATATTAACAAAATTCTGAATTAAAAAAAAATAATTAAACAAGTTTTATTAATTTTTCAAATAATCAAAATATGACAAAAAGTAATTTTAAATTATCAATTTTCAGAATGTTATCATAAAATATTAACAAAACTTGAGTTTTTAAAATATCTTTTAGTTTTTTTCAAAATTTTCTCAATTATTTTAAATAATTATTGCTTAAAACTTTGAGTTTAGAAAATATCTAAACAAATATTTCAAAATATTAAAAATTTAAATTTAAAAATAAGTGTCTAATTTTGGCTTAACTGAAAAAATGTTTGATTATGATTATGATTATGAAATTTCAAAACTTTAAAATAAAATTGATTAACTATTTATCTATAAATTAACAAAATTTCAGAATCTTGAAAATAAATGTACTAATTAAAAGTTGAGCATAATAAAACTTGTTGTTTCATTAATAATAAATGTAATAAGCTATCATATTATTCCATAACATTATGGATAAATAAATATTATCAAAACCTACAATAGAACAAAATCTCATTATAAATTCAAAAGTAAAACTTTATTTGTTTTAAATTTAAATTAGTGTAGCATTGTTAACATAATATAACACGTTTCCAACAATAATAGCAGCATTTCGAAAATCTAATATAACTCAGTAGCAGAATCGTGTTATATGCAAACTCTATATGATCACTTTAACAAATTTGCGAATAGGATGCAAACAATCACAGACTGTATTCTCTCATAGAAAGCAACAGCACCGGCTACACGGAGATGCATCATTTTAATTAAAATATTTGCATTCACATGTTTGTCGCATAGAAATGTCAACATTTCAACTAATTAAACACAACCAAAAAATAAATTGGATATTTATTTATTCGGATCACAAAGAAATAAAATTACTTTGGATTGGATCCAAACTTTAAAGTTATGTGTGCAATTGGAATATCCAATAATTGCTTTCTGAGTGTTCTACATGAACGTCAAGCATGGACTTTGAGTATCACTTCAACTATTATGGCTTTGAATATAATCCGGTTTGGATAGATTGTGAAGTAGTTGCAGGTGGAGAGTTTAGGAGCTATTGATTTAGTTTAATCTAAAATGCTACAATTATTATGTTATAAATAAGTAATGCTTCCGTATCCTGCCTCTTTATAAGGGATTATCCGTGTTTTACGTCTACATCATTTATAACGGAATTAGGATCTAATTCCAATTAAATTTAATACCTAAAACGTTTTTTTTCTGGATGTGTTGTAAATAGTGGTCAAGTTAATTCATAATATTTTAAGGGTCTCTTGTCAGCACAATACAAACTGTTGCTTCAAAGGCTTTTCATAAAATATTAGTTTTGTGGAGAATTGTGTTGTACTATTTTATTAAATAAAAAATTTAATTTATTGGATAGAAAAGGGTTGCTTTTAAAATTGTCGGAAGTCCGTAACTTTATAAGTCTGATCGAAATAGAACAAAAAATTATGAAAAGGAGTTGCCCGGCGCATTCACCATTTATAAGCGAGTTGAACTGTGAAGAGAATTAAATTTAATTGAAAATAGTTTTAGGTTTTTATTAATAGAGTTTGAATTGTATTGTTGTATATTAGTAGAAAATATAAAAACATTTAAAAAATATATATTTAAAATCTGTTCCAATAAATGTATCTTAAAAATTATATTTAAAACTTATCAAAATTTTTACATTTAACTTTTTTAGAAAAAAATTGTCCGCCTGAAAAAAATTATCAAAACTGTATCATAATTTTTTTTAAATTTTATTCAACCAACAAATTCAATTAAATTATTAAAAATCGGTTAACATTTTATTAATTAGAAACTATAAATTTCTAGTAAAATATTTACAAAGTTACGCTATTTAGTCAATAAAATATAATTTCATTTCCGATTGTATTTTAATTAATAAATAAAATAACAATTAAATTATATTTCATTAATAAATCATTTCACTCAACCACCAATCAATCAAAATATTTACTTTATAGAAATGACAATTTCCCAATCAATTTTACAGTTTGCGTGTTGCTACTCATTACCGTTCTAACTTAACGACGCAACGAGTGTTGGTAATATTGCCTCTATATGTCTAATTATAAGTGAGCTGTATTTTTTTCCTTTCCTCGCGTGCGGATAAAATTACATACAAGTACGGTAGAAATTATAAAGCGGCATGTTAATGCAATCGTTTCGCATGAGTTATTTCAATAAAAGAAATTCCAACAAGACAGAAAAAATTAGCGTAATTTCAAAATATTATGCAATGTAATATTACATTATTAAATTTTAATTAATTAATAAATATCAAATTCACTCACCTATCAATAGATATTGCAACTAAATTAAATATAGATGACGTTGAACACGTCACATCCATTGCAATGTAAAAATCACACACAAAGCTTGGAAGCGTCCATGCACCATTAACCTGAAACAGAAATCATAATTAATATAATTATTTTTGTACACCACATTACATTCAATAAACCTAATGAAGTTTGAACAATTTGTTTGGATACAACGTTTATTAATTTAATGAACTTTTTTGCATGTTAAATATACATTTTGCGAATGGAAAAACAAACACATGTATTAATTAACAGAGAAATATAATAATTAACCGAGTGTATGTAACTATTGCACAACATTGAAACGAGTTATTTATTAAATTTTGTTTTAATTGGATTGATGTTTTTACATATGTAATTGGTGATGTTGCTGGTGCAAACTAGCGTATGAAATGTCAAAGTACCTACTTTAATTTTATTACATGTTAATCCAATGCGTTGGAAGTAACTCGCCAGCATCATCAACAGCGTTGAGAAGAGAAATATTAGTAAAAAGTGCAAGGCATTATAAATGTATCTGTCTTGTTTATAAAAAAGCTAGTTAACTCTAAATCTCAGAAACTAGCATTCTTAATTGTACCTGAGATAGGAATAGTTGCTAGCGTCTATTTAAGTAATACTGATATATTTATATTTTGCATTCACAACCACCTCTTGCTCTTCTTTTTAAAATTCATTTACTTTACAATCATAAGATTAAAAAAAAATGAGTATAAAAAAAATAAAACATTTTTGGAAATTTAGAAAAAAAATTGAAAAAATACTAAGTTTTGGAAATAGATTAAGGAACATGTACAACAAAACTTCAATCTAAATTTTTAAAATTGTTGCCAAAATTGTATTAAAAAAAAAAAATCATTTTTGAAAATTCAGAAAACATTAACAACTTTTAAGAATAAGTTAGGAAACTTATTGACAATTACTACACCAAAATTTGAATCAAAATTTTAAAAAAAAGTTGCTGTACTTGCAATTTTTATAAAAAAAAAAATTTTGTTGGAAATTCAGAAAACAAGAAAAATTACCAAATTTTGGAAATTGGTTAGGAAACTTATTAATACATCTACAACAAAATTTGAATCAAAATTTTAAAAATTGTTGTTAAAATAAAAAACAAAACATTTTTGGAAAATCAGAAAACATGTTAAATTTTTTTTAAAAAATACTAAATTTTGGAAATTAGTTAGTTAACTTTTGCATCTACAGCAAAATTTGAATCAAAATTTTTAAAAATGTTGCTATAATTGCAATTTTAATTAAAATAAAATGTAAAAAATCTTAAAAATTTCAAAAACATTTTAGTTTTTTAAAAAAATTACTTAAATTTGGAAATAGGTTAGAAAATTTATTGAGAACATCAACAACAAAATTTAAATCAAAGTTTTAAAAATTATGCTATAAATGCATTTTTTCTAAAAAGAAAACATAAAACAATTTTGGAAATTCAGAAAAAATGTTTAAAATTTTTGGAAAATTACCAAACTTTGGAAAATAGTTATAAAACATATTGACAACATTTACAACAAAATTTGAATCAAAATTTTGCTAAATATTGCAAATTTTGCATTTTTTGTAAAATAAACAATTTTAGAAATTCAAAAAAAATGCTTAAAATTTTTTGAAAATTACCAAATTTTAGAAATAGGTTAGGAAACAAATTTATAACAAAATTTAGATCAAAATTTTAAAAATTGTTGCAATAATTGTCATTTTTGTAAAAATAAAAAATAAAACATTTTTAAAAAATCAAAAAACAAATTTGAAATTTTTGAAAATTTACCAAATTTTAGAATTAGGTTATTAAATTTATTGACAATTTCTACAGCAAAATTTAAATCAAAAATTCAAAAATATGCCTATTTCGTAAAAAGAAAAAAGAAAACAATTTTGGAAAATCAGAAAACATGTTTACAAGTTTTGAAAAATTACCAAATTTTAGAAATAGCTTAGTAAACTTGTTGAAAACATAAAATTTACAAAAACTTTAAACTAAAATTTTAAAAATTGCATTTTTTATAAAAATTGTTTAAAATTTTTAGAAAAATACCAAATTTTTAAAATAAGTTAGGATACAATTTTTGTTAAAATAAAAAATAAAACTATTTTAGAAATTCAGAAAACATGTTTAAAATTTTTGGAAAACTACTAAATTTTAAAAATTGTTGCTCTAATTGCCTTTTTTGTAAAAAAAAAATAAAACAATTTTGGGAATTCAAAAAACATTTTAAGAGTATTTGGAAGATTACCAAATTTTAGAAATAAGTTAAAAAATTTATTGGTAACATCTACAACAAAGTTTAAATCAAAAATTTTAAAATTGTTGCTCTAATTGTTATTTTTGTTAAAAGTAAGAACAAATTTTGGAAATTCATAAAACATGTTTTAAATTTTTGAAAATCTACCAAATTTTGGAAATAATAAATTCTGCAACAAAATGAAAATCAAAATTTAAAAATTGTTGCTATAATTGCATTTAAAAAAAAAAAAAAATTAAACAATTTTGAAAATTTAGAAAAAATGTTTAAAAATTTTGGAAAAATATTTAAGTTTGTAAATAAATTAACAAACTTATGAACAACATGTACAACAAAATTTAAATGAAAATTTGTTTTTCTTGTAAAAATAAAAAATAAAACAATTTTGGAAATTCAAAAATCAAAACAAAATTCTGGAAATAGGTTTACAAACTTATTGACAACATCTACAACAAATTTTGAATTAAAATTTTAAAATTGTCGCTATAATTGCAATTTTTGTAAAGAAAATTAAAACAATTTTGGAAATTCATAAAACGCAATTTTTGGAAAAATAACAGGCTTTGGAAATAGGTTAGAAAACTTATTAAATAGATTTACAACAAATTTTAAATCTTAATTTTAAAAATTGTTGCTATAAATGCATTTTTTGTAAAACGAAATAATAAAACAATTTTGGAAATTCAGAAAAAATGTTTAAAATTTTTGGAACATTACCAAATTTTGGAAATAGGTTAGGATACTTACCGACAACATCTACAACAAAATTTAAATCAAAATTATTAAAATTGTTGCTATAATTGCAATTTTTGTAAAAATACATAAAACCAATTTAGAAATTCAGACACATGTTTAAAATTTTTAAAAAATTATCAAATTTTGAAAATAAGTTAGAAAATTTATTGACAACATTTACAACCAAATTTGTACAAAATAAAAAAAAAAAAAGTTGCTATTATTGCATTTTTTAAAGACAGAAACAATAAAACAATTTAGGAAATTCAAAAAACATGTTTAAAATTTTTGAAAAAAACATGTTAAAATTATTTGGAAAATTACTAATTTTTGGAATTAAGTTAAAAAACTTTTTGACAATATCTACAGCCAAATTTGAATCAAAATTTTAAAAACTGCATTTTTTGTAGAAAGAAAAAATAAAACAATTTTGGGAATTCAAAAAACATAATTTTTGAAAAATTACCAAGTATTGAAAATAGGTTAGAAAACTTATTAAATAGATTTACAACAAATTTTAAATTGTAATTTTAAAAATTGTTGCTATAAATGATTTTTTTGTAAAAAAAAAAAATACAACAAATTTGGAAGAATTCAGAGAAAATGTTTAAAATTTTTAGAAAATTACGAAGCTTTAGAAATAAAAATTTGAATCAAAATTTCAAAAATTGTTGCCAAAATTGCATTTTATGTAAAAATAAAAATAAAACAAATTTGGTAATTCAAAAAAACAGTTTAAAATTTTTGGAAAATTATCAAATTTTAGAAATAGGTTAGGAAACTTATTAACAACATCTACAACAAAATTCAAATCAAAATTTCAAAAATTGTTGCTCTAATTGCCTTTTTTGTAAAAAGAAAAAATAAAACAATTTTGGAAATTCAAAAAACAAGTTTAAAATTTTTGAAAAATTATCAAATTTTTGAATTATCTTAGGAAACTTATTGACAATATCTACAACAAAAATTTAATAAAAAATTTAAAGTATAATTGCATTTTCTGCAACAACAAAAAAAAAACAATTTTTGAAAATTCAGAAAACACGTTTAAAGTTTTTCGAAAATTACCAAATTTAAAAAATAAGTATATATATAACATATTTTCAAAATCAACAAAAAAATTTGAATCAAGAATTTGAAAACTGTTGTTATAATTGCAATTTTTGTAAAAAGAAAAAATAAAACAATTTTGGAAACTCAATAAACATGTTTAAAACTTTTGGAAAATATCCAAAGTTTGGTAATAAGTTAAAAATGGTATTGACAACAATAACAAATTTAGAAAACATGTTTAAAATTTTTAAAAAATTACCAAATTTTGGAAATAAGTTAAGAAACATAGTGACAATATCTACAACAAAATTTCAATTAAAATTTAAAAAAAAGTTTCTTTAATTGCAACTTTTGTAAAAAAACAAAATAAAACAATTTTGAAAAATCAGAAAACATTTTTAAATTTTTTGGAAAATTACCAAATTTTGAAAATAATCAAATTTTAGAAATAAATTAGAATACAAATTGACAATATCTACAATATCTACAACAAAATATAAATCAAAATTTTGAAAATTGTTGCTATATATGCAATATTCGTAAAAAAAATAAACAAATTTGAAATCTCAAAAAACAGGTTGGTTTGGAAATAGTTTAATACTTTAATACTTTTGTAAAAAAAAAAAGTTTGAAATATTTGGAAAATATCCAAATTTTGGCAATAGATTTTGTGGTAACCAAAAAGTTTAATTTCAGCTTTATTAAATCAAAGTTATTTACATTATTGCATCACATTAGTCAGACAAACTCAATTGTTATAATTTTGTCTTTAAAAGAAGAGTTTGTTTTTGTTTGCATGACGAGAAGATGCTAAGATCATAGTGTATAAAGTCTGTAGAAGATTGTTAGCGACACCTTTTTAAATAAGATTAACTGACTAACTTTCTGAGTAGATTTCTTTCATGCGGCTGGTTCTCTTGAGATTAACTAACGGGTGTTGCGGTTAGATAGCAGCCGAAACAGTGTTGCAAGCACGTGAGGGAGCTTTTTAAAACAATCAGAATACTATTTATCAGAAAATACCATCCTCCAGTTCTACACCACCAAAACAACTTTTAGATTATCTACTCCCAAGAGAAAGTCTTCAAAAGTAAAATTTGTTATAAGCAAACTAATTGACAAAAAAAAATCTAAATAAGTTTTACTACTGTAGAAGAAATAAAAAATTTTAAGTTAGATTTAAAAAAAAGGAAGGGAAGAAAGAGCGTTAGCAAATACAATCATAAAAAGAATAAAAAAAATTGATAAGATGGATTGAAATAAGATTATTCACTAAACAAAAATGATGAATGCAAATCCAAAAAAAAAGCAAAGAATCCAAAATAATTGATGCTCTAAAAGAAAAATACAGTAAAAATCTAATCAATCCAATATCAAGAGACTCAAAGAAAATCTACTAAATAATGTTGGTCAAAACTTTGACTCCAAACAAATTTTTTTAAAAGAATATTACAACTAAAAATATTTCCAACTATTAGAACATTAAACGCGGTTGGTCCGATACATTCTTAAACGTAAGGAGCTTCAGCAAGAATGAACAAAGATCTGCCAGTTCCTTAGTTGCAACCAGCAACGCCTCCGCTCTGATACCAACTGCAAGTGCCCGTTTAATCTGATCAATTTAGACAATCTATAAAAACACAAGCAAACTATAGTAAGTAAATCAAAACAACATTTATGCTCACTATAAAAGCACACGCCGCTTCTGTAATACTCATAATAGTAGAAGCAAAGTCGCAAAAGTAAGAAAAATTGTAATCCGCAATAAGAATGACCTCAAAATCCTGCCGCGTCATTTCATGCAACAAGTATCAAGGCCACAACAACTCTTCTGCGTCCACTAACCAGAGATAAAAATACTAATTTTTGGAAAATTACCAAATTTTTGAAATAAGTTAAAAAACTTATTGACAACTATTACAACAAAATTTGAATCAAAATTTTAAAAATTGTTATTATTGCAACTCTTGTAAAAAGAAAAATTAAAACAATTTTGGAAATTCAGAAAACAGGTTTAAAACTTTTGGAAAATTACCAAATTTTGAAATTAAGTTAAGAAACTTATTGACAATATCTTCATCAAAATTTAAATCAAAGTTTTCAAATTTGTTGCTTTATTTGCTTCTTTTGTAAAAAGAAAAAAAATTTAGAAATTTAAAAAAACTTGTTTAAAATTTTTGGAAAATTACCAAATTTTGAAATAGGTTAGGAAACTTATTGACATCATCTACAACAAAATTTGAATTGAATTTTTTTAAATTGTTGCTTAAATTGCATTTTTTTGGAAAAAGGAAAAATTACCCACTTTTGGAAATTCAGAAAACATGTTTAAAATTTTTGTAATGTTACCAAATTTTGAAAATAGGTTAAAAAACTTATTGACAACATATTCAACTAAATTTAAATCAATATTTTAAAAATTGTAGTTATTTTGGCTTCTTTTGTAAAAAGAAAAAAATAAAATTATTTTGAAAAATTAAAAAACTTGTTTAAAATTTTTGGAAAATTACCAAATTTTGGAAATAGGTTAGGAAACTTATTGACAACATCTACAACAAAATGTAAATCAAAATTTTCAAAATTGTTGCTATATTTGTATTTTTAGAAAAATGAAAAAATTACCCAGTTTTCAAAACTCAGAAAACATGTTTAAAATTTTTGGAAAATTACCAATTTTTGGAAATAGGTTAGAAAACTTATTGACAACATCTACAACAAAATTTAAATAAATATTTTTAAAATTGTTGCTATAATTGCATTTTTTGGAAAAAGAAAAAATTATCCAATTTTGAAAACTCAAAAACATGTTTAAAATTTTTGGAAAATTACCAAATTTAAAAATTAAGTTAGGAAACTTTTTGACAACATCTTCAACAAAATTTAAATCAAAATTTTAAAAATTGTTGCTTTATTTACTTTTTTTGTAAAAAAAAAGAAAATAATTTTAGAAATTTAAAAAACTTGTTTAAAATTTTTGGAAAATTACCAATTGGAAATAGGTTAGGAAACTTATTGACAACATCTACAACAAAATTTGAATTAATTTTTTTAAATTTATGCCTAAATTGCATTTTTTGGAAATAGAAAAAATTACCCAATTTTGGAGATTCAGAAAACATGTTTAAAATTTTTGTAATGTTACCAAATTTTGGAAATAGGTTAGAAAACTTATTAACAACATATTCAACAAAATTCAAATTAAAATTTTAAAAATTGTTGCTTTATTTGCTTCTTTTGTAAAAAGAAAAAAAGAAAATAATTTTGGAAATTTAAAAAACTTGTTTCAAATTTTTGGAAAATTACCAAATTTTGGAAATAGGTTAGGAAACTTATTAACAACATCTACAACAAAATGTAAATCAAAATTTTCAAATTTGTTGCTATATTTGTATTTTTTGGAAAATGAAAAAATTACCCAGTTTTCAAAACTCAGAAAACATGTTTAAAATTTTTGGAAAATTACCAAGTTTTGGAAATAGGTTAGAAAACTTATTGACAATCTACAACAAAATTTAAATCAAAATTTTAAAAATTATAATTGTGTTTTTTGTAAAAAAAAAATAAACAATTTTGGAAATTCCAAAAATATGTATAAAATTTTTGAAAACATACCAAATTTTGGAAATAGGTTAAAAAACTTATTGACAACAAAATTTGAATAAGAATTTTAAAAATTGTTGCCATAAAATAAAAAATAAAACATTTTTGAAAAATCAAAAAACATTTTTGACATATTTGAAAAATTACCAAATTTTTGAAAAAGTTTAAAAAATCTATCTATCAAAATCTACAACAAAATTTGAACTTATTTTTTTTAAAGTTTTTGCTATAATTGCAGTTTAAAAAAAAATTAAAAAATAATTTTTAAAATTTGGAAAACATGTTTAAAATTTTTGGAAATTTACCGAATTTTGGAAATAAGTTAAATAATTTATTGACAACAAAATTTGAAAAAATTTGAAAAAATTGTTGCTATAACTGCAATTTTTGATAAAATAAAATGTTAAAGATTTTTCAAAAATCAGAAATATGTCTGAAATTTTCGGAAAATTACCAAATTTTGGAATTAAATTAAAAAACTTTTTGACAATATCTACAACCAAATTAGAATAAAAATTTTAAAAATTGTTGCTATAATTGCATTTTTTGTAGAAAAAAAACAAAACAATTTTGGAAATTCAGAAAACATGTTTGACATTTTTGAAAAACTACAAAATTTTATAAATAAAGTAGAAAACTTATTGACATCAACAACAAAAATTAAAATTTTAAAAATTGTTGCCTGAATTGCAGTTTTTGTTAAAATAAAAAAAAACATTTTTGGAAATGTAGGAAACATGTTTGAAGTTTTTAGAAAATCACCAAATTCTGGAAATAGATTAGAAAACATTTACAACTAAATTCAAAATAAATTTTTTTAAATTGTTGCTTAAATTGCATTTTTGGAAATAGAAAAAAAGTACCCAATTTTGGAAACTCAAAAAACATGTTTAAAATTGTTGAAAATTTACTAAATTTTACAAATAGGTTAGAAAACTTATTGACAACATTTTCAACAAAGTTTTAATCAAAATTTTAAAAAATTGTAATTTTTGAAAAAATAAAAAAATAATCATTTTTGGAATATCAGAAAACGAGTTTGAATTTTTTGGAAAATTACTAAATTTCAGAATTTTGTTAGGAAACTTATTGACAACATCTACAACAAAATTTGAATCAAAATTTTAAAAAGGGTTGATATAATTAAAATTTTTGTTGATATAAAAAATAAACATGTTTGAAATTTTTGGAATTAACAATCTTATTGACAATATGTGCAACAAAATTGGAATCATAATTTCAAAAATTGTTGCTATATTTTAAATTTTTGCAAAAAAAAAACCTTTAAAACAATTTTAAAAATTAAAAAAAAATGTACATCTTGCAGCAACTAACCAATCAAAATTACTATCAGATGATTTGCTTTATATAATTCTTTTAAAATCAGAAAAAAATTGAAACATAGAACATAAAACATTTTAACGCAAAAAAATTTAAAGAATTGTTCCAAACAAATTTAATGTACCACTACAAAAGCGCTTCAACGTTCCATAACTGTTTAAAATTTAAAAAACAATATTCTCCTAAAAATGAGATAAAATGGATATTATTAATAATTTTTTTAATAAAAAAATCAACCAGTTATTTAAGTTTATTTTTAAAATCACAACGCAACAAACGTTCATCTACCCAACCACTACACCGAGCGTACTCAATATTTCTGTTGTCAATTCTTCTAAATCATTTTTGTCAATTCCGTACTTTCAATTTGTATATCGGGTTATAAAAAGTGACTTATGATAAAGTTTTAACATTAAAATCATTAATTTGTTTTTTCTCCTGCTTCTTACTGAGATATTGCAAGCACAAACTTATACTATGAACTATAAACAAAATTCTTTAATGTTACTAACTAAGTTAAACAATAAAATAAGATTAAATTGCCGATAGATATTGCAATAAATTGTGATTAGTCAATAACTAATTTAATATAAAATTATTAATCTTTATTTTCTGTCTCTACATAACAGTTGGTAAAAATTGTATTGTTCTTCCATGTTAATCTTGTTTGCTGAAACAAGCGTTTGACTTTAAAAGTCTTGTCTATCTGTCGCACGTTAAATGTAGTCGCAATAGTAAAAATTAAGAGGTGAAGTGCAATTCGTTAAAGAGCATTTATTTAAGACATTCTTAAACAAACACTTAAAAATAAAATAAAAGTAGAGTATCATAAAATGTTGCTGCAATAAGAATAGAAGTGGCTAAGTCTTCTAACTTTTTGAATAAATTTCTTTTATGCGGTTTATTCCCTTGCAATTAATTAACGTAACTTAACAGTGTTGCAAGCATGTAGAAAAGCTTCTCAAAAGAATCGGAAAATTATTTAACAGAAAATACTATCTTCCAGTTCCACGCCAACAAAATAACTTTTATATTATCTTATCACCAAGAGTAAAAAACTTATTTTGTAAAAAAACCAAGTTTAATCTTTTAAAACCAAACTGATTGACAAGAAAAAATCTAAATAAGTTTTGCAAAAAGCAAAATTTTAAATAGCAAGTTAGGTATAAACGCTAAAAAGAATAAAACGATGAATAAAATGCATTGAAATAAAACTGTTTATTAAAAAACGTGATTAAAAAAATGATAAATGCAAATCCAAAAACTACAGTAAATACAGTAAAAATCTAATCAATCTAACATCATGAGATCCCAGGTCAAAACTTTGACCCCAAACATAAAATCTTAAACAAAATACCATAACTGGAAACTTTTCCAACCAATAGAATATTGGATACAAATTCAACAAGAAAGAACAAACTAAAATTTGCAAACTATACCAACCTCTTTAGCCAAAACCAGCAACTCTTTTGCTTTAACACCAGATTTGCAAGTGTTTGTTTAATCTGATCAACTTAAAGAACCTATAAAAATACTTGTAAACTGTAGTGAGAAATCAAAACAACGTTAGTGCGCACTATAGAAGTACACGCCGCTTCTGTAATACCCGAAATGATATAAGAAAAGTCGTAAAAGTAGGAGAAATAGTATAAAGTTTGTAATCTGCAATAGGAGTAGCCTCAAAATCCTGCCGCGCCAAGACGTGCAGCAGGTATCACCGCTAATTTTAAAACCACAACAACTCTTTTACGTTCATTAACCAGAAATAAAAAGTTAATAAAAGACACCTAACGGCCTCAATAAACCTATTTCTTAATAAGTATTTTTAACGACTTCTACCAAAACTTCGTAGTGCCCTTAAGGGTAACTACTATCACCATCTCTAAGGCATAATTCTTTAGGACAGTCACTCCACAATCGATTTCACTTCCTGCGGCATTTTGCACCCATTTTTCAGACAACACCTTCAGTCCAAGAACCGCTCTCAACCACTGCTAACAAGCTTAGACCATAACAATAAGCAAAAATGTCTATCTCATCAACGCAGTCTACCAGGCTCTAAAGAAAAATAAATAACTAATATTGCGCCACACTACAAAGAAAATTCAATTTTTTTAATATAGAGGTTGTGACTGTTGTTAATATTTTTTTGCGCTCACGTTTTTTAAATTCCATAAACCAAACAAAAATGGCTGTACTAAAGATGTATTTGAAATTTTTATCTAATTTATCAAAAAAACTTACAATATTCTGAGCTAATTTACTATTTGTATCTAAATTAATGTTCCGTCTATTTTTTGTTAATGCTGATGATCATTACACAAAAGAGGAACTCATTATTAACAAGTATTTAACTTTTACCTCGTCCCGTTTTGTGGCATTCCGCTTTATGTGCTCGTATATCTTAATAAATCTTCCACAAATGTACACAATTCCCTTTTCGCTTCACTTTTACTATCCCGCAAGACAACGAAACGCATAAGCAGCTGTTATTTAATGTTATTAACATAAGGCCGCAGACAATAATACCATAAAAGCTATAAATAGTATAAATACCATTGCCTGAATAATAATATCCATTCCGGCAAAAATGTGATAATCTGTAAATTTACGTAGGAAATATACATGAGTTATGTGCTAGTTTTGAAAGAAAACTTAAAAGCACAGTTCAGTGGAAATATATGGAAAGCTCTCACGGGATCTCGTCACATAAAATCAAGACTAACTGGTAGTGTGGAAATATAGTAAAGCTTATATAATATCAATCATCAATGTATAACATGTTTAATTATTATCTAATACTGTTTTGAATGATTAAACATTTAAATCCCATGTTTTAAATAAATTTCAATATAATTACTGGCGCGATTATCATAGTATACACACGCAAGCACACTCCCGATTACAAAGGATTATAATTTATAAACGTATAAATATGCATAATAATGATCAATACTGTAAATTCTGATTAAATCGAAGTGATTATGTAATTAATTCCAATAGTTAGAACACATTTGTTACTAATGAGATTTCCGGCGTAACACCATGTTTGTGAATGTTTGGCATGCATAATAACAAAACCCCCTAAATGTTTTAATAACATTTACAGCAAATTTGTAATTACATGGTTGTTTTTTTATTTGAAGAATTAATTTTCAATTAGAATTTTAGCATACATTAATTCAGTTACATGTGTATGGTAATCTGAATAGAATTTAGTTTTCAATGTTTAATAAACGTTCTGGGGATAATAAATTTAACGACGTAGTTTGGTTGAGTTTTAATATATTATTGGAAATAAATTAGTATAGCTTGTTATGCTTACTTAATATAATCCAAATTTGATAAACATATTACTGAAATTGCGTCATCCACACTCAAAAGTTTGATTAAAATTATAAACTATAGATCTCAATTGACCCATAGTTAGTTTTGTAAAATTGAATAGACTTTAATTTATATTATTTAAAATTAGCCAACGAGACTTACACATTAAATCATCCCAGACAATTATATAGAAAATATTGTATAATATCAAGATACAACTCAGGCAACAAAATCTGAAAGATACCCTTTGTCCAATAATAGAATTTATTCATATAGAAAATGTAACGTCTGAAGATCGGACAGTTTGATAAAAATCCTATTCAGCATTCGGTCACCAAATTTAATCAGTTATGATTCAATGCTTAATTAGAAACAGCAAAGAACTTTTCTTTAATTAATTTATTATTAAAAGTCTGTTTATTGTCAGTTCCTCTTAATACAGTTACATACGGCACTTATTACGTTGAGGAGCACTTAAGACTGTAATTATTTCTAATGCCACTTTGCCCGGGATACACGGCTTTTTGCTTACCCGATTATTAAGACCCATCACAAGATATATCAAACTAAAACTTCTAGTTCTAGTGAATTTATCGCCTGAAATAATATAAAAGTTTTTATTTTAAACAATTTAAACGGAACTTTTATATTTCTCATTACATAATCAATGAAGCATTAATTAAAAAATTAAAGTTCTGAACATTCCAACAAAGTTTTTAATTGTGTAAAAAATATAAATTAATTTTATATTAAATTAAAGTAAGAAACATTTTTAATTAATAATTCAGTGTTAATAATTTTCCTTGCGAGTTGTTTATCGCTTTAAATTTCTCACATTACACAATTAAAACTGTTGAAACTTTCTAATTACTGATTCGCACAGTTGGCAGACAGTTTTCTCAACAGGATAAGACCGATGTTGATCTTCAAACTATCTAACACTGGCAACTATTTTGTTTTCAAAATCTGTTTAAATTAAATTGTATTATTATGCTTCAAGCAAAAATTAATTTTAAATTCTTTTATTAAAACATAAGTTAATGGAAGTGCTTTGTAGTTTGTAATAAGCTTCAACAACAGGTATACGACATAGAGATAAAATTAATCATAGCTGTAGGTTGTTTAATTAGTTGTTGAAATTTCATAAAAGTTATTTAATTTAATTAAATATTTTTGTTTCATTTATTATAGCTTTATATCAGTTGAAATTTCAAGCTTATTATCAATGTATCATCTCAATTAGAGACTTAATTACATTAGCTTAATACATCATCATTTCAGTACGCCACAATAGGTGAATGTTTAGACAGCTAACCGATGCTCTCTATTTTATCCAATTATTTTGATTCCGCGTGCGTTGCACATTGGATCGATATTGCTGTATGTATACGTTCAATTAATTTAATTAATGAACTGTAACAAATCATAAATAAAAATTAGTTTCAAGTAAATAGTAGATAAACAGTATTCACAATGTATGTACCTTAAAAAAAGAAAAAAAAATATAAAAAATATTTTAAGTGATAAGTACATTAATCTTTAGTCAAACAGAAATCTCACATGTTAATAGTATAAGCAGAGATCACCCGTCTGTCAAGTTATACTTGATCTGATTTATTGCTAATGATTTCAATTTATTTCTCAGTAATTTTACAAAATTTTGTAATTTTCAAATAATCCCAAACATATATTTAAAAATTTTCAAAATTGTTTAATTTTTTATTTTATAAAAACTTTAATTAAAGTAACAATTTTTTGAAAAATTATTCAAAAATTACATAAAAATGTTGTCAAAGCAATGTTCAATAATTTTTCAAAATTTTGTAATTAACAAAAAATTCTTTTTAATTTTTTTTTAAATTGTTTAAGAAAATTTGTAACTGTAGTAACAATATTTTAATTTTTTATTCAAAATTTACAGAAAATGTTGTCATTGGTATTGTTTAACTAATTTTTCAAAACTTTGTAATCATTAAAAAATCCTAAGCTTCTTAAAACATAAATTTAAAAATTGCTCAATTTTTTATTTTACAAAAATTGCAATTTTTGATAAATATTTTTTATTTATTTTTTTTCAAAATTTACTACAAGCATTGTCAAGACATTGTTTAATGATTTTCCAAAATTTTGCAATTATAAAAACTCTAAACATGTTTTTAGAAATATTTAAAATAGTTGAATTTTTTATTTTACAAAAATTATAACTGTGGTAACCAAAATTTTTTTTTTTTTTTTAATTTACAACAAATTTGACAATAAATTGTTTAATATGTTCCCCGTTATTATATATTTAAAATATACTCAATTATTAAAAAAGTTTAAAAAAGTGTGGCCATTACTATTTGCGCAGAAAATGCCTTCTTAAGTGGTAAAAAACCCTTATTATAAACCTATTACATAGTTGTTTTATCTAGTTATAATTCTATTAAAAAAATTTCATTCAAGGATAAAACCATCAAATTCTCTTCAAAAATTTGTTGTCTACACATTGACAATTTGCTTATTTGCAAAAAAAATAATTTATTTAAATTTACACGTAGGTCGTCAATATGATCTGGAGTTGCTCGCCCAAGTGTTTGTTACCAAAAACATTATTTACAAACACTGGGGCAAATAAGTGGGCAATTCTAGTTAAAACTATTGACCGACTTTATGGATTTACTCGCCCGAGTGTTTGCAACTATTTTTTTTAAAACAAACATTTGGGCAGGTGGGTAGGAAACTTCAATTGAAACTAATGGTAGTCATTATGCTCTAAAGTAGCCCACCCGGCCGCCCAAGTGTTTGTTATTAAAAGATTTATTTACAAACACTCAGGCGGAAGAATGTACAATTTCAGTTAATACTATTGACCGTCATCATGCTCTGGATTTACCCGCCCAAGTAATTGTAACTTTATCTTTTAATAACAAACAATCGAGCGGGTGGGTAAACAACTCCAGTTCAAACTATGTTCAGTCATCACTCTTTGAAATAGCTCACCCACCCGCCCAAGTGTTTGTAAACTAATCTTTTAATAACAAACACTCGGGCGGGTGGGTGGGCAACTCCAGTTAAAACTATTGACCGTCATCATGTTTTGAAGTTGCTCAGCTACCTGTATAAGTGTATATTTTCAAATGATTTATTTACAAACACTCGGGCGGGTGAGTGGGCAACTTTAGTTAAAATTATTGACCGTTTTCATGCTCTAAAATTACCCGCCCAAGTGTTTATAAACTAATTTTTTAATAACAAACACTTTAGAGGGTGGGTGAACAACTCCAGTTAAAACTATTGGCCGTCATCATGCTCTGGAGTTGCCCACCCACCCGCCCAAATGTTCGTTATCAGAAGATTTATTCACAAACACTAAAGCGGGTAAATGTACAAATTTAGTTAATATTATTGATCGTTATTATGCTTTGGAGTTACCAGCCCAAGTGTTTGTAAACTAATCTTTTGATAACAAACACTCAGGCGGGTGGGTGGGTTACTCCAGATTAAACTTATGACCGTCATCATGTTTTAAAATTACCCACCCACCCGTCTAAGTGTTTCTTATTAAAAGATTTATTTACAAACACTCAGACGGGTAAATGAATAATTTCAGTTAATATTATTAATTGTCATTATGCTCTGGAGTTCTTCTTCTTATAGTGCCATACTCGCTACGAGTGTTCGGCGCCCGTCTCGTATGTTTGTGGTGCGCGATAATAGTTCCACACAAACATACGGGACCTACAATTTAAAGTGGAATCCGAACCACACCCCTAGAGGTGTTTACTAGGCAAATACTTTGCTGGTTTGCCATTGCCTTGCAAAGGAGACAACCGCATCAAAATATATTCGACAAATTAGATATATATACAGTCCTCGCACTTGACCATTGTGCTACGGTCGCCTCTGGAGTTACCGGCCCAAAACTTTGTAAACTAATTTTTTGATAACAAACACTCGGTTGGGTAATTAGGCAACTTTAGTAAAAACTATTAGCCGTCATCATACTCTGGAGTTGCCCACCTACCCGCCCAAATGTTTGTTATCATAAATTTTATTTACAAACACTCAAGCAAGTAAATGTACATGTTTAGTTAACACTATTAATCGTTATCATATTCTGGAGATACCGACCCAAGTGTTTGTAAACTAATCTTTTGATAACTTTTGATAACACTCGGGTGGGTGGGTGGGCAACTCCAGTTGAAACTATTGACCGTCATTATGCTCTGGAGTTGCCCACCCACCCGCCCAAATGTTTCTTATTATATATTTTATTTACAAACACTCAAGCAAGTAAATGTACATGTTTAGTTAACACTATTTAATTGACACTTAAGTGTTAAACAAAGTCACACAAATAAAAGATTTAGGCTTTATTTTTGACCATAAACTTACATTTGTTGAACATATAAACATCATGTGCAATCGTGCCATAAAAATGTTATGATTTGTATATAGATTGTCCACGGATTTATCAGCCAGTACACTTAAACTTTTATATTGTGCTTTGGTGCGTTCGCATTTAGAGTATGCTCCGTCAGTTTGGAGTCCTGTTTATGAAATTCATAACCGTAGTATTGAACAAATTCAAAAAAAGTTTTGTCGGTTATTGTCTTATAAATCCGGCATATTATCTGTAAATTATGATTACTGCTACATTGCTTTATTGTACAATCTACCGCCATTGAAGATTCGCCGCAAAAGAGCTGATTTGTCGTTCTTGCGTAATTTAATTATGTCTGAGATTGATTGTCCGGATTTACTTGGTACTCTTCCATTCCATGTAGCACCTAATAATAGACATAGCAGACATTCTTCTTTATTTCGCGAGTTTACTCGTTCTACTAATTATGGTTTCAACAATCCACTCGGTAGAATGTGTAGATTTGCAAATAATTTACCAACTGATATTAATGTATTTTGTGTCTCTAAATCTACGTTCAGAAGTCAGCTAAGTCATGCTGACTAATGTCTAATATGTGCGCTTTCATGAATGGTATAATTGTTTTCTTTATTTTTGTATTGTAAAACATCATTGTTTATGTATATTTGATGTAGATGTAAATGGTAAGATTATACCGTCAATAAAGTATTATTATTATTATTATTATTATTATTATTATTACTATTGATCGTTATCATATTTTGGAGAGACCGACCCAAGTGATTGTAAACTAATCTTTTGATAACTAACACTCGGGTGGGTGGGTGAGCAACTCCAGTTGAAACTATTGACCGTCATTATGCTCTGGAGTTGCCAACCCACCCGCCCAAATGTTTCTTATCATAAATTTTATTTACAAACACTCAAGCAAGTAAATGTACATGTTTAGTTAACACTATTGATTGTTATCATATTCTGGAGATACCAACCCAAGTGTTTGTAAATTAATATTTTGATAACAAACAAACAAACTCCACTTGAAACTATTAACCGTCATCCTGTCTGGAGTTGCCCTCCCACCCGCCCAAGTGTTTTTATCACAAATTTTATTTACTAACTCTAAGGCGGGTAATTGTACAATTGAAGTTAACACTATTGATTGTTATCATATTCTGGAGTTATATATATATATATATATATATATATATATATATATATATTCAATATATATTCAATAACCTCTTAATACCGCCGTTAGGTCTCGAGGTGTCGGACACACCGAGTCACAGAGAAGACATGTATGGATGCTTATATGAGGTAACGGACCCATATTGGGAAGAACGCTGGAGTTACTAACCCAAATGTATGTAAACTAATCTTTTGATAACTAACACTTGGGCGGGTGGCTGGGCAACTCCAGTTAATACTATAGACCATCATCATACTCTGAAGTTACTTGCCTGTGTGTTTATAAACTAATGTTTTGATAACAAACACTCGAGCAAGTGGATGGACAACTCCAGTTAAAACTTTTGATCGTCATCATCCTCTTGAGTTGCCCACCCACCCGCCCAAGTGTTTGTTATCAAAAGATTTATTTACAAACACTGTGCCGGTGAAAGTAAAATTTCAGTTAAAACTTTTGACCGTCATCATGCTTTAGAGTTACCCACGCGAGTGTTTGCAAACTAATCTTTTGATAACAAAGACTCGGGCCGGTAGGTGGGCAACTCCAGTTGAAATTATTGAACCGTCATCTTGCTCTGAACTTACCCGCTCAAATGTTTGTAAGCTAACTTTTGATAACAAATACTTAGGCAAGTAAGTGGGCAACTCTAGTTAAAAATATTGACTGTCATCGTGCTCTGGAGTAACCAACCTACCCGTCTAAGTGTGTGCTATTTAAAGATTAATTTTCAAACAAACAGGTAAATGTATAATTTCAGTTAATACTAATGATTGTTATTATGCTCTGGAGTTACCGGTCCTAGTGTTTGTATATTAATCTTTAAATAACAAACATTCGAGAGGATGGTGGGCAACTCCAGTTAAAACTATTGACCGTCATCATGCTCTAGAGTAATCCACCCGCCCAAGCGTTTGTTATTAAAAAATTATTTACAAACACTTAGACGGGTAGAAGTACAATTTTAGTTAAAATTATTGATTGTCATTATGCTCTGGAGTTACCCGCCCGAGTGTTTGTAAACAAATTTTTAGATAAGATACACTCTGTGGCCAACTCAAAAAAAAAAAAAAACTATTGATCGTTATCATGCTCTAAAGTAATAACACTTAGACGGATAGTTACCCGCGCAAACGTTTGTAAATTATTTTTTTTATAACAAACAACAAACACTAGGGCAGGTAGGTGGCAACACCAGTTAAAATTGTTGTCTCATCATGCTCTAAAGCGGTGTTTCCCAACGTGGGGCCCACGCCCCATAGAAGGGCAATTTGATTGTTCAGGAGAAGAAATTCGAAAATGGACTCACATGAGTTTAACCCTTTTGCTTCGGGCCATTTAATTGCAATGCTAGATTTTGGTGCAAAAATTGAAAGAAAAAAGCATATTCTTAAATAATAAATATAAAAAATTTGTTTCACAAGACCAAAATATCAATTAGGTTTTTGGCGTCGTCAAGTTAACCTCCCTGTAGCAGACGGCAGGCTCCGCAAACGCGATTTTTGCAACCAATGTTAGTGGATTTGTCTGATATATCAAATATGCAGTATGAAGAAGAACTCGCAGAAATGCAAAATGATGAGTCAGTTAAAATTTTATTTAATATAAAAAGAGCGATGGCATGGCTTTGTAAGGAAACAGAAATCAAATACCCATATTCAACCAATTGTGCAAGAAAACTATTGTTACATTTTCTATCTTCATATTTAACTAAATGTGGATTTAGTGGTGTAAATGATTTACTGGTAAAAAAAAGAAATCGTTTGAATACAACGGGAAGACTTGAGACTGCTAAATAAAGCAAACATCAAGCGCAAGGATCTTACTAAATTAAAATATTAAATTAATGTAGGGGGGCATAAGAATTTTAGAAAAGTTTAGGTGGGGCATGGCACAAAAAAGGTTGGGAAACACTGCTCTAAAGTTACTTGCCTGAATGTTTGTAAACTGATCTTTTGATAACAAAACACTCGGGCGGGTAGGTGGACAACTCCAGTTGAAACAATTGGCCGTCATCATGTTTTGGAGTGATTGTAAACTAAGCTTTTTTAATAACAAACACTTGTAGTGGGTGGGTGAGCAACTTTAGACTATGATAACGGTCAATAGTTTTAACTGGGGTTACCCACCCACGCGCCCAAATTTTTGTTATCAAACGATTGATTTACAAACACTTGGGCGGGTAACTCCAGAGCATAATAACTGTTAATAGTCAACTAAAATTTTACTTCTACCCACCTAAGTGTTTGTAAATTAATATTTTAATAACCACTTTTGCGGGTGAGTGGGCAACTCCAGAATATGATAACGTACAATTGCAATTAATACGATTAATTGTCATCATGCTCTGGAATTTCCGGCACGAATGTTTGTAAATTAACCGTTTAATAACAAACTTTCGGGCGGGTGGGTGGGCAACTCCAGTTAAAATTATTAACCGTCATCTTGCTATGGAGTAACCCACTCATCCGACCGAGGGTTTGTTATTAAAGGTTAGTTTACAAACTAACTAAACTAAAAGTGTGTGTTATTAACTTTTAATAACAAACACTCGGGCGGGTAGGTGAGCAACCATAGTTAAAACTATTGCTTGTCATCATGCTCCAAAGTTGCCCTCTCACCTGCCCAAGCGTTTGTTATTAAAAAAATTATTTACAAGCATTCAAGCGGGCAAATGTACAATTTCTTTTAGTACCATTTATTGTTAATATGCTCTGGAGTTACCGGCCTGAGTGTTTGTAAACTAATCTTTTAACACCAAACACTTGAGCGGGTGGGTAAGCAACTATTGACCGTCATCATGTTCTTAAGTAGCCCGCCCGCCCGCCCAAGTGTTTGTTATCAAAGTGTTTAATTACAAACACTTGGGCGGGTGAGTGGGCAACTCTAGTTAAAACTATAGACTGTCTTTATGCTCTAGATTTACCCGCCTGAGGGTTTATTAACTAATTTTTTGACAACAAATATTTGGGCGGGTGGGTGGGCAACTTTAATTAAAATTATTGACCGTCATTATGCTCTGGAGTTACTCGTCCAATTGTTTGTAAACTATTCTTTTAATAACAAACATTTGGGCGAGTAGGTAGACATTTCTAATTGAAACTATTAGCACTCTTCATAGAGTTGCCTACCCACTCGTCCAGCTGTTTGTTATTAAACAAATAGTTTACAAACACAGAATGCACAAATACATTAAAAACTATTGACCGTCATCATGCTTTAGTTTTATTTACAAATACTTGGCCCAGTAAAAGTAAAATTTCAGATAAAACCGTCATCATGCTCTAGACTCTAGAATTTGTAAACTAATATTTTGTTAAAAAACACTTGAGCGGGTGGCCAGCTCCAGTTGAAACTATTAGCCGTCATCGTGCTCTACAAACACTAAAGCAGGTAAATGTACAATTTAAAAAAGCAACTCTAGTTAAAACTATTACACATACCCTGGAATTGTCAAATCAAAAATAACTAAACCCGATTATAAAATATTAAAATATTTTAAGAAATAACTAGAATCCGACCAAAAACGACTAAAACGTGTAAAATTTTATTTATAATATGTTAAAAATAACAAAATTCTACCTTAGATTATCAAAATATTGTAAAAAAACACTAAAATAGCCAAAAACAATTTAAAAGACCAAATTTTTGTTTATAAAATGTTAAAAATAACAAAATCCAAACTTTAAACAACAAATTTTCTAATAAAAAATCAAAATTAGCCAAGTGCGGTCGTAAAATATTAAAATATTGTCAGAAAAATTCAAAATCCGGCCATAAACTGTCAAAAAATGCAAAATTTATTTCATAAGAAGTCCAAAATAGCAAAATCTGGTCAGAAAGTATAAAAATATTATCATAAACCGACTAAAAACAAATGAAAAGTGTAAAACCTATTTATAATACGTTAAAAATAACAAAATTCCGTCATAAAATATCAAAATATTGTTAAAAAGCACTAAAATGTAGCCAAAAACAGTTTAAAAGACCAAATTTCTGTTCATAAAATGTCAAAAATGACAAAATCCAACCTTAAAACATCATTTTTTTTAATAAAAATCAAAATTAGCCAATTGCGGCCACAAAATATTAAAATATTATCAAAAAAAAATATCAAAATCCGGCCATAAACTGTCGAAAAATGCAAAATTTATTTCATAAAAAGTCAAAAATAGCAAAATCTGGTAAAAAAAAATCAAAATCAAACATAACCATGAGCAGGTTTTAACAGTTTTTTTAACATTCTATTATAACAAAACCAAAAACGGCAAAATTAATAAAACTATAAAATATTTTCAAAAAAAAACCAAAATCAAGCCAAAAACGGTTAAAAAAAAACAAACTATGTTCATAAAATGTCAAAAATAGCATAATCAGGCTTTGAAATGTCAATTAATTGTCAGAAAGCACCAAAACTGTTTAAAAAATGTAAAAAAATTCAAAAAATCTCAAAAATTGCTAAATCTAGCTCAATAAGTTATCAAAAATTTTGTTATAAAAAACTAAAATCTGGCCATGACATATCAACATGTTCGAAAAAACCAAAATCCGTCATTGAAACATCAAAATATCTGCAAAATGCATGAAAATCCAGCTATAAACTGTTGAAAAATGCAGTTTTTTTATAGAATGTCAAAAATAGCAAAATCCGGCTATAAAGTATGAAAATATTGCTCAAAAGCAAAATTATATTCATAAAAGGTCAAAAACAGAATCAAATCCGACCAGAAACAGTTTAAAAGTGCAAAAAATTATTTCTAAAGTGTCAAAAATAGCCAATTCCAGCGTTAAAATATCAAAATATTGTTGAAAAGCGCCAAAATTCAGAAATGAATTGTTAAAAAAATTATAAAATCCTAAAAATAACAAAATCTTACTTAAAAATATCAAAATCTAGTCATAAACTGTCGAAAAGTGTAAAAATTCTATTCTTAGAAGTCAAAAATAGCAAAATTATCGAAATCTATCAAAACTCGCAATAAAACTTATTTAACATTCTATTTTAAAAAATCAGGAACGGAAAAACCCATAAAATATTACCTATTTTCAAAAAAAAAAACAAAATTTTGTCAAAAATTGTTGAAAAATTTAGTTCACAAAATGTCAAAAATAAAACAATTAGGCCTTAAAGTTTTAACCAATTGTCAGAAAGCACCACAATTCGGCCGTGAACTGTTAAAAAGTGTATTTTTTTTATAAAATATCAAAAATAGCTAAATCTAACTATAAACTATCAAAAATATTGTTAGAAAGAACTAAAATCTGGCCATGACATATCAAAATGTTAAAAATGGACCAAAATCCAGCTATAAACTGTTGAAAAGTGCAAAATTCTTTTCATAAAATGTCCAAAATGTCCAAAAAATTCTATATATTCTAGGCGGAGATTGGTATCTCCGCCTAGAATATATAGAATTTTTGTCAAAAAGCTCCAAAATTCAAGCACAAAAAAACAAAAAATGTAAATAGTAAAATATTTTCAGATAGAATAAAAATTCAACCAAAAAAGTTAAAAAAATCCAAAATGTTATTTATAAAATGTCAAAAATAGCAAATTCCGGCGTTGAAACATCTAAATACTGTTAAAAAGCACCAAAAAGTAACACATTTAAGTCATAAACTGTTAAAATCAGGTCATAAAGTGTCAAAAATAGGAATTGTTTGTCGTCAAAAAATTTATACAAAAAAACTGTTTTTTAAAATTTATGTATTCATAATACTTTAAAATACGAAATTAAACTCACACAAATATTCTAGCTGTTACTAATATCAAAATTCGGCGCAATTGCAAACTTTTTTACTAGAAATCCTCAAGTAGATAGGCTTCTCTCCGGCCGCCGGCCCAAGTATGAATAATTGAAAAATTTAATCAATCTCACACCTTTAGTGTTCCAGTTGTCGCTAACATTAGAACTGAGCTCAATTTCAAACGTCTTAATTACAAACACTCGAGTAGGTAAGCAAGAAATATCAATTTAAAGTTAGTGAACGAGTAATTTTAATTCTTGTTATCGCCCACCCGCCCGATTATGGATGATCAACAAATTAAATTAATCTCACACCTCTGGTGTTCTATCTGTTTTTAATTTGATTTCCAATTCCTTCATAACAAACACTTGGGTGGGTGAGTGGGTCGCTATTGAACTTGAGTACAAACAAATAGATATCTCAAAGCGTAGTGCTGGAAATTTGCATCTTTTTTTTTTAAACGTTTTTATCTATGTTTGAAAAAAAAAACCGTAATCTTTAAAAAAAAATTCTAGAAAGTTTTCAAAATTCAAGATTTTTTTTTACATTTTTGAAATTGTATTCTTTAAACAATTTTTTTTCTTAAAAATGCAACTCTGAAAATTTTTAAACAATCAAAAAACGCAAAAAAATCTTTAATTTTGATTGCTTATTACTCGGAAATGACTCACTAAAAAAATCTGAAAAACTTCACATAACCAAGATTAATGTAGAAGAAAACATTTTTATTAGTTTAAGCAACAAAAATTCATTCCGTACACTTGACAATTACATGGATATCAGATTAAACAAAAACAACCAGACAGCCAAAATAAGAAAAAGAGTCAGTTTAGCATGGGCTGCATTTAGAAAATTTGCACATATTTAAAATAATTCAAAAATACCAATAAATCTGAAACAAGAAGTTATTATGTTACTAATTTGCCAAAGTGTAGTGCTGAGAATCAATTTATAAATAGATAAAGGAACAAGGATATTAAGGCAAGAATCAAAGTAAACAACGAAATGGCACTGAGCGGAGCGTGTTGTGCAAAATAATGTAAATTAGACAAAAAGTATTATGCAGTAGAAATCACAAAGAACAATAAGTCGTCAGACCCATGTTAAAATAGAGAACACAACAACCAACACTCGGATGAATAGAAAGGGTTACTTTAAATTATGATTATCATAAAAAAGTTTGAAATATAGTGCCCGTCCACCCGCCCAAATGTTTGTTATTAAAGAATTAAATTTTTTTTTTGCAAACGGAAAAAGAAAAAAAAAGAAATCGTAATATCCTATTTCTTAATGACCAACACATGGATGGGTGGGGGGATTACTCCAAATCATGATTACCACTAAGTAGTTTGAACTGAAGTCCACTTGCTCGAGTGTTTGTTATCAAAGAAATAGAAATTTCTCCTCTCTAAAAGTGCTGGAAATCTCTTAGTCTAAAGAGCTGGAGAAAATAACCAATTTCTTAATTACAAACACTTGGGTAGATTACTTTAGATCATAATTACCAATAGGTTAAGTTAGGTTATCAAAGCAACAATACTATGTTTTCACCTTCTATTCACGTTGAATTATGATAAATCCAGTATACTACAACATCCCTAGCAAGATATCAACCTTTGCCATGACACAACAATGATGACCATTTCAATACCTACGACCTACCTACAAAAAATTTACCATGCTTTCTGGCCCCAATACACCTTCCACCACAAGAAATTACAAACTCTATAGCATTTCACTTTTGATACAAATATGGATGAAACAAGTATGGACTTGACGGCGATACCAACATACAAATTTGCAGTCGCCAACTTGCGCCCAAACTACTACCCATAAAGTACCCTAGAGGAAATAGTAATCCACACGCCATAACCTCCAGCTACTTCAAAGAAAAAAATGCATACACCTGAGTATTATCTACGCGTTCTCGAGCCAAACCTGGTAGCACTCAACCCTCAGATGCATGAGTCATTCTGCAACCAGTGGCTCTAAATCAGAAAAAACAAAAAACAGAGGTCATATCATTTTTAGGTATAAAGTTAAATCTACATTTTTTTCCTTGATTTTTGAAAATTTTCTAAAACTTAAAAAACAGTTTTTTTTAAATGGCAACCAATTATTTTTTTTTTCTTAAATAATGATAAAAACGTGCTTTTATATGTGCAAAAAATATACGCTCCGAGATGTCTTTAAAGGATCTACAGAAATACTTAAAATTTTAGCATTTTTGTTATTTTTAAGTATTTCTGTAGATACATTGTAAAATAATTTTGGAAAAAAAAAGTTTTGTTGTGAAAATATTCTTTGAACAATTTTGAAGAAAGAAGTAGTTTTTTCAAATATAATTGCTTATTACTTGAAATAGTTTACAAAAAAAATCTAAAAAATTCACATAATCAAGACTCACGGAGAGAAAAGCGTTTTCAGTAGTTTGAGTAAAAATAATCAAGTTAAACCAGAACAACCAGATAGCCAAAATAAGAAAGAGAATCAGTTTAGCATAAGCTGCATTTAGAAAATTTGCACATTTTTATAACTAACAAAGAAAAGTGCACAACAACTACAAGTTTGCCAACGTGCAATGGAGCGTGCGCTTAACTTTATCGATAGACAAAAAACTAAAAATTCAGAGCAAGAACCAAAGTAAGCAACGTTCACGACAAATTGTAACCAGTATGTGGAGCTTGGCGGGGCATAATGTGAAAAAGACAACAAATGTTACGCAGTGAAAACCAAGAACAAAAACAACAAAAAAAAAAATTGGTAAACCTATGTTAAAATGGCAAGACAATATACAAATGCAAGCGGGTAATAACTGGACGCTCCTATCACAAAAGAGATCAACATTGAAAGAATTAAAAGAGACGTATGTCCAGAATTAAACTTCAAACCCTAAAAAAAACTTCTCAAAAATGTATACAAGAAGTATTGATTGGGGCATTATCTAACCAGGAATTTAACAGATGGTTTCTACAAAATGCCACTCACTATAATCTGACCACAGAAAAAATTCAGCCAAATACTACAAGCAAATTGGCCTACAGTTTCTACAAATAGCAAAAAACACAAAAAACTTTTAATGATCTTGTTCAATCACTTAGCAATAAAACAAATCCACTGATCTTAGATAATAAAACATGGACTCTCGCTAAACATAAAGACGCCCTTCCCCAGTTCTTCATAATGGTAGAACTTTTCAAAACAGCAAACTAAAACAATGCTTAATCAAAAACTAATTAGTTTGTTTAGAACATAAACAATTTGAGCACAATTTTTCCAAAAATAAACTTTTCTACAGCTTAAAATTTTTAAGCCAAAACTATCAACCTATGATTCTTGCACTAACATTTCTTTTGCAGATTTACTTACCAACAAATGACAAAAAAATCTGTCCAACTCAACAGCACTTCCCAAAAAACGGCAAAACTTGCTGAAACCAAATAAAAAGCTGCTAGATAATTTAATAAAAACAAAGCCAAACCCAACAAATAAAAATCAAGAAGCAAACAATGTGTAATTTTCAACCAAATCTTTTCAGTTGTAAAACATTAGTAGCTACTTTTACGGCGCAGTCAACTATTAACGCGCCACCAAAACTGCATAAAAAAATTTGTTTCTAAATTTTGCAGCAATTCACTAGTCAACATCGTCTGCTAAAGGCAGGAATACCGCTTTAGCACCTTTGAATCTCTGCAAGCTGTTCTCCACGTCTACCACGGACATTACACGTGACACTCAATTCTCCCAGATATACCATACATGAGTACCATCATCAATATCATTTCCTGGTACTCTCGAAGCTGCATATTACTGCAATACACGTAGCCACCAATCTCAAGACACAAAGTCACCCGTCCAGCTGTCCAACATTGAATTCCCAGGGCTTGTTACGATCAGGGATTTTACCCAACAATCTTCCGGGCCGGTAACACTACCTAACTCGTTTTAACACGACACGTTTAAAGATTGATCAATAACCGACAAACTAAAAAAAAAAAAAATTGTTGCTACTCCTACTCCTGCTAGAACCCGTCGTTAGCTGCGGTAAATAAAGAAAAGAAGATGGAAAAAGCCGACAACAAAAGGTAGTCGCCACCCCAACTCTTATCCAACGTTCTACCCACCGCTTTGAACCTCAGCGTCAAAACTATCACCGCCAACAGAATCAGAGTAGACAGCAAGTACAACCCACATATCGAACACAAAAAAAAACTTTAAAAATTGAGCAATCACTAACTAAAGTTTCTAAAGAGCTCTCAGTAAAGTAAAGTTTAGGCCTGCCACTTCAAACCCTAACCACGTTGATGCAAAATCTGACATCAAACACACCCTACCCTAAGTAACTTTCACTTCTTCTAAAGCCCGTCCTTATATGCATTGTTTCAGCTACTAGCGCCGATCACAGAGGGGCTACAGAATTCCTCAATTTCAGGTCTGCGGACTATTACACATGAGCTACTGCTCGTTTTATCTCAAAGCACCCGGCGTGGAACAGCTTAAGAGCAAACTACAAAGAACAAACGTTGTTCTCAGCAAAAAAAATAGCAAGTGGTGAGCCCGGACAAACCCACCCACTACAGCAATAACGGTCACTAAGGGGATGTTCTTGACGTAGCAATATTCCAAAATGTCAACTTACAATTCAGTATACGTGTTGTCAATGTCCCAAGCTTTGATCATAACCCAGTAATACGGAAGTTCTACGGAGAAAAAATAGGGGAGAAAAGAAAATTCGTAATTTGCACAGATTGAACTCTATTTTTTTGTAGCTTAAAAAAGAACATAAGCAGATTTGCACCAGTAGACACGGTTAATGACCTCAAAAAAACCGTAAAAAATTTACAAAGCCACAAACTCCAATGCTCCACCTCATTTGCTACGGACACAGATCTGGAGCACGTCAAAAGATTGCACGAAAACCTTTTCAAGCCAGAAGCTTTCCAAAAAGAATGACAACGCACCGCTAGAAAGCGTTTGACTTTTTCGAATCAGAAAAATTATCAAAAAATGTAAAGGTTGAATTGCCCCTGGCACTTTCCTACAGAATGAAAAGGCTCATTGGTGATGAAACCTAAAAAAAAAAAAAAAAAAAAAATCCACAAAACTACTAGCCCATCAGTCTACTATGCACTATAAGTAAGGTCAGAGAAAAGGTGATCCTGGACAAAATACAGAAACACACAAAAGCTAACAATTATCATACTCTATCAACCTCACCAACCTGGTTCTTGCAAGCCAAAGCATAAGTAATAAAATAAAGCAAAATAATTAATGTTTGTAAATTTATTTGTTGCTAAAACCACGAATGCCGAAGCGGTTAAAGCTTTGAACAAACTATTTCTAAACCCCCACATGAGAAGCAGACAACTAACCCACTCTGTCGCCCTTTGATTTGTAAGAAATCGTTTTTTAAAGTAGTAAAATTTGCATAATTTAAAATATTAAGTAAAATTATACAATTATTACTAATAAAGTCAATTAAAAAAGAATCGATAATAAAAACTTTTAAAGAATTTTCCACACTATTGTTAAATGAAAAACCATCCTATTGTAAACTAAATACAAAAGATAAAGATTTTATTTCAGTTAACAATGTAACAGTATCAACAATTGAAGCCCAAGGGTAATCGCACTGAACAATAACATCCATCTACTCTAGTCTTGAATACACATCGTGAGCCAGACCAAGTAGCTCCTGCTCTCAACCTCATAATTCCACTGCGATAGCTAGGTGGGGACATCTATTTTAGATTAACCATTAAACTAAATCTTAACTCAATCCTATCATACCGGCCATACATACACAAAGCGGATATAATTACAAGATTATATGCGACTTTCCCAGCATTTTACATTTTTATATTTCTTGACACACGTCCGCATGATGAATGAAGCGAAAATTGATTCCTTTTTTCAACTTAATAAAAATGTCTTGAAAACTGTCCAGATAAATTATTAATAATTACATTTTCTACGTATGATATTTTTCGCTGATGCGAACTGACCGAGGCGTGAAAGAAAAAAAAGATTTATTATTAAAATATTTATGAAAGTTGCGGGTTCGCTAATATAAACGTTGTATTAGCGATGAAGCACGAAGCTCTGTCAAATATTGACATGGAAGATGATAAAGTAGCTTGTCCAAACAATTTTCTTGTTCTTTCCTTGGAAATTTAAATCCGAACATTGTCAGGACACGTTTTTAATTATACTTTAAGAATTTGTTGAAATGAATAAATTAGTCTTTGAATAAGAATGAAGGAGGGTTAATAGAATAAATTTACCAATGTTTAAATTAACAAATAATTACAAATATTCCATTCTCATTATAAAATTTATAATAAACTCAAATTGTTGAATTGAAGTTAAAGTCAATCAACAAACAATTTAGATGCATTTCTAAATAAACTACGCTAATGCATTAGAATGTTGACTGACTGAAAATCCTTTCTAATTCATAATGCATGATTTAAAGGACATAAAACAAATGTATAATTTAATTGCAATTATATTCCAGACAAAATCAATACCAACTTAATCTTTGTTTGAACAGTTTAAAATAATTATACATTTCATAAATTAATATTCAAGATTATATCGATCATTATAATGATTTAATGCTTGTTAAAATTGTTGATTTAATTTAAGCACACGCACGACAAACCCATTATAAAACATGCTTTGATTAATATTTATTAGATAATATAATTTCATTCAGAAATTTCCATAGTGGGGTCCCACAATCTCCTCACCTTAAGCTACACAAAAAAATCTTCCCTTTATTTATTTATTAGAGTCGCAGAAGCAGAAAGACCAAAAAGCAATTTCCCTGCATTGCAGGCAACCATTCGCCGAGATTACCCTTTTATACATCTGTAATGCTACCAAATAAATTCAAATTGACTGAATTGATTGCCTTCTACAATTTGCGATGATTTAACCGCACTGAAGTGCTTAAAATAGATATAAATTCATGCTTTTATTAATAAAAATATGAAGTAAAAATGAGACAGGTCGTAAAGTTGAGGAACTTGAGAGTTATTTACATAAGAATTTCATTTACTTTATTTTTTCTTAATATATTCATTTATTTTGTGCCATTATTATGATTAGGAGTCATTAATATTTCTCGTTTTTATTTTCATTATACATTTTTTAATGGTCCTTGGGTATAAATATGCATGTAATTCATGGCGATTAAAGTTAATGTTTATTATAACTTCATTGTGCACAATAAAAATTCCATTAAGGTTACCTTCATTTTATAAGAAAAATATTTAAATATTTAATCGTTGTAAATAAAAATGTTGCTTTGAATTAACGTAAATCCTGTTAGCTGCTCAATTTAGGATGTTATTAAAAGTTAAATTAATCGATATCAGTTATGACAAAGTTTTAAGTCAACCCACTCAAAATTTAGTATGTAGTTTTAGTTTGACGCACCAATAATAAAGAATCGGTAAAGTTCCTTTATGAGATGTCAATATTGTAAAAGAAAGTTGGTATGGTTTAGTTTTTTTCTTGATTTTTTTGTATAAAGCTTTAGTTTTATTAAGTTAAATCTTAAAGTGAGCGACAGTTCAAAAAAATTCATAGGTTAGGTTAAGATAAGTTAGGTTAGGTTAGAATGGGTTAGGTTAAAGAAAACCAAAAAAAAAACTTGAAACGCTCATTGTTTAGAGTTTTTCCTTTGGTGCTGTATGAAAGCGGCAGTAAAGTTTAAATGATCTTCCATTGAACAAAGCTTTTTCTAATAGTGCAAAGGTGAAACAGTCCATACCATGATGACGAGTCAGTAATTTGGATTGGAGTAACCCACCCACCCACCCAACTGTTTGTATTTAAAAGGTTGAATCACAACCTTATGTTGGGACATAGTAACCTCTGACGCTTGCATCAAACAGTTAGTCTTTTAATCACAAACACTTTGGTTGGTTGGTAGGACATTCCATGGCATGATAACAAGTCAGTAGTTTAGATTGGAGTAACCTACCTACCCACCCATCTGTTAGTGTTCAAAAAGTTGGACCACAAACTTTTCTTAAAACAAAGTAATCTCTGACGCTCGCAGAAAGGTCAAACATTAAATCACTTGATTACAAACACTTGGGTGGGTGGGTGGGACACTCCATAGCATAATAACGTGTCAGTAATTTGGATTAAAGTGACCCATCCACCCACCCAACTGTTAGTGTTTAAGAGATTGGATCACAACCTTCTCTTGGGACAAAGTTGAGTTGGTTTAATTTTTGGTGCCTTTTGTATTTATGCATTCAAACTTTGTCTTGTGGCTGAGAGAAAAGTGAACTTTATAAGCACTTGCAAGTGCCGGATTAACTCTTACAAACACTTTCCAACTAACCTCTTTTTTCCGTTTCTCCAGGTGATTAGCTGCAAGCTCAATTCACTTCTTGTCATGCAAACTTTTTTGTAGTTGAGAAGAGATGAATATTCATAAAAATTTGCCAGATTATTTCTTACAAGCGCCTACCAATTACTACCAGGTAATTTCAAAAACATTCTTCATTGTTGGCTTGTTTTGGATCTCACTGTTTTTTGTTATTCTCTATGTAGATTTTTTCTCAAGCGACTACCAAATAACCTGCCCTTCTTTTTTTTCCCCAGGTGGTTAAAATAACATTTTTTCTCTGCTGATTTGGCTCTCTTTTGGAGCTTTCTGTATTTCTGCGTGGAAACGTGCAAACTTTTTTTATGGAAGAGGAAAAATCCTGCTCAAAACTTGCACTTGCAGACTTGCATCCACCTAACATTGCATAAAATGTGTAGAAAGCCTATACCACGCCTAGACTAAGTAGTTAATTACAAGTTTAAATAAGTAATAACTAATTTTTAAATAAAAAAATTGCGTTTTGCCTTTCACGTGGTATGTGTATAGTACTTTTAATTGCGGGCGTTAAAAATGCTCTTGAATAAAAGAAAAGTTTGCTTATGAGAAACAGATGCATTGTATTGGGTTTTGAATAAATTTTAACTTGCTCTCAAATTGACCTCTAAGTTGCAATGTTATCTTTTCTCCAATTGTAAGATTGCATAGCTGGTCAAGACATAATACCTCTTTCAGCTAAGCATACATCATTAAAACAGTTTTCTCTTTTGTGTTCTTTAAAACATATTTAAAGAAAACGTTTTCATCAAAAAATGCCAATTCCATAAATTTTAATACAAAATCCGGTTGACTCAAGTCTAAGAACTTGTATTGGTATATTACTGAATGTTTTGGTTTCAAGGCATAATCATCATTCAATCACCGTTTAGACATCAACTTCTAAGATTGATTGAAATGGAGAGCACTAAAAAACTATGTAACAACAGTACTGAAGAAAAAAAAAACGTTTGAAGCTTTGAGATTAAGGTAAATCAAAATAGAAAAAAACATACAAATTAAAAGCCACAGAAGACAAAGGAAAATGAAGCGAAAAGCTAAATAGAAGCAAAAAAATATGAAAAAAAATAATAATAAGAAAAGAAACAAAGAAGAACAAAACAACTATGCTTGCCAAGCAATAAAAAGTAAACAGAGAGACAAAAGAAGAACATATGCTAAAACATTAGTACCAACAAAAATTGCAAAAATAAGAAGGAAATAGAAAAAACTGCTCAAGAAAAATAAATTGACGGAATTGACTAAACAATTTCCAAACGGAAGATACGCCATGTCGAGGTTGACAGACAATGCCATTTTCAAAATAGTCAGAGTATATCTGGCAACCAGGGGACACAAAGAACTAATCCTAAATAAAGATTCAAGAATCTTACTAGAAGTTAAACTGGCAAATGTAGGACTACCAAAGAGGATGTACTTAATGGAACTGCTCAAAATATTTATGAAAAGAAGAAGTTAATAAAGATATAGAAAAACTAAGAACATACTTAAGAACAATGCAAATATCTAGGCAGAATAACACAAGAATGGGAAAAAAGAGAGGAAAACGCCAGTGTAGGAAATAGGGCAGGAAAATAGAGTATAGAGAGAGATAAGCCGGGGACAGCATGTGTTGCCGCAACAACCTGCGTAAATTCCGCAAGGCCAAAACAAACCCACCTTACACTAGTACCACTTTAGAGACAATGGCTAGGACAAATTAACAGCAAGACTTACGCAGAGAAAAAAACCATATGGTATTGCCATGCGTTAAATTTTCTCAAAAGCCACTTGTTGAGGCCAACACCTCACTACGTCCTTAAAAAAAAAAAAGTTAATTGTGGTTTATTGGTTTCCAACTCTTCAGCAAAATTCTCAAACGTTTAAGCCTAGTTGAAACAAGCTGACGACGTTATGACTATAGTTCAGACAATGTTGCGCGTTCTTGCACTTGTTAAACAAATAAACGTTTAAGAATTGTGTAAAAAAACTAATATCAAATTAAAAGGACGTGTGGTTTGAATTTGTATTGCCCACCCACCCGCCCAAGTGCTTGTGATTCATTTTTTTTTTTAAATTAAAAACACTTGGGCGGGTGGCCAAAAACTAAGGTCAAATTAACCGGACGTGTAGTTTGGATTTGTGAGGCCCACCCACCCGCCCAAGTGTTTGTGTTCAATAATTTAATCTAGGAAAAAACCAAGTTAAATTTTGTAGGCGTACGGATTAATGTTCATAACCCATCCGCTCAATTATTTGTAATCTAATTTTTTAATTACAAACATTTGGGTGTGGATTTGTGTTGCACACCTACACACCCAACAATTTGCGATTTCATTTTTTTGATCATAAACACTTGAGCGAGAACTAAGTATACATTTGGCAAACGTGTGGTTTGGATTTGTGTTACCCACCTATTTGCCAAAGTTTGTAATCCATTTTTTTAATCACAAACACTTAGTCGGTTATGCAAAAAGTAAATTCAAATTAAGTAGACGTGTAGTTTTGGTTTGTGTTGCCCACCGAAACGCCAAAAGTCTGTACTTCTTTTTTTTATGACAAACACTTAGGCGAGTATTTGAGCTACTAAAGATAAAATTACTTGCTTACAAATTAAACTTTGTTCTTACCCACCCACCCAAGCGTTATTTTTCAAGAAATTTATATTTAAACAAATATCTCATATCAAAATCCAAGACTACAAAAGGTGGGACAAACCATGGATTCTAGAAGAAGTAACTTGTCTACAAATTAAACTCTGTACCTACTCACCCACATAAGTGTTGGTTATAAGATTTATTGTTAAACAATTCTCTCATATATAAATTCAAGCATACAAGAAGTACGACAAACAATGGATCTCTTGATGACTAACATTTAGGCGGGTGAGTGCATCACAGTAAAAAAAGTAATTTGTCCACAAATTAAACTCGTTGTAGATTTTTGTCATTGGTATTTTAAGTGAAAATACTACTACTAAATGTAAACTAATTAGTATTCAACGTGTATGCTCGGTGTAGTGGTTGGGTGGATAAACGTTTGTTACGTCAATTATTTAAATGATAAACATAAACAACTGGAAAAAAATTTTATAAAAAAAAATATTGTTTTTTAAATTTTAAACAATTATTGAATGATTGATACCTATTTTTTTTATCAAAAATGTACAATCGGATTTTAGAAAAATTATATAATGCAAATCATCTGATAAGGATTTTAATTGGTTAGTTGCATCAAGATATAGCTTTTTTTTTTATTTTTAAAATGTTCATTTAACTTTTGAATTTTGTTGCACAAAAAGTTTTTTAATCAATTTTTGTAATTTAGCAATGTTTCAAAAATTTAAAACATATTTTTTTGAACTTTTAAAATTGTTTTAATGTTTTTTTTTGCAAAAATTGTAAACATTTTGTCAATAAGTATTTTATTCTATTTCCAAAACTTGATAACTTTTCAAAAAATGTTTTTTGAATTTACAAATTTTTTTTTGTTTTAACAAAAATTGCAATTGTGGCCAATAGGTTTTTTTTTTTAAATTTTCAATTTAGCAGTTTTCCTAAAATTCCAAAAATGTTCTAAATTTCATAAAATATATATATATATTTTTTTTTTAACATAAAATGTTTTTAAAACTTTAATCTAAATTTTGTTGTACATATTTGCAAAATTTAGTAATTTTTAAACTATTTCTAACATTTTTTATAAACTTAAAAAAAAAAATTATTTTAACAAAAATTGCAATTAAAACAAAAAAAAATTAAAATTTTGATAAAAGTTTTATTAAAGTTTCTTAACTTATTTCTAAAATTTGGTAATTTTTCAAAAATTTTAAACATGTTTTCTGATTTTTCAAAAATGATTTATTTTTAATTTTAACAAAAATTGCAATTTAAGCAACAATTTTTAAAAATATGAATTAAATTTTGTTGTAGATGTTGTCAATAAAATTTCTAATTTATTTTCAAATTTTGGTAATTTTCCAAAAATTTTAAACATATTTTCTAAATTTTCAAAAATGTTTTTTAATTTAACAAAAAATGCAATTATAGCAACAATTTTAAAAATTTTACTTTAAATTTTGTTGTGTACAATAAGTTTCCTAACCTATTTTCAAAATTTGGTAATTTTCCAAAAATTTTAAACTTGTTTTCTGAATTTTCAAATTTGTTTAATTTTTTCTTTTTACAAAAAAGGCAATTATAGCAACAGATTTTAAAATTTTAATTTAAATTTTGTTGTACAATAAGTTTCCTAACCTAATTTCAAAATTTGGTAATTTTTCAAAAAACTCAAACATGTTTTCTGATTTTCCAAAAATGTTTAATTTTTGATTTTAACCAAAACTACACTTATAGCAACAATTATAAATTTTTTGATTGAAGTTTTGTTGTAGATGATGTCAATTAGTTTTATAATCTTTTTCAATTTCCAAACAAGTTTTTTTTAATTTTCCAAAGATTTTTTATTTTTTTTTTAACAAAAATTGCAATTAGAACAATATTTTCAAAATATTAATTTAAATTTTGTTGTAGACGTTGTCCATGAGTTTTCTAACCTATTTCAAAAATTGGCAATTTTCTAAAAACTTCAAACTTCTGAATTTCCAAAATTGATTTATTTATTCTTTCTACAAAAAATGCAGTTATAGCAATACATTTTAAAAGTTTTGATTCAATTTTTGTTAAAGATGTTGTCAATAAGTTTCCTAACCTATTTTCAAAATTAAGTAATTTTCCAAAAATTTTAAACATGTTTCCTGAATTTCCAAAACTGTCTTGTATTTTTTTTTACAAAAAAGGCAATTACAACAACAATTTTTAAAGTTTTGATTCAAATTTTGATGTAGATTTTGTTAGTTTTTAGCCTACTTCCAAAATTTACTAATTTTCCAAAAATTTAAAACATGTTTTCTAAATTTTCAAAATTGTTTTATTTTTTCTTTGTACATAAAATGCAATGTGGGCGGGATCTTAACTCAAAGCAAGTGGACGTGTGGTATAGATTTGTGTTTCCTACTTAAATGTTTGTAAACAATTTTTTTAATTACGACTACTTGGGCGTAAACTTAGTTTAAACTTTGTAGGCATATGGATTGGTGTTTATTGCTACACTTACAAACCACCATTGACATAATTATCTAAAAAAAAAACCTAAATCAACAAATACACACCACCAACGCAGTAGAACACCAGATCCAACTAATAAACCAACAAAAATCCAACCTTACGCATATAACCCGACGCTGCTACTCTAAGATTACATCATAAAACCAAACAACAAACACTGTGCACTCGGAATACTTGTCAATAAGTAAGTCGTTATACCACAGTTGTACGCAACGCCACTAAAAATAAATTTGTTCGACTTCCTAAGTCTATCAAATCATTCACAGTTTTAGTAAAATTTAACTGACAGGATTCAAACAATTCTTTGCCTTTGCCACCTTGATAGCTCAAGGTAATCTCAATTAACTCTAAAGCCTTCCAAAAACTAATAACCAAATTTATATCCAAACTACTAGGTAAGACCGCACTTCTCTAATAAGACAACATTAATGCATGTTCTAGAAATGATATAAAACATATTAATAACCTAAAAAACATTCTGGAAAAATTCTTTACTAAGCTATCAAAATGCAAATTTGAACAATTAGAGATTATGTACCTCAGAAACCAAATTACTATCAAAGACAATTAGACCCTAACCAACCACTTGATTCTGTTTAAAATCGACCTAAAACTGGCCGTACAAAAATAATTACAAAGCTTTTTATACATCTGCATCTGGCTACTAACCTGCAAAAAATCAACAAACCAAAAACTGCTAATTAAAACTAATCTTAATCAACGATTACACTTCTACCAATTGCAACGAAGTCTAAAACTTGTTCCGCATATAAACGCCATCTAGGTAATCTTATTCATATGCCCACAACTGACGTCACAACTTAACAATATCATTTAAACAAAATATTTATTCTTTAATTATCAAATAACATTTGTTTGTACTACAAAATTTAATATTTGTGTAAAATAAGTACGTCAAACGTGTCTTGCTGTATGCGCGTTTTTGTCTATAACTGACGTCACACGTATTAACATGTTGGCTTCAGCTGGAAACAATCTTATAACAAAAAAAATTGTTTTGTACGCCAACACGCAATTATAAATAAAAACAGCAATCACGCTACAATTGCAACAAACTGAAATACCAAACTGTGCTATAAGCAATAAAAAAGTACTAATAATACCTATTAAACAAAAGATCTCATTCTGCGGATAAACAACAGAGCCCTAGTCTGGCTAAAACACACCCGACGCCAAATCAAAATAAGAGTTAAGAGATAAGCCCTACTGGTAAAAAAAACTCTTTCTATAAAACACGTTTTTAAAAAGTCTTATTATTTGTTAGACGGTGTTGATAACTAAATAAAAAAACCAATGTAAGAATCTTAAGAAACAAAAAAGTACCACAACGCTACATCAAATGGAAAGAAAAAATATAAAAAGCTTAAGCTAGCCTGTGCAGCTTCAAACAACCTCAACCGGACAAATTACTGTTTAATCTAAAACAAAACCCCCCCAAAAAAAAACAGCAAATATAATAAAAATATCAAAAAATCAACCAAACTGCCCTGAAATAAAATTGCAATCAACGTCATTAATCTTACAACGTCACCGAAAAAAGCTTTCGCTTTGCCTTAACGGTAATGTACATGTGCAGTTGGTGGACCAAATCCTTTTCCGCACCAATAACCATAAGCAATAAAACGTTTAGATTTTATTAGCATAAAACTTGTCACTAATACGGCTACTACCGGATCATCCTATTCGACAAAAAAATGCAGTTCAGCAGCCAGAATTTTACTAAAACCTGCATAAGATAAGAATTATTTTACCACATCACGGCTACCATCACTACGCCAAAATAAAGTCAACAATTTTAAAAAAAATTTAAAAAAAACTTAAAAACTTCTTTGCAGAAAGTTTTGAAAAGTTAATGTAAAAGACTAAAAAAATCTTCCTTTCTGCGCAAAAACTAAATTAATTGATTTTTCTAGTTAGTTTAGTATCAGCACTAATAAAATGAACAACCTAAACACCAGCAAGCGTCACTTTAGACAATTTCAAAAACAACCCGGAAAAAAAACGCTTTTACACAGCCCAACATTGTTAAAGTACATATAAAAGTACAAAATACCTCAAGCGAAAAAAAACCGACAAACCTAAAAAAAAAAAAAAAAAAAATTCTAAGAGTTTGTTGCAAAATAGATCGGACTAAAAAAGATCATTGCGAAAACAGGAAAAATGTGCTGTTGAGTAAAAAAACACCACTATAGACTTCTTTTTTCTTTTTCTTTCACACCCCATAATTTGTCTAACGTCGGACGTAAACCTCTCCCATTATCTTCCACCTGTCACAATTTTTGGCAGTTTCTATTCAGTTTGTGTTTGCCTGTTTTTTTATGTCATCCGTCCACCTCGTTTGAGGGTGTTTAATCGGTCGCCGATGGGGTTGAAGTTTCTAAGACCTTGATTCTATAGACTTCGCTTAATTGTGTTTGTTCAACGTCTCTAAATTAAGAGACTTCGAACTTGCACAAAAGTGTCTAAAATTGACACTAATCCTTTTATTTTACAAATAATTACAATAACCACCCACGCTCCAGTAACGTAAAAGATCCAAAAACAAACTCTCTAGTTTAAACCATATAAATTAGACCAACAAGCAAAAAATTTAACATTAAAAGAAAAAGATAAACAGAAAAATTCTAAATAATTGTACAAATAGCAATAACACTGCATTAACTTTTTTCAAGTAATTGATTTTCAATCGACCAGTGACACCTAAAGGTTTAATTGATGCTTTGAGTGCAGTTAAAGAAGTAACTAGTGCTTAAAAAGCCAGTTTCTTAATTCCAGGTTGCTTCATTCTATCATCACAATCTATAATTAAAAAAAAATATAAATAGTTTTGTGGTCATTAAACAAACCGTTACTGTGACAAAAAAAATAATCGATTAGTATATAATAAAACTGATACATTAACTCAATTTAAGCCGAAATTTGTATGAAAAGTAAATAAATGTAAGCAAGTAATTCTAGAATTAAAAAAAAATTACTATGTTAGCGACAATTTATTTAGCTACAATTATAACAATTGTATCACTTTATTAAACATTTTTTATACAATACTTACAGAAACACCTGTTCCACCACTACACCAACAATATCTTGTTGATCAGTTGTGTTGAAATTACATTTGCATTTCGCATTTGTGATTAATGCAATTATTAAATCGATTTAGTCTTGTAGCTGCTTTGCACTATGAATATTAATTCTCTAATAATAGTGATCAATGCCATTAATAACAATAATATAACGTGCAAATGTATGCAGCATAATTATACAATGTTGACGTAAACAGCTTAATAAAAGCACATTTAATGAAATTAATATTGTAATAAGCTATTAACTTACTAAACAAAAAAAAACAAATAGTAAATAGTAGCAGTTATGTTAAATTGTAACTAATATGAAGCAACAATACTCAATGGACTAAAGTTGTAAAGTGTAATTAAGCAGTTTATTTACGGGCAAGTAACGGCCGCAGTAAGCAAAGTAAACCAGTGGCCAACTTTAATGTACTTAAAACCAACAACTGGGAGAAGTTTCCATGTGTAATTAGGTAATGTTGTGATTTTCAATTCCACATTGTTTAATAAATTTGAAACTAAGTAAATAGAAAAAGTTAATTTTTTCTTGTTGTTTGTTAATTAAACTAAATAATAAATAAAATTTTATATTTTATTGTAAAGAAAATTAAATCACAGCATTCAATTGTATTTCTATAATAAAAAAATTGCAGCATTTGATGTCCTTTTTTTCTTTAATAATGCGATTATATATCAAATGAATGTTTAAAATATAATTAACCATTGTTTAATAAACATCAAACAATCAAAATTTAATAATTATAAAATAAAAATATTGATTTATAGTATTTTACAACAAACATAATAAATTTACTTTTCAAATATCTTTAAAAGTCTTTCTTTACTTGAAAGTTTTTCAATTTTTTTCTATCCTCTCAAGGAACGTAAGTTATACGTGAGTTTACTTAGTATAAACTTTGTGACTGATGAACTGATTGATATCTCTCGTTTTGTGCAGCTTAACCTTAAAGTATTAAAAGTTTATATCTATTGGAAAACCGACTTATGTAAATTTCACACCCCTCAGTTTTCAGTACTACTTACATTTCATATTCACATAGTTTTAATGGGTCGTAAAGCAGCTACTGGGATTAGAGTGCAATCAAGAGATTTCAGCCACTAAAATGTTTTCACATAATGTCATATTCAAATAACTTAATAATCTCTCCCCTTTTACACGTATTTATTTACATTTTAACTCCCATTTCAATTTCAATTTCAACAAACGAAACATTTGTTAAACAACTTTTCAATCATCTTATTAAATATGTTATATTAATTTGTAAGAGTTAAGTTTATTTTCGTAGGAAAAGCAAGCGCAAGAACTTTCAAATAACTTATATACATGAGAGGGGTTGGTATATTTTACCCGTAAAAAAGTTAACCCCCGTTGTGTAACCCTTAAACGGAACTTTTGGGCGTTTATACTATTACCTGATCAATACTTTTTTGTATAGTCCATTATATTGTAAATCAAAGCCTTTGGTTTCTTTTAAGATGTTCTAATTGGGCTATTATAGCATGCGAATTGATACGAGACTAATTAAGATTATTATCGAATGAAATGTCTCACGCGATAATATAATAAATTTAATGGAGCTTTATTTGCAAAATTTAATTATCTACATGTATAAAATATATTAATATAATGAATAAAATTTCTAATAAAAAATAAAATAAAATAGTGGTTTATACTCTAACGTCCCTTCATTGATTAACGTAAGTAAATTTAATTAGTAATAAAATTACTAATGCCAGACTAAAATTAAAACAGTGAATCAATTCACAAATAATGTACAATTAAGACTGGAACTTAAAACTGTTTGATTTTTTTTGCTGTTTTACATAAAATGATCTTAAAATTTTTAATATTCTTGACATTGACATTATTTTCAGGCCTCACACTGATCCTTGTATTATAGTATGCACGCTCATAATTAGATTAAAGCACAAACAGGGCTCATTGTTTTGCAATTGAGTTACTGTATACACTTAAACTAAAAACCTCGCATCTAATCTAATTCAATTGATAGTAGAACCAAGCTAAAAAATTGGCTTTTTAAAAGTTTGTCTTAGGTTAGGTTAGGATAGGTTAGGTTAGGTTAGGTCGGGAGTAGATCTTCGTAGCAACAACACGCGTTTTTACGGAGCTCTTACAATTAACGTTGAATTGGTGTGCAGTTGCGTTGTGGAATTGTGGAAAGTAAGCAGACACCTTCGGAAAGTGTTCTGCTTCACTTTAGTGTTTGTGTGGTAACGATAAATTGCTAATTGCTCCTGTTATTAGCAATTTAGGTTTTTAGTCGGGTGGAAATTTTTTACTCGTCACGCGGTGTGACGTACTTTTGTGACGTTTTCGTTTATTGTTAGTGAGTAAAGTGGGAGAACCCCCTTTGCGCGCGAATTATTTTGGAAAGTGGGAGAGTTGAAGTGCGCGCGAACTTTTGAGGAGTGGGAGAACCGCCCCTTTTTTGTTGTTCGCGTATTTCGCGGGCGTCAGATACAAAAGTTGAAAATTTTATTTGCGATTCCTCGCAAAGTCAGCAGCGGAAAAAAAACTGCCAAAATTTTTTTTCCAAAACTGACATTTTTGAACACAAGAATTTTTTTTTGAAACCCGACGCATCCACCAAAATTATTTTTTAAAATGTTTTTTTTTTTTAATGGAAGGCCCAGAGAAAAATGTTGCAGATGAAATTAGCAAAGACGGTTTCGGACGAGGATTAAAGGTCCAGAGGACGCCACCACCAACTGGAACAAAAAAGAGAAAGGTGCAGGATACTTCCTTCAAAGAGGAGAAGGAAGACAGGAAGATTGACTCAGTAGCAAAAAGGCTGATTGAGGCGGTAGATGCCATCAACCAAATATCAATGGAGTTAAACGAGAAGGTTACTAACAACACCAAAACGGACCTTAAAGATCTCATTGCCAAGCTTGGAAGGTGTACCGCCGTAAGCAGAAATGATGCATTAAAGGCTTGGCTTGAGGAACACAAATGGGAACTTCCAGAAGAGAAGAAAAGGGAGGAAAATGCGAAAAATGGAGAAGAAGACGGAGCGTCAAGCGTGCATGACGAAGTATGTATGGAGGAGCTACGGCAGGTGAGAGCACGTTGCGAGGGGTGTGGATGCGTGGGTATGTGTGAACGCAGTGCGAATGATAGAGCAAATGAAAGAAGGGTGCAAAAAGAAGCGGAGGATTCAGTTTTGATTGCCGCTATATGGGAGGGTATGGGAGAGCAGGGATGGAAGTCAGGGGATGCCTTTTAAAAATTCATGCAAGGTGAGTGGCCAAAAAAAACATTTAGGAGGTCAAGAGTTCAAGTTGGGGTGCCCTAACAAAGGGACAACGTACTAGTTATTGCCGACGTGGGGGACAAGGAGAACCCTATCACAAAGCTGTATGGGGAAAAGGGGGGTGTTATAAAGGACATTTTCTTGCTGGAAAAACTAGGCACCAGCAATGTGGCCTGTATAGCTCAGGAAGCCAGCGCTATGCTGGAAGGCGAAGAGTTGGCCAGCAACAAAAACTTCACCTTCCTGCTAGGTGCCGACGAAGGCCAGGACGTCAGGACGGGGAATTTCTTAGAAATGGTCAAAAAGGCATTTGCCGTAGTGCAAGTGAGGGAAGTGGCAAACCTATCTGTAGTGTTGGCCTCTGGTAGAGACACTGAAGGGGTGAGGAAAATAATGGAATGGGCCTCGGAAAACTCTAGCCTTCAGCTGACGGTTCATACTCCAAGGCCTAAGAGAACTGTCGTAGTATCTGCGCCGCAGGGGAAAAATAGTTGTGCACATTGCGGCCAAGTGTTCCAAAGAAAGAGTAGATTCACGCTGCTTTAAGTGTGGGCAACCAGGACACTTGGTCAAGGACTGCAAAGCTAAAGCCTACTGTAGCACCTGCAAAGAAACAGGACACAGAATCGAGTCCATCGCGTATACAGGAAAATGTAAAAAAATTTAAAAACGGGAATAGGGTGGCTCTACACACCACCGCATGATAAGTGTCATCCAGGTAAACCTCAACAAGTCGGCCGCGGCTATTGACCTTGCGATGCAACTAGGTGCGGAGATTGGGGCGGACATTGCCTTGATCTCCGAGCCCAACCTGCGAGCGGCAAGGGGTAGCGCCTGGGCATTGGATGACAGGCAAGGTGGTTGTATTAAACTGTAATTTAGGGATAGGGAAGCGGGAAAAGGGTGAGGGTTTTGTGTGATTGCAACTGGGCGGGAGGTTCTACGCTTCCTGTTACGCTTCACCAAGCAGGACGCTGCGGAACCTAGAAGCTGTGTTGGATGGCCTAGAGCAACAGCTGGGGGGGGGGGGGAGAATCAGAGACGCCATAATTGGGGGGGACTTCAACGCTAAATGCCCTTTATGGAGTTGTAGCGTTGAAGACGGGAGAGACCGCCTGCTTGCCGAGTGGGCCGCCTGCAAAGATCTTTCTCCATTAAACGATGGGGTGACACCCACGTTTTGGAGGCGGGGAGCGCAATCATATAATAATGAGACCTTATGTGGTGCAAAGGTGTTGGGTCTGGTAGCATGGTGGCAGGTGCTGGAGGAAAAAAACCTTAGCGACCACCAAACTATTAAATTTTAAGTTGGGGTCACGACTACGGCAGCGCCAGCAGTTGATAAAAAAGGGTGGGTAGTTTCAAGAAAAGGGTTAGAAAGCATAATTAGGGATTTTGAGATTATGGCAATAGGGGCGGGAGACAGCCCGACAGCACTGTGTAAAAGCATAGGCCGTCTCTGCGACGTACATCTTACAAGGAAAGGGCGTTTGCAAAGCAAACGCGCAAAGTACTGGTGGAATGACGAAATCGCAGAGACGCGGTATTGCCAGTATTAGAATACAAAGGGTTGCGAAAAAAGTTAGGGGGTCTAATCAAATCCGCCAAGAGGAGTAAATGGAACCTCTTGGTGGAGGAAGTAGACAGGCACATATGGGGTAGGGGGTACAAAATAGTAATAGGAAAAATTGGGAAAACACCACCAAGGGTATCGGCAGAAATGCAGAAAACAGTTGTGGGGGAACTCTTTCCAAAACAGGAGAAAAAAGTACGTAGAAAATGGCCAGTAGAAGCAAATGAGAGTCGTCCTTTTTCGGAAAACAAGCTCCGAGAGACTTCGCAAAAAATACGTTGTGGGAAGGCACCAGGGCCTGACGAGATCCTCGCAAAAATGTATTACACACGGAGACTTCCCGGGAGTATAGAAAAGGGCGAGCCTTGTTCTTCTAGACATGGGTAAAGGTGGGGTAGGTGCAAGAGCTTTTCGGCCCATATGTCTTTTAGACGTAGCCGGATGGCTTCTTGAGCACCTAATAGTGGGAAGGCTGCTGGAGGCACTTTAGGGTGATCAAGCACTCAGTGAGCGCCAGTACGGGTTTAGGAAAAGCCGGTCAACCCTGAACGCGCTTGCTGAGGTGAAAGCAGCTGTGGTAGCTGCTAAAAAATACAGCTACACTAATCGGATAACATGCGTCTTAGTTGCCCTGGACGTAAAGAACGCCTTCAACACGGCAAATTAGGGAGGGATTCTGAGGGCTTTGGAGGGCAGGGGTGTTGCCAAATACCTGCTAAATATCATTAGCAGCTATTTGTGGGACAGGGTTTTGCTAGTGGGAGAGGGTCGGGAAAGGGAAGAAGTAATTTTAACGGGGGGGTGCCACAGGGATCAGTTCTAGGCCCCACGATGTGAGAGGGTAGCTTACGCTGACGACTTGGAAGTGATAATTACAAAACGCTCTAGGGGAGAACTGGAAGAAACGGGATACCGCGCTCTTGCCCTCATAAAGCGTAGAATTAACGAGCTGGGCCTTGATTTGGCCCCAGAAAAAACGGAACTTGTGGTGCTCTCCTGTTCAAGAATAGTGCCACAAGTGGAGATGACCGTATCGGGAATTACCGTCAAGTCGCAAAGTCAGTTAAGGTACCTGGGTGTGACGCTAGGTACTAACTTAGCGTGGGGAATGCATGTGAGAGAAGTGTGTGAGAAAGCGGAGAAAGCGGCTCGGTCCTTAGCAGGGCTAATGCCGAACCTGGGGGGAGCGGAATCTTCCACCAGGCGCCTGATGTGCTCGGTAGTCTCCTCCATAGTGCTCTATGGGGCCGCAGTATGGGGGGATGCCATGTGCAACAACGGAAGGCATAAGGAATTAGTTCTGCGGACTCAGAGGAGGTGTTGCCAAAGGCGGGCCTTTTGGTTGTGGCAGGCACGAAGCCGTTAGATCTTGTGGTGCAAGTGAAGACGGCGGTCTGGGAGAGTCGCCTTACTAAGTGTGAAGCGGAAGAATGAATGTGGGGGGAATGGCAGAAGAGTTGGGAGGAATGCGTGTCGAGTGGGGGTGGTAGCGAACCGGCATGGTTCAGACGGCTCATCGCAGACGTGAGGCGTTGGGTGGGTCGGGGCCATGGTGAGGTAAACTACTACCTCACGCAGGTACTAACGAGACACGGTTGCTTCCGGGCGTACCTGCATTGAATCAAATTGATTGAAAGTGATGAATGTCTGTTCTGTGGGCAAAGGGATACGGTTGAGCACACCATGTTCCATTGCGAGAGATGGTTGGAGACGCGTGAAAGAGCAAGAATAAAACTGATGGGAGAGAGCTTGAACCCGGATAACATGGTGGTAGTAATGTTGTCTTCAGTGTTAAATTGAAACATTGTGGCCACCATGATAGGGTCCATGCTACGTATGATAGAAGAAGAAGAGAGGGAGCTTGCTCCTTGGTGTGGTGTGAATGAAGTAAGGAAGGGTTTTGTTGATTTATGTAAATTTTTGTTCCTTATGTATGTTTTGTAGACTGTTATTGTCATAAAAATGTAAAAAAAACTGAGTAAACATGCAAATTGTACTACCAAAAAAAAAAAAAAAAAAGGTGGTGTTGTTCCATGAAAAATGTTGTGTTGTTATTAAACTGTGTGCGCACCCGCAAAAAGAAGGGGAGGTGGTTTTAGTCAGTAAGAATCTGACACTACCCCTCGGGGTGTCTTATGAAAGATTACCACCTCCTCAGAAAAAAAAAAAAAGATTAGGTTAGGTCATTGACTTCACAATTGCTTCAAATGGTCTTATAGATTTTGCCAATAGACAGTCCTTAAGAAAGAAAAATCTTTCAGCCTGCACAGATATATCTTGTTCAGTGTAGGCATACTGAAACAAAAACAAGTGATGCAAATGTGATGTGGACTGTTGACAAAAGGAAAACTGCAGAACTACTAAGCAAGTTTGATAATGACCGTCACAACTTGTCAAATTTTTTGATTCGAACCCAAAAACTGGCCAGTAAAAAATTATATGCAAGAAAAGCAAAAAATATTTAGCCTGTAATTCCATTAAGAAACAGCTTACTAAGCCAAATAACAGGACAAATGATATATTATGCAATTGACTTAGGGAAAAGCTTAAGTGCAAAAAAGAATATACAGAAAAGAAATCTACAGGGCAAAAGATACATGCTAGAAGAAGCTTTTGAACGACATAAACACAGATTTTTTTGGTCAAGGGTATCAAATAATGTGCAATGGCTAAACCTACGCCATAAAAAACAATTCTTGATAAGAACAAAATGAAAAAAAATTAGAAAAAAGCAATTTCCCGATTGTGATGACACAAAAAAGGAGCTCACAAACATTGAGATGGAAGTTCCAAATTTTAGCATAGACAAGCTCAAATGTGCCATATTGTCGCTAAGAGAAGAAAAGCGCCGGGCCCCAACTATATTACGGCAAAATTTGTAAAGCTTACGTTTGCGGAGATTCCCCAAAAAATGCTTCAATATTTCAACAAGACAATAACAAAGCTCATTTTCCCGACTGCCTGGAAAAAAGCAAAACTGGTGTTTGTACTAAAAAAAAATGGTAAATTTAGAGTTAATAGTCTATTAAGTACAGTAAAAGAAGTCTATGAGAAACTCATAAAAACAAGGCTGAAAAGTAAGCTGGACGAAAAGGAAGATATCGTATGCACAAATAGGCCGCGTTTATAGTAAAGACTATTATCAAAACCAGACAAAGCAAAGTAAAGGCCCTAATATTGATTGACGTTAAAAATGCATTCAACACAGCCAAATAGAACCTGATACAGAGAAACCTCAGACGTGTAGGCATTTCTCCGTATCTATGCAAAATAATAGATCAATTCCTCTAAACCAGGACCATCTGCATGACGGATGGTAATAAAAAACTGACACAATGTGTTCCCCAAGGCTCAGTTTTAAAGCCTACTTTGTAAATGTTTTATATGGCCTTGTTTTAACCCTGGACCACCCAAGTGGATGCTCTACTATTGCCTATGCCGATGATTTAGCGTTACTGAGCACGGCTGATGACTGCGGAAGTCTTGCCAGAAAAACTTACAAAATACTAAGGCAAATAAATAAATAGACCAGCAAAAACGGGCAGAAAATTGCCCCTGAAAAAATTAGAGCATTGATCTACAAAAGACCGCGGTCAAAAAAAGATATTGTTTTTAAGTTTGGCAATGTTACTATCAAACCAAAAAAGACAGTTAAGCACTTGGGTATTGATTTTGATCAATTGGGTATCTTTGAGAATCACGCCAATAACACAACAAAAAAAGCTGAAGAAAGAATCTTGTTTATAATACAGTACTACCAAACGTTTCAGGATTCACTAGCCAAAAAAGAACGGTTTACCACTTGGTAGTAAGATCAATTCTTAGTTATGGTGCCCCATATGACATAGTGCTATTGGCTGTGCAAACCAATGCATGAAACTAATAACCACACAAAAAAAATTCTATTAAGTGTGATCAGCGCGTACAGCACCGTTAGCGGTCAGGCGGTGTGCGTAATTGCCGGAACGCTGCCCATTGATTTATACGTCAAAAAAAAAGCCCATCAGTACACCAACCGCAAGAAGAGTGGCGAAGAAGACTTTTGCGCTATCCAAAATTAGAACAAGGCGTGGAAGAACAGCGGCAAGGGAAAATAGACCAGAAAGTTGATTCACAATCTAAAAAAATAGGACGAGTGTAAACACAGAAAAACAGACTACTACCTGACACAGTTCCTCTCTAGCCACGGCAGTTTTGGCACTTACTCAAAAAAAATTAGCTAAATCGCAAATAACAAGTGCGCCTACTGCAATCAAGTTGATTCCACAAATACACCTTTTTTGAATGTGAACAATAGTTGCATGGAAAATGAAATGTAGAAACAAAAATTAGCCAGAAAACAGAACTGAAAAATTGTATAGACGTGATGCTAGCAAACAAAGCAAACTAGAACCAGCTACACAAATATGTAGAAAATGTTATGAAGCCAAAAAAAGCAAAAGAAAGAGCAAGACAGAAGATCTTGCCGCCTGTCGCGCAGCTTAAATGATTGCTGTCTAGGCTCCAGCTGCTAAACAATGCTAAACTTCTTTAATAAGATATATTGTCTAGTAGTGAGAAGATTTGAAGTGTTTTAGTGAGTGAGAGTCCCACACTGTTAAGCACGTTAAACAAAATGATTTGCAAGCAAACGCGTTTTCCTAAAAAAAAAGTTTAGGTTAGGTTAGATTATTTTAGGTTGGGCCAGGTTAGGTTAGGTTAGGTTCATCCTCATATTCTATCATGCCGCCCTAATTTTGTAATGTAACAGACAGTGCATATCCGTTAGGTAGTGCTGGTTGACATTCTGGTCTCAGATTTGTTGGACTTGCAATACTTGTAGTTTTGTGACTTTGAAAAGTTTTACTGGACAGATTTGAGGTTTGTCCGGTATATGTTTTTTGACAGGCTTTAAGTTTGTGGTAAGTTTGCTTGTATTGTCAATTTAGTATGGCTTAAGCAAATGTTCAATAGCAAATTAAAAAAAAAACCTTTTGTTTACTAATATAGTTTGTTTTTGCAATACAAAGTAGTCAAACCGTAATAAGTTCTTTTGTAGCTCTAATTTGGAGTTGGTCAATTACTAAGTAGAATCGGCCAATATTGCTGTCTCTGCAAACCTGTACACGGTTGAATGTATGTAGTCGGTTATGTCGGTGATTATCAAAGTAGTGCCAACTAAAGTAATTTAAGCTGTAGTTTGGCAATACTGCGTCAAATGTTGGCTTCCAAATGTTTAATTCTTTCTGGTTTATTGGTGTAGACATGAGCTTTTACATATCTTCAAAGAAAATAATGTAATGGCGTTAAATTGCACCATTGAAGTGGCTAGTTAGCAAGTCCATTTCGTAAAATTAATTGGTGGTAAATTAATTCTTTTAGTAAATTAAATGCTGTTAACAGATAACAGTGTTGCCAATTTAAAGTTCTTGAATACCTCCATTACAGCTTCTTCTACTGTAAAGGTTTTAATGTTTGTCACACTTTTTGTGTGCTTGCAGTAAGATATCAGAAAATAGTTAAATAAATCTCTTCTTAACTAACGCTGAAGTGGGTATGCAAAAACTAAGTATAAATTTTGGGCAAGTAGTTTTTTTTAGTGTAACTCATCTACCCGCCTTAGTATTAGTCATCAAAAAATTTACCGTTTTCCCACCGCTTGTGTGTTTGCAGTTAAATATCAAAATACTGTTGAACAATAAATCTCTTGATAACTAACGCTGAAGTATGTGGACGGGAACTAAATTTAAATGCTGGACAAGTAGCTTCATTTACTGTAACCCACTTATCCGCCCAAGTATTAGTCATCAAAGGATGTACTATTTGTCCCACCTCTTGTGTGCTTATAGTTAGATATCAGAATATAATTTAACAATAAATTTCTTGAAAACTAACTCTGGAGTGGGTGGGCGGGAACTATGTTTAAATTTTGAAAAAGTATTTTTTTTTGCTGTAACCCACCTACCCGCCCAAGTATTAGTCATTAAAGGATTTAATGTTTGTCCCACCTCTTGTGTGCTTGCAGTTAGTTATCAAAAAATTGTTGAACAATAAATCTCTTGATAACTAACACTTGGGTGGGTGGGCAAAAACTAAGTACAAATTGTTGGCAAGTAGCTTGTTTTAGTGTAACGCACAAAACTGCCTAAATATTAGTTATTAAAGATTTTATGTTTGTCCTACCTCTTGTGTGCTTGCAGTTAGGTATCGTAAACGTAAACTAAGTTTAAATTGTGGGCAAATAGCTTTTTCTACTGTAACCCACCCACCCGCTCAAGTGTTAGTCATCAAAGAATTCAATGTTTGTCCCACCTCATGTGTGCTAGCAGTTAAATATTAAAAAATTGTTGAACATTAAATCTTTTGATAACTAGCGCTAGGGTGGGTGGGCAAAAACTAAGTTTAAATTTTTGGCAAGTAGCTTCTTCTACTGTAAAATCTTCCGGCAATTTGAAAAGCTGCGGAACGGAGTACTCGGTCAAAGTGGACAGCAGACACTAGGTTTAGGCTAATTAGTCGTGCACCCTAAGATGCAAAAACCATCATTCAACACCAGCACAGAAATTAAGCCGCTGAACACGCGAGAAGACCATATAAAGCATCCGCAACCTAACCTAACCTAACCAAACTGTCATCAAAGACGTTAAGAAATTTGTCCAAAAATGCTTGATCTGCGCTACAATAAAAAGAGAAAGAAAACAAAAAAAATAATACTAACAAATAACATAAAAATCACTTAAAATAGAATAATAAAATAACAAAATAATAATTAAAAATTAACCAGCCATATACTCTTCAATTGTATAAAATACTGAACTTAGAAAATACTCTTTAGATTTTTGTTTAAAATTTTTCAAATTTGATAAAGTCTTTATATTAGCAGGCAGTTTATTGTCAAATTTACACATGTTAAAAACATAGGATTTAGAATATAAAAATGTTTTAGAACTATTAGGTCTCAGAGAAACTTGACTTTTTGTGTTGTACGTATGCACTACAGACTCATTTTTAAAGTTGAGTTGTCAAGCGCCACCAGCAAGACAAGTCGACTTCTAAACATGATATCTTTTATCGCTTTGGCTACCCACCAAGCAAACCCCCAGCATGGCCCTGCTAAGAGCAAACCTCACTTTTTATAATTCAAAATTAGAACAAAACAAAATTATCATTAAACATGGCAAATATTATTTTTTTAAATAGTCTTCATAACGATCAAAACTCATGCAATTTTTCCCATTTTTTTTCTGTAATTATTAAATTATGTAGAATATTTCATGTATGTTGACCCTAAAATGCCTCAACCTCACTATAAGTCACATGACAATCAATGTTTTCCTGATTTTGGACATCTTTTACAAAACTCGTTGTTAAACAAACTGCGGCTACAATTCAATTCGGTAAACTATCAATAAACATTAGTCGTTAGTGGTGTTTCATCGTCAATAACAAATTAAATTTATTGTTGCACTGTTGTTGAGTTAAGTCACGTCAGAAGTTTCCTAAAAAAATATATAAAAAATAACTTTGTAATCATACCTAAAAAAGTAACTAAAAATATTTTTTTTACTATCATTCAGTTTTCAACTTAATCCAAAAGTTAAGCAAAAAACGCATTAGCCAATCGCAATTTAAATCGTTAACACAACATTTTTAATTAGCTTAGAGCCAATCAACAATTAGCAAAATAAATCTTTTATTTATAAATCAAGAATCAATCCGAGATTTAAGCTGGTTATTAGTACGGGCATTTAGGTATTAATATTACCTATACAATCCATAAAATATCTGGCTAAGCAAAAAAAAAGATGCTTGGATTTGCTTAGTTTACAAGCTTTACAATCTTACTTAATAAAATAAGAGATCCAATTGTCCGGTTTATAAAATAAAGTATTTTTGTGGATACATTGTAAGATATCTTGGAACGTAGCACACAACACTTCCTGAAATTTTCAGTATATTTTTTGCACATATATAAGCATTTTTAACTATATTAAAAAAAAATACCCGTGATTAAAAAAAAAAACTGTTTTTTAAAGTTCTGCAAAATTTTCAAAATTTAAAGAATACAAATTTTTGGCTGTGAAAATGATTCTTTAAACAATTTTGAAAAAAAAAACTGTAAAAAAATGCAAAAAAAAATCTTTTTTCAAATTTTGATTACTTATTAATTACTCAAAAATGTCTTATTAAAAAAATCTAAAACTCATGTGGAAAAAGTCATTTTTAGTGGTTTGAACAAAAACAAATTTTTGTTCCGTACACTTGGCAAAAATGTAGATATTTTGCTAAATTGCACAAAAATCATGAAAAAAACATAAAATTCAGATAAAAATATAAAAATTCCTAACTAATATAAGTAAAAATACATAATAAAATACAGTTTTTTTAATTGTAAAGTAATTTACAATACAATACAAATTCCTTGAAAAACATCAAAATTAACTAATAAAATTAGCTTTATTAATTAAAATCCGGTATTTCCTCAATAGTGTCAAAAAGCACTTTAGTTAATTTTTTCCCATTCACCTAATTCAGTTAGAATTCTTCCATATTTGCAAGAGCAAGAATTTAGATATAAATTTAAACATTTTTTAAATATTCATTGGCATTCTGGCATTGTAAAAATAATCATAAAATGCAAAATGCATTATGCAAGTCCAAGACTTGTCTAATGTACCTATCTGCAGTTATTGTTCCTCTAGTAACAAGCACCAAATTAGTACAAACTTCTAAGCCAATGTTATCCCACATCATTACAAAAACTAAATCTTACTATAATACAAATTCCTCCAATATTGTCTTACTTAATTATCACTCAATAAAAATTCTGAACTATAACTAAAAGATCATTTCTAACTTCTCACAATTATTTGTAGTCTCTCAATAATCTCAATAGAATTGTGGCGCAATAATAGCTATAAATTATATCTAGAAGTTCTAAAAGCTCACTATCATCTGTGAAGCATTTCAATAATATTAATTACTTTTATTACTACAAAAGTATTTCTTAATTTAAGATTCAATAAAAGCACTTAATTCTACAAAATTTCTAAAAATTCACAATCATCTTTGTCAATTAAATCTTTAACTCATATCTTCAAGTTCTAAATGATTTATTAAACTTTACAATCATTTGTAAAGTCTTTCAATAAACTCAATAAAAGCAAATAACAGTGTCTTTCTTAATTATTACTTATTGGAAATTCCAGATGATTATATCTGAAAGTTCTAAACCATTTCTAAAAGTTTACAATCATGACCTTTAATTTTTTGCATAACGTTTTACAAAGTAAGAAAGCAATTATTATAAATGCACGTAAAGCATGCATCTTATAATAACACATCTGTGATGTGAAGAGCATGAGTCTTCTTTGCTAAAAATGGCGGCTGATTTAGCCAGAGTGATGCCTGGAATACACCAGCGCGCGCAGTTAAAGAATAAAGTAGTAAAATGCATTTACTATAAATGCGCTTAAGGTTCATGCGTCTTATCACGTTCGTATTTAGTGTCAATTTTTATTAGTCTATCCAATAGCACAAATACATTTACTCTACGGTGCATTATAAGCAAGAAAATGCACTTTAACCGGTGGAATCTAACGAGTTTGTCATAGCTTGACAATTTCCAGTACAAATAAGTGCATTGAAATTGTTTTCGAGTCTAGACATAAATTAAATAATTTTTATAGTATGCAATTACCAGGCACCAATGTTACACTGTTATATTTACAAACATAAATCATAATAGCAAACGAATTGATAAAATCTCAAAATATCATTTAATGCAGTAAAGCCTTTATTGTTAATTCAAATTCCTCATTTTGATTTCATTTTAGTATACAAACAATTTAAATTTCACAAATACCTGATTGGAATTTAAATAATTTAATTTTTTTTAACATTCTAAACCATATAAAAGCAAACCCAAATAAAAAAATGCTCTTAATGTCTGCTACATATGAACAAAATGCATGCAAAATAAATTTAATTACATTTTTGAGTGGCACAGGAATGAAAATTTCATTATAACCACACACAATTACATTCATTATTAAAAGTTAAGAATTTTTCAAATGCAATTTTATCCCAAAATTATTTGCACAGTTTAAATTAGGAGGATTACATTTGACCGCATTTTCCGAGTACATAAAACCATTAAAGCGGAAAAAATTTCACACATATATTGAGAGAATAAAAATGAAACACTTTCTGTTTCTGGTTGGGGCTATATTTTCAATTATGCTGACGCAAAATTTCCATTTTTATATAAAGGTCCACCGAAAACATATGTATGTAAAGGTAAAGTAGTTCCGGTGCGGTTTGGGGGGTAATTTCCGGATGTCTGACCCTTACGGATATGCAAAATGCATATACCGGACACCGGTACTTGGATGTGGTTAAGTTTATTTTCATTATTAATTGGAAAAATTTACTAAATATACATTACTTGTGTTTGCAATATAGTCACGTTTATTATTGCCGGTTGGAATACTAGTTTGCTAACATTCACGTAACTATCCTCCTAAGGATTGGAACTGACATGAATTCTTGGGAGGATTGTTACATATTATGTAAGCCAGTTAATAAATATATTAGATACTCCCACATCTGGTAGAAATGTAAAATATTAATTTAAGTAATAAAATGTATTTTCCAATTACAAACATAAAAGTATTAATTATAAATTTACCAATACTATATAAAACTCGGTTATACCATAATTATAAATAACTATACAAACATAAATTGCAACAAACAGTTTTAAAATGAATTATTGTTTAATTAACTAATATACAATGTAGACGCTCGGTGGGTGGTTGGGAAGATGAGTATTGCGTAAATTATAAAAAAAAATAAAAATGTGTAACAAACTTTTTTTTATAATAATTTATGTACATTTTTTAATCAAGTAATGCGTATATAATACTATGTAAATGTTCGACTAGCCTTTATACAATTATTTTGATTAACATAAACTATTATTATTGCTATATAAGTTTGATTATGAAACATGATATATACTATATACAATTTCATTACCCAATGTTGTAAATGTAATGCTTGGTCATAGTTATTCTGGTATAATAATTAAAGTACTGAAGAGGCATAATTGCATTAACATAGATATTATCCCACGAATGGAGTTTACGCTCCATATTCAGTTCCCAAACTTGTCTTGTTTTATCCGGTTGCGGTTGTTCACATGTCCTGTACAACTGACCGACAACACAGTTAACAGGATACTCCTCTATGCTTCGATGCAAATACGAAATCCTATTTTACTTGACAATCAAACCTTGTCCCATCACACCAATCTTAATTAATTTTAATTCTTAATATAATTAAATGCAATTGTAAAAGTAAACTTGAATTGTAATTAAAAAAATGTAATAAACATTAAAAGTTCCCAGCTCAAATAAATAAACACGTTCAACTAATTCCAAGCAAATAATTTAAATAATTGTTTACATTTGAAAATTACTTAATACCAAAAATTACAGTCGACTGGCTACGACAATATTTAGATAAGATGCTATACGCATGAAGATGGCTTCATTCTTTATTGAGTCATGACAAGCGTTATTATGCAAACTCGAGGCTTCATCTTCCAGTTTTCATTTGAACCGTTGCTTCGCGATATAAAAGGCAGCAGAAATAGTTATAAATTTACGCCTTTTGGTTTAGATCGTAAAGAACATTGCCCCTCTTTTCCGTTTCGCACGAGAAGAAGAATTTTATACACGAACATGCACACATGTGATATGTGTCTTTATTTTCACATGAATGTTTTGGTTATACACGAAACATTGGACGAAAATAAAAAGTGGTTGAATGTGTAATAGTATAGTTATTACAGAAAGTTTTGTAATAAATAAACATTTTCAACTTGATCATTGCTTAAGCAATATATTTATCACTACTTATTAAGAAAACTTATTAAAATAATTCTGTATCTCAGGGAAATAGTAGGTTAAATGAAAATTATAATTTTATTTTATTCAAAATATTAAAAAATATTAGTTTTTATATAAATATTCAATTTATTAAGCAAGTTTTTATACATTTGTTACTACAAATGCCAAATTTGAGCAATTTTTAATAGACTTTACAAAATAAATGCAATTTTCATTCAAATATTTAATTTATTAAGCAATTTTTTGAATATTGCTTACAATAAACGCATTTTTTGTGCAAATTTCTCAAACTTAAGTGCATTTTTGAGCAATTTTTAATAAAAATAAATGCAATTTATTAGCAATATTCTGTTAATTTTCATAGAAATAATTAATTTTCAAGCAATTTTTTTAATATTTCATAGAACAAACGCGTTTTTTTGTGCAAATTTATTGAAATAAATGCTTTTTCGGCAATTTTTAATAAACTTTACATAATAAAAACGCGTTTTTCTGTGCATTTTTTTTTTTAATGCAGTTTATTGGAAACTTTTTTAAGCATTTAAGGCAAAAAATGCAATTTTTATACATATTTCTTAAAAAATAAACCTTGGAAGCTGCACGTGAAAAACTTATTTGTATTTTTTATACAATATTCAAAAAACCTCTTTTAAAAGTTTAAATTAAAAAAAATATAGGCAATTAAATTGTCTATCTTTTTTGAAGAGCTTATCTGGATCTATCTCTAACCGTACTCATGTCATAAATCAAAAAATAAATTTTTAAATTTTTTGTTATTTTTGTAAAAAATCATGATTAAAAGTAAAAAAATTAACAAATTTTGGAATTCAAAATTAAAGGCCATTCAAATTGCGCTTCTTTCACTTAGTAACATGTTTCAACGTAGCTTCAACCAATTGTGTGCTATTAAAGAAAAACTTCAAAGGCATTTCACAAAAAACGTGCGGATTTGACGGATATCACCATAGACTTAATGTTATACCAACACACTCGATACAATTCCCGCAACTTACATTTTTACTACACTATTAAAAGAAATGTCCAAGCTTCTATAAAAGAGACAATTTTTGTGAAAGATTGAGATGTTGCTTATAGTCAACTTCATATAATTGTCATTGCACCAGTGGCATACAAAATTTAAACGCAAAGCAACAAATTGCCCAAACCATGCTTATTCCAAACAAACTTAATAGGAAGTTGTTAATGAAGACTGAAAACCTTCTCAACTGCATAACACCACATATCAGAGCTTATCCAAGCGTGTTACCTTACGTTTATATTTAAAAACCATAAAGCAAATCATAATTTAAACTTGCCGCTGCTAACAAAAGTCCATCGCAACAAACGACACAGTAATTTTACTTGGAGGTTTGTAGTAGCAAATGTTACTAAACCAAATATTAACGTTGACTTCCTTGGATTTGACGACTTTTTTGTAGATGTATAAATTTAAACACTAATGGACGTTGGACAAGAAAAAGCAATGACGCATAAAAAACCTTCACAACTTCACAAACTGCTAACAAATATTTAATAAATTTTACACAATAAAATTAAACATAATCATTTAAGCAATTAACCCCACAAAGTTGCTACATCATTCCAAAGTTGTTGGTTTTGTTTGCATTACATGGTAGCAAAACAAAGTGAACGGTTTAGGTAATAACTAGAAAAGATTAAATGTACAAACTAAGTCTTATCTAAACGGGGTAAATTTTTGAGATAATCATCGCCCCTTTAATGTTATAAAAGTAGTTTTTGATATGCCAAAGATGAAAGAATTTATTGTATAGGGTTTTCTAATAAGAAGTTTCATTTTGATATTAAAAAAAAACGGGTATTTTTTAAGGCCATAAAAAATCAATAATAATAGCTCGGTAGCGCCATCCATTCATGGTAACAGTTGCACCAGCCTCATATTCGAAAAAGTAGAGTCTAATCGCATCGCCAGCCCAAAAACCGCACCAAACAGTGACACGTTGAGGATGCAAAGACTTTTCAACAATTCTGCTTATTAACGTAGCCTCCGAGGTGAAAATGGGCCTTATCACTGAAGATGATTTTCCGATAAAATTTCGGTTTATTTTGATGTATTTGAAGGACCCAATCAGCAAAGATACGATGCGTTTTTGGTAATTGACCGGCTTGAGTTCTTGTGTTAACTAAACTTTAAAAGCCTTAAGACTTAAGTCTTTATGCAAAATACGGTTTAATGTCGTTGTTGGAATGTCTAATTCCAAAGATCGACAAAGATTCGACATACCTGAGTTTTCTTTATGTGTTCTTGAGCGATGCACACGGTTTGGATTCTTCACATCACAAACTTGTCTCAACAGTTCAAATTTTTTTCACTAAGTTTATTATTGCCGGCCGAAAAGGTGCTTTATGACGACTAAAAAGTGCTTTAGTTTTGCGAACTGTGACTGAAAAATTTTCACCATTTTTGTAGTGAATGTTAATAATTTCGATGCGTTGTTGAAACGTGTATCGTTTCATTTTTAAAAATGACGTAGATTTTACTTGTCAAATGTTTATTCAAAATGAAACTTCTTATTGGATTACCCTTTTATTTCTTGTAACAACCGCGATATTTAATGGTTTTACAAGATAAAATCATTTTATTAACAATATTTATAAAAATATTAAATTTTCGAAGCAATTAAAAAAAAAATTAAGCAACAATGCGTTGTTTGTAGAAGTATTCAATTTTCTAAGCATTTTTTTCAATATTTTGTGCAACAAACGCGTAATTCTGTACAAATTACTTGAAATATATGTATTTTTCAACCATTTTTGATATAATTTATAAAATTAAAGCTTTTTATTGACAATATTATGATAATTTTATATAAATATTCAATTTTTTCTTTCTTGCATAAAACGCGTTATACTGTGCATATTTCTTAAAATAAATTGATTTGCAGTAGTTTTTAATGATTTTACAAGATAACCGCATTTTATTAACAATAATTTTATAGTTTTTATAAACATATTCCAGTTTTTTTAATTGTTCATGCAACAAATGCGATTTTCGTGCAAATATTCAATCTTTTAAGCATTTTTTTCAATATTTTATACAACAAACGCGTAATTCTATAGAAATTGCTTAAAATAAATATATTTTTTAACGTTTTTTAGTACATTTTATAAAATAAATATATTTTATCAACAACATTATGTTAGTTTTATATAATTTTTTAATTTTTTATGCAGTTTTTCAAAAATTTCTTGCTAAAAACTTGTTTTTCTGTACAAAATTCTGTAAATATGTTAATTCTGCAGCAACTCTTAATATTTTTACAAGATAAAAGCTTATTATTAACAATATTTTTATAGTTTTTATAGAAATAATAATTATCTTATCAAATTTTTAAATATTTTATGCAATAATAACGCGTAATTTTGTACAAGATACTTAAAATAAATGTATTTTTAAATAATTTATGACAAATTTTATAAAATAAATGCATTTTATTAACAATATTATGTTAGTTTTATATAAATATTTATTTTTAAAAGCAGTTTTTCAAATATTTTTTTGCAAAAACGCGTTTTGCTGTGCAAATTTTCTAAAATAAATTATATTTGCAACGATTTTTGTAGATTTTACAAGATAAAAGCATTTTATTAACAATCTTTTTATAGTTTTTACAAAAATATTAAATTTTCTAAGCGATTTTTTAAAAATTTCATGTGACAAATGCGTTTTTTGTGCAAATATTCTATATTTTAAGAGTTTTTTTTTAATATTTTATTGAACAAACCCATAATTCTGTACAAATTAATAGATATAAATTTATTTTTTAACAAATTTAAGTATATTTTATTAAATAAAAGCATTTTAATAAGAATATTATGTTAGTTTTATATAATTCTTGCAAAAACGCGTTTTTCTGTGCAAATTTCTTAGAATAAATTCATTTTGCAGCAATTTTAAATAGTTTTACAAAATAAAAGCATTTTATTAACAATATTTTTATAGTTTGTAAATGTATGTAAATGTATCATGCAACAAATGCATTTCTTGTGCAAATATTTAATTGGATTTAATTTTTTTTTGAAATTTCATAAAACTAACTCGTAATTTTGTACAAGTTACTTGAAATAAATGTATTTTTTAAAGATTTTTGGTAAATTTTATAAATTAAATGCATTTTATCAACATGATTATGTTAGTTTTATATAAATATTCAAATTTATAAGCAGTTTTTTAAATATTTTTTGCAAAAAAGTGCATATTTCTTTAAATAAATTAATTTTGAAGCATTTTTTAATGATTTTACAAGATACATGCATTTTAATATTAATATTTTCATAAATTTTATAAAAAAATGCAATTTTCTAAGCAATTTTTTAAATATTTCATTCAACAAATGAGTTTTTTGTGCAAATTCTTATTTTTTTAAGCAATTTTTTTACACAAAATTTAAATTAAATGTATTTTTTAACAATTTTTAGTAAATTTTATAAAATAAATGGATTTTTTAACAATAAAACGTAAGTTTCATATAAAAATTTAGGCTAATAAACAAAATTTCAAATACTTCTTGCAAAAAACGCGTTTTTATAAGCAAATTTTTTAAAATAAATAAATTTTGCAGCAATTTTAATGATTTTAAGAGGATAAAAACAATTAATTACCATTATTTTCAAAGTTTTTATAAAAATATTAAATTTTCTGATCATTTTTTTAATTATTTCATGCAAATACGTTTTTGTGCAAATATTCAATTTTCTAAGCAAATTTTTCGATAATTTATGCAATAAATGCGTAATTCTGTACAAATTAATTAAAATAAATGTATTTTTGAACGTATTTTAGTAGATTTTTTAGAATAAATTTAATTTATTAACAATATTGTGTTAGTTTTATATAAATATTTAATTTTACAAGCAGTTTTTTCATAATTTCTTGCAAAATCGCGTTTTTCTGTGCGCTTTTTTAAAAATTAATTAATTTTGCATGAATTTTCAATAATTTTTCAAGTTAAAAGCATTTTATTAACAATGTTTAATAAAGTTTTTATAAAAATATTAACTTTTTTAAGCAATTCTTAAAATATATAATGTAACAAATGCGTTTTCTAAACGATATTTTAAAAATAAATGCATTATCAACAATTTTTAATAAATTTTACTATACAAATGCACTTTATTAGCAATATTTTGTTAGTTTTTATAAATAAAACACATTTTCTATGTACTATATCACAAAAAATATATTTTATTAACTATAATTTGTAAGTTTTTATATAAATATTTAAACTTTAAGCATTTTTTTAAATATTTCTATTTTTCTGTGCAAACTTTTTTAAATAAATGCATTTGCAACATTTTCAATTAGATTTCACAAGATAAATGCATTTACTGATCACTATTTTGTTAGCTTTTATAATAATATTTAATTTTCTACGCAATTTTTTTCATATTTTATGCAACAAACGTGTTTTTCTGTTAGTTTCCAAACAAATATTTAATTTTTAGAGCAATTTAAATAAAAATAACGTGTTTTCTGAACGACATTTTAAAACTAATTGCAATTTCAGCAAATTTTAATAAATTTCACAAGACAAATTTGAGTTATTAGCAATAATTTGTCAGTTTGTCAAACAATTTTCAAACTTTTAAACAATTTTTTAGATATTTCATGAATAAAACTCATTTTTCTGTGAAAATTTCTTAAATTAATGCATTTTCAGCAATTTTAAATAAATTTCACAAGACAAATGCGCTGTATTAGTAATAATTGGTTAGTTTTTATAAAAAAATTTAAATTTTTAAACATTTTTTTAAATATTAATGCAACAAACACATTTTTTTGTGCAAATTTCTTGAAATAAATGCATTGTCAAAGTTTTTAAATGAAATTTAGATAATAAATAAATTTTATTAGCAATATAGTTTTAATAAAAAAACTTAATTTTTTAATTTTTTAAGATATTTTATGCACCAAACGCGTTATTCTCTGCAAATTAAAATAAATGCAATTTTTACAAAAAAAAATTTACCTCATTAACAAATTCAATCTATTCTAACCTTTATACTTTAAAGCTTCCGCCATTCCTAAATTTTAATATTTTTTTTTTACTTATTTGTGATGCACTAATAGTTCAGTAGATTCAGGCTTGTCTGGAGTTGTTGAAAATTTTTAGAAAATATTTTATATCTTGTATTTCTGGTATCAGTGTTTATTAGAATGTCAATCAAAATCTGAGTCTTCATTAACTGGAATAGATATAGTTTCAAACTATCAGCAAAAATGTCAAATTTTTCAAAACTGGTGTACTCGCAATAGAAGTGAGTGTATACAGAATGAACAAAACCCCGCCGCAACTAAACTCTCTAGCCAATTTTGACCTATCTTTAAGGCTTCCGCATTGTTCTGCAAACCAAAACCCTCATGGACCCTTTAGCAATATTTATCCACTACCGCAACTTTTCAATAGTAAGTATATTAAACGCCGCAGACCTAAAACTATTTTTATATTTGGACAACAAAACAGCTATGTTTATGAACAAACTAGCTAAAACCCCATAAAAATCTAAAAATTCCACATAAGGCTATTTTATAATTTCCGCTTCTAATTGCACTACTTAAAGCCAAGCAACAATAATTGGCGCCCAATGTAAAACCCTCAACACCTGAAAAACATCTCTAAAAATCTTCCAAACAGACGCTCCTACTATCTAGAAAACGTCTCCAACACTACGCTTTGTACACTTTGATTCCATTTCAAACAAATGTCAATGTTTGACTTTGAACCTAACCCTTATTAACATAAAAACAATATACCACGCACATGGGTTGCTACTGGACTCCCGTAACACACCCTTAGCGGGAAACACCAACCAATTCTCAAACAAAAACGAAGAAAAATAGACCAACTCGCCTGGCAAGGTTAAAAACAGTCTACGCCGCTGCAAAACCCGGTTTGCAAGACAAACATAGCCAACAGCATCACCAATCGTCTAATGTTGTACTCAAAAACGAACAAAAAACTTATTGCTAAAACTTTGCCTATTATGATATTGCACAAGGATCATCTACCATCATCAAAAGTTTTACGCAAGAATTTGGCCAAGCCAAAAAACATGAGTTACCGCTAAGGTACCAACAGAAAATTGTAATGCACTATTGCAGAACCAGCTATCCGTACCACTGGCTATGCAAAAAAAACAGCATCAAAATAACAATGCCGCCAGTTACTCAGACTATATTAGAGCAACCGCGCCATATATTTTGGCTATTACTATCCAAATGAAAGAAATAAGTCAAATCGTACGTCGGAAAGTTCACCTCGTGCAAACGGACAAAGATTGGAGCTTCCCGCACGTTTGTAGTTTCACAGTCAAATCCCAACAGCCTAAAAACGGATTTCTATAGACTTTGTAGGCTTGTTAGACACCATTCTAACAGAAAATCGGATTATCTTATCCACCATAGACATATGTACCCGCTGAGTAGAAGCTTTTGCAACTAGTTCACTCCACCAACAACGTGCCCGTCTTGACATTGAAACAACAAGTCTTTTGCAGATACTTACATGTAAATAATGCTAATCAACAATAGCTCCCAATTTGTCAACTATAAGTTTTAAGAGACAACTACCAAATGAAAGTGCTCTCATCTAACCACGGCCACGTACAACCCGCAGGCTATCTAACACGCGGAATTAAAAAAGTTGCTACGTTGCTTTATAAATAGTTTAATACAGTCTTTATAAATGTCTGGGATAATGTAATCACTTTAAATATGCAGCTTTTTTTAAATTGTACACCAAGCTAATTACTTTGTTTTGACAGTTCAACTTCAACTGTATTTACGCACACCAAAATTGAATTATTGAACTATTTCAGTAGAGTTTCACAAACGTACATTAGATGGTTACATAATCCCAAGCTTTTATAAAGACTCTGTATAAGTTACAACTCCGGGCCACCATTTAATTTCGACGCCACTGGACAAATATTACAGAAAATACCCCCTAATTGTGACAGTCTGCAATTGCAACCTATATGTAAAAACAGCAAACTGCATGACTCCCCGTTGTTAACGCCACATGTCTTCCTCGCAAAGCAAACTTCACACAATTTACTACTTTTCGTACTTATCCTCAAAAAATTTGATTTTCACATTCTTATAACATTCTGTTTCAACGTCAATCTGGACGTCTTGCCAATTTCTCCAAATTGAACTAGCATGTATTTGAGCAACAAATCTGCTAATCTAAAAATAATTAAACAAATTTCTTTTTTAAATAATGTAATTTGTTGAAAAATGTTATTGCACTCGCAGCATTCTTTGAAGTACTAACAATGAGATTAAATAAGAAAATTTTGCAATCTAATGCAATAAATAAAGTAAACAGAAATAAACGCTCATGAAAGAAATAAATATAAATACATGACTTTCAATATTTAATTTTTGTATGTCAACTTATACCAACTATTTACTATAAATGATGAGTTCTGCATCAGCTTAATTTTCTTTAAACGCAGAATATTTGCAATTTTGTATAATATAATGTATGTTTATTATTATTATAAGTAATTATTTGTTTGTTTATCGATTGTTATGTTATTAATATTATTTAATTAAATCTTGATAAAGCAAACAAATTATAACTGTTTTCTCCCAAGAATTAAATAATATAATTATTATTATCTTCTGACATTTTTCATTTTTTTTTATTTACCATAATACTCTTTACAAATAAATAAAGTAGTTATATTAATTTATCCAAAAATAATGTAAACCTCTCTGCACAATTCATATTATTTTAATAATTTTACAATAAACGACACTTTAGTAGTATTTATTAAATTAGTTTTTTAATTAAAAATTGATCTAACTTACTCAAATATTTATTTTTTATTAATTAACTTTGTTGAAATATGTCCACCATTCTTTATAAATCTCATAGCAATGTAAATTACACCGCAAACACTCATACACGGACAATAAATGAAATTTCAAGACTCACCATTTCCATATGCTGCGAACAATTCCATTAAAAGCTGACCGAAATTTCGTAGAATTTATTACCAAGCACAAAACTAACAACGCGAAAATTACACGGTACACTTTTGTCTGTTTGAACGAACGATTGTTGCCAGTTGTTTTAGACCAATGTATTTTTTTTGTAGGAAGAAGAAGTCTTCCGGATAGAGAGCAAAGCAAAGTAAACGTATGTACGGCTAGATAAATTGTGCAGTAGTGGTTGCGATGCGGATGGATTGATGCTTGGATAGTTAGTTGGCTTTGTTGTTTTTTCTTTAACCGCATGAAATAAAAAACTGGCTTATCGCATTCGAGTTGTTTTATACTTGAAAATACAAATGAAGTGAATTTATAGTTGAATAAATTAAATATTATTTTGCATTGAGATATGAATAACTAACAAATTCCAATGGTTTATTATTGTTATTTCTATTTATGCAAAATATCATTTTACGCTTGCAGAATCATGTAAATAAAAAATAATTTAAATTTTTGTTGTGGGATTTATTTCTTAGAATACTTCTTGATCAGTAATTCAACAACCCGGTTAGTTATGTAATAATAATAATATGTATTTATTGCCTGGAAACATTTCCAATTACAAGACGACATATAAAATATACAAATATCATAAAAAAATAAACAAAACTAAAAAACTTGATCAATTATACAATTAATACTATCACTATCGCTCAAGAACACATGATAATATTGCTAATGTAGCCCGTAGTGTTTAAGAAAACCCAGGTTTGTCGATTTTTTGTCAATCTTTAGAATTAGACATTCTACAAACAACATTACACCGTATTTTGCATAAAAACTTAAGTTTTAAGGCTTTTAAAGTTCAGTTAACAAGAACTCAAGCCGGTCGATCACCATAAACGTAATATCTTTGCTGATTGGGTCCTTCAAACGCATCAAAATTATCCGCAATTTCATCAAAAAATTATATTCAGTGATGAGGCCCATTTTTACCTTGGAGGCTACGTTAATAAGCAAAATTGTCGTAATTGGGGCTTAGAAAATCCAAGAATGATTGTTGAAAAGTTGTTGCATCCTCAACGTGTTACTGTTTAGTGCAGTTTTTGGACTGGCGGTGTGATTGGGCCTTACTTTTTCAAAAATGAGGCTGGTGTAACTGTTACGGTGAATGAATGGCGCTACTGAGCTATGATTAATGATTTTTTATGGACAGAATTTGAAGATATTGATGTGAACGACGTTTATTTTCAGCAAAACGACGCTACGTGCTACACAAGCAACAACACAATCGCAAATTTGCAAAGAAAGTTTCTTGACCGTGTTATTTCTTAAAGAGGTAATCACAATTGACCACCTAGATCTTGTGATTTAACACCTATAGACTTTTTCTTTGGAGCCACGTAAAAGATAAGGTCTATGCCAATGCTCCACAATTGATTCAAGACCTTAAAGATGGAATTTGTGAAGTTATCGAAGACATACAGCCGCAAATGTGCAAATTGGTCATGAAAAATTTTATGAAAAAAATGTGGTACTGCAACCGTAACCGTAGAGGCCATTTGACTGATATTAATTTTAAATGTTAATGACATACCTTTTTCTTTACAATGAAATACCCATTTAATGATTTCTCTTAAAAAATACCCGTTTTTTTAATATCAAAATAAAACCATTTATTAATAAACCTTATATATTTAATTAACTCAGCAAAATATACTTGAAAAGCAACAAGTACAATTTTTAGGTTAGCTTGTAACGCAACAAAGTACCAATCCGCTTCCAGAGAAGATTGAGGCCGTATTAGATTTCCGCAACCAAACACTGCAAAAGATCTTTGACAATTCTTAAATTTTATCAATTTTTACAAGCTTGCAATTTCTTAAATAGCGACTCAACAAACTCTCCTGAACAAATTACTATGTGAAAACATATGCGAAAAATATTCCATAAACCACAGAAATCTGCGCGACTTTCCAGAATCGCAAGAAAAGTTTATTAGAAAGCGTCTTAGTAACTTACCCACCGGCCAAAGCGGTCAGTGCAATGCTAGAACTTATTAGTATACAACAAATTCACATATTTTAACAGTTTATGGCCGGATTTTATTGCTATTTAAATTTAATGTTAAATTTTGCTTTTATTGACTTTATATAAATAGAATTTTGCACCTTTTAATTGTATATAATATTTTATAACCGTTTATGGCTATTTTTGACTTTTTATAAATAGAATTTTGCACTTTTCAACAGTTTATGATTGAATTTTGCTATTAGTAACAATAAATTGATATTTTATGGCCGGATTTTCCAAGTTTTAAAATTTTATGAATTATTTACATTTTTAAATAATTTATGGCTAAATTTTTGTGTTTTATATCAGTATTTTGATATTAAAAGATAAGATTTTGCTATTTTTAACATTTCATAGATAAAATTTTGTACCTTTAAATCGTTTTAGGCTGAATTTTTATTCAGTATAAAAATATTTTATTGTTTTATAATTAGGTTTAGTTAATTTTGACTTTTCATAAATATAAATTTGCGTTATAAACAGTTTAAAACTAAATTTTAGTGCTTTTTGACAATATTTTAATATTTATAAGTAAACTTTTACATTTTTCAACAGACTTTAAGCAGGATTTAGGTTTTTTTTTTGACATTATTTGAATATTTTATAACAGTATATAGCTAATTTTGCACTTTTCAACAGTTCATAATTGAATTTTCCTATTCCTAATATAATTTTGATATTTTTTGGTCAGATTTTACTAGTTTTAGAATTTTATGATTTTTTTTTAATTTCTGATAAGTTTATGGCCAAATTTTGGTGATTCATATCAATATTTTGATGTTAAATAATCAAATTTTGCTAATTGCTATTTTTAAAATTTTTAGCTACATTTTGATTTTATATAAAAATATTTTAATAGTTTATAATCAGATTTAGTTATTTAAATTTTATAATTTTTTCTACGTTTTTGAACAGTTTTTAGGCAAATTTTTGTGTTTTATATCAATATTTTGATGTTTAAAGATCAGATTTTGCTATTTGTCATTTTTGACAATTTTTGACCAAACCTAACCTAACCTCATCTAACCTAACATAATTTTGTTATTTTATTGTCGGACATGGCTAGTTTTAAGATTTCTTTTACATTTTTGAACAGTTTTTAAGCAAATTTTGGTGTTCTAAATCAATATTTTGATGTTTAAAGATCAGATTTTTCTATTTGTCATTATTGACTAAACCTAACCTTACCTAACCTAACCTAACCATATCTAACCTAACACAATTTTGTTATTTTATCGTCGGAATTGGCTAGTGTTAAGATTTCTTTTACATTTTTGAACAGTTTTTAGGCAAAATTCTGTGTTTTATATCAATAATTTGATGTTTAAAGATCAGATTTTGCTATTTGTTATTTTTGACAATTTTTGACCAAACCAAACCTAACCTAACCTCATCTAACCTAACATAATTTTGATATTTTATCGTCGGAAATTTCTAGCTTTAAGATTTCTTGTACATCTTTGAACAGTTTTTAGGCAAATTTTGATGTTTTATATCAATATTTTGATGTTTAAAAATCAGAAATTGCAATTTGTCATTTTTGACAATTTTTGACCAAAACTAACCTAACCTCAACTAACCTAACATAATTTTTAAATTTTATCGACGTAATTGGCTAGTTTTAAGATTTCTTTTACATTTTTGAACAGTTTTTAGGCAAATTTTTGTGTTTTATATCAATATTTTGATGTTTAAAGATAAAAATTTTCTATTTGTCATTATTGACCAAACCTAACATTACCTAACCTAACATAACCATATCTAACCTAACACAATTTTGATATTTTATCGTCGAAATTGGCTAGTTTTAAGATTTTTCTTACATTTTGAACAGTTTTTAAGCAAATTTTTGTGTTTTATATCAATATTTTGATGTTTAAAGATCAAATTTTGCTATTTGTCGTTTTTGATCAAACTTAACCTAACCTAACCTAATCTGACCTAACATAATTTTGATATTTTATCGTTGCAGTTGGCTAGTTTTAAGATTTCTTTTACATTTTTGAACAGCTTTTAGGCAAATTTTTGTGTTTAATGTCGATATTCTGATGTTTAAAGATCAGATTTTGCTATTTGTCATTTTTGACCATTATTGACCAAACCTAACCTAACATAATTTTGATATTTTATTGTTGGAATTGGCTAGTTTAAAGATTTTTTTTACACTTTTCATCAGTTTTTAGGCAAATTTTTGTGTTTTATAACAATTTTTTGATGTTTAAAGATCATGTTTTGCTATTTGTCATTTTTGACAATTTTTGACCAAACCTAACCTAACCTAACCTGATCTAACCTAACATGATTTTGATATTTCATCATCGAATTTGGCTAGTTTTAAGATTTCTTTTACAATTTTGAACAGTTTTTAGGCTAATTTTTGTGATTTATATCAATATTTTGATGTTTAAAGATAAGATTTTGTTAGTTGTCATTTTTGACCAAACCTAACCTAACCCAACACAATTTTGATATATTATCATCGAATTTGGCTAGTTTTAAGATTTCTTTTACATTTTTGAACAGATTTTAGGCAAATTTTTGTGTTTAATGTCAATATTCTGATGTTTAAAGATCAGATTTTGCAATTTGTCATTTTTGAGAAAATTTGACCAAACCTTACCTAACCTAACCTCATCTAACCTAACATAATTTTGATATTTCATCATCGAGTTTGGCTAGTTTTTAGAGTTCTTTTAGAATTTTAAACAGTTTTTAGGCAAAATTTTGTGTTTTATATGAATATTTTGATGTTTATAGATCAGATTTTGCAATTTGTCATTTTTGACAATACTTAACCAAACCTAACCTAACCTAACCTCATCTAACCTAACATAATTTTGATATTTCATCATCAAATTTGGCTAGTTTTAAGATTTCTTTTACATTTTTGAACAGTTTTTAGGCAAATTTTCGTGTTTTATATCAATATTTTGATGTTTAAAGATCAGATTTTGCTATTTGTTATTTTTGACAATTTTTAACCAAACCTAACCTAAACTAACCTAACATAAAGTTGATAATTTATCGTCTAAATTGGCTAGTTTAAAGATTTCTTTTACAATTTTGAACAGTTTTTAGGCTAATTTTCGTGATTTATTTCAGTATTTTGATGTTTAAAGATCAGATTATGTCATTTTTGTTAATATTTGACCAAACCTAACCTAACCTAACCTCATCTAACCTAACATAATTTTGATATTTCATCATCGAGTTTGGCTAGTTTTAAGATTTCTTTTAGAATTTTGAACAGTTTTTAGGCAAAATTTTGTGTTTTATATCAACATTTTGATATTTAAAGATCAGATTTTGCAACTTGTCATTTTTGACAATATTTGACCAAACCTAACCTAACCTAACCTCATCTAACCTAACATAATTTTGATATTTTATCATCCAGTTTGGCTAGTTCTAAGATTTCTTTGACAATTTTGAACAGTTTTTAGGCAAATATTTGTGTTATATATCAATACTTTGATGTTTAAAGATCAGATTTTGTTAGTTGTCATTTTTGACCAAACCTAACCTAACCTAACCTAACACAATTTTGATATTTTATCATCGAATTTGGCTAATTTTAAGAATTCTTTTACAGTTTTGAACAGTTTTTAGGAAAATTTTTATATCAATATTTTGATGTTTAAAGATCAGATTTTGTGATTTGTCATTTTTGACCAAACCTAACCTAACCTAACCACATCTAACCTAACACAATTTTGATATTTTATCATCGAATTTGGCTAGTTTTACGATTTCTTTTACATTTTTGAACAGTTTTTATGCAAATTTTTGTGTTTTATATCAATACTTTGATGTTTAAAGATCAGATTTTGCTATTTGTTATTTTTTTACAATTTTTGACCAAACCTAACCTAACCTAACCTCATCAAACCTAACATAGTTTTAATATTTTATTGTCAGAATTGGCTAGTTTTAAGATTTTTTTTACAGTTTTTAACAGTTTTTAAGCATATTTTTGTGTTTAATATCAACATTTTGATGTTTAGAGATCAGATTTTGTTATTTTTCATTTTTGACTAAACCTAACCTAACCTAACCTAACCTCATCTAACCTAACCTAATTTTAATTTTTTTTTTGTCAGAATTGGCTAGTTTTAAGATTACTTTTACATTTTTAAAAAGTTTTTAGACAAATTTTCTTGTTTTATATAAATATTTTGATGTTTAAAAATCAGTTTTTGCAATTTGTCATTTTTGACCAAACCTAACCTAACTTAACCTAACATAATTTTCATATTTTATCGTCGAAATTGTATAGTTTTGAAATTTCTTTTACATTTTTGAACAGTTTATAATCAAATTTTTTTGTTTTATATCAATATTTTGATGTTTAAAAATCAAATTTTGCAATTTGTCATTTTTGACAAACTTTTGACCAAACCTAACCTAACCTAACTTTATCTAACCTAACATAATTTTGATATTTTATCGTCGGAATTGGCTAGTTTTAAGATTTCTTTTACTTTTTTCAACAGTCAGGCAAATTTTCGTGTTTTATATCAATATTTTGATGTTTAAAGATCAGATTTTGCAATTTGTCATTTTTGACAATATTTGACCAAACCTAACCTAACCTCATCTAACCTTACATAATTTTGATATTTCATCATCGAATTTGGTTAGTTTTAAGATTTCTTTTACAATTTTGAACAGTTTTTAGGCAAATTTTCGTGTTTTATATCAATATTTTGATGTTTAATGATCAGAATTTGCAATTTGTCATTTTTGACAATATTTGACCAAACCTAACCTAACCTAACCTTATCTAACCTAACATAATTTTGATACTTTATCATCCAATTTGGCTGGTTTTAGGATTTCTTTTACATTTTTGAACAGTTTTTATGCAAATTTTCGTGTTTTATATCAATATTTTGATGTTTAAAGATCAGAATTTGCTATTTGTTATTTTTTACAATTTTTGACCAAACCCCACCTAAACTAACCTAACATAAATTTGATATTTTATTGTCTAAATTGGCTAGTTTAAAGATTTCTTTCACATTTTTAAACAGTTTTCGGCAAATTTTTGTGTTTTAAGATCAGATTTTGCTATATGTTATTTTTGACAACTTTTAGCCAAACCTAACCTAACCTATCCTAACCTAACTTCATCTAACCTAACATAATATCTAAATTTTATTATCGGAATTGGCTAGTTTTAAGATTTTTTGTATTTTATATCTATATTTTGATGTTAAAAAATCAGATTTGCTATTTGTTTTTTTTGACAGTTTTTAACCAAACCTAACCTCATCTAACCTAACATAATTTCTAAATTTTATTGTTGGAATTGGCTAGTATTAAGATTTCTTTTACGTTTCTGAACAGTTTTTAGGCAAATTTTTGTGTTTTATATCAATATTTTGATGTTTTAAGATCACATTTTGCTATTTGTTATTTATTTTTAGTCAAATGTTTAAAGATCAGATTTTGCAATTTGTTATTTTTGAGAATATTTGACCAAACCTAACCTAACCTAACCTCATCTAACCTAACATAATTTTGATATTTCATCATCGAGTTTGGCTAGTATTAAGATTTCTTTTAGAATTTTGAAAAGTTTTTAGGCAAAATTTTGTGTTTTATATCAATATTTTGATGTTTAAAGATCAGATTTTGCAATTTGTCATTTTTGACAATATTTGACCAAACCTAACCTAATCTAACCTCATCTAACCTAACATAATTTTGATATTTTATCATCCAATTTGGCTTGTTCTAAGATTTCTTTTACATTTTTGAACAGGTTTTAGGCAAATTTTCGTGTTATATATCAATACTTTGATGTTTAAAGATCAGATTTTGCTATTTGTTATTTTTGACAATTTTTAACCAAACCTAACCTAAACTAACCTAACATAAATTTGATATTTTATCGTCTAAATTGGCTAGTTTAAAGATTTCTTTTACATTTTTAAACAGTTTTTAGGCTAATTTTCGTGTTTTATATCAATATTTTGATGTTTAAAAATCAGATTTTGCTATTTGTCGTTTTTGACAATTTTTGACCAATTTTAATAAAATTTTTAAACTAATCCAGTCTTGAAACATTAAAATTGCTATTTTTGATTTTTTATTATTATAATTTTACATGTTTTAATTAAATTTTAGTTCTTTCTCAAACAATTTTAATAATTTATGAGCATTTTTTGTTATTTTTGACATTTCATAAATAGAATTTTTCAGTTTTTTACAGTTTACAACCGGATTTTGATGCTTTTTAACGATGTTTCAAGACTAAATTTTGTCAATATTGACTTTATAAATTGAATTTTACATTTTTCAACAGTTTTTTAGCTAAATATAGGTTTTTTTCTGATATTATTTCAATCTTTTATAACCGTATAAGGCTATTTTTGACTTTACGTAATTAGAATTTTGCACTTTTTAACAGATTATGGCTGAATTTTACTATTCTTAACATAATTTTGATATTTTATAGTCGGATTTTGCTAGTTTAACGATTTCATAATTTCTTTTACATTTTTGAATAGTATTTGAGAAAATTTTGGTGTTTTATATAAATATTTTAAAGTTTAATGATTTCTATTTTTAACATTTTATAGATAAAATATTGCACTTTTAAGTTTTAATTCTGCATCAAAATGTTTTATGATCGGATTTAGTTTTTTTGACATTTAGTAAATAAAAACTTGCATTTTAAACAGTTTCCGGTTTATTTTAGTGCTTTTTGACAATATTTTAATGTTACAAGACTGTATTTTGCTATTTTTGTTATTTTCTAATCAGAATTTCGCCCTATTTAACAGTTTAAAGCTAAAAAATATACCATTTTAACAAAAAAATATTTTTAATTTTTTTAATAATAAAACTTTGCAGATTTCATTTAGATTTTGCTTTTTTCTGAAACAATTTTAATATTTTAGGACTAGATTTTGTTAATTTTAATTTTTTTACAGTTTATGACCGAATTTTGATGCTTTTTAACATTATTTTAATGTTTTAAGGCCAGATGTTGCTAGTTTTGAAATTTTATAAATAGAATTTTACATTTTTCGATGGATTTTTAGCTAAATTTAGGTTCTTTCTGACATTGTTGTAATATTTTAAAATTGGATATGGCTATTTTCAAGTTTTTTAAATAGAAGTTTGCACTTTTCAACAGTTGATGACTAAATTTTGCTATACCTTAGAATATTTTGATATTTTATGGCCAAACTTTGCTAGTTTTAAGATTTCATGATTTTTGTATATTTTTGAACAGTTTTTAGGCAATTTTAGCCAAATTTTTATTTATTATAAAAATATTTTAATGATTTATGATCGGATTTAGTTATTTTTGTAAGTAGAAATTTGCGGTTTAATTTTGGTAATTTTTGACAACAATTTAATGTAAACTAATCCAGTCTTGAAACATTAAAATTGCTATTTTAGGATTTTTATTAATAGAATTTGCTCTTCTCAAACAATTTTATTATTTTATGAGCATTTTTTGTTATTTTTAAAATTTTATATATAGAATTTTATAGTTTTTTACAGTTTATGACTTGATTTTTATGCTTTCTAACCATATTTTGATGTTTCAAAACCAAATGTTGCCAATTTTGACTTTTAATACATAGAATTTGACATTTTTCAACAGTTTTTTAGCTAAGTATAAGTTTTTTCTAACAGATAATGACTAAATTTTGCTATTGCTAACATAATTTTAATATTTTATAGTCGGATTTGCTAGTTTTAAAAATTTTTTATGATATTTATTTACATTTTTGAACAATTTTTGAGCAAAATTCGGTGTTTTATATCAATAATTTGATGTTTAAAGATCAAATTTTGCTATTTGTCATTTTTGACAATTTTTGACCAAACCTAACCTAACCTAACCTAAAATATTTTTGATATTTTATTGTCTAGTTTTAAGATTTCATATTTTTTTTTTATTTTTGAACAGTTTTTAGGCAAATTTTGGTGTTTTGTATAAATATGTTATTGTTTAAAGATCAGATTTTTCTATTTGTCGTTTTTGACAATTTTTTACCAATTTTAGTCAAATATTTAAACTAATCCAGTTTTAGTTAGATTTTAGTTCTTTCTCAAACAATTTTAATATTTTATGACTATATTTTGTTATTTTTAGCATTTTATAAATAAAATTTTACAGTTTATGACCGGATTTTGATGCTTTTCAACTATATTTTGATGTTTAAAGACCAGATGTTGCCAATTTTGACTTTATAAATAAAATTTTACAATTTTCAACAGTTTTTTAGTTAAATTTAAATTCTTTCTGACATTTTATAGTCGTATATGGCTATTTTTAACTATTTATAAATAGAATTTTACGCTTTTAAACAGTTTATGACTGAATTTTTCTAATCCTAACATAATTTTATAGACAGATTTTGCTAGTTTTAAGATTTCATCATTTTTTTTACATTTTTGAACTATTTTCAGGCAACTTTTGGTGTTTTATTTTAATATTTTAATTTTTCAACATTAATTTTTGCTATTTGTAATTTTTTACAATTTTTTACCAATTTTAACCAAATTTTTATTCTGTATGAAAATATTTCAATAATTTATAATCGATTTAGTTATTTTCGACTTTTAATAAATAAAAATTTGAGTTTTGAACAGTTTCATGACTAGATTTTGCTATTTTTTAATATTTATTAATAGAATTTATATTGTTTCTATTAGATTTTAGTTTTTTCTCAAACAATTTTTCTTATTTTATGACAAGATTTTGTTATTTTGACATTTTATAAATAGATTTTTACACAATTTAACAGTTATGGCCAAACTTTGGTGCTTTCTAACAATATTATGATGTTTCAAAGGCGGATGTTGCTAATTTTAATTTTTTATAAATAGAATTTTACATTTTTAACAGTTTGTTAGCTGAATTTAAGTTCTTTCTAACATTGTTGTAATATTTTAAAATCGCATAAAGCCATTTTTGACTTTTTTAAAATAGAATTTTGCATTTTTTAACAGTTTATGACTAAATTTTGCTATACCTAACAATATTTTGATATTCTTTGGCCAAACTTTGCTAGTATTAAAATTTCATTTTTTTTTTATTATTTTCAGTTTATGGCCAAATTTTGGTCAAAAACAAATTTTGCTATTTGCTATTTTTGACATTTTTTATTCGTTTTTAGCCAAATTTTTATTCTGTTTAAAAATATTTTAATGTTTTATGATCAGATTAAGTTATTTTTGACTTTTAGTAAATAGAAATTTGCGTTTTAAACAGTTTAAGACCAAATTTTTGAATTAACAGTTTATGACTGAATTTTGCAATTCCTAACAAAATTTTGATATTTTATGGCCGGATTTTGTTAAGGTTTTTTGATTTTTTAAAGTTTAAATGGTTTACAGCCAAAATTTGGTGTTTTATATCAATTTTTGATGTTTAAAGATTGGATACAGCAATTTTTGACATTCTATAGATAAAATTTAGCACTTTTAAACCGTTTTTAGCCAAATCTTTATTCTGTTTAAGAATATTTTAATGTTTTATAATTGGTATAAGATATTTTTGCTTTTTAGTAAGTAGAAATTGCTTTTTGAACATTTTAAAACTATATTTTAGTGCTTTTTGACAATATTTTAATAATTTAAAACAGTATTTTGCTATTTTTGATATTTTTTATATAGAATTTTGCACGTTTTATCAGTTTATGGCCACATGTTAGTGCTTCTTATCTTAAACAATTTTAACACTTTATGACCAGATTTTTTTAATTTTTTACAGTTTATGTCCGGGTTTTGATGTTTCAAAGTCAGACGTTGCCAATTTTATAAATAAAACTTCATATAAAACACTAAAATTTTGCTATAAACTTTACAAAAATTTAAAAAAATTAAAAATCTTAAAATTAGCAAAATCCTGTCATGAAGGATCAAAATATTGTTAGGAATAGTAAAACTTAGTCATAAACTGTTAAAAAGTTTTTATAAAAAGTCAAAAATAGCCATAGCAATGTTAGCAAATATTTAAATTTAGCTAAAAACTGTTGAAAAATATAAAGTTTTATTTATAAAATATTAAAATTGGCAACGTCTGACTTTAAAACATTAAAACCCGGTCATAAACTGTAAAAAATAACAAAATCGGGTCATAAAATGTTAAAATTGTTTAAGATAAGAAGCACTAACATCTGGCCATAAACTGATAAAACGTGCAAAATTCTAATTAAAAAATATCAAAAATAGCAAAATAAAGTGTTTTGCATTTTAGGTATGAAGCTAATAGTTTTAGTAGACGCAGTGGAAACTTTTGATTATGCAGTTTAAGTAGCAGATTTTTGACATCAAAAAAGACCACCCCTATGGTTTTTCTCAGTCTAATACTTTTGATTTAGCTGGTGAACGACAGAATATTTACGCCGGAACCCGTGTTGATAGTCGGGTAGAACAGAGTTAGCTTTAGCGTGCTCTTAGATGATGTCCAAAATCACTCTTTTTATGATTTTGCTTAAGATGCATAGGAGACTGATTGGCCAATAGTTTTAGGGAAGCTTTTGGTTGTTTTCAGGTTTTGGAATATTAATTACGTGAGAGCCTTTCTAAACTGTTGGAATGTGCCGTGTACGTAGAATAGCATTAGCAATATTGGTCAGAGCCATTGTTGCTTTGTGTGAAAGTTTTAAAATTAGAAATGATTTTTCTTATGAGGGACGGTCAAACGCTGTTCAGCGGCGAGTCATCGTCATTGGTTTGGTTGGTCCAAAACCATGTCTCCACCTCACAGCAAATCTACGCTGCAATACCTCAAGGCTCTCTTCATGCCGTCGGGCTGGAAGCACAGAGTAAAAATAGCTCAATACGCTAATGATACGGCACCTATGTATAGTTTCAGGTCACCAAAAGTAGTCACCATCTGACTCCAAAACTTTACATCACGACAATTCCAATTATATGAGCAAAAACTGCAAAATATCTAGGCATCACCTTCAATACTAACTTGTCCAGGTCACTTTAGACAAAGCCAAGACAACAAAAAACCTTTTAGTCCTGATGCTAAGTTGGAACAGAAAGTTGTGGGCTAACAGCCAAAACGGTTTTAATAAAAAAACATACAAAACATTGATTGCACACTAAAGTATAAAATTTATTAAATATAAACATAACCTCATGTAATTTTTTTTTAATAAAACACATCCGACCTCGCCAAACACCTAACAATTACCACAATTCTAAAAACTAAATAACTATTGTAGTTTGTGTTAGCAACTTAAAAAAAACTTTTTTTTCCAAAATTTGTTGTCAAAAATTTGTTAAAAAACATGTTGTTATATTTGCAAGTATGACTTATGTCTTTTTTGATAAAATAATTGCAATCATTATTACTGAGTTTACAAACACAAAATCTACTGCGCCAAAATGTTTAATTAATCCAACTGATAAACCAATTATTTAAAATTTTGCAAAAAGTTTGAATATTAAATGCAATTTTTACAGTTCTATAAAAAATTTAATAGTTTGCATTAAACATTTAATGTTTCTCATTTAGAGACGATGCAAAATAATCCTGACTGCTCCAAATAAATTGCACAAACACAAAATTTTATTAATATTTTTTTTACCCTAACCTAACCTAATCTAACTCAAAATAAATAACTTGAATTTATAAAACAAATAAATTTTTTCCGCAAACTATTTTAATTTTTTGTAACACTGTAAGTTAGCAAAGGTTTCTAGAATATAAGTTAATACAGGATACAAATCAAAATAATTGTTTTCCTGCATTTGCAAAACATAAAAAAGTGCACACAGTTCTCTAAAAGTTTTACTAAAACTTAAAAAAAAGTTGCCTGTAAGAGTAAAAATAAAATTATTATAATCATATAACATATATGTTTGTTAAAATAATAAGAAGTTGTAATCATTACAATAAAATTAATCTTGTGGCAATTTCAATGCAATTTCCTTTTGTATATTAAGTTTATATAACGTTCCTAAATAAATCGAATTGACTACGAATTTTTTCATCGTAAAAAACTTTTATGAACACAATTTCATTTTTCAGATGGTAAGGGTTCAATTTTTCATTTAAAGACTTTATCACTATATTTATTGAATTCTTCAATTTATAGTTAGTTAACCTTCAATAAATTTTATATAACAATTTCATAATTAAACTACTTCTTTGAAATTTTTAGAAAAATATTACTACAATCCATCAAAGATATGTAGAAGTAGATTACATACTCACCTCAATAAATCACTTAACAATGAATTGGATCACTTACTGCGAACATCGTTCAGCATTAAATATAAAATTCCATGTTAAAATTTATTTTATTAAATTCAGCAACAAACTCCTTTATGCAAACTAGTAGTAATGATCTCGATTCATTACTGTCGTCGTCCTTATTTGTTATGTTAATGTTTTGAATTAATTATTTTGAAATATTATAGAGGCACGTGTGTGCTTCAAAGTATGCTAGATAGAATGTAGTTGTGGTGCAAAATAACCTTTTGGGTAACTAGCATCATGCTCTGACATGTAATTATTATCCTTCTCTTATCGCTGTTTGACATTCCTACTAAATATCGTGTACGTTTTCAGCAACACAAATATTTTATACGTTTTGAATTTCCTAGATATGTTTACTAAATTTAAGTTGTATAATAATATTATATATTTTGACATTTCAATTACCTAACTTTCTACTGTTTGTAAACTAATATTAATAATATTAAAATTTATTTAACATTTAATCACTGGTTTAATTTGTAATTGCATTAAAAATCAAATTTAAAAACATCAATTACAATTTTTTTTTAATTAACTTTTGATCCTGTTTTGAACCAAAACAATAACATGGCAACAAAGTTTTAAATTTTTGTTTTGCATATTTCAATATTTATTACATAAAATATCGTGATATAAAATACAATGTAGCAATAGAAAACACGTGAAATATTCATATTTATTGCTTGGCTCTAAGCCACTACCCAATCATATTATTTATTAGAAGCTACACGCAGTTTTTACCGTTTGTTCTTTTTTATATCTAGTAAAGGCGATTTGCCAGACTTTCCTTGTCTCTTTTCTCAAGTTAAGAATGATATCATTGCTTATTTATATTTATATTTGTACAATCAAACAATTTTTATTTATAAACTTTTTTATAATTTATATTTTACATAAAAATTATTGATTTATAAAAAGCCATCCGTAAGCCGTTAGAATAACAAACAAAAAAAACAAACCGAGGTTCATTAACAAGGAAACTCGCATGCCGTATTTCATGAAAGGATTAAAAAGGTTTTTTTGCAAAGACATGATAAACAGCCCAATTATGTAACGTACTGTATTTTCCGGGGGAAAGAAAAACTTACCGACCTTATGAAACGCAAAAAGGGCTAAATTGTGTGACACATATAAGCTACTTAATTGGCTTACAACATCCTTTTTCTTTGTTTATGTAAAACAATTATTGATTGAAATTTGTAATTGTCGTCAAGTTTAATAATTAGATAAATTTCCCATTAAAATTGAAAGGATGGGCGATAAGGACGAGAAAGGATCTTGATAATCGTATTATGGTTTGCTAGTTCGTCTAGTCGCGTTACAACAAGGCGAGAAAAAACCTCCCTGTAGAGTCATGCAGATGCAAATTCTACTCAAACAGGAAATAAAACGTTCCACTCGGCGTGGTGTGAACTGGAAGTAATGAACAAGAGCCTCTGCCTTCTGTTGCAAGCTTACGGTTGAAAGCTGTCGGAACTTTACACACTCATAGGGACGCTGGTGGGGGTACACCCGTAATGAATTCTTTTATATTTTTCTCTAATGCAACAGACAACCTAAATAATATTCAGAAACAATACTCGGAATTGTTATGTTGGTTGAACATGTTTAAAATTTTTTTGTATGACCAAATACAATAAAACCAGCAAACTAAACATAAAATAAACGTATTTATTAAATAAATTATTTATAAAAATATTGCTCTTAGTTCAGGAATTAAAAAAATATATTCGATTAAATTAAAATGTAATAACATACAAAGTGATTCAAAGTATATGATTAGATTAGATTTTTTGGCAATTATATTTGTTGTGTGCGTGGTGGTTGTTAAGTTCAATCAAAGGTAATGCATTTTAGTTCCTACACGTAAAAGCGTCAAAACTAGGCTTTGCGCTAAAACATAGTTTTGGCATATTATTTGTGATTGAAAACATTTTATGACATTTATAAACTTGACAACCAGTACACTGACAAAACAATTAAAACTATTTAAATTTCTTAAGTCAGAGCCTCTTGCTGAGTGTCGCCTGCAATTCCATTCAACTCGCAAAATCCCAGATCTTTACACTTTAAATCTAATACGTAACCTAATCATTAGCTTGGCAGTTACTCTGTGTTCATTGGCAAAAAATAAACTGTCACCTAGAATGGTAATGGCTTTTTTGATTTTCTGGAGAGGATGAAAGAATTGATAAGATCCTATACAATCACCGAGAATCAATTCTTAGTAGCCCAACTAGAATTGATAAAAGGAGAAGCCTGATTATAGTACTAAAACAACCGGAGCCATTGAACCAGTAAACGCTATTAAATATAATAATTATCATTTTTATACCAGCTTGATTTGTCCAAAACTTGGTAGAAGAAATTTGTAACCAAATCACACATATCAAATATACGTTTAATCACAAAACTTGTCAACAGTAGCCAAATTAATAAAAATATGAAATAATATGAATATAATAATAAATAAAAATACCTTTTTGTATACAAAAAACTGCAGCAAAAAAAGATTAAATTAAAATTCGCTTTGTCAATCAAGCCCTCATCCGCCCGCTCCCCAAAAAATACTCAATTTGTACCCAAACTTTGATATTTTACCAACCAGCCTCAAAGTTTTACAATTGTTAACCGACTTTCAATTTATAACTGTAAGATCTGCTGTTGGAACTGTGACATCAAAAGCTATAACGGGTTCTGCCAAAACTCGTACGTCCAGTTCTGCTCTTACTGTAACCTAGACAAAAACTTGACAGGAATACAAGTATAGAGAGGTAAAAAAAACCCGCCCCCAAACTGTTTAATGAAGATTAACAAATTATTCTAAATTTGTATATATTCTAAACTAAAAGTGTTGTGCGCTAGTAGACACCGACTCTCAACGGTGCTATATAAAATCCAAGTTTAACCAATCAAAAGTCAATGAGTTAAACCCCAATGCGTTCACCAGAAATCAACAAATCATCGTGTTTTGTGTTGTTGTGGTAAGAAATTATTTATTTTTCTTTGCCAACTTTTGGGTATAATACCGTCTCTCCTACTCAAATGTGATGTCCAGTGCCGTTGGTGTGCTATCCTTAACTTTGCCAGTTAGTCGGTGAAAATCCAAAAACCACCAGCGAATACCGTTGTTCATATGATTGTACCAACTTCTCTCTCTGAACATTATAATCAGTTCTGGCCATCAGAACTTTACCAAAAACACGTCCGCCACAATTAACCTTAACAACACCAACGTCTTTAGAATCTCTAAATGTAAACAATCTCAAACCAAAAAGATAATAAAATGCTCATAGTAGATGTCATCAGACCATCAAAGAATTCGTGAAATTTTCCTAGTGATAGTTTTTTGGAAAATAGACAAAAATGCTCAATTTTGTATAAACTTCCGCAAAGTAAATAAAGTTTCCTTCCGTCAAAAATGCTAACCTATTCTCATTTATATATAGAATTCTGAAGAATTCGTAAAATTCCCAATATTTTTCAACATCTACAAAGCGGTTATTGGCAGATTCCAATTACTTCCAACTAACCCGATTTCCACATTCATTACTTTTGGCCAAGACTTGTTTTTGTTTAAAGTGCATTCCGCTTAAGCCACGTTCCAATAATTCTTAGATTTGCTAGAAATAAAATAAACTATCTCTAAAACTAACAAGAAATGCTGTAGCTACTCCAAGCCGCCAAGTTACTGTCAAACCTACTAAAATGTAAATTTTTAAATTAAAATACAAAACACAATTCTAAAAGAAAACTGCAGTTTTTTTTTCTATGGGCGTTCTGCGTCCTTGTTTACATACAAATAAATGCAAAGACACCATTTTGTGGTTAAATTTAGTTGTCTAAACAATGGCCGACATACAGCTCACCAATCAAAAATAAAAGTAAACTTTAACCATTACGCAAACAGCCACCACAACATTTAAACCTGTATTTTGGACATTGAATTAATTTAGTTAATGGAGTTGTCCGTTACTACGTGATAACTCATAATACAAGATTAAATAAAACAACTACTATGTTTTTCACACTGTGACTTTCAACCTGAGGTTTAGCCGAAAACATAGTAGTTGTTTTATTTAATCTTGTATTGAACTAATTGCTCAACATTGTCTATTAGAAAGCTACTGATTGACACCTGTTTAATCCGCATTAACCGCCAAAACGCTTACCACAAGAAGTTAAACTTGCATTCAAAATATCAAAGTATTTACTCAACATAGTCTATTAAAAAGTTTCAAATCAACGATTGCTCAATTTGCTGGCAAAACTCCCAAAACGTAGTTAAAAAATTAAAACAGTATTTTACTTTACTTGCTCAACAATGTTTTTTAGAAAACTGCCAACCAAGGCCCGCACAAACTGCTAATAGACTTAAAGCTTTAGCAAGAATAAAAAGCATTTGCCTCAAGGGTAATTCCACTGAAATTCAGACAATCGTCTCCACATTGACATCTCCGATTTTGCTCAAATTTTGTACACATGTTTCGGGTACCAAAATATGACAATTCCTAAAATTATTAATCTCTAGGTGCAATACAGTGTAAATGCGGTAATTTTAATTTTTTAGGAGTATTTTGTCTCTTTATAGTTTTTGTGCTGTAAATAAACAAAAAATAGTCAAAAATCATATTCAAAAAGATGTATTTTATAGAAAATTTTTTGAAAGAAAAACACAAGTTTTCAAAAATGTCTTGCAAAAAACAGAAAAATTTCTATTTTATCTTGCAGACTTAAAATTTAAATATGATACTCCTGAAATATAGTACTTTTGATCCCAAAAATAAAAGTTTGCTTGCCCTAAAGTAAAATATAACACATAGTTGCTAAAAATGAGTTACTTTTAAACAATTCTCTTCGGATTTTCCGTAATTTTACTAATTTTAAAATTTTATCAGATTGCCACTAGAGTAAATCTTCTCAAAACAAATCATTTACATTTTTTTTTTGTAAATTTCAAAACATAAAGCAACGTGAAGCAAACCTGCAACAATTCTGTAATTAATGAACCGACAATGTAGCTTTTGGTATAAATTAACTTTTTTATAAAAAAAAGTCAGATTGGGTATTTTTATGCCAGATAAAGTAGAGTAAGAATATTGCGTCTAATTCATTACGATCTCCATCTGAGGCAGAAAACATTTTCTGCAGTTTAAGATTTGAAGATATAAAAATAAAGTGAGTAAATTTTTAAAGATAAGGTAATATGTAAAAAAGTAATTTTAAACTAATTAAAATACGTTACTTCATTAATGAGCAAAGACAATGATTTCAAACTACATTAAAGCGCGTATTCAAACCTATACAATAAATACGACTGCCCCTTTGGTAGGAAACAGCTTAAATTGGATAAAAAATTAACAAAAATGAATATAGTTTAATACTGATCTTAGTAAAAGGGCTTCCAACTTCCAAAACGTTTTAAGAGTCAAAAACTTCTTCACTTTAGATACAGCAATTGAAACTTAAGTAACCAACTACAAACCTAATTGTTTGTGATCAAGAGATTAAAAGTTTCTTCTCTGTACAAGCGTCACATAAGTTATATGTAGGAGGAAGCGGTGGTGATACCAATTTCTTGATCAGCAACACTTGGTAATGTAGGTATAACACTTTGTGATTACCATCAAGTAGTTTAAACTAGAGTGCCTACCCACCTGCTCAACTGTTAGTAATCTAAAAATTAATAATTCTTTTTTTCTGCAAGCGTTAGAATTATTTATTTCAAAAAAGGTTATTGATATTTATTCTGTAACAACCAATTCTTTATTGCAGGTTAGTCTTGTTACAGATGACTGACCAGTAATTTGAATTAAAGTAATTACCCACGCGCCTAATTGTTAGTAATCCAAAAATTGTAATTTTTTTTTGCAAACATTAGAAATTTAGAAGAACTAACACTATAGGACACTTTAGTTTATGATAACTTTCGATTAATTTAAACTGTAGTGCTCACCCACTCACCCATGTGTTGGTAATCTACTTCTTTTTTTGCACGTGTTTGAAGTTTTTTTGTCAGAGACGGCAATAATGATACAAATTTCTTGATGATCAATACTTGAGTAAGTGGCCAAATCAATTCAGTTACAGATTAATAATCAGTAGTTTGACTTAAAGTAAACACCTACCCACCCAACTGTTTGTAATCTGCTAGCGTTAGAAGTTACTATGTTAGAAAAAGCAATGATGATACTAATCTCTTGAATAGAATACTATAAGATTACCAAGTAATTTAAACTGGTGTGCGCACCCACTATTATTACTATTAATGGTTCAAAAGTTAAAAGTTTTTCCTGTCTGCAAACGTTAAAAGTCATTTTGTTGTTAATAGTACTTTATTTACTGGTTTTCTAGATCTATGATAATAAAAAAACACGCTACACGCAGTTCAAACTTGCCTTAGTCAATTTTGACGTTCAAATATTGTATATAAAGACAAAAATCGTAAAAAATCAAAAATCATTTTTTTAACTACAATCGACTACTCCTCAAAGAACAAAAAATTATCCAGTTGTTGATCTTTAGTTTCAAAAACAAACAAGACAATAAAACTGTTATTAAAACATCTTTCTAAAGATTCGCTAATCAGTATCAGTAGTAGTAATATCAGTAAAGCAAAGATCTAATGTGAGGACTGTTATGCAAGCTGCTTGCGTTTAGTTCTTAACAGCGGCTATATCTAATTTGTCAAATATATTTTAATGCGGTTGTCTTTTTTGCTAGGCAATAGCACACCAGCAAAGTATCTGCTTTATAAACTTTTTTAGTAGTGTCGTTTGGATTCCACGTTAAACTGTAGATCCCGCATGTATATGTAGAACTGATATCGCACAACAAAAACATACAAAAAGACGCCTACTCTTGCAAGTACAGGCGCTATAAAAAGAAAAGATTGATATTAATACTAAACAGTAGTATTGATCTGTTAGTTTTTCTATTTTATAAATAGACCAGAATTTGTCTTAAATGCAGCAAGCCAACAAGAAAAATTCTAAAAAAATCTGTTAAATTATTGCAGGCAAATGTCCAGCAGCCTAGAGACGCGTGTATTTCATACAAAATAACCGTACTCTTTGTAAATAAGGCACACAAAACACTTGCAGAACTTGCAGTTACTAATCCAATTCTAGTTTTATTACTTTTTTTAGGCAATATAGATTGGAATCCCCAAACTCTATCTCTTTTTAAAAAATAAAATAGTTGGTATTATAGTAAATTGTAACCCCGTTCTGATGGCGCGTATTACATATAAAAAAGCCATGTAGAAATACAAAACACGTCAGTAAACGCTACGGAATAAAAATAAATATTAACAAAACCAAATTCGTGTTGATAAGCGCGTGTTTCCTTACAACTACACACAGCTATTTGTTAGTCAACAAAAAAGTCTATAAATATAAATACCTGAGAACATGGGTACTCAATAACAATAAGTTTAATCTAGAAATAAAGAGAAGGACTAAGCAAGCCAGCAGCATTTTCATTAAAATAAAAACGGTTCTCATGCAACAAATATTTTTCTGGATTAGAATAATACAATGTTACAATTTGTTTTGTTTAATTATATAATATAGAAGCCTCCATGCTTATACAACATCTAACAAACAAAATAGAGACATTTGATATGTAGATATATTACAGAATTCTAAAAATATCATGGACCAAGATGTGTTGAGGAGAATAAAAAAAAATTGTCAACATTTAAGATTAGGAAGCTTCACTGACCTAAAAACTAAAAAAATCTCATAAACTAACATTTGTGTAGTTAGGGTCTAATACATTTGACCCCAACTAACAACCAAGCTAGTTAACTAATGCCAAAATATTAAAATATTAAAATATAAGAAATCTGAAATATTTATGACCTTGTAATAGTCGCCAGCAGAATTGAACTAAACAGAAATGACAAGCAATAACATAAAAAATTGCAACTACAAGTTTGATAAAATTCACTTAGAAAAATATTGCAAAACGTACTTCAAAAACAAAAGTTTTTTTTGCGTACAAATAACAAAGCGTTTGTGTAAAAAACAAAAAACTCCCCACACTAAAACGAAAAAAGATAAATTAGTCGTTCTTCTTTGAAATGTTACACCAAAATCACAACAACAAAATCTCAAAACACCCCGGACACGAACAAGACAACAAGGACCATTTTGCAAAACTACTACTAGCCTAGCATACAACGATGCGTTAAAGAAAACGTACGTTGCAGAATATACCCACATGACAACAAATAACTAAGCAAATACTAAACAAAAAACAATAAGATCATGTTAATAACATTATGCAAGCCTCCTGAAAAAAAAGCCATTGCCACAAACACCAATACCACTAAAACACTATAGCAGTGTTTTTGTTTTGCGCACCCACAAATAGTGATACCAGCTTATAATTTATAAGTAAATATTTTAAAAAGCATTTGTATATAAATCACTACTTGCAAGACCAGTAAAAAACATGTTAAAGTAAACGAAAAATCTCTTTGCTAAGTCCAACAAAGATAAACGCCTCTATACAATGCAACTTTCTGAAACTAGCTGCAAAAACTAACACCAAAACTAAAACGTGCAAAACAAAAACAAACTATTTTCAAATCATGTCAATTCCCCCTAGTGTTAAAAATAAAGTCTTTTTTATAATAAAAAAAAACTTTAAAACATTAGGTCTTAAAAGATGGACCGCTGGATTTGCTTCAGATTAACCATAGACTACGTACAAAGTGCGCTTATCGACTAAACTCCCTCTAAGGAGTATACCCGGAAGTATCAACTTTATTCAAGTTATAATCTTTTTTTTAGAAATACTTATTAATAATCAAAAGTGCCCTATTTAGTACAGAAAATGTGGCTGGGAGTTAACCACGTTAAATTGTTTGTTCAGGCAAAAAAACCGTTTCAACTTCGTTTTGCCATTTTTAATGTTTTTTTTTTATAATGTGCAAAGGAATGTGTGAGTAAAGCGCCCATTTAACCCAATACTGTAAAAACAAGTACAAGTTGAGTGAATAAGAACTCGAACTGGATCTATATTCAAATATGTGTGTGGTTTAATCAGAAACAAGTAAATGCAATACAAACTAGGGTTAAAAGGTCCTGTGAGTGCTGTCGTAAATTTCCTTCATGCCAAGCTGTTCACCACACTAAAATAGCAAGGCAAGTATGTTCTAAAACCAATGGCAGATATGTGCTTGAGCAGAACTAGTTGCACTATCAGACAGTTTACAAACAAAAACCTAATTTAAAAAACAACTAAGAAAGATATTTAAGTTAATCATCAATAAAACTATGTAACTAAATGAAATTAGATAAATGTATTAAAATACAGCTGCAAGTGGTGCGCAAAAAACGATCAATATAGCTGTGTTTTAATAACTAACTTAATTAAAGAAAAATAGAGTCAACTAAACTTTACGCAGGTTTTGGCAAGCTACTACTAACTGTTGCAATCCCTAAAATTTATTTCAAAATTAGTTAAACTACAAACTTTACAATCTGCAATAGTTTTGAGGAACTGTCAAGTTAAGAGCTTTTTGAGCAGATACCAGTTTTCTTATATATTTTTGTCATAAATAAATTAATTCAGTGGCCTAATAGTGGACACAAAATTAAGAAAACTGGCAAACTACATTTTTAGAAAACAGCAAAAAGCAGGCAAGTAGTCAACCAAACATGTATATATATATACGGGTTAGTTGGAAGTCAAAAAAGAAGTGAAAAAAGGTTGTTGCAAGAAAGAGCAATAAAAAGTTTAACTCAAGTCCATCCATTGAACTCTACACTCACTCACAAAAGCAACATTACTGCTTACAACATCATCTCTTGCTTCCGGACCTATCCAAAATATAGAGTAATTTCATTTTTTTTTCTCTTAATTTATTGTTTAATAAATCTATAAAACAAAACATTATAACTTGAATAAAAATAGTGTTTTAAGTCAAAGTTGGTAAACGCATCTTAAACTTAAATAGAGCAACTCCAACATTCCATTTAATAAAACCTAAAATTTTCAAGATTTTTTCTTTAAAAAAATTATAAATCAATTTTTAAACTTTTAACAAACATTATCAAATAAAAAAATAAACGATAACAATTGAAACCATCAAGAAATCCACCGCATAAAACTTCCATATAGTCAATCAACGCATATGCTATGCAAAATCAGGCTCTTCATTAACAAAAAAGGTAACTCCAAAAGTAGAAACAAAAACGCAACGTTGGTAATCAAAGTCTTTTTAGTAAATTTCCTAAGACCACAGTCACTTTTTTAAGGCAAAATTTAAAAAATTCTTTGCAACAATTGACGTTAAACAACTTTAGAAAAAAGCACTTCACAAGAACTCAAACTATTGGTGTCCAACTAAAATCAACTTAAATTTACAAATACCTAACTTAAAGATGAGTTTGAAATCACATCAAAAACGTCTTGTAGCCCACAACTATACCTGAAGCACATCTCAGGATATTCTTTTTTTTTGACAAATTGACTAAAAGAATAAGCCTTATTCTCAATCTCAGCCCATTTATGATCCAACTCATGCGTAATCAGATTAAAAAGCATTCAAAAAACCGTTGGTCTCACAAACAAGTCGCAAGACTTCTAATGTAATGTTAAATAGTTGTAAAACGCACAATAAAACTAATTCAACATTTTGGCTAAGCACTATTACACGTGACTCACATACAGTTTGCTAGAAGGCAACTATAAAATAACTAAACAAACTTAATACAACTGCTTAGAACTACAATAAAGCCAAAAGTGGTTTTTAGTAATTCATTAGCAAATAGGTTTAAAAGGCAAACCCGGTAGAAAGGCATGCCAAATGATCTTTGCTGTTTTATAGACCAACAGCCCCAAAAACCCTTAGATGAGTTTATGTTGCTAACTGCCTTTCAACAAAACATAAAAATTAAAAACAAAAACATCAAAACGCTTGCAAGAAAAACGCAACCACAGTCTATTAACCATAAGCCAAGTTATGATGCCTAGCTAAAAACACTGCTTAGTCGCAAAATTACTGCCTAGCCCCAAAATTCCTCATCAACAAAGCCACTGCACTAATAACAATTTGGGCAAACCACTGACGTGCAAGCTACACTGTAGATGATAATTAGCTTTAAATTTTACTTAAAATTTCATCATCAACAATTTTTAAGTCTATCTATCAGATGATTGCCTAACCTAACCTAACCTAACCTAACCTAACCTAACCTAACCTAACTTAACCTAACCTAACCTAACCTAACCTAACCTAACCTAACCTAACCTAACCTAACCTAACCTAACCTAACCTAACCTAACCTAACCTAACCTAACCTAACCTAACCTAACCTAACCTAACCTAACCTAACCTAACAATTAATATTATTTAAAGGTTTGTTATCACGCCAGACTTCTTTATATTAGTCTATTCGTTAAATTCTAATTTCAAAATCTTATTATTTGAGTAAGATAAAGTAACAAAATATGTTATGATTACTGGCGTTCAAAAAATGCGTTGTAGCTTTTTCTTATACAAAAATTTAAAAAAATAACTACAAATTTTATCAATTTTGATCAACTTTTAACATGTTAAAAACTGTTGCAGGTTGCGTCGATAACATTGTAAAAAGATTTTAATGTTAACGTTTTGAATTGAATTTAAAGATATTAATTCATTTTATTTTCTACTTCATATTATTTACCCTATTATCAAAAATCATATACTGTTAAAATATTAATCATTAACAATATCAAGCAGCAGCAATTGTTTTAACCCATTACAAGTTCATAAAAATGTAGTTGAAACATTATGAGTAAACATGAACTAATTAAAAAAAAACATGTCAACAACATTCATTAACTGTCAATTATGTTTGTTAGATTATCATAAATTGTTAAACAAAACTATTTTAAACTATCATAAATTCATACTTCAAGCATAATCAATTAAATTGTTAATATAAAATGCATAACTATATGCTAAACACACTACTAAAGAGTGCATACCCTGAAACACTATTAAATATGTTTTACACTAAATATAGAAAATATTTACATAAAATACATCATATATTAAATTGAAATGCATAAATATAGTTTTAACCATATATTACCATTCAATCAATGTTATCTGTTAACTTTGTTTAATTAATTTAAAATTTAAATATTAATTTCAATTCATTTTTAATGAATAATTCAAAAGGTAGATATTGTAAATTTGTTAACGAGATCTAATTAAAACAACATTAATTACAACTGAATTATGATTTATTTATTAATTAACTTGATTTTAATGAACTTTGTGAACTACACGCTTCTATTCATTAATAATTAATTGATTACTGCCGGTTTATTTTTATAATAATAATTTCCAACAGGAAATTATTCTCCGCACGTATATTTATTTTTAAAGAGTAAGCAATTGCGAGGAATTCTGCTGCTGATGTCAAATTTTATTTTTTTGTCATTTCCTGCTTACGGAAAAGTCCTTTAAAAGTTCCAGATGAAAAAGCCACTTAATGATTTAAAAAGATGAGCTGCAATTAATTTAATTATCCGTATTATTTCAACTTGCTTGCACGTTTCGAGGATAGTTAACACAAAGAAATTGCACAAAAATGAATCCGTTTGTACTTTGAGCTTAATAATGTAACAGTTAATCAAACACCAAAGGAAATCCTTTTCTTACTTGAATGAACACAGTATTTTCTAAGAGAAAATTTGTACATTATCTTTCAAATAAATTTAAACTAAGAATACAATATTTATTTTTTTGACATTGATAAAATCAAATATTTGTCAAAAAAATAATATATATAAAAATAAATATATCTGAATATTAAATATTTGTCTGACAAACAAACATGGGAATTGACATTAACATGTAAAATGAAAACTACGAGATAAATACTTTCGCTCAGATTCACACAAAATTATTATCAGCGTCATAAATTGTCAGATATGCGGTTGAATTTCATAAAAAATAACATACGAACAGTACATCATGTGATATGTGTTAAAAAAATAACGAAACAAACAAATGTATGTAACATTTCATATGTGTTCCAGGTCCGAGTTGTTTTATGTTTGCCTAACCGACTTCACTTTGCGTACTAATTTGTTTTGTGGCATTTTAATACAGATGTATTTTTATATTAAAAAAAGTTTACAAAAATTTTAAATTAAAACTGTATTATATTTTTTTTTTTAAATTAGATTGTAATTTCTGAAATTATTAATTAAAAATTTTAAAATAAACTATAAAACATCTAAAGTTTAAAAAGTTTGTACTAGTAGTTGATCTGAAAAACTACTTTGCAAATAATAAACTCCAGATATCGTAAAAAAACTCAATTTAGAAGTACAACAAATTTGATACTATGCAAAGAAACAACATAAAATTAAATAGAAAACACATTTCAAAGTTTGTTAAACAATTAACCTTTGCACAAAGATACCATGGATCATACAAAACTCATTAACAACTTTATAGAAACTTAAATATTTGTTCAACAACAGTTTTAAACGCTCATTGAAACCTAAAAAGCATATTCAAGTATGCTTTAAAGTTTACTTAAAACTTCAAAACTTGATACCTTATTAAATATCATCAAAACACACCTGATAAAGCTTTACAATACCTCAATCTGTTTGAAAGCAAACTAAATATTATAAAAACGTTTTGAAAACTTACAAATGTTTTAAAAATTCATCAAAAATTTTAAATTTTAATTGAAAACTATAAAGACAATCCAATAGATCAGCTATTTTGTTTAGTGAACAAAATGTTGAAGCTTAAAAGGACATAACAAAAGTTATTCTGAAACCATACAAGCTTATTGAGAGCTTATTAAAAGCATTTCAAAAATCACAATTTATTTAAAAAAATAAATATTTTATAAAAAGTTTAGCAAATAAATTTAAATGCCTTACTTTTATCAAAAATCTCAAAAGCTTAAAACATTTCAGAAAGCAACAAAGACCATAAACTGTTAAAAAGTATTAAAATCTGACTTTAAAACATCAATTATTTTTTTGTAAACACAAAACTCCTACCAATTGCTTTAAAAATGCAATTTTATTCATATTAAGTAAAAAATAGCAAAATCAAATCTTAAAGCATCAAAATATTGATAGATATTATATTGTTAAAAAAATTAAAATTTTTATATAATAAATTTCAAATATTGTAAAAAAATATCAAAGATCACTATCAACTATTAAAAATGAAATATTCTATTATTAAACAAAATCAAAAATAGCAAAATTTTGATTTGTAATACTAAGTATTTTGAAAAAAAAAGGCAAAAAAGTTTGATGAGTGCAATATTTTGTTTATAAAACGCCAAAAATATTAAAATCCAGCCTTATAATTTTAAACCAAAAAGCATCAAAATCCGGTCAACAACTATAAACAAATTTATAAAATTTTAGAAATACCAAAATCCAGCTAATGGGTAGGCCATCACAAGAAATCTTTTTAAATTGTTAATAAAACACAAACGGCTAGATAGAATTTTATGATCTTGAATTTATTTTGTAGCCAAAAGTATCCGGTTATATATGGAATATTACATCAGCCAAATGGATGTCACGGCTGTCTATTCTCTCGACCCAATTTTTCAAAACTTTTTCTAACGTCTGCGGTTCTATCTCAGCAATGGCATTTTGGATGATTTTTTTAAGATCGTCAATCGTTGCTAGATCGTTGGTATAACAACTTTTTTTAACGGCACCCCAGAGATAAAAGTTTATGAGCGTCAAATCACAGCTCCTTGCTGGCCAATTCACATCTCCACGACGGCTGATTACATGATTTTTGACCGACTTTGACCGCAATAAGTCAATAGTTTTGTTGCTAGTGTGACATCTTGTTAGAACCAGATATTGCCCACATCCAAACCAGCAATATGCTCCCAAAAAAGTTTGCTACCATGATCCAATAGCGGTTTTCGTTGACCATTTTGCCAGATTCAAAGTAAAATGAGCCAATGATGCCGCCGGCTCATAATCCGCACCATACAGTCACTGATTTGGGATGCATTGGCAGCTGAACGATCACGTTTGGGTTTTCCGATGCCCAAATCCAGCAGTTTTGCTTGTTTACATAGCCTTTGAAGCGAAAATGCGCTTTATCGGAAAAGATAATTTTTTGCCAAAATTCACCATTGGCTTCCAGCTGTTCTAAGGCCCAATTAGCGCAGTTGTATTAAAGTGGATAGTCAACTCTCTTTAACTGCTGTGTTATTTGGACCTTATAGACAAATAAACAAATGTCTTGATGCAAAATACGCCTCAAGGTACGAGGACGAGTCGATGATGGTTGGCTTGCACACTACAGGCTACAGCAGCAATATTCTTGGGTGTACAAACCAGACGAGCGTGTGGAACTTTAGTACAGTTCACCAGCATACCAACTTCACAAACTTGCACACTTGCATTTGGCGCATATATGCGACCAAATTTTGTACGCAATTTTTGCAATGATTCTGCAATACACGAATTACATTTAAAGTAAATTTTTAACATTTGCCAACGTTCATCGAGCATATAGCGTGCTATTTCGTTAACCGTGTGTTGTATACTGAAGAACTGTCATACATCAGATGTCAAATATTATGACAGTTAAAATAAAGTAGTAGGTCAAAAAGATTCCAAGAGATGGCCTACCCTTTATAATATAAATATTAAAAATATTGTTAGAAAAAACTAAATTCTGACAATAACTATTAAAAAATACAAAATTCTTTTAATAAAATGTCAAAAATACAACATTAAATATCTGTTTATTGGTAAAAAACTAAAATCTGGTCTTAAAACATCAAAATATTGTCAGAAAGCCCTAAATATTAGCTATAAACTGTTGAAAAGATCAAATTTTTTGTAAACAATGCCAATAACAGCAAATTTTGGTCATATAGTAAAAAATAATCAGTCAAAAAGTATCAAAATTTAGTCATAAACAGTTAAATAATGCAAAATTCTATTCATAAAAAGTAAAAAATAGCATTAAAATAATTTTAGATAAAATTAAAATTCAACCAAAACTAAAATTTTGATCATAAATTGTCATAAACAGCAAATTTCAATCTTAAAACATCAAAATATTCTTAGAAAACACTAAAATTCGGCCACAAACTGTTAAAAAAAGTAAACTTGTTTATAATATTTTCAAAAATAAGAAAATTAAGCTTTAAAATACGATTGAAAACGTAAAAAAAATTAGTTCCTTTTTATAAAACATTAGAAATAACAAAATCCGACTATAAAGTATAAAAATATTGTCAGAAAGTACCAAAACTTATTTAAATCAATGTTAAAACTTTGTATGTAAATTAAAAGTTTTTTGAAATGTGAAAAGTTTATTTAGTTTATAACTAAATAAACTTTTTTAAGTCTTCAATAGTGTTTTAAATTATCCAATAAACAATAGTAGCTTGCAATGAAATGAACTTAATTAACACTTTTGTGAGTTTTTGACAAACTTTTAAAGTGCATTTGAAAATTTTTGATAAAAGCCTTTAAAGGCTTACAATAAGTTTCTGTAGCTTATGGTTAACTTTAAAACTTAAGAAACATTTTCTAAAAAATCCAAAAAACTTGCATTTAAGGTTTTGATTGCTTTTGAATTTTTCAAATATAAGATCAGTTTTTTGTGTTTTGTAAAATTTTGACAAACTTACAATTAACTTTTAAAGTTTTCTTGATAATATTTCGATTTAGAACCATTGGAATTTTTTTATAAGTTTCAAAATAAAAAGAAAAACTTTTAAAACTTTTAATAAATTTGTAAGACTTTTTACTTTAAGACTATTTTGTATTGACAAATTTTTTGGAGATAATTTTGTTCTTCTTGCTTGTATTTTGTGTTTTTGTAAGTTTTTGACATTTGTTTTTAATAGGTATTTTAAGCTTCTAAAAAATAAATTTTTATAAATTTTGTTGGGCTATTAAGCTATCAACAAATTTTTGAAGTTTTCAAACAAATACATTTGTAATTTTGAAGGTAAGCTTTCAGTGTGATTTTTAAGTAAAATATTGATAAGTTCTTGCTCTTTTTACTAAATTTTCTATAAGTTCTTAATCAAATCATCACATTTTATTAACTTTAAAGTTGCAAAGATGCTTTTGTGGATTATAATAAATGAATAAATGTTAAACCTGTTTTTGTAGATTTTAATATACACTTTTTTCAAAATTCTTTCAAGAAGCATTTGTAATTTAAATTTTTTTTTTCTTACTTTAAAATATTATTTTTTAAGTTTTATGTCAACTTTAATAACTTTTGAAATTAATGATAAGCCTTTGTAGTCTGTAATAGCATTCAATAAAGTAAATCAAAGTTTTTCTGGTTTCTAATAAGCTTTAATAAGCGTTCAAACCTGTTTATAATGTATTGACAAATATAAAAGTTTACAATGGAACGCACAAAGTCTACAAAAGAAATGGGCCGAATTTCAACATTACATGACAATAAATAACATACATGTAGCAGCAATCCAAGAAACATGGTTAAAAAACAAACATACACTAAAAATGAAAAAATATAACATATACCGACAAGACAGAATGGACGGTCACGGCGGCGTGGCTTTTATAATACCAAAAACCTTGTACAAGAAAACTACACACATATATTAATAAATAACATGTAAACACAATTCATTACGATAAACAAAAATATAACAATTAACAACATCTATATACCACCAAACGCAAATGTTAACAAAACCAAAACTGTGAAAGAGGAAAAACAATAGAAGAAGTAACTCACGACAATAACATGGTAGTTTTAAATGACGGTAGTCCAACCGAAACTCAAAACATGACAGAAAACCGATCATGTATTGATTTAACAATCATATCAAGCAATTTAGCAACCCACACCGAATGGCAAATAGACACAGACAGCCAAGGAAGTAACCATTTTCCAATCAGAACAAAAATACTCCTAAATCATTCTCAACAAAAAAGCAGGTACTCCAGAAGAAATTACAAAATGGCAAATTGGCAAAATTACATTAATGATATTGAAACTGATTTACACAATCATGGAACTTTAGACATAGATTACAATATTTTGGTAAATATAATCCAAAAATCTGCAAACAAAAATATTCCAAGAACAAAGACAAATTCTAGCAAAAATCCTAAACATACACATAAATACTGGTGGACACCCGAATGTAACCAGGCAATTGCAAAAAGAAGATTAGCATGGTCAATTTTCAAAAAAAAAACCTAACAAAACAAACTACAAATCCTACAAAACACATTGCCAGGAAACAAGCAAAATTATAAACAACACCAAAAAACAAAGCTGGAAAATATTTTGTGAAGAATTAAATCCCAAACAAGATAGTTCAAGAACATGGAACATTATTAAAAACATCCAAGGTACTAACAAGCACCAATACAAAATAAATAATGACCTAGAGTTAGCAGAAAAATTTCTCTCCCAAATATCACCACCATATGTCTGCCCAAAAAATGAGCAACAAAAACTAGAAATAAACAAATCTACAAAAGATATAATTTTAACCGAACTAGAATTCGCGCTAAAAAATAAGAAATCTACCACCCCCGGATATGACGAAATCAATTACAAAATAATACAACTCTTACCACTAAATGCAAAACTAAAACTAATAAATATATACAACAACTGGTTAAATAAGAGTCAACTTCCAAAAGAACTTAAACTGATCAAAATAATCCAAATAAAAAAAAAGAAAAACCAGAAGAGGAACACACGTCATACAGACCAATAGCTCTAATACCATGCACACTAAAAATTTTCAACACAATAATCAAAAACAGAATAAGCTATATTATAGAAAGCACACATGCAATACCAACTACATGCTATGGTTTCCGCTAAAACAAAAGTACAAACGACGCCCTTTACAGATTATACACAGAAATCAGAAATAACAATTCAAATAAGAACATTACATCAGCCACCTTTATTGACATAAACAAAGCATATGATTCAGTGCACATACCAACCCTCATACAAATATTAAAACAAACAAGTATACCTAAAATATTTATACAATACATACAAACATTTTTAACAAACAGAGAGTATACCATATCAACAAACGTCAATGATATAACCAGAACATGCAATATAGGCTTACTGCAAGGATCAGTTTTATGCCCTATACTATTTAATATATATATACAAAAAACATACAAGAAAATTTAAACATAGGGGTTATACAATATGCAGATGACATCACTTTATTCACACACAACAAAGACATTAACAAAAATATTCAAAATATTCAAATCAACTTACAACAAATTAACTGCAACCTTAACAAAATTAACCTTGAAATAAATCTAGATAAATGTAACACAATACATTTTAGTCGTAAACATAAAACACCTGAACATCGGAAAGTTAAAATAAAAGACAAATATATCCCCGAGAATGAGAAACACAAATTTTTAAGTTTGTGGTTTGACCGAAAACTACACTTTAAAACACATATATCAGACCTAACAACACGAATCAAAAAGGACACTAACATCATCAAAGCTTTTGCATCAACAAAATTCGGTACCAGACAAGAACACATGTTACACATATACAAAACAATGATAAAACCAAAAATCCTATACGGTTCACTCATATATGGAATAGACAACACTAAAGAACAATACTACAACATCCAAAAAGTTCAAAACAACTGTATTAGAATATGTCTGGGGACTCTAATATCAACACCCATACATTGCATGCTAAGTGAAGCAGCCGAACTACCCCTTCGTTACCAAATAAAAACAGAGACATATAACTACATCTTAAGATCTTTTCCATACAACCGACAACACCTAGAAAACTTTGAAAAAATATATAAGTCACACTCGTTTTGGAAAAGAAAACATAAACCGATTGATTTAGAAGCTTTCCAAATATTAAGTCAACAACTAAATCAACTAAACCCCAAAAACGCAAAACAACAATGTTACCCGCTAACCCGAAAGCCACTAAATATACGTACTTCTATACCAAACATTACATCCAAAACCAATGATATAATATTCCTAAAACAAGCCTCCCTCCAACACCTCCACAAAGTATACCCAAACTTTGAAAAACTTTACACAGGCGGGTCTAAGAAGAAAAATTATACAGCAGCTGCAGCAGTGTGGCCAAACAAATTTAAGACAGCAAATCTCAAAATACAGACAGAAGTATCTATAACAACAGCCAAAATGACCGCAATCAAACTGGCCATCTTCCTTATAACCCAACATCCTTCCTCATGCAAAAGCAAAGTTATCCCAACCGACTCTCTATCATCCCTCCTACTTTTAAAGCAAACCACCCAAACCACAAACAAAATAAATAACATTGCCGAAGAAATATATACAACAACAGAGCATTTAACAAAGCAAGGACACAATATTTACTTCCAATGGATCCCAAGCCACTGCAGCATAAGAGGAAAGGAACTAGCGGATTACGCAGCCAACAACGTGGAACAACCAATTACAAAAACAGCAATAGCCTACAATGACATAAAAACATATGTAAAACAAATTTTAAAAGATGAATAGATACACGAATATAGACAAAATACAGAGACTGGACGATCTTACAAACAAATACAACAATCGCCGCAAACAATACCTTGGTTTAACAACACAATTCTATCAAGAAAACAAATTACAAAAATTATCCGATTTAGAATAGGACATGAACTGACTGCTGACAAAAAATTTAAATTTAAGCAAATTGACTCTCCTCTTTGCATAACTTGTGACGTAATTGAAACAACTCACCATATCTTAGAAGAATGTACACAAAATGACATAGAAAGAACTACCCTACTCAGAAACACAACACAAACAACAGTAGCCCAGACAATGACAAATATCGAGACCCACTTAATACACTTAAGTACATACATAGCTTCACTACCAGACATTTAACAGATTAATTAAAACAGACAGTTTTTTAGGCTTCATGTTTTTATATAGAACTTCGGCCAACTTTATATGTTATATTGTATATAAAATGTAAATAAGTAGTAAATAAAAATTAAAATATATATATATATATATATATATATATATATATAAAAGTTTCCAAAAAGCGTTTGAAACTTTAAATGTATTTAATAAAATATAAAAAAAAATTAATCCTGTCGTAATATAAAAATTTTTATTCATAAATAGCCAAAAGAACTAAATACGGCTAAAAATAATTAAAAAAGTGTTTAAAAAAAATAATTCTTAAAACATCAAAACATTGTCAAAAAGCATCAAATCAGGATTTAAACTGTCAAAAACTATAAAAAATTATACCTCAAAACTAACAAAATCTAACCTTAGAACAAATTTTTTTAGAAATCACAAATAACGTTTAAAAGTGCAAACTTACATTTATAATATTTACAAAATAGCATAATCTAATTTTAAAACATCAAAAAAATGTTAAAGTGCACCAAAAACCTGATAAACTGTAAAAAAAAATATAATTTAATAAATGTCAAAAACAAATAAATTTGGCAAAATTTTGTAATCATTAAAATAATAACAAAAAAAACAAAATCTGACTAAAATCTGTTAAAAAATTCAACATTTTTTTGTAAACTTTTAAAAATAGCAAAATCCAGCTTTTAAATTTCAGACAATTGTAAAATATACCAAAAAACCGGTTTTAAAACTAATAAAAATCTATAAATATTTATAAAATTTTAAAAATTTGCAAAATCTAACTATAAAATACCAAAAATATTGTTAGCAAAATCCAAATTCAGTTTCAAAAATACTTCAGAATGCACTAAAGTTTGACCATTAACTGTCGAAAAGTATAAGAAACAAATCCCACAAAAACCAAATTTGACATTAAAATATTAACACAAAAATCCAACCAAAAGTGCAACTTTTATTCATTATTTGTAAAAAATAGCATAATCCAATTTTAAAACATCAAAAAATTGTTAAAATGCACTAAAATCCTTAAAATTGTTAAAAAAATTAAGACTATAATTTAAAAAATGCCAAAAATAGCTAAATCCGGCTTTAAAATATCAAATTATTGTAAATCAAAATCATAATCATAATCATAAAACTGTCGAAAAGTATAAAATTTTATAGATTAAAAATCAAAAATTTTGTCAAAAATATCGTCAAAAAGTATCAAAGATCACCTTAAACAGTTAAAAACTGCAATATTCTATTAATAAAAAACCAAAAATAGCAACATTTTGAAATAAAATAATTAAAAACAATTAAAAAGTGCAACATTTTGTTTATAAAAAGTCAAAAATCTTTTAAATTTCAAACAATTGTCAATAAACACCAAAATCCGTGTATAGAAGGTTTATAAATGTTTATAATTAAATTTAAAAATAGCATATTCTAGCAATAAAATGAAAATAAAATCAGATTATTGTTAAAAAAAACAAACTTTGGTTTCAAAACATTAAAATATTGTCAAAAAGCACGTAAATTTGGCTATAATTTTAAAAAAATCATAGAATGTCAATATAAACAAATAAAGTATAAAAACATTAAAAATAGCTAAACATAATAATAAAACATTAAAATATTTAAAGATAGAATAAAAATCTATCCAAAAACGGTTAAATATTCTAGTATTTTAATGAAAAATTGTCAATACTCAAATTCTAGCTTAAACATCAAAATAATCTTATAAAGCAACAATATTTGGACATAAAAGGTAAAAAAAGCAAAATTTAGTTATAAAATATCAAAAAATTGTCAAAAAGATTCAAAATAGTTAAAAAATACAAAATTTCAACCAAAAAAGGTTTAAAAGTGGAAACTTTAATTCATATTATGTAAAAAATAGCATAATTTAATTTTGAAACATCAAAAAATTGTTGAAATGCACTAAAAACCTTATAAATTGTTAAAAAAATTAAAATTATAATAATCGAAATATTCTACGAAAGATTCATAATCCTGTCAAAAAGTGTAAAATTTTATACATTGAATTGTATATATTATACATTGTAAAAATGTATCAAAGTTTACCATAAACAATTAAAAACTGCAATATTCTATTTATAAAAAATCAAAAACAGCGAAACTCTGAGATAAAATATTTAAAAAAGAACCAAAATCAGTTAAAAAGTGCAGTATTTTCTTAATATATTGACAAAAATAGCAAAAATCAACCTTAAAATATCAAATAATTAACCAAAAAGCACTAAGATCCGGCCATAAACTATTAAAATTGTTCATATATAATAGTTATAAAACCAAATTCCAACATAAACTATAAAAAATGCAAAATTATTTTAATAAAATAACAAAAATACAACGATTTAAATATTAAATTACGGCCTCAAAGCAGCAAAATAATGTTAAAAAGCACCAAAATTTGGTTATAAACTGAAAAAAAAGCCGAAATCTTTCCATACAATGTCAATAAATAGCAAATAAAATATAAAAATGTAAAAAAATAACAAAACTTAATCAAAAACTGATAAATAATGCTACATTTTATTCAGAAAACCTCAAAAATAACTAAATTTAAAGATTAAAATATTTTGATAGTGATTAACAATCCAACCAAAAACAGGTTTTTTTTTAATTTTAATGATAAAAACTCAAAAATAGCAAATTTCGGCTTTAAAACATTTAAATATTTTTAAAAAGCAACAATAATTGACCAAAAACTGTTAAAAATTATCAAAGCTACTGAAAACTACATTTGTTAAAAACAGTTAAAATTATTTAAGTTTTCTTTAAAATTTTCAATTCCAAAAGCTCAGCAAAATTTATGTTTAATAAAAACAATTTAGAACTTAAAAAAACGCAGTTCAAGTTTTTGTAAAACCATAAAAATTATAAAAATAATTTTTTTTTGAAATAAATAAAAATAATAAAATAATAATAAATAAAAAATGTCAAAAAAGAAAAAGAAGAAAATTCACCATAAACTGTTTAAAAATGCAACATTAATTGAATGAATAAAAATTTAAAAATAGTAATATTTTGACATAAAATATAGAAAAAAAAAACAAAATCAGGCCAAAATCGGATAAAAAGAGCAACAAATTGTTTATAAAATGTCAAAAATAGCAAAATCCGGCATTGACATTTCAAACAACTGTCAAAAAACACCATAAACTATTAAAACTGTTTATAAACTTTCATAAAAGTTTAAAAATAGCAAAATTTAGCTATAAATGATCAAAAATATAATTAGAAAAAACCAAACTCTTACATAATCTATGGTCAAATGTCAAAAATTACTCGGTTGTTTATAAAATGTCAATTTATTGTTGAAAAAAATCAAAGCATCAAAATATTGTCACAAATTAACTATTAAAAAAGACAAAATTCTTTATATAGAATGTAAATAAAAGCATATTTTGACCATAAAGTATGAAAATATTGTCAGAAAATAAAAATTTAGTCATAAATTGTTAAATAGTGTTTGCACTATTATTTATAAAATATCTAAATCCGGTCATAAAACATTAAAATAATTTCAATTAGAATGAAAATCCGACCAAAACGGCTAAAAAGTCTAAAACATTATCAAAAATAAATAATTCTGGTCAAAATATTTTTGAAAATCACCAAAATTTTGCCATAAATTGTCAAAAAATGTAAAATTGTTTATAGTATCTTAAAAATAACAAAATGAAGCTACAAATTATCAAAATATTGTAAAAAAAAAAAAATATTAAACAGTAAAAAAGAATTAAAAATTTTATTTATAAAATTTCAAAAATAACAAGAAATGACTATGAAATATAAAAATATTGTCAAAAAGTACCAAAATCAAAATTCTGTCATAAAATAAAATATTTACAAAAAAAAAACTAAAATTTAGTCAAAATCAATTGTCAACTAACTTAAAAAGTCATCAAAACTCTCCCAAAGCTCTTCCAAAATTTTTTTAAATTTACTAAATTTGAAAATTACAAATTTTTTTTATTCATTTACAAATTGGTTAAAAATTAATAAAAAAAATTAAGGCATACCAAAAACTGCATTAACTTCAGTTTATTGAAAACAGTTTTATAGTTTTAAAAAGCACAATCAAAGTCATCTAAAACTATAAAAGTTTATTGAAAGCCTTTTGTCAATGTTTCCTTCAGCTTGAGCGTGTGTTGAGTAAGTAAAAACTAAGATAATAAAAATTGAAGCATAACATGCATTATAAAGGCAAAAAAGGAAACAATCAATTAAAAAAATAAACATTCATCTTTTGATTACTGATGTAATTGCTTTAATAATTTCCAGCTGGTTGATCTACGAATATAGATCTGAAAAATGTATGAACGATGCTTTTCAGTCGCTACCATCAATAATCCCGAAATTATCCGGTTCACCAGTCGTTTGACATCGACACGATTCACATTGTCCAGACAGACTCTTTTGTTTGTTCTGAATTGCCTCCCGTCAACAAATATTTGAGCCATGTATTATAACGAAGCATCCGTTCATTTCATTTTATTAACATTGATTGATGCAAGCAATCATAGTCCACCACCTCTCTCCGATCATATCTAAGGAGGATGTGCGATTGGGTAGTATTGTAGGTGGGTGGGTGATATATTGATTTTTCTATGCATATCATTTCACGCTCCGTTGAATTTCATAATGCGGTTTATTAATCTGGTAGAATGTCGATGATATGAATGACTATTCACCTGGAGGGTGATTTTAATTATATGTCATAGGGGTCAGCATATTCCTCTCGTGTTCTTATTTGTTTGAATTATTTAAACATGTTGGATAGCAATTACAAAACATAAATTATCACAAGTTACAACTGTACTTAACATGTTGCTGCTAAGTTGTTTTAATCGCATTGCAACTAGTGTACTTAAAACTAAACGCCCTCAAAACCACATAGCAAAAGTAGAGAAGACCTTTATAGACTGCTAAAGCTTTTATTTATGTCTCCAAACTATTAAAAAAATTAGTTTTTATTTTTATACTAGATTTTCTTACCTGGCCTAAAATGCTTCAATTGTAATAATGTTTGTTGACTTACCTGAAACAAAACAAAAATAATTAGTATCTTAACAACAATGTATTATAGAACATTTATTAAAATTATTATCAACATCATACTTGGAAATTAAATGTTTCATTATAGCAAAAATATTTAAAGTTGAAAAAAGTTTACCACTTTTTTAATTTTATCTAAAAAGCTCCAAATTGTTTTCTAAAAACTCTAAATAAACTTTATAAGCTACTACATATTGATTTTAATCATTTACAATAACCTGAACAACAAGTCGCAGTGTATAGATTGATAAAATAACAAAATAATTGTATTTTTGAAAATTGATTTGTCATAAAAAACAAAAAAAATAAAAAAACAATTTTTATTTACTTCAAATCAGTCAAATATTTCTTTTATTTAAAAATGAATCTAAAGATGTTTTCGCAAACAATATATACAATTTTCATTTGTCTATGAAGCTTTTCAATTTTGTTTCAATAAAAATTATCATATCTGGAAATTCTAAATGGTTTCTTTACTCTTTACGCAGCAAATGCTGAACTGGAGATAATACTTTATTTGTATTGATTGTAAAATGTAACAAATTCCCAAATTAATTATCTAAAAATTCATTTTAAATCATTTTTAAAAGCTTACAATTATTTATAAAACATTAAAATAATCTAAATAAAAATAAAATTTTAAATGTGACTCATTGAAAGCTCTAAACTATATCTGGAAATTTTCAATCACTTCTAAAAACCTATAATCATTCCCAAAGCCTCTAAACAACTTCAATGAAAGTAACAAATATGGTTTTCTTAACTGTGACTCATTAAAAGTTCTAAAAAATATTTGCAAAATTTATATTATTTATAAAAGCTCACAATCATCTATTCAATTATTTCAATAAAAGTGACACAATCATCAGTATCAACTCCCAATGCCTTTAATAAAGAAACTAAAAATGTTTTTTTTGCTTGTCAATTAAAGCTCACTGTAACCTTTTTGATTGTGATGCAACAACAAACTTAAATCATATTTTAAAAATTATAAATTATTTCTTATTTCAATAATTTAAAAACAAACTCTAAAAAGGTTTTTTTTTAATTGTAATTTAATAAAAGCTCAAAACTAAATCTGAAAATTTAAAAAAAATTCTAATAGTTTATAATCATCTGCAAAACTTCACAATAATCTTACAAAATAATTTTCTTAATTGTGACTTAATACGTTGTATTATTAATTAATTCTGAAAACTCTCAATCATTTCTAAAAGCTCACAAAAACTTGTAAAGCATCCTATAATTTCAATAAATTGTTTCTCAAATAAAATTTAATAAGAGCTCTAAATAATTTCCAGAAGCTTTAAATCATTTGTGTGGGCCTCTACATATTCTCAAAAAAAGTGACTAAAAGTGTCTTTTTTAATTGTGATTCAGTAAAATATTTGAAGTTTATCTCAGTACCATTGATAAAAAAATTGATTTTTTTTTTCATAATTAAAAATTAATAAAAATTTTAGATCATTTTCAAAAAGATTTTAATTACAGGGTTAGCGAACAGGTATTGACGATTTTTAAGGTAAGATTTTAAGTTTATTAATTGAAACACAGAATATACAATCCTGATCTCTAATGACCGAAAACAAAGCTCTTTTTTTGGTTTTTGTTAATGTTTCAAGAACTGTAGGTAGGAGGTAAAAGTTGACTATATACATAATAAAATCTGATAAAATTTGCAAAAAAAATTTTGACATTTTTTTGTATTCACAAGGGTTACTGAGTTATAGGGCACTAAAGAATAGAAAAAAAAGTTTTTTGTACAAGCCAAAAAGTCGGTCTTTTTTGTTTGGTTCTCCGATCATTTTGACAGTCGTCCCCCTCTCCCCAACTACCTGCCCATCCTTACACATAGCGTTTACAATACGCGTGGCATACGCGTCAAATTGTAGTGTTAGTGCGGTCTCATTTTTACCTTCTTTGTTCATAGAGAAAGATAGTAATAAACCCTTAACGATGTTTCTAAAGATAGCTATCAACAAGCAGAGTAATAAGAACTTAAACAACTACTTAGAACATATGCTTGCTTCTTACCTTTTATCTTTATTTAAGGAAACTGGAATGCTAAAATCAAACAACCTTTTCAATTTTGACATTGTTTTGGATGAAGGATTGCTGTTACAAAAATGCTTAATCTTAGCAATTTGCCACTGTTATATCGCTTATGTTTTCAAACACTATGTCGGCAAAAGCTGTATCGTTGCGTTTGATGGCTATTCAGCGGCACCATCCAGTACGTAGACAACTGAATAGAACCAAAATACAAGCTAAAGAGGTCAATTGACATAAACTTTAAACACAAAACACAAATCACAGTCAAACAAGATAGTTTTCTTTCTAATAAACACAATAAGTCCAACAGGTGACTTAAAAGTATTTAAAAAAAAAATGTATGATGTCTTATTGAAACTTAGTAACAAATCAAACCGGCGGTTAATACTATTAGGCAATTTTAATATTAATTTTCTTGTACGTACAAAAGAAACAGAAGAATTCATAGATTTGCTGAATGAATTTATTATTATTCCTAAAATAAATAGTGCTACTCGTTTGAACAACTGCATTGATAATATTTGTGTAGATCAATCTGTTAACTGTGTTGGTAAAGTAGTAATTAATGGATTATCAGATCATCATGCTCAACAATTGAAATTGTATGAACAAATTAAACCAAAAATTAAAAGTATTATTAAAGTAAGACAATTAAGTAATCCGAAAAACTTAATAAAATTTTCCGAAAATATAAAAATTGAAAATTGGCAAAATGTAATGAACATTAATGACCCTGATATAATCTTTAAATATTTACATAATATAATATATTACAATTTTGATTGTTCATTTTCAAAAATTCTAATAAATAATAAAACTGATACAAAAAAACTGTGGATAACAAAAGGGATATTAAAGTCTTCACAGAAATTAAAAGATCCAGTTAACTTTAAATAGAAATACTGATGTCTTAGATTATTATAAAACATATAAAAAAATATAGAAAGCAGTTATAAACAACGCCAAACAGATACATAATTCTAAAATATTAAATAAATCACAAAACATAACACAAAATATAAGACAAACGCCGAAGACTGTAGATTATCATATAAAAACAGAAAATGATGATATAAGTAACCTATCAAATGTAGTCCAATATTTTAACAATTATTTTAATAAGATGGCTGACAAAATTGTTATTAACAAATTAAATATGAATTATATTAATATAATAGAAAATACTAGAACCTTTTATTTTGAACCAGTGACTGAGACTGAAGTACATAATGTAATACAATCATTAAAAAATACCAAATCATCAGGCATCATGATGAAATTAATTCAAACATATTAAAAGCATGTTTTTTGTCAATATCAAAACCATTGGCAGTACTTATTAACAATTCCGTCAGTCAAGGAATATTCCAGAGTAAGTAAAAGTTGTCAAAAATCAAGGGAGCAAGAACGATCCAAATAACTATAGGCTTCTGTTTATTTGCAGTACATATTCAAAGATCATTGAAAAAATAGTTGCTAATAGACTAGTACAATTCTTAGATAAATATAAATTATTTAATAATAGGCAATTTGGATTTCGAGAAGGTAAATCAACAGCAAACGCAATTATAGAGTTTTTAAACAGTTTGTATACAAACCTAGACAAAGGAGAACAAAACCTTGGTAAATTTCTTGATCTGACCAAGGCTTTTAATCTGGTACATCATGATTGATTAATCTTAAAACTGAATAAGTATAGTGTGCGTGGTGTTATTTCAGATTGGTTTAGAAGTTACCTAAAATCTCGAAGTCATTATGTAGAAATAAACAATGAAGTATCTGATATTTTAGTTTTAAATAAAGGCATACCACAAGGGTCAGTATTAGGGCCTTTATTGTTTATTATATATATCAATGACATTTCTAGTGAAAATGCTATCTTATTTGCAGATGATACGTCTCTATTAATAAATGATAAATGTAAACATCATTTAGTTGAAAAAACAAATGATCAATTAAATGGGCTGACACATTGGTTTACAAATAATGAATTAGTTATCAACACCACAAAATCATCTGTTATAAGATTCAATATATCCAATAAAAAATTTGATGACAGTCTTTTAATTAAATGTAACGCAGATAAAATAATAGAATCTATTAACACAAAATTTCTAGGATTATACATTGACACATTTTGCAAATGAGATGTGCACATTGATCAATTGTCCAAAAAAATAACTACATACAGTTACATCATCAAGCAACTTAGACCAGTAGTTGATCTTTTTATTTTAAAATCTTTTTATTTTGCAAAAATAGAATCCTTATTGGCGATGGCATATTAGCGTCCGCAGAAGTTGAACGTTTATTTAGAATACAAAAAAGAACCATTCGATATATTTTAAAGAAAGCAAGTAGAACCCATTGCAGTGATTTATTTAAACAACTAAACATCCTTACTCTGCCATCACTTTTTATATATAAAACTTTAATATATGCAAAAAAAACTGTACTAAAATGCAGACGTTAAATAGCACCCATACATATAATACACGTTATGGATTGATGTTAGAAAGGCCAATACATAGGGTAACAAAGTATAAGAAAAGTCCTAAATATGTAGCCATACAATGTTTCAATAAATTGCCTGAAAGTATTAGAAATCTTAATATAAAACTTTTTAAAAACAACTTTAAATCTACATTACTGCAAAAATGTTACTATGCATACAACGATTTTTTGAATGATGATTGGTAATGTGATATTGATGTGATACCTTATTATAAATATTTTTTTTAAATATTATGTTTTATATGTACTGTTTGTTTTATGACTGACACTAGTTTTATGTAATTTTTAATTTGTAATTTTATTTTATTTTATTTTTAATTTAAATGTTTTCTTAATTGTAAATTAATTTTTAATATAACCTGACTGTACCTATACCTTGCTAAAAGGTCCACTGGAATAAAGAATTAATAATATTATTATTACTTATTTCATTCTTATTAACTGCCCTTCACAATCATGAAATTAAAACAGGACGCCGATACATTGATCATCCGCACAAGAGTCATAAATTCTTGAACTAATAACAAGGTAAGAAAGATGTCTTCCTCATGGCTTTAACCTCATCTAAAAGACAAATATTATTTGTTAAACCAAGCCACGGCAAAGTAAAAAAAAGGTATATTTGAGTCAGCAATTGCAACTTATGGAATTGAAAGACTGCATACTTTTTGTGCATGCATTCAGAAGAGTGATACAACTTCAGCTGCATATCAAAAAGGAAAATTTGTGTGTTTTAATTTATTTAAAAAACAAACTATTATTGATGTATTGAATTACTCAAGTTTATGTGAATGTGGCTAAAACTCAAAACAAAATCTTTCTGGCATTGTACAATGCACCTTACAAGCAAACCTCTTTTAACATGCATTGTTACAATGTTGTTACCAAATCGGTTTTGAATGCTAAACCAGACTTTTCCGCGCTACCGCCCACAAAAGGAACAGCAATGCAGCATGCTTTTCGTGTATACCAGCAAACCCAATTTTGGCTAAGAAATGAATTTTCTCCAGAACAGTGGGGTTAAAAGTTTGAAAGCAGCTGGTTGATCCCAGTAACTACAGAAGACGCAACAGCATTTGAGGCAGTTTTTAACCTCATTTCTTGCTAATGTATAACCGGTTGTGAAAACAGATGTGGCTGCCAAAAAGCAGAAATAATGTGCACAAACATTTGCCACAACTGTCATGGAGAATGCTTGAATGGCATTACTACCACCCTCGAAGAAGACTTTAATGACCCTGATGATCTCATTTTTTTTATATCTTGTAAGCAAGAATCAAAATGCTGAGTTTACTAGACCTACCTGTATAACTAAAAATCAGGTAAGATTGCACTTTTTTATTATTTACTGATTACCTCTGTTAAGCTGCACTTAGCTTAGTAGTGATAATCAGTAATGTTCATACATTGTTTTACAAACGGAATCTTTAAAGCCCTATAACTCTGTAACCGCTGAGAATACAAAAAAAATGTATATTATCATGTATATGTATATTTATTGCAATTTTACAAGCTTTCAATATGTATATAGTTAACTTTTACTTCCAACCAGTTTTTGGTCATTGCCGATAGAGCTTGCATCATACCTATAAAGCAGTGTAAAAAGTTTCAAAACTTTTGGATTTTTTTAGAAGTAAAAAGACTAGACTACTAAATCAATTCTAAAAGTTTATAATTATCTGTTTAAACTTTTCAATAATTTCAATAAATGTGTCTTTTGTAATTGTGACTGTAAAAGCTATTTTCAAGTTTTAAATAATTTCCAAAAGCTTTCAAACATCTATATATTTTCCTAGTAACCTCAATAAAAGTTTCAAATTTTTTTAATTATTCCTAAAGCACAATCATTTGTAGAACTTCCCAATAACCTCAATTAAAATGACTATTTGTTTTAAATTTTGTTTCTGTAAAAGCTTTAAATCATATATAAAATTTCTAAATTATTTTTAAAATCTAAAAATTACTGTAACCAAAAATGTCCTTTTTAATTGTGATTGATGTTACAATCTGTAAATCATATCTAAAAACTATTAAGCTCACAAATACTTGCAAAGCATTTCATTAATATTATTAAAAATGACTAAATATGTCTTTTTTAATTGTGACACAATAAAAGTTCTCACAACTCACAATTAGCAGTAAAACCCCCAATAAAGTCAACTAAAATGTTTCTTAAATGTGACTAAATTAAAACTACAAATAACTTTAAAAATGAAAATGCCGTTCCTAGTTATGACTTATTGAATGCTTTAAATTTATATCTAGAAATTCAACTCAAAAGCTCAAAAATATTTGTAAAGCTCTCAATAATTTTAACAAAAAAAAGCACATAAAATAATTATTCAAACTCATCTTTTACCATCAACCAATGCTGTACTACCAAGATGCACTGATAAAGATCTGTGAATACAGAAACAATTGTCTGTAATTGGTTAACCGCTTTTAAGTTGTATTGGGTTTAAGTAATTGATTTTAAATTTTTGTTTTTTAATAAACTATAAAACTTATATTTCACCTTGTATTGAATATTGTTTTCAAGTATGAGGAGGAGCATCAAAAACTACACTATCTTTTTTAACTTTATTCAAAAACTAGTTATTTGGATCATTGCCAATCCAAAATTGACTAATGACTTGGATACTTTACAACATTGGCGTAATATTGCAGATTTTTGCATTTTCTATAGATATTTTAATAGACATTGTTCAAACAAAATACAAGACATTTTGCCATCTAAACGCAAACTTAAAAATACAAGAGTTGCTATGTATGTAATGAGAATAGAAAGAGCAAATAAAGGAATTTTATTAAAACTATTTTTATTGCTTTTCAAAAGAATTGCCTTTAAGATATATACACTTTTGCATGAGATTAAACCATCTTTCAAAGCACTTTGTCCAGTTAGAAGATGATAGCTCTAAAACATGCGTTTTGAAACGCAAAAAATCGTTGTTTACTCAGTTAAAATTACTGAAAACAAAAAAAAGTCATTAGGTTGGAGCTGTAAGGCGGATGATCTATCAATTTGATCTTTTGTGTGTCCAAGTCGTGATGCAAAATGATTAGTCGTTTTGGGTTGTTGTCTTTCAATTTACCAAAAATTTCAGGCAAACAAATAGTCGTATACCACGCTAAATTAACCGTTTTTTCATTTTTAAGAACCACAGTTGCCACATGCCCATCTTTTGTAAAAAAACACGCTACTATTTGCTTCTTAACGCTTTAAGAACAAACAAGTTTTGTTGGCTTTTCTTCACATTGAAACACCCAAAGTGCCAATTGGTCATTTCTTTCTGGTTTATGTGCATAAATTGACTCCTGACCTGTGACGGCTTTGGGTGCAACACAGTTGTATTTTGTAACCATTTTACGGCACCAATTGACACAAGCATTTTTTTGAGCATCTGTCATCAAATGTGGAATGCAACGTGCACACAGCTTTCAAACACCCAAATGTGCAAAATCTTATGTATGGTGGTCATACTAATGCTTAAACATGTCTCAATTTTGCCACATGACAATTTTCATCTATTAGTTTTTGCACAACATCAATATTTTCCGGCACAACTACCAATTTTGGACGACCTTCTTTAAGTTTGTCCGTGAACAAATTGCGGCCACGTTTGAATTCAATGTACCAGCGATATACAGTGGCTGTGGATGGCGCCTTATTGCCAAAAGTTGAATTCAGTTGATTAAAGCACTGTTTTTAAATTATACCTTGTCAGAAGTCATAATAAATCATAGCTCAAACATTTTCGTGACTTAATTCCATCTTTTGGCCGAAATCAAAATTTTAATTTACTGTAAACAACAAAAATAGTGCTTGCACATCAACATGTTCTGAGTACGTATAATTTCAAAAATGTCAAACTTTACGACGCAATGTCACCTGGCAATAGTAGTGTTTTCAGTTCTCAATACATAAATAGCAACCCTCGTAACTTATTTTGTTCTTTACCGTATACGGAATGTATTAAAGTTTATCTTCTTTTAAAAAAAAGCGTAGTTTTCATAACACTTTTTGATCTTCTAAATGAGCAATTCCATTTCAAACGGACCAGAGCTGGGGAGGGAGGGGGGGTGCATTGAGAAACCTGCTCATGTATTTTTTTTTAGTTTCTATAACTTATTAGTAGTCTTTTGATTGGTATATGAGGGTATTAAACCCATAAGAAAAAATTCTACAATTATTTTAAGTTTTTTTGTCGTTTTTAACTAAAAAAAAAAAAAAAAAATTACTAATAAAATCAATCAGAAATTTTTTGTAGAATCTAAATCTGGTGCCATTTCAAGTCTATACCCTGTCTATAAGCCGCAAAAGCCATAAAACCATGTTTTTGTTCTCATTGGGCTGGGCAAAACGAAGCATTTAAAAAAAAATATTTAACCGCTAAATACATATTATGTACTGTAATTTTTTTTTTTTTGCAGCTTTATGCACTCTAAAAATTCCCGGTCATAGTATAGATGCTAACATCTAATCTAATACGATTTAAACATAAAACCCCATATTAAAAACACTTGACAAATATACCAAAAACTGTCTTAACTATTGCACAATCTACAAAAAAATACTTGTTTATTCTCTTATTAAGTATTCTCATAGTCATAGTATAGAAACTAATATGTATATTTTTGATTTTGATATAAGACCTTACGTTAAAAAAAAACACACACATATAACTCTAAATCGTATACTAGATCTGACCTCAAAGTACCAAATCATTTCTAAAAACTCACAATTATTTGTTTAAACTTTTCAATAATTTTAATAAATGTGTCTTTTGTAATTGTAACTTATAAAAAGCTATTTTTATGTTTTAAATAATTTCCAAAATTTCTCAAACATCTATATATTCTCCTAATAACCTCAATAAAATTGTAAAAAAAATGTAATCGTTTCAAAAACACAATCATTTGTAAAACCTGTAAATGACTATTTGTTTTAAATTTTGTTTCTGTAAAAGCTTTAAATCATATATGAAAGCAATAAATTATTTTTAAATCTCATAATTACCGTGACCGTTCTTTTCAATTTTATTGTGACTCATAGTGCACACTGTAAATTATATCTAAAAACGTTTAAAGCTTACAAATATTTGTAAAACATTTCAATAAGTTTATTAAAAGTGACTTTCTTAATTATTACTCAATGAAGTCTCAAAATCATATCTGAAAATTCTAAATTATTTCCAAATGCTTACCTTTCTTAAATTTCATAAAAAGTAAATAAATGTGTTTTTTTGTTAAATTATAACTCAATAAACTCTTTAGACCATATCAAAAAAAATGAAAGATTTCTAAAAACTCACAATTAGCAGTAAAACCACCAACAACGTCAATTAAAATGTTTCTTAAATGTGAAATTAAACCTATAAATAACATAAAAATAAAAGAAAAATTTCAAATAATTTTGAAAAATTTAATACTTTTTAAAAAAGATTCAATAACGTCAACAAATAAAACTAAAAATGTTTTTTCTAATTGGAATTTAATAAAAGTTCCATATAATAAAAATAATAGTTCTAAATCATTTCTAATAAAGCATGAAAGCATATTATATCTGCACAATTTATTTTTTTTCTAGCTTGTCAATTTTTTTAATAAATATAACTAAAAATGCCATCATCATTATAAACGTAAATAAAAATGATTTTTTCAATTGTGACTAAATTATAACTACAAGTTTTAATTGGTTTCCAAAAGCTCATAATTATCTTTAAAACCTATAAACAACATCAATAAAAGTAAAAAAATGTGTACTGTTTGATTGTGATTCAATAAAAGCTTTAAATATAATTATTTAAAGTTTTAAAACATTTTCTCTTAATAATTTTAATAAAATGACTAAAAGTTTATTTTTTATTTTGACTCATTAAATGTTATAAACTATATCTGAAAATTTCAATAAATTTTTAAAAGCATCTGTAAATTTTTTTTAAAATTTCACTAAAACAGACAAATTTGCTCAATTTTTAAAAATATATGAAAAAACTCCATAGTTTTTCTCTAATTTTGGATTGTCTCTGAATCAATATATTCTTTAAATAATCTAAAAAACCTTATACGCAAAAGGGTTAAACCTCTCTTCTTGTAACTGGAATTTTGGTTTCAAGTAGATAAATCCAATTTTTGAAGTGTACTGTCCTTGCGTACCCAAACTTTCTGACCCGAGTACAAATTACCTTGTATTTTTTTAATATTTTTCTACTCATTCTATCTTTTCTCTTTTCTATCTTTTTTCTTTGATATAAAAATTCGTTGACGACAACTTGCCAGAATAGTATAAAATAAAAGGACTCTTAGCTTATAGACTATCATGATGTACAAACAAAAGCAAATGGAAATTAAGCTAAACATTGGTCAAAAATAAATAGTATACTAAACAAAACAAAGAAAAAAAAAAATAAAAAAAAAAACAAAAACAAAAAAAACAAAGAAAATTGACAAAGCAAACCAACTGAACAACTACTTTGCAACAGCGGAAAAAAACTTTGCAAACAAAATTAAGAAAAATGTTGGCAGAAATAACAATTGTAAAAATAGCAAAAGAAGCTACGTTTGACAAAACAACAGAAAAAGAGATAGAAAATATAATCAAACAACTAAAAATAAGAAGCGCCCCAGGAGAAGATCAAATAACCCATGACTTAATAAAAGCTATAATAAAAAGAAATAGCACCAATAATGGAAAAAATAATAAATAAAATGATACAAACAGGTATAACCAATACACAAAAAGGAAAAAAAATCAAAATCAGAAAATTATAGACCGCTATCGCTTATATCAGTGTTAAGCAAAATAACAAAAAAAGCAACTTATAACAGATTATTTACACACATAAACAAACATAACATAATTATCAAAAAACAATATGCATTTCAAAAAAATTCAAACACGATGGGCATATCAACTGACATATCACAACACATAGCAGGAACACTGGATAAAAAACAGTATGTAATACCAATATTTATAGACATGAGGAAAGCTTTTGTCACCATCGACAAAGACAAATTGATAAAAAAAATGAAAATTTTTGGAATAATAACACAAACTTAAAACTACTAAAAACATATATTAAAAACAAAACACAAGGAACAAGAATAAACGACATACTTAGTACATTATCAATAGCAGAATATGGGCTACCACAAGGTGGAGTACTAGCGTCAATATTATAAATAATATAATATATGTCAAGAACTTTTAGATTTGATTCAAAATAAACCGGATTTTCTCAACTCTGTCGTAACCAGAGACAAATTCTAGATGATCAAGTACGACCCAAAACCGAAAAGGCACAAAAAATCATCCCCGCGTCTCATAAAATAGCAAATAAACAAGTTTTGTATCAAAACAATGCTTATTATCTTCTTTGACGTTCGAGAAATTGTCCATTTTGAGTTTGTACCGCAAAAAGAAACTTTTAACTCAACTTTTTACTACAAAGTGCTTAAAAGATTAAATCGAAGAATTGTGCGTGTGAGAACCGACTTTAAAAACACAGTCAAACTCCACTATGACAATGCCCCCAGTCAAACAGCCGTTATCGTTACCAACTTCCTTGCCCAAAGCAACACCTCAGTAGTTCTCCAACTCTACTACAGCCCCGACTTGGCTACGTGCGACTGTTTTTTGTTTTTCCGACTGAAGAGAGAGGTAAAAAAAGAGACATTCCTTTAGAGAAGTTTCAGGGTGCCTTCCAGGCATAGCAGACAAGTCTCCAAAAGTATATTGTTGTAGAGAAAAAGTGTTTTGAAAAATTTTAAGCGTTTGTATCTATAAAAAAATACTTAAGCAAATTTCTTAATGCGCCCCCTCCCCTGCTCTGGTCAGTTTGAAATGAAATTGCTCATGTAAAAATTCTAAATTATTTTTAAAATTTTACAATTACTGTAAAGCTTCTGAATAATCTTAATAAAAGTAACCAAAAATGTCCTTCTCAATTGTGACTCATGATGTAAACTATAAACCAGATCTGACAATTTTTAAAACAATTTTCTTAATAATTGTGACTTAATAAATACTCTAAATTATATTTAAAAGTTCTACATTATTTCTAAAAGTTTACAAATTTTTGTAAAAACTTTCTTAATTCTCAAAAAAAGTAAATAAAAATGTTTTTTTATTTAATTATAACTCAATAAACTTCTTATATCATACCTAAAAGATTTTAAAGATTTCTAAAACATCACAATTAGCAGTAAAACCTCCAATAACTTCAATCAAAAATGTTTCTTATTGTAACTAAAGTAAAACTATAAACAATAACTTAAATAAAAGTGCAATTCCTAGTTGTGAACACATTTAAAGCTCTAAATCATATCTAGAATTTTAAAATAATTACTAAAAGCTTAAAAATATTTGTAAAACTCTCAATAACTAACAAAAAAAAACTAAAAAAAATTTCTTTCCAAATTGAGATTCAATGAAAGATTCAAATAATAAAAAATCGTTTGTAATAAAACATCTCAATAATCTAAATAAAAATAGAAATGTAATGTAATTTGATTAATAAAATCTCATAAATATATCTGCAATTTTTAAATCGTTTCTAAAAACTCACAGTCAGTAAAGCTTGTCAATATTCTAAATAAAAGTAACTAAAAATGTTTTTCTTGTTTGTAATTAGTTAATTTTTAATAAAAGTTCTAAATTATAAGAGTAAATTCTAAATCATTTCTAGGTTTAAAGTAATATCAAAAAAGTCACTGTAGTTTTCAACTATTACCAATAAAAGTAATTAAAAGTGACTTTTTCAATTGTGACAAAATTATAGCTGAAAGTTTTAAAAACCATTTTATTTCATAATTTTTATATTTTTAAATTTTATATTTTTTAATTTATAACGTATAAGATGTACCACTTGACAATTGTATATCTTATGTTTATATTTTCTGTATATAAAACTTACAGAGCCAGAAGTCGACAATTTAATTGTTAAAACATGTTGCTACATAAATAAAAATTAACACCAAAAAACAGCATAGATTATCAATTACACCCAACTCACCTATTTTTACAAAGTATGCAAAAAATAGTTTATCAAAACAATTAATAAACATTTTGTCATCTAAACAAATATTTACTCGTAGTACAAGGCTTCAGTTTAGAGATGTAGAGCCAAAACTTTTAAATAAAATTTCTTTAATCGTACTATCAACATGTAGAATAAACTTCCAAATTTTGTATTTCCCGAGACTAGCCACAAATATTCAATGTTTATAGACTACTTAAGGGCATACCGACCGCTTCCTTAATTTGTAGTATTTTAACAAAAACGGCAACTTTGGCTTCATCGCTGCTTCTACAAATAATTTGATAATTGATTTATTTTTTTACTAGTACATTTAGAAAAGATTAAACTATGATATGTCAGTTTTTTAATTAAATAATAGTTAGGTTAGGTTAAGTTAGGTTAGGTTAGGTTAGGTTAGGTTAAGCTAGGTTGGTGGGTAAGGGGTTGGCGCGATGATAAGTCCAATCCAAGTCAACCTTGCACGTGGTGCCCACTGCATGGAAACTAAAGAGACTCTGGCAAACTCTATATCTCCCCATTTTTCCCTTTGATCTATCGTCCGCCCTTGGACAATTCTTCGGTCTAATCTTGGCCAACTTTTCGGCTACCATCGGCTATTAGGTAACGAGGGCATGGTAACCAAAAAAAAACTCTTTCTGTTTCATTCTAGTCTGAAGCCCTATCAATCAAAAGGAAGCGCGGCTGCCAGTAGCCAAAAAATGGAAAGGTCACCATTTGGCCTCAATTGGATGGACATGGAAGGTTTTTGTGAAAATAATTCCCAGGCGGGTCCCGAGCAATCGGAGAATCCCGCTGTGCTTCTAGAAGCGCACCGCCTCAAGGATTCTGGGAGAGGCAGCTCGAACACAACGAAAGTTAATGTTAAAGACTTACGCGATGAAACTGAAAACAAAACTGGAAACGAAACGGAAACACCGAAGGTAGGCACTGCCTTTGGTAAAAGTGCAAAGACCAAACGATCCCCGCAGAATGACAGAAAAAAATCAATCTCCGATATACCTACACGAGGTGATGAAGTAGAATCTACCAAACAGAAAGTACAGGCAACTTTGCAGAGATGTATGTCGATGGGGGATATTCCAAACAAGAAGAGGAAATCGGAATTAATTACTAGCGCTTGTAAGGTACTAGAAGGGTTGCAGGATGGACATTTTGCGACCACCATCATGAATGCGGTGGCGCATCTAAACAGCAATATTAAGTCCCTAGTGGCTGAGGTTGATGCCAATAAAAACACAAAAAGAGAAATTAGAGATCTAGTAAGCAAGCTCTCGATCCAGGCGAGAGAGTTCAACGAGAGGCAAATTGCCACCTGACTAAAGGTGAAACAAGAGGGTAAACCAGCAAAAAGCACTACGGTAGGGAGTACCCAGACGGAGAATATAAATTGGGCATGGAAGAAGAAGCCCAAAGTAATTAATACTTTAAAAGATGTCAATACGTACAACGAGTTTGAGAAGGCGGCACTACACCCCTGGAAAGCAGATTTGTACAAAATTGTTGTTGGTAATCCTATTGAGGACCATACAGTCCAAACAAGAGTAGTATTAGTCGAAAGCACAGATCGGGGAATGAAAAAAAGTATCCAGAAAATGTACCGCGAACGATACCCAATACTGGCTTCTTGTGAAGAAGAATTCGAAGTTATTGAGCAAACCACAAAGGTACGCTCAAAACACAAGATGACAAAAAGAACAAAATTGTGAAGATAGGGTTAAATACTGGAGAAGAAGACCTGTGGAATAAGCTCTCGGCTCTACAAAAAAAGACTGCGGAGGACAAAACCATCGCACTACATAAAATCAGTACAATTAGCGTTGAAACCATGAGAGCTATGACGGAATGTATCTTCCAACGAGCATAGACAAAGATACTTATTTACACAAACAAAGCTCAAGAGAAGACACTTCGGGTGAAAATGAAAGAAAGAAAAGAAGAACGGAATACTTTGGCTCTGATAGTGAAACAGAAGGGCAACGAGGACTACAAGCAACTTCTCACGAGGGTTAAAGATAAACTCAAGGATAACCCTGATGGCAAATCAGTTACGGGGATAAGGAAAACAAGAGAGGGAAATATGCTCATAATCACGGAGAAAAATACCTTGGCGTTAGAAGGCATAAAGAAAGTAATAGAGGAGGGTGATAAGTCAGTAATCACTAAAAAAATAGGACAAATTAAGATGGATACACTAGTACTAAGAGGTCTTGACGCCACGACTACCAGGGAAGACGTAGAGCTAGCAGTAAGGAGTACTATTGAAAATACCGACAATATAGGCAATATAGGAACTTTTAGGGAAAACGATAGAGGTACCCAATCAACGACCTTGTCAATAGAGAAAGAGGAGGCTAGAAAATTACTGCAAGCTGGCACGATCAGGGTGGGATACTCGAACTGTACCCTAGAAAAACGTATCTTACTAAAAAGATGCTATAAGTGTTGGTCATACAACCATAAGGCCATTGCACAAATGAAGAAAACTGCCCACTGTGTAACAAAGCGGGTCACAAAGCAGGAACGGGCAAGTGCAGCGTTCTCCGTAAAGCACTAAAAGATAACAAGGCAAAAAAACGTCAAAATGCGGGAAGCCCCGAGATTGACAAACATGATGAAGGTTCTACAAACTAACGTGGGCAGAGGCAGAGCTGCAATGAGCCTCCTAAACAAGACGGCTCTATATAACAAGGTAGACATATGTATCATATCGGAACCCAACAAAGCCATGTCAGCAAATGGTTCGTGGCTGGTGGACCAAAACAGTGATTCGGCTATTAAGATAATAAACAAATCGTTGTCAATGACAAAATTCGACAAATCTGGAAGGGGCTTCGTATGGGCGGAGATTGAGGGTAGAATCATCTACTCCAGCTACTGGTCACCCAATAAAACTACACAGGAATTCAAACAATATCTGTACGAGTTAGGTGAGAGTGTCAAATTGCACCAAAAGCCCACCCTGATCGCAGGTGATTTTAATGCTAGGGCAAAACTCTGGGGAGATTCGCTGGATAAAAAGGAAGGGACCCTATTCCAGGAGTGGATGGCGGAACTGAACCTGGTGGCAGTAAACGATAGCAGAAAACCCACGTTTGTTAGGAGAGATTCAAGCTCCTACATCGACCTAACCATTTGCTCAAGCGAGATGGCTGGCAACATCCATAACTGGACAGTAGAAGACGAAGAAAATTTGAGCCTCCACCAAAACATCTACTACAACGTGAAGGAAGTAGAAAAGCCGAAAACAACTCAAAACAAAAAGGGATGGAAAATTAAAACTGATCTACTCCCAAGTCTGAGGGAAATGTTTGTAAACGAGCTAGGTGACGCGAACGGGCTAACTGCTCGGGATCTAATGGGCACTGTAAAGAGGGTCATGAACAAGACATTCCGCAAAAAATATAAAGTAGGGCAGAACAACAAGCTATACTGGTGGAACGAGGAACTGGAGGTGGCCAAAAGACAGTGCTGCACAGCAAGAAGAGCTTCGACCAGAGCCTACCATAAAAAACACCTAGATTCAGATATGAAAATTGAACTCGCAGAACGGTATGCGGATAAGAGGAAGGCGTTTAAAAACACCATCACAAAAGCCAAAGAAAATGCCTGGAAGAAGGTATTATAAATTCGATGGGAAAGGTATACGAAAAACTGATCGCTAGAAGATTGAGAGAAGAGGTGGATGAGAAACTACACCCGAATCAGTTTGGATTTAGAAAGGGCATGTCCACTATAGATGCCATGGAGGAAGTTGTTAAAACAGCTAAAGCGGCCAAAGATTTTGCTGTAAGAAATAGAAGGTTTTGTATTCTGATAACCATGGATATAAAAAACGCGTTCAACTCGGTGTCGTGGAACGAGTTAATGGAGTCGCTTAACAAAATGAAGATCTCTAAGATGTTGAGAAAGACCATTACCAACTACCTCCAGGGTAGAAAAATTAAGATAGGTGAGTCAGAAGAGCTGCTCCTCACCTGTGGGGTACCGCAAGGCTCGATATTAGGACCACTGCTGTGGATTATTTTCTTTAATAAGATCCTCTCTAGGAAGCTTCCACTGGGAGTTAAGCTACTTTGCTTTGCAGACGACACAGCCATCCTAGTATGGTCAAAAAATCTGGAAATACTTAAGGAGTTGGCAAACCGGATGTTTCGGCAAGTCAGCAATCAAATAACTAAACTCAAGCTTCAAATTGAAGAAAGTAAGACCGAGGTAGTGGTTTTATATGGAGGAAGAAAGCTGAAAGAATTTACTCTACAAGCGGGGAAAACGGTAATAACATCTAAAGCCGCGATAAAATATCTAGGGGTCTGGTTCGACCACAACCTAACAATGAAAGAGCACATCAGACAGGTGACGGCTAAAACAGCTAAAGCAGCATCGGCTTTGGTCAAAATCATGCCGAGAACACAAGGCCTATCCTCCACTAAATGAAGGGTGATTGCAATGGTGGCACACTCAATCATGCTCTACGGTGCACAGATCTGGGAGGCAGCCCTAAAGATGGAAAAGTACAGAAATATGCTGGTAGCTTAGCAAAGGACCCTGGCGCTGCGAATCACGAGCGGATACCAAACTACCTCTACAGAGGCCATCCTGGTGATAGCCAACATAATGCCCGTAGAATTCATGTTAGAACTAAGGAGGGGATCCTATAAGAAAAAGGAAGCTGAAAAAGAGGTAATTAAAAAAGAGGTTTTGGCCAAATGGCAGCATAACTGAACGAAGGATACAGGCAAGGCGAGATGGACCAAAATCTTAATTAACGACCTGGGGGCTTGGACGGATAGGACACACGGTAGCGTGGATTACCACCTCACGCAGTTCCTAAGTGGGCATGGTTGGTTTAGGGCATACCTAAAAAGGTTTAAAATAGTACCTGAAGATCTTTGCAGGTATTGCGGACTTGAGGACACACCAGAACACGTGGTATTCCAGTGCGACAAGTGGCGGATGGAAAGGGAAAGGCTGCAGGAGGATGTTGGGAAGCTAGATGCTAGCAACATTATTAACAAAATGTTGAGCAGAGAGGATAACTGGAAGAACATACACAGCTTCATCAAGGAAGCAATCGTAGTTTTGGAGTCAGAGGACCGTTCCGAAAAGGAAAAGGAAAAGGAAAAGCAGAATAAATAAATAATTAGAACAACTAGGAGGACATACGGACGATCTACCCCGATGTTAATTGGGTTACCAGGGTAGAGAAACTATCGTCATAGAAAGGTGGAGTTTTTTAGGGGGTAGAAAACCCTTGTCGCCCAACTACTATCTTGGGGCGTCTGAAGTGGCTCACGCTGACTGAGGGAAATCAAAAAGTCGTTAGTGAGTCCTGCAGATTTCAAACCACCACAAAAAAAAAAAAAAAAAAAAAAGGTTAAGTTAGGTTAGGTGAGGTTAGCTTAGGTTAGGTGAGGTTAAAAACCCATCAAATATAAAAATATATGCGTTTTTCTGTATTTTTGAATGCATTTTCTAGCTATTTGCAAATATAGTTTCACAAAAAAGACTTTGACGTATCATAGTTTAATTCTTTCTAAATGTACTAGTACAAAAAAAAATGGATTATCAAATTATTTGTAGAAGTAGCGATGAAGGGGAAGTTGCCGTTTTTGTTAAAATACTACTAATCAATTTAGCCGTCTGGATTCACTCGTTAGAATTGAAAGGCATTTTTATGTTGTTGTGGCACATTATATAATTCCTAAATATTACATTTTAAAATTTAAAAACTAATCTTTGAATCATACCTGCAAATTTTAAATCATTTTCAAAAGAATACAATCATTTGTAACGTCTCTCAATAACTTCAATTAAAGTTTTTTTTAAAATTATAAATCAATAGTTTTCATTCATCAAATCATATCTGGAATATCTAAACCATTTCTAAAAGCTCCCAATTATTTGTAAACTTTCTCAATAATAATGACTTAAAGTGTCTTCTTTAATTCTGACTCATTGAAAGCTCTAACGGTCGTTTTTTTTTAGTCATTTGAGACGTAGCTTCACTAAGCTTAAATCGGCATGTTTTATGTTGCATTAGCGTTGCACAATGTATTTAGAAACGGCGTCTTAGTTAGAGTCAGGATAGAGTAAACAACGTCGGACATACTAGCATTATCTAGTTGTCCAAACAAGAATTCCCGTCTTAATCAGTTTTTCACTGATATTTGTTTGTAATAAAATATGAATGTCAAAAATTGTTACATTAGAATTATCTATTGGCGTTTTTGCCTAAAACAAGACGTTTGACAAAGCCTCAAGTATTAAACTAATAACATTTATTAATCTTGAAAAACAAATTTATCGTTGGGCTTGTGCATAGGTGTCTTACAAAGACGAAAACAAGTTACTTAGAAAATAAGAGTAACTTGTAAATTATTTCTTATCAGTATGGTTTTACTTTAGACTTAAACATAATTGTGTAAAGCCATACTGATGAGAAATAAATTAAACCACCAAATTATTTATCTTTTTGCTCATAAATAACACGTCACCGATGACAAAAATCAGTTTCTTTAATTTCCCTAATTCCTTTTTTACAAGAAGGAAACGCGTGGCTAAATCATTTACAAATATCACAGCCATAAAACTACCCCAACGTATAAATTATTGAGTCAAACTTTATTTGATAAGCTATATCACCCTTCATCAACCCGTATCGACTTTACCTGCAGTAGAATCGCGCACGCTGGTAATATCCGAGTTTCTGAATAATGAAAAGTTTATAAATTTGTAATGATAATTAAAAAAAATATATAAAACAATATTTTTGTTCTCTGAATTTATACACAACATAATTTAATTTATTTGAATTAAAAACATAAATATATTATTGCATACATCATTACTATTTTCAAATTATTATCTTCATTACTTATACAGAGTTTAAAAAACTCATTATGTTAAAATTCAGCTCGCATTAATACATTGAATAATTTTAATAAACAAAAAATGATTTTTTATTATAAAAAAAATCATTTCTTCCAGAACTGTAAAGATATGTTTTAATAATTAATGACTTCCTTAAACTTTTCTAAAAGAAAACAATAGCGAGAGCATAAAATATTATAATAAAAACTGAACCAAAAAAGCGTAATTATTTCCAACTGAAATTTTAATATCAAAAATATTATTTATGATTATAATTACAAATATTTGATTTAATATTATCTTAAATACGAGGTGTTTAATTGATTATAAAACGTTAAAGAGGTCATAAAATTTTCAAGGCTCTGTCGTAAAGTGGCTCATTAAATATTCGCGAGAGGAGAATTTGTGGCAATTCAATGTATCCTGTAGGGGATGTACCGGATCGATTTTGGAATATGTATTCAAAGTAAGCTATTCATCAGGAAATATTTCTCTAGCGGGAAATATGTCTCTCACCTAATCAATAAAATTTTATTTCTACGTGCAGATTTTTACATTTGAATTGATTTTGGTTGAATTATTTTAATATAATATATTTCTTGACTGATGCACTTAAGTTTCTCTAGTAATTCTCATATAAAAAAGGAAATTGAGAACTCATTAGACAATTATCGTTTCGGGTTTCTTAGGGGAATTTATATAGCAACTGTATCAAACTTTCATAGAAAACAATTGATTGTTTTGAAAAGGGTTTTTATTTGAAGAGGATAACTTTGTACATAAGCAACGTATTGGATATCACTTTTGGGATGAGTTACTTAATTAATATTGTTTACAGTTTGTTTTTAAAATGTTATGTATGTTTCTCAAAGCTTCATATTGATTATTTATACAAAATTAAAACTGTATAAAAGTAAATTTATGAATTAAAAAAGAATCTATGCAAAACATGGAGAAAAAGATTGCTTATTTTGAAGAGTTTTTGTAAATTGCACAAAATTATTTATTAATAAAAATAGGTTAAACTACGCAAACAATATTAACAAACAATGTTTTCATTGTCTAGATTCTAGAAGGATTATTCATATGTGGAAAATAGGTAGTTAGCAAACGCTACTTATAATTGATACGCAAATTATGTACACAACAGAACTAGAGAACTTTAATTGCGAGCGTGATTTGTAAAGCAAGGCCATTAGAAAGCACAATTAATAAATCCCCAATCTCTTGTATTTTTTTTAATTAAATTATTTAAATAATACAGCTTTTTTATCATATTATTTTTTTCTTTAATAAAATAAAATTATACTCCTTTGAGATTAAGCTTGTTTATTTATTTATAAACATGTTTACACTTTGTATATTTAATGTAGCAGACAGTTTGTAATCATATAATACTTTGAATTTTTTATCATGTCATCAAAATGAGACAAACAACTTTTAACTAGCATTAACTTTTTTATAAATTTTATTATATTTTTTTTAAAGCTTTGAATATGTGAAGTTTGATCATTATTTTTTTTTATAAAAAGTTAAATTTGGTAATATGATATAAAATAAACTTTGTTATAAATCAAAAATTTAATTAAATTATGTGTATTTATTTAGATTGTACAAAGCTAGATAAAGGGAAAAAGTTATTTGCTGAGTTTTAATTTTCCGTATTGATTTTGGATTGTGGAAAAGTTCAGGAAGTAAATGTTGTTGGTGGAATTAATTACGTTTTTGTACTTGTTTCTGTAATTAAATATTTTTAACTTTATAAATAATCCATTTAAAGCTTAATTTATTTCAAACTTTTGAAAGAATTTGTTGATTCACATTATAGATTAGTATGAATAATTTTAAAATTGTTGACAAAGTTTGATGTGCTAGATAAAAACTAATTACCACAATTAAGCAGGAATAAGTCTAGTTTGTTTATTTTTAAGTTATAGAGTTTATTTACCGTTTTAAATCAAATTACTCATTTGGCATAACGTCATCAGATTATTGGATTGTTTTCTGCATTATAATGCATTGAAAACCAATTTATAAAAAGTTAAACAAGGCACATTTCTTAGACAAAATATATTAAAAATTAATCACAAAACTTTGTTTTTTTTAGCTAAAATGAATCAAAATATGCACAAAAAAAAAATTTATTGCCAACAATTTAAACAAATAAATGATTAAAAACAAAAAAAAACTCAATTATTAGTCAAAATTGATTAAAAATTCTTTAGAAAGCTTAGTTGTTTACAAAAAATGTGTCTTTATATGCATAAAATCTATCATAATATACATAAATGGTCAGCTAATTGCTAAAAATTACTAAAAATTAAATTGAAAAACTTTTTTATATAAAAATTGATTAAAAAATCAGATTTGTTAAACAAAATTGATTAAAAATTGCTCATAAAATCTATTTCTTAAACAAAATGCGTCTTTTTTAGCTTAAAATCTATCAAAACATGCATAAAAATTAAGTTTGTTGTTAAAAATTGATAAAAAAATAAATAAAAAACTTATTTAAACAAAAAAAAAATTACAAAAAATGAATTTATTCTCAAAAATTGATAAAAAACCAAGTTTAAAGTTGTTTGCAAAACTTATTTGTGAGACAATAATTTGTTTTTGTAGCATGAAACTTATCAAGACACACCCAAAATATTTATTTTATGACAAAAACTAAACAAAACCAAAAAGAGTTGTCATAAAACATTAAAAAACATATTTGGTAAATAAAATTTATTAAAAAATGACTAAAAAACTAAATAGTGAAACAAAAATTCTCTTTTTGTAGCATAAAATGTATCAAAACCATCATAGAAAATTTATTAAAAATTGATGTTCAAAAAATACATTTTTTTTATGACACTCAGACGGGTAGACAGCTGCTTAGTTTATCATTTTAAGCTAATAATTTCACTAACCTGTCTTAGTGTTAGTCATTAAGAGAATTGATATATTATTGATTTTGTTCTTATTAAACGTTAAGACTTTTGTTTGATAACTAATAACTTTTAGACGGGTTATAATTGTGACCTAATATTTTTTAACTAGTTTTTAGGTTTGTTTTAACAACTTGTAGTTTTTGTTGTATGTTTTTTGTAGAAAATTTTTGATAATGGTGTCTTGGTTGTGGGAATGTAAACAGTATCCAAAGTGCCAAAAGCTTTGCCAATTTTAGCTTCACATTTTTGTAATCTGAATGCCTTTTTTATTTGTTTTTTTTTGTAGTTTGTGCAAATTGGTCAAGTACGGTGTGTGTTAAGTCTTTTTCTGACTTATCCAAAGTGACTACTATAGTCAACTTTTTTATCTATTGCGTTTGGTTAATTTTTTTTTTTAATTGAAGTTAGTCCACTACGGAATTGTAATAACTTTTCAATTGTTAGCATTTGTGAAACTAAGTTAATGTTAGCAAAATCTTAGTATTTTTTGTTTGAGTGATGTAGAATGTATTCAGGTTTATAGTGGTTTCTAATAGCAAGAAGAACTCAAGCTGTCACTCTTCCATTTTATTTAAAACCAAAATTCTGACATTCAAAACCAAGATTTAGGTTTTGAGTAGATATAGGATAGTGTTTTTGCGTGCTTCAACTTTTGTGTTCTAGATCCTAAATACTGTCAATACTTGATATCTAATTATTCTAGACTCAGAAAAACTAAAACTTAAAGTTATGACTTTGCGTACCCTGATTTCTTGCCTCAGACCAAACATGTACCAAAAAAAAAAAAACAAAAAAACGACAAAAACCGGAACCCGTAAACTTTTGCGGTTCTCCGGCAATGTGCAAAAAACAATTTTTGCGTTTTTTTTTATTATCTCTGCTTCGGGTGAGCAAAAAAATTAAAAAAAAATCTAAAGGTTTGCCAAAACCTCCTCTATTTTAGGTCCATCTTAGATAGAGTCATTTTTTTATCGCCAAGATATCCGCGCTTTTTCGGGTTGTCGATCGGAAAAATCGGAAACCCAATCGTTTGCCCTTTTGTCGGTCCGCATCTTTGGCGCCCGTCGCCCGATTCCGATTCAACCCGTATCTTTTTCCAACGGAAAAGACGGTGGAATCGGATTCCAAGCTCCGCATTCCGACGCCGCACAGTTGGGCGAAACACACAATTTGTTGGCCAAAATTCTGAAACTTATGAAACTGGTTCAAATGACGCTCGTAAATATAAAAAAAATAATGAATAAAATCTGATTGATAAATTGGGGTTGATTTTTAAGGGATGAAAATCAAAGTTGCGGAGAAAATTCTGTAACTTATGAAACTGGTCCAAATTTTGCTTTTTATTACAGAAAAAATAATTTTAAAATTTTATTGATAAATTGGGGTGGTTTATAAGGGGTGGAAATCAAATTGGCGGAGTAAAATTTTGAAACTTTGGATTTGTATAAAATTTGACCCTTGAATTAATGAAAAAGTAGTGACAAAATCTCTGGAGTTATATAGGATAGTTTTTATGGTAAGATAACCAAAAATTCATATTTAAAATCTTGCAACTTTAGATAAAAATAAATTTCACCATCACATCAATAAAAAAGTAGCTAAAAACAATTTGACTTGTTTTCAAAAGATAAAAATTAAAAGCATTTTTGTAGAAATACTTCCATAAACAATTAAAACACTGTATCGCAAAAGTTTAATTTATTAAATATAAAAATGACAAATACACATCATAATGGATTAAAACAAGATTATCTTTATGACAATATTGAGCGCTTATACGACACCCCGGCAGCATTAGAGAAAGTAATAGTAGTTGTAATCTTGTTAAATGCTAAATAGTATTTGTTAACATGGAGGGATTTACCTAAAATATTTGTTGTGACATATTTGGATAAAAACATATAATTAAATAAATATCCAATTTGTTTTATAATTCATATTATAATGATTATGATTCAACTTATTATTCGCTGTCGTTCTCGCTGTCAACATCGCTGTCATCATGGTTAACATCATTGCTATCATCAGTGGTGTCATCATGCTAATATACTCTAAATCTCCTTCGGTTTCATGTTCACTATCATTCTCATGTGACCGTGGCAATTTTAATAAATGTAATGCATCTTTAGGAAAGTAGTGTATTTTTTTCAGTGGCAATTTTTGCTTAGTCGTTATAACTGGATCTGAACTCAACAAAAGTAAATTGAATAGATCCTCATTACATTTTTCTCGGCTGCATTTTCTTGAATAGTGTTCTCGATATTTCTTGAAATCTTTGTTGCGCGCTTCTTGAGCTTCTTCTGTCAATTGCCCTATCGGTAATAATGCAGAAGCAATGATTTCAGGACCATGAATCAAAAATTTGTGTACTGTAGGAGGCATATAGTACCATGGATATTTTTCTACAAAATATCTGGCTGTATGAAGCGAAAATGTTCAAAAATTTTCAACATTTATTTTGTAGCTACTCGACACAACCATTAATACAATATGCATTTTTTTATCAAATGGATGTCTAATTTTGGTATTTCATATGAAACATCTGCACTTTTGAAAAACCTTCTTGCAGTATTTCTATCGTTGGAGTTGCCGAATTCTGGCTTCGGTTGGATAAAAATAGATGTCTATAATCAGCCCACATCTTTCCTTAAATTCTTTTTGAATTCGGGCTTTGTTTTCTGCAACAATTTGTTTGTCGTCTCCTCGAGCTTGCCATTTCTTCAAAGGCAATTTATATAATAAATGAATTAGACATTCGAAAAACCGGATCCATCCATGTAGCGTGGATAAACCAAATTCCAAATTTTCTGTTACTGTTTTTCGTTTTACCATTTCGTCGATTGAATTTAACATTTTTGAAGATGCTCCGCAAATGTAACATTTCTGTGTTGATGCAGTAGCTGTAAGTGCATTACATATTTTACCATCAACCATTGTAAATAGTAGGTTGTGATTAATTACAAATGTCTTTTCATTTATTATTACTGTTGAAGTTTGGAGAATTGTAATTCATTGTCTACTTGTTTTTTTCCTTCAATGAAACAGCTGTTCATTCTTTGGTATATTCAATTCTTAAAGGTCGACAATATCTTGTGGAACCTGGCCTTGGATTTTGCCATATAATTTTATTATTACACATAAGCCGAATTGGAACTAAAGACGTAATAAAATCAGACGAATCAGTAGCTTCTAATCTATGAAAAAATTGTTTATATGCACTGTGTCCTGAGCTTCCATCAAAACCCTATTTTGTATATAAAGTTAGCTTTTCTGTATCCTCTATAATGTTTCTATAAATTGTTGCTTGTAACAAACTTTTTACCGTATGATCAAGCAATGACTGCAACGCAACTTCCACTACAGTGGAACTAACTTCTATACCTTCAGGATAACATTTTTTCTTTTCTGATTGTATTATTTTGTATGACGGGAATATTTCAGCAGCACTATTTCTTACGACATTGTATTGTGTGTCTGGTCAGTTTGGCCTTTATTAAAATCACTAAAACATCTTCACCTGACATACATTTTCGCTTTGGTAAAAATGACTTTTTATACGACATTCTGTAATTAGTTGCACGTCTTGGAGAAGTAAATGTGATTTCTTTCAATACTTTTGATGCATCCTTTTTTCCTAAAGCTCTCAAACTCATTTGAGTTGCGTAACTTATTTCTTCAATTGGAGTGGAGTTTCTTAAATTTGTTGTTTTTTGGCGTTTTGTCCTCTTACTACAAATATTAAACGGAATTGCCGGGCGGCCGGCTTTCTTCTCCGAATATAAAAAAAAATGAAATTGATGTCTACAGCCAGGCCTTATTATTTTTAATAAATCTGTTTTTCTTTCTGTTTGCTTTAATCCAACGAGATTTAAATTGTAATTTAAATTAAGACAGTTTTTTAATTAAATCTTTAATATCATTTTTGTTTTCACATTTTGTTCTTTTCTTCATTTTTCCAAGTAACACGCCTTCAGTTGTTTTATTATCCAAATTTGTCAAAATGTTACAAAGTTCAGATCATGTAACAAACAAAGTATTTGTACGTGTTGCTAAAAGAAAAGAAAATAAAAATATTTAATTTTTACGTTACATAAGAAAAATCTTTTACATTGTAACGGCATAATTCCGGGGGAGTTGATGTCGGTAGGATTTCTAAAATCAAAAATAGGTATTAATAGTATGCAATTAAGTATACACTATGTTTGGTTGAAAATGCTGTGTGTACTACTTAACGAAAAATGTACCTGCTTTGTTAGGGACTGGGGGGGTGCTATTTTGGATCTCAGATATTTGTTGTTGTGTGCAAAGGTTTAATTTTGCAAATAAAATTTCTCAGGAGCAAGGGAAATACAGTATGAGTTCTGGATGATTTTTGTTGTTAATTTAATTAAATAGAATAGCTGTACTTACTTGTTTTTGGTTATCCACTTTGTTGTTACTTTTAACTTGTCACTTGACATTCATTTTTTGACCACTTTGATCAGCTTGTACTTTTTGGCGCAAAATTTTAATTTTACCTAATTAGAATTCTCAGCGCATAGGTTTGATTTGCAAGACGCCATGCTTCACAGAAAATGACATTCATTCCTTTTCCGGTCGTTGCTATGTCGTGGTGTAGTGTTGTAGTGTTGAGGCAGAGACGAGTAATCTGAGAGAATTTGTTAATCTTTAGGCATCCGGGTCTGTTTTATATACTCGTCGTAAATACTGCATAAAGTGGAAATAATTTGTGCTATGTGCTACCCGCTAAGTGTTATTTAGAAATTTTTTGTTTATACCACAACCGCATGGGCGGATTTGTCACCCACACACACCTCATGGCTGCAAGTAATCTGCAAGGATGGTAGGACAGTATTGAATCTCAGGTTGGTTAGTGATTATTTTCTTTTCTATGTGTTGTTTTCTAGGGTTTGCAGAATTATTAGTAATTCTGGTTTTCCATGGCTTGTTTTAGGTTCTTTCCTACAGGCGTTTTGGCTTAAATTTTTACGGCCCGGAACGGTCTCCTCCCATTGTATACAGTTGCCAATAATTATTTATGTAGGGCGCAAACCTCTGACAATTGGGAGTAATTTATAAGTTTGCATTTACCTTATTTATATTCGATTTAAAGTACATTTTTACGTATTGTAAGTACGTATTTTTATAGTATAGTATTTATAACTTCTATTCTAATTAAAGTGTAATTAATTTACGATTTATTGTATTGCCATCACCTCTAGTTTGTAGCTTTCTGTTTGCTTGTTGTTTGTGTAGGTTTTTTGTCTAACTCTGTTGATATCGGGTTCTACCATTACCAACTAGTCTAGGGGGGTAATTAAAATATATATATATATATATATATTTTGTAGTACAACAAAGAAACAACATAGAAAAAGACCTTTTCTAACGTTTTAAAGCGTTGGAAAAATTTACTGATTATGCTATTTGTTTGGAATATAGAATATAAGTAATTTTTAACAATAAAAATTGATAAGCAAAAAATTCTTAGGGGAGTAATTACCCGATTATCCCCCACTGAAACCGCCACTGGTGTGAACAGGGTGGACTTCATATATAGATTCCGTGGAGCTCACTACTTACCATCCCGTCTTCACTGAGCTACGACGGCAAAGGAAACCCTGTTCACCTCTTACGGTTGCCGTTTTGCCTTACAACATAAACAATGAAATAGTGCAAAAAGGCGCAAAAACGTTAACAAAAAGTACACTAAATTTGCTGCCAAAATTTACAAAGAATAAACTTTGGACTAGCTTGGAACATAACTAATTTGATACATTTTTATAAAAATAATTGAAAATGATTAAAAATAAGAGGGGTATCATTTACAATAAATATATAATACAACTTATGTTTATTTAGTAATATTTGGTTGTAAAGTACTAATACATATCTAAACATGAAGGATTCATCTCAACCGATTCAAAATTCACACTAAAACTACTAATTAAGGGCACTGAAAAACACGTTTCAAACGTCTCGGCAACAATACGCGTATGTAATCTCCGCAAGTAGCTTGTTTCGACTGAAGCAGAAAAAAGAAGAAAGGAGCTAGGACCTTTTAATTACCGGTTTTGGTGCTTAGGATAGTTAACTAATCAGAAAAAAATATAACAAATATTTAAACGCAATATAAAATTTTGAATTTATGCCACCTTTTGGGTCTATTGACCTCATGTGCGCCGCCCCCGCGCTTGAAACAACAACGCGCGCCAAATCTTTAGCGCCAAAACCCCTTTAAATTTAGGGAAAATCCGACTTATAATTTGTATTTGCTAGGTATCACAGCATTTTCGTAATTTTTGTTGCAACCTTTGCCGCCTCCATTTGAAAGACGTTTGTTGATAAGAAGGCAGTGTGCTCGGAAATTTTCCGGGGCAAACAGAGACTTTGATACGGGATAAAATATTTGAAGCACCCGTTTCGATTGCGAGATAGCGCCGTCATTAGGAAAAGGTAATGCCGCATTTGGAAAGCTGTAACTTGTTTGTCGTCGGAGATGAAAAACGGGCGTTTTAATTTTTGCTACAACCGTTTTTTAGCGCTTTTTTATGTGCCGTTTGATTTTTAGGCACCTCCGGTGTAATTAAAAAAACGGAAACAGCCGTAACTTTGGCGTTATTGATCGCAAATGGACGGTCGACCCGTCAAAACGTTTTTATTTATAAGCCCCATCGGCTCCTTTTTACCCCGATCGAAGGGCAGCAATACCAAAAATTATGCGTCCAAAGTCAAAAATTGCGATTTTGCAAAAGTGAAACGCTAAAATTTTGTTTAAACTTTTGGCCCAAAAATGTTTATAGCTAAAGCAATTTGTGAGTTCGACCTTTGTTTTCCACCCGCCGCCCTCCAAAGCAGACCTTTAAACGCCCCAGTCCTTCCAAACTCACAAAGTCCAAAAAAACGCAATTTTGGCCAAAAAGTGGGGTCGCGCAAAAAAAAAATAGTGTTTAAAGGTTTGACGCAGAAGATCGGGCTCGGTGTTGTTTGAAAGAAAAAGAAAACGCGTAATATCTCTAGTAGCAATTTTTTTAATTTTAGCCCCTAACTTTTTTTTACAAATTTTCAAGTTTGGCCGATTTTTGTTTCCATTTTTTGCATCAAATTGAGTCGCGTGTCGTAGGGAAACGGTTTAGAACCGTTTTGTTTTTCAATTAGGATCCGCCACACCAATTTTCATTGGAAACCAAACTGTTGATGGCGGATTTTTGATTAATTGTTTTTAACCCTTTTTACAAGTTGGTCAATTTTTAAGCCCTTTTTTGCCACATACTAAGCCGCGGAAGAGGCGGTTAACGTTTTAACGCCGTTTCGACTTTCTTTGAAAACCTCAGTTTTTTTGCAATCGGGCCTCATGTTTTCTGATGATTACGATTGCATCAATTTGAGAATTATTGTAGTAATCTTGATTAAACTAAAGATTATTACTGTATTAAAGATGATTATGTTTGCATCAATTAGAAAATTATTGCAGTAATAATCTTGCTTAAAATAAAGTTTATTACTAGACTAAAGATGATCCTTAGTCAAAATGATGATATTTTTGAATAAAATGAGCATTATTGGAGCGTGAATGTCTGTTTCCATATACCTTCACTTAAGTGAATATCTGTAAGTGTCTGTATAAGTCTGTAGGTGTCTGTAGATGTCTGTGAGTGTATATGTGTGTCTGTAGGTATAAAAAAAATTGTTTTTTTTTAATATTTCTTATGTTAATTTTTTGATGGCGCATTCTTTTAGACTAAACTGGTTAAGTAAAGTCAGGTCAATACTAGACGTAGCAGTACTAAATAGAACCACCAGTTCCTAAAATTTGTTGTGTTTACCTAAATTAGACTCTAATTATAACCACAGAGTCAATATAAAAACTTGAGATTATGTAACCATCTAATGCACGTTTGTGCCACTCTAATAAAATAGTGATTTCAAATTTATAACCTTGATTGACAGCTAAATTTTGTACAAAGTAGTTTGGTTCACAATTTAAAAAAAATAAATCTAATTTTGACTAAATTAAAACTAAATTAAAACTAAATTAAAACTAAATTACTCAAAAACCAGCGTATCAAATATAATCAAACTTGTAGTAAACTAAGTTCAATTAATAACAAAGTATTTATGAAAAAATAATTAAAATCCAATGATGCCAACCTTACAAAAGAAACAAAAGAATTAGATCTAATTTGGTCCAAACTAAATTAATCGGAAACTAACCTAGCAATTTTGATTAAATTTGCAGAAAATTGAGTCCAAATAGTAACAAAACAGTTGAAAAAATTTCATCAATATCCAATAACTTAAAACAAACAATTTAAAAAATTTAGATCTTATTGGTTTAAATCAAATTGTTCAAAAACCAGCGTAATAATTTTAATCAAATTTGTAGTATATTAAGTTCAATTGATAACAACTTAGTCAAAAATTTATTAAAATTTAATAACCAAATTTTGATTATTTTGTTTAAATTGGATTAGTCAAAAACAATTAGCTTATCAATTTTGACTAAACTTGCAAAAAATTGAGTACAAATAGCAGCAAAACAGTTGTAAAATTTTTATCATTATCTAATAATACCAACTTACAAAAAAATAGAAGTTTTAGACTTATTTTTGACTATTTAGTTAATTGTTATAAATTGATTAAAGTCCAAGTATACCAACCTCACAAAAAAACTTTAGAAATTTAGTCCTAATTTTGACTATTTGGTTCAAACTGACTTAATCGGAAACCAGCTTATCAATTTTAAATAAATTTGCAGAAAATAGAGTACAAATATCAGCAAAGTAGTTAAAAAAATGTCTTTAATGTCTAATAATACCAAATAACAATTTTTAAAATTTAGACCAAATTTGGTTGAAACCAGATTACTCAAAAACCAGTGTATTAATTTTAATAAAACTTGTAGTAAATTGAGTTTAATTAATAACAAATTATATGTTAAAAATTGATTAAAGTTTAATGATGCCAATCTTACAAAAACGGATTTACAAATTTAGACCTAATTTTGACTATTTGGTTCAAACTGGATAAGTCACAAACCAGCCAATAAATTTTGATTAAATTTACAAATGAATTAATGCAACTTTGTACCAGCATAGCCCAAGAATATTAATACTTATTGTGCCAATTTGATTAAATTCTACAAGCTCAATTTAACATAACCTCAAATCAATCAGTATCGTTTTGTAGAATCAGAATTTATAAAATGCTCATAAATCAAAAACGGTACATTAAAAATTTGTGCAATTTGATACAAACATTGCTTAATATTGTAAATACCAACTGAGCAAAATTTATAAATATCTATAAAGTCAATTTGACATAACCTCAATTTAATTAACCTAACAAAATCAAAAATTATTGACATTTATTTATTTATTTATTTATTTATTTATTTATTTACGGATTCTCCATTTTACAAAAATACAGATTTAAAAATTAAATTGAAAATTGGTGCAATTTAGTATCAATTTAAAATAATATTAACAGTACTAAGTGTGCAAATTTGATTTAAATCAATATGCCAAATTTGACTTAACCTCATTTCAATTAACCTGACATAGCAATATCAAAAAATTAACATAATTTGCAATAACTTAAAAACCGTTTATTAGAAATTAATGCAATTTGATACCAATATTATCAGTATTAAATGTGCACATTTTTTAAAAAGTCATCCGCTGAATTTGACATAACTTTAAAATAATCAGCATAAGTTTGCAAAATCAAAATTTATAAAACTTAATAATAATGCTCAAAAATCAAAATTGGTATATTAGAAATTAGTGCAACTTGGTACAAACAAAGCTCAATATTATAAAAAGCAATTGGGCAAAATTAATAAAAATCTATACGGTCAATTTAACATAACCTCAATCTAATTGACTTAATTTAGCAAAACTAGAAATTATTGAAGTTAAAATAGTTTTATCATAATTTAAAAACTATACATTGGAAATTAGTACAACTTAATACCATTATAGCTCAAAAACATGAGTACTAGTTGTGCAAAATTAATTAAAATTCATACGCCTAATTTGACATAACTTTAATTCAATAAAGTTAACATAGCAAAATCAAAAATAATTGAAGTTAACATAGTTTTACATAACTTAAACAGCGTACATTGGAAATTAATGCAATTTGGTACCAACATAACTCAATATCAATCAAAAAAGCAAAAAAAAATTTCGCTTACAATTTAAACTTGGTTCCCGCTCACCCACCCAAGAGTTTGTCAACAAATGATTTTTTTTTAATAGTTTTTTGATGTAATAGCAGCAGAAACATTATATAATGGAGAAACATAGTTCTTTGAAGATCAACAATGGGGCGGGTGGGTGGGTGGGCCACAGTAAAAATAATTATTCACTTACAATTTAAATTTGTTTTCCGCTCACCCACCTAAGCGTTAGTCATTAAAAGATTTATTTTTAAATAATTGTTTTGATGTAATAGCAGCAGAAACATAAGAAATTGAAGAAACATAATTCTTTATAACCAACAATTGGGCGGGTAGATAGGTTACAGTAAAAAAACTACTAGTTTCTAGTTTGAACTTAGTTTCCCCCACCCACTCAAATGTTGTCATCAAAAAATATTTTCAAATGATTTTTGATGTAATAGCAGCAGAAATATAAAAGAATAGAGAAACATAGTTTTTTGATGACCAACAATTGGGTGAGTGGGTGGGTGGGTCATAGTAGAAAAAACTACTCGCTTACAAATTAAACTCAAAAAGATTAAATTTAACAAATTTCAACAATTGGCAACTCTAAAAATTAGACATATAGTTATGTTTTCAAACTTATTCTAAGAAATTTGTTATATTCTACGATGTCTGATAAAAACTTAAAAGTACTTAACGTTTCTACAAACTTTTAAACTTATAAAATTGTTTAAAAAACAAGTTTATAAATTTTTTGTTGCAGATGATGTTGTTAGTTAAACAATGTTGCCAAGGTTGTTCTAAAAGTTTTGTCATATCTTGTAATGTCTCAAAAACATAAATTAAAAAAAAAATCACTTTTTAAAAAATTCTAAAACTAACAAAAATATTTGGAAAGCAAACTAAATTTCTTGCTGTTATAGATTGAACAATATTCTCAAAGTTGTTATAAAAACTTTTTCATATTCTATGAAATCTTAAAAAACTTAAATTTAAAAACTCCCAAGAAACTTTAAATTTTAAAAAATTGTTTAAGTAATAAGTTTATAAATGTTTTGTTTCTGATGCTGTTATAGGCTGAACAATGTTCTCTAAATTGTTTTTAAAGCTTTATTATAATATGTTAGTTCTTTTTCTAATTTAAAAAAAACTAAATTAAAAATTTGTTTGGAAAACTTGTTTATAAATTTCTTGTTCCATGTGATTATAAAACAATTTTATAATTTTTTTGTTTTAGGTTGAATAAACGTTCTCAAAATTATTAAAATTAAAAATAAAAACATTTCAAAATACTTTTAAAATTGGAAAATTATTTGAAAAATTAGTCAGTTTATAAATTTTTTGTTTCAGATAATGTTGAACAATGTTCTCAAGGTTATTTTAAAAACTTTGTCGTAAGGTTTAATATCTCTAAAAACTTAAATTAAATGCATATCAATCTCAAAATGTTTTAAAAGCTTAAAAAACCATAAAATCGCAAAAAACTCAAATTAAAAAAAAAAAAATGTTTTGAAGTTTTTATAGTAATATTCTCAAAGCTATGACAGACTATAAAAAAAAATGTGAAAGATTTAAACTCTCCTCACAATTTCAAACTGCAGTCAGTATTTTCCAAATATTGTTCCTAAAAAACTTCTACTTTAATTTTTTTAAAAAACTTTAATATTTGTTAAAATATTATTAATAAAATGTCACACTCAACAGTAAAAATAATTAAAAAGGTTTGTATTTTTATAAAAAAAATCAAAATGCTTTAAAAAAAACTGTATAAAGTTTACACGCAAAAACTGACAGTTTGAAAAAAATGAAAAAAAAAATCTCAAAAACTTTAAAATAGCAATTCAGAAAAATGTTTAAAAAATAACTTTTAAAATCTAAAAACCAAATTCTAAATAGAATTCAATATTTGTTTTATTTCATGTAACTTGTTCAGTATTTTACCAACAACTTTTTAAAGATTGCCTCGAGATAACTACATGACAAACAATGTACGTAGTAGTAGTTTTCACAAACCTTAGAGTACAACTACTGTTTGATCATAATTGCAAATATTGCATTAACCGTTAATTATGTCTAATATTACCCTTCAGCAACCTTGCTTATATAGTATAGTAACCTTATTATTCAGTTTGTTACGGTTCAGGCCACAATTATCCAAAGTATACAAATTTGCTTCCATAGATTATATCAAACTTTATTTTAAAATATTTCTGTAATATATAATTCTAATTTAGTTTAAATTATACAATTAATTTAATAAATTATTATAATTATTTTGCTACTAATTGTGAATTAAGTGGTAATATTAAGTGCAAAATAATGTCGACTGTATTAATTAGAATTAATTTAAATTTAATTCAGGTCAATGTTGCGTGCGTGTGTTCTGACAATATGAGAAAAAAAATCTTTTATAATAAATTTCATATAATAACTCCATGGTGGGATTTCTTTAATAATAAATATTGAAATTATATGAAAACCCATAGAGATAGATGGCAAACGTGAATGCGTACAATGGAGTACGAGCTTCACGGAGAAAGGAGAGATCAATAAAGAGAACGGTGTTTCTGCTGCTGCTGGTGTAATGTGACCCAATAGGTCCCTCAGGAACGCAGTTTTGATGACAACCACCTTTAGATCCTGAACCCGATAAATATAAACCCTACATTTATACAGGTGCTCTTAAAAATATGTATGTTGAACATATCATACATTAATAAATGAAAAGTGTTTTAATTTTAAAGATGACCCCGAAAAGTATGAGATGGATTTTTTAAGAGACTTCTGGGATGGATTTTTGTTTAAATAATTACGTAAGGTATGTATGCATTTAAATTTAAATATATTCCAAGTCGCAAATTTTGCAAACAATGAATTTAAAAAAAAAAAATTAATAAATTACAAAATTCTTGATAGTCTGTGTTATTTAATAACAATACATAGCCCCTACTTAATCTCACGCTTGCCAGATTATCTTTTAAACTTGAGGGGTGGCTTTCATTAAATTATTATAAGATTTTTCTTGGTAATGCGGAGCTGATTTTGTTTTTTATTTTATAAAACATTTTTTTTTAAATAATAAATTGTTTGCCTTTTTAAAATATTTCTATCAAACAGTCTTTCTTAATATATAGCTTTTTCTGAATTTAAAACAAATAAAATTGAATAAAACTTTAGCTTAGCTTCAAATAAAACTGCAACATACATAATTTCTATGAATTTTAAAGCCTCAAATAGTTTGGGGTGCTTGTAATTATATAATTACTAAGCGCATACATTTTTGCTGCCTTTATATTATTTTACATTTCAAAGAAATACTGACATTGACAGTAATAACATAACATTTACTTCTATTGATTATATACAACTGCAATATAATCTACTTCAATCAATTTATAAAATAAAGAAAACTTCATAATATTATACAGTTTTCAATCAAGTTTATTTTTACATAATAAAACAAACAAATAAAAGCCAATCATGAACAAATAAATTTATCGATAAACATATCAATTATTTAACAGTGATTTAGTTTACTTAGGCAAAGTACATGAAAGCAATGCAGTATAAAAAAGTGTCCGGATCAGCTTTTATCAGCGGATTTGCGCACAAACACATAGGATACGATTTATGTGCAAAAATAAGTTATTTTTTTGGAGTAGGATAGAAGTAGGTGGGTGAGAGTGTTGGTGAACACGATGAATATTTATATAAATCGGGACCGTTATAAATGTTCCTTTGGGCGGGTATGCAGGCAAAAAGTAGATTAACGCGTCCATTGAGAGAACTTTACTTGGATAATTAGCTATTTCATGGATGGTTTCAGGCCATTGTGTTTCTGTCACCTTTATTATATTGCTATAATAGCAAAAAAGCATATGTGGATAAGATTTATATTATTTTCAATACTTGCATGAAGACCGCGTTTTATTGACGCAAAGTATTTTAATTCTGTTACAGTTAATTAAGCAACTTTAAAAGATAAAATAGAATTAATATGAATATGTTTAAACAAACAAAAAAATTTGAAAATAAATTATTAGTAATTAACTAAAACTTGCTCAACTTAAGACTTTAAGTAACTTAGAAAATAATGTTATAGAATGAGCTAAATAATTTTAATTGGAATAAATATTTTTTTAATTTTATAAATCTCAGTTGTCAATACATTGAGATAACATAAATAAACACTCTACAAAAGTTGACCAAAATAAGCCCCACTTTAATATTTTTTGTAAATATATATTTAAAAAAATCATTTTTAAAGGTGGGCCACAGTATAAAAAGTTACTTGCTTACAGTTTAAACTTATTTTCCGCCTACCCACCCAAGCGTAAAAGCCTGGTTAGACAGTACGAGCTAGCATCCGAGCTGGCCTAGTCAGTTACTGCAGTGCAGCTACTCGCACCGTGTGCGTCATACAAGTTACTGTAGGTGCACTGCAAGTAACTGACTAGGTGACCTGGAGTTCTAACTTGCACTGTGTAACTAGGCCTTTAGTTATCAAAGAACTTATTGTTAAGTAAATCTTTAATGTCTTAGTGGCATTTAACAATTATTCTCTTGTATATAATATCAACAAAAACACAAAAAGTAAGAAAAACAAGATTGTTTGATGACACTTGAGCGAGTGGGTAGGCCACAGTAGAAAAAGTTTCTTGCTTACAATTTAAACTTAGTTCCTACTCAAAGAATTCATAGTTAAGCAATTCTCTAAATTTTCATTTTCTTGTATATAATAGCAACAAGAACACAAGAGGTAAAGAAAACATAAAATACATTAATGACTAACACTTGGGCAGATGGGTAAGCCACAGTAGAAGTTATTCGCTTGCAATTTAAACTAAGTTTCCGCCCATCTACGAAAGCGTTAGTTATTAAAGGATTCTTTGTTAACCAACTTTCTAATATCTTAGTAACATCTGACAGTCATTCATTTGTTTAAACTAGCTACAAAAACACAAGAAGTAAAGAAAACATAAGAAATTTATTGTTAAAAAATTCTTGCATATCTAAATCCAAGCACACAAGTGGTGGGACAAATCATAAATCCTTTGTTAACGAACGCTAGGGCGGGTGGGTGGGTCACAGTAGAAAAAATAACTTCCTTAAAAATTAAATTGTGTTCTCAGTCACTCACCCAAGCGTTAGTTATCATTATATTCATAAAAGGAAAGTTGACGGTAAATGTCATAGAACAGGTCAAGAGGACAACCAAAGAAGCTAAAAGCTACGCAACAAAAAACAGGAGGTATTGTCTATTAACAACCATTGACATTAAAAACGCATTTAAACAAGTACCCTGGAAGGAACTCCTAGAAATGCTCAAGAGAAAAAAGTTCAAAAAGCATATAAGAAGAGTAATAAGCAGCTACCTCAAAAACAGAAAGTTGTACGTAAAAAAAAACGGGCAAATAATGCTGAGCTGTGTGGTACCGCAGGGCTCCGTGCTAGGACCACTTCTGTAGATACTTTACTACAACTACATTCTAGAAATGAACCTACCGATAGGAATCAAAACTGTATGCTTTGCTAATGACACGGCAATTTTAGTATGGACCAAAGAAGCAAGAGACCTAATCGATCCTGCAAACCACGCAATCCGACTAATCAAGAAGATAATAGAAAAACTTAAACTAGAAATTAAAGAAAGCAAAACAGAAGTGGTCATCCTATATAGAGGAAGGAAACTGAAGCAGGTCTCACTCAAATGCAGAAATACGCAAATACAATCCAAGGAAGCCATAAAGTACCTCGGAGTATGGATAGACTACAACATGCCGATGAAGGAACACGGTAAGCAAACAGCAATAAAATCTGAAAAATCAGTTACAGCACTCACAAGACACATGTCCAGAATTACAAGCCCGACTGCCGCCAAAAGAAGGATACTGTGTACATTGGCCCATTCAATCATATTATATGTTGAAAAACAATGAGGCTAGAAAATCATCGGAAGCTACTCGACACACAACAAAGAACAATGTCACTACGCATAGCCAGCGGATATTGCACTATATCCACTGAAGCTTCAAGAGTGATAGCGATGCCCATTGAATACATGGTAGAACAGCAAATGAGAACACACAATAAAAGCAAGGAAGAGAAGGCATGTATAAAAAAAAAGTATTAGACAAATGGCAGACAGCAAGGAACAATAAATCCGGCAAAGCAACCTAGACCAAGTGGCTAATCAAAAACCTGGAAAGCTGGATTAGTAGAAAACACGGCAATATGGACTACTACACAACCCAATACCTGAGCGAACACGAATGCTACATGGCATACCTGAAAAGGATCAAAATTGAGCAAAGCAACCAATGCATGTTTTGCAACAAAAAAGACACGCCACAGCACACATTTTACAAATGCTGCAGATGGAACAGCGCAAGGGAAAGCATTTGTACAAAGATTAAAATAGAACTAACCCCGGAGAACACCGTGGAAGTAATGCTAAAGGGCCAACAAGAATGGGAGATAATAAAAGGATACATTCACGAGGTGCTCCTGGAGAAAGAGATCGAAGAAAGAAAACGCAAACAATTATGCGTCTGAAGCGGCTCACACTGACTGAGGGAAAACTCAAGTTGATAGTGAGTCCTGCAGATTTTTTAAACCACCTCAAAAAAAAAGCGTTAGTTTTGCTACATTACATTTAGATAGTTGTGGTTCATCAAATTGAAAAACCTGTATTTACTGCATTATTCTAAGTAAAAGGTTAATTTAAACTTAACAATTTCGTTTTTGTTAAACTTTATCTGTAGTTTAGATATGTTTTTATTGTCTAAGAACTTGACTATCTTTCTAATATCTCATCCGGTTCAACTGCTCTGTTGCTTTTAATAGATTTTATGGTTTGTTTCATTTCCTCTTTTGTTGTATTTTGACCCGCAAAATAGTATCTCAGTTATTAGTTATTTGCTAATTAACTTTAAACATTTCTTCAATGCAGTTTTTGACATTGTTGTTCTATTTTATGGTTATTACATTGCCTTTGTGCTGTTGCTTTGTATAGTATTCTTGTTGGCTCTTTTAGCTTTTTTATGTAGGTTAAAGTTGTCGTGCATAGTTTGAATATAATCAATTTCATTTTTTTTTGGACTTGTTTTGTAACTGTAGTTTTCAGTATTTCTCTTTTGTGCTGTATTTAAGAGAAAACTCCGTTATTATCTTCTTATCTTAACCAATTAATTTTAATTTTGGCTACACATAAGTTTGGTTTTAGATTATTCTTTCAGAATGATTTAGCGTGTGTCCAGAAAAGGTAAACAAAGTTTAAAAAAATAAAGTTGTCCAAATGTTAACCCTCGCTCTTGTCTTCTAACCGAAAACAGAATTAAACCGTTACGCGTTGACAAATCTCACTTTAACGGTCAATTTAGTGTTTTAACTGCAGTAGAGTTTGTAGTTTGTTTTTTATAAACTTTCTTATTAAGGTACCCCCATATGAAATCAAGGGGTTCTCAAAGGCCTGTTAATAGTGCCTTGACAAGAAATCACTTTTTCCAAAAAAAGTTGATTAATAACCATTGATTTGAGGTGTAGCAAATTGTTGAAACCACGTTTCCACATTAAAACCTTCAAACACTTGCAGTTCTCAAACCAAAAAGTTCTTTAACATGTCGCAATACCGTTCACAATTTACCGTAAGTGCTAGATCTTAAAAAAAACACTTATTGTTGCTTTCATCAGACATAGCAGTTAGTTGTTCAGGTTTCAGTCTTGGATTTTTGTTAGCTCAGTAGCGGCTGAGCTGTTTGCTTGCGTGACTATTTAATCAAAAGTTTGCTCCGTTTTTGGTTGAAAAAATGTCAGCAGCGCAAAAGTCATCATTTGAACAACATAATCTTTGGCACATAATTTTTAATTTTTAATTTTGTTTTTTTTTATTATTGAATTTTTAAATACCATTTCTGGATACCTTCTATATAATCTCCTCGGTGATAGATCAAACCATGTGTTTGTAATTTGCATTTTGTTTTGGTCTTTTCTTACATTTTTAGTACGGTTTTCTATTTTTAGTTGAAGTCACGCAGTTCTCTAAATTAAACCAAAAAAGTATCAATTTTTTTTAAATATTTTAGTCGACACAGTAGTATATTGTTCCTCCGGTTTTGAGACAGTTTCTTTCTACCTTGTTTTAGCAAATTCCAATACTCTGACATTAAGTCTGGTCATCTCTTAGATGGTGTTGCCAAGTTTTTCTGATATTTTTACTTCAAAATTTTGTCTCATTCTAGTTTTTATAGCTTTATTTAAAATATCATTTTCCTAAATATCCAATTAAGAAACTATTTATCCTCCCGCTGTGTTTAGAATAAAATAATTTCTTAAAAATGTATTAGAAGTGGTTGCTAAGTTGTTCTCTTTACCAATTACCTATGTAGTTTAAGTTAAATGATAATATAGTATGGTACAGTTTTTTAGTATTGTAGCAAGCTACTTAATACCCTAGTGCTTGACGGAGTTTAATTTGCAGTTTTGGGCTAAGCCTAACTTCATTTGGGTCTAGAAGAGCCATTACAAGATTCTAATAGCACCCAGTTTATTGAATGTGGTAAATAGTTTTAAGTGAAATGTGGATAATTCAAAAATTAAATAATTCCTTTTTCAACAAATGTCAGCTATTATTAAACTGGAAAAGAAGGTTGACAAATCTAATCTCTTAATAACATAAAGTTAAGTTAGTAAACAAGACTCTTAGTTTATAAAATGTGGTAAATAGTTTTGACTAGAATGCTCCGCTTTCTCTGCAAACGTCAGTTGTCAACAAATTAAAACAGGAGAGCAAAAATCTAATCTTTTGATAACAAGCAGTTAGGTGGACAGACAAGAAACTCAGTTGCTATGTAGAGAAAAAAAAGATTGCAAGTAAAGCTGTGCAGGCTTTCAAAAAAAAGTTCTTAACTTAACTTAACATCCGATACAACTTTAACGTCATCAATGACTTTAGCGCCAACCACAATCCAGTATTACTAAAGCTTTACAAAAAGAGATCAACCGGAAAAAAATTGGGCTCTCTCAAACTTACAATCCCTGGAAGAAAGCATTAGTAGACTTGCCTAAGTAAAAACGGTTGAGGATATTAAAAAAAACCTTCAAACTTTTTACGCTCTAAATCTACCAAGCTACAGAAAAGGTTTCTAAAACCATCAGGTCCGCGCTGATAATCTTCTTGGACTATCTCGCTACATAAAATCATTGATCAACAGCAAAAATACCTTCAAGTTTCAATAGCAAAAGCATCGCTACCACAGAGATAAAAAAATTTGAAAATTGTCTTCTGGCAAAACTCCTTGAAATTGATTACAGGAAATTACAGTTTAATGTAAAAAATTTGCAAAATTTTACAAAACAGTCAAGTCCCCATTTCAGTTTTTCATAGCAAAAATAGAATACACTATCAAGGGAAAAGCCAAAGCATTTGCCAACAACCTCTAATTTCAATGCTTCTCATACAACAAAGATACTGATCTAGAGTAAGTCAAAAAAGTCCATAAAAAAATCAGAAGACTCCTAGAAACCGCTGACGACAACGCGCCGCTAGAAAACTTTTGACCAAATCAAAAAAATCATAAAAAAATGCAAACTTGGATTGCTTTTGGCAGTAAAATAACAATCGTTTTTGCATAAAGCAATAATGATGCTCACCAACATTATTTATAGAATGGAAAGGCAATGGTAATACAAATCCTATTCAAAAAAAAAAAAACAAAAATTTACCCAAAACTACCGGTTTATTAGTCTTCTATGTACTTTAAGCAAGAACAGAATACAGGACCACACATAAGCTAACAATCTTCTCCCTCCTCCACCAACATTAGTCAAGATAGAAACATTTAACTGTCCATCAACTAAACCTTATAGTCAAAGTATTTAGACTAGAGAAAATCACATGCATGGTCTTTTTCAAAGTTGAAAAAGCCGTCAAGAAGATTTGGAACAAACAAGAGTCTTCTCTACAAACTGTACAAAAATAATTTTTTTCTGCGTCTTGTGAGACTGATAGCCTCATACCTAAATTGTACAATTCTGGTAGTAAAACTTAAAAAACACCTTACCTTGCGGCAGATCACAATAGAAGTTCCTCAAGGCTCTCTCTGCGCTGTTATTTAACTTATACGTCGCTGAAATGCTTTCGGGATAAAAATGGCTCATTATGCTGATGACACAGCATTTCTATACTTTCCAAAATCATTTAAAATAGTCATTTCTAGAAAACTACCACCAACCTTAAAATATGGTTAGGCCTGTAGCGAGTCAAAATGAATCTAAAAAAAAACAAATCACCTCTATTAAAAACCTCTACCTTAACAACATTTCTATGTTAAATATCTTAAGATTACTTTTGCCAAGGGATTTTAGTACAAATTGCACTTGCAGACTATTTTTGATAAAGCCAGAATGCCAAAAAAACTTTTTGTTTTGTTGATGCGTTAGAATTGTGACTTGTTGTTCCGGAACTAAATCTGGTTCTACACATCTATCATCAGACCAACAATTACTTATGAGTCCTTAATACGAGAAACAACCACAAGCTGTCACCTAAAACGTTTTAAGGTTTTCAAAGTAACACTTCAAAGAGGTTTCTCGGAGTTTCATGGTTTATCCGAAACAGAAAAAATTAGACAGACTACGTGATACCCTCACTGCGCCAACACATCAAAACTTTGCCCGTAAAGTATTTTGATAATTTTGTTTCAACCTAGATCTAACTCAACTTGCCAAGCCAGACAAAAAAAAATTCTTCTACAAAGGCATGTTGAGTCTTGAGAAAATTTCCTTCTTAAACCACAAAAAAAATACTTAGTCCAACTAACCAAGTGGATAGACAAAGCACTAAATTCATAAAATATAGGCGGTTAGTTTATAATAAATTGTAGTAGATCAGCCTCCTCCGCAACAATCTTCAGAGATCAGGAGACAAATGGCAACCAAACAAGGCAATTAGTAGTAATGCTTTATATCATTTTATTGTATTATATTTCATTATTATCAGTACTATTACAATAAATTTTAATAAAAGTCAATTAAAGTAATCTCACTCAGCTAAACTTCTTACAGAAGACAATTTAAATTAAGCCAAAACTTCTAATCCGTGCATTCAAAATTTATAAAATTTTGATAAAATATACTTTATTAGCACCAGTACAGAGAAAATAAAATTTAATAAAAATCATACTTTTAATTTGTTATGAACTTTGTTAAACCAATCTCACTTAATTAAACCTATTGCACGAGAGAATTTGAATTAAATTCTAACTTCTGATCCGTGCATTGAAAATTTATGAAATTTCATATAATTTCGCATTGCGGTCCACTTTTATTTAATTTGTTTATAAATGATTTGGTAGCTTTGATTGGAAATTCTAAGTATCTGCTGTTTGCCGATGATTTAAAACTGTATATGCGTGTAAAAAACATAAATGATTGTAATCAAATTCAAAATGATTTGGATAAAATTACAACTTGGTGCAATTTAAATAGCTTGCATCTTAACATTTGCAAATGCAAGTCCATCACGTTTTCCAGGGGTACAGCTTCAGTCAATAACACGTACAACATAAATAACACTGACCTAGAAATTGTAGAAGAAATAACAGATCTTGGATTACTACTAGACAACAAACTTAGTTTCAATGGCCATATACAAAAAATATGCAACAAAAGCCGAAAATTATTAGGATTTGTAATGAGAAATGCTGTCGATCTGTCGGTGTCTAGTATATTGTTGCTATACAAATCATTGGTAAGATCCCAATTGGAATACGGTTCTGTTATTTGGTCTTCGTATCTTAAAGGGCAATCTAAAATACTGCAATCTGTCCAAAACAGATTTTTTAAATATTTTCAATATAAAACTGGAATAAGTTCAAATAGTGAACTACCATGTTTGTATAATTTAAAACCTTTAAATGAAAGAAGATTAACGTTTGACTTATGCTTTATGCATAAAGTTATTAATAGTTGTATAAACTGCGAAAAGATTTTAAGTAAAGTTCAATTCAACTTTTCTATTACTAGGACAACTCGTAATACACTAATATTTAAAGAAAAATTTCACTCAACAAATTATGGACAACATAGCCCGATTACAAGACTGATGCGTGAATGCAATAGTTTAATGAACAATGTTAATTTTAATATTTTTGGATCAACCTTTTCTATGTTTAAAAAACAAATTAACGACATTAATTTTCAATTTTATTTTTTACTTGTTTAATGTAATTATACTAATTGTAATATGCTATATGTTTAATACCGTTTAATGTTTATATTATGTTTTCTAATGGATTTTTCCGTAAATACAGGTTATTATTATTATTATTATTATAATTATATTTTATTGTCATTAATACTAATACAGTGAATTTCAATAAAATCCATACCTTCAATTTTTTATAAACTCAATTAAACCAAGCTTATTAACTAAACCCATTGCAGGAGAAAATTTGATTTAGATCATAACTTCCAATCCGAGCATAGAAAGTTTGTAAAATTTGACTTAGTTAAATTACATTTTTATAAACAATATTAACAGTGTAAATTTAAATAAAGCCCATACGCTTATTTTGACATTCTAGAATTTTCTATTTGCTCAAGTTCAAAATTATTTATCATTTATTGTTTACAACTTCTCAGACTAATCAAAATTACCAAAAATAAAAAAAAAAAAAAAAAAAAAAATTAGGTCAAAATGTATTACTCTAAATCAAAAACAATTGAAAAATTTCCAAAAACTTCTTAAGTGTTCTAAAACCTTTAGGCCATCATCAGAAACTTAAGTTCTTGATTTTATATTTGAGTAAATTTGTCAATGTCAATCATTTTCTTGCTAAGAATAGAAGCAAGAACACAAACGGTAGGTAAAATAATAAACCTTTTAATCGTCAACACTTGGGCGGGTGGGTGGGCCGCAGTAGAAAAATCTATCCGCCCACAAATTTTACTTGGTATCTGCCCAACCACCCAAGCGTTAGTTATTAAAAAATTGTTACGCAGATCTCTAATGTCTGAGTTACATCTGAGGTGAAAAAAACATAAAATTCGTTAATTACTAACACTTGGGTGAGTGGCTGGGCTACAGTAGAAAAAGTAATATTCTTCTAGATTAAACTTTGTTCTCACTAACCCACCCACCCAAAAGTTAGTTATTAGGAAATTTATTATTTTGTCACGATCGGGCCTCCCGTTCTCCGTATTTTTGCGTTGAAGTGTGGCGTCGCGGGGGTGAAAAAAACTCTAATAGTGAGGTCGCGCTAAAAAAATAGAAGTGCCTTGGGGTTAGACGCAGAGAACCGAGCTTGCTCTTGTTCAAAAGAGAAAGTATAGAAGCAAAAATTGTAAAAACGTTTTTTTTTTGTTTTGCCCACAACCCATTATACGATTTTTTAAAATTAGTCGATTTTTCACTCATTTTTTAGCCACGTATGAGGTGGCGGCGAGGGCAGCTAACGTTTTATAGCCGTTTTGACGTTAAAATCGGATCCGTCGCACAATTTTCTTCAAGAAACCCAAGTTTTGTTTCAATCGTACGTCTCTTCCTTCAGTTATTTGCGCTTTTGTGCGGTCGTTCGTACTGAACTAAAGATGATTATATTTGTATCAATTTGAGGATTATTGCAGTAAAAATCTTGCTTAAAATAAAAATTATTATTGTACTGAAGATGATTACTTTTGCATCAATTTGAGGCTTATTTTAGGAATAATCTTGATTAAAATAAAAGTTAATACAGGGCTAAAGATGATTATGTTTGCATCAATTTGTGGATTTTTGCAGTAAAAATTTTGATTAAAATGAAGATTATTATTGCACTGAAGATGATTATATTTGCTTCAATTTGGGGATTATTGCAATAATAATCTTGCCTAAAATAAAGATTATTATTGTACTGAAAATGATTACTTTTGCTTAAAATTGAGGATTATTTCAGTAATAATCTTGATTAAAATGAAGATTATTATTGTACTAAAGATAATTACGTTTGTTTCGATTTGAAGATTATTGCAATAATAATCTTGATTAAAATGAAGATTATTACAGGACTAAAAACGATCATGTTTGCATTAATTTAAGGATTATTGCAGTAACAATCTTGATTAATATAAAAGTTATTACTGGACTAAAGATGATTACTTTTTCATCAATTTAAGGTTTATTGCAGTAATAATCTTGATAAAAATGAAAATTATTATTATACTAAAGGCAATCCTCAGTCCAAATAAAGACATTTTTGCATAAAATGAGCATTATTGGGGCGTGGATGTTTGTTTTTATTTATATTTACAAATGTAAGTGAGTGTTTGTGAGTGTTTGTAAGTGTCTGTGGGTGCCTGTGATTGTCTGTAAATGTCTGTGAGTTTTTGTAAGTGCCTGAAATTATAAAAAAAAAAAAAAAAAAAAAAAATTATTTTTTTGGTTACGTGTATACACAATACTTGACATAACATTACTAAAATTTTTTTAACACAACTTTAACGTCATTAATGACTTTAGCTCCGACTACAACCGAGTAATACTAGAACTTTAGAAAAGAAGATGATCCGGAAAAAATGAAAAATTTGTAACACGTACGGATTGGATTCTCTTCTTACAATCCCTAAAGAAAGCATTGGCAGGTTTACTACCGTAAGAACGGTTGAAGATATAAAAAGATCCGTCAAACGTTTGACGCTCCAAATCTATCAAACCATAGAAAAGACTTCTAAGTTCCATCAAATCCGTAACAATAATCCTTTTGGCATTAAGACGCAGGAAAAATGCCGTCAAACATTAATAGCAGAAGCATTGCAATCCCAGAAATTAAAAAATGTAGAACTCGCTTCATAGCAAAGTGAGAAAAACTATAAAATTGCACAAAAATTGCTTGCTAGCAAAACACTTTGAAATTGATTACAGATGATAATTTAATTAATTTAATTAAAAAAAATTTAAAAACTTTACTGAAATTTATAGCAAAAAATGGAATTCAACACACTATCAAAGGAAAGACCAAAGCCTCATACTCCAATGTTCCTTTATACACACCAAAAATACTGATCTGGAGCAAATCAAAAAAGTCCACTGTAAAGTCAAAAACATCTTGCAAGCCGCTGCTGAAATACATTTAACCTTTTCAAGTCAGAAAAATCATCTAAAGATAACATACAAAACTGTCAAGTAATTTTTGCACAAACCAATAATGGCGCTCACTAATATAGAATGGAAAGGCTCACTAGTAATACATATCCTAAAACCAAAAATAAACCTAAAACTTTCCCAAAACTACCGGCTTATTAGCCTTCTATGCACCTTTAGCAAGGACAGAATCTAAAACTACACAAAAGCTAACTATCTCTCCCCCCCCCCTCCCATCAACATGAGTTGAGATGGGAACATTCAATTGTCCATCAACTAAACCGCGTAAAAAACATTATAATCAAATAATTTAAACTAAAAAAAATTACAAGCTTAGTCATTAAAACAACTTGCGACAAAGTTTAACACAAGGGACTTCTCTACAAACTGTACGGAAATGACTTTCTGCATATAGTAAGACTAGTAGCCTCATATCTAAATTGCAAAACTTTAGTGGTAAAGTTAAATGTACCTCACAGCAGATTAGAAAAGAAGTTTTTCAAAGCTTCAGTATTTCTCCAATGCTATTTAACTTATAAGTTGTTGACATGCCTTTGGAATTGACTCAAGAGGTTAAAATGTCACAATATGCTAACAACACAACATTATATTCTTTAAAATAACTTACAATAGTTACCTCAACGTTACAGAAAACCACCAACAATTTAAAAAAAATAGTTAAACAAGTGGCGAGTCTGAATAAATCTAAAAAAAAAATAAAGCAAATCTCTTCACACGGCAACAAAAACATCCACCACAACAAAGTTCTTGTACGTACAAAATGCAAACGCAGACCTTTTAAAAAAACTAAAAAAAATACAAAAACTCCTTAAGTGTTATAAAACCTTTAGGCCATCATCAGCAACTTAAGTTCTTAATTTTTTTTTTTAAATACCAAAAACTTTTTACTAACTCTAGAAACTCCTGAGACATTTCAGAAATATTTGATCAAATTTTAGATTTCTAAGGTGTTCTAGAAACCTTATGCCAACTCTAGAAGCATTTTGCCAATTTCTAAAAACTTTTAAATAATACTAGAAACTTTTGCCTAAATGTAAAGATTTTTAAAAATATTTTGATTAAATTTTAGAAATTTTCAAAATGTTTTAACCTAACCTAACCTAACCTAACCTAACCTAACCTAACCTAACCTAACCTAACCTAACTGTAAAGACTTCTGAAAATGTTTAAAAACTTTTGATTAAATTTTAGCAATTTTTAGCGTTCTTAAATTCTCAATTAATTCAAGAACTCTGAATCTAACTTTTTAAACCGCAACTCAAAATCCCTTTGGTAATTGCAGAAATTCATTCTATAAAACATCAAAATAATTTTCTTAAATAAATTCAAGTATGTTAAATTTAAAATTTTAAACCGTAACTCAAAATATCATAAAAATTGTTAATATTTTTAAATAAAAAAAAAATTATAAAAAACAAAAATATTTTTTTATAAATTTTTAACATATTTATTTATCTAAATAATAAAACCAAAGACTAGTGTTGCCATCTAGTTGCACTTTTTTTTTGGTTCTTGGCCCCTGTGTTGGATGCCAATTGTTGTTTAAGGTGTTAGTGCAAAAGTCATTAGTAAGCTTATTTTGAAAAACATAATTTTTCTCTAAAAATGCAGCAATAAAATAAAAAACATGACTCAAGGAATTGACAAATAATTTTCTGGTGACGTTGAAGAAAAAAATATAGACTTTTTTTTCAAAAAAATTTAGTAACGGGTATGAATAAACTTAAATTGGTTGCGGTTTATAAGAGTTTAGATCAGATATCTGACTACTTTATGGCCATATTGAGGTATGTTTTGTATTTCTAGTCTAGTCAGACGTACTGCAACGCACGCATAAAATATCTAGTTTTTAAAATAAAATATCTCTCTTACATAATTCAATTAAATTGTTAGTAATTTTATAACACAGAATAGAAAGAACTCATCCTAACAGACTTAACGTAAGCTTCTACTTTATTTTTCAGTATTCAAATCCACTTACTCCGTTCGTACAACAATGCTCTATGTTTCCTCCGTTTTTTTATCCCCGTGCGAAATTCAATATAAAATTCATTATATTATTCTCCCCTCTTCTACAATTTATATTGTTCTTGGCGTGCTTTCATATTAAACCACGCGTTCACCCCTCTGTCGACGACCTCTTAGCACTATTGTTATCCCAACTAACTATTACAACATGCTGCTTGTTGTATTATAGCAATATTTATTCCGGACGAATTTAACCCCCATTAGCCATAAATAAAACTTATCGCGCGGAATTTTCTTCGCGTCGGATTTGGATAGAGTCTATTTAGATATGCGTAAATTCCCATAGTCCCTTTAGGGTAATAAATACAGTGAGGACAGACTGGAAAAGAATCATGACATGATTAGGTTACACACTGTTTTTTACCATGAACTATATATTGAATAAATTATAATTTATTTGTAATAAATGTTAATTTTTCTACGTTACAATAATTAAATTTTATTTTGTACCATATAAATAATTAATTAAACGTATAAAATAATGAAGATAATAAAACCATAAATACAAAAGTTTTACAATAATATAAAATACAATTAAAATGATTCTGTAATGTGTTACTGTTAATGAAATTTATTACATTTCATTATGTAAATTTAAACAAACAAAATAAGCCTAATGTGAAAACTTGTTTCACAATATGTTATTATCTAACGCTTTGAATATTAGGCTCTGCAGCCATTCAAATAAAAATTAATGAGCAGCAAGTGCAGAAAAAGGTAAAATAAAATAACAATAGACAAATTTGTAAATAGCAAAAATATATTTTTTTCTTTTTCAGGTAAGCACTTCAATGATTTAAGTTTTAATTCACGTGGGTGAGTTTGTAATAATTCATGAATTGCTGGAGGTAAAGTAAATTACATAAAAATATTAAAATATTAAATTAATATAGTCTCTATAGGGTTGATTTTATTTATTTTTTAGTAAATTGTTTATAAATTTATAAAAATTATATTTTAAATTATTGCCGTTGGGAATTAATTAGAAATAACGTTTTTTATTAACTTTTGTTGAATTTAATTATTTTTGTAGTCTGTGGAATTGTTTAAAACACATAACAATAATTTTTTTATTTTATTATTTATTTTATTACGAGGTAAATTGCGCTTTATTCATCTACTGCCAACGCATCAGAGTTGTTTTAAAATATTTAAACATTTTACAATTTGTTTTTTTTAAGGTTTTCAAATTTTGTGATCAAATTTTACCATTTTCTACTTTTTATATATAATTATTTATATTTTTTAACAATTGAAACCAATCATAAAACATTAAGGTATTTTTAAAAAGATTTAAAATTTAGACAAAAATAGTTAAAAAGTCCAAAATTATATTCATAAAATAATAAATCCGATTTCAAAATATCAAAATATTGACTGAAAAAATTAAAATTTAGTCATAAACTGTCAAAAATGCAACATTCTATTCATATTCATATTCAAAATCCAACTACAAAGTATATTATCATAAACTGTTAAAAACTAAAATATTCTAATTATAAAAAGTCAAAAATGGCAAAAAAATTGTCATGAAATACCAAAATAATTGCAAAAGTATTGTCAAACAAAAAATCAAATTCTGGCATAAACTGTTGAAAAGTGCAAAATTCTTTTTACGAATTGTCAAAATTTTTTGCAGAAAGTATGAAACAATTATCAAAAATCACCAAAATTTTGTCATTAATTACTTTTGAAAAAAAAAAATAATTAAAAAAACCAAAGTTTTATTTATAAAATGTCAAAAATAAAAAAAATGTTGTTTAGAAACCATAAAAATCTGGCTATAAACTAGTAAAATCCAGTTTTTAAATATTAAAATGTTTTCAAAAAGATTCAAAATTTAGTTATAAACTATTTAAAATAAAAAAAATTATTTATAGAATGTCAAAAACATCAAAATCAAGCCGTAAAGTACTAAAATATTGCCAGAAAGTACTATAACTTACCATAAACTCCTAATAACTGCAACATTTTATTAATAAAATGTTAAAATTCGTAAAATTTTGTCAAAAAATATTAAAATATTTTTGCTAGTAAAAAAATTAGGAACATCGACGTTTTAAAAAAAAAAATGCAAAAATTTTATTTTGAAAAGGTTAAACATTAAATTCTCTACCATCTGTAAAAAAATCACAAAAATCTATCGTTTTTTAGTTTAAACATTGTTAATTTTTTTAAATAACAGCATTCCACATGCGAGTGTAATGTACAAATTTACAAATCTTACACGCCAATACAAGTTACCCAGTTGTTAAAGTATTCTTACGGTTTTGAAAAAAAATTGTAAACAACTTTGTAATTTTTTTTATCATAACTATATTCATAAAAAGTTAAAAATCTGGTTTTAAATTATTTAGTGCAAAGTTTTATTTATAAAATGTCAAAAGTAACTAAATCAGTTTTAAAGCATCAAAATATTGGCAGATAGCAGCTAAAAATTGTTAAAAAGTTCAAAAACATTTATGAAATTTTAAAAATAGCAAAATCCGGCTATGAAATATCAAAATATTTTTAGAAAAAATCAAAATTCGGCAACAAAATTGCAGCATTTTATTCATAAATATTAAAATTAGCAACATTTGGTCTTGAAACATCAAATTTTGGTTAAAAATAATTAAAATTTGGTCATAAACTAACAAAATGTGTAAAATTCTATTCATAAAATGTCAAAAATAAAAAAACCGACATTAAAACTGCAAAAGGTTTTTTGAAAACAGCAGCATCTAGCCATAAACTGTTAAAAAATATTAATAATTAAATGAAAACTTAAAAATAGTAAAATCTGTCTATAACATCTTGTTAGAAATAGCAAAATCCGGCTACAATCTTACAAAAAATGCAAAATATTGTAAAAATGCACTAAAATTTGAACATAATGTATTAAAAAATGCAAATTTTTTAAAGTCTAAAATGGTAAAATGGCAAAAAAATTCAAAATCACACAATCTTCCTTCTGCTCAGCGGTCAAAGATTGCGGAACAAAGTGAGCACAATTTTGTTTTCTTAGTTCTTCGGTGATTACTTGGCGGACGGTTTTTTATCCATATTTAAGTTGTCTACTACATTCGATGTTTTGTGTCGTTCCAACGTCTTTCATAATGTCTAGGCCATCACAAAGTTTTCTGAACCGCAGAAACGCAGTTGGACGTGGTATGCACTCCTCACCGTAAGCCGTTCGTAACAAGACACGTTTTCTTGATAATTTTACCAAATTTAAAACAAAACTTAATTGCTGTACGCTGGTCAATGTGTGACACCTGTACTGATAAAATTTTCACCAGTTTCTTGAAAGGCTTCTCACTACGTGAGTTACTCAATTTGCTACAATAAAATCAGTCATAAAACTTTATAGCAATACTATGTATATTGATGTTTTATAACCAGACTTTGCAATTTTTTTAATTTTATTAATATAATTGTAAACTTTTTATAAATTGATGGAACTTTTAAACTAAACTAATTTTGAACTTTTATGAATAAAATAATAAACTTTTAAACTGTTCTTGGCCGGACTATGATTCTATCTAAAAATATTTTAAAGTTTTATGACCGCAATTAGATAGTTAGACTTTTCTAAACAGAATTTTGCATTTTTCAACAGTTTATGACTAAATTTTTGTTAGTTTTAATAATATTCTGACATTTTATTGCTTGCTATATTTAAGCTTAAAAACTTTTATACTTACAATTAACAGTTTTGTGTTTTAATGTCGGATTTTTCTATTTTTGATTATTTGTATTTTACATTTTACAAGAATAGTCGGATATTGGTGTTTTTTTAATTTTTACAACAATTTTGGGCTAAATTATGGTAATTTTAAAGAATATTTTGATGATGTTTCTGATTTTTAAAAAACCGTTTATAATCAAATTGCAATAATTTGCACTTTTCATCAGATTGTAGCCGGATTTTGCTATTTCTAACAATATTTTAATATTTTATAGACATAATTTTAAAATTTTATAAATTATTTAACATTTTTTAACAGTTTATGGCTGTATGTTACTGCTTTCTAAAAATATTTTAAAGTTTCAAGACCGGCTTTTGTTATTTTTGATAATTTATGAATAAAATTTTACACTTTTTGACAGTTTATGACCGGATTTTGAATATTTCTGTTTAAGAAAAAATGCTATTTTTTTACAATTTACAAGCGGAATTTTGTAGTTTTAAACCGTTTTTAGCCTGAATTTGTTTTTTCATAGGTTTTGAAATTTTCTGACCATAGTACCATTTTACACTTTTAAAATTTTGCATTTTTTAATACATTATGGTCTAATTTTATTGCATTTTTACAATATTTTGTACTTTTTGTAAGATTGTAGCCGGATTTTGCTATTTCTAGCAAAATCTTAAAGACTGATTTTACTATTTTTAAGATTCTATAGAACTATTATATTTTTTAACAGTTTATGGCTAAATGCTGCTGCTTTCTAAAAATATTTTGAATTTTTAATGCCTGTTTTTGACATTTTATGAATAAAATATTGCACTTTTAAACGTATAAAAAAATATTTTGATATTTTATAACCGGATTTTGCTATTTTTAAGACTTAATAAATGTTTTTAAACTTTTCAACAATTTTTAGCAGCTTTTTGACAATTTTATTGATGTTTTGAGAATTGTTTTGGTTACTTTTAACAATTTAAAAAGTTGAATATAATTTTTTTAAAATCGTTTATTAAAATTGCATATAATTCAACTAATTGCTCAGAAAACGCAATTTTTGTGTAAAATATGTAACAAATTGCTTCGAATCTGCATAGTTACTATAAAATTGCGTAAAAAATCTTCTCAAAATATAATGTATCAAATAAAAATTGCAAAAACGCTCAGTAAATCCATAATTATCGAAAAAAAAAATACCAAAATACTCTTAGAACATCGCATTTGTTTCAATATAAAATCTTTAATAAATCGTTTGGATATATTGCATAAAATGTCAAACAAAATTAAAAAAAACTGATCATAAAATAATGTTTATAATAAAAATGCTAAATCAAAATACCACAAATCTAATAAAATAAACCAAAAATTGCGCAGAATTCTATTTTAATGTATAAAATATATTATAAACGCATTAATCGCAAAGCAAATTGCTCAAAAACTGCATATATTGCAAAAAATACTATTCAAATTTAATTTAATTAACCGCTTAAAAAATTCGTTTGCCATATAAAATTATTATAAATTTTTCAAAATCTGCAATTATTACAAAAGCACTTTTCCGAATTCTTATTCTCAAAAAAAAAAGTTAGATTTATCTCGGATACAACGTGAGAGAACACTATTAGTCTAGCTAGACAATAAAAATAAATTAAAAAATTGGCGTTTTATACTATATTGACCTCACCAACCTGGATCTAGCAAAGCTGAAAGTCCTTCCAAGTATAAGTGATAAAACAAGGCAAGATGATTAATGTTTGTCGTTAAAACTATAAATGCCAAAGCGGTTAAAAGCGTTGAACAAATTCACAAATAAAATACGGCAGAGTAGGAATTAAACTCCGCATGAGCGGCAAGCATCTAAGCAACTAACGCTTTAAAAATAATAACTTTAAGTAAATTTTAAGTTTAAAACGTTGTTTCCAAATCATTGTTCTTTAGCTTTTTACAAAATGTCAGTTTATTATTTTATGATAAAAAATTAGATACTTTTCACAAGGAAGTTGTTTTTGCAGTTATAGCAAGTCATAGAATGTATAAAACTTGTAATAAACGTAACAATAACTGCTAGAAAACCAATTTTTAAAACAAATTAGCAATAAATTGGGTCATTTTGATATAATTGTGAACACTTTGTTTGTACTGGTATACCTTGTTTACCTGTTTAAACGTTTGTGATCAATAGATCAGATCAGATATTTTTACAGGTTTAATGTTTATTTAGTTATGACATGTTATGGAATGTATGAATATTGCCATTAAACGCAAGAAATTTTTTGCATTTTCCCTCATGGTTAAGCTAATCAAAGCAACAACAAAAATCAACATTTAGTAACTAAGAAGTTGTAATACAACAACTTTGGCAAAAAAAAACGCAAATTACGTCAACCATGAACCAGATAGAAGAAACCAAGACTGCACCATCTTTCCATAAGCAATCTTTTTTATATATAAAAAAAAAACTTTTTTGCCTGCTTTTACCAAAAGCATCTGTTTCGGCCCTAAAATGCGGACCAAAAACTGTCTTTTGGTCCTCTAAATTATTTGCGGTATTTGATTGGTTGCAAATAACAATTTTATATTATGACGTCATATCTAAAATCTGACAGTAGTGACAAATTATAATAAACATTAAAAATAATGTTATTACCTGGGGCTTGCAAAAAAAATTGAGTGCAACTTTTGTCAAAAAGCTTTAGCAGCCTTTCGCTTTAGCAGCCCTCACTTGCTTTGCTCGATCGTGATGCTAAAAGCGGCGGGTTGCCAAAGCTTATTTTTAGCTCTTGATACATTAATTACTATAAACAACCCCCAAATAATGTTTACTTTAGCTTTTTTCTTAACTTTTTTTTACAAATTTATTTCCTGCGCTCCGGCCTACAGATGATAAACAAAATTACTCTACTGAAAAAAATATTTAGTTGAAACTAATTTAAGATTATTTAAAAAAATAACTAAGTTTAGATGTAGCTCCTGTTGTAAGTAAAAAAAAAATAATGATTTTACACAATGAAAACATTGAAAGAAATAAACAAAAGATTTTGAAATTTCATTCGTGCTATTCACTAGTAGGGGTCTAATTTTTTTGACACGATACGTTCAGAAAGTGATCGATATCCAACAAAATAAAAAAAAAAGATCATTACTACTCCTATTTAGAATTTGAATCAGCTTTGATTACTGATTTTAAAGAAAACATTAAAAAAAATTGTCCAAACAAGTGCTGCAAACTGCAAGAAAAGTTAATAAAATTGTTGTAAGCTGTCAAAAGTGTTACAAATAATTGTCAAAAAAAGTTTTGTAAGAAAAAAATAATTAAATTATTGTAAAGTGTCAAAAATGTTATCAAATATAGAAAAAAAACTTAAAAACTGTTAAAAAAATATAACAAACTGTGAATAAAATGTTTTAAACTACTAAAGTAATGCAAAAAATGCTAAGAACTAGTAGCAAAATTAAAAAAAAATAGTATTAATTAATACTCAAAACTTGACAGCTTAACAAACATTTAAAAGTAATGCTAAAATAGTGTAGTAAAATGTCAAAATTGTAGAAACAACTTTGTAAAATAAAGTTAAATTGTTCGTATATTGGTGAAAGTTAAAATAGTGTTTCAAATTTTCAAAATAGTGCTCAAACTATCAGAAATAATTTTCAAAAATATTCAAACATTGTTAATTTGTCTAGTAAAATTATTGTACAAAAATGTTGAAAACTACTAAAAAATGTTGTCAACAAAACTAATTTAAACCATCAAAAAGATAAAAAAAACTGTCAAATGTGTTAGAAACTGTCAAATTATATTGACAAATGATACTAAAATAGTTAAAATTGCTCACAAATGTTGAAAATTTTCAAGAATTTAAAATAAATTGTTAATCAATTTCAAAATTCAATTTTATTGTCATTTAAATGCTTAATTGTCATTCACTTGTCAACTATCATTAATTGTCAACTGTTGCACCTTAGTTGTCATTAAAGTGTTTTAACTGCATGTCATGTCAGAATATACTGTTTTAATTGTCTATAGTGTCATCTGTCAGTTAACATTTCAGTCAAAATTAAGTGTATGTCTAATCAGATCAGGATGACCAATGTTTTTAGTAAAAAAAGTATATATTAACGTGTAAGATTTGAAAAGTTAAACTTTACACTCGCATCTTTAGCGCCGTTATTTAAAAAAATGTTTAAACTGAAAAAAAAAGATTTTTTTTTTACAGAAAATAAAGAATTTAATTTTAATCTTTTCAAAATAAAATTTTAACAATTTTTTGAAAAACTTCGATGGCCGACAAAATTTGACCATTTTTGACTTTAGTAATAGTTTATGGTGAGTCTTGGTACTTTATGACAATATTTTACATTCTATAAATAAAAGTTTGCATTTTTCAACAGTTTATAACCAAATTTTGAATCTTTTTGAAAACATTTTAGTATTTTAAAACCAGATTTTGCCAGTTTATGGCATGATTTTGATGCTTTCCAACAACCTTTTTTTTTATTTTGACATTTTATAAATAAAACAATGGATTTTTTAATTGTTTTTAGACAAAAGTAATTAATGACAAAATTTTGGTGTTTTTTATTATTATTTTCCTACTTTATGCTCAAATTTTTGACAATTCTAAAAAAGAATTTTACACTTTTCAACAGATTAAGCCGGAATCTAATTCTGTTTGATAATCCTTTTTATATTTTTCAGCTATATTTAGCAGTTTTTAAGACATTATAAAAAAATGTACTTTTTACACAGTTTATGGCAAGATTATGTTGTGTTTTGATAATTGTTTGAAACTTCTTATCAGAATTAACCCATTTTTGACATTTTATGATCAAAATTCTGTCATTTGTTAACCGTTTTTTTTTGTTTTTTGAAATTATTTTAGTATTTTATGACATTTGTTTTTCTATTTTTGATTTTTTATAACTAGAATATTTCAGTTTTTAACAGTTTATGATGATATACTTTGTAGTTGGATTTTGGACATTATATGAATTAAATGTTGCATTTTTTAAAAGTTTATGACTGAATTTTAATTCTTTCAAACAATATTTTGATATTTTATGGCCAGATTTACTATTTTATGAATATAATTTTGGACTTTTTAACCATTTTTGGTCAAATTTTGATTCGTTTAAAAAATACTTTAAAGTTTTTTGATTGGCTTCAGCTATTTTTGACTTTTTATGATAAAATTTTGCACTTTGTAATAGTATTTTTAACATTCCATAAAAAAAACTAAGTATATTTTGATGTTTCAAAGCTAGATTTGTATTTTTCAACAGTTTATATCCAGATTTGGTGCCTTTTAACAATATTTTTAGGTCTCAAGACCGGGTTTTGTTATTTTTATAATTTAATAAGTAGAAATTTACGCTTTTGAACAGAAACCAATTTATAGTGCTTTTTGCCAATGTTTTATAGCTATTTTAGACATTATGAATTGAACTGCAGTTTTTAATAGTTTATAACCAAAATTTGCTATATTAAAGTTTTATAAAAAAAAAATACATTTTTCAAAAAGAAAAAGTTGACAATTTGGCCAACTTGTTATCTGCCAAAATAATTATCTTCTGGATAAATCTAGCAAATCACCATCTCAGATAAAAAACTTATTTCTATAAAATTTGAACTAATTCCTCCAACTCCATCCCTACTTCAGCCGGCAAAATACCAGAAACATAAAACTAGTCTATAAACAAGCAGAACTTTTGTCACAAATAAGTCTCTGGGGTTAGAGTAAAAGTAACTAATCTAAATTTGAAAAGTAATAGAATCACTGTCTTTAAAGCTGTCTGGTGATAAAACACTGTTAGGATGACTTTTATAAACAAATTATATTCTACAACTTTGCGTTACTAAATAAAAACGGTAGGTTTAAGTTGCGTACAAAGTGAGTCAATGCACATTGAGTTTATTAATTTTTGTTTTGTTTTTGGCTTACATCATCAAATAAGCGCAAACTACCACTATCAAATCTCTTACCAAATATAACTTAAACTAAGTAAAAAATGTATTAGTTGTCTCGTATTTATATAAATTGTAAGTTCAAGTTAATTCAAAAGACAAACTGTAAAATTAAATTAAAAACTAAAACTAAAGATTTCAACAGAATTTAAGCGTTGTAGAGTATACTATAAAAACAGTGCTGAACTAATAAATTGTGCCTGAACAATATTTATTTTTTTTGCTTAATTCGTCATTATTTTTGTCATAATAGATCTACAAACCACAATACTAGCTAGTAATAAATATACATATTACTATTCAGTGTCCATAGACAACAACGTCATTAATTTGATTCATTATTAGCCCTAACTAATTAACATTAATGTCAAGTTTCCAATCTTTAAAATAAAATTTTAAATAGATTAATATAGTCTCATTTTTCTATAGTTTTTAATATGCAATAAACTTAAATTTTCTTAAAACTTTAAATAGTCTATATATTTGTCTACTAATAACTTATATAATCTTTATAAAACAAGTTTTCAAATCAAATAGAGCATAACATAATTACTTCAATAATGTTTTTATTGCAACATTTAAAATTATCATTAGATATAAAACTAAAGATTTCGTTTAATTAGCATAAATCTCCATGATTTACTATAATATTTTATAGTCAATTAAATTTTTATCTCTGCAGATTGCCATCCAAAAATAATTGTTATTAAAATAATTCCGTGCAGCAATTTAGCTAAAAAATGAATTCATCCCATTAATGTTATATACGATCCCACTCGAGAGCAGCTGGTAATTATTGTACGCAGTAAATTTTATCAAATTAAGATGAAATTATCATTCTAGGATTATATTTATAATGTAGGAGATAAAAAAGGCTTTTGCGCAATGCATTTGTTACAGGATTTGAAGGTATAAGAAGCGACCTAGGCGACAATTTACTTTAAGCACGATCAACTTAATCTGATGATAATTAGCACCAGATTTTCTGAGGACAGTAAAATGGAACGAGAAGGTTTTAAGCGGTAGAAATTTTGTACAAACTTTAACGTATATTAGCGTTAAAAACTTTCAGTGGTTTAAAATAAATTTGTTTTATTTGTTCAAACTAGTTTATATTTATTTGTATTCAATCAATAAATAATTGTGTTCGTAATTTGTAATAAAATTGCTCAAGCGTATTTGGCGCAAACATCTATTTATTGGCTTTTCTTCATTTAAAATAAAGGAAGGGGATTTGATTTACAAGGTGACTGAAAATCCAACAAAATCTAGTAAATAGTGTGAAGTAAATTAAAATTAAATTGCAACTGCTGTGTCCGTTGTTTAAACATATACTATTTGTAACAATTTAAAGTTAAATGTGCCTATTGCAAATCTATATTATGTACTGATTACAAACTGATTTTAATTCTCTAAATTGTGATCAGCCTTAATACATTTTAGAAATTTTAATTTTGCTTATTTTGGAAATTAATTTTAGTTTAATTATCTAGCCCGGCGCCTCCACCATGTGTGCAAGATTTAAATTTCTTTTAATTTTCCTATATTACGCTCAATGCAAACAAGAAATTCGGACTATTAAAGTCAAGAACCCCCAAAGTTGTAGCAACTATAATTATCCGACACGTGTTGCAGAAATATTCAAACAACCCAAATTAAATACTCGACATTGTATTAGGGCTAATTACATTAGAACCGGTCGCACATTGCAAAGCGATTAATGTTCACACAAATATTAAACGCTATAAATAAACTGATAAGACAATAACAGGCTAAAAATCGCCCCTTAATAATTCTTGCCAATGACAACAGCTAAATTGATTTGATATTGAGGACCCTTATCGCCCTCCGCTTTTTTTATACTTCTTAAGGATTTTCGGAATGGTTTTATCTTGATTCTGACCTACACTTTTCCTTTCTATAAATCATCAAAAAGTTCTAATATTTTAAAAGTAGTTTGTAATCATTGTTGAGATTTTCCAAGTAGAGTTCTCCAGTAAGTAGTACAATGTCTAATTGCCAGTATAAATTAGGAATATAATTTAAGGGGTTGGAAGCATAAGCAGAGAATAGCCGGAAGGAACACATAAGTATCATACACATATATGAAAGGAATAGTATATTCTGTACAGTAATGTATGTTTTACTGGTTTTATGTTACGTTTGGGTTAAATCTTGCAAATTACTAATATCTATACGGATGTATTTTGATGTAACATTGGAAATACGTGACGCTGCCAACCGTTAAACAATTCTTTTCTCTCCATTCTACCATATTTATGATGCCAAGCTTGAACAACTGAGGTCAGCGGAGACTGATCTTTATATTCTTGTAATGTTGTTGTTGTGTAAATCACGTAGCGGCTATGTTATATTTAGAAGAATAATTTTGAAATGTAATCGATTTTTTTTTATTATAAATAAATTTATAAATCATTTTAAAAATGCATAATTAGTTTTAATAAATAAAAAAAAATATTATGTCTTTCATTTACAATTTTGGTTGTAAAAAGTATAATTAACATTTCGGTTTAAATTAAAAGTGTCAAAAATTAAATAATGATAGCAAATTACAAAAAAAAAATTTTAAACACTCTTTGCAATTAACGTTTATTAACTAAACAACTTTTAAAAACTAAAATGATGCTTCACAATTAATAGTAAACATTTACTAATTATTATTCTTACAAAACCTAAACTCTAGAATTGCATCTAAATTAACGTTTATTATTAATAATTTACAAAAACTAAAAAGTTGCTTTGCAATTATCGTTAAGTGACTTAAAAACTTGAAAACTATAAACGTCAATTTCCGATTTATATTAGATTTATAAAAAAATTGGGAAAATTCTATTAACGTTTATTTGTACAAAAATTATTCTAAATTTCGCAAAAAACCTTTTTACTGCACAAAAACAATTTTTGTCATAAAATTGATTGCAAATTGAGTAAAAACCTTAATTATTGCACAAAATTATTGCAGAAAAACTTATTACTGGGTATAATAAAAATAAATTTATTGGTGCAATTAAATTATAGTAAAATGCACAAAAACACCTTTTTATTGCAAGAAACTTGCACACAAAATAATTTATCATATAAAATTTAAGATAAACTGTGCAAAAAACTCATTTATGGCATTTAAAATTTATATATTGAAAGAAAATGATTGTAAATTGCGCAAAAAACTTTTTTACTGCATGAAACTAGCAAAAAAATAGTTTATTTCATAAAATTTATAATAAATTGTGCAAAAAAACTCATTTATTGCACAAAATCTTTGCAGTAAACCTTTTTATTAACGCGTTTATTAGCTTAGCAACATATTTATTGCAAAAAAGGTATTGTAAATTGCGCAAAAAACCTTTTTATTGCATAAAAGTGGTTTATTTAAAAACATTTTTGACAGTTTGTGAACTATTTTGACTGTTTATTTGCAATTAAAGAGTTTTAAATCATTTATTGTCAATTTACAACAGTTTTGAACAATGTTTGACAGTTTCTGAACGCTTTGGAGCAGTTTTTTAACATTTTTTTGAAAATTTAGGAACATTTTTGACAGTTTGTGAAACATTTCTGACAGTTTGTTAAATATTTTGACCGATTAGTAACAGTTTTTGAACAAATTGACAGTTTTAAAACATTTCTTGTCAATTTGTGACAATTTTGAAAAATATCTTACAGTTTCTGTATGCTTTGATAACGTTTGGAGTCAAATTTGAATATTTTTGGGTTTATTTAAAAACATTTTTGACAGTTTGTAAACTATTTTGACTGTTTATTTGGAATTGAACAGTTTAAGATCATTTATTGTCAATTTACAACAGTTTTGAACATTGTTTGACAGTTTTGAAACGCTTTGGAGCAGTTTTTTAACTTTTTTTTTTAATTTAGGAACATTTTTGACAGTTTGTAAAACATTTCTGACAGTTTGTGAAATATTTTGACCGTTTAGTAACAATTTTTAAACAAGTTGACAGTTTCAAAACATTTCTTGTCAACTTGTGACAATTTTGAAAAACACTTGACAGTTCCGAAATGCTTTGAAAACGGTTGAAGCATTTTTTGAACTTTTTTTGTTAGTTTAGAAATATTTTGACTGTTTTTTTGCAATTTTGACAATCTTCGGGCAGTTTTAAAACATTTATTATAAATTTATGACAGTTTTCAAATTTTTTTGACAGTTTTTAATGCTTTGGTAACGTTTGATGCAGTTTTTGAATTTTTTTCTGTTCATTTAAAATTATTTTTGACAGTTTTTAAAACATTTTTGACAGTTTGTAAAATATTTTGACTGTTTAGCAACAGTTTCCAAAGAATTTGACACTTTGTAGGCAATTTTAGAATATTTTTTGTCATTTTAAGACAATTTTGGATATCATTTGATAATTTGGGAAATATTTTGACCATTTAATAACAATTTTCTAAAAGTTTGACAGTTTGAGGGCAGTTTTTAACATTTTATGTCATTTTGTTACAATTTTGAAAAATATTTAACAGTTTCTGAAACGTTTGAAACAGTTTTTGAACTTTTTTTTGTATATTTAGGAACATTTTTGACAGTTTGTAAAAAATTTGCAATTTTGACAGTTTAATAACATTTGACAATCTAAAGACAGTTTTAAGTCATTTATTAACAATTTCTGTAGGAAAATAAACAACGTTATGGTTTAAAACGTTATTTTGAACTGTCAAATAAAGATCCGGATTGCCCTAAATAAACTTGGAATTGTCAAAAATTATTTTGAATGTTAATTATACGTTTGTAATGTAAAAGACGGTTTGAACTGTCAAACTTAACCTACCTTCAAATGAAAAATAAATTTTGGGAGTTTTGAAAACAGTTGAGAAATGTAGAAAAAGTAGTTTTGAATTTTAAATCGTCATTTTGAACTGTCAAAATATACTGAACTGTTAATTGTGTTGAAGAAACAAATATCTATCTTATAAAATTTATCATAAAAAAGGCAAAAAAATATTTTGCACATAATAATCGCAAAAACCTTTTTTTTGCAAAAAATTAAAAAAACTTATTAGTTATTGCTAAAAAATTATTAAAAATTGAGCTAGAAACCTTTTAACCGCATAAAACTAACACAAAAAATTCATAAAATTTATCACAAATTGTTTAAAAAATTTATTTCTTGCAAAAAATCTTTGCAGAAGTAGTTTTGATTGCAAAAAATAAAATTAAAAAACTTATTTTTTGCAAAAAAAAAATTAAATCGCGCAAAAAACTTATTTACTGCATAAAACTAGCACAAAAAATTACTTATTTTATGTAAATTATCATAAATTGTGCAAAAAAATCATTTATTGCACAAAATTATTGCAAAAACCATTTTTTATTAATACGTATATTAGCTTAGCTACTTATTTATTGCAAAAAAATTATTGTATTTTTACTGCATAAAATTAGCACAACAAATTACTTATCTCATAAAAGTTATCGAAACGTGCAAAAAACTCATTTATTGCGCAAAATCATCGCAGAAAACCTTATTATCAATAATACGTTTATTAGCTTACCAATTTATATATTGCAAAAAAATTATTGCAAACTGCAGAAAAAAACCTTTTAATTGCAAGAAACTTGCACAAAAAATTATTTATATTATAAAATTTATCATAAATTGTACAAAAAATTCTTTTATTGCACAAAATCATTCTAAAAAACCCATTTATTGCATATAATAAAAATGAAAAAAAATTAAATTGCAGAACAAAAATATAGTAAATTACTTTTATACTGCATAAAACTATCACAAAAAAAAATTTGCACAAAATCATCTAAGAAAACGTTTTTATTGCATAGAATAAAAATAAATGACTTATTATTATTATATATTATTATTAAAATTGGGAAAAAAATCTTTTTAATGCATAAAACTAGCACAACAAATTAATTATATCATAAAATTATCATAAACTGTGCAAGAACTCATTTATTGCACAAAATCATTGCAGAAACATGGATAGAATAAAAGTAAACAACTTATTAAATCCATGAAACTAACACAAAAAGTATATTATTTCAGAAAACTTATCATAAATTGTGCAAAACCCTATTTATAACACAAAATCATTTTTAGAAAACATAAAATAAATGCAAAAAACGTTTTTCTGCATAAAACAATTACAAAAATATTTTATCTCAAAAAATTTATCATAAATTGTACAAAAAACTCATTTATTGTAAAAAAACCAATGCAAAAAACATTTTTTTTTGCATAGAATAAAAATCAACTTTTATTTATTGCAAAAAAATGTAAATCGTGCAAAAAAAAATTACTGCATAAAACTACCTAAAAAACTTCATAAATTATGCAAAAACCTTATTTATTGCACAAAACCATTTTAGGACACTATTTTATTAAAACGTTTGATAGCTAAGCAACTTTTTTATTGCAAAAAGTGTATTCTAAATTAAGCAAAATACCTTTTTACTGCATAAAACTAGCACAAAAAACAATTTATTTTATAAAATTTATAATAAATTGTACTAAAACACATTTATTAAACAAACTATTCCAGAAAATATTTTTATAGCAAAGAATAAAAGTAAAAAATTTCTAAAAAATATTGCTCAAAAAAACAATTTACTGCATGAAACTAGCCCTAGAAATTACTTATCTCATAAAATTAATCAAAATTTGTGCAAAAAACTCATTAATTGGACAAAATCATTATATTTATTGCACAAAAAAAATTTGATACATAAAACTAGCACAAAATATTAATTATCCTATAAATTTATTATAGATTGTGCAAAAAACTCATTTATTACACAAAATCATTGCAAGAAACTTTTTAGTAATACGTTTATTAGCATATCAACTTGCTTATTGCAAAAAAAATATTGAAAATTGCGCCAAAAACTGCAAAAAACATTTATTTTATGAAACGGTATTTCAACGCGTCTCTCCTTATTTTTTTTTCATCGCTGATTGCTAAAAAATTGCAATTATTGCACAAAACTTGGTCAAAAACCGCATAAAAACGTCATTCTTTTATGATATTCAGTATCTTGCTCAGAAAGCGTTTTTATTTTGAATTCGTTAAAAATTACTCATAAACTCTTTTATCGCATAAAAGACACACAAAATAGTTTAAATATTATTTAAAGTATATTTATTATATTTTTAAAAATTGATAAAAAATATTATATTAATAAAAATTGCTTAGAAAATAAATAAAATGTTTTAAAAACTGCTCATACTATTTAATGGTTTTTAATTTAGTTAATAATATTTACAAAAATGTTTTCGTTGAATAAAATTTTATTAAAAATCGCTTAAAAAATTCAACAATTTTATAAAAAAATTGACAATTTTACTAACAAAAAAAGTAAAAAAAAAACATTATTATTCTGTTAAAAATGCATGTATTGCATTCTTTCTAAAATCAATCATAAATAGTCATTCTACTCAAAAACGCATTTATTTTATAAAACTTTGTAAAAAGGTGCATAGAAACATCATTATTTTATTATATTTAGTTCATACCTTACCCAAAGCGTTTTTATTATGTTAAATTTGTTAAAAATTGCTTACAAAACTCATTTATGGCATAAATGACACATGATTATTGATACATGTATGATGAAATACTCATATTTCATCAAAAATGAGTAACAAATACAATATTTATTAAAAACTTTTTGTTTTAACTGTCCAGAAACTAATAATTTTTAATATTGACAAAAACGCATGTGAAACGTTTTTGCTGTGTACAATTTATTTAAACATCGCTCAAAAATTGCATTTAATAAATGAAATCTTTAAAAAATTGCATAAAAATATTCGTAATTTTAAATTTAATTTCATGATACTAACAAAAAAATTAAAAAAAAAACATTTTTATTGTAAAATTTGGTAAATATTGCTTATAAATGCATTTATTGCATAAAATCTTTTAAAACCGGTATTCGTCAGTTTACAGTTATTTATTTTATAATACCAACAAAAAAAGTTTAAAAGCCGTTTTTATTCTAAAAAAATTATCAAACGTTTAGAAATTGCATTTATTGCATAATATCTGTTAAAAATTGCCTAGAAATAGTTCTCATTTTAAATTTATTTCATGATACCAATAAAAAATTAAATAAACGCTGTAAAATTGATTAAAAATCGCTCAAAAAATAAATTTATAACAAAAATAATTTAAAAATAGCCTAGAAATAGTCGTTATTTTACATTAACGTCATTGTACCAACAAAAAACATTTTTATTCTGTAAAATTTATAGAGTCATAATACTGACAAACAAAGTTAAGATTACATTTATTAAAAAAAAATTGCCCAAACAATTTTTTTTTACAAAAATCTTCAGCCAATTTACATGTATTTTTATGATATCAACAAAAAAGTTTAATGAAAACAATTTTTTGTTTTATAAAATTGGTTAAAATTTGCTTAGTAAATGCATTTTAGGTTGAAAAACTTCCAAAAATCGCTAAAGAACTTTAACAATTTTTTTTTTTCCTAATTTTTTTTTATTGTTGTTATTCAGAGATGCATACATTGAGGTTATGTTGAGAAAGTAATAATATAATTTATATGCTTAAGTTAAGTAACTTAAGCATACAAGTATATAAATTATATTATTACTTTCCCAACATTCATAATTTTATTATTTATTTCAAAATTGTCCAGAAAAATAATTTACAATTTTATGGTACCATATAAAACTGAGAAAATGTTTTTATTCCGTAAAATTTATTGAAAATTGCTTTGTTAATGCATAAAATATTTAATAAATCTCCCGTACATAATTGGCATTTTAAAATTATTTTGTGATATTAACAAATAAAGTTAAAAATTGTTTTTTTGTAAATTTTATAAAAAATTGTTTAGAAAAGCCATCCAATAAAATAATTCAAAAATCGTCATTTTACATGTATTTTCATATGATCAACAATAAAGTTAAGAAAAACCGTTTTTATTCTTTAAAAAATTAAATTTATAAAAAACTGATTTTAAACTAAAAACATCCATATACGCATTTCGAAATTTTACCTCTCATCAGTATGTTTTTTTATATATTTATATATATTTGATACGTTTTTATTCTGTAAAATTGATTAAAAATTGCTCAAAAAATGCATTTTATGTTAAAAAACTTCCAAAAATTGCTTAAAAACTATAGAATTTTTATTTATCTTAAAATATTCTAAATATACCACTCAAAAATACAATTAATTTGCAAAATTCATTAAAAATTACTTCAGAAACTTCCAAAATTAATCTAGAATTTTTTATAATTTTATATTTATTTCAAAATATTTACAATTTGTCGCTCAGAAATAGTTTTATTTAGTAAAATTAATTAAATATAGCTCAGTAAATGCATTTAATGTTCAAAAACTTTCAAAAATTTGGCAGAAAACTTTTATGACTTTATATTTATTTGAAAATATTTACAATATATCGCTCAGATATATTGTTATTTTGTAAAATTCATTAAAAATTGCAAATAATCAATTTAATGCACAGTATATAAACATAGCACTACCTGTTAAAAGTCGTAGATGCGCATTACAATAAATGTATTAATTATATTAACAACAGACAATTTTATATTTATTTCATATCCACAAAAAAACCTTTGTCTTGTATAAATTTTTTTTTATAAAAAAACAAAAAACGTGTTTTATATGTAAAGTTAGTGAAATTAAATTGCTAAAAAATGCATTAAAATCATCCCCAAAAAATTTATTAGAAATTGCTCAAAAATGTTTCAAAAACTGTCCAGAATCTTTAAAAGTTCTTAAGTTATTTTTCGTTTTTGCTGTGTAAAATTTATTTAAAAACAATCAATTATTTTATTTGTTTATTGTTTTGTCTAGAATAGTCGTCATTTTTTAGTTAACTATAAAAAAAATACATAAAAAAAAAACGAAAAACACACAAAATTTTACATATATTTTTATGATATTCTGTAAAACTGATTAAAAGTTGCTCAGTAAATGCATTTTATGTTCAAAAACTTCTAAAAATTGCTCAAAAGCGTTAACCCTTATTTTATAATTGTTTTAAAATATCTTATAAAATAATAAAACAATTTACTATGTTTTTATCACAAATTGTCATTTATTTTATTACATATGTAGTAAAAGCAAAAATAATAATGTATTCGTAAGAATAAATTGTGATTGTGATGAAAAATAAAGCATATTGTTTTATTATTTTATAAACATAAATTATCACGTAGTACCTTTACTACTATAACCATTAATTATATTAAAATATCCTAAATAAAAAATAATTTTATTTTGCAAAATTTATTAAAAATTGCCCAAAAATGCATTTAATGTTTAAAAAAATAATTTTATAATTTTAAATTTATCTCAGAATATATACAATTAAACACTCAAAAATACAAAGTTCTATTCTATTAAACTTATTAAAAATAGCTCAATAAATGCATTTATTGTTTAAAAATTGCTAAGAAACTTTTATAATTTTTTATTTATTTCAAAATAACTACATCAAATGAACACAAAAAATAATTTACGTCATAAAATTTACCATAAATTATGCAAAAAACTTATTTATTGCACAGACTCATTGCAAAAAACCTTTTTATTGCAAAAAATAAAAATTAAAACTTAATTGTTGCAAAAACATACTGTAATTTGCCTAAAAAACCTACTGCATAAAACTAGCACAACAAATTACTTATCTCATAAAATTAATTATAATTTGTGCAAGAAACTCCATCATTGCACAAAATCATTGCTAAAAACTTTTTTTCTTTATACGTTTATTAGTTTAGTAACTTAATTAGTGCAAAAAAAATTATATATTGCGCAAAAAAAATTTCATACTGCGAGCATTACGAGCACAAAAGTTAAGTTATCTCATAAACTTTATTATAAATTGTGCAAAAAAAATTTATTACACAAAATTATTGCAGAAAACCTTTTTATTGCAAAGAATACGAGTAAAAATCATATTTAATGCAAAAAAAAATACTGTAAATTGTCCAAAAAACCTTTTCACTGCACAAAATTAGCACAACAAATATATTATCTCACAAAATGTATCATAAACTGTGCAATAAACTTATTTATTGCACAAAATTATCTCTAAAAACTTATTTATTGCATGGAATAAAAATAAATAACTTATTTATTGCAAAAAAATCATTATAAATTGCGCAAAAAAATTAAAATTTATTTATAACAAAAAAAAAATTATGAATAACCTTTTTAATAAAAAATTTACAAAAAAATTATCTCAAAAAATTTATCATAAGTTATACTCATTTATTGCACAAATCCATTGCTTAATATTGTATAAAATAAATTAAAAACTTATGTACTGCATTAAATGTAAAAATAATTTTTTTTTTAACAATTATTATAAATTGTGCAAAAAACTCATTTAATGCACAAAATCAATTCAAAAACTTTTTTATTGCAAATTTATAAAAACTCATTTTTGCAAAAATAATATTGTTAATTGCGCAAAAAACCTTGTGTTTGAGATTAAAGAAATTACATTTTCTCCCACTTCGCGCATACTTTTGATAACTGTCATTTGTACTGTCGTATTTAATAATAGCAGGAAGTCCTCTAGTGATTAATTTGCTAATTCCTAGACAACAAAAACTTGGGTAGGTGGGTTACAGTAGTTTATCGATTAAGCGTAATTTGATATACTTTTGTGATCCACTCACCCGCTCAAGTAGTTGGGATTAAAAGAACTACATTTTATCACACTTCGAGCATATTTTTGACAATTGTCAATTGTACTGTTGTATTTAATAACATCAGAAACACCATCAGTAATTGATTAGCTGATTCCTAGACAACAAACACTCGGGAGGGTGAGTGGGCCACAGTAGCTTACCAATTGAGCGTAACTTAATTTACTTCAATGACTCACTTACCCGCCCGAGTGTTTGGGATAAAAGAAATTATACTTTCTCCCACCTCACGCATATTTTTGATAACTGTCATTTCTACTGTCGTATTTAATAACAGCAAGAACACCATCAGTGATTGAATAGCTAATTTCTAGTCAACAAACACTTGGGTGAGTGGGTGGGCCACAGAAGTCCACCAATTAAACGTAACTTAATTTACTTCTGTGACTCCCTTACCCTCTCGAGAGTTTGTGATCAAGGAAATTTTATTTCTTACAAACTTAAAATAAGTCATTTAAAAAAAATCAGAACTGAAAAATTACTAATAATGGAAGCTTAAATATTGTACAGTAAATTGGTATATAGATGAACTGTTTATAATTTTCTTTTTCTACATTTGACAAATTTTTACAAAATTTGGCTAGAAATTTGCTTATTTTAGCCATATTTTTCAAAAAAACATCATTGAAATAAAGTGCCTTCTATGGTAGGGTTGTAAATTGTAAATAATATTTTAAAATTTGATTTTTCATATTTCACACAAAATTGATTACTAGCAGACTAAAACCGGCTGAATTTTTGTTAAATCCGTTAAAACTTTTATTAAACCCGGCTAGATTATTGATTCTTTTTTAGATTTTTTGATAGAAAATATTTTAATAATAATCCTTCATTTATTGCACAAAATCATTGCAGAAATTTTTTTTATTGCATAGAATAAGATTTAAAAAATTATTTATTGCAAAAAAATATTGTAAATTGTAGAAAAAACTTTTTCACTGCACAAAACTAGCACAAAAATCTATCATCTCACAAAATGTATTATTCCGGGAGCGTTGCTGGCTTAGAGTTAGTTATTCCACAAAAGCTGAAAATTTTTCCTAAGCGTTATTTGGAATCACTAGTAAGTGAATAGACCTTCAACTGACGCACCTCCGGGGGATGTAGCTTTGGCAGCCTCCCACACACGTAAAATAATAATTTAAAAAAACTAATACCGCAAAAGCTAAAACTTTGTTTACATGTTAATCATGCTATAAGTAAAAGAAAAATCGTATCCAGCCAAATTTAGAATGGGGGATTATGCCCCAGCTTTTTACGTAAAAAAGTGAAAAATAAGCGCTGGGTAAACTGATACCACAAAAGCTAAAATTTGGTAAACTAATAGTTAAATTAATAACTTAAACAAAAAAACATCCAACTGTACATTTAGTGGAAAAAACGTATCCAGCTGATGCAGTGAAGAGCGCTGCGCATGGGTATGCGCTCAAGCGCGTCGTATCTTTGATTGCATAAAATATATATATATATATATATATATATATATATATATATATATATATTTGGAAAGCCACTTTGTATAATACTGAGCCAAGATTTAATACTGCAGTCTTATGATATACCAAATAGCCCAAGCAACCAAAATTTCTAGAAACAAACCGGCCATGTCCCCTCTTCTACTAAAATTTGGCGTCTCTCTGCTCCAAATATTCCAGAGTGATGCCAAACTATCTATATGGTTTTCAAATCCAAAAGAATGTAAACAAAACAGCGTGATAAGTTCGTGAACACAAGCTAGGCTGAAAGCGATTGGTCGTCAGCATGGGGCTTGGCTGCTCAATACAGACCCCATTAAGTGAGATTTTATAGATTTGCGGTTGTTAGAAAATATTGATAATCATAGGTACCTGGACTCAAATTATGAATGTAATTTTTGTACTTGCATAATCATTAATATGCCTGAACCGATACCGAATAAATATCTTTTTAATTTGTGTTATTGTTTTTGAGAATGTTCTAAATTACTACAACAGATTTTTTTTTACGTTTTGAAAAGATTTTGAAAAGGTTTGAGATATCTTCTAAAACTTTTTCAAACTTTATTGAGATTTTTGGGAAAAGCTTGAGAAGATTTTAAAATACTATAATAAACAAAAAGAAATTTTAAAATTTTATAAAAAAATTGGAAAGATACTTAAAACTTAAAAAAAAACTCTAAAATACTACATTAGAAAAGAAGAATGTTTGGAGTTTTGATAGGTTTTAAAAAATACTTTAAACCTTCTCAAGTTTATGAGATTTTTGAGAAAGCCCATAAAAAACTCTTAGTATAAACACTATAAAAAATATAAAATATCAAGTAAATAAATACTGTATCTTTTAATGTTTATAAAAAGACTTTTGAGTACTACTGCGTTTTTGGCGCAATTAAAAAATTTGAGAAGACTTTACAAAGTTTTTTGTAAATTGTAAATTGTTAAATAAAACTCAATTATTGCACAAAATCATCTAAGAAAATATTTTTATTGCATATAATAAAAGTAAAAAACTTATTTATTGCAAAAACAATATTGACGCTCAAAAAACCCTTTTAATGCATAAGACTGGTACAAACAATAATTTATAAAATTTAATAAATTGAGCAAAAAACTTTATTATTTATTGCTCAAAATTATTGCAGAAAATCTTTATTTGCATAAAATATAAATACAAAACATAAATACTGCAACAAAATTATTGTAAATTGCGCAAAAAACCTTTGTATTGCATAAAACAAGCACAAAAAATAATTTGTCATAAACTTTTTCAAAATTTGTAAAAAAAATTCATTTATTGTACATAATCATCGCAGAAAACCGTTTTATTGCATAGAATAAAAATAAAATATTTATTTATTTCAAAAAAATTATATTGTAAATTGCGCAAAAAACTTTTTTACTGCACAAAAAATTACATATCTCATAACTTTTATTATAAACTGTGCAAAAACATAATTTATTACACAAAATCACCTCAAATAAAACTTTTCTTTGCTAAGAATAAAACAAAAAAACTTATACTGCTTAAAACAAGCACAAAAATTATTCATTTTATAAACTTTATCATAAATTGTGCAAACACCTTATTTATTGCAAAAAATCATCTCAAAAAACTTTTCTATTGCATAGAATAGAAACAAAAATATTGCAAAAAAAACCATTTCATTGCATAAAATTTGCACAAAAAATGGATTTTATTTTTAATTTATTTAAAATCGCACAGAGAACCCATTTATTGCAGTAAAAAAAGCTACCCGCCTACAATTGAAACTTCGTTCCCAACCACCCACCTAAGTGTTTGTCATCTAAAAATCGTGCTAACAACTTACAATTGATTTCTTGTTTAAAATAGCAGTAGAAACAGAAGAGATAGTTAAAGTTATAAATTTTTATTCACCAATACCTGAGTGGGTAGGTGGGTTTTAATAGAAGAAGCTACAAGCCTACAATTTAAACTTGGTTTCCGCCCACCCACCCAAGCGTTTGTCATATAGAAACTTATTGTAAACTTATCGTCTGTTACATTGCTAACAACTTACAATTGATTTTTTGTTAAAAATTGCAGAAAAATCCAAAGAAGTGGTTGAAGTTATAAATTTTGAATCACCAACACTTGGGTAAGTGAGTGAGCTACAGTAAAAGAAGCTGCCCGCCTACAAATTAAACTTGGTTCCCGCCCACCCACCCAAGTGTTTGTCATCTAAAATCTTATTATAAATTTCTCGTTTAATTCATTGCTAACAACTTATAATTGATTTTTTGTTAAAAGTAGCAGCAGAAACAGAAGAATTATTTAAAATCATAAATTTTTAATTAGCAACACTTGAGTGGGTGTGTGTGCTATAGTAGAAAAAGCTACTTGCCTACAATTTAAACTTGGTTCTTGCCCACCCACCAAAACGTTTGTCAGCTAGAAACTTATTGTAAACTTATCGTCATTGCAATTACATTGCAAACAACTTTTTGATTTCTTGTTCAAAATAGCAGCAGAAGAGTTCAAGTTATAATTTAAAAAAGCCTATAAGGTTTTCTTTGCAAGTGTATTGTCGTTCTTGACAAGTTGACTGGCAGAGATCGCCTATGGGGAATAAAAAAATAGCCTGCACAGGTTCTTTAATAGTGCGCAGTATTTTTGATTGACCTCTTTCCAGTTACTATAGTATATAATTTTATGGTTCTATATTGTTATATTTCTTGTTTTAATACTTTTGGCGCCACCTTGTGTTGGCTAAACAAAAAACTTCTTTTACCATTATTTTTCCCTTGTAATACAACCAAGACCTTTGTCACTAATTTAAAAAAAAGTAAGGTTGCTCCTTGGATGTAAAATGTTTGTCTTTTTTGACTATCAAAATTACCAATACCCATCATTAAGTTCACTTAGATAAGGTACATTAAATTAAATTATCATCCCACAATCTTATTTTAATATTATATTAAAAGACTTCATTGTTTTTATCGACTTCTTTAGATCACTATACTTATACAAACATGCACAATCTTCATAATTCTATCAACTTAAGTATTCAAATTTACTAACAAAAAAATCCATTTACATCTAAGTATATCTAAACATCTAGAACATGCATGTGTAATTTAAGCGCTTATCTACTTACTTATTCATATTAGTTTCAACACTTTAATTTAATCGCATTAAAGTGACAAGCACAAGTATGCCACCACCAAACTCGTATGTATATGCAAAGCACATCCAATCGCAATACAATTATTATCGTTATTAATCATCACTACAATGAAATTACGAGGGCATTAAAAATATATGCGGTTACCTGAAAACATGATGGCTGCAAATGAGTTAATATTTAGAGATAAAATTAGTAGATAACCGATTTCATTATTATTACAATAGTAATAAAAAAATATGCTTTACGGGGATGAAATGAGGGCATGATTAGTATTATTATTTTGATGTGCGTTTCATATACTTTTTTATATTATAAGCCATTATTAGTTGCTCTTTATGTTATGGCTGCAATAATGTTTATCACTTTGTCTTTTCTTATATCGTCTATATACATTGTGACTGAAACAAATGCGCTCATTTTCTGTTCCACTTAACATTGTTGTTTTGCTAAAAAAATATTTTTTATTAATTATTTTCAATAAACAAATATAAAATCAGTCAAGTTGACTCAACAATTTAAGCTCTGATTTTTCTTTTCCATCTAAATATTGATTTAAAAAAATTATTCAAATTCCACACACGTCAATTCTAATCAAAATTTATCTTCTATACGCGATACACCTACGGCAATTATGACCGGACCGTATAACAAGGATTCTGGAAATAGATCGTCAAATGTGGCCATCGCGGTGGACTTTAATTTAGAATCGCGTCACTCAAGACTCGACCTTTAGCATCGGAGATATTCCAATTATGTAGTGGACCTTCATCTACCTTTCTCTCTCATTCTCATATACTATTCGTCCCGTACCAAATTTCACAACATTGTTATTTCTCTTTCACTGCGAGAGAACTCTAACTGGACTTTAATAACTTGCACGCCACTGCGCTCCGCTCTTCCCCGATTGGTTCGGAATCATAATTCTTGGACCGTGAAATTTATCCTTAAGACCAATTTAAGCTCTTTACTGTGTATTATATAATGACAACTGAGTAGTTATTCGATTTATCCTTGCATGAATACAATCCCTCGCACAATGTAATCAATTCCGAATGGGTTTTACTCATTTAATTATTCAGACAGAGAAGCTCCTGCATTTTTAATAATAATAATAATCATCTGAACGCAATTAGAAACTAACATTTATTAATCAACGTAGTTTAATAACTGAGATATTGAAAAATATCCAAACACTGCAACTCATTAATAAATATTTAATTTGTTTCGTTCGTTTGCCAGTAGTAATTATATTGGATTTTTTTAATTTTTTTTAAACTCTACTGAACAAAACAAGTTTTAATCAATAAACTTTATACAATTAAGTAATTCCAATAATCCGTATTGACTGCTTTTGTTATAATCGTTAATAACTAATATTGTTTTTGGAGTATTGCACTAGCCACACTCAGTGCAAATTCTAAAATTTTATTAAAAGTTTGGAAACATTTTAAAGGGTTTAGAATATTATTGTTATTTTCAAAACATTATTGGAAAGTTTAAAACCTAATATTCTAAACCTGTTACTTATAGTATTAAGTAACTTTCAAAACATTATTGATATTGAAATTTTAAGAACATTTTTATAATAACTTTTTAAGAATATTTTTTACAACATTGCAAACCATTATAGAACATTGTTTATATTTTATTGGCGCTTTAAGACTGTACATCCCAATACTTGAGTAAATAGGTAAAGCAATCCGTTTGAAACTACTTACCATCAAGCAATGAACTAGGCATTGCCCACTTACCCAACTGTTTCTTATCTCAAGAAGTTTTATGACCGACACTTGGGTAGATAGGTTGGGCACACTAATAAAATTGCTTACCAGCAAGAGATGGACTAACTGCCTTGCTTAACAATAATAAAATCTTTTAATCTGGACAGGGATTAAAGACGCCAACATGCCGCTGCAATATTAAGTTGCAGCAATAGTCATAGTTTTTAATCTTCAAATTTGTAAAGAGTGCTTTTTGTGGTTTTGTGCTCGCTGCATGTGACGGCATTTCTGATTACATTTTCTAAAAAAACACCAAGAATCAGAACAAAGATACGCTTGAATATGTTGCAACAAGCCAGACATCTAAATATTACAAAATCTTTGCAATGACGTTTGACGTTTAGCCTCTTTTTCCTTAGCATTTACCTCCTACCTACGTGGTGGCGTTGAGTAAAAGAAGAAGCGTAATTTTTAAATCTTGGAAATAATCTCCCAATTAGTTTCAAAACTTGAAAATAACGGATAGTTAACAGCTATTGCATGAGAAGAAAAGATACATCTAAAAAACGACATACGCACAAATTAGTCTTGCGTTTTCAAATATTCTTTTCTCTACAATAGAACGCTACTACGTAAAAACGGTGATTGGCGTATCGTTTCTGTGCTGATTGTTTAAGATATGTTTTATTTTTGGAATCATTAGCTTCTTCTCTTGTTGCTTAGCTTGACGCACAGTCATAAACCAGGCCTTTATTATGACACCCATTTATTTCTTGTGTCTGTAACTTTGATTAACTTGAAACTTAAAATCATCTTTGCCGCATTTTTTGGTAGACAGCCATATAGTCTCGTTATTGTGTACTGCTAATTTTAGTTTGTTTTTGCCAACTAATTATTGGAGCTTTATTAGCGTTGGTAAGTAATTTATCTATTTTTGTTGTTGATGTTGACTGGTCAGGTTCTAGCACAAAACTTTGAGGACTTTTTGTTGGATATGTTAAGCAGCGTTGGTCAAAAGATAAGAATAGGTATGTTTGCATGAGTTTGAATGATTACTGACTGGCGTTTTGTTGCTTTTTTCACTGTTTCTCAGCTTTGCAATGTTGTTGACTGTGCTAATTGCATATACTCTCAAACAATAATTTTAAATTGCTTTCTTTAGTGGTATTTCTTCTGCTGCTTTTATGGCAAAAGTAATATTTTTTGCTTAAACGGAAATAACAACGTCAAATTGTTTTTGTTTGTTGATCATCTGGGTAGTAGTTCTTACTCAGCATTTTGTTGGACAGTTTAACTTGGCTAAAAACCTTTCTTGTTGGAATCTTGCTGCTTGCATTTTTTAAGTTTCTTAGTTTCCAGAAACCGGATTTGTTTCAAGGTTTTGGATCTGCGTTGTATGTTTTTAAATCAGAGCTGTTACTACTACTTGCAGTCTACTTAGCACAATTGTTTTTGATACTTACGTTTTTTTGCTCAAAAAAGATTATATTTTATTTTTTGATTAAGTTTGGGACCGCTGCTTTGCAAACAGTTTGAATATGGTGATTTTACCGTTAAATAAACTTTAGACGTTTAGACAATTTTTGGAAAAGTTCTTTGGATGAATAAGTAAGTTCCTTGCAAGCTGCAAGACAATTTTTGCTGAATTTTCTTATCGTGTTGTACCTCTAATACAAATAAATCACAAAAAAAAGACTATCCAAACATTAGGCGTTTAGTAAAAGATTACGTCTTCTTTTCAATTTCAAGTTTGGCAAAAGCTCTTTTAAGAACCAAACAATTAAACGTTTAAAAAATATTATTTGTTTTCTTTATGACCACTGCAGCTACCTTTTCCGCATTGTGGTGTAGGTTAATACGGTTGCAAACTGCTTTAGAAACTAAATTTTACATATTTTCTATAGAATTTATATTTTGAGATCAAGCTGGATAGACTAACCAAGTAATTTGTCATTGTTCAAATGCCACTTAAACCGTTCTTGCGCAATGCAGCATGGCATTGTCGTCTATAAATATAAAATGTAATGTACACCTAATTCGTTGCACAAAAGATAAACTATGGATCTCATAACAATATCAATATAAACAAACTAAGTCATGTCTTAAGCTTTGATTGCCTTAAAACAATCTTCAATTTTGCTCAAAAATTTGTACACATATTTGAGCAAAATCGGAAATATCGATGTGGGGACGATTGTCCAAATTTCCGTGAAATTACCCAATTCCAATTCTTGTTTTATCTCTAAATATGACCTACCACCACTGCCGCAAATTCCAGTCTCTACGCTTCTGAGCCCATCGGAAACGTGCAACTCGATGCCGTAGAAATAGAATAAACACCTCAAAGGTAAAATTAAAATTTGCATCATAAAGCTTTATTCAAACCGAAGATGTCAATATAACATGCCTGAACGTACCTTAAAAGTAAGATCTGAGTGATGAAGCTAAAGAATATTGGTTTCTAGGGGCATATTGGGTTAGAACCGTCTTTTCTACTTTCTTGCATATCTTTTGAACATGCATTCCAAGGCTAAATTTGTACTTTACGTGACACTCAAGTAAATAATCTGACATTTTGACCTGACAATGGTCTCCAAAACGGTAATTTTTATTTGTCTTTTTTCCTAAAAAGAAGACTATAAGTTTAAGCTTTTTGGAGTTAATTCCAAACCCAGCTTGTTTATATTTGGTTATAAAAGCAAAAAAGTTTACTTATAATTACTGTAAAGTTGTTGGTGTATGCCTATAAATAATTCTAAAGCCTAGTACGCACTAGTAGACATGTTGAGCAATTTTAGTCTCTAAAACGTATCTCAAGTTGTTTACGTAGACATGTCTATAAACCAATCTCCGTCTACGGGCCTGTTGCGAGACTAAAATTCTAATGTCTCCCGATTAGAATGAAAAACCGCATGCAACATTAGACATGATTTGCAACATTTTGACAGTGTGGACGTCATTTGGCGTCTAAAGACGAGACACGTTCCAATCTGTCTTCAGCTACCAAGCAGTGTGGTTTGGCTGCTTACAGTTATTTTTTAAAGTTTTACAGTTCTTTCGAAACATTTTGTTTAACAAGAAAGTTTTAAAACTAATTGAAGATTACCATGCATCTTATTGTTAGCGACTTTCAATCTTAATTTATTTAATAATACATTATGGAACATAGATCTTTTTGCAAGCACTGCGTGCGTCCACTAACGTTTACGTTTTCGCGTTCTTTCACTTGTAATTAGCTCTCGGCAAGAACTCATTCTACACAAATTAAAGTCTTCCATGGTGAACTACAAAGATGAGACAAAGAAATTCATATTGTAGTGTGGACGCTAAACAAGACCAAAAACGGTGTCTCTAGACGATCTATAGACATATTGCACAACAAGGACTACTTGTGTATACTAGCTTTAAGCTTAAAACGTTTTGTAATCAATAAGATTATTTTTTTAATTTTTCATCTTTTTTTACTATCAACACAAGTAATTGATTTCAGTTTTTTTTTTAATTGGTCGTGTTGGACGCATTTTTTACATCAAAAGCGACCAAGACGTAAGCTTTCCAGTTCGAGCTGCGAGCACCTGTACTTTTTTTGTAACCACAACTGCTTTTACCTCATCAAGCGCGCTTTAAGTTGATCAATATTTTTTTAATCTGTAGTAGCACTTGCTATAAAACAGTTTTCTTATTATTTGGTGCTTTAAAAACTTTTCCCACAACGTCAAAGAGACGTATAGAGCAAAAACCCTTGCACTCACTTCACCTCACTATTTTTTTTGTCTAACAAAACAAAACCCGCCTTTTTTCATATTTTTTATTATTTAAAAACCTAGTAAACGCGGTCAGTCACACTTTGAGATCTTGCATCAAAGCTTTGACAACTTTCGCGGGGATCTTGTGTTTTTTTAGATTACATTTTTTCAGAGAATTTCTGGAGCTTACTTTTTGAGAACGGACAAACCTTTTTTGCCTCTACAGACCACCTCTTGTATACTCCTTTCTTTTGTTTAAAAAAATGCTGGTTTTGTAAGCTCACTAATACACTCTTTTATTACAATTTTAAAACTCTTACATTATTTGTTGTTGTTTATCTCCCCCATCAAGAAGATTAACTTACTTTTCTCAGCAAATTTGAAAAGACAAACCTCAACTGTTGATTAGTTGCTTATGTTTAGAATTCTGATTGTCTTGTTAAGTAAAAGTACTGTATCAACTCTCAGTTTGGTGTTACAAAATTAGTAATCTTTTGAGAGTTTTACTTAAAAATGATTCTATCCTATTCATATAGGATAAAATTGTTATACCTCAAAGCATTTTCTTTTTCCTCGCTTTCAGGAAGTTGGTATTATCCTATCATTGCAAAACGTAGAAAAACAATTAGAATTTCCCGCTAAACTGCACCCAGACAAAATTTTCCTTCTTACTGCGTTTTCCGATTCTATGCATACAGTTCAACCTGCTATCCAGTGACTAAGCACTATTTCTCAGCGATTGTAGGTTGGGCGCAAAATTTGTAACTGCGGCCAACTTGTTAAGGTTTACTTGGATAACATTAATAATTTCACTTTGTTTTTTCTTCTCTAAAATAAGTTTGCTATATTTGGAAAGTGCCATGAACGCGGTTCTGGACTTGGTTTTGCGCACGTATCGCAATGAACTTTTTTACGCAATCTCCGACCAACTATCCTTTTTGCCCTTATTTGACTTCTCAGTATTTCTCCAAATATTTGGCCGCAGTATGCACAAGCTCTTGGCACCTACAACACTTGTCTATGTCATCGTAGGTTTTCACACTACACCGTACTCAGCTTTTCTTTACCATTTCAAACAAATGTGTCTAAAACGGGAAAAAGTTTTTAATTTTAGTTTATTTTGTTAATTTTGTCTGTTTCTCTGTTTTCTTAGGTTGTCTACCTTGCAGCTCTTCTCTTCTGGCATCTGAACCAATTTATTGAAGGTTTCCTTGACCTATATTGCCTCAATAATTTCACATAGAAAAAAAAATCCTTTTCAGAGACTTTACCGACATTTAACTTATCTCAACCAAAATAAGTTGCTTCTAATTTTTCGTTTTGCAATTGACAATCATATCATGATTGTATTTGGTGAAATTAAGCCAGATTGTTGTTTCTAGGTGAGGTACTCTCCTGGACCCCAGATTTTGGGGGCAGAAAAAGGTAAAACCCTTTCCAGGCGCGTCCCAGGGTGGCAGATAGGGGATTGCACACGCGGACCAACACCATTGCACTATCATTTTTCTTCTTCTTTTCTTCTTTTCTTACTATCGGCCTTTCTTGGCTAAACTCTTCAATCTAATCTTAATCACTTTTTGGTAACCAATGCTGTTAGGTATCGAAGACTAGGAAACCAAACATCTTTCTTGCATTTTTTTTACCCATCTTTCTGAGCAAAACTTAATGCCGACAAAATAATATTATCACAGTGCGCAGCCGCCAGTAGCCAAATACTAGAAACACAAAGCCCCCCCTCTTCTCGGTAGGTTACAAAAATAGTAGTAAACCGATAAGGGTCTGCCGTTGGGGGTGTATACACCCTATAAGCAGTTCCAAAAGCCGTTTAAAATTAAAAAAAAAACAAGACCTAGAAACACGTTGCTCCTAGACAGGTTACCGCAGCTAAAAGCTAATCTAATCAAAATTAAAGTAGAAGGAATGATTAGAATAAAGAACAAAGAAGAACAAACAGAGAGAAACTTATATATTATTGGTAGTGGGGACAAAAGAAACTAAGATGAGTTTGTGGAAATGGCATATAACAAACTAAAAAAAAATTAAGAAAAAAGAAAAAAACAGTTAGTATAAAAGGATGGCAGAAAAAGGACGTATGGGGTTTTGGTACAAGATCGTCATGAATCAACTAAGAGACAAACCCAAAAAGATATAATTGGAAAAGAAGAGAAAGATATACAACACCTTATTTCCACAAAAGAAAATAAATCAGTGGCTAAAAGTAGAGGTTAAAGATATACCAAAAATTAACATAAAAAAAGTCAAAGATTAAAGTAAAAAAAGGCACCAAGGGTTGACAAAATATTTCCTAAAATAGTCAAAAAAGTAGTAGAACTGAAGCCAAAAATGATCTTGAACGTAATGAACAACGTTTTAAAAACAGGAAAATACTCCAAAGAGTAGAAGGTAGCGCGACTGGCACTGATACCCAAACCAGGAAACAATTCGTATAAGCCGTTGTGCATGCTAAATACGTTTAGAAAACTTTTTGAACAAATAATAGCAAAAAAACTATTGAAAAAAATAGAAGAAACCGAAAAGTATTCCGATAATTAGCATAAATTTAAGAAAGGTAAATCGACTATAAGGGCGGCCAAACAAATACCAGAAATAGCAATAAAAAAAAGGCAAACACCTAAAGAAGTAAAGGGTACTGTGCGCTAGCAACGCTAGACGCCAAAAATGCGTTTAGTTCTGTCCCTGGGAAGTGATAGTTAATGCAAAAGAAAAGTATTGGCCTATCTGGTAAAAATAATACGGAACTATCTAAAAGACAGAGTGGTAGAGTTAGAACCGGAAAAGCGAACAAAGATGAGGGCTGGGGTACATCAAGAGTCGGTTCTAGGACCACTCTTGTGGAAGCTTATCTACAATGATTTGATTGAAAATGCTGAAAGGTGTTACAACAGTGGCATTTGCCAACAACGTGGCTGTTGTAGCAACGGCCAAAACAGACAAACAATTAAAAGCAAAAGGAAAGGACCGCATTGAGCAGATTATAAAATGGATGGATAGCAGCTAGGACTAGATTTGTACACAAACAAGACTAAAATGACGCTACTGACAGGGAGAAATAGACATGAGAAGTTCAAAATTGAAACCAAAGAAGAAATTATAAAAACCCAAAAAGAAATAAAATAATTAGAAATAATTTTTAACAAACAAACAACAAACACCAAAGTCAGCAAACTTATGCCTAAGATGGGTAAAGCAGACACTCTAAAAAAAAAAATGCTAACATCAGTTGTGGAGTCGGTAATTCTATAAGGTGCCCAAATATGGAAGAGTGCACTAAAAGTAAAGGCGTACAGAAAATAGGTTGTAAAACTGCAAAAACAGCTGGCAGTCAGAGTAAGAGCTGCATGTAAAACCACATTACTAGAAGCCGCAAGAGTATTAGCAAGAATAATACTTATCGAACTGATGGCGACGGAGAAAGAAACAATTTTCCAAAAATCTAAAAAAGAAACACTAAAGAAATGGAAAGACATGTGGAACAAAAGCTATAAGAGCAAGTGGACAAAGACGCTCATAAAGGACATTGACAAATAGCAGATTAAAAAAAGAAAGCAACTTAAGTTATCATTTAACACAAGTGATGACTGGGCATGGGTATTGCAACACTTATTTAAAAAAAAACTTGGTCTGCAAATGAATGCCCCTACAAGAATGACCCCGGATACATGTTTGAATGTAAAAAGTGGAAGCCAGAGATGGAAAAAATTAAAACCCAAACAGGTAAAGGAGCATATAGTTGAGGTAATGTTAGTAAGTGTAAAAAACTAGAATATGGCAAAGGAACTGTTAAAAAAAACATAGTTAAAAAAGACAAGCTAAGAGAGAAACGGAAAAAAGTCATATAATTGCGACAGAAGCAGCTACCCTAATACCCTATCTGAAGAAATGCTAAGAAGCAAACCGGACAATGGTAAAAGCAAAGAAAAGTTGAAAGGTTTTTAGTAAGTACACAAACGGAGTCCTACACTGGTGGCTTCACATCAAAGCCACCGCTGGTAGCATTTTCTTTGTTCTATATAAAAAAATTGTGGTACTATAAGCTCAAAGCTAGTTAATTTTAATAGGTTTGATTTTTGAATTTTTGCTTTTACTTGGTTTTAGTAATTTAAACGGAAGAGTGATTACCTGATTACAGGTGAATTCAAAACTAGGTGTTGAATTCTACATTACCTTCTTGATACAATTTATCAAAAAAGTTAAAATTTTGGTTCAAATTCCTCGGACCAGGGTGTTTTAACTTTAACAATTAAACATTATTGTAGACTCTACTAAAAGCATAATAATACTTACTGAATTAAGCAAGAAAAACAATACTTCTTTTATCCTTCAACTACCATTGAAACCATTGAAAAAAACACATATCACTTGCATAAACAGAATAAAATAAAGTATATACAAACAAAATTTAAACCAAATATTTTATATACTTTTTAGAATCTGAGACTGATTATTAATACCGCCCTAAATAGATTACAAAAAAAAACCTAATTACTTGTACATTGATTATAAAATTGTTTTGAAACCTCAACATAAATGCGGTTAAACATTATTTACTTATAAAGTACACACTAATTAAGTTGACAAATTGGTTACAAAAACAGTTTAAAGGGATTTCCTCAAATATAATCCATTAATACAAGCAACGAACAAGGGTTGTTAATAATATCAAAGGATGTAGAAGAATTTCATAAAAGAATTTCCTAATGGAACCTCCCACATGGAGTTAGGAATTTGTTATATTAATCTCTGACATCCGTTTCGGACTGTCAAATAAGAAACATTTCGACTAAAAAATGAAACAGTAAAAAATTAAACTGTGTCTAATCTTCCATATCAATTTTCCTTATTGAGCACACTCCATTAATTCCAATAAAAAAAAAATATGAAATGCAAATTTTAATTAATTTCTAACCTGCTAATGAATTTTTAATATGTGGTCGGTGGACTCAGATGTCTGAAGCGAGAGAGTTTGTGGGAAAGAGACGACGACGGGATACCGTCTGTGATTAATAGGGAATAAATGAGGGGTTCCCGTCGCTTGACGAAGTCGGGAATGACTAACGGAATTTATGAATTACCACCGCGACTCGCAGTCGATAACTTATAATCCTGGCTGGAACACAATGACACGTTCAATGAAATGGCGCATTGTACTCGCACAAATAGGTATTGTAAGCAAGTAAGTAAATAATCAACGGGTTTCTATTTAGTATAATAAGTAAAGGATATAATTTCAACAGTAGGTGTTAACAAAATATAGAATAGTGGGGAAGGTTATTAATAATGTTTGAGCTTTTGTCAATGGTTAGAATAGTAGATAAGAATTAAGTTTTAAATTCACTAAATCATTTTTATCAATTACTGTTATAAAATTTACAACAAAAACATTTAAATAGTAAATTTTATTCAATATTTACTAAACAATAACAATTGGGACTGTTTCGAAAATTAACTGGAAAATATTTCCATTGTAAACTAGCTTTTGCGGTAGCCACGAATGTGCAAATTACGCAAATATGTATTCGACTAAAACCGACCATTATAAATCTGCAAACAAAACTAAAATTAAAACTTTCATAATACCATATTGATTTCACTAACTTTATGCGAACGCGAAACTGTGACCACTTCGTTCACAAAATCTGTTAACAATAACTAATTGTTTTGTCCTGCAAACAAAGTGCAGTGTAGTTATACAAAAGGAGTGATATATAAGCCACCCTTTAAATATATTGTAAACAATTTTAAAGCGGTGTAGTAGTTTAATGTAAACCCCTTTAAACATAGTAAAATGTTAACTTTGTTTTCGGGGTACTTAAAGTTTGCTCCCACATTATTTCAAATGTAACGAGACCAACTACCAGGGTTAATAAGATATATTTGGGTGAGTGTGTGCTAGGAATTTTTCTGTTCCAACTTAAATGTCTAAAGTTTGTAATTGGCTTGGTCCGGTGGAAAATTATAGACTCTAGTTTTATATAAAAAGCAAATTTTTTATTTTTATTTACTTTATAATGCAATATTAACTCATAATATATATCTTCAGAAATAACTTAGAGAAAAGCTTGTAGTATCCAACTATTTTGATTGCTAAATTTGTGGTCTACAGGGAATGCGATAATTGCTACTTAGGTGTAACTTGTGATTTGCGAGTGGTAATTACCGCAATCTTTTATATTAAAGCATTCACGGACTTTATATGGGCGTTGCTTTCTAGCTCATTATGGTAAGGATATCTTTCACGTATGGGAGTGCAAAATCTTGTTAAAAAATGTGTTTTACAATTTGATTGCTAATTGTGTGTAACATTAACCTTACAGAAAATGCTTTAAACAATAATGTTTCAATTATCAATAATTTTTTGAATGATTTAGATATCACAGACATTTTAAAATTGGCAATAATGTATAAAACATTGTTTTAATTAACAAATCATTGAATGTAGTAAAATTTTTAAAATTCAATATAAAACTGTAAATATTAACCTATATTTTGTGACTGTTGGAAAAACATATCTCTCATGAGTATTCTTCTATAATTTACAACCCAATAATGTTGTATATTCATAGATGCAGTAATAATATTTAATGACTTATCAATACCCGTTCAAAAATTAATAAATGAATGAAACCACGCTCAGGATAATAAATTAACACATACATGGGGGGTTCGGCAAGCAACATAAAATATAGCAGGATCGAGTAGCGTGACCGCTCAGCTGGATATCCTATGGGATGGGGTGAACGAGAGAGAAGAAATATGATAAAAGCGCAGGCTTTCGAAAAAATATATATAAGACAAAAGCCAATATCTTAACATTTCTCATCTTTGATAGTCATATAAAAACAAAATGCGCTTTATATATTGACTAAGAAAATTGATCCGCTTGAGTATTTTTTATCGTAAATAACAAATATATATGATGGAATTGAGCATTTATAAAATATATATTATATATCCATATCACTTCACTTATTTTTATCAAAAAGTTTGAATTGATGGTTATATATTTCCATAAAATATATCCTATTTGATCGCGTAATTGACAATATTCAATTTATTATCAACTATTGATGTTGAAGGGAACATGTATTGTCAATATTGCATTACCCAGTCCATTGAGATTTGTTGTTTATATATTATGTAAATACTGTTAATATATTATAAAATAATATATTATTCAAATACAAATCTATTTACATATTAGATGTTACGTTACAAATAGAAAGGAATCATCCGTATGTAATTGGTATTGCAGATAGATCTGTTTGAAGTGTTTTTTCAAATAACAATTTATATTGCAATAAAGTTAAAATAATTCTCCCAACATTCAAAGCACAACAAACAACATTTTAGCATAAACTGGATAAAGCTAACCTTTGCCATTTAATATTCTATATAGTTTTGTATATTTTATAGGATTTTAATATTATATTTTAAATAAATGCTTTCTTACAAATTATACATAACTAAGTAAACATCACTTCTATAAAATGTACAGAACGTATATTTTATTTGTAAGTAGCAATCTTTAAGCAAGGATCTGCAATTCAAAAGAGCCCACAACCATACAGGCCCCTGTCAACATTTATTTGCAAAACCTGGCACGGCTGGATTTTGCTATTTTTGACAATCCGAGGTACTTTTTAACAGTTCTTTTTGAAAATATTTTTTATATTTCATAGCTAATATTTTTTATTTTTAAGATTCATTAAAAACTTTACATTTTTAAGAGTATATAGCCGGATTTTTGTGCTTTTTGAAAATTCTTATAAAATATATAACCGGATTTTATTTTATTTTTTTACATTTTTGATAATTTATCTCTGAACTTTGAATTTTTTTTTTAACTTTATAGAAATGTTGACATTTTTCAATAGGTTAGGCCTTCTTTTGGTGCTTTTTGACAATTGTAAAAAATTTGGTGGCCAAATTTTGTACTGTACAACAGTTTATGCCGGATTTTGGGTTTTTCTAATAATATTTTTGATATTTCAATGCTAAATTTTGCAATTTTTAAAATTTTATATACATTTTTAACAATTTATAACCAAATTTTGGTGCTTTCTGTCAAATGTTTAAAACTCCAAGGCCAAATTTTGCAATTTTTAGTTATTTATAAACAGATTATTATAGTTTTTGGCAATTGTTTAAAATTTCAACGACAGATTTTGCTATTTTTGGAATTTTATAAGAAAAAAATTGCAGTTTTCATTTGTTTCCGGTTAGATTTTGGTTATTTTCAAAATGTTTTAATACTTTTTTGATCAAATTTGTCCATTTTTTACTTTTTATAAATCAAATTTTGCATTTTTTAATATTCAATGACCAATTTTTAGTGATTTATTGCAACTTTCTTATACTTTATGGTTAAACTTAGTTATTTTTGACTTTTTATATGTATAGCTTTGCAAGCTTTGAAAAATTGTGGCTGAATTTTGCTCTATTTAACAATGTTTTGATATTTTATAGTCGAATTTTGCTTTTTTGAATCTATATGACAATTTTTCGCACTTTTACCAAAATGTTGTTAGTTTTAACAATATTTTATAGCAGTTTTATTTTTTTAAGCTTTCTTTCAATATTTTGATGTTTTTTTAAAGCCGGATTTGACATTTTATGAATAAAATAAAAGTCAAATTTTAACTCTTTTTGACAAAATGTATTAAGTTTTTATAACAACATTTTTTTTTTAGTAAATTGAATTTAGCACCTTTCAAAAAATTTGCATTTTTTAACAATATTTTGATGTTTTATAACCAGATTATGTAAGTTTTAAAATTTAATATTTTTTCTTTAATAGTTTATAGCCAAGTTTTAGTGTTTTTCAAAAATATTTTGATGTCTAATACTAAATTTAAAATATTTTAATATTTCTTAGCCAAATAATGCAAATTTTTCTTTTTAATAAATAAAATTTTGGTATTTTTAACAAAATTTTGCTATTTTTGAGAAAATTTATACACTTTTAACAGTTCATAGCTAGATTTTAGAAATTTCTGAAAATAATTTTTAAATTTGCTATTTTTGACATTTTATAAAAATAATTTAGCATTTTTTAACCGTTTATGACATAATTTTGATATTTTATGATCATATTTTCTTAGTTTAGACAATTTTAAACAAAATTTTGTACCGTTTGTAGTCCGAGTGCTTTCAAACAATATTAAAATTATATGGCCAAATTTACTTTCCTTGACGTTTTGCAAACAGATTTTCACAATTTATATTATTTTATAGCCAGATTTTGTAACTGTTGACATAAAATTAAAAAAAAAAAAAAAATTAAAAGTTTTAAAGCCGGATTTTGGTGTTTACTGACATTATTTTGATAAATTATAGCCAGATTTTGCTAAATATAAGATTACTTAGTTTTTTTACATTTTTAATCAGTTTTTGGCTACATTTTGGTGCGTTCTGACAGTATTTTGTTGTTTCAAAGCCAAATTTTGTTTCTTTTGACATTTTATAAATTGAATTTTGCACTTTTAAACTGTTTTTGGCCGGTTTTTGTTTTATTCTAAAAATATTTTGTCATTTTTGCACTTTTTAGTAGTTTAAAACTAAACTAACAAAACCAATTTGTGTACTTTTTTTTCCAAAATATAGTATTTTCAGGTGAGGCCCAAAAACCTTAACTACGCCACTTACCTGAAATTAAATAAACAGATTTTACATTATTTAACTCAAATGTTTACACCTTTTAGCAGTTTAAGGCTTGGACTTTTGTGTTATCTAACAATAATTTTTTTAAATTAAAACTTTAAGGTTAGATTTTGTTATTTTTTGACATTTTATAAACAAGATTATGTAGTTTTCAACTGTGTTGGCCATTTTTTTTAATGTTATAGTGTTTTGTAAACAAATTTTGTCATTTTTGACTTTATATAAATAAAATTTTGTGTTTTTTGATAGTTTATAATCAATCTTTAATGCTTTTTTGTAATATTTTTATACTTTTTAGCCGAATATTGCTATTTTTGAAAAACGGATTTTGCAGTTATTGATTTTTTATAAATAAAATGTTGCACTTTTTAACGGTTTTTTTTTTAATTTTTCGTAAGCTCTTTATACATTACTTCTGACGTTTTAGCTTCTTTTCTGCCCGTAATGCTAGCAACTTACATCACAAAAAACCTACAGTCTTAAGTAGAATCCAAACCACTACAGAAATTGTTTATCACTCTATCAGAGAAAGTTTTAGCCGTAAAACCTTACGATGGCAAGGCGGGTTAGGAAGTGAAAAAGCGTATAAACATGTGAAAAGTATATCAAAGTATATGAGAATCAAACCCACAATCTTTGGTGTAGCGGTCAGATGCCTAAACCACTGCGCCACGCTCTTCTACCTTAACAGTTTTTTTTTTATCGTAACTTTATAACTGACGTATCGTGGCATTACTGATTTATACAGGTTGTTTGGTGGACCCGTGCTTTCCGTTGTTGTCGGTCTGCTGCTTCTTTGAAACTGGTGTGTACTGATTGTCTTGTAATGTTCTTAACTTGGTCCAGCCAACGCGTCGGAGATCTTCCTCTTGCCCTTTTCCCCTCAATTTCTTAAAAAACTATTAGTTTTTTAAGATTATTCTGTTCCCTCCTTGCAATGTGGCCAGAATATTTTAAAATGCGTTTACGGCATGTAGTGGGTAGCCTTTTCTTTAATACCAAATTTGTTAAGTATTGATGTATTAATTCTGCGCAGCATCCTTCTCCAGCACCACATTTCAAAGGCGTCTATTTGATGTATAATGTCCGACGTTTTTATGGTCCATGATTCTGTGCCGTATAAGAATATAGAGAAGACTAAAATCCTAAGAAAGGTTATTTTGGTATTGTTAGTGATTTGTTTGTCTCTCCAGATCTTTGCTAAATTTGTCATGGCCGCCCGTGCAATTGCAATGCGTTTCTTAATTTCAGGTTTGCATCCTTTTTGATTAGTAATTAGCGACACCTCACGACTCTCATAAGTGCCCAATTTCAGTAGAGCAATCATTTTGTTTTCGTTCTTGGTTTATTTAGGTAATGTCGTCGGCATATCTAAGATTGCTTATTTTGATACCATTGGTTGCGACCCCTCCTTCAAAGTTCTCTATGCGTTAAAAAGTCTAGGTGAGAACATGCTCCCCTGGCGCACGCCTTACTGTGTTCTAAAGCGACTCAAATTTATTTGTTCAAGCTTAAAAATAGCTTGGCTGCTGGTATATAACTTAGCGACCATTGACGTTAAGTGATTTTGAACTCCCATTTCCTTCAGTGCTGCCTATAAACCATTCCATTTTACGCAATCAATTGCTTTGCTATAAGCCACAAAGCATAAGAGTATAGACGCATTGAACTTTCTTGATTTCTCTATTAGTTGCCGCGTGTTAAGTGTCTGATCCATTGTAGCTTAACCCTTTACAAATCCTGCCTGTTCAGGTGGTATTTATAGTTCCAGGTATCTTTTTAGCCTTTGGTCTATTATTTACAGTAAGATTTTACTTGCGTGTGCTACTAGGGATATTGTGAGGTAGTTTTTGCACTTATTTGTGGATCTATTTTTGTAGATTGGGACCACTATTCATGTACGCTATTTCTTATGCCCAATGGCCACTCTGCCAGATATTGTTGCATATGTTGTGTATTATTTTCACGCCGGTTTTCTCCAAACAGATTCAACATTTTGGCAGTGAAGCCGTCGATGCCTGGTGATTTGTTTATTTTCAGGTGTTATATAGCTTCCTCTATCTCCGTTCTCAGTATGTTAGGTTCTTGCTCAGTTACCATACTTATGAGTTGTTCGGGTGTTATCATCAGATTGTCTATGTATAGTTCCTTGCAGAATTGCTTCCATTTTTCTGCAACTTTAATGAACTCCCTTAGTGTTTTTCCGTTTCTATCATCTGTGGTAAGTGCTTTTGGTTTGGGTTTCTCTGTTAGTTCTTTTACTTTTTCATATAGATCGTGGGTATCGTTTTTGTTCTAGTGTTTTTCTATTTCCCTGCAGATTTTCCTTGTGAGATTATTTACTCTCTTTGTTAGTTTGGTCTGTTGTTGAATTTCCGCTGCTGTTTCTTAGTTTAGTTTTTCCCATTTCTGGTCCGCGTCTGCAATGTTTAATATTACTTCTTTTTTTTTTAATGAGTTGGTCTTTCAGCTTTTGTTGGAATTGCTTACTGGTAGCGTCAGTCATTTTAGTTCTTGCTTCCTTATAGTTGATTTTTCTAATCGTAGTCTAAATTGCATTATAAGAAGTTGGTGTTTCAATCCGTAATATGCACCAGAGAACGTTTTGCAGTTAATAATAAAAATCCATCAAGAATTGACCATGATATAGTCGATCTGGTTTCTATATCTATCTCCTGGTGATTTTCATGTGTATAGGCGTCTGCTATGGTGCTGAAATAGCGTGTTTGCAATGGATAAATTGTGTTTTTGGCAAAACTGAATTAAACGGACTTGCTCGTTTCGTGTGCCTAGCGCCCTATTGTGCCGCAGAATTGTTTTTCTTTGTTCAAATTTTGTCCCATTTTTGCGTTCATGTCTCCAAGCAGAACAAATTTTTTTTTTGTAGGTCGCTTAGAGTGTTCGTAGAATGCTTCTATTATTTCATCTAATGTCTCCGATGTTGGTGTGTTGAATTGAACAAAGATTATGTTGATGGGTTGAGACTTGATCTTTAGCACTATAATTTGATTATTGATGCATTGGTACCCCAGTATTGCTTTGTTGAAGGTTTTGTCTAACAGAAAAACCACTCTATATGGTATGTGCAGTATTTGTGTTAAAATGTCCAGCTCCTTTCCAATGCGTTTTACTCAGGCCAATAATGCCCAACAAGTGTATGTCAGCTTATCTTTTAATAATGTTCAGCTTGCCGGTCTGCAAAAATCCGCGGATATTTCAAGTTCCTATTCGGGTTTTGTTTTGTAATTTTATATTAGTTTCATTCAAGGTTGCTGTTCTTGGAGATTCAATTGAGCAGCTATAATCTCCGATATAATTGATATTTAACATTGAATTTTTTTATAATGTTCTGTTGGGATGTCTTAGCAAACTTTTATTAAATTTAAAAAAAATACATTTTCAGCAATTTTTGCCTATAAATTAAAAAAAAAAATTGAACAGTTTAGAATAGGCAGCTAATAATGCCGCTTTTAGTTTTTACAGTATTTTGTAATTTTATTTTATTATATTGCATCATATCAAAGACAGTAAAACTTGTCTGAAGTCGCTACTACTCAAGTTATAAATTTTTTTGTGCAAAAAGTTGAAACTTTGGTCCAGAAACACAAATCGGGTGTTATAAATGATTTTTGAATTACAAACATTTAAAAAAAAATTGTTTTCTAATTTTTGGTTGCATATGAATAGTGCTTTTTGCTAACAGTATTCTTTGCCAGTCCCTGTAGGGCAAATTTGTTGAGAAGAAATATAAACAGTGTTTTTCGCCTGTCCTTGTGAGGCTAGTTTGTTGGGAGAAAGCCGCATATAGATAGTGTTTTTTCCTTGTTTCTGTGAGGCAGGTTTGTTGGAGAAGGCTCAGGAGACTGTGGGTTGAATAGTTTATTTTGCCTGTCCCTGTGAGGCTAGTTTGTTGGGGGGGGGGGGGGGAGGTCACATGTAAACAATGTTTTATGTATGTCCTTTCAAAGCTAGTTTGTCGGAAGGAAAGAGTTTTTACATATTGAGTCACAAACCTTAAAATTATAAAAATATGTTGTATTAAACAATTTTACATATTATAGTGATGCTAGACATTATTCCAAAAAATTGATTTTTTTCAGCAATTTTTGACTATATTTAGTCGTACAAATTGATAAAAGATTTTTTTTTTGGCAAATATGACGCAAGACCAAATCATTATACATCGTGGAAAAGCTCTTAATAAAACCTATCTTATATAATTTTTATTTTGAACAGTATAAAAGTATATTTTTTGTCAATTTGTAAAAGTTTTCAAAAATAATTGACTGTTTGGAGGAAACTGAATTATTTTCTGTTTATTTAGAAACATTTTTGACAGTTTTTGAAATATTTTTGACAGTTTGTAAAATATTTTGACTGTTTAGTTTCATTTTTGAAAATTTTGACAATTTAAGTATAGTTGACAATCTAAATACAGTTTTAAAACAATTCTTGTCAATTAGTATCAGTTTTGGAAAACATTTAACCGATTCTGTATGCTTTGGAGAAAGTTTTAAACTTTTTTCTAATAAATTTAAAATGTTTTTGAAACATTTTTGACAGTTCGTAAAACATATTTGACAATTTGTAAAATACTGTTAAGTAAAATTTATTGAAGATTTAGACAGTTTAAGTACAGTTGACAATCTAAAGACAGTTTCAAAATACTTTTTGTCAATTAGTAACCGTTTTAAAAACAATTTGACAGTTTCTAAATGCTTCTTTTAGGAGCAGTTATAAACTTTTTTGGTAAATTTAAATACATTTGACAATCAGTTTTAGAAAATATTTGACAGTTTCTGAATAATTTGGAGCAGGTTTTCAACAATTTCCTGTTAAATTAATAACGTTTTTGACAGATTTTGAAACATTTTTGACAGTTTCAAAAATATTTTTAGTTGGTAAAATATTTTAACTGTTTAGTAAGATTTTTCAAAAATTTTGACAGTTTAAGTACAATTGACATCCTAAAAACAGTTTCAGAACACTTTTTGTCAATTATCATCAGTTTCAAAAACTATTTGAAAATATTAAAATGCTTCTGAATCGTTTGGAGTAATTTTTAACTTTTTTTGATAATTTTGAACATTTATCACAGTTTATAAAACATTCTTGACAGTTTGTAAACGGTTGAAATGTTTAGTAATAGTTTTTCAAGATTTTGACAGTTTGAGTTCAGTAGTCAATTTAAAAACAAATTCAGAGTATTTTTTGTTAATTAGTAACAGTTTTAAATTTTTTTTAACAGTTTTTAAACATTTTTTTTTGTTAATTTTGTAGCATTTGTGACAGTACGTGAAACAATTTTGACATTTTGTAAAATATTTTGAGTGTATAGTAACATTTTTTAAGTTTTTTGACAATTTGAGTACTATTAACAATCTAAGGACAGTTTCAGAATATTTTTTGTCAATTAATAACAAATTTGAAAAATATTTGACAGTTTTTGAACTTTTGTCTGATAATTTTTAAACGTTTTTGATAGTTTTTGAAACTATTTGAAAATTTGTGAAACATTTTTGACAGTTTGTAAAACATATGTTTGTAAATTATTTTGACTGTTTATTAATATTTTTCAATTTTTTTAACAATTTAAGAACAGTTGACTATTTAAAGACAGTTTCGAAACACTTCTAGTCAATTAGTAACAGTTTTGAAAACTATTTGACAGTTTCTAAATGCTTCTGAAACATTTGGAACAGTTTTTAACCTTTCTTTTGTTAATTTTAGAACATTTATGACAGTTTAATAAACAGTTTTGACAGTTTGTAAACAATTTTAATGTTTACTAACATTTTTTCAAGGTTTTGACAGTTTGAGTACAGTTGACAATTTAAAGACAGATTCAGAATTTATTTTGTCAATTAGTAACAGATTTGAACTATTTGACAGTTTCTAAATGCTTATGAAACGTTTGGAACAGTTTTTAATCTTTCTTTTGTTAATTTTGGAACAATTATAACAGTTCATAAAACATTCTTGACAGTTTGTAAACAATTTTAATGTTTAGTAACATTTTTTTAAGAGTTTAACAGATTGAATACAGTTGGCAATTTAAAAACAAATTCAGAATATTTCTTGTCAATTAGTAACAGTTTTAAAAACTTTTTGACAGTTTTTGAATGCTTTAGAGACGTTTCGAGCAAGAACTTTTTTCGTTAATTTTAGAGCATTTGTGACAGTTTGTTAAACAATTTTGACAATTTGTAAAATATTTTGAATGTTTTGTAAATTTTTTTAAAGATTCTGACAGTTTGAATACTGTTGACAATTTAAAGGCAGTTTCAGAATATTTCTTGTCAATTAGTATTAATTTTGAAAAATATTTGGCAGTTTTTGAATGCTTTGAAGCACGTTTTAAATATTTGTCTGATGATATAAGAAAATTTTTGATTTTTGACAATTTGTAAAACATTTTTGACAATTTGTTAAACATTTTTGACAATTTGTAAAAAAAAAATGGACTGATTAGTAATAATTTTAAAAAAAATTTGACCGTTTAAGTACGATTGACTATTGAAAAACCGTATCCAAACACTTTTTGTCAAATAGTAAAAGTTTTGAAAACTATTTGACAGTTTCTAAATGCTTCTGGAACGTTTGAAACAGTTTTTAACCTTTCTTTTGTTAATTTTGAAACATTTATGACAGTTTATTAAACATTTTTGACAGTTTATAAACGATTTTAATGTTTAATAACATTTTTTTAAGATTATGACAGTTTGAGTACAGTTAACAATTTAAAACAGATTTAAAATACATTTTGTCATTTAGTAACAGCAAGAACTTTTTTTGTTAATTTTGGAGCATTTTTGAAAGTTTGTGAAACGATTTGACAGTTTATAAAACATTTTGACTGTTTTGTAACATTTTTTAAAGATTTTAACATTGACATGATTTTGAATACTGTTGACAATCTAAAGGCAATTTTAGAATATTTTTTGTCAATTAGTAACAATTTTAAAGAATCATTGGCAGTTTCTAAATGTTTTGGAGCAGGTTTAAAATAATTGAAGAACATTTTTGATAGTTTTTGAAACATTTTTGAAGTTTGTAAAATATTTTGACTGTTTGGTATTATTTTTCAAAGATTTTGACAGTTTGAGTACAGTTGACAATCTAAAAAAAGCTATTTTAATATTTTGTATTTTTAATATATTATATTGCATTATTTCAAAGATAATGAAATTTGTTAGAAATCTCTACTACCAACCGTTCTCAAGTTATAAATTGTTTAGTGCAAAAAGTTAAAAAAAAAATCGAAATTTTTTGTAGAAGGACTAGGCTTTTGCGTATCATTTTCTTTGATCTTTTACAAACCGTCAGTTTATTTGTGTAGATAACTAAAAATTATAAAAATAAAAATTTGCAGTTTAAAAATAGATCCTTTGTTTAAGAGTCGACACATTTTTTCCTGTGCCCAAGTTAACAAGTGGCATACTTTTAAAAAATGGCTAAAAATGCCGGTTTTGGTACGCCACTGCTGAAAAGCAATATATTTGTAATATAGTACATAGTAAATATGTTTTATTTAACTTAAAAACTTTTAAGTAACTGGTATTACTTTTTTACGTAGAATAAAAATAGGGATAGATATACGAGATACAATTTTGAAAAACATTTTTGACTTTATATAAAAAAAATTTAATGATGCTACTAGAGAAAAAAATTGGGGGTCGGACGTGAGAAAAAACTTCTCAAAAAGATTTTTTTGGTTTGTATTCCACCCTCCTGGAATCAAAACTAGACTTGTTATTGCAAATCTCCGTTTTTTGAAAAAAAAAATTCACGCCGCTACTGATTTTTTTTTAATCCGTGTTTAGTTGTCAATTATAGTAAAAAAGTTGTATATATCAAAAATTCATATGCCTCATCTTGACCGTTTAAAAAAAAAAGTAGAAATTGGCCTCAAACAAAAGTAATTTTGGAGATAGATTTTGAAAAAGTAATACGCCGCAAAAAATTAGGCATCATTTTGCAGTATTTTAACTTTTAGATTCCTAAAACCCAAATACACAAAACAAAATTTATATTTTTCAACTAATTTATTACAAAATACGTCAACTTTGGTGGTTAAAATAATCCAAAAAATGCTTTTTGCCTAGTCCACTGAGAACAAAAACATGATTTTCTGGTTTTTGTGGCTTATATACAGAGTATAAACTTAAAGTAGCACCAAAATTGCATTCTACAAAAATATTTTGATCAATTACAGTAGTAAAATTATTTTTTTGCTTTAAAATTGCGATGTTTAAACCAAAAATGCGATTTTTTAATGTTAAAGTTAAAAAAACACAAAAAAACTGTAAATTTTTTTTAGAAAGTTTCTCATGTTTCTTGACTTGACGCATCCCCCCCCCCCCCCCCCGCCGCTCTGGTTCGTTTGAAATTATGGAATTTGCCAATATAACTTTTTTGATTTTATAAACAAAATAACAAAAGTAAAACAAACAATGTATAAAAAAATATTTTAAAAATTACCAACATGTGAGATGCCACAATACACCATTTCAGATTCAAACGTAGAGACGCAAATATCGAACAAACTAGAGGCCATCTAGACAAGTTATCGCTAACACACTAACTACCGCATAATAACCAACATATTTTGATATTTGGTATAAAAAAGCATAGAATTTGCGACAAAATTTGTGCGCAATAGCAACAAAGCTAACATTACAATTTTTAGAAGTAGCATTGGTCTTTTTTAAACCATAGCCGGTCTAGTCTTAGATCATATACACTTGCGTTGTTTGTTATATTTTGCTTGTCGCATAAAGCAGTAAACATAACATGCCCACTAATGACGTCACGAGTTAACTATGAGCACAAAAATAAATCTTAGTTATTCTATAATTTTTTATTTACAATTTTAAAACTATAAACAAATACCAATATTTTTTTTTAATTATCAAAATTTCTACAAAAATAAATGTTAATTGGTAATTAATAGTAATTATAAAATAACACTTGTATAATAAATACTTATAAATCCAATACCAATTGAATAAGAACTAATTTTATTAAACTAGATCCTTACATGACTCAAAACTAATCAAATAGTTTACATATTACTAGAACCACTACTTCAACACCATAAAGAAATTTAACTCGTCAAAGACAAATACATTGCTTATATTGAATTCAAGATTTTATTGTTTCCTTGAAGCTTTCATTGAAACTATTTTCAAACTAACTAAACTTAATTAACTTTAGAAATAAATTAGATCATTCTTTAAATAAATTTTATTAGAAAATAATTGTTAAGTATTATTCAAAAAGTATGTACTTTGTACTCTGCACCCGACCTGTAAATACATCGAATCGCAAAACCTGTTCATAAAAGTCAGGATGAAGCTAAAGAATCAAGCAAAAAATCACTCCAAGTGTACGCTCGACAATGAAATGCTTTTTATAACTAAACTTTATTTTATGTTCCCGATTTAAGTACCAACATAAATCCAGCAACGTTCCCAATATATTTTATTTCGTGTTTTACCTCAATCACGTTTTACATAGTAAATTTATATTAAAACAATATTTATATAAGTTAATGCAACATTGTATATTCCTTATTTAATGCATGATTAACCCCTTATAAATCTACAAACAATTAATTTATATGAAATTACCCTTAATGCAAAACAATAAAGCTAATTGCATTTAGTAGCTTATCCTATATGAGCAGATGTTATGTACATACCTTTTTAATAATTAACCTCTTAAAGTTAATTTATTGTATAGGGACATCCTCAGCTTGAAGTTATGAGAAACAAAAAAAAGTTAGATGCAAAAAAACTTTTAATGGACTCATTAAATGTAACCGTTTGAAGTGCTTACGAATATTTAATTCCAAGTTTGTAATATATATTTTTTAATGCGGTTTTTTATTAAAAGAAAGTTTCTCTAAAAAATATTAATTAAACATTTGGTGGATTTTCTTGAAAATTTATTGTGTGCGAAATAAATGAAAAAGAAAGGTTTGCGAGGAACTTAATTATTGTTTGCTATATAACAGCGGGAATGATATTGATAAATGTATCAATAACTTCTCGTTCAGTATCTATGTTGTAGATAAAGATTTTTTCCGTGCTGCTGTCAGCTAAAAACTTAATTGCATTTTGTTGTGGTGAAAATGTTTTTATATTTTGTACTCTATTATTAAATGATAGCGTTTATGATTAATTTTAGCTTAAATGAAAATATTAGATTAGATTTATTTCAAAACTTGATGTGTAATAATAATTCAAACTACTTAATAACAGCAAAATACCAATTCCATAAATCTGCATACATTATCATCGTAATGAAATAATTTACAAATGGATAAAATATGGGATGTTTTCCGTTGAAATCACTGATCATAACTATCAAAACAAACATGAAAAATAAATTACAATCAAATAACTGTCCCATAACCATAAATACGCTTTTATATTTTATTCAAAAAACAAGCTCTTCGATTCGAAAACTTACACATTTTATGAGTAGTAAGTTATAAACTTGTCTGTATATTGAATCAGCGGAGCGTCAAATAAATAAGAAACTTCATCCCCTATAAATAAAGCAAATCATTTACAGCGACTTTTAGGATAAATTCCCTTGCTTTCATTTTAACAAGAATATGTTGTTATTTCTCGACTTGCTTTTATTTTGTTTGCAATGTGTTGCTCTAATTACGCCTGTGTTTAGGGTGTAATCCTTATTCATTTTCAAATGACAAATAAAAATATTTTGACTATAAATTTATTAGACTGTAATTAATTAGCTTCACTGATAAATTTCAAATCTGTCGTCCGGGTTGTTAATAATGCAATTTCTATCAGGTTTAATGATCGCGTCTATTCGTATCGTTAACACGCCGGATATTGTGGCCACTTCCCTTATAAGATATGTATTAAATGTAAATTGTTAGTTACAACAGGTATAATTTGGGTAGTCTAATGTATTATTATGTGAGTTAAATTGATATAAACTACAACTGAATTAGAGCTTAGTTTTCTTGTATGAGAATGGAGCTATTGTTGAAATTTAATCAAATTGATGGAAAGGTTTGTTATTGTAGGATGTGAACAGTAGCAGAAATATTAGAGATTTAATTGTAAGCGCAGTTTCAACTACATAATTTACCATAGGAGTATAATTTAAGTTGGATTTAAATTCATGAATCTTACTAATTGATTGTATAGTAACAGAAATAGCAGCAATAAAAACCAAACAAAATTACCTATATTTTCAAAAAAAAAGCAGAATAGTAAGCAAACAACCACAATATATTTTTATTTAACAAAATGCTTAGTAAAAAGTTGCCTATAAAAATTGATTTTTTGAGTTTTTCAGACTGATCACATTACAAATTTTAAAACAAACAAATACCAACTTTTGTAAAAATTAGAGCGTTACAAGGTGGCCAATTATTAAAAAAAACGATAGTTGACTTCAACAAACGGATACTTAAACAGCTGCCTTTCAATGAAAAAAAGGGATTGCTGCAAAAGAAGAAAAAGAAGGATCAACAGATGAAAGAGCGCGACTGATTCCTTACCAGGGGCAGACTCCACTAAAAGTCCCACTCCTGTTCCAAGTTTCAATTGAGAGCCAGCTACTGGAGATGCAGCTGCAGCTAGCGACGGCGACAATGGCTAAAAGTTTCAAAATAAAAATCAATGCTTTCTAATGCACTCTTGCGCAAACTGCCCTCATCGCGGAAATGGCCTCCACCATATCTAACGCCGCTCCTCCACCACCGCCAGCCGACCCCAACGTCTAGAAAGCAAAAGAAGCGGCAAGAAAAAATGCTAAACACATAAATCACTTTCGGAAGACAAAGGTGACAATGAGTCAGACGCCTACAAAGCCACCGTAACCGCCAACCAATCAGGACTCCTCAAACAAAGCAACAAGCTTCACTTCTACCGCAAAGTGTGCATCTACTACCGACTTCAAAGGATTCGTTTCCGTTATAAAAAAGCGGCAAAGAAAAAAACTACTTTCTTGAGTCTTTCTTATCTACTAAAAGACCTTCAAGTAATCCCCAGCTATCAGAAGTTACTCTTGACGGTCCTTCAGACCAAATGGCACAAAAGCTTTTTACTCCAAATGGCGCCGCCTCCATCAAGAAGGGAAAGATTTGCACCAAGGTAAAGTTAAAAGGTTAAACCTGCCATTTCTAACCCTAACCCCGCTGGTGTCAAACCCTAACTGTTTCTTCCTAATTTTTCTACAAGTATGTCATCAAAATACCGCCCCATGGCAAGTGGACTTTGCAAAAAGCAAAAATTACTAAAAAATCAATATTTTAAAATCAACAAAATCAACTAACTATCTGCGACAAATATCTACAAAGTTATTTGCATAATTTTGGCTTTAACTGCCAATCGTCGTGCAGCAATTGCCCATTTTAAAGCAAGCAATGGCAAGCTCATACCTCATACCATACAAAAAGTGCCTTAAAGTGGAAAACGTTGGTCAAGCTTTCAAAACTCTGAGATTTAATTTCAACGTCCACCAAATAGAAAACAAGTTTATACGCTTCTCCATTATTGCCCAAAAAGAGAAATCCACTTATGGATCTAACTAATCTTCCGAGTCTAAAAATTGTGGTTAAACACAAAAAAAACCAGCGGTATTCCAAAGTGTCAGCTTTGCCTAAAGTTTGAGCACACTGCCAAGAGGTGCAGTTCAAACCCGGACCCGGTAGAGTATGTTCAAGGCCCCACCAATTGGTGGTTTGCTCTAACAAATTAGCGCCAAAGTGCGTTTTGTGTACAAGCCCCTATCTTGCAAATTTCAAAGAATGTAAAATCTACCTGAAGACAATGGGCCTTCATTGAAAAGCCATCAACACCAGACCGGCAGCTAAGTCCAGGTCCCGTCTTTTTTCTTGTAAGTTCCCGCAAACTTGCAGCAAATACTGCAAACAAATTGTTTGCAATGAATGTTGTTCCTCAAACACAACAAACTATTTAGAAAAAGAAAATTGTCGCCATCATGAAGAAATTGTGTAAATCTCATATAAGATTTTTGCAAAAAAAATCATTGGATTACTCTAAAGTGATTACACCCAACTTGATCTTTCTCAAATCTAATGCAATAGTGGGGTCAGGGTTAGGCAGAATCAAAATTGCTTTTGCTTACATTTAACTGCAAAACTGTATCAAAACAAAAGATTTCGATACTGTCTTTGCTAACCCACATCCTACAATAATTGCTGAAGACTTTAATTCAAAGAACGGATCGTAGAATAGTTTAACAACTAATGCCAAAGATTTAACTTTGTTTAAGTACTTGAAACAAAAAGATTTACAAGTTTTAAATCTCAACAAATTCACTTACTGTAGCGCCTCAGGCCAACAAGGGGAAGTTTACAAAGTTGCAATATTTAGGAATACAAACTTACAAGATATGGTAACAACACTTGACGGCGTAAGCTCTGACTACAATTTGGTACTACTGAAGCTATACGGAAAAAAATACCAAAAATCCGTCATCTTTACAGATTAGAATCTTTTTACTTATTTAAAATCTATTCTAAACAAAAACTTTCAGCTATAAATTTTGGCTTTTTGCCCTAAAATATTTTAAGCTTCATGTTTCTCTGGTCTTTATAGAAAGTTATGTTAGTATTTAAGCAGACTCTATTTCCAATTAAAAACGTTTCTTGATAGACTTTCTTAAGCCAACTGTTATGTGACTTCCATCTTACATGATAAGATGAGAAAAAGTAGGTAATTGCAGAGAAAATTAGTGTGGCATCTCTCACTAATTTGTGTATAATGTTAGTAATAGTCCATAGTTTCTATCCTGATTCATCAAGCGCTAAGTTACCCAATGTACGTCGTTTTCTGTGCACCTAGTAAGGGTTTAAAAACGCACGGCAGTTGTATGAATATGTATAAATTCAACTATCAGCAGCCAACCAGTCAACAATAAAAAAACCCAAATCATCACCTAACTAAAGCAGCCGGTCAAATGCAATTTTTATTGCTACAACTTACAAAGTACAAATGATTTGATTGCGCATTAATTTACCAATCAATATCATATACAAAGTAATACAAAAGTCAACTAATTGATTCAGATTTTCATTCAACTCTAAACTGAACGTCAGCCAGATTATAAGCCTGATGTATGTCTAGCTAGCAGAAATTGAAATATTTTTTTTAAAAACAAAACCAAAAAATTTACAAAATTAGGAAGTACATCAATATCCACACAAATGAAGTCAAACAAATCAAACTAGACCACCAAAAGCTCCGCATCGAGACTCAAAAAGATATTTTGCAAAAAATCAGAAGAAGCAAAACCGCCTCCACCGTAGCATTGATGACCAGTATAGCCAACTAGATTAACCAACCAACCACCCACACTACTGGTAGTTCTGGCCTCAACCTCTATAAAGGTCCTAAAAGTTCCAGCGTCTTCTCTTGCACTGTTCCAGATCTCAAAAGCCTTGGCACAGCCCTTTCTCAGAAGGCTTTTTAAAGATATCGTCAACTCCAATACCGCCTCCAAAATCAAAAAAAGTAATAAGAAGAAGCAAAAAAATGACATGGATGAATCAACACGTCAAATGCTTTTAGCGCCATCATAGCCTACAGTCACCAAAAGCAAAAAGTCTTTAACCCGGGCGGTTACTAAGTCCCAGGAAATCACTTCTAGTCCGTTCAATAGCTTTCTAGGCTCTCCAACAAACCCTCAAACCTCAATAGCATTTACAAAAAATGAGGTCTCATAACGCCTAAACCCCATTGTGATACGGGATAAATCCCTATTCTATAGTCTGTCGGCTACATTCAAAAATATAAATGTAATCATAAATTGCGTTGTAAACGTGGTTGATGGTATTTGCATGCAACGTCTTATTTTATAGAAAAAATGTGTTTTATTAAACATTTTAGTTAGGATCTAACAAGACCCTAAAGTAGATCATAATGAACATAACCGACTGCACCGAGGCTGATGCGGTGCAAACAAAGCTAACATCTCTAAGATATGCCCCTTACCAGTCAAACGCATTAGTAGAAATGAAAAATCCTCTTGAATACTCTACGTTCAATTGCCCAAAAACGAAAAAAAATCAAAAGATTATGTCTCTTACCAAATTTGCATAAGCTCACAGTCAGTTAGCGTTATTATCTAGATGCTCTTCTCTTTACGTATGCGTCAAATGCGCCAGAACCAATCTTAGCTCCACGTCAGAACATATAGCAAAATACGCCGCGCACAAAGAGCCTTACACTGTCAGTTATAAAAGCTGCCCAGCTTATTTCAAGCTGAAAGCAAACCAGGATTCTTCAAAAGCTCAACCCAAAGCACCAGCTTTTTATGCTGCAAACAAAACTAATTTTGAGAAAATTAATCAATCTTCTATGCATTTACTAGCCTAAAAACTAAAACCAAACTGATTATCTGTCAGTTTGAACCCAGACATAGTTGAAGCATATGTGCATTTTTAATAATTCTCACGAAGATAATTATCAGTTAAACAAAACGTTCAATTCTATTCATTTTGAAATGCAAACTTCTAAGATTTTAAATAAGTGGGCGTTTAATTGATAGGCGCTTATAAAAGTAAATCCGACCCTCAAGTTTAAAAAAAAAAATGTATAAATATGGCTTAAAAACTGTAAGTTGAAAGTCAAAAAAGCATATATCCCTACTTGTGATAAGTACACAACCTAATAACCTTTAAACTAATCAAATTTAAGAAAACAAATACAAAAATCAAAACTGGATTGACTATTGGCCAATTTTTATAATGTGGCTAAGACTAGACATAGAGCTCTAACCTGTCTAACGCTAAAGTGTTACAGTAAAACCACGTTCCCAGCACCAGAAAATATTGGCAAAAATTCTTAACAAACCTAAGCTGTCGTTCTTGCTAGTTTACTTAGTCCTAGGTATATCTATCAGAATTAACTTATTAGAATAGATAATCTACAACTTTACGAAATCCAAGTGATTTGGCTACTGTGCCAACAAACTTAAATGTTGGGCAACTGCTCTTGATCTATTTTAAAAAAATTATTAAAAAAAAAAAAAAATTGAAGTCGGCAGTACGGCAGAGAGAACATGTATGATTACCAGCGCTAACAAAAGATAAGCAAGAGAAGTAAGTTTTGAGTTGGATGAGTGTCTCCAACAAAGTAATGCAAAACGTAGCGAATTTTTCTAATAGATCTGTTAATTTATATAAGCATCTTAGCTTACACATTTTCGTTGACTCAATTGCCTACCCCAAAAAGGAACAGCTTCATTAGGTATTAATTTTTAATTTAGCTTCAGGGTGCCAAAATTTTAGTGCGTTCTATAAAATGTGTACAACTTTGTGATACAGCGTCACAAAAGTAAGGAAAAAAATTGTGGCATTTTATTCAAATTTCAGCTTTTCCACGGCAATTTCAAAACCATCACATTAACGAGTGCTTTACGTACAACCCTTAAGCAATAACTTTAATAAAACGTAAACATATCAAAAATACTACTTTAATTCAGAACGCAAACTTCATTATTGACAAGTCCTGCATTTGACCCTGTAGTGTTATTGCAAATAAAATTACAGTTTCTGTTTCCAAAATGCATTTTTCTAATAAATAAACCAAACAAAAATAAACGTTTCAAACCTTAACGCAATTCCTTTATCTTAGAAACTGAGAAGATAACAACTTTTGCAAAAACCTTGCAGTATCCAACATCACTGAGCTGCTTCTAATGGCTTTGTTTGCTAGATAACTTTATAAACCACCTTATAAACTCTACCTTCATCTTCAGGACGTAATTTCTTAATAAACAGCCTCCCAAAAACACTGTTCCATTCCCTGAGAGATTTCCTAGAAAAAAAAAGCTAAAAAATAACTAGACCGTGACATATAATTGTTAGTCAGCCAAATCCAAAAGACAGAAACATAGAAGAAGACAGCATCTGGCCACAGATATAAACTAAAAATTTTCTCTGATGTTACAAGTTTGCACAATCACCAGCCTAGTGTCGTCAACCAGTAAATAGTAAAAACTTTAAGGTAACTACAATGCTACAAACCCATATTCTGTGCTTGCACTTTCCAAGTACAAATAAATATAAAAACTAATATGACCCCATAACAAACCTAAAGATCTCTTCCGACAAGCACCTTTAGACTATAAAAAGAATTTGAAAATTACAAAACTGCCTTAAATAAAGTGCACGGCCGCATTATTATTATCTACTAGAACCTAACCGGTAACAAATTACACCTAACGGCAAACAAAGCGTAATGCCTTCACGTTTCGAAAAAGAACAACCTTAAAAGAAGCAAATTTCTTAAACATATACCACGTGCCCAGCGGTCACTGCTATTGCTTCACGTTTGGAATTACCATTTCTGAAAATGACAAACTAACAAATCACCCGTGTGACCAAAACCAAGTTGAGACCCCGTCAACAAAACCGCTGTAATTCCAGTCAGCAAAACCACCAACAAATTTACCACAAATATAAAATTTGTCCACAAATATTTACCGGACAAACCCCAAACATGTACAGGCAAAGTTATTTGCAACCCAAAAAACAAATTCAAAATTTTTAACAAACTACATGACAGACAGACAGAAATGGTTGACAGTATAATATCAAGTACAACATGTTCACCTTAATCTCATTACTAAAAAGTCTAAAAAAATCCAGAAATATATACTAAAACAAATCAAAATGTAACACAAAAAAAGTCATCGAGATTGATTATCAATGGTAGAGCACTTGCATATCATGCGAGCAGTCCGGGGTTCGATCCCCGAAATATGACTGAAATGATAACTTGCTCTTTATCCACCAGCGTGGTTCGGAAGTCACGTATTAAGCTGTTGGTCCCATCAAACCACTTTAAACAAGTTGTAGACTTACTGTGGCGATGTAAAATAGCCGTAAAAAGCATAATAATAATAATAATAATAATAATAAAGCAAGTAATTACAACATCTCAAAACACGTCAAGAGAGAGTAACACACAAAAATTCTCACACTTTAGCTCATTTGCCTCAAAACCGACATTAAAAATAAATTGTCTTCTTTCATATACTTTCCAAAAGAAACCCAAAATATCAGTCCAAAATAACTTGTAATTGAACCCGGTAAAGCCCTCAATGCAATAGTATAGTCTAAATGCATCTCACTAACACTGTTTTTACCGTCTACTACAAAAAAAAACAACCTTAAGAAGGTTGTTTTTTTTGTAGTAGACGGTAATAACTGATTTACTAAAACCAAAAAAAAAAAAAACATGCGTAGTAAAATAAAACCTTGTGCGCAAAAAGTTGAACTAAAGTATATGCTAGTTTAGTGCAGGACCGCAAAAACGACCGCCAAAACCCGGTATCTACAACAATGATGGACTAACTTGTAGCGCGAGTATTTTATAAAATTTAAATCCGCAACACCTAAAGTTACAACTAAAGCCCAGTGAATGTTTTTATAAAATATAAACTACTCCTATCTTAAACAAACATTTTATAAAACCCAAAAATTATTATCAAACAGAAAAAAATTGAAAACTCAGTGCAAGAGAGCAAAAAAAATGGACAGAAACTGCGCTTTAAGTAAGCGTAGCCACATTTTACCAATAGCACTACACTCCTGTTGTTCCTTACTCTTATAAATATTAAAATTTAACCAGCTGACACTACACTCTTGCAGTTTTTGTTTACCAGTCTGGTGTTGTCAATCACAAAGCAGTAGATATCCTCTAAAGATTCAAAGACTACTACTACTTGGTAGTTTGTGCTTGCACCCCCGCCAGTACAAATACAAAAAACTGTTATAAAAAAACAATCCTATAACAAACCTAAAAGCTTCCTCTGCAAAGTACTTTTGATTTTTAGAAATACAAACTTGTCTTTAAAAACTAACACTGCATCGCTCTTTTTATCTACTAAAACCCAGCCGGTAAAAAAGCTAACCAATGTATCAACTACTTTAAGTTTTTTTTAAACTTATGTCTTATAAGCCTACTATGCACCTTAAATAAGGTCTTAAGTTATTAGATTTTTAGCATACCAACCTTATATTTTAAGGTCTTAGAAATGGTGATCTTAGACATTATTTAATCTTCTTCTTTTTCACCAACATAGGTTTAGATGAAGGTTACTCAAACGTTCATTAATTTACCCGCGTGACGGACTACATAGTCAAAAAATTCAGACAAAAAAAGCCACAAAAGCCTTTAACAAAATCTGAAACAAAGGACTTGATACCTTCGTATCTAAACTGTAGAAATCTGGTAGTAAAATTTAAAAAATACATTTTTACCTACGGCTGTAGTCCCTCAAGGTTCTATTTTCTCGTCACAAAAAAAAGTAATATGCTCTTTTAATATACATCAACTAAATTGCAACAACAGCGGAGATCAGCTTAATTATAACACTCGTTTCAAAAAAACTTTTTATGTGTTAAACTTTAATAGAGTATTAAAAAGTAGAACTGGCACTGATTATTATAGACTACTGTTTTTTAATAAACTTTCAAGTAAGATAAGAACTTTGTTATAAGCAAGTTTAAGAGTAAATTAAAAATAGCTCTAATTCATCTTAAATTTTAAAGTCTGAATGTATAAAAATTTAAATTATTTTTCATTAATTGTTATTTTTAAACTGTCTAGTGCAGTATTGCAGTAGACCCAATTCTTTCACCAAAAATTGTGAGTTCAAATCACAAAAGCGGAAACTATTTTAAACGATTATATGGATTTTTACTCCCCAACCTGCTTTGTCAGCGTGAGGTTCTACGACTAAAATCTTTCTCTGATCCAAAGTAGATTAATTCAAAATCCACTCAAAACAGAAACTTTCACCCACAAATTTTGGCTTTCCATCCTAAATTTATAAAAAGTTATGTTAGTATTCGAGGGCACTTTGTTTAAAAACTGACTTTCTCAGGCTAACTGTTATGTGACTTCTATCTTACATGATGAAATAAAAAAAAATAAGTAATTGCAGAAAAAATTAGTGTGGCATCTCTCATTAATTTTGTGTATAATGTTAGTAAAACTCCATAGTTTTTATCCTGGCCAATCAAGCGCTAAGTTACCCACTGCACGTGGTTTTTTGTGCACCCAGACCATTAAGTAATGTGCATCATTAGGGTTTAAAAACGCATAGCAGTTGTATAATTGTATAAATATGTATAGCTTCTACTATCAGCAGAAAATCCGTCAACATTAAAATAACCCAATCCATCTCTCAACTGAAGAAACTGGTTAAATGCAATTTTTATTGCTACAACTTACAAAGTACAAATAATTTGATTGCATACTAATTTACCAATAAACATTATCTACAAAATAATACATCTAAATTATTTAATTAAAAAATTAGTTATTTATTCAGATTCTTGTTCAGCTCTAAACTGAACGTGAGCTTCAAAAACTATAAGACCTAAAAAAATAAAACAAAAAAATTAACAAATCTAAAAAGTACATCACCAATCTGATTGATAAAGAGTCTGAGCAAATCGATATCCACACAAATAATTTAAACAAATCAAGCTGGACCACGAAGAGCTCCGCATTAAAAATTATAAAAACATTTTACAAAAACTCAGGAAAAGTAAAACTGCTTCTACCGCAGCTTTGATGCTCTGTGTAACTTATTAGACTATCTAACCACCCACACCACCGGTAGTTCATGCCCCGACCTCCATAGAATTCATAAAAATCTTAGCGTTTTCCCCAAGACTGCTCTAGCCCACACAAGACTGCTCTCAAAAAGCTTGCCAAAAATCCCGTCAACTTCAATACCGCCTCCAAAGTCAAAAAAGTAGCAAAAGAAGCAAAAAAAAACTCGAATGTGTCATTAGCCACTAAAAGCTGAAGGTCTTCTACCCGGTTGGGTACTAAGGCCCAGGAAACCACTTCTGGTCCGTTCATTAGCTTTCTAAACCCTCCAACAGACCCTCAATCCTCAACAGCATTCACAAAAAATGCGGTCTCACAACGCCTAACCTCTACAATGATATTCCGTATCACAAATTCTTAATCTATAGCTGTCGGCTACATTCAAATATATAATTGTAATTTTATTGCACATTTTAGTTAAGATCTAAAAAAAACCTAAAGTAGGTCATAATGAACCCGACTGCATCGAGGCTGATGCGATGCAGGTAAAACTAACAACTCCAAGGTATGCTTCCTTATCAGCCAAGCGCATGAGTTGAAATTGAAAACCCTGTTCAATATTTTAGGTTCGATTGCCTAAGAACTTAAAAAATCAAGAGATTAGGTCTTTTACCAAGTTTGTATAAATTCACAGATAGCGTCATCATCTAGAAGCACTTCTCGTATGTCAAATGCGCCAACGTCTATTTTAGTTCCACGTCTAACTTTAAAAAAATCAGGACATGTAGCAAAATGCGCTGCATGCAAAGAACCGTACACTGCTAGTTATAAAAACTTCCCAGTTTATCTTAAGCTGAAAACAAACCAAGTTTTTCAAAAGTTTAACCCAAAGCGCCATGTTCTTTTCTGCTACAAACAAAACTAATTTTGAGAAGATTGATCTTCTATGTATCCGTTAGTCTAAACCCAGACATAGTCGTAGTACATTATGTGCATTTTTTATATTTTTTGCTAAGGTCATTATCAGTTAAGCAAAAAAGTCAATGCATCTTGTAATGCAACCATTTGAGATTTTAAATAAGGGGGCGTTTAATTAGTAGGCGCTCGTAAAAGTAAATCCGACGCTCTGCAAGTTTTTACAAAAATTCTTTTCTGAATTAAAAAAATATATGTATAAAAATGGCACAAAAACTGCAGTCAAAAGTAAAAAAAAAACTCGATTGAAAACAAAATTTTAACAGTTAAGTCTTCAAACAAACACAAACAACAATGCCCCTCTCCAAAAATAGTTTTGCAAGTACCCGACCTAATAACTTTTAAAATAATCAAATTTAACAAAAAAAAAAAAAAAAAACAAAACTGGATTGACTATTAGCCAACCACCAAATTTTATGATATGGCTAAAATCAATAAAGCTCTAACCTGTCTGACCCTAAAGAGTTACAGTAAAAACTACCCTTCTTGCACTAGAAATAATTGACCAAAATCCTTAACACAACTAAGCCGTTAAACTTCAGGTGATTTGGCTACTGTGTCAACGCACATGAATACTGGGCAACTAATCATGATCTATTCCTGATTTCAAAAAAAATATTTTAAAGTTGGCAGTACTGCAGAGAGAACATGTATGATTGCGCAAACAGCGCAAACAAAAGTTAAGCAACAACCAGAAAGCTCACGAGTTGGGTGGGTGTTCCTAATAAAGTAATGCAGAACGTTTTCTTCAATAGATCCCTTAACTTATATAAGCATCTAAACTTAAACATCTTCTTTGGCTTGGTCAGCGTGACACGTCAAATGCCTACCCCAAAAGAGAACGGTGTGTATAGGTATTATTTTATAACAGCTCCAGTCTGCCAGAACTTGCGTTTCATTTTTATAAAATGTGTACAATTTTTTTGTAAAACAACGTTACAAAAGTAAGAAACGGCGTCGTGCTATTCAAATTTAAGTTTTTCCACAGCAATTTCAAAACCATCACATTGACGTTTTTTTTACAACTCACAAGCAACAACTTTAATAAGACGTAAACAAACCAAGAATACTATTTTGATTCAAAGCACATATTCTTAGAAATACCATTTTTGGCAACTCCTCCAGTTGATTCTTTGGTGTTATTGCAAACAAAACTACCGTTTCTGATTCCAAAATGCTTTTTCCCAATAATCAAAAAAACAAAACGTTTCAAACTTTAACGCAAATCGATTATCTTGAAAACTGCTAAGATAATAACATTTGCCAAAACCTTGCAGTATCCAACATCACTAAGCTGCATCTATCTGTTTTGTTTGCTGGATAGTTTATTCAAAAACCACCGTAAAAACATTTACGTCAACCTTATTATACCATAAAGAGTAACCTTGCCATCATCTCCAAGACGTAATTTCTTAATGAACAGCCCCCAGAAACGTCGTTTCATACACTGAGATATTTACTAGGAAAAAAAAACAAAAAAATAACTAGATTATGACATAAACAATCACTAGCCAGTCAAGTCCAAAAGCTAAAACAGAAACGTAGAAGAAGACATCATCTAGCCACATATATGAACTAGAAATTTTCTCTAATGTTACAAGGTATCTGTAGTCACACCACCCTTTTGCAGCTTTGCCCAATCAATAGCCTGGTGTCGTCAACCAACAAGTAGTAAAGTAATAACAAACCTAAAAATCTCTTCCGACAAGCACTTTTTGGTTTATACAGAGAATTTAAAAATTACTAAACTGCCTTTAATGAAGTGCACGGCCGCATTCTTATTATCTACAAGAACCTAGCCGGTAACAAACTGCACCAAACGGCAAACAAAACGTAATGTCTTCACGTTTTGAAAAAAAAAATTCATATCGTGTCCGCATACTGTCGCAATCTAGGCTTCACACAACATGTTCAATAAATCTAACCACAGATACTGCGCCATTTACTTGGTTTCTTTGCTCCTAGTTAACTGAAATTCTATACAAAACCACTTAGTGAGTTTGTCTACGGTACAATCCAATCTTTTAATGACAAACATTTACATCTAATATTTAGACCAGTTTTCAGTACATTCATCAATCTCGAATTTAAATCTTTGGATCGGACTTTAAACAAACTACTCCACGTTACGGCTGTGCCAGTTAACCTCTTCCAAGCACTTGCATAATTAGATCCAGTAAATTATCAAAATACATCCTCCCGTTGTGTATGCAGTCTATGCGCAACAATCAAAACTTAACATTTTATCTGCAGAAGCATTTTAAACCAAAACGTAAGATGTTTGTCATTAAATTTACGATTTGGATATTTATACGGATTTAGCAGCCACTTCTTGAATCATTGCTGTCTCGTTAACCTTTAATATTCCGCAAAAAAAAATCAACAGCACGAAGTTTACCGAGGCGGTTATGATGGTAGAGCTGTAAGTAAATTTTCTTTTTTTTTTTTTTTTTAATAAAAAACTTATAAACACCAGTAAAATTACTATTTCTATAACTAACGGCAAGTTTAGATAAGTAAATAACCACAAAAATAAGCAACTGCTTTAATAAGAACACCAACAGCTAAACAATAAAACACCGCTATCCATATAATAATAATAATAATTCCTTTCATAAACCATATACCGGTATAAAATTAAGCATACATACACATTTTTTTATCAAATCTTATTATGTTATGTAAATATTTATTTTATAATTATTTATTAAATTTTATAGTAAACAATAATGCTACTTTAATAGAAATTTTAATTAAAATCTAAAAAAAAAATTATAAAAACTTTACTTTATCAAATTTACATACTTTCTAAAAATCTAACAAATTAATCACTAAACACTATATAAAATAAAATAGCACCTAATTAGACAGAAATTTCAAATACATTTCAACGTGACCACATTTCTGTTACTATTGTTGCCAATTTGGGTTAAGTTCGTTAAACAAATTCTAAGAATCCAGACTAATTACCAAAAAAGCAATAACAAATTCCCCACAAGGAATAGAAAACCCTTACAACACTAATAAGAAAACTCAAATTACTGTTGAGTTGAGAAAATTATTTTAAAATCTTAATTAAAGAACCACCAACGTTTTATAACTAAATGTAAATGAGCTCGAACTCCCTATTGTATCCTATCAATGTATTTAACCGCAATATAAAGATCGCATTCACATACTCGAATGAACGTTCAATAAATGTAATGTTAATTATAGTTCTTATCACTTAAATGGGACTTGTGTCCCAGTTCAGTGTTCTGAACTGTAAGGGCTGGGTCAATTAGCTGTCAAGTAATTATCATCTTCCTTATGCCATTTTAATGAGAAATTATTACAAGAGTCCACAAAGATTCACAATATGCGCATTGGTAATTAATATTAATACTTGAGAAGTGGTGGGCCTTTCGTTCGTAATAACGACCCCTTTGTTTCCGGCTGCAATAATTCAGAGTGCAATGATATGTGCATCGTTTGGAAAAAGTTTTTACAAAGAGAAAGTTTTATTATACTTACGGGAACATCGAGGCACGGAATTTTATGTTACAATGTGATGAATTTATACAATTTTGATACTTTTTATTATTCTAATATGTGTGGAACATGTTGTTGAGAAAGTTTTGTCTGTAGTTATTGCCACAAAGTATTGCTATTGAGGATTATACCATACATATTTGTTTATTTTTGTTTGAATAAAATTAATGATAAAATATTTCAATGAGCATTTATTGCAAACTAAATATAATGCATTTTTTTTTTTAATTAATTTAAAATTTTAGTATGTATATGAGTAATTCCATTACTTTTTGACTAATTTGAAAAAGTCGACCTCTTTGATTTTGCTCAAATTATTAGGGATCAAAATATGGATGAAAAAATTGAGATTCCCAAAATTTTGGTTCTTAGAATATTGCCTGTTCAAAATGACACACAATTGAAGGTCAGAAATTTCACAATAAAACGTCTTATTTAGCTTTAAACAAGAAAGGGGCTGTACTGGTGGTGCAATGAGATAAAGGAAAGCAGGAAAAAAGCAATACAAACCGGAAGAAAGATCAAAAGACAGAAACAAAAAGGGGAGGACACTGCAGAGTCAGAAGAAGAATTAAAAATGGAGAGAAAAGCACTGAGAAAAGCGATAAAAGACAGCAAGAAGATATGCTGAAAGAAATGATAGATTCCATAGATAGGGACCCCTGGGGAAAGCCGTACAAAATTGCAATGAATAAACTGGGAGGAAGATCAAAGGGAGTGTGCTTAAAGTAAGAGGAAGGGAAAGAAAAAATAATTGAGAAATTGTTCCCCAAAAGAAGAGCGGTAAATGAACCAACAGATACAAGTGAAGAAGAGGAAGCAGATATGACAACAGTAAATGAGATGAAACAGATCATAAGAGAACTACCTAACAATAAGGCACCAGGTTCGGACGAGATAACAGCGGAGATAGTGAAAGCAGCGTTAGAAGGAAACGAAATAGAACTAACACAAATAATAAACAAATGTCTAAATGAAGGAACATTCCCGAAATGTTGGAAAGAGGCAAACTTAGTGCTGATTGAGAAGAAGAAAAAAGCAGGTAAATCAGAGACGTATAGACCGATTTGTTTAATCAATACATTAGCAAAAATAATGAAAAAAGTTATTGTGAGAAGAATAGAGAAAAAAATAGAAGAAAGGGGTGGATGGGAAAGTGAACAATACGGGTTTACCGAAAAGAAATCGACGCTAAGAGCTATCGAGAAGGTAAAAGCGGTAGCAAAAGAAGCAAACAGCGGCCCACATAGGAAAAGACAGCATTGCATCATAATAGCGTTGGATATACAAAACGCATTTAATAGCGTACTATGAGAAGCAATTATAGAAGCAGCAAAAAAGAAAGAATTGACAAAGAAAACGATCAAGATAATATGGAGTTATCTACAAGGAAGATACTTAGTGACCAAGAAAGGTAAATTTAGATTGACCAGAGGGGTACCACAAAGCTCAGCACTAGGACCCAAATTATGAAACTTAGTATATAATGAGCTTCTCGGAATGCGGCTGCCAGACGGTGTGACAATAACGGCATTTGCTGACGACTTAGCTTTGGTAGGCAGGGATGCAGACATAGAAGTACTAAAGGAAAGGCTAGAGTTGGCAATTAGTATAATAAAAAAATGGATGAAAAGTAAAGGGCTAGAATTAGCACCGCAGAAAACGGAAGCGGCATGGTTATCGACAAAGAGAACAAATAGAAGAACCGGAAAAATACAGGTAGGTGAACAAATAATAACCATAGGGAAGAAGATTAAATATTTTAAAGTTACACTGGAAGCAAAAGGATGGAATGAATAGATTGAGGAAGCGGTAAGAGGAACAAAGAAAATGGAAGGAATGCTTAGTAGGCTTATGCCAAACAAGGGAGGACTAGGACAAGAAGGTTAATAGCAACGGCGGCCAAAAGTAAACTATTTTACGCCGCAGAAACATAGGGAGATGCCTTAAAAACAAAACAAAAACAGAAAAAAAAAATAAAAGGAGCCACTAGAGCAAGCTCGTTAAGGATATATAGGGCTTACAGAACGGTGTCGCAAGAAGCGCTAGAGGCAATTGCGGCGACACTACCCACAGACTTGATGGTAGAAGAAAGATTAAACATAAAGAAACTGGTAAATGAAGGAAATAGTAAACAAGAAGCAAAGAGACAAGCAAGAGATAATACAATGAAAAAATGGCAGACACAGTAGAAAGATGAAAAAAAAAGGTGAATGGACAAGAGAGTTAATACCAGAAATAAAGGAATGGGTGGAGAATAAACCGGAGACGTGTTACAACCCAACTACTCACCGGACATAGAGCCTTTGGAAAGTATTTACAAAATATAAATAAAATGGAGAAAGTAGAAAATTGTATATTCTGCTAAGAAGACACGTATGACGACGCAGAACATACGCTAATAGAGTGCAAAGCGTGGGAGAATGATAGAAAAGAGTTAGAGAATGTATTGAAAAACAAAATTGATAAATCTTCAATAATTAATATTTGCCTGAATGACGAAAACAAATGGAGAGTATTAAGGAACTATGCAAAGGTAGTAATAAGATAAAGATAGAGGAGTTTGAAAACTCAAGATCTAGATAAACAAAAATGAAAGTAAACACACACACATCAAAAGCCACAGAAGACAAAGGAAGGAAGAAAGAGAAACTAAGTGGAAACAAAAAAACATAGAAAAAAGGAATGAAGAGAAAAAATACAAAGAACGTCAGTATAGGACAGACAATAAATAGGGTATAGGGAGAGATGAGCCGGGGACAGCATGTGTTGCCGCAGCAGTCTGTGTGAATCCCACAAGACCAAAACCAGCTCATCTCAAACTAATAGTAGACTAAAGACAGACATGATAAGGACAACAGAACTAACGTAGAGAAGAAAACCGAAAGTTATTGCCCTGCGTTAGTTATTCTCAAGGGCCACTTGCTGAGGCCAAGACCTCACTACGTCCTTTTTCTAATAGTAATTATATAAAAACAAACATCATCCAGCTGGATAATTCTAAAATAGTTTGGACAATTTTCCCCACATTGACATCTCCGATTTTGCTCAAATTTTGTACACATGTTTGGGGTATCAAAATATGAAAATTCCTAAAATTATAGATTTTTAAGTACAATACAGTGTAAATAAAGCCATTTTATTTTAATATTTTGTTTCTTTTTAGATTTTATGCTGTAAATTAGCAAAAAATAATCAAAAATCAAATTCAAACAAGTATATCTTTTAAGATATTTTTTGTAGAACACAATCCCGTTTGATATCTTAGATTCCGCTACACATGGAGACTTAAAATTTGAATATGATACTCCTGAAACATGTACATGTACTATTGATTGCAAAAATTTAAAAAAAACTAAATTCGCTTGCCCTAAGGTGAAATATAACACATAATTGCTAAAAATGTGTTACTTTTAAGCAATTTTCCTCTGATTTGCCGTAATTTTACTATATTTCTGGCTTTTTTTATGTAAAAATCTTAATTATGCTGTTGATAAGTTTTACAAATTACTTTATTCTTGTTTCAATAAGTACTTTCCTTCTTACAAATGCTTTAAAAGTAACCAGAATCCACATTAATTTACTTATAAATTAAAAAAAAAATAATATTAACTTTATAAAAAAAAAAAATCAATAATAAAAACACTGACATTATTGAATCTGAAGATTTAAAAATGCATTTACTACTGGTGTCGACTGTTTTTCTAGTTTTTTGGTTAATTTAAGTCTAATTTAAGTTAAGCAAAACCACTTTTTTTGTCAATTCAAGCTAAAGTATTTCTTAACAAATAAAAATGAGCTATTATACAAATAGTTTGTAAGTCTCCTTATTTGTAAAACAATCTTGTAAATCCGGTTGGAGCCAAAAGAAAGATAGGACTAATGTTAGTAGAAAAGATTACAAATAGAATTTTGTATGAAGCAGATATTAATCTAAAACACGTTGTGGACCGACTTACAGCAAGGTTTTGCCTTGAAAGTGTACATGTAATCGCTCCACAACAAATTAAAATTCTTCTTATTCAAAAAATTTGTAGGTAATTTTAAAAAATGTGGATCTGTTATCAAGATAGGAGACGTCCACGGACAGTTCAATCACCCAAAAACAAAAAAAATCATTATCAAGATTTTTATCTTCAATCATAAAAGATGGTTCTTACACAGGAGTTGTTTAAAGTGATTGAACCAATCAAATTGTTACATGTGGAAACATGCCTAAAAATGTATCTTAAAACAGATTTCCACTTATATGAGGAGATAAACAAACAAAACTTTAGGTACTAATGTGATGCAAACCCAAGACAAATACATAAAAGGTTTCTACATAGTGAGAAAATCACAGTTTAGTGCGTCAAGACAAAATTGAAGAAAGTCCAAACTTATAAAAAAAAAGAGCTGTAACCTTCAATTACAGAGGCAACAACCTACACATTTTGTGTATTTTTTCAACGATTAAGAAAAATGATTAATTTTTTTGGCAATATTCTATGGCCTGAGTGCTTGCCGAATTTGACGCCTTGCGGTAATGTTAAAACTAAAACCTCTAAACAACGTTTAAAACCCCTGAAATAACTAAAACAAGCAAATTTGCCAAATACCGCAAAAACCTTTTAAAAAGAGCAAAACTTCAAAAACCCATATTATTTGTGGTATTATTACATGATATAATTTACATAGATTTGTCTAGTGTATTAGACACAATTGATCTTTCACGTGGCCCTAATAAAAAAAGTCTAAAGGTGTTAAATCACAAGATCTCGGTGGCCAATTGTGATCACCTCTTTAGGAAATAACACGGTCAGGAAACTTTTCTTGCAAAATTGCGATTGTTTCGTTGCTTGTGTGGCACGCAGCGCCGTCTTGCTGAATATAAACGTCGTCCATATCAATATCTTCCAATTCCGGCTATAAAAAATCATTAATTATAGCTTGGTAACGCCATTCATTCATCGTAACAGTTGCACCAGCCTCATTTAAAAAAAAATGGGTCCAATCACACCGCCAGCCCAAAAACCGCACCAAACAATTTTGATGCATTTGAAGCAAAGATACGATGTTTATGGTGATCTACTGCCTTAAGTTCTTGTGTTACCTAAACTTTAAAAACCTTAAGACTTAAGACTTTATGCAAAATACGGTGTAATGTCGTTTGTGGAATGTCTACTTCCATCAGCAATATTCTTATGTGTTATGTGCCGGCTGAGAAGGTTCTTTACGACGACCAAAAAGAACTTTAGTTTTGCAAACTGTGACTGAAATTTTTTTATCATGTTTGTAGTGATTTTTAATAATTTCAATGCGTTGTTGAAGCGTGTATTGTTCCATTTTTAATAATAGCGTAGTTTTTACTTGTCAAATGTCGAAAGATAATAGCTTCAAAATTAACAGCTGCCCAAATAGCCAGCTATTCAAAATTTCTTATTGAAAAACCCTCTATATACTTTTGCATACAATTAAACCACCTTTCAAAGCACTTTGTCCAGTCAAAAGATGATAGTTTTAAAACTTGCGTTTTGAAGGCCTCAACCGCTTCTCCGGACGATAAAAATCGTTGTCCACGCAGTTTATCTTTAATTACTGGGAACAAAAAAGTCATTAAATGCTAGGTCAGAGCTGTAAAGCGGATGACCCAATTATTTGATTTTTTGTGTGTCCAAATCTTAAACCATACACACTTATAGACACGCCTTTTACCTACGCGGTGAAACCAACATGATCACTGCGTGTGACGTCAGTTGTGGACAAAAACGCGTACGTAGCAAAATACTTGACAAATATGTATATGCATTTTTACGCACTTAATCAAAAATGACAATAACTCTTTTACTTAGTGTATACAAATACTATATATTTTATTGTGTTCATTATTGTTTACCAAAAACTGTAAAATAAAACTTTACTAATAAGACATATGTCCACAATTAACGCGTGACGTCAGTTGTGGGCATAGAACGTTATGTTGGCTTCATATAAGTGTATATGGTCTAAAGTCCATATACTCGTTTGTTTCATGTGACGTGTTTGAGCTCGCATTGTCGTGAGGCAAAATGATTTGTCGTTTTGAGTTATTGTCTTTCAATTTACCAAAAACTTTAGGCAAACAAATGGTTGCACACTAAATTTTGATTTTCAAGAGCCACAGTTGCCACATGCCCGGCTTTCGTGAAGAAATACGCCACCATTTGATTCTTAACGCTTTGGGAACGAACAACTTTTGTTGGCTTTTTTTCACACTAAAACACCCAAACGGCCGATTGGCATTTTTTTCTGGCACATATATCCACAATATACGGCTTTGGATGCACTACAGTGGTGTTTATTACAGCTTCTAAACACCCAAATGTTTGTGCAAAATATTTTGTATGCTGGTCATACTAATGCTTAAACATGTCTCAATTTTGCGATATGTCACATGACAATTTTTTTCAATTAGTTTTTGCACAGCGTCAATATTTCCCGGCACAACGACCAATTTTAGACATTTTTTTTTAACTTTCTCCGTGAGCAAATTACGGCTACGTTTGAATTTGGTATACCAGCAATATACAGTGGCTGTAGATGGCGCTTCATCGCCAAAAGTTAAATTCAGTTAATAAAAGCACTGTTCTTGAGTTGGATTACCCAGCTACCTTATTCAAAGACTGTATTTAAACAGCAAGGCATCAACCAAAATTAAACAGCAATGCATGACAACAAGAAGAGTAGTAAAGGACCTACAGAAAACCTAGTCAAACAATGAATACAAAAAAAAAAACTATAAAAATATTAGAGTTATTGAAGTTGCTCCACCGCTTATAAACTTAAACAAACTCTACTTAAACAACAAAAGTTGACCCAAGTGTCCAACTACAATTTGAATAGTAGACCTGCTAACTGCTAAACAATTTAAAACCACGCAACCTTGAAGCAAAAATTTACTATGTTTTGTACGTAGCTTAGACGCCTGTTTTTATCAACACAAGTTACGTTTTCTATTATCAAAAGCTTTAATTCAAAGACGCAACTTTGTTACATAAAATCACATAAATTAATTTTGGCAGTATCACCATAAAATTGAAAATCCAAAAGCAATAGCAAAACAAAATTAAAAATAATAAACTTGGGGTTTAGACCTACTATTTGCAAAACCACCGGTTACTGGTAAACAATATTGCCAAAACCCAAACAAAAAAATACTGCTTAAACTAAATACCCGCAAAACTATAGAACCAAATAACCGTAATCCTTGTGACTACAGAATAGTAAGTAATACTACAATATTTTTTATTACAACACAGGATGTAAATTTTTGCAAAATTAAAACCAAGCAAAATACAACAAGATATGACTTTTAAACTTGACTTAATAGATTTATCTGTGAACAACAATTGATAATTGTAATTCAATTAAATAACTAACAATTAAGCGGATAAACAAAAAATGTAGTAAATTATAAGCATCTGGTCAAAATTGGTGTGATTTATCCACCCGCCAAAGTGTCGGTTATCCAAAATTTTGATATTTTTTTTACTCTATAAAATTTAATTGTGATTTAGTTAGAAGAAGAAAAAGTAATTATTAATTCTTGAAAAACCAACATTTGGGCGGGTAGGCATAGAACATAGTTTATAAACTATAAGCAATACTATTCACCTGCCCCCAAAATGTCGAATATTGATTTTTATTTACTTTGTAAATGTTAATTGCGACTTAATTAAAACAAAAAAAATAATTTATAATTTTTAGAGAAACAAAACTTGCACAAATGAGCAAACAACTTAGCTTAAAATTAAAAGCATTTAGTGAAGAATTGAATAACACACACACCCGCCCAAAAGTTGCTTATTTAAGATTTGAGTTTTTTTCAGCTGTCATTGTTAATTCTGATTTAGTAAGAAAAAATTAATTCTTAGATAACTAACACTTGAACTGGTAGATAAATTTAGTATAAAATTTATGGGCACATGAGTAAGATAGCGCAACCACCCGTCCGGGTGTCGGTTATTCAGCATTTGGATTCTGTTTGCTTTGTGAATGGTAATTGTTACTTTAATATTTGCTAATTATTGAAAAACTAACATTTGGGCGAAAAGGCAAAAAACAAGTGTTGGTTATTTAGAGTTAAGATTTTTCTTCACTCTGTTAATGTTAATTGTGATTTAGTTAGAACAGAATAAAGTAGTTTCAACTTTTGAATAACCAACACTAAAGCAAATATACTATAAACAAACATGTGGTCAACATTGATGTGATCAACCAGGCTGTCCAAGTGTCAGTAAGATTTGCATTTTTTTCTATTCTTTAAATGTAAATTGTAACTTAGCTAGAAAAAAAAATAATTGCTAATTTATAGATAACTAACACTTGATGGGTGGGCAAGAAACTCAGTTTGCAAATTATGAGCATAGGAACAAAATTGGTGTGACCAACCTATCCGCCCAAGTGTAAGTAATCGAAGATTTACATTTTTCTTTATTTTGTAAATGTAACTTGTAACTTAGTTAACGGAAAAGTAGGAAATTGCTTATTTTTGTATAACTAACACTAACGAGAATGAGCAAAAACCTTAGTTAACAAATTAGAGCATGTATTCAAAATTGGTGTAACCCACCAACCCATCCAAATGTCAGATATTCAGGATTTAGATTTTTCCTCACTCTGTGAATGTTAATTGTAACTAAGAAGAGTATAAAGTAATTGCAACTTTTTTGATAACCAATATTTTAAAGGATAGGCTAAAAAGTTGATGAATTACAGACATGTAGTCAATATTGGTTTAGACAACCCACCTACCCAAGTGTCGGATATACAAGATTTACATTTTTTTTTTTACTTTGTAAATACGAATTGTAAAATATTTAGAAGATAATAAAATAATTTTTAATTTTTGAATCTTGGGCGTATATATCTTAGTTGATTTATTTTAGACAAGTGCTCCAGATTAGTGTAATCCACCAATCTGCCTAATTGTTGGTTGCATAAGATTTGTATTTTTCCGAACTCTCTAAATGTTAATTAGGACTAGAAGAAAAAAAAAGTAATATCTTATATGTTTTTTTTGGATTACCTTCATAAAAACGGTGAGATAGCTCAGTTATATAGCGTTAGCGTAGCACGCTAACAGTCCGGGGTTTAATCCTCAAGTATGACTAAAATAAGAACTTTGCTCTTTATCCATTGGGGTGATTCAGAATTCACCTAATAAGCCGTTGGTCCCATCAACCTCCTTCATACAAGTCGTAAGATTTCTGGGGCAATTAAAAATAGCTGTAAAACGCAAAATAAAGAAGAAAAAACGACAATGTACAAATAGGATTAAAAATTGTTTATTTAATAATTAAAACAATATGTTAAAACCAATCCAATTTAACCAAAAACCATCCTGTAATTGTTAATTTTTAAACAACCAACACTTGAACGATTGGGCAAAAGCTGTAATAATTTATGAGCATAGAGTTAATATTATTGTGACTCGCCCTCTCAAATAAAGGTTATCCAAATTTGATTTCATTTTTCTACTCCTTGAATGTTAAATAAGACTTACTTATAGTCTGAAATGCAATAGCAGAAACAACGTGGATCGGGTTTTTGCTGTTAATTTGCAAGTAGGTAAAAGAAAAAAGTAAAAGAAAGTCATATGGGTGCTCTGCGTTGTCGAAAAAACGTTTAAATTAAAGTTGAACTTTCTAATGCAAAATGTTTATTGTTGCCAACTATAACTATGTCTTCAAGAATCCTAACAAGTTCAAAAATGACATAGACAGCAAATATGGCTGTTGTATCCGGTGTCGAGGCCGGATTTTTGCTAAAATTAGAAAAAACGATCAAGAGCGCAAAGAGTTATGTAAAAACGTTTGTTACAAACTTCTAGATGTAGCATAAACATGGTCAAAATAATATTTTCAGCAGTTTTTTTTGTTGCCAAAAAAATGCTTTATGTTATGCCAAATTTTGTCAAAAACGTTTTGATTGTTCCAAAAATGTTTGTACAACTTTTAACTATGATTTTATACTATAAGGTGGGGCCGAATAAAGAGCAATTTTAAAAATTTCGCCGTATTGTTGGAAGGTGGTAGGGGCGCTATTGGCCATATTTCTTGCGTTTTAGCATTTAGTTATTAGTGGACCCCTCGGCAGCACGCGTATGCTATGAAAACGTTTTATTAAAATGGTAATTGTTACGTGGTGCTTTTTGCAAGTATTTCAACATCAATCGCAATAAACCGGTTCCGTCTGCTTGTGTCTTTAAAAATTGGGTTAGGAACTTTGAGGAGACTTTGTCAATAAGAAGAAAGAATCCAAGACCAAAATCGTGTAAGCTAAAAATTGAACTATTTTAAAATTGTTTCTATCAACGGTGAGGTCACATTTTTTTTAAATTTGACAACCAAATTTGGCCAAAATATACTTAAAACCTTCAAAATTAATTGTTTGGAATCAAAATTAAATTTTGAAATTTGAAAGTATTTTTTGTGAATTTTTCAAAAACCGAACTATTTTAGAATTGTTTCTATCAACTCTGAGGTCACATTATTTTAAATTTGTTAACCAAATTTGGCCAAAATATACTTAAAACCTTCAAAATAAATTGTATGGAGCCAAAATTTTATTTTGAAAATTTAAACTATTTTTTATGATTTTTTCCCAAAACCAAAATATTTTAGAATTGTTTCCATCAACGCTGAGGTCAGATTTGTTTTGCATTCGACAACCAAATTTAGCCCAAATATACTTAAAACCGTCAAAATTGTTTGAAGTCAAAATTAAATTTTGAAAATTGAAAGTATTTTTTGTGAATTTTTCAAAAACCAAAGCACTTTAGAATTGTTTTTATTAACTTTGAGGTCACAATTTTTTAAATTTAAATTTGGCCTAAATATTCTCAAAACAGTTAAAGTTGATTGTTTAAAGTCAAAATTAAATTTTGAAAATTGAAAGTATTTTTTATGCATTTTTCAAAAATCGAAATATTTTAAAATGCTAAGGTCACAATTTTTTTTTAAATGGTAATCAAATCTGGCCAAAATATACTCAAAACTGTAAAAAATAATTGTTTTGAGCCAAAAATTAATTTTGAAAATTTAAAGTAATTTTTATGAATTTTTCAAAATCCAAAATATTTTAGAATTTATTCTATCAACTCTGTTGTTTCAATTTTTTTAATATATTGATTAAATTTGGCCAAAATATGCCTAAAACTGTCAAAATTAATTATTTCAAATCAAAATTAAATTTTGAAAAATAAAAGTATTTTTTATGATTTTTTTAAAAACTGAGTTGTTTTAGAATTTTATTATCAACGCTGAGGTCACATTGATTTAAATTTGACAACCAAATTTGGCACAAATGTACTCAAAACTGTCAAAATTATTTGTATGAAGTCAAAATTACATTTTGAAATTTGAAAGTTTTTTTTTTTCAATTTTTCAAAAACCGAAATATTTTAGAACTGTTTCTATCAAAGCTGTGGTTAAATTGTTTTGAATTCGATAACCAAACTTGGACCAAATATATTCAAAATTGTCAAAGTTAATTATTTGAGGACAAAAATAAATTTTGAAATTTGAAAGTATTTTTTATGAATTTTTCAAAAACTGAAATATTTTAGAAATGTTTCTATCAACGCCAAGGTCACATTGTTTAAAATTTGACAACTAAATTTTGCCCAAATATACTCAAAACCGTCAAAATAAATTGTTTGAGGTCAAAATTAAATTTTGAAAATTAAAAGTATTTTTTATAAATTTTTCAAAAACCAAACTATTTTAGAATTATTTCTATCAACGCTGAGGTCACATTTTATAAGATTAAATAACCAAATTTCTCCTAAATAAATTCAAAAACTATCAAAATTAATTGTTAGGAGTAAAAATTAAATTTTGAAAGTGAAAAATATTTTTTTTACATATTTTAAAAACCAAAAATTTTAGATTTGTTTCTATCAATGCTGAGGTCACATTTTTTTAAATTTATTAACCAAATTTGGTCCAAGTATACTCAAAACCATCAAAATTAATTGCTTCAAGTCAAAATAAAATTTTGTAAATTGAAAGTTTTTTTTTTAATTTTTCAAAAATTGAACTATTTTAAAATTGTTTCTATCAACGGTGAGGTCACATTATTTTAAATTTGACAACCGAATTTGGCCAAAATATGCTCAAAACTGTCAAAATTAATTGTTTGAAGTCAAAATTAAATTTTAAATATTGAAAGTTTTTTTGATAATTTTTCAAAAACCAAAGTATTTTAGAATTGTTATTATCGTGCGCGAGAAGGAGTTACGTACAAATTTCTTAATAACTAACGCTTGGGCGGGAACACTATAAACATAATCACGCCCAATTGTTGAAATACTGTAGCCCACCTACCCACCCAAGTGTCAATGATCCAGGGATTAAATATTGAACCTGCGGTAAAGTTCTTATTGTCAAAAAACACAAAAAATCAAATGTCAATTGTCATTATTATGCGCAAGAAAGAGAGGACGTACAAGTTTTTTGATAACTAAGACTTGGGCGGGTGAGCGGAAACACTGTAAACATAATCACGCCCAATTGTTGAAACATTGTAGCCCGCCCGCCCACCCACTCAACTGTTAGTGATCCAGAGATTGAATACTGAACCAACGGTAATGTTCTTACTATCAAAAAAACACAAAAGATGAAATGTCAGTTGTCATTATTTTGCGCAAAGAAAGAGAAGGTACTACTTTCTTGATAACTAACACTTGGGTGGGTGGGTGGGAACACTGTCTGTAAACAAGATCACGCGTAATTTTTAATACACTGTGTAAGAATTGCTATCAAACAATGCATTTATAATTTTAAACAGAACTGTCAGACAAAGGGCCCCCCCACTTAAACCCTAAATACAACCCCTAAAAAAATTCCAGAAGGGTTAAAATTGATTTTAGGTTATCTAAACTTCATAAGTAATTGAAAAATCTACATCCATGAATTTTTTGAAATTTTTGTTAGTGATGCGCCACTATTAAAAACCGATTTTTCCACTTTTTTGTCAATTTTTCTGTTTTTTTTTTCTACTTTGTGACTCTACAAAGCATTTATACTTTTTAAAATGCCAAAATTCGAATTGTACAGAAAATTTTACATTGATTATGTACCCTGGGTATATTAGTTTCATCAATTTGAAGCGATTTTACTGCTCAAAACACAATTTATTGTATTTTTTATCAGATGAAAAATATATGATAATTTTTTTTTTTATTTTTAATTGTCAGATTCGTGTTCCTGTCATCAAAATTAGTCAGTAAACTAATTTTTATCAAAATCGGTGAGGGTCAAAAAACTACCCCTATAACTATAAAACTGCCCAAAAATCGGACAATCATGAATTTTCTGCAGAAAAAGAAAGTACAGAGCTGCAAAATTTTCAAGAACCTGACAGTCAACAAAGTACAAATACCGAGTCATCAAATAGCAAAACAATCTCTCAGTCAAGTGAATCATCTATTTATTACATTGATGAGAAAGATATTCCAAAAACTGTGACTATGCAGTTCAACCGAGTAGTTGCTACTAAAAAATACTGTTTCATTTGTCATTCAGAAAATGGCATTACTGATGTTCCATTTGAAGGTAGAATTCAGGTTTTTGTGAAACGGCGAATTTTTGTTCCTAAGAGAAATAAATGTTGCCTGAACCATCTAATGGGGAAGTATTTTTATGAAAACGAGTTAAGTAGAATCAGTATATATTCTAACGAATCGGTTATTGACCTATCGGAACTTTAAAAGTTTATGGAAAAATTGTCCCACGATGTTGATTCTCGCGTAATAGATAAAATTGGAAATATGCATATGTCAGAAGAACGAGTAAAGTTGTTGACTGGCCATAGTTGGAAAAACCTCCAGGAATTACGAGAAATGATGAAGACGATGCGTAGTTCAGACAATCGAAGTATATTCCAGGCTCTTATTATTTTTTTGTTCAAACTGAGATCAGGAAAATCCGACATCATAATAGCATCTATCATGGAGGTAACGAAAAAAGTTGTAAATGACTTGGTGCATTCAGTCCTAGATTGTTTCAAAAACAAAGTGCTGCCAAAACATTTTGGAAAAGATGCTCATTCTAGAGAATTTTTCATGAAGGAAACAGCACCCATAGCTAAGTTGTTACACAATCTCGTTAATAAGTTGGGGGTCATATGCGATGAGACTTATCTGCGTCACGAAAAAAGCAGTAACAATATCTATCAACGTAAATTGTACTCTGGCCAAAAAAAAAACGCATTTGTGTAAGCCTTTTACCATGTGTACCACAAATAGATATACAATTGATGTTCCAGGACAATTTAATGCTAATTTAAATAATGCGCAGATTTTACAACAAGTTCTGGAAGACAAAAATGGGATAAGCAAAATTTTAAAACCCGGAGATGTATTTATTTTAGATAGAGGATTTTGTAATGTTGTTGGGTATTTAGAAAATAAGGGTTTTGTTGTTCTGATTCCATCTTTAAAAGGAAAGAAAAAACAGTTAACAACACTAGAATCTAATCATTCACAATTTGTTACAAAATTGCGATGGGTGGTGGAATCGATTCACGGAATTTTAGGCCAAAAATATCGTTTACTTCACAATCAGTTTCGTATAGCATGCTGGAAAGTGCTGGTCTATGGTGCAGAATTGCATATTTTTTGCAGAACCAATTCGGTAAACGCCTCAATGTTAGAAACGACAAAATGCAAACTATTGTTGACAGGATGACATTAACAAATCTTGAAGTCAACAGTTTAGCCGAAAAAATGTTTGAGGAAAATTGGAATAAAAAATCTGTTCTATTTAAAAACTCAACATCGGCACTGACGTCATCAGATTTTTTCGATTTTTCCAAATTGATTTTGGAAGATCTTGAAATATTTTATACCGGCTCATATCAACTCGCACAAGCGATATTGTATCTTGGCTTCAAGAAGATGGAACGCTTTCTTTAAGATTCCTAAAAAAAAACCTGAAATTATAAGATTTGATGTGAGATCCCGTCATATTAATTCAAAAGAGTATAAATGCTACGTACAGTACAATAAAAACAAAGTAGGTCTTGAAGCAATCGAGAGATATTGCTGCAATTGTGCTAATGGCTTAAGAACAGTTGGCTGCTGTTCTCATGTCGCAAGCCTAATTTACTATCTGTCGTGCGGTAGATACATGTCAAAAATTATTAGACCTGCTGAAGTATTGACAAATATTTTTGACTTGGAAAATATTTGCCCAGTTATTGACGACGATAGTGACGCAGACTGAATTTATATCATTCATAATAATTGTCTAGTTACTAAACCTAAATTATATAAAATAAGTTGAATTGATTTTTGTCATCTAGTGCACATGACTAGTTTTTAAATATTAAATATTATTTTCAATTAGAAATATAAAAAAAATATTATGTAAAAAAGATAATAAAAAATTTGAACCAACTACTACTACTCTTTGTTCTTGTGAATATTTAAAAAAATGTATTATTTAGAAATGACAGCCAATAATGTGATTTTTAAGTGTTTTCTTAAAAAGAAGTGTTGATTTTTTTTAATTTAAAACCCATGAATTTGATAGATTTGATCTTGAAAGATGATAGAATTTTTCCGGTGTCTCTATTACTAACCGTGTTTGAGTTTTGATTTTTTAGTGCAAAAAGTCTTGAAATTGTGAAAAAAGTTTAGGGAAAGTTTTTTTTACCCTCATCCTTGATTTTGATAAAAATTCGTTTACTGAGTAATTTTGATAGGAATACAAATTTGACATTCAAAAATTTGAAATAAAATTACATCATTTGTTTTTCATCTGGTAAAAAATACCTTAAATCGTCTTTTGAGCAGTAAAATCACTTTAAATTGATAAAAATATTTGACTCAGGGTACATAATCAATGTAAATTTTTTCGTAGAATCCGAATTTTGGTATTTTAAAAGCTATAAATGCTTTACAGACTCATAAAAGCAAAAAAAAACAGTAAAAATGGCAAAAAAGTAGAAAAATCAATTTTTAATAGTGGCGCACCACTCGCAAAAATCTAAAAAAAAATCATGGATGTAGATTTTTTAATTACTTATAAAGTAAAAAAATAAAATTCCATGAAATCGAAGGCTTAGATAACTTAAAATCAATTTTAACCCTTCTGGAATTTTTTAGGGGTTGTTTACAAGGTTCAAGTGGCTGAAAAAAATTGTACTTAAAGACCACTGAAAACCCTACTTTCATGATTTTTTGAGAATTTTTTATTAAATAAGTGCGGAGAAAAAAAAAACGAAATAATGCTATTTTTTGCCCCTTGGGAAAAGGGACGATTTTTAAATTCTACCAAACATGTTTTTTAGATGCTTGAAAAGGTATTTATAAAATATTTTGGATATTCGTGATGGGGAGCAATTCACCTATGTTAACCGGGGGGACCCTTTTGCATAAGAACCTACATCTCCATTCATACAAAATCTAATTAATACAGTTTCTTAAAGAAACCAATTATGTAACTCAACAACATATAGTTTTTAGATTTAATTAATCAAGATGAGGACATTGTAAACTATTTATGAATGAGTGACAAAGCCCATTTTCATTTGTCAGGTTATGTAAACAAGCAGAACTTTAGATATTGTAATGCTTTAAATCCTAGACAAATTCATCAGAAACCTTTTCACTCGATAAAAGTGACTGTTAGTGATTATAGGGCTGAATTTTTTTGAAGTTGTTCGTGGCAATGCTGTGACAACTTTTTTGCACCATAGCTGGCACGGTACGGAGTTAACAAGAACAGATTTTTTTAACAGGACGGAGCAACCTCTTATTCAGCTAGAGTAAGCATAAATATTATCAATATGTTATTTCCAAATCATGTGATTTCTTGAAATGGGACATTACCTGGCTTCCATGTTCACCGGACTTCACATTGTGCAACTTTTTCTTGTAGAGTTACTTAAAGACTAAATTGTTTCAAGATAACCCACCCCACCACAAACAGTTAAAGCTTTGAAAAAACGGATTTGACAGAAAGTGTACCAAATTAATCAAGCAATGCTGCAGAACGTAATACTAAACGTCATCTCTCCGGAGTTAAAAAAAAATCATTAATGCTTTTTTAAGTTTTTCAACTAAATAAAAAAAAATATTAAAAAAAAACAAAAATCTGCTTATTAACAGACGTTTTAAAATTGCTCTCTATTCTGCCCCACCTTGAACTTGACAGCAATTTTCAATCTAAGGTCTTTTTACCGTTGTATTCATCTCAGTGTTGCTCTATAATTTTACCATAGCATAGTTCATGTTATTGCAGTTTATGCCTGTGATTTGCTTCAATTTAACCAGAAGTAAAGAAAGCAAAAAATGAGATACATTTTTGAGAATTTTTAGTCTTTTTAGAGTAATTTTTCAGTTTAATTTTGCCTAAATTTTTTTTTTAAATTTACTAAACAAAATTGCTATTTTTATATAAACCAAAAGGTAACAACCGCATGAATTATTGTCGTATTTTATACATAACCAATAAGGAACAATTATAGACGTAGCACTACACTATTTTCCCGGCATGTCAATCACAAAAACGCACCAAAACAATCTTAACTTAATCATTTTGTTCTAAACAAGCAATTTTAGAAACGTACTAGATCAACCTTAACAATTACAAAAAAACATCGGATCAACCATAATCTAATTTTTAATATCTTAGTCTAATAATTAAGATCAACTAATTTAAAAAATTTACTAATTCAGTAAAGTATCAAAAGTTTCAAATTAATGTTACGCCCACTTATACAATTTTGTTTTTTTTTTATATAACTAACCCAACGCAAGCTGAACCTCGCAACCGCCACACCAAGCTCTCACGTCGTATACTAATTAATTAACAGCAATTCATTAAATAAATAAAGAATAAACATTGCCGTTAAATCATATGACCGCATCACTTAACAGCGCAAACAATACTGATCCTCTTTGTCTCGCAGACGACTCTCACTCCACTGCATTGCAATCCATTTGTGCCGAACCGGTCCAACTCGTTTTGTTGCGCTAGCTCGCTAATACTACGGCCCCCTATTGTTTTCGTGTACTTTTCTATAAGTTGAATCTGTTCATAATTATTACCATATTCTGTGCAATTAACAAATATATCATTTCTCTTTAGCATAAGACTGGTAGTAATACCTAATTTCATATATTTATATCAATAAATAGTATACTATATTATTAATTACCTAATTAGCACATCTCCAAAATATTTTTTAATACCTGTGTGTTTATAATGTTATGTGCCCAGCTTACAACTTCAAAGCTTAACTGGCCAGTGTAAACATAACAATCTTTTGTAGTTATTGTGCAACTTTAAGAGCTCAAATCCCAGTGCACAAGCATACCGTCAACGGTTGTTACGTATAAGACTTCAATGCCAAATACTTACAACTCTAAAGCCTTATATCAGTGTATAAATAACCATCTTTTACAGCCTAGTACAAATATGATTATATAATCATTTAATATAGATTAGAAATAAATATTTAAAACTAATAATATACAAAAAAATACAATAAATTGTGGTTTAAATAATTTTTAAACTAAAATTAACAATCATATGGCTACTAGCATAAAATCTATACCACAAAAACTAATATTTACTATAGAAACAAAATTTGCATGTTTGTTTGCAGTTTGATTACATATAACAAATCATATTTTATCATGCAATTCAGAATATATAATTTAAATTTTGTAATATTTGCTAAATAAAATTGAAATATTTGCATTAAAAAATTAAATTTATGAAAAAATATTCTAAACTAAAAACATCCATATTAAGTTTAAATAAATAAAGCCATACTGATGAGAGGTAAACCTCGAAACGCGTCTATGGATGTTTTTAGTTTAAAATATTTTTTCATAAATTTAATTTTTTAATGTTATTATTGGGTTGTCCGATTGAACAAATAGTAACGAGCGCTACATATGTCGTTGTGGCATTCGTATAAATTTACCTATTTAACTAGGCTTTATTCGAAATTATTGCTATATTATAACTGTCTCATTTGAGGACATTGCGTCTCTTCTTTATATATTTTATATTGAAATATTTGATTTTCAATTGTTTATATTTTAGATGTTGCGTTCATGTTCCAGATTTTTATATTCGAAACTCCACTTACGGGACCAGTGAGCTATCATTTACCCACGGTACGTGTTCTCCTTGCTATTGCAAGTGATGCATTTGATTGCCTGCCTATTACATTTTCGAATATTTTGCAGTTTCCTTTGATGCACAACGACATGACTCTCGCTGCATATTGAGAGGCGACGCTTTCTAAAATTGAGTGATGCAAATGTACAAAATAACTTTACGTTTACAATCAAAAAAAGAACAAAGCAACTATTTGAATAAAGTAAAATTTATTATAATAAAATATATTTTATAGCTTTAATTTACAATTAAATTTAACATATGATATTTACAGATGCAAACCAATTTTATAATAATTTTCATAAATAAAATAAATTGTTTTATTAAACTCAACAATATTTTGATTTAGTTGAAAATACAAGCAAAACATAAAACGATTAAATTTCCATACAATAATATTATGTTGCAATAATATAATTAAATTCCACAATGCAAAAATGTTATCGAATTATATTCGACAAAACCGCATATTTTATATAATCAATTTATACTAAAATAAATATATTATACATATTTTCAAACGTGATGGAAATTAATGTATTGATTTTTTATTAATAATAATTATTATTCAATACCACTCGTTTCAATAATTAGATTGAATATTTAATTTCCAAAGCTTCGCATCACCCTAAAGTATTGATGAAGTATTTTTTTCGTTTCCACAGAATAAAATATAAATGCGCACAGATTGGAGCATTGAAATTGAAATTATTTCCCTAAATGGATTTTTTAATGATTACATAGAAATCCGCTCTCTAGTTAAAAATATTATACTACATTACAGTATTAATTTGTCAAACCATTGATTACTGTTGTGCAATTGTGTGGGAATACTCTAGACACAATTTAGTGGTTATTGTAGCCATAAGCTATTGTATACTCTATAGGCAGGATTTGATTAGATCAGTAAATTATGAACAGCTTAATTAAACATTGATACTAAATCAAGGTGTAATAATTACATATCAATACTCTTAATTAATATTTTTTACTGTTTTGTATTGACAAACAACATATTTGCATTTTAATTTGGGTTAGAGCATTCAATATTAAAATTTTTGATTAAACATCATCAATCTATAGATTCAGGATGCCATAGGGTAGCCAATTATCATTGCATGTCTATGTTTGATTTTATTAATTATTTCCCAGCACCAATTAAAATTCAATGTATGGAGTAAACTCTTTTATGATGTTGTTGGTACTAATTAGCATTTTAATTGCAATTAATAAAAATTGTATTCAAATAGTTTTTTTTATATTTCATTGCAGATAAAAATATTCATTTAATTATAAAATTTACTCTAAAACCTCAAACGTAGTTACATCATTAAAAAAAACTTAATAAACTGTTTAGATTAACACCTCAAACTTGTCAGTAAATAAACTCTTAATAATAGTCGAAAAAATATTTATAGAAAATGCAAACAACTTAATAATAATCAATCATATTAATTTTAAATATATACAAAGGTTAGAGTACATTTTTTCAATTCCACATACCTCACCTTAATATAATTACCTAGAAAACAATTAAAATTAAAAATTCTATGCGGTTACTGTATAGAACGATTAAAATTATAACAATCCTCAAACTTTATAATTGTCATCCTTAAAATTTCACCTCACTTTTCATTTCACTCAGTAATTTTATTAAATTTCCACAATTAAATTTTATTATATTTTTTCTTTTTACTTTTCAACCATTATCTGCATGCGCTTATTAACTTGTCCGTCCGACCGTAACTCTTCGACCAAACCTTAAGCGTGATAATCCTTATTCCTTTTGAACCCTTAACGTCCTTCCTTCTAACAAAAGTGTAACTTAATTTGCGTGTCGCTTATTAAAAGGGTCGGCTGTAATTTCCAAACCACATTGAATTTATTTTATTTATTTTTTCAAACCAAAAATTCAATTGCGTTGCAGTTTTTTTTTATTGCTCTCTCATCAATTGATTTTGTAATTAATTTGTGGATGCCTCACTCGTAATCAAATTACACTGTTAATGCATTTCTGAAATTGTTTCAATGTTTAATGAAACATTTAATTAAATGCAGTTTATTGAGTGGCTTTACATACATACTCGATGTTGTAATGATTTTTTGGGTAAAATATTTCAAACATTTGAAGTTTTAAAATGTACTAAATTTATTATAGTAAATAAATTAAAAAGTTTATTTTATTAAAATAACGCAACATTTTTTGTAAATATTTAATATTTTACGTTACTTATTATGCGGCTTTTTCAAAATATTGTGATAATATATTGATCCACAAGCTTTTAGAATCATAAAAGAAAAAATCTATTAAAATATTTACGTAACGTTGCTTTGTTTCTAAAGATTTGTAAAGTATTATTATAAGACTGATAATAAAAAGATTCAAAATCACTTAAAGCATTACAACTTGCAAATACGTTAGTAGCATATGAGGGATAAGCGTTTTGTTTGCTTAAAGAAGCAAAGATTACTTAAAAAAAAGCTTTTTTGGCAAAATTGAAATGTATAAAGAATAATGTAAAAAAAAAAGAATTATTTAAAACATTTCGGTTTTCAATATGATGTATTTTTTTAAGGTTTTTTATTATTATTATAATATTTTTGATGTAAAAAAGTTAAGTTAAGACTAACAAACTCAAATCTGACACAAATGATTTTAGAAAATATTTAAATTTTTTAGCTGCTTTTAGTTTTATAATCCACTACGCAAGTTATTTATCGTTTCTTGAACTGAAAATTTACAAAAATTATTTGTCAAAATACTACTTTTGCAACTACTTAAGCAGCATCTCATAACAAACATAACAAAATTGATTAAAATCGTCCAATTTATACAAAAATGTTACCATTTTATAATAAAAAATTTCAAAAAACATTTACTTCACTCTGGCCAACCGGAGAAATCCAAAAACTATAAAAACTCAGCATTCAAAAAGTTGTACTTCTTAATTTATTACTCGTATCTTTGCCGCCATTATTTAAAAAGTTATTAATCTCTAAAGTTTGAACTAATAGACTCAAAACTAACACAATTGATAAGCCATAAAACCATGTTTTTGTTCTCAGTGAAAAGAAGCACTTTTAAATAAATATTAACTGCCAAAGTTGACGTATTTGATGTAAATTAATTAGAAAATATAAATTTGTTTTGTGTATTTGGGTTGTATGAGTCTAAAACAAAAAATCTGCAAAGTAGGCCTATTCTTAAACATAAAATCTTACAAATACACATTTAGCCGCGCTCAGAAAAACAGTACACTAAATATTAATAAAAATTTGAATTCTGTCTACAATTTTTCATTAAAAATAGTCAGTGTTGTACTCATCGGCCGTAGATCTAGAAAAAAAATTACAAAATTTTCAGGCTAAGAAAAATGCGTTAAAAATGAATTTCGTATTTACAAAAAAAATTATAAACAAATTAGGGTGTAGCTTAATTTTTTTTTATCAAATTTTGATAAGCGCCTGGCTAATGTATGTTTGAATGCTTAAAATAATAATATTCTCAAATGCTGGAGTCTAAACTAGTGCCGGAAGCGCAAAAACTATCAAACAAAGAGTAAAATGGGCCAAAATTGTTTCAGATGTCTTTGTTAAACTTCTAAAATAAACTTAAAAAAATATAAACTAATTAATCTAAAATAAAAAAAAAATTGTACATGTACATTTATTTTTCTAGATAGGCTGATCTACGTAAATTATGCACGACACTGACTATTTTCCATGTACAATTGTTTTTAAAATTCATTTTTTTTTTGTTTGGTTTTTGTTTTGGTGTATAGTTTCTCTGAAAACTGTTAAATGTGTATTTGTAAGTTTATGTTGAAAAATAGGCCCATTTTTGCAGTTTATTTGAGTTTTAAACTCCTAAAACCCAAATACACACAAATTTATATTTTCCAATTAATTTACATCAAAATACGTCTTTAGCGGTTAAAAAAAAATTAAAAAATGCTTTTCGTTGTCCAGCCCATTAAGAACAAAAACATGGTTTATGGCTTTTGCGGCTTATAGATAAGGTATAGACTTAAAATAGAGCAAGATTTAGATTCTACAAAAAAATTCTGATTTTTACTAGTAAATTTATTTTTTTTTAATTAAATTTGCAATTTGAAAACAAAACAGTTGAAAAACAACAAAAAACTAAAAACAATTTTTTTTAAAGGCCTTATACTCTCATAAACCGATAAAAAGTCTACATATAAATTATAAAAACTAAAAAAAAAACATAAAGCAAATTTCTTAATGCACCCCCTGCTCTAGTCCATTTGAAATGAAATTGTCTTTATTTTAAGCAGCATTTGATTAAAATCGATTGAATAGTTTCTGTTTTATAACAAATTACAAACAAAATATAATTATTGTAAACTGGAAGTGTCAACGCATTACAATTTCCGCATTTTTATTACCTTAAGCAATACATTATACATACATTATACTTTTTTTAGTTTTGTTACCAATTAACCTAACCTAAACAGTCGGACTTGCACATTGCAAAAACAAATAGAAATAAGTTTATAGTGAAAAATTAGTATAAATAATTAAGATAAGAGACAGAGAAAAAAATTTCCTATATGGTTTTCTAGTGAACTGAAAGACCTAGTATTTACTAAAAAAATATATATATATATATCTCGTTCAGTAACTGACTACTTCAAATTCAGTGCTACCCGTAATAAATGTAAGCAATTGGCTGATACGTGTTATTCTAATCACATTAAAAAGGTAGAAGATTCAATTAAAACTAATCCTAATGCTTTTTGGGGATACGTCAAATCTAAACGTAGTAGCAATCAGATTCCTTCTACTTTTACGAATGGTTTTTCTAAAATTGACACTTGTGATGGTATAGTGGATCACTTTGCAAATTTTTTTGGTTCTGTTTATAGACCGCTATCTACATTTACGGGTTTGCCCAATAACTATACCTTCCCACTTATTCATGCTCATATAAATGAATCGCGTCTTGTTCGAAAAATATCTGACGTACTTGATGAACTAACAGCATTGAAGTCCAACAACTGTCCAGGGACTGATAGATTGACTGCTTCATTCCTTAACAAGTGTACATTTGCCCTAAGCCGACCTTTGTGGCTTTTATTTATTTAAATACTGGTACTTTTCTTACTTGCTAAAAACAAGTTTTTATCAACACATAAATCGGGTGCCAAAAATGATGTTAAAAACTATAGGCCTATATCCATTTTATCGGTTGTGCCAAAAGTTTTTAAAAAGCTAGTTACAAGGCACTTGTCTACCGCTCTGCAATCGGAAATTGCCTTTAACCAACACGGTTTTCGAACTGGTAAATCAACATCTTTCAATCTTTTATTGTATGAAGCTTATATTACTGATGCGCTTGAAGACCGTAGATTCAATTTATACTAACTTTTCAAAAGCGGTTTGATACCGTTGATCACAAAATACTAATTAGTAAAATGCGTTGTATTGGCATTGATGGCATCCTATTACAGTGGATTCAATCTTATTTATCGGACAGATCCCAACGTGTTCGCATTAGTCAATGAGTTTTGCAAAGTATTTTTATTAACGATGTTGTAAACTGTTTTACAATTGCGCGCTGTTTAATGTTTGCTGACGACATAAAAATCATTATGAGAACTCATACATTAGACGATGCTTCACTACTTGATAAGGAGGTGCAGACTTTTTCTAGTTGGTGTCAGACTAATTGTCTATCACTTAACTTGAAGTGCAAAATCATGACATTTTCTAGACGTAAGTCTACGGTAGTATATAGATATTCCCTGATGGATAAACCGCTGTCGAGGGTTAACACTATCCGTAATTTAGGCGTGACGTTTGACTCTAACTTATCATTTACTTCGCATATCAATATCATTGTGGCTAAAGCATATCAGCTGTTAGGTTTTGTCAAGCGCAATTCCAAGGAGTTTCGTGATCCTAAAACCATTTTTATTCTTTACAACGCCTTAGTACGCCCACACCTCGAATATTGTTCTAATGTGTGATCTCCTTATACCTCAGTAGGAAAGGAAAAATTGAACAGATTAAAAAAAAAAGTCCGTTTCTTAGCATATAAATGCAACATTGTTGGCAGCTACAAGGAATTTGATAAGTCTTGTGAAAAGACGTTTTAACTTTGACGTAACGTTAGTTTTTAAAGTACTTCATAGAATTATTGATTGTCCTGAATTGCTTACTTCAATTGGTATTCATGTTCCTGCTCGTGTCTTACGCAGTGACCATTTATTTCATATTCCATATAGACGTACTGATTATGCACAACATTCTGCGTCTACACGTATTTTGCGGCATGCTAATATGATAAATGTAGATTTTTTTAGGGATTCTCTTAATACTCTGCGTCGTGCCCTAAACACACATTGGTGATCTTATGTATATTAAATGTTTCTTTTAATTTTTAATTTTAGTATTAGTAATTTTATATGTTAATTATTGTATTTTTAAACTATATATATATTCATACTTGTAATGGCTTCTGTTAAGTAAATAAATAAATATATAAAAAAAAATAAATAAAAGAAAGAAAAAGCAGTAGAGAACAATAAGATAATATCGGAACAGCTGACAGCGGCCGCCATTAGAAAAAGAGTGAAGTGAACAACAAAAGAATGAAGTGCGGTGAAATTCAAAACTAACAATAAGACAAAGACGCGCGTATAAATAAGGAAAAAACTAAAAAAAAGCTTATAGTGTGACCACAATAAAATATTACATAAAAAAAGAGCGTAAAATCCGAAAGATTTTGAAAAGTGGGAAGAAAGATAATTAACAAACATAAAAAAAAATTAAAAAAATACAAAACAAAAACAGAAACAGAAACAAAAAACCAGAAACCACAAATAAAAAAATAAAGAGCAAAAAACCAAGTGGAAAATAAATAAAATATTAAGAAAAATAGATAAAATAAAAGCGGAGTTAAAGGAAAAGATAATTAAAAAGCACAATAAGAGCAGAGAAAATTAAAAAAAATGAAGAATAAATTAAAAAAAAGCAGAAATAGAAACAACGAGCAAAGGAATAGAAGCAAGAAAAGAAAGTGTTAGAGAAAAAAATAATAAACATATTGTAGGAAAGGTTAAAAAAACAAGAGAGAAAAAAGAAAAAAAAAAACAACATAGTAATATCAGACAATAACAGACACACAGAAAAGCATTAGATAAAGTGCCAAGAGAAATAATAGAAAACATATTAAGAAAAAAAAAATCGGAAAGAAATTGATAAAAGTGACTCAGTTGAATGTAGTAACAAAACAACAATTCACAACAATACAAAAGACTTAAAACAAAAAGAAGCACTCAGCCCAGTATTGATTGTCATATTTATGGATAAGATAATAAAAAAATGTAATCTACAAAAAAAAAAATACTAAATCAGCTACAAAAAAATGAAAAGAGTAGAAGTGTCAGAAGAAGTATTTGCAGACAGTATAATGATTTACGCCAAATAACCACAAAAAATATGAAGATATAAAATAAAACATTAACAAAATACCAAATAAAAATCAATAAAAACAAAGCAAAATTAATGATTATAGGAGAAAAACAAGAGACAATAGAGATTAGAATTTATAATGAAAATGTAGAAAAAGTTAAGGTTTTCAAACACTTTGAAGTATTTACAGAGGCAACAGGAAAACAAAAATTAGATAAACATAAATAGTAAATCTAAAAAGCAATAAAGATGATTTATGCAATAAACAAATTTAAAAACTATAAGAAAATTAGAAGAGATACAAAAATTAAAATATATAAAACCATAATAAGACCAATACTTTGGGACGATTGGGTGTGAGACAATAGTCACAAAAGTAAAATACAAGCGGCAAAAAAAAAATTCATGAGAAAAACGACCAAAAAAATTAGAAAAGAACAATTGATATAAGAAAAGAGCTACATGTATCACCAATATTAAAATACGTAGTAAAAAAGCAAATGGAATAGTAGGGACACATGATCAGGATGGCAAGAATAATACCAGTAAGAAAAGTATGGAAAGCAAAAAAAAAACAAGAGGAGAGAAATACTAAGGCAAAAATAAAATAAAATAATATCAAAAATATTAAAAAGAAATGAAAAAACATAGAATAAAGCAAAGGATCTTGCAAAAAATAAAAAAATAAATAAAATATATTTAAATATGTCAAACTTTTATGTTCGCCAAGCGGAATTATATTCAAATACTAAAAAAAATTACATTCTCAAAATTTGGCGCCGATTAATTAAGTTTAAATGGTGCAAAAACTATAAAAAAAGTTAAATTGGTTTAAGCGACAAAAAACTTTTAAAATAAGCTTTATTATTGTACAAAGTAGTTTCTACTAGATTTTATGTATTCAAACTGAGTGTCATCAACTAGAAAGCTATACAATGCGTAAAAAAAAGATATGTTAAATAATTTTATAAAATAATTTAAAATTAAAAAGAAATTAAATTTTGAAAAAAATTAATCTAGATGTTTTTTAGCACATTATTTACAACAAAAAATACTGTTAGTTTTGTCATTACAATTTCAAAAATTACGCGTTCAGAAAATGATTAGTTTTTTATCACTTAAAAAACAATTTTTTTTTAGATTTTTGACAACTTTTTTTCTATGCATTATATAACCTTCTAGCTAATAGCAATAAATTTGGAAACATAAAATTTACTAGAAAACAACTTTGAATAACAAAAAAAGCTTATTTCAAAAATTTAACGTCGTTTTTGGAGAATTTTTCTTTTTTTTAGTAGTTTTTGTGGTTGCGGCACCATTTAGACTTAACCTATTGGCTCCAAAGTTTAACATTTTTATTTTTTTTTAGTATTCAAATATAATTCCGACCGGTGTTCATCAAATATATATATATATGGGTAATTCCATTACTTTTCGACCAATTTGAAAAAGTCGACCTCTTTGATTTTGCTCAAATTTTCAGGGATCAAAATATAGATGAAAAAAATGAGATTCCCAAAATTTTGGACCTTAGAATAATGCCTGTTCAAAATGACACACATTTGAAGGTCAGAAATTTTACAATAAAACGTCTTTTTTAGCTTATTTTGTATCTCAATTTTTGGGCTTCTGGAAAAAGATAAAAAGGTCCTCAATGTCTCAAATTATTTCTTATTACATGTACTTGAAAACCCATATTTTTATGTTTAATATCGTGGCAGTCATTTTGATATATTAAGCTTCAAAAGTTATTCCAAAAAAACCCGTAAATTTAGCAGAATTGCAAAACTTTGCTTTCTTTAAACCGTTCTAACTTTGTCAAATCTTTACAAAATTTAATCCACAAGGTCTAGATTTCTTCGTATTTATTCTCTTTTTAAAGTGATCACACAAGACTTATAGAATCAATACGTATACACCACTATTTTGATGCAGGAAGTTGCACATATTTGTGCGATCTTCAAAACTTGTAATTTTCAGGTCCCAAAAAAGCGCTGTCACCCTATGTCGATTTAAGTCAAAATTTCAGTAAATACTCTGTGAAACACAAGAAAAAAGGGTATCAATATGAGAAATTATATATCGGGCATTATCAAGAATTTTTTAATATTCAAAAATTGTCAAAATTGGAAAACCGCACATTTTTTATCTCAGTTTTTGGGCCTTTAGAAAAAGATAAGAAGGTCCACAATGTCTCAAAATATTCCTTATAACATGTACTTTAAATCCCATATTTGTCTATTTAATGTTAGGGCAGTCATTTTGATACATCAAGCTTCAAACTTTATTCCAAAAAAAAAACGTAAATTAAGCAAAACTGCAAAATTATGCTTTGTTTAAACCGTTCTTACTTTAATAAATTTTAATGAAATTTGATCCACGAGGTCTATATTTCTTTGTGTTAAATCTTTCTTTAAAATGATTACATAAGACTTATAAAATCTATACATATTCACCACTAATTTGATGCAGGAAGTTGCACATGTTTTTGCGAACTTCAAAACTTGTAATTTTTAGGTCTTAAAAAACCGCTGTCACCTTATGTCGATTTCAGTTAAAATTTTAGTAAATACTCTTCAGACCACAAATATAAGGTTATTTATATGAAAAATGGTATATTGGGCATTACCAAGAATTTTTTTAGATTCAAAAATCGTCAAAATTCAGAAAATCTAAATCACTTTTTGTCTATCTTGCTTTGTTTTTGAGATAGTCAACAAATACAAAATATTTAAAAAAACTTTTTATTTAGCAAAAAACACAAACAAAACAACATTACTTTAATAAGTGTGCATTAATGCAAGCTTTTGATACTTGTTAAAATAGTTTTCATTGGTTCGGTTAGTGAAATTTGATAAAAATGCTGTTCAACATAGAGAATACGCAAATATCATTTTTGTTTACGGATTCTGTAATGGTAATGCCCTAGCAATTGAGATTTCCTGACAGAAAACAACTTTTTTGACGCGTTTTTTAGTGAAAATGTTCACCCATATTATTATCAAAAGTAAAACACCTACAACCAGGCGACGCAGCACAACGACTTGCATTTTCTCAATGGCTTCTTAATAATACCCAATATACCATTTTTCATATAAATAACCTTTTTTCTTGTAGTCTGAAAAGTATTTACTGAAATTTTGACTAAAATCGACATAGGGTGACAGCGTTTTTTCGGGACCTGAAAATTACAAGTTTTGAAAATAGCGAAAACATGTGCAACTTCCTGCATCAAAATAGTGGAGAATATAAATTGATTCTATATGTCTAGTGTAATTACTTTAAAGAAAGATTAAACACAAAGAAATCTAGACCTCGTGGATCAATTTTCTTTAAGATTTGACAAAGTTAGAACGGTTTAAACAAAGCATAATTTAGCAATTTTTCAAAATGTATGTTTTTTTTAATTAATGGTTAAAGCTTGATATATCAAAATGACTGCCCCAACATTAAATATACAAATATGGGTTTTAAAGTACATGCAATAAGGAATATTTTAAGCCAACGTAGACCTTCTTATCTTTTTCCAGAGGCCCAAAAATTGAGATACAAAAATGTGCGGTTTGCCGATTTTGACAATTTTTGAATATTAAAAATTTCTTGATATTGCCCGATATACCATTTCTCATATGAATAACCTTTTTTCTTGTGTTCTAAAGAGTATTTACTAAAATTTTAACTAAAATCGACATAGAGTGACAGTGCTTTTTCGAGACCTGAAAACTACAAGTTTTGAAAATCGCGAAAACATATGCAACTTTATGCATCAAAATAATGGTGTATACGTATTGATTCTTTAAATATTGTGCGACCACTTTAAAAAAAGATTAAACACGAAAAAATCTAGACCTCGAGGATTAAATTTTGTTAAAATTTGACAAAGCTAGAACGGTTTAATCTTCGAGCAATTTTTTAATTCAGCAAATAATGTACCGTTTTTGAATAAGAAACTAAAAAAAAAAAAAAACTATTTGTCTAAATATTACAAATTTGGTAATTTAAAAAGCATCATGTTCTACCAAAATCTGATTTAAATAATTTGACTAAATTCTATTTTAAGAAAATACAAAATACTTTTTATTTTTTAACTAAAAACCAATAGTTGTCCACGTATTACAACTTCTTATTTATTATTTTAAATAATACAATATCCATCATACTCTTCTTTGTTTAATTACCAACTAACTTAATATAAGTTATTTATTTGTTTTTCAAAAAAATTAAGCTTTTTGTACTTTTATTATCTTTAGCATCATCTTGGTTTTGATTTTAAAACTGATTCCGCAAAACAATTAACTATTTTTTTAATTGGATTATTAAATCTAAATTGTGTGATTTGCTTGTTTTGTCAGGTTTTAATTATTGACATTTTATATCACACATTTCTCAATAATTGTAAAAAAGCAAAGTAATCAAAAAAAGCAAAACTCCTGTGTGCAATTAAAATTTGTAATATTATTGTAGCGCAGTAGTCCAGGCATCCGACTGCTGAACTAAAGAATTTTGGTTCAAACTTCACTACTAAAAATCATATCAAACAAATACACGCTCTCACACTTTTTAGCGTTTTATAAATAGAAATGATAGGTCACAATTACGAGCAGAATATTTATATAATTTAATATTTTTTTACCTACCTAAATACACATTCACAACTATATTTAGAGTATTGATGGCAAAATAAAAAAACGACCACAGATAAAATGTTCTAAGTAGCACAAATAAAATAAATTGAAAAAATAAAAAAAAGTTTTTAACCAAATAAATAGAAAAAGATTAAGAAAAATAAAACGTTATCAAAAAATTCTGCAAATGAGTAGTATACCTACAAAAGCGAGTTCTGTACCAATTTTTACAGAATTCAAACTTTAATAACGTTTTAATACACTATTAAATAAATTAATATTATTGTTATTAAAATTTATTGAATCAAAAACACTAATTAAAGTTTAAACTCAAAATTTTATAAAATTAAAATTTAAAAAAGAGTCCAGATTAGTGATATGCAAACTCAAAAACATCATTCAATTCTGAATCAATTATTAAAAAATGTTGAGTCGTTAAATTAAACAACTTATTTCACAATATTAAGTATAGTAGTAGCATTTTATTTAAAAAAACTTATATGAGATGTTAGTTATAGGTTTCTCCTAAATTGTTTAATTGTATAAATAAAAGATAATTACTATTATTATTATTATTATTAATAATAATAGCTTTGCAAATAACTTTAAAAACCTTAAATACCATCTTATATTTGGCAAATTTGACTGGTTTCTGTTTTATAACCAATTACACAAAAGTTTATTGAATCAAAACTGTACAAAAACAATTTATTTGTAAGAAGTTTACAATTTTGTGCTACTAATTTGATTTACAAATCAAAATTGTATATTTGTTTTTTTATAACTGATTATACATAAGTTTTACAAAAAAAAAACAATTATTTTTTAAAATATTACAGCTTTTATAATATAATTTTTAAACTATATTTTATACATTTATTAACTAAATCGTCAGTTTGGTATTTGTTTTATATAAGCAATATATTTTATATTTTATTTTTGATCTAAAATTTACATTACTTTGTCAAAATAGTTTAATTATTGTACTTTTATCAGTCTTGTGCTGCTATTTTAAAATTTTAATTAAAATCATAAAACTAATTTTTGTTTTTTAACTGATATCACAAAAAGTTTATTGTTTCTTGAACTAAAAACTATTTAATTGTCAAGTTAATACAACTTACTTATCTATTATAAGTCTGCAAGTATTTGCCGTTTTTTTAACTAAAAATTTATAAAAACCATTTGTTTCTTAAAATATTAACTTTTAAATTTTTTTGTCTTAAACAATAATTTTCAAAACATAACTACAAACAAAATTTTATTATTGGAAGCTTTATCTTGTGCTTTAAATTAACAAATTTGATTAAATTTATAAGATTGGTTTCAGTGCTACAACTAAAAAACCATTTTATTGTCATCATAACTTTTGTTTTTTGTTGGTTTCAATTGTCCGACCGGTTTTTGTTTTATAACAAATTACACAAGAAATGTACCGTTTTTTTTTTAATTTAACCTTTATAACACCGTCATTTGTAGTTGTAATTAGTGGTTAAAAAATTATTATTATTATAGAATTTTTATTTTAATAAATAGCAAAATTGATTAAAATTATCCGTCTGGTTTCTATTTAATAATCAATTAGGTAAGAATTTACTATTGTGTTTTTACCAAAAACCTTTGTCAAAATATAATTTTGTTTATTTATTATTTTAAACAGCATCATGTATTGCAAATTAGCAAATTGTCATACTGGTTTTAGTTTTTGTATTAGTTTTTTACATGTTAAATTTACAAAAACCTTTGGTTTGTCAAAATAATACTATTATTAAAATTATATTACCTTAAGCAGCATCTTACTGATTTCTGTTAAATTAAGCAAATAATTCACTAGTTTTTAAGTAAAATAAATAGAAATTAGTAAAAGATTTTTATTTGTCAAAAAAATTACAAGTTTTGTAACTTTTGCAAGAAGAATATTGTTAATTAAATTTAAAAAAAAAACATGAAACAATCTTTTAAATTAAAATTATTAAATGATGTAAATTGCATTTTCATTCAGTAAGAAACACATACACTCGTGTTTCAGGGTATGCACCCATCATCAGTGTGCCTAGCATCTCACTGGTTAAAGAAACAATTTACAGAAAATTACAAAAACTATTAAACAATTTTTGTTTACTAATGTGCCTTTTACCTGTCAATATTGTAAAACTTTTTGCATTTTGCGCCACTAACTAAAAACTATTTATTTGTTAAAATATTTTACTTTTTTCAATATTATACACAAATTTATTAACATTCCTCAACTAGTTTTTGTTTTATAACAAATTACGTAAAAATTTTACCGTTTTTAACTTAAAAATGTAAAAATAAAACAAATTATTTGTATAAATAGTAAAACTTTTGTTAATTTAATTTCTTAAACAGCATTTTGTGCTACCAATATTTAAAATAATTCAACTATATTTACAAATTTTTATTTTATAACTAATTACGCAAAAATTTTACCGTTTTTTGTTTAAAAATGTACAAAAATAACTTTTTTGTTAAAATATTAAAACTTTTGTTGATTTATTATCTAAAGTTTTTGTGTGCCACTAACTAACAAAATTTATTAATACTGTTTAACTGAATTTTATTGTATAACAGATTACGCTAGAATTTTATCGTTTTTGACTTAAAAATCTACAAAAAACATATGTTTGTAAAATTTTTAAAACTTTTGTTAATTTATTATTTTAAGCAATATGTTGTGCTACTATTTAATACAATTTATTAGCAAATTTGAATAAAATTACCCGGCTAGTTTCTGATTTATAACCGATTATGCAAGTATTTACCGTTTTTTTTTTTTATTAAAATTTCACAAAAACCAATTAAATGTTAAAATATAACAACTTTTATGATATAATTATTTTAAGCAGCATCTTGTGCCACTAACTAACAAAGTTAATTAAAATCGATCAACTGGTTTTTGTTTTATAACGGTTTACCCAAGAATTTTAGTGTTTTTTTTTAACTAAAAGCTAAAGAAAAAAAAATTCAAATACAATAACTTTTGTAAAGTTATTATTTTAGTTTATTACTTTTGTGCCACCAATTACCAAAACTATGTCATTTTTTTTACATTTTTTCAAGCTACTGACTTTATTTTTAGTTAGCCATAGCCAGTTTAATTACTAATTACACTTTTAGCTAAACAGATGTATTGCTGCAAAAAAGTGTAATAAATTTAATGTACTTACGTTTAAATTAAGACATGTTCTGTTTACTAATAAATTGTGATGCTTACCTGAAACAAAAAAAAAACAAATAATAGATGTAAATTCCAAAAAATAATTCAAGTAAATTTCTTACAAATCAGTCTTGAATGGATTTTTATGCTACAAGCACAATTTTGTAAATAGTAACTCAAAATTTTGTCAAAATATAGTTTAAGCATTGTTTAATATGCTAATTTGTTTAAAATTAAATTTCAAAAATCTGAAATATTTTTTATAATTTTTTGAAATATTTTGGATTTTATCAAATATTAGTCTTGAATGGATTTTTATGCTACAGGCACAAATTTGTAAATAATATCTCAAAAATTTGTCAAAACATAGTTAATGCATTGCTTATAATGCAACTTTGTTCAAAATTAAATTTCAAAAATCAGAAATATTTTTTATGATTTTTTGATATATTTTGGATTTTATCAAAAATCAGTCTTGAATGGACACAATTTTGTAAATAGTAAATCACAATTTTGTCAAAACATAGTACAAGCATTGTTTAATATGTTACTTCTTTCAAAATTATGTTTCAAAATTCCGAAATATATTTTAAGATTTTTTGAAATATTTTGGGTTTTACCAAAAATCAGTCTTGAATAGATTCTTATGCTAGGGACACAATTTTGTAAATAATTACTAAAAATTTTGTCAAAACATAGTTAAAGCATTGCTTAATATGCTACTTTGTTCAAAATTAAATTTCAAAAATCAGAAATATATTTTAAGATTTATTGAAATATTTTGGATTTTAGCAAAAATCAGTATTGAATGAATTTTTATGCTAAGGGCACAATTTTGTAAATACTAACTCAAAATTTTGTCAAATCATAGTTTAAGCATTGCTTAGAATGCTACTGTGTTCAAAATTTAATTTTAAAAATCAAAAATAATTTTTATAAATTTTGGAAATATTTTGGATTTGATCAAAAATCAATCATAAATGGATTTTTATGCTACGGGCACAATTTTGTAAATAGTATTTCAAAATTTTGACAATTTATAGCTTAAACATTGCTTAATATGCGAGTTTAATTAAAATTTATTTTCAAAAATCAGAAATATTTTTTATGATTTTTTAAAATATTTTGGATTTTATCAAAAATCAGTCTTGAATGGATTTTTATGCTAGGGGCACAATTTTGTAAATAGTAACTAAAAATGTTGTCAAAACAAAGTTCAAGCATTGCTCAATATGCTTTTTTGTTTAAAATTAAATTTCAAAAATTAAAAATATATTTTAAGATTTTTTTAAATATTTTGGATTTGATCAAAAATCAGTCTTGAATAGATTTTCATGCTAAGGGCACAATTTTGTAACTAGTAACTAACAATTTTGTCAAAACAAAGTTCAAGCACTGCTCAATATGCTACTTTCTTCAAAAATAAATCAAAAAAATCTGAAATATATTTTAAGATTTTTTGAAATATTTTGGACTTTATCAAAAATCAGTCTAAAATGGATTTTTATGCTACGGGCACAATTTTGTAAAAAGTAACTTAAAATTTTGTTAAAACATAGTTTAAACATTGTTTAATATGCTACTTTGTTCAGAATTAATTTTCAGAAATATAAAATAATTTTTAAGATTTTTTGAAATATTTTGGATTTTATCAAAAATCAGTCTTGAATGGATTTTTATGCTACGGGCACAATTTTGTGAAAAATAACTCAAAATTTTGTCAAAACTTAGCATTCAAGCATTGCTAAGTATGCTACTTTGTTCAAAATTAAATTTTAAAAATTAAAAATATTTTTTATGATTTTTTGAAATAATTTGGATTTTATCAAATATCAGTCTTGAATGGAATTTTATGCTACGAGCACAATTTTGTGAATAGTAACTTAAAAATTTGTCAAAACATAGTTCAAGCATTGCCAAATATGCTACTTTCTTCAAAATTAAGTTTCACAAATCAGATAAAAAATTTTATGATTTTTTTAAATATTTTGGATTTTATCAAAAATAAGTCTTGAATTGATTTTTATGCTACGGGCACAATTTTGTAAATTATAACTCAAAATTTTGCCAAAACATAGTTAAAGCATTGTTCAATATGCTACTTTGTTCAAAATTAAATTTCAAATATTAGAATTCTTTTCTTAAAATTTTTATAATGATTTGGATTTTATCAAAAATCAGTCTTGAATGGATTGTTATACTAGGGGCACAATTTTGTAAATAGTAATTCAAAATTTTGTCAAAACATAGTTTAATCATTGCTTATTATGCTACTTTGTTCAAAATTAAATTTTAAAAATCAAATAAATTTTTTATGGTTTTTGAAATATTTTGGATTTTATCAAAAATCAGTCTTGAATAGATGTTTTTGCTAAAAGCACAATTTTGCAATTAGTAACTAAAACTTTTGTCAAAACATAGTTGAAGCATTGCTTATTGTGCTACTTTGTTCAAAATTAAATTTCAAAAATCTGATTTTTTTTTTGATTTTTTTAAATATTTTGGATTTTATCAAAAATAAGTCTTGAATTGATTTTTATGCTACGGGCACAATTTTGTAAATTATAACTCAAAATTTTGCCAAAACATAGTTAAAGCATTGTTCAATATGCTATTTTCTTCAAAATTAAATTTCAAAAATCAGAATAATATTTTAAAATGTTCTGAAATATTTTGGATTTTATCTAAAATCAGTCTTGAATGGATTTTTATGCTAGGGGCACAATTTTGTAAATTGTAACTCAAAATTTTGTCAAAACATAGTTTAAGCATTGTTTAAGATGCTACTTTGTTCAAAATTAAATTTTAAAAATCAAAAATATAGTTTAAGATTTTTTGAAATATTTTGGATTTTATCAAATATTAGTCTTGAATAGATTTTTATGCTACAGGCACAATTTTGTAAATAGTAACACAAAATTATGTCAAAACAAAGATCAAGCATTGCTTAATATGTTACTTTGTTTAAAACTAAATTTAAAAAATCAGAAATATTTGTTATGTTATTAAATATTTTGGATTTTATCAAAAATTAATCTTGAATGGATTTTTATGTTACGGGCACAATATTGTAAATAGTTACTCAAAATTTTGTCAAAACATAGTTACAGCATTGTTCAAAATGCTTGTTTGTTCAAAATTAAATTTCAAAAATCAGAAATATTTTTAAAGATACTTTAAAATATTTTGGGTTTTATCAAAAATCAGTCTTGAATAGATTTTTATGCTACGGTCACAATTTTGTTAATAGTAATTCAAAAATTTGTCCAAACCTAGCTTAAGCATTGCTTATTATGCTACTTTGTCCAAAATTAAATTTCAAAAATAAATGATTAACTCACAACTTTATTCAAAATTAAGTTTAAAAAATCAGAAAAATATTTTAAGATTTTTTGAAATATTTTTGATTTTACCAAAAATCAGTCTTGAATAGATTCTTATGCTAGGAGCACAATTTTGTAAATAATTACTCAACATTTTGTCAAAACATAGTTAAAGCATTGCTCAATATGCTACTTTATTCAAAAATAAATTTCAAAAATCAGAAAAAAAATTTAAAATGTTCTGAAAAATTTTGGATTTTATCTAAAAGCAGTCTTGATTGGATTTTTATGCTAGGGGCACAATTTTGTAAATAGTAACTCAAAATTTTGTCAAAACATAGTTCAAGCATTGCTCAAGATGCTACTTTGTTCAAAAATAAATTTTAAAAATCAAAAATATATTTTAAGATTTTTTGAAATATTTTGGATTTTATCAAATATTAGTCTTGAATGGATTTTTATGCTACGGGCACAATTTTGTAAATAGTAACACAAAATTTTGTCAAAACATAGTTTAAGCATTGCTAAATATGCTACTTTGTTCAAAATTAAATTTCAAAAAACAAAAATATATTTTAAGATTTTTTGAAATATTTTGGATTTTATTTAAAATCAGTCTTAAATGGAATTTTAAGCTACAAGCACAATTTTCTAAAAAGTAATTCAAAATTTTGTCAAAACTTAGTACAAGCATTGCTCAATATGTTACTTTGTTTAAAATTAAATTTTAAAAATCAGAAATATTTGATATGTTATTAAATATTTTCGATTTTATCAAAAATTAATCTTGAATGGATTTTTATGTTACGGGCACAATATTGTAAATAGTTACTCAAAATTTTGTCAAAACATAGTTACAGCATTGTTCAATATGCTTGTTTGTTCAAAATTAAATTTCAAAAATCAGAAATATTTTTAAAGATATTTTGAAATATTTTGGATTTTATCAAAAATCAGTCTTGAATGGATTTTTATGCTACGGTCACAATTTTGTTAATAGTAATTCAAAATTTTGTCCAAACATAGCTCAATAATTGCTTATTATGCTACTTTGTCCAAAATTGAATTTCAAAAATAAATAATAATTTTTATGATTTTTTGAAATATTTTGGATTTTATCAAAAATCAATCTTGAGTAGATTTTTATGCTACGGGCACAAATTTGTAAATAGTAACTCACAATTTTGTTAAAACTTAGTTCAAGCATTGCTTAATATGTAACTTTATTCAAAATTAAGTTTTAAATATTAGAAAAATATTTTAATATTTTTTGAAATATTTTTGATTTTACCAAAAATCAGTCTTGAATAGATTCTTATGCTAAGAGCACAATTTTATAAATAGTAACTTACAATTTTGTCAAAACACAGTTCAAGCATTGTTCAATATAATACATTGTTCAAAATTAAATTTCAAAAATCAAAAATATATTTTATGATTTTTTGAAATGTTTTTATTAAAAATCAGTCTTGAATGGATTTTTATGCTACGGGCACAATTTTATAAATAGTAACTTACAATTTTGTCAAAACACAGTTCAAGCATTGTTCAATATAATACATTGTTCAAAATTAAATTTCAAAAATCAAAAATATATTTTATGATTTTTTGAAATGTTTTGGGTTTCATCAAAAATCAGTCTTGAATGGATTTTTATGCTACGGACACAATTTTGTAAAAAGTATCTTAAAATTTTGTCAAAACATAGTTCAAGCATGGTTTAATGTGCTATTTTCTTCAAAATTAAATTTCATAAATCAGAAATATATTTAAAGATTTTTTGAATTATTTAGGATTTTATCAAAAAACAGTATTGAATGGATTTTTATGCTACGAGCACAATTTTGTGAAAAGTAACTTAAAATTTTGTCAAAACATAGTTCAAGCATTGCTCAATATGTTATTTTATTCAAAATTAAGTTTCAAAAAAGAAAAATATATTTTAAGATTTTTTGAAATATTTTGGATTTTACCAAAAATCAGTTTTGAATAGATTCTTATGCTAAGGGCACAATTTCGTAAATAATTACTCAAAATTTTGTCAAAACATAATTAAAGCATTGCTCAATATGCAACTTTATTCAAAATTAATATTCAAAAATCAAAATATTATTTTAAGATTTTCTGAAATAATTTGGATTTTATCTAAATTAGTCTTGAATGGATTTTTATGCTAGGGGCACAATTTTGTAAATAATAACTCAAAATTTTGTCAAAACATAGTTTAAGCATTGCTTAAGATGCTACTTTGTTCAAAAATAAATTTTAAAAATCAAAAATATATTTTAAGATTTTTTGAAATATTTTGGATTTTATCAAATATTAGTATTGAATGGATTTTTATGCTACGGTCACAATTTTGTAAATAGTAACTCAAAGTTTTGTCAAAACAAAGTTCAAGCATTGCTTAATATGCTACTATGTTTAAAATTAAATTTCAAAAATCGAAAATATATTTTAAGATTTTTTTGAAATATTTTGGATTTTATCAAATATTAGTCTTGAATGGATTTTTATGCTTCAGGCACAAATTTGTAAATAATATCTAAAAAAATTTGTCAAAACACAGTTAAAGCATTGCTTATAACGCAACTTTGTTCAAAATTAAATTTCAAAAATCAGAAGTATTTTTAAATTTTTTTGAAATATTTTGGATGTTATCTTGAATGGATTTTCATGCTAGGGGGGACAATTTTGTAAATAATAACTCAAAATTTTGTCAAAACATAGTTCAAGCATTGTTTAATACGCTACTTTGTTCAAAATTTAAATTCAAAAATAAGAAATATATTTTAAATTTTTTTGAAATATTTGGATTTTATCAAAAATCAGTCTTGAATGGATTTGTATGCTACGGGCACAATTTGCTAAATAGTAATTCAAAAATTTGTCAAATCATAGTTCAAGCATTGCTCAATATGCTATTTTGTTTAAAATTAAAATTTAAAAATCAAAAACATATTTTAAGTTTTTTTGAAATATTTTGGATTTTATCAAAAATCAGTCTTGAATGGATTTTTACGCTAGGAGCACAACTTTGTAAATAGTAACTCAAAATTTTGTCAAAACATAGTTCATGTATTGCTCAATATGCTACTTCGATCAAAAATAATTTAAAAAAATCAGAAATATATTTTAAGATTTTTTGAAATATTTTGGATTTTATCAAAAATCAGTCTTGTATGGAATTTTATGCTAGGAGCACAATTTTGTAAATTGTAACTCAAAATTTTGTCAAAAAATAGTTTAAGCATTGTTCAATATGCTACTTTGTTCAAAATTAATTTTTAAAAATCAGAAATATTTTTTAAGATTTTTTGGGAAAAAGAAAAAAAAATAATGATCAAAATTTATTAGTTATGATTTTTTCATAATAATTCTATAAGTTTCATTCAAATGCCATATACTTATTTAGATAAACCATTGCAATTATTTACAATATTAAAATATTTTATTTTTTTATTAAGATTTATTTTTATACCACTTTCTGCAATGATAAAAAACAACCTAAGCTACTATATGTAATGGGAGCAATTTTTAAAATGCTGCACTTGATAGCCAAAAACTACTGAATTGTGTTGCAGTTAAGATAAAAACTAGGGTAACACTCCTATTCCATGTTGCTATTTATCTCACTAACTACTCGTTCACTTTAATTAATATCCTGTTTCGTACCAAGCCAACCATGACACATATAATAATGTTAAATATAACAAAAGTCTTATAAAAATGTAATCATTATTTCTGTTTTCTTGTTAAACAACAATTAGGACGCTTGTAAAATAAACCAATTATTATTAAAACAAGTAAACGTAAAAAATTAATTAAATATAAAGACATTTTTTTGTTTTATAAATAACTTTTCAATTCGTTATTTTTTTTAAGCCATTTATCATTGCCATCAAAACTTTTTGATGACTATTCTGGATTTAGTGCTTTAAATTCGCTGTGTTATCTGACTTTTTATTTTTTTATATACAAATATACGTGTGAAAAATATACTTTGTTATTTTAAGAGCATGTATCAAACAGACGTAAACTTTTTTCTTGCTTCTTCGAGTCATCCGAAGAGTCACGAAATATTTATCATATTAGGAATTTATGTGTGTAGATTTTTTTAAGGAATAAATAAAAAAGTAGGCAAAAATTTATTTGCATTTTAATTTAAAAGAATTGTAATAAACAAAATAATAATAATGTTATAATTATTTTACTATTAAGTAGAATTAAAATCCATAAATAGATTTGTTACATATCATTGGTCGGAGGGAATTGTTCCAGATATATGCATCTGCTTGTTATGATATCCTACATGATCTGCGGTTTACATATGCATCCAGGTGAATTGAACATTATGTACATGTCATATAACATCATCGACTCAGCAGTGTGCTTTATGGCATTTGATCGTATACGCAGCATAATTGTCTCTCTATGAAATTGATTAAACTATACGAAATTGTCCCAACGGATCTTTGCATTATCACACAATTGTCAAGGAATGTTATTTAAAGAAAATTGTATCCTATTCTTATAACCCAGTTTTCAGCAAGCGCGCCTAGATAGAAAATGTAAAAGTATCTCAATCAGCTAGTTTGTATTCTAGACACTTTTTCAAAATACATAACTGTATTGGATATATGATTTGCCTTTAGCGTAGAATGCTTGCTTGCTGATATTGGGATATAGTGAGGTTGGTATCTGATTTTAATAACGTTGGAATGCAATTTTGTTACCCGTAAATACCTTCACGTATTGATAGGATGATAACAGAAAATTCAAAGCTGTTACTTTTATTACTTGTAATGTAACTAAAGTACTTTACTTTAAGATCCAAGAACAATTTGTTATTTATTTTTATAAGTGGATTAAAACAATTTATAAAGCTTTAAATTGATTCCAATTTAATTAATAATCGCATTATTTATTATATAACAAATAATAAATCAAAGCTAAAGTAAACAAGTTTACGTTTCCTTCTTAAATAACACGGAATTTAAAATACAAATATTTTCAATAGCAGCGGAAAGAGTTCCTCCGAAAATCAAATATATATTGCCAAACTATACATCAACATATGTGTACCTTGCATGAGCACAAACAAACTGCTCAAACAGCAGAAATACAGAGGGATCGTGGGGACCCAGTTACCTAACAATCCTTCCCTCAAACGCAGTGTTTGCTTATTCCGGAATTAATCAATATTCGTTAAAACATTATTTTGTGTTATTTATTTATGTTTGTTGGTGAAACAGGTGTGTCTGTCAAAGAGAATCAAAGGGTTTTATTATGGATATCATCAATCAACATTACTGAGTTACTGAAAAGATTTTGTTGTAATTATAATTAAACATTGATGATGTAAACGGATTTGCTGTTTCCGTTAAAAAATTGTTATGTGAATTATTTAGGAGATAAATTATTGATATTTTTTTTAATGTCATAAAGTTGGAACTTTTTCTTTATTTTTATTTAAATTATAAAATAAAATGCTTATTTGTATTTAGTCAAATTTGAATTAAAATATGTTCCGTGATTTATGAATAAATTACTGATATTTTAATAATAACTTGTTTAGTTATATTCAAGTTCATTGTTGACATTTTTAAATAAATAATAAATATTTATATAAACATAGCAACGGCTAAAAAAAAAACACTTTCTTCATCTCTTGCATTATTATTTCATAAACCACCAGCATAGTTGTGATTAATTTTTTGACCTGGAAACACAAACTTTTTGTGAACAATTTCAATTTTCAATTGCTTATTTTTGTTTTTGTTTTTGAAGTTAAAGTTAAATAATTTATGGTCTGGTGCTTGGTTTTTGAATTGTACTTAAATACCCAAAACTTGTCACCAGTCGCATTAACTTTCTTTTCTGATGTTTTTTTAGTTTTGCAAAAAGTTTTTTTTTTTAATTAAAGTTTTCTGTTGTCTGGTTTAATTTAAATGAACTTTTTTTCCTTCTGAAAATGCCGCTAATCACTAAAATAAGTTCTTAACAATAATTTTACAAAACTTTAGTATTTCTAAAGAGACAACTTAGACCTGCTAAAGTTTTTTTTTTCTTGTTCTTCAAAATTTCTTGTATTACGTTTGAAATATCTCCCTTTTAAGATTTTTTTTATTGCAACTCACCTATTGCAGTTTAAACTCTTAGTTAATGCAGTTGTAGTTGCTTTCGAGTCTTTCAACTCCATCTCTCATGTAACAAGGCATTCAGGCTTTAGTTTTTTTCATCTCTTTTGTTTGCTCCTGGGAAGTAAAACCTTTTCCTTACTATCAAATGTGTTAGAATAATTCCTTCTATTGTAGTCCAATCTATCAGATATGCCTTAATAGTACTAGAAAATAAGAATTTTTTTTTCCTCAAATGCTTAAAGAATTTTTTTCCAAGAAACCAAGTTAAGAACAATTTTTATATTAACCGTGACTAGTACGGTTTCTTTTTTGTCGTTTTTCATTTGTTTATGGCAACTGCGCTTACAAATGTCATATTGTTTCCTAATCAAACCTTAATTTTTTACTATTTCTTCCAAAACTTTGAATATGCTTCAAAAGTTTTTCCAGCATGTTGACATATTATTATTATCTTTTTTTAAGCTTGCCAGTTTTCTAGATATAGTAAAAGATGCCCGTCTTTAGCTTGTAGAACACCACTTTTTTTTTCTGGAATCTCTTTTACACAAGCTTTAACTACTTAAAAAAAAATTTTTTGAGCAAGCTGCTTTCAAAGTTTTTATTGTATACCATACCCTCTTAATTTCTTCTAAAGTGCAAAGTAAAACATTTAACCACTAGGTCCAGATCCTTACAGGACTCTAAATGCCTAGCTTATTTGTAATCATTTTAAACATATTTATGCGCCAATTTGATTACAGAGCTTTAGAGCACTATTTTTTGCCGCTTTAATAACCTTAAAACGTTTTTGCTAAACAATTTCTTTATTTGCAGATTTTCCAACTTTGTTTTTGCTGATGTACTAGCCCATAGACTCAGTTTTCTTTTTTTCTATAGACAAGTTTTTTGTAATAATTATTACAATATTTTTGTGACCGCTTACAAATGTTACAAACTGTTAAATAAACTAATCAAAAACGTGTTGCAAACTATTCTGAAAATGTTAAATTGTCAGAAAATATTATAAACAAAAAAACAAAATTGTTACAAACTGTCAAAAACATGTTGCAAACTGATAAAAGTTGACTGTTGAAAACTGTCAAAAAATGTAATAAACAGAAATACAAAAGTTAAGAACTATAATGTGTAAAAAATATACTAAAAATTGTCAGAAGTGTTAATTATGCAAACTGTCAAAAGCAAACTGTTAAAACTGTTGAAAAATATATGCAAAACTGTCAAATAATGTTACTAACTGCAAACAATGTCGCAAACTGTCAAAAAAACACGGAAAACTGTGAAAAGTGTTGCAAACTTTTAAAAAATTCAAGCAAACTGTCCAACAAATTTTGATAACAGTAAAAAAAGTATTAGAAACTGTCAAAAATGCTGAAAAGTGTTACAAACTGTCTAAAAAGTGTTGCAAACCGTCAAAAAAGTATTGCAAACTTTCAAAAAATGCTGAAAACTTCCAAAAGTGCAGCCAACTATCAATAGAATGTTGCAAACTATTAAAAAAGTTCAAAAACTTCTAAATAAGTATTTTTTGAAAATGGTAACAGTTAAAAAAATATGCAAAAATGTTGCAAAATTTTTGTAAACTGTCAAATAATGTTACTACTAATTGCAAACAATGTTGCAAGTTGTTAAAAAAAACAAAAAAACTGTGAAAAGAGTTTCAAACTTTTAAAAGATAAATGCAAACTGTCAAAAAAAATTTGCAAACTGTGAAAAAAGTGTTGGAAACTATCAAAAAATGATCAAAATTGTCAAAAGTGTTACAAGCTGTCCAAAGAGTTTTGTAAACTATTAAAAAAGTGTTAAAAACTGCTAAAATTGCTGCAAATTATCAAAAGAATGTTCCAAACTGTTAAAAAAGCCTTGCAAAATGTCAAAAAATATTGCAAACTATTAAAAAAACTTGAAAACTTTTAAAAAAGTAATTCAAACTGGTCTGAAAATGATGATAACTGTAAGAAAATAATTAAAAATAATACAAATTGTCAAAAAAGTTTTTAACACTTTAATACAGTTTAATAAAGGGTTATAAGCTAACAAAAATGCTAAAAATTGTCAAAAGTGTTACAAACTGTCTAAAAAGTATTGCAAACTATTAAAAAAGTGTTGCAAACCGTACGACAAAATATTATAAATTTTCAAAAAACGCTGAAAACTTCCAAAAGTGCTGCAAACTATCAAACAAATTTTGCAAACTGTAAATAGAGCTTTGCAAATTGTCAAAAAAATGTTGTAAACTATTAAAAAAGTTTGAAAACTGTAAAAAGTGTTACAAATTTTTGAAAAATTGATGCAAACTTTCAAAAAAGTTTTACAAACTGTAAAACAGTTTTGAAAACTGTAAAAAAATGCTAAAATCTGTCAAAATTGTTACAAACTGTTTAAAGAATGTTGTTAACTATTAAAAAAGTAATGCAAAATGGAAACTTTTCAAAAAATATTACAAACTGTTCTAAAAAAAGTAACTGTTAAAGAAAATATGCAAAAATGTTACAAAATTGTCGTAAATTGTCAAATAATGTTACTAACTGCAAACAAAGTTACATGCTGTCAAAAAACACAAAAAACTGTAAAAAATATTACAAACTTTTAAAAGATTGATGCAAACTTTTAAATGAACTTTGAAAACTGTAAAAAAAGTGTTGAAAACTGTCAAACAATGCTAAAAATGGTCAAAACTGTTAGAAACTGTCTAAAAAGTGTTGTAAGCTATTGAAAAAGTGTTGCAAACCGTCAAAAAAGTATTGCAAACTTTCAAAAAATGCTGAAAATTGCTAAAATCGCAAGAACTATCAAAAAAAATTTGCAAACTTTTCAAAAAATGCGTTGCAAATTGTTAAAAAAAGATTGCAAACTATTTAAAAAAAAATTGAAAACTTTAAAAATAGTATTGTACTGTTCTAAAATAGTAACTGTTAATAAAAATTGCAAAATTGTTGTAAACTGTCAAATAATGTTACTTAACTGCAAACAATCTTGCACACTGTCAAAAAAACACGAAAAACTTTAAAAAGTGTAACAAACTTTTAAAAGATTGATGCAAACTGTCAAAACAGATTTGAAAACAGTAAAAAAAAAGTTAAAAACTGTAAAAAATGCTGAAAATTGTCAAAAATGTTACAATCTGACTAAAAAGAGTTGTAAACTATTAAAAAAATGTTGCAAACCATCAAAAAAGTATTACAAACTTTCAAAAAATGCTGAAAATTGCCAAAAATGCTGCAAACTATCAAAAAAATGTTGGAAACTGTAAAAAAGCGTTGCAAAATGTCAAAAAAGTGTTGCAAATCCTTAAAAAAAATTATAAACTTTTAAAAAAATATTACAAACTGTTTTGAAAATGGTAACCGATAAAAAAAACATGCAAAAATGCTGCAAATTAAAAAAATATACAAAAAACAAGGTTGCAAACTATCAAAACAATGCTAAAAACTGTTAAAATGTTGCAAACTGTCAAAAAAGTGTTACAAACTGTTTCAAAAAAGTTAACTTTTAAAGAAAAGAATTTTTTTTTGAAAAATATGAAATAATATTACTAACTGCATAAATATGTTACAAAATGTCAAAAAAAAACACAAAATTCATTAAAAGTGTTGCACACTTTTGGAAGATTAATGCAAACTGTCAGAAATATGTTGCAAACTGTCAAAAAAGTGCTGAAAACAGTTCTAAAAATGTCAACTATTGAATAAAATATGCAAAATTGTTGTAAACTGTAAAAACAATTTTAAATGGCAAAAATGTGTTACAAACAATAAAAAAACTGTTTAAAACTTTCAAAAATGTTGTAAACTATTCCAAAAATGTTAAAGTTTATGAGCAAAATTGTTGTAAATTGTCAAAAAAAACTATATAATAATAATAAATTTATATGTGATCTATCACATACAGAATTGCATAAGTCAGGTAAAACATATAATAATATAACACAGCAAGGGTGATACAGTAACAAGTAAAATAAAATGTACATAATTAGAAATTTATATCATCATCTAAGTATTCTTCAACGCTGTAGTATGCTATTGATATTAAAAACTATTTTACATTTTTTTTAAACATTTTCAAATTCATCATTTGAATGTTATAAGGTAACTTATTAAAAAATAATAGACCATAATAAGTTTCACAATTTCTGCTTTTGTAAAGCCTAGTAAATTTGATTATTAAATTATGATTAATCCTTGTGTAGTGATCATGTTCCTGTGAACGTTGAGAATACTTAGATGGATTCTTTTTAACATATAAAACACAGTTTAAAATATAAATTGAAGGTAGAGTAAGTAGTTTTAAATCAATAAAGTTTGCGCGCACATCACTTCTATAGGTTAAACTTAGCATATACCGCAGTGCTCTTCTTTGTAGACCAAAAAATCCGAGCCAGATGACATGAGTGGCTCCAACATTAAATTGCGCAAGATATGTGTGATACAATTAATGATGTTAAAATCGTTGTACTAGAATTTGTTTGAACTAAGTTACGTAATAAAAAGATGTTTTTTGCAATTTTGTTTGTCACGCATTGCACATGATCTGACCAGGAAAGTTTAGGGTCAAGGGTAACTCCTATTGTTTTAACGTTGTTGTATGTTGGTCTTGTAAGTTTTTTAGTAAAAAATACATTAAGACTTGTTAGCTTGTTAGCTGTAAACCAATCCTTACCCTTTGTCTGAGTGTCAAGTATGCTGTTTGTTAATGATTTTAGATTTTTGTTTGAGTGGCAGCACAAAGTATCATCTGCAAATATAGTAAATTTTGCATCCAAATCACAGTGAGTAAAGTCATTAACATAGACAAGAAATAAGAGTGGGCCCAGTATGGAACCTTGAGGTACACCACTAGATATATTTCTAGTTATTAAGTTAGTTCCTTTGTACTATGTTAATTGAGTTCTTTCAGTTAAATAAGAATTCATCATACTTAATGATATATCCGATAGACCGTAATACTTCAATTTTTTGAGTAGAATATCGTAAGAAACACAATCAAACGCTTTTGATAAATCGTAAAGATCACATCCCACGTACTTATTATTCTCAAAACCATTAATAATGTTTGAAGTTAGCTGTAATAAAGCGCCATTTGTTGATTTGTTTTTTCTGTTATGTTATGTTGTTTATTAAATGTAAAAAAGATACATATATAATAACATAAGTAAATAGCATGTTTGTAAATAAATTTACACACAAAAATATATTACAAGTATAAAATATTACAGGTACATTTTGTATAATATAATATATTATATAATAATTAAAAACATTACTTATTTTTTTTAACATATTATTACAGTTCTAGTGAGTCATAATTTAATATCATATATGTTTTTAGCAGTCCCTTGAATTGTAGAATACTCGTAGCAGCTTTAATGTGCGGTTTTAATTCATTAAATCTTATCATTCCTTCGGAAAATAAAGATCTATATGTTGCTTGCTTGTGTACCGTATTAACATGAATGTTGTGTCTAGATCTGGTGGCGTAATTATGAATATCACTGTTTTTAATGATTGTACTACAAAGATATTTAGGTAAACAATTATTTAATAGTTTGTAAATAAAACACATGTTTCCAAAATAGAGTGACTGTCAAACTGATAATAATTTCAACTTTTCTAACATGTTTTTGATAGGTGTGCGCCTGTCACATTGAAGTATAGATTGAAGACACTTATTTTGGAAAACCTGTAACTTATCTAGTTCAGTTTTAGTTAAATAAAACAAATGTGCTGCAAACTATCAAAAGAAGGTTGCAAACTGTAAAAAGAGCATTGCAAAATGTCAAAAAATTGTTGCAAACTATTAAAAAAGTTTGGAAACTTTTTAAAAGTATTAAAAATTGTTCTGAAAATGGTAACTGTTGAAGAAAATATGCAAAAATATTGCAAAATTGTTGTAAACTGTCAAATAATGTTATTTAACTGCAAACAATGTTGCAAACTGTCAATAAAAACACGGAAAACTGTATAAAATGTTACAAACTTTAAAAAAATTGATGCAAACTGACAAAAAAGTTTTACAAACTATAAAAAATAATTTAAAAACTCTCAAAAAGTGCTGAAAATTGTCAAAAATGTTACAAACTAATTTAAGAACGTTGTAAACTATTAAAAAAGTGTTCCAAACCGTCAAAAAAATATTGAAATGGTAACTGTTAAAAAAAAATGTGAAATGTTGTATATTTAAAAAAAAAATAGAAATTGAAAACTGTCAAAAAAGTGTTGCAAACTGGTCCAAAAGTGTAAACTTTTAAAGAAAATATGTAATTTTTTTGTAAAATGTCAAAAAATGTTAATAACTGCATAAATATGTTGCAAAATGTCAAAATAATACAACACTTTCAAAAAATGAATGCAAAATGTCTAAAGAATGTGATTTGTTGTTTGTCAAAAAAGTGCTGAAAACTGTAGAATGTATTGTAAACATTTTTGAAAATGTAAAATATAGAAGAAAGTATGCAAAATTGTTGTAAACTGTAAAAACAATTTTAAACTGCAAAAAAAAACTGCTCATAACTGTCAAAAATGTAGTAAACTGCAAAAAAATTGTTGCAAACTGTTAAAAAAGTAGCGCAAACTGTGAAAAATGATTGTAAACTGTTTTAAAAATGTTATAAAATATAAACAAAAATGTTGTAAATTATCAAAAAAAAGTGCCAAAAATGCCGAAATTTTTTCAAAATTTTTGTAATCTGTTAAAAGAGTATTGCAAAATGTGAAAAAAATGTTACAAACTGTAAAAAAAGTGTTGCAAATTGTTAAAAATATGCTGCAAACTCTAAACTATTCTGAAATCGTTAATTGTTAAAAACTGTCAAAAAAAGTTTTACAAACTGTTAAAAATGATTTAAAAACTGTCAAAAAATGTTTTGAAAACTGCCAAAATTGTTACAAACTGTCTAAAGAATGTTGTAAACTGTTGAAAAGTAATGCAAACCGTCAAAAAAGTATTGCAAACTTTAAAAAATACTGAAAACTGCTAAAAATGCTACAAACTATCAAAAAAAAACTGCAAACTGTAAAAAAGCATTGCAAAATGTCAAAAAAGTGTTGAAAGCTATTAAAAGAATTTGAAAACTTTTATAAAAGTATTACAAACTGTTCTGAAAATGGTAACTGTTAGAAAAATGCAAAAATGTTGCAAAAAGTATTACAAACTTTAAAAAAATGCTAAAATCTTCCAAAAGTGCTGCAAACTATCAAAAGAATGTTGCAAACTGTAAAAAAAGCGTTGCAAACTGTCAAAAAAGTGTTGCAAACTATTAAAAAAATTAGGAAACATTAAAAAAAATATTACAAACTATTAATAAAAATGATACTTGATAAAGAAAATATGCAAAATGATGTAAAATTGTTGTAAACTGTCAAATATTGTTACTTAACTGCAAACAATGTAGCAAATTGTCAAAAAAACACGGAAATCTGTAAAAAATGTTACAAACTTTTAAAAGATTCATACAAATTGTTAAAAAAATTTTGCAAACTGCAACAAAATATTAGAAACTGTCAAAAAATGTTAAAAATTGACAAAACTATTACAAACTGTCTAAAGAGTAATGCAAACTATTAAAAAAGTAATCCAAAAATTTAAAAAAATATTGTTTAACTTAAAAAAATGCTGAAAACTAACTAAAGTGCTACAAACAAACTGTCTAAAAAGTTTACAAACTTTCAAAAAATACTGAAAGTTTCCAAAAGTGCAGCAAACTATCAAAAGAAGGTTGAAAAACTGAAAAAGAAGCGTTGTAAAATGTCAAAACAGTGTTGCAAATTATTAAAAAGTTTGTAAACTTTTAAAAAAATATTACAAACTGTTCTAAAATAGTAACTGTTAAGGAAAATATGCAAAAATGTTACATAATTGTTGTAAATTGTTAAATAATGTTACTAACTGCAAACAAAGTTGCATGCTGCCAAAATACAATCTTTAAAAAAATTGATGCATACTCTCAAATAAATTTTGCAATCAGTAAAAAAATGTTGGAAATGGTCAAAAAATGCTATGAATGGTCAAAACTGTTACAAACTGTTTAAAAAGTGTTGTAAGCTATTGAAAAAGTATTGCAAACTTTCAAAAAATGCTGAAAATTGCTAAAATTGCAGGAAACTATCAAAAAATGTTGCAAACTTTGCAAAAAAAGCGTTGCAAATTGTTAAAAAAAGATTGCAAACTATTAAAAAAAAATGAAAACTTTAAAAAAAGTATTGTATGTTATGTTATGTTGTTTATTAAATGTAAAAAAGATACATATATAATTACATAAGTAAATAGCATGTTTGTAAATAAATTTACACACAAAATTATGAATATCACTGTTTTTAATGATTGTACTACAAAGATATTCAGGTAAACAACTATTTAATAGTTTGTAAATAAAACACATGTTTCCAAAATAGAGTGACTGTCGAACTGAAAATAATTTCAACTTTTCTAACATGTTTTTGATAGGTGTGCGCCTGCAAAATGTCAAAAAAAACACAAAAAATCATTAAAAGTGTTGTACACTTTTGGAAAATTAATGCAAACTGTCAGAAATATGTTGCAAACTGTCAAAAAAGTGCTGAAAACAGTTCTAAAAATGTTAACTATTGAATAAAATATGCAAAATTGTTGTAAACTGTAAAAACAATTTTAAATGGCAAAAAAGTGTTACAAACAAAAAAAAACTGTTTAAAATTTTCAAAATGTTGTAAACTGTTCTAAAAATGTTAAAGTATATGAGCAAAATTGTTGTAAGTTGTAAAAAAAAACGATATAATAATAATAAATTTATATGTGTTCTATCACATACAGAATTGCATAAGTCAGGTAAAACATATAATAATATAACACAGCAAGGGTGATACAGTAACAAGTAAAATAAAATGTACATAATTAGAAATTTATATATAAAATATATAAATAAAGTCATTAAGTCAGTTAGTATAAATAGTCAATACACTTTTTAAAATATTCACTTTGAATTGTGGTGATGAACAATGTTGACGAAGTAAGTTAAAAATCAATTAGTTTAAATAAATAAAGCCATACTGATGAGAGGTAAACCTCGAAACGCGTCTATGGATGTTTTTTAGTTTAGAATATTTTTTCATAAATTTAATTTTTTAAGAAATTTATATCATCATCTAAGTATTCTTCAACGCTGTAGTATGCTTTTGATATTAAAAACTATTTTACATTTTTTATGAACATTTTCAAATTCATCATTTAAATGTTATAAGGTAACTTATTTAAAAAAAATAGGCAATAATAAGTTTCACAATTTCTGCTTTTGTAAAGCCTAGTAAATTTGATTATTAAATTATGGTAATTCCTTGTGTAGTGATCATGTTTCTGTGAACATTGAGAATACTTAGATGGATTCTTTTTAACATATAAAACACAGTTTAAAACTTAAATTGAAGGTAGAGTAAGTAGTTTTAAATCAATAAAGTGTGCGCACACATCACTTCTATAGGTTAAACTTAGCATATACCGCAGTGCTCTTTCTTCTTTGTAGACCAAAAATCCAAGCCAGATGGCATGAGTGGCTCCAATATTAAATTGCGCAAGACATGTGTGATACAATTAATGATGTTAAAATAGTTGTACTAGAGTTTGTTTGAACTAAGTTACGTAATAAAAAGATGTTTTTTGCAATTTTGTTTGCCACGCATTGCACATGATCTGACCAGGAAAGTTTAGGGTCAAGGGTAACTCCTAATGTTTTAACGTTGTCCAGATTATGTTGGTTTTGTAAGTTTTTTAGCAAAAAATACATTAAGACTTGTTAGCTTGTTAGCTGTAAACCAATCCTTACCCTTTGTCTGAGTGTCAAGTATGCTGTTTGTTAATGATTTTAGATTTTTGTTTGAGTGGCAGCACGAAGTATCATCTGCAAATATAGTAAATTTTGCATCCAAATCACAGTAAGTAAAGTCATTAACATAGACAAGAAATAAGAGTGGGCCCAGTATGGAACCTTGAAGTACACCACTAGATATATCTTTAGTTATTAAGTTAGTTCCTTTATACTATGTTAATTGAGTTCTTTCAGTTAAATAAGAATTCATCATACTTAATGATATATCCGATAGACCGTATTACTTCAATTTCTTGAGTAGAATATCGTAGGAAACACAATCAAACGCTTTTGATAAATCGTAAATAGCACATCCCACGTACTCATTATTCTCAAAACCATTAATAATGTTTGAAGTTAGCTGTAATAAAGCGCCACTTGTTGATTTGTTTTTTCTGTTATGTTATGTTGTTTATTAAATGTAAAAAAGATACATATATAATTACATAAGTAAATAGCATGTTTGTAAATAAATTTACACACAAAAATATATTACAAGTATAAAATATTACAGGTACATTTTGTATAATATAATATATTATATAATAAATAAAAACATTACTTATACTTTTTAACATATTATTACAGTTCTAGTGAGTCATAATTTAATATCATATATGTTTTTAGCAGTCCCTTGAATTGTAGAATACTCGTAGCAGCTGTAATGTGCGGTTTTAATTCATTAAATCTTATCATTCCTTCGTAAAATAAAGATCTATATGTTGCTTGCTTGTGTACCGTATTAACATGAATGTTGTGTCTAGATCTGGTGGCGTAATTAAGAATATCACTGTTTTTAATGATTGTACTACAAAGATATTCAGGTAAACAATTATTTAATAGTTTGTAAATAAAACACATGTTTCCAAAATAAAGTGACTGTCGAACTGAAAATAATTTCAACTTTTCTAACATGTTTTTGATAGGTGTGCGCCTGTCACATTGAAGTATAGATCAAAGACACTTATTTTGGAGAACCTGTAACCTATTTAGTTCAGTTTTAGTAAAATAAAATAAAAGTGCTGCAAACTATCAAAAGAAGGTTGCAAACTGTAAAAAGAGCATTGCAAAATGTCAAAAAATTGTTGCAAACTATTAAAAAAGTTTGGAAACTTTTTAAAAATATTAAAAATTGTTCTGAAAATGGTAACTGTTGAAGAAAATATGCAAAAATGTTGCAAAATTGTTGTAAACTGTCAAATAATGTTATTTAACTGCAAACAATGTTGCAAACTGTCAATAAAAACACGGAAAACTGTATAAAATGTTACAAACTTTTAAAAAATTGATGCAAACTGTCAAAAAAGTTTTACAAACTATAAAAAATAATTTAAAAACTGTCAAAATATGCTGAAAATTGTCAAAAATGTTACAAACTAATTAAAGAACGTTGTAAACTATTAAAAAAGTGTTCCAAACCGTCAAAAAAATATTGAAATAGTAACTGTTAAAAAAAAAATGTGAAATGTTGTATATTAAAAAAAAATAGAAATTGAAAACTGTCAAAAAAGTGTTGCAAACTGGTCCTAAAGTGTAAACTATTAAAGAAAATATGTAATTTTTTTGTAAAATGTCAAAAAATGTTAATAACTGCATAAATATGTTGCAAAATGTCAAAATAATACAACACTTTCAAAAAATGAATGCAAAATGTCTAAAGAATGTGATTTGTTGTTTGTCAAAAAAATGCTGAAAACTGTCGAAAGTATTGTAAACATTTTTGAAAATGTAAAATATAGAAGAAAGTATGCAAAATTGTTGTAAACTGTAAAAACAATTTTAAACTGCAAAATAAACTGCTCTTAACTGTCAAAAATGTAGTAAACTGCAAAAAAATTGTTGCAAACTGTTAAAAAAGTAGCGCAAACTGTGAAAAATGATTGTAAACTGTTTTAAAAATGTTATAAAATATAAACAAAAATGTTGTAAATTATCAAAAAAAAGTTTGGCACTTGCCAAAATTTTTTCAAAATTTAATGTAATCTGTGTAAGAGTATTTCAAAATGTGAAAAAAATGTTACAAACTGTAAAAAAAGTGTTGCAAATTGTTAAAAATATGCTGTAAACTCTAAACTATTCTGAAATCGATAATTGTTGAAAACCGTCAAAAAAGTTTTACAAACTGTTAAAAATGTTTTAAAAACTGTCAAAAAATGTTTTGAAAACTGCCAAAATTGTTACAAACTGTCTAAAGAATGTTGTAAACTGTTGAAAAGTAATGCAAACCGTCAAAAAAGTATTGCAAACTTTAAAAAATGCTGAAAACTGCCAAAAATGCTAAAAACTATCAAAAAAAAAACTGCAAACTGTAAAAACGCATTGCAAAATGTCAAAAAAGTGTTAAAAGCTATTAAAAGAGTTTGAAAACTTTTATAAAAGTATTACAAACTGTTCTGAAAATAGTAACTGTTAAAAAAAATGCAAAAATGATGCAAAAAATATTACAAACTTTCAAACAATGCTGAAAACTTCCAAAGGTGCTGCAAACTATCAAAAGAATGTTGCAAACTGTAAAAAAAGCGCGGCAAACTATCAAAAAAATGTTGCAAACTATTAAAAAAATTTGGAAACTTTAAAAAAAAATAATACAAACTATTTATAAAAATGATACTTGATAAAGAAAATATGCAAAATGTTGTAAAATTGTTGTAAACTGTCAAATAATGTTTCTTAACTGCAAACAATGTAGCAAATTGTCAAAATAACACGGAAAACTTTTAAAAGATTCATACAAACTGCAACAAAATTATTAGAAACTGTCAAAAAATGTTAAAAATTGACAAAACTATTACAAACTGTCTAAAGAGTAATGCAAACTATTGAAAAAGTAATGCAAAAATTTAAAAAAATATTGCTTAACTTAAAAAAATGCTGAAAACTAACTAAAGTGCTACAAACTATCAAAACAATTATTCAAATTGTAAAAAAGCCTTGCAAAATCTCAAAAAAGTGTTAAAAGTTATTAAAAAATGGTAAAATATGCAGAAATGGTACAAAAATGTTGTAAACTGTCAAATAATGTTGTAAACTGTTTAAAAAAACTGTAAAAATGTTACAAACTTTTAAAAGATTGATGCAAACTGTCAAAAAAGTTTGCAAACTGTAAAAAAAGCGTTAAAAACTGTAAAAAAATGTTAAAAATTGTCCAAATTGTTACAATCGGTTTAAAGAGTGTTGTAAATTATTAAAAAAGTGTTTCAAACCATAAAAAAAATTCAAATTTGAAAAAAATGCTGGAAATTGCCAAAAGTACTGCAAACTATCAAAAGAATGTTGCAAACTGTAAAAAAAGCGTTTAAATGTCAAAAAAGTGTTGCAAACCATTAAAGAAGTTTGGAAACTTATAGAAAATATGACAAAATGTTGCAAAACTGTTGTGAACTGCCAAATAATGTTACTAACTGCAAACAATGGTGCAAAATGTCAAAAAAACACGGAATACAGTAAAAAGTGTAACAAACTTTTAAAAAATTTATGCAAACTGTCAAAAGAGTTTTGCAAACTGTAAAAAAGATATATACCGTAAATAAAGAATAAATAATTAAAGAATTTGTTATGTTATGTTATGTTATGTTGTTTATTAAACATAAAAGAAAAAAATTGCAAACTGTTAAAAAATGCTAAAAACTGGCAAAAGTGCTGCAAACTATCAAAAAAATGTTGCAAACTGTAAAAAAAAGTAGCAAAATGTCAAAAAAGTGTTGCAAACTTATAAAAAAATATAGAAACTTTAAAAAAACTATTACAAACTGTTTTAAAAATGGTAACTGTTGGAGAAAATATGTAAAATGTCGCATATTTAAAATAAATAAATAAATAAAAATTGCAAAACCAAAGTCTCAGAAAAAAGTTAAAAATTGTCAAAAAATTGTTGCAAAGTGGTCTAAAAGTGTAAATAAAAGAATGTTATTTTTTTGTAAATTGTCAAAAAAATTTAATAACTGCACAAATATGTTGTAAAATGTTAAAAACATACAAAAAATTTTCATTTAAAGCACACTTTCAAAATATAAATGCAAAATGTCTGAAGAATGTAATTTGTTGTTTGTCAAAAAAGAGCTGAAAACTGTAGAAAAAATTGTAAACATTTCTGAAAGTGTAAACTATAAAAGAAAGTATGCAAAAATGTTGTAAACAGCAAAAAAATTGTTGCAAACTGTTAAAAAAGTAGCGCAAACTGTGAAAAATGATTGTAAATTGTTGTAAAAATGTTAAAAAATATAAACAAATATGCTGTTAAAAAAAGTGTCAAAAAGCCGGAAATTTCAAGAAAACTGTCAAAAAAGCTTTGCAAACTGTCAAATAAATTTTGCAAAATGTCAAAAAAGTGTTGCAAATAGCAAAAAAACATCATTAATTGTTAAAAATAAGTTTATATTGTTGTAAACTTTTAAAAGTTTTATTAATAATAATAATAGTTTAGAATTAAGTGTCAAAACTGTCAAAAAAGTGTAGAAGACTGTCAAAAAATGTTGCAAACTGCTAAAAAACTGTCAAAAATGTCCAAAAATATGCAATATTGTAAACTGATAAACAAATTTATAAACTGTCTGAGAAATTTTAACCGCTTTATGACTGGTTCTAAAGCAGAGGTTGCCCGACAACTCCTGATTGTAATCGGTTTTACTACGTCTATGATATGATTTCTCTAAGTCTCTACATAATTCACAGTTTAAGTCTTACCTGCAACAGAGGAAACAATTTGTAGAAATTAATATTAAAAAAAAACAAAATTTGATAAAATGAAATAAAAATAAAAAGAGGTGTAGTGCAGGGCAGTGTATTACAGCCAATTTTTTTTATCAATTATTTAAATCTTCCAATTGCCTCTAAGCAATAATTATAACTCAAGCTACTCGGACGATATAAATCTTATTATAACCGTTATAACCGCAAACAATAATAAAAATTTAGAATTAGAAATACAAAACATAACAAACAAAATAAAATACTGGTGTAATCAAAACAGATTAGTTTTTAATAAAAGTAAAACTGCCTACGTCTTTTTAGAGCAAACAACAGTAAGAAACCATATGACATTACTAATATTGGAGTAGATGTTAGCAATTTTTGCCAAAATATAAAGTTTTTAGAAGTCTACATAGATAACACCTTATGTTGAAAAAAAACAAATAAAAGTTTTATCAAAAAACTAAAAAAACTTACTAACTAGAAACAAACAATTTTTTTCCGGATGATTTACTCTGACTTTTGGTGAATAAGAGCTTTACACTTTAGCTGAGAAAGATTTCTCTTAACCATAATTAAAAAACGACGTAAATCTATATTAAGTTGCGCATTTTTAAGAGTTTTTTGCGTTTTGATCTAAAATTTTAAAATAAGCTTTTATAAATTATCCCATTAATGTTAATCTACAATTAGTTACGCAATTTTTTTAACAAATTTCAGTTTTTTATTGACAACAAACGTTTGCACCAAAAATCTTTTTTACAGTTTTTTGCACTTTACTCAAAAACTTTAAACTGGGCTTGTATGAATTAAGTTAAACTATTAATTCTACAATAAATTATAAATTTTTAGAGCTAGTTTTAATTTGCTACAAATAAGTTTTAGTTTTCTAACACAGTCAAACACAACATTTGTATCAAAAGTGCCACTAGTTGACAGTTTTTTGTAATTTTCTCAAAAACTTTGACCTAGGTTTAAATAAACTCAGCAAACTACTTGAATCTACATTAAATTCCGAATTTTTTAGATTAGAGTTTATTTTCTACAATAAATTTAACGACAAACACAACATTTAAGAAAATCCGTTAATAAAGTCTTGAAGAACAACTCATTATTAGTAAATGAAATATTAAACTTATAGAACTACATTTTGATTATAAACAACACAAGTCTATTGCAGCAAATAAGTACATTGTAACATCCTAGTCGTATTGATCAAAATATTATATATTAGTATATGTATAGCTAGACGTAACAAGTGTGCACCAAATGCGAACAGAACAGGAAAGTTAAAATAAATTCACTATTGTAGCGTAAATAAATAAAGGACATAGTTTGAACGGATAGTTTTAACAAGACCTGAACTCATTTCCTGCTGATTCATCAATTTCTGAACCTACTCCGTGCACACAAAAGGAAATTTAGTAATTTGCGGAACGTTTCTTTCTTATTTATCAATTGATGTATACCGCGCCACATACGTGAATTCACTACAAATAATACTAAACACTCACAAGTAACTTTATTAATAAAATATTATATTTTAATGCTTACATTAAAAGCCATCGTATAATTGATGCAAAAGTTCCAACTGAAGGGTAATTATTTTCCGTGTAATATATTCATGAAATCTGCAGGGTCACTAACAACTTTAATAGATATATACAGGTTCACACCAACTGTTCTATATACTTGTAGTTTGATATAGGCAAAAAGTAATTCCCTATGCACATAGAATAATTATGCAAATACTATCTCACTCGTAAAACTAGTCGTAAATTATGAAATTTATGAGCAAATTTATCAATAACTCTATAATCAAAGCCAATAAAATTACAACGTGTTTACATTTAAAACTGCATGCAAATTGTGCATAACTGAATTAAATGTTTTAATAACTTTGGTTAATTAAATATATGAGCCGTATTTATGCTGCAATAAATTATTAACAACTCATGAACATTTAATTAAGTTATGGAACTGTTTGGATTAAATAAGCAAGTTTATTTATAATTTCATATTTGCTCTAAATAGAGAAAATATATTTTTAATCTATCGCCAATATTATAATATTTTGATAATATAAAAAGCTTTATTATTACATAAAAAAGCGAATTCAACCAACAAATTTATAAAGAAAATAATTACATAAAAAATGTTTGTGTCGATTTTATCTTCCACTTACATTTCCTCTCCTTGAAAACACCACTTATTATATCTCCACTCTATAGTATATTTTCCTTAACATAAGAAAATCTACTCCATGTATCGAAGGGGAAGATTTATCGATATTTTTATGGCGTTGCCCTCTAATAAATAATACACAGGCGAACACATTATTTATTCGTTATAATAATAAAATCATTCGGCCTTCATTTAATTCAATGCGTCGTCAAAAGAAATTCTTTTGAAAAACACCTACAAACTATAATGGCAGTCACATTATATATAATATGATAACGTATTGTATTTCATGCGCAGAATTTCCACTAACATGTGGAATCTGATATTCTTTTTTATATTTCAAGATTGTTTATTCCGTGAAATGCAATCCGATAAGGAACCAATTTTAAATTTCATTTTATTGTTACTTAATATGGTATGTGTCTGCGTGTTGGTTGAATTATTCATTGCAAAACTAAATCTGTATATTATACAAAGTGAAATATAATATGCTGATTTTGTTAACGTGACGGAACAACTAAATGCACTGAAATCTAATATTCGCGACATGTTGAATGGAGTCAAAATACGCAAACTTTGAAGATATTTTAAGTTTAATGAGATTTGTTCAAAATAAAACAAATTGACAAATATAATTCAAATAGTTTTCATATTGTAGAATATTGTATGTATAGTGTGCGAATTGAAGAAGTAGTTTAAAACTAGAAATATAATAAATAGTTTGTATCATATATTGTTCTACATTAAATCGAAATTCTTCTAAAATGATTGATATTTGCATAAACTTAGCTACATTTGTGTTTGTACCAACGCTAAATTGTCGGCTAACAAAATCGAATCGTCTTCTAGGTACGCACGCAAAAAGGTCTTTAACGTTAAAAGAACATAACACAAAAATGGCACAAAAGTTCTGTATGCGGTTTATGCACTTTCAATAAATTTATCTAATTTTGCCGCAATGCTTTTCACCAATGAGAGAGGTTGAGATTACTACAATTAAGGTTTATGGATAAGTTCAACTTTTAGCATTAGTTTTGTTAGGGTCAAGATTATTTTTTTGGCTTTTAGGGTTGTTTTGCCTGATCTTTTACTGTCTTCATATAATGGTCAAACTATATCTCCAATTTTTTAAAGATGTTTTAGTCTTAATTTCTTACATTCGTATTTCATCTTACTCTCCTTAACTTGTAGCTTAATTTTTGTGATGATATTGATAATGCGGTAAATAGTGCAGTTTATCGGTTATACATTCTTTTTAGCACACACTATGACTTTTTGAGGCATATTTATTAGTGAAATTTTATTATATAGGTTTTAAAGTAATAGCCTAAGTATTAAACCAACGTGATCTCCTTCTTGAAACCTATAAAAATCATCTTATTCTGTAATTAAGTAACATTTTTATGAAGTCGTTGCTTATTTTTATCTTTTTTAGTGCTTCAAATAATTTGTGTCAAAAAACCTATTTAAAAGAATTTTAGATATTAATGCTAACAAGTGTTCAAAATCTTGTGTTCTTAGTTGTAAACATTTTCACAACTTTTTTTACTTTTTTTATCGCTTCTACTGTTAATCTGTCTTTTCTAAAACTAAATTAATTGTTCTATATTTTAGCTTTCATCTTCGTTCTTAATCTCTCAGCAACTAGTTGCTCATAGGTTCTACCAAAAGCATTAAAAAGGCAAATAAGTCTGTATTTAGCTTTTTTTCTTATTTTTCAGTTTTAAAATTGCTTTCCTTGTATTTCTCATTTATAGTTTGTAACATTTTTTGCGGTGCGGCTTTTAACAGTTCTTTAATTGCCATTGTTTTTTTTTTGTGAATGGATCTACTTTAAAGCAATCACCGGTGGCCCAACACTGACGAGAATGTGGCTGCCGTAACCAAAAGTGTGCGACTCAGTCCTGGAACATTGACTCGGTATCGATCTCAACAACTCAACATTTCACGCACCAACCTGATGCAAATTTCGCACAAAGACCTTGCGATATTTGCTTATAAGGTCTAATTGACTTAGCAATTGAAAGCACACGACCATTTAGTTTGTTATCGCTTTTCAGTTTGGGTTTTAGAACAGCTCAAAATGGACAACAATTTTGCTCGAAAAATCATCTTTTCTAACAAAAAGCAGTTTCATCTCAGCGGCTACGGTAACAAACAAAACTGTTGAATTTGGGGATCGGAAAACCCAAACTTGATTGTTGAGAAACTAATAATACATTCTCAGAGAGTGATAGGTTGGTGCGGATTTTGGAACGGTGGCATTATTGGCCCATTTTTCTTTAAGAATGCTGCTAAAAACGCCATTTCGGTCAACGGTGAGCGATACAGAGGCATGATAAACAATTTTTTGTGGCCGGAAATTGAAGACATGGACTTGGACAATCTTTGGTTTCAGCAGGATGGCGCGCCATGCCACCCAGCCCATGCCACAATCAATCTTTTGCGCGCCAAGTTTAGTAATCATGTTATCAGTTGTCTCGGCAATGTCAATTGGCCACCTCGGAGCTGCGACTTGATGCCGTCAGACTTTTTTTTTGCGGTGTGGCGTGAAAGACCAATGTTATGCAAACAATCCATTAACAATTCAGGCCCTTAAGGCAAATATCAAGAAAGCCGTTCGTGAGATAGAGATACCGTCACCAAGGTTTTGGAAAACTGGGTTAACAGGATGCGCTACTGCAAAGCCAACCAAGGTAGTCACATGCATAAAACCGTGTTTCATAAATAATGGAAATGTTTGCTCTTTCAAATAAACCAATAATATACCAAAAAAATTGATTTTTGTTCATTTTTTGAAATTTTAAAAAAGACCACTAAATAGACCATCTGTAAGTTATAATTTTGCAATAAGGTTTTGTAGTGACCAACAGCTTCTGCCTTAGTTTGTATGTCGTAAGTTAGCTAAGACTGTTTTGCAATTCCTGACGTAACCCAAATGTTGTCGTTATATTAGCTCAATTTGTGTAATTTTTTTAAGTAATTAGCAGTTCCTGGCGTGATCCAAAATGTAATCTTGTCTGGTTGCTCAATTTTAGAAACTTGGTTAAAGTTTTTTTCAAAAATACCTTTGGGTGCAGTTGATATTCCCGTGCACAACTTGCCCAAGTAGAGTAATATATAAACACTGGCAAGTAATAATAATAACCTCTATAAACCCGTCACCAAGCAAACTGCTTTTTCAACAAATCATGCGCCCAAAACTTCAAGAACTAAATTTGTTGCCAGAGCTACATTATAATACTTCAGAAAACCAGTAAGACTTGTTTTATTGGTCTCTTTAAAAAAACATATTGTTTCCTATTTATATTAAACGCATTACTTGTATGCCATAAACATCCAGTACCGCATCCGCAAAGTACGCGCCTAGTTGTGCAAACAAAAATAATTCTGACTTACCCCACAGCCTATGAGGCGCCCTAACTAATCATCTCCTAAAATAAATCTATAATTGAAACGTTTTGAGTTTTTAAATATGATCTGGAGAAAGATAAAACAGACAATCTTTAAAGTTTTTTTCATAAATTACAAAAAAAAGTTTATGCAATCAAAGCAGATCACCAGGTAACAACAACACCAAACTGACATTTGCCAAACCAGAGTGAAATCCAGCTAATATTCAGGTACAAAATTGTCTATTACTATCACACGCCACAAAAATATTACCCAAAAAAGCCGCAACTATCCTCCAGCGCACATAGATCGATGCAGAAGCATAATCAAGTGCAGATAGCAAAAACGCAAGTCAGTACAATCACAAACAATTCTAAGCAAAGTTCTAATTGAAAATCAAGACTAAATAAATTGTGAAAGAACGTACTAAATTGGCTTCTGCAATAGATTAGTTAACAAGAGTAATGGTAAGTACCTGCACACCAACAAACGCTTTACTCATAAGCCAAAGAAACGGTTTACAACCATCAAGTGGACCACACTCGCTAGGCAGCATTGCATACATCACCCTTGGAATTGTAATTAAGGTGGGACACTTCAAAGCATAATGATTAGTCAGAAGATTGGCGTAGAGTAGCTTACACACACACCCAAGTTTTCGTCTTCAAGATGTGTAATAAAATGACTTCTAATGCTCGCATAGAGAGCAAACCTAAAATTTTTTGATGACAAACACTTGGGTGGGTAAGTGAGATACTCCATTGCATGATGACTAGTTAGTATTTTGTATTAAAGTTGCCCACCCACCCACCCAAGTGTTAATAGTCAAGAGGTTGGATCACGACCTTCTCTTGTGCTAAAATAATTTCTTATAGCTACAAAGAAGAACAACAGTCAGTTGTTTAATAACAAACTCTTGAGTGGGTAATTGAAACACTCCATAGCATAAAAATTACTCAATAGTTTAGATTAAAGTAACCCAACCACACACCCAACTGTAAGTTGTCAAAATAACTGGATTACAACTTTTTCTAATGCCTGCAGAGAGAGAAAACATTTAATCTTTTAATAACAAACATTTGGGTAGGTTGGTAGGACACTACAAACATCATAACTAATCAGTAATTTGGATTGGAGTAGCCCGCCCGCCCACCCAAGTGTTTGTCTTCTAGAGGTTGCATTACAACCTTCTCTTGTGAAAAATTAACTTCTAATGCCTGCAAAGAGAGCAAACATTTAATCTTTTGATAACGCACATTTTGGTGGGTAAATGAGACACTCCATAGCATGATAATTTGTATTGAAGTGGCCCATTTACCCTCCCAAGTGTTAGTTGTCATAATGACTAGTCAGTAGTTTGGAGTATCTCACACACTCAATCAGTTCGTCTTGAAGAAGAAGTTGGATTGCAACCTTCTCTTGTGATAAAATAATTTCTAATGCCCACAGAGAGGAAAAACATTCAATTGTTTGATGACAAACACTTAAGTAAATGAGTGGGACACTTCAAAACATGATATCTACTCAATAGTTCAGATAGGAGTGGCCGACCCACTCACCCAAGTCTTAGTTTTCAAAACGATTAAATCACAACCTTTTCTTGTGACAAAATAAATTCTAATGCCTGTAGAGAGAAAAGACATTCTTTTGATATCAAACACTTGGGTGGGTGAGTGAAACACTCCAAAGCATAATAATTAGTCAGTAGTTTAGATTAGAGTAGCCCGCCCACCCACTTAAGTGTTCGACTTTAAGAGGTTACATTACAACTTTTTCTTGTGATAAAATAACTATTAATGCTTTCAAAAAAAGCAAACATTTAATCCTTCAATAACGCACACTTTGGTGGATAAGTGGGACACTCCATAGCATAATAAATAGTCAGTACTTTGTGTTAAAGTAGCCCACCCACCCAAGTGTTAATTGTCAAGAGGTTGAACCACAACCTTCTTTTGTGCTAAAATAATTTTTAATACTCACAGAAAAGGAAAACTTTCAATTATTAGATAACAAACACTTGGGTAGGTAGGTGAAACACTCCAAAACATGAGAACTACACAATAATTTAGATTGGCAAAAAGTTTGGATCACAACTTTTTCTTGTGACAAAATGAATTCTAATGCCTGCAGAGAGGAAAATCATTTAATCTTTTAATAACATACACTTGGTTGGGTGGGTAGGACACTCCAAAGCATAATAACTAGTCAGTAGTTTGGATTGTAGTATCCCGCCCACCCACCCAAGTGTTTCGTCTTCTAGAGGTTACTTTACAACTTTTTTTTGTAATAAATTAATTTCTAATGAATGCAAAGAGGGCAAACATTTAATCTTTTGATTATGCACACTTTGGTGGGTAAGTGGAACACTCTATAGCATAATAACTAGTCAGTTCTTTGTATTGAAGTTGACTAGTCAGTAGTTTGGTTTAAAGTGGCTCACACAGTCACTCAAATGTTCGTCTTGAAGAAATTGGATCACAACCTTCTCTTGTGATAAAATGACTACTTATGCTCGTAGAAAAGGCAAACATAGAGTCTTTTGATAACAAACATTTGAGTGAGTAAGTGAATTACTCCATAGCATTATGACTAGTCAGTATTTTGTATTGATGTAGCCCACCCACCCACCCAACTGTTAGTTGTCAAGAAGTTAGATCACGACCTTCTTTTGTTCTAAAATAATTTCTAATACCCACAGCGAGAAAAAACATTTAATTGTTTGATTACAAACACTTGAGTGGGTAGGTAAGACACTCCAAAACATGATTACTACTTAATAGTTTAGATTGAAGTAGCCCACTCACTTGTCAAAAAAGTTAGATCACAATCTTTTTTTGTGACAAAATAATTTCTAACTTCCACAGAATGGAAAAACATCCAATCGTTAAATAACGAACACTTGAGTGAGTGGGTAGGACACTGCAGAGCATGATAACTAGTCAATAATTTGGATTGAAGTAGACCGCCCACCTATCCAAAAGTTTGTCTTTTAGAAGTTGCATTACAACCTTCTCTTGTGACAAAATAACTTCTAATAAATGCAAAGAGAACAAACATTCAATCTTTTAATGATGCACACTTGGGAGAGTAGATGGGACACTCTGAAGCATAATAACTAGTCAGTAGTTTAGATTGAAGTAGCCCGCAAACCCACCTAAGTGTTTGTCTTCTCGAGATTACATCACAACTTAAAAAAAAAAATCCAAAATACATCTTTTTTTTTTTAAATGTCCAAAATAGCAAATTCTGGCAATAATTTATCAAAATCTTAGTAAAAAATGCCAAAATCTGGCAACAAACTGTTAAAAAATTGTAAAACTTGCAAAATTCGGCTATAAAATATTAAAATATTGTCATAAGATTCAAAATCCAGTCATAAACAATTTACCAAACAAAGCTTCATATCTAAACCGAAAAACTCTAGCAGTTAATCTTATTTTGTGGTCGGATGCCGCCAAGTAACTGGGTATTACCTTCAATAAATGACACGTACAATTCATCATAGATAAGCCAAATTGTAAAAAAACTTGCCAGTTCTAATTCTTTGATAAAACAGCAGCATGTTGATGTTCTAATACAAAATCTGGATGTACACTACCATTATTAAACCACAAATCACTTATGCTTCTACAGTCTGAGAAACAGCTGCCAACACAAACTTTAATTGTCTTAAACCCTTCCAAAGTTTTACTTTACAGTGAATTTTTAAAACCCCATAGTATGTTCAAATTCAAAAAAATTGTAACAATCTTGGTACCTTTCGCTGCGCCTACACATAAAAACTTTACTTAAAAAGTACTTTGATAACCTTGCGATTTACAGATTTGAATTTAACCAAACTTGTTGAGCTAAACAAAGCTTAGAATCATAATTCTTTACAATGATTTATTCCACAATTCTACTCTATAAAACGTTCTAATCAACCAGTACAATTTTAAATCAAAAATTATATGAATCTTACGGTCTTAAACTTTTAGGTATGATGCAAAAAGAATTTAGTCTGTTAGCCTTTTTTCTTAAAGGATAAATCAAACATTTTTTAGAAAATATTGTTTTTAAATCACAAAATACGGCAAAGCAGTCAAGGCAGACTACCAGCCAAGATGACAATAACACTAAACAGATGTCAACCATACTAAAAGGAAAACCAGCTAATATTCAGATCAAAAAAAGTCTATTGGTTGCACCGCCAGGCAAACTTAAAGGTAGCCTTTTTACCTTTCACCGTGTCAATAGGACCAAACAACATCTACACTGCACAAAAACACTGCAACTACTCTTAAGCACACACAGATGGATCCAGAAGCGTAACTTAATACAAATAATCAAAACGCAATAACAAACAGATCACTAGTCAGTTACAAGTAACTCAGAAAAAAATTAAAGCAAAGTTTCAATTTAAAATAAAGACTAAATTGTAAAACAACAAATTAAGTCCAACAAATATAATAAAGTACTTGCACACCAACAAACGCTTCACTCATAAGCCAAAAAAGCGGTTTAGCACCATCAAGTAGACCACTTACGCTTGACGGCATTGCACACACCACCTTTAAAGTTGTAATTCAGGCGACCACTTGGGCAAACCTAGCACCGCTTCAACGCCAATTTAACAAACAAAACCACTTCAACAGTTCCAAGACTATCCACACCCAGAAAGTTGCCCAAAACCAGATATACAAAAAAACTCAAAAAATCTGAGAAGTTTTCAGACGTCAAAGCTGGGATCTATTGACTGAATTTGGTGTCTCAACGGCACCACCAAGTTTGTTTTCTTTTAAGCGGGTCGTTAACATGTCCCAAAAGCAGTAACAAAGTTAATCGTTAAGCTTAAGAAAAACTTTAAAACCCTTAAAAGTTATTAGATAATTTAAAATAAACTCTTAAAAAAACTCTGAAAAGTCTTAAACCGTATTGCAAACAGAATAGATCCAACGTTTTTGTGGTCTCCCTTATCCTTTTCTGCTTTTCCTTGGTTTCCAGGTACTATCTTTTGTATCCACTTATCTACTATCTGAGACTTGCAACTCTCCTCATGATATTAAAAAGCCAAATAAAATTTTGATTGTGATTAATAATAAAGAATTTAAAAAAACTATAAATAAGTTATCAAATGTAATCCAGAGATCTCAAAAGACATTTAAAAAACTTAAACAATACGTTTTTTTCAACAATAAAAAAAATTAAAATTGTTTTTAGTTGCTGAAGAAGGATTTAGTTTTGAATCCAAAACATCCAACTATTTTAATTAAGAATTAAATTAAATTGACTTTTATTATTGTCTTAATAACCATTTCAATTTAAAAAAAAATTATTAAATTAATCGTACTCAAATAAAGACATAAAATATATGTACAAGTAATATTGTTAAAAGTTATAAAACCAGTTTAATATTCCAAGTAGAAGTTGTTCCATACTAATTCACAAACCGAACATGTACGTCTTGACTAACAAATTCTTCCATAGTTCTGATGCATCAAAGTTTGTAACAAGCGATAAGAAGGAGGACAAGTTGGTGCAGTTTTTTAATCTTTATTTTCTTTTCATATAATGATTGCTTCTTGAAAACTTACAGACTGGAATTTAATCTGCGTGATCCTTCTTTTTTATTAAACGATAAGTAATTGATTTATCTACTGCTTCAGTAAATAAAAAGTTTTAACAAATTAATGGTTCATTCAACTAATACCTAATAAGTAGCTTTATATAGCTTAAATAGTTTCAATTAATTTGTTATATTTGTGTGTCATTTCAAAATATTAATTCAAAGGAAAATTATTTTATGCTTTGTTGGTTTTGTGAATATGAAAATGCTTCAAACAATTGGAGTTGGTTGAATATGAAAGAGAATTATTAATTTTTAGTTGGACAAAATAATTAAAGTAATTTATGTAGGATGCGTTTACTATGGAATTTAACGAAAAACATGTTTTTAAATAACTTAAAATTATGTGAATTGTTACAGAAATATATTAAAACCATTAAGTCACTGTTATGAAAAAAATTGTTTGAAAATCCGGAAAATGTACTTTTAACAAATTAGATATAAAAATAACGTTGAAGTACGGTGTGGTGGTTGGGAGGTTTAGCGTGCGTTGCGTCAGTTATATAAAAAAATAACATTGTATAACTGAGCGTAACACATTATTTTTAGGATCAAAGTTTTAGTGTTCCGTTGTGTCCGCAGCCTAAAGCAAGAATTTTTGTTCTAATCATAGCATTAATTAGCCCTGAAATACTAGCGCTTTGATCTTAACAATTTATAAATACAATAATTAGAGCAATAAGTAAGATTGAGACCTAATCATCAATTATTAGGTGGTAGGACAAAGAAAAAAAAAAGAATATTTTCTGCTTAAATTGTTAAAATGCCAAATAAACTCATTTTATTCTGCGACTGTTATGATAAATTATTACCTATAAAAATGTGAAAAATCTCAGTTGAAAAGTCGCGTGAATTATAGCAGCGCAGCATAAAAATAATATACATAACCCTTTTAAATGCGGCTTGGAGATTCCTGGAAATTATTATGTATGATATGATTTATCTAATATTTCTGCGGAGGGTAGAAATGCCAAGTAACTCAAGGGTTCGCAGATGCTGGGTACTCTTTACATATTTTATTATTACTAGCTCAATATGGCATGTAAATTAGATTAGGCTTATATTTTATGTTGGAAACAACTGTAGAATTCGGAAAGTAATATTTATAAGTATTTTTAAAATATTAATATTTTATTAATTGCAAAGATTAAGAAAATAAATTGAAACCATCCTAAATTAATTAATATTCATGAAACATCTTGTAATCACCAAAATACAAAAAACACTGGTAACCTCGGCTTTCACTAAACTATTTAAAACCTTATCCACACTCACCGTCCCCATTTTTTAAATCCGTGGATTGCTCTGTTCCCTCTTACTCTCTTTGCTTCCCTTGAAAAGATTTTAATCTCCTCCACGGAATCCATTTCCATACTGTTCAATTGATTTGAAATGGATTTAATTCATTTCGATTCAAAAGTAAACTGTGAAGTTTTAATTGGACCTCTTTACGAATTAACTAGGAACCAAGCACTTTTCAATATTCATCAAATATTTAACGCAATTTCACTCGCAATTTAAATTTACAGTGGATATTTTCAATTATGCATGAAGGGAATAGATTAAAAAAATATTTTGATTATGTGTGACATTGTTATTTTCTTGCAAAATTCCAATTAAAAATTTATTCTAATGCAGCTGTAATTACTAATTATTACTTCCAGTTGACAAATACATTCATCATATTAATTACCATCCTTTGTGTTTATTATCATTTTATGTTGTTTTATCAGTCATGCAAATAAACGTATGCGTTTAGGTATATGTTTATATGTATGAATAAATTGCCTCTAATTGGAGGTAAAATCAACATTAAAAAACACAACACGTGATCTACATCACTTTTGTTAGCGGCGTTTATTAATAAATACGTTTGTATTTCTGTAAAAAAATTGGCTTTAATCACGTTTGCAAATATTGTTTTTGACGGTTTCGTGACGGATTTAATGAGTTGATTTTTTTAATAGGTGTTTGTGTTTTATTGGTGTCATTCATTTACAGAACGTTTTATAATTGGGTTTTTAATTAGTAGTAGAATTTGTGAAGTAATAAAATTAATTAATTTAATCATTTTTTAAATTTGAATTTTGTTAAATAATAGTTTTTATAGATAATATTTAAGAAACATTTTAAATGCATCTGGGCTACTGTATCAATATATAACCAAGAGCAATATAGATAGAATAAAATTGTATCCATTGTATTCCATTTAAATATTGGATATTAAAATACTTACAGATACAACAGAGTTTATTATTGAGATACACAATAACATGAGATTTTAGTGGAATAAAATTCCGATTATAGCAGAAATAACAATCGGAATCCTGCTACATAGTCGTAGCAGGAACCCTATCCATTTCCTGAAAGTATATGAAAGCTTTTCATCTGCTTAAAACCTCCGTCACGTTCGACAATCATCCATTATTATGAAACAATCCGGTATATAAGAATACATTAAATCAAATTTCATTTCTTAAATCAACAAAAATTATATTTTCAATTTAAATTGATAAAAATTCAGGAATCGTTCATGCAATTTTATAATGTCCGCTACATGCAGAAAATTCACTTAAATATTCCGCGCGCTGCCAAGAGGTAGAAATGAATTATTCCGATAGTGATCTTTTTAAAAATTTGTATACAAGTTAGTAGGAGAAATCTCATTTTGTTGAATGGATCGTTTAACGTCAGCAATTTCCACCTATACTGCAAATAGAGATTGCAAATGGTGCGACTTCTTTTCATATGTATAGTGGGAATAGGCGCGTAATGTGGAGGAATCATTTTCAAAGTGAACGACTTATTGGAAACAGAATAGACAGAAGATAACATTTCTATTTAAAGATACGTCAACAACAAATGGTGTTTTGTAAAGCTGTTAAATATACTCGTGTTGTACTTCTTATCTTGATATTCAATATGTTCTATCCATTCAGTATGTAAAGATTTCATTTAAAGGATATAATATAAAATATGTTACATGACACCAGAGCCGGCCTTCTTTATAAGAAAGCAAAACATTTTTTAGGCCCTTAATACAAACATAAAAGGTGATAGACCTATAGAGAACTATTTTCAAAATATTCAAATACACCTTTAAATTAAAGAAATCCAGTTCAAATTAAAATCTATTTATTTGTAGACATAGTGTGGTGTTAGTCTCAACAAGTGGCCCTTAAGAATCAAATATGCCTGGCAATACTTTCCGGTTTTCTTCTCTGCGTAAATCTTGTTGGAAACATGTTTTTGTGAAACTAGTCTAAATTTGGCAGTAGTTCGATGTGGGTTGGTTATTGCCTTGCTGATTTTCACACAAAATCTCCAATCCTCAACCCATTCTTCTTATAGCCCCTATTTTGCCTTTTTGTATCTTCCAGCTCTGCATTCTTTTCTTTTTTCAATCCGTGTGTTATTTATTTTAATTAATTGGTTTGTTCTTAGATGCGTTTTTAGTTCTTAGGTTTTACCTTCAGTAATATCCTTAAATGTCCATTTGAGATTACATATTCCTGTTCTTTTGTTGCCAGGTATATTCTAGCCATCTCAAAAGTTATCCGTCAACCTCAAGATAGCGTAATTTGGTATTTGCCTCGTTATTTCTGTTATTCTGCTTTCTTTCAAACATTTCTTTTCTCTGCAATTTTGTTTGTTATTGTAGTTTCTTTAAAGTTCTTCTGATTTCTTTGTATGCATAATTGTTCTGTGCTTTCTTATTTCTTTTTTTTTACTCTTTTTCCATTTTATTTTATTTTGTTTTTCCCTTCTTTTTCTTCTTTGGCTTTTACAATGTTTGTTTCCATTGTTTGTTTTTTTTATATTCTTTAATTGTCAATCTTCTCATTTTTCTTTTTTAGTACTTTTGTTGCAAAGTTTTTTAGTAACCCAGGAATTGAAGGTTACTACTAACTAGGATGTTCTTGCAACTATCAAACAAAATAGAATGACCGACAGATGTTATTAAGTTACAAAAGGGAATTGACAATACTAACTTTTTGATAACCAACACTTGGGCGGGTGGGCGGGAACACAATTTATAAATATTGACCCGATAGTTTAATATAGTGTTCCCGCCCACCCACCCAAGTGTTAGTCATCCAAGAACTGAATGTCACTACTACTTAGGGTGTTCCTGCAGTTAACAAACAAAACATGACTGACAGGGTTCAATAAGTTAAAAGATAGAGTTGACTTTACTAATTTTTTGATAACAAACACTTGGGCTGGTGGGGGGAACTCAATTTATAAATATTGGGCCGTTAGTTTAATATAGTGTTCCCGCTCACCCACCCAAGTGTTAATGATCCATGAATTAAAGGTTACTACTGTAGGCTTTTAGTTGTTTACCAAATGGTAGCCATAATTAAATTTCCATTTAATTCTTTAGTAAAAGGTTACATTTTATAAATTACATCATAAAAAATGATGTTAAAGAGAATATCCAAAATGGTGTGTGGATTTACATAAAAATAATTATATTAAAAAAAATATAAATACTAAAACACGCTACACTACTCCCCCCGAAATGTAAAAAACTAAAAAGAAAAACTTATTAACCACTAAAATAAACACAATGGTTAAATGAAATTGTCTTTTTAGCTTTGTCAAATTTTGTAACGGACACAGCAGTAATAGGTTTTAATATAGATTTAAAAAATTAAATTGTTGACAATTCTAAATAAGCTGGTTTCAATCGATCAATTGAAACCGAGTCTTGCTTGTCATTAAATTGAACTATAAAAAATTTCGACGTTCTAGAAATAACTAAAAAAAGTCCGGAAAAAGTTGGTTTCAAAGACTTTTTAACATGGTCATTTCGAATAAAAACATGCGAACATCTTGTTAAATCAGGGTTTACGGAAAAATTTTGTTTAGTAAATCTTGTTTGGCAAGGTAACAGTACGTTCATGGTTTCTTTTAGTTTCGTTAAAAATAACTGTAAATTTGGATCTGTTGGTACAATGTGATCAGCATACTTCAGATAATGACCAGGCAAGTTCAAAATAGTACCATAAACAAATTCTGCAGGCGTGGCATTTAATGGATTTTTAACAATTGATCTAAGGCTTAATAGAATTAAAGGTAACGAATCAACCAATTAGGTGTTAATTTTGACATTTTAATAGATAATTTAATTTGTCTATTAAGCCTTTCAGTTAATCCGTTACATTGTGGATGATATGAAGTAGTAGATTTATGATCAAATCCTATTAATTTTCTAAATTCATTCCAAAAGTTTGAGTGAAATTGCTTTCCACAATCTGTTACTACAGCTTTTGGAACTCCAAAACGGAAAACCTAAATACTCAAAAATGCTTTAACAGCACTGAAAGCAATAATATCTTTTAAAGGAATGGCTTCAGGCCATCTCGTAAAACGATCAATACAGATCATGAGGTAACGATATCCGTTACAATTAGGTAAAGGTCCTACAAAATCAATATAAATAATTTCGAAACTAAATTTAGGTAATTCAAAATTCTGAATTGGACTTTTAGTGTGTCTATGAATTTTGTTTTTTTGGCAATCAATACAAGATTTTACATTACATTTACATTTGCAATGTCAGTTTTTATATTTGGCCAAACATAGTTCATAAATACAAGTTTTTGTGTTGAATTAATTCCAGGATGTGATAAAGAATGGAATTTGTTAATAATTGTTTTACGTAATGATTTTAAAATAAAAGGACGTACCATGTTATGAGAAACATCGCAAATAATAAAATTCAATCAAATTTGTATTGTTAGAATTTAGTAGGTTTTGTAACTCTTCATCAAAAAGCTGCAATTCGCTCAATTGACTCAAAGAATCAATTATTTCATTTATCTCAACTCTTGATAAAGCATCTGCCACTTTATTCGATGATCCTTTAATATAACGGATGTCTGAAGTGAATTGAAAAATAAAAGCCAAGTTTCTCATTTCTCGTAACGAGTAATGAGTAAAATTTTGTTTGAAAGCTGAGATCAATGGTTTATGATCTGTTAAAATAATATATTCTCGTCCCTGTACCAGGTAACGAAATTTCTTGACGGCTAAAAAAATTGCCAATAATTCTCTACCAAAAGTACTATATTTTCTTTCTGTTTTAGAGAAAGTTTTTGAAAAATAAGATATTGGCTGTTGAATACCATCAACAGATATTTGTTGTAAAACTGCTCCCGCTGCAAAATCTGAAACATTGACCATTATGCTAATCTCAGATTTATCATCAGGAAAAACCAAAATTGAACGTTGACCTAATACTTGTTTAATCTTAACAAACGCATCAGTGGTTGATTGCGTCCAAGGTAGATCTTTAGAGTCTCTGTTAACGGTTGCAAAATCATTAAGTGGTTTGAGAATACTCGCACCTGATTTAAAAAAAAAAACAATGATAAAAATTGACCATTCCAAGAAAACGTAACAAGGAACGATGCGTTGTTGGTTGAAGATAATTTAGTATTTCCTTAATTTTATCTTGTGAAGGTATAATACCTGATGATGAAATTATATGGCTTAAAAAAGTAATTTCCTCAACTCCAAATTTACACTTATCAAGATTAATTTTAATACCATTTCTATCTAAACGTTAAAGATATGTTTCAAATGCATGAGGTGTTCCTCCTGATTTTTGCTAAAGATTAAAATGTCATCTATGTATGCAAAACAGAAATTTAGACCTCTAAGAGCATTATCAATAAATCTTTGAAATGTTTGAGCAGCATTTCTTAAACCAAAACCCATCCTTAAATATTCAAATAGACCAAAAGAGGTTGTTATTGCTGTCTTTGAAATATCTTTCGGATCTATTGGGGTTTGATGATATGCTTTAATAAGGTCAATTTTAGAAAAAAAATTACAATTAAAACAATTGTTTGTAAAATCCTGAATATGTAGTATCGGATAACGATCAGGTTTATTATATTTGTTTAAAGCCCTATAATCTCCACAAGGACGCCAAGAACCATCTGACCTTGGCACCATATGTAAAGGTAAAAACCAATTGCTGTTAGATGTTCTTACAAAACCAAGGTCTAATATTTTTTGAAATATCAATTTTGCCGTTTTAATTTTCTCTTGAGATAGGCGTCTAGGTCTAAAAAATATAGGTTCTAATGCAGTGAGTTACATTGTGTTTAACTTTAACATTTAATTGTAATGGTAGAGTTAAATTTGGAAAAAGTTTTAATAATTTGTTGTAAGAGTCTAAATTTCTGTTTAATAAAATTGGAGAAATTTTAGAATATTCCTGCAACTAACAAACAAGAGAGAATAACCGACAAATTTTATTAAGTTAGAAGAGGGAAGTGACGACATTAACTTTTTGATAACCAACACTTGGGCGGGTGGGCGGGAACACAGTTTATAAATATTGGGCCGGTAGTTTGATATTGTATTCCCGCCCGCCCACCCAAATGTTAGTGATTCAAGAATTCAAGTATACTACCACCTGGGATGTTCTTGTAACTAACAAAAAAGAGACAATGAACAACAAATTTTATTAAGTTAGAAGAGGGAAGTGACGACATTAACTTTTTGATAACTAACACTTGGGCGAATGACCGGAAACACAGTTTATGAATATTGAGCCAGTAGTTTGATATAGTGTTCCCTCCCACTCACTCAAATGTTAGTGATACAGGAATTGAAGTATACTACCACCTGGAATGTGTGTGTGCAGGATTTTAAAAACGGTCAAAACAGAGAATACATTTTTTTTGTATTCCGTTACTATTAAACTGCAATTTGCAACTAAACATATTTTTTTAAATCAGTAGCGCCGCTAAATTTTTTTTCCAAAAAACGTAGATATAAAATAATCTGAGTAAATTTGACCCTAGGGAATGTGAGGTATATACCAAAAAATTCCTTCTAACAACTTTTTTTTATATCTAATTTTCAATTTATTTGTTCAGTAGCGGCACAAAAAATTCAATTCAAAAACAAAAATTGTGTTTTCTAAAAAATAATTAATTTTTGTTTGAAGTAAAAATTAAATAATAGGTTTTCTAATAGGGACACCCCTGTTTTGAATAGCTGCTATTTTAACATGTGTGAAGTTAGCTCCATGTTATAAACGTCAGTTTGTTCAAGACATAATACCATTTCATCATGGTGAAGTACACGTGTGCGTAACGTTTGCAAATTATTTAAATTTATTACGAACATTCGAGTTTGGTCACCGCAACTTTACGTGCGTTGACTTCAATTTTTGGTCGTTATAATCGTCCGGATAAACGGTCTGTGGTTCGTTTAGTGGCTAAATTCGAGTCGACCTACTCATTATTGGATGTTCCCGTGCCGAAAAGAGCAAAACCAGCCAAGAGCAAAGAAAATATTGGCGCTGTACGAGCTTCTGAAGACGAAAAACCGAAACAATTGATTTCACGCCGTTCTCAAAAGTTGGGGATCAGCCAAACAACATTGTGGCGGATTTTGCGGAAAGAACTTGGCCTACACCCGTATAAGATCGTTCTAACCCAAGAATTGAAGCCAAATAACCATTTGCTGCGCAGAAATTTCACCAATTGGGCTTTAGACAATATGAAGATTGATAATGATTTTCATTGAAAAATCATCCTGAATGACGACGCTCATTTTTGGCTAAACGGTTTTGTTAATAAACAAAATGCCGGCGGAGTCATTGGCCCTTATTTCTTTTTCATCAATGCAGGAAATGCCGTCACGGTCAACGGCAATCGCTATCGGGGCATGTTAACCAATTATTTTTGGGACAAATTGGATGATTTCGATGTGGACAATATGTGGTTCCAACAAGACGGGGCCACATGACATACAGCCGGCCAAACAATCGATTTATTAAAGACCAAGTTCAGAGACCGTGTTATTTCAAGACACGGCCCAACCAATTGGCCGCCTTGTTCGTGCGATTTAACGCCCTTAAACTTTTTTCTCTGGGGGTACGTTAAGTCAGTAGTCTACAGCAACAAACCAACAACATTGGAGGAGCTCCAGACCAATATTGAAAAAGCTATTGCTGACATATCGCCAAATTTGTGTGAAAAAGTGATGGAAAATTGGGTCCAGCGTCTCCATTCGTGCCGGCGTTCCAGAGGTGGTCATCTGAACGATGTTCTGTTCCATTCTTAATAGTATAGTGTCACCTTCAACCCACAATAAACAGATCTTTGATATCTCATCAATTGCTCGTTTTATTTACATTTCAAATGGGGGCGCTCTTAATGGAAGACCCTTTACTTGTTCATCAAAAACTTTAATTTAGGCTTTTGATTTTCAACAAACGCCCATTTTGAGACGCTCAAAATGGGCGTTTTTTGTCATTTTTTGAAAATGTGCTTCTGGTTAACCCCAACAAAAAATTCTGCTTAGTTTCAAATGAAAGATACATTCTTGTTCTACAAATATTTATTTTTAGACAGTGAGTGGGTTACTCCAATCCAAACTATTGACTTGTTATTATGTTCTAGAGTGACCCACCCACCCTCCCAAGTGTTTGTCATTAAGAGATTACATGTTTGGCCTCTTTGCAAACGTCAAAAAATAATTAATCAAAAGAGAATATCGTGATCCAACTTTTTGATAACTAACAGTTGGGTGGGTGGGTGGGTCACTCCAATCATAACTATTGATTTGTTATTTTGTTCTGGAGTGACCCACCCGCCCACCCAAGTTTTCGTCATTAGGAGATAACATGTTTGGCCTCTTTGCAAACGTCAGAAGATAATTAATCAAAAGAGAAGGTCGTGATCCAACTTTTTGATAATTAACAGTAAGGTGGGTGGGTGGGTTACTCCAATCCAAACTATTGACTTGTTATTTTGTTCTGAAATGACCCACCCGCCCACCCAAATGTCCGTCATCCAGAGATTGCATGTTAGGCCTTTCTGCAAACGTCAGAAGATACATAATCACAAAAGAAGATTGTGATCCAACTTATTAATAACTATCACTTGGGTGGGTAGGTGGGTGGGTCACTCTAATCCAAACTATTGACTTGTTATTTTGTTCTGTAGTAACCCAACCACTCACTCAAGGGATTGTAGCGGCAACTGTTGTAGGAACTTTAAAGTGCTTTGCCACTAGCTATGGGCACGTGATAGGAACGTTCCAATTACGTTTGCGCGACCTAAATGGGAAATATTTTGTCGGTGACTGCAACGTAACGGCAACTAGCCTAGAACTTGTACGTAGCGGCGTCGTCGCGGCGTGGTAGCCGTGTTGAACATGGAACCTCTCTCCTACTTTTTAAAACTTTTAATAGTGCTTGCTTTGTCTTGCAGCAGACTTTGTTATTTTTTTGTTTCATTTCTACATAATCTTTGTCTGGTTTACTTAAACACTCAGAAACAAAATGGAATACTTAGTAAAAAATAATAATCTCCGAAACAACTTGCACTCTAAGTCCCGATAGTCTGAATTACAAAATTAAAACGAATCTTACTTTATTGGTAAACATAAAAGTGCCAAGTTGAAATCAAACATTGCGCCATTCAAAATTGTATGTTTTTATTAAAATATTGTCTTTAAAATATTTAATGTCATGTGAAAATATAGCACGTAGATACTAAAAACGTTTTAATATAATTATTTTGCAATTACACGCATTCATTTTGTGCAGAAACAAATTAACCATTTTCCAGTCATTATGACATATTTTAAAATAATATTGTCACAGGTGTTGTTCAGTTTCAAAAATAACTTTATAGTGGTTATTACTAAAAAAAGCGACTTCAAAGTAGCAATAGTGGACCGAAACTGTGAATGTGTAAGTTTGATTTTTCTAAGGATGTCAAAAGTTATTTTATCACAAGAGAAGGTCGTAATGCAATTTGATAACAAGCAATTGGGTAGAAGGGTGGGCCACTCCATAACAAAATAACAAATCAGTAGTTTGGACTGAAATGGCCAACCCGCCCACCCAAGTGTTTGTTATCAAGGAATTAGTAATTTGACTTCTCTGCGGACCTCAGAAGTCATTTTATCACAAGAGATGGTCGTGATGCAATCTTTTGTTAACAAACACTTGGATGGGTGGGCTACTCCAGTCCAAACTACTGATTCGTTATTTTGTTATGGAGTGACCCAACCACGCTTACGCTTATCAAGGAATTGTTAGTTTGACTTCTTTGCGGACGTCAGAAATCATTTTATCACAAGAGATGGTTGTGATGCAATCTTTTGATAACAAACAATTCGGTAAGTGGGTGGGCCACTCTAGTCTAAACTACTAACTTGTTATTTTGTTATGGAGTTTATTACCCACCCACCCAAGTGTTTGTTCAAGAAATTGGTGGTTTGACTTTTCTGTAGACAAAGTCAAAAGTCATTTTATACCAAGAGAATGTCGTGATGCAATCTTCTGATACCAAACATTTGGGAAGGTGGGTGGGCTGCTATAGTCCAAACTACTGACTTGTTATTTTGTTACAAAATGGCCCACCCACCTACCCAAGTGTTTGTTATTAAGGGATTGTTGATTTGACTTCTCTGCGGACGTCAAAAGTCATTTCATCACAAGAGAAAGTTGTAATGCAATTGTTTGAAACCAATCAATTGGATGGGTGGGTGGGCCACTAAAATCTAAACTTCTAACTTGTTATTTTGTTATGAAGTGGCCCAAACACCCACCCAAGTGTTTGCTTAACTAATAATTGGTAGTTTGACTTCTCTGCAGACGTCAAAAGTAATTTTATTACAAGAAAAGTTTGTGATGCAATTTTTTGATAAAGAACAACTAGGTAGGTAAGTGGGCTACTCTAATCCAAACATCTGACTTGTTATTTTGTTATGGAGTAGCTCAACCACTCACCCAAGTGTTTGCTTATCAAATGATTGGTAGTTTGACTTCTCTGCGGACGTCAGAAGTCATATTATCATAAAAAAGGACGTGATGCAATTTTTTGAAACCAAACAATTGGGTGAGTAGGTAGGCCACTCCATTGTACACAACTGATTACACAAATCACAAACGTTTGGGCACGTTTGTGAACCGTCTGTAAGGGCTTTTAGTTGAGACAGATTTTCTGTAATTTACTACGATGTAAGCTAGGAGGTGAAAGACTTACACTCACACGAGCGCCTACCAACTAAGCGGAGTAACAGTTAGTTTTTGACTGACAAAGTTTTGATTTGCATTTTTTTTGTAGTTTGTGCAGTGAATTGCTTTTTGCAAGCGTTGGAAGTACTCCGAGGTAAAACATATATCTGCTTTTGAGAAACGAGTGCCTTGTTTTGGGTTTTCCTATTAATTTAGCTTGTTTTCAGTTTGAGTTAAACTCAGCAGCCTTTGTAGCTTGCAGTGTGCGGACCATTATTTATTAACTAGGATGAACTCTGGCGCATTTTACGCACAGTGTGGCCGTAATGTTTGAAACGGTGGCATTGTGCAATTTTCGCGGTAAAGTAATAATTACTACAAAGTGCCAAATTGAACTGAAATGCCACTTTAAAGTTCCTTGTGGGAGTTAATTTACTTAATATATGAACTAAACGCTCGGTGTGGTGGTTGAGTAATTAAGCATTTATTGGCAATAAAACTAAAAAAAATATTTTAGTGTAGCTACATGTACACACGGACAAACACAATGTTCTACCGGTGCATCAGTTTCGATTTTAATCAAAACGTTCAACGTGCCACCAACTTCTAAAAGTAGTAAACCAAACTAGAAAATAATAATGTGCAAATTTGCAACCAATAATATATAAATGATTTCAATCCAAAATTTGAATGTTACTTTCTCTTACTGTTAAAGGTGAGATTATTTAATAGAAATCTTAAAGTTAGAAGAAATAAAGAACGCAACAAATTTCTTGATAACCATCACTAATTTTATTATTAATAAGATTGGCAATTTAGATTACTATCTACAATTACTGTTTTTTTAACTTAAAAATTAAAAAATTGTATCTATTCTTTGTAAATGTTATTTATCACATTGGTCCAGATTACTCTATTTACTGCTATTCTAAATAAAACTGTTGATGACGTCAATTCAGTCCAAGGTCTTTAATAAAAGGTGACAATATACACTGCGCGACAAAAGTCTGGGTTCACTAACAATTTTTCCGATTTTTTGTACAGAATTTTTTTTATCCAGCTAAAACAAAATGTTAATGCTTATTTATCAAAAAACAAGTTTAATGACGTAGTCGCCAAATGCATAGCCGTACAATTTTTAATATAGTGCATGTTTTCCTTCTAACGTGCCTTATTCAGATTTTTGAGATTTGGTTAACAATTAAGTAGGTGTTGTCAGGGATTTGTTTATCATGCTTCAAATGTTGCTGGCAAGTGTCAGTGTGTGCTGAAATTTAGTTTTGTGATCAAAATGCTGATATCTCCAGTAAGATGTGCACGGATAATTGCCCACATTGAAGAAGGACATAGTCAGAGAGAAGCAGGCCGTAGGTATGGAGTTTCTCAAAACGGGGTCCGAAGGATTTGGCAGAGGTATGAGGAAGATGGTCTACTAACAGCCAGAGCACGGTCAGGAAGACCAAGAAAAACTAATGCTCAAGATGACCGATTTATGTTGTTACAATCTTTGAGAAATCGCTCTGAAACTGCAACAATTACAGCTAATGAGCTTGCTGCAGTCAGAAATGTTCAAATATCGGCACGTACAGTTCAGCGACGACTTCGAAAAAATAATCTAAAGTCTTATCGGGCTGCCACTGGTCCAAAACTTACGGTTAGTCACAAACAAAACCGACTGAATTTTGCTAGAACTTATCAGAACTGGGGGGCTGCTGAGTGGCGACATGTCTTATGGACTGATGAATCCCGTTTTGCGTTGGATGCTCCAGACGGTCGTACACGGGTATGGAGGAGACCAGGAGATCGATACGCAGCATGTACCATGTCTCCTAGATCCAATTTTTTCGGAGGCTCTGTAATGGTATGGGGAGGGATTTCTGTCGAGGCTCGTACAGAACTACATATTTGTGATAGAGCAGCCCTTAACGCAGATAGGTACATTAGGGATATTGTAGAGGAACATGTTGTACCATACAGTCACTTTATTGGAGAAAACTTTCAATTAATGCAGGATAATGCTCGCCCACATGTGGCGAACATTACCCTCCAATATTTTAACGAAGTCGGAATTAGGTGTTTGGATTGGCCTGCTTGTTCACCAGATCTGAACCCTATTGAGCACGTGTGGGACCAACTGGGAAGAGCCATTCGAGCTCGCCCTGATCGCCCTCGGACCTTAAGAGACCTTGCAGCATGTTTGGTTAAAGAGTGGGACAGACTGCCGCAAGAAAACATTGCAACGTTGATTAACAGCATGTCTAGACGTCTGGACTGTGTTATTAGGGCTCGTGGTGGAAACACCAGATATTGAAAGTTTCGTTCGTACCCATAGTTCGTGTTTTTCACTTTTTTTTATAAACACTGTATTTCTTTAGTATCCTAAAATGTAAGTAAATAAAGATTAATTATTAATTTATCACCAAAGGTGGTTTTTCATTTTTGTTTTTTGATAAACAAACATTAACATTTTGGTTTATTTGAAAAAAAAAAAATAGGACGAAAAATCGGAAAAATTGTTAGTGAACTTTTGTCGCGGAGTGTATAATACTAAATGTGGAAAGCTAATAATAAATAATTGTTTGTTATTTTATTTTATTTTATAACAATAAATACTGGTATTATTATTATATAAATAAACAAAAATTAATTACTATAAACAATCTAAAATAATAATCATTTAACAAATTACATGTTTTCCAGTTAAGTAACATAAACAAAACCAACTAATTGCTATTTGTTAATTGCAAAATATGCATTTCCAATTTTATTATTGATTATGAATACATACACAATAATTTTAATAAATTTAAAAATTGTGTTGGAAGAAAACCTTGACATGAAAATCATATGTCAGAAGATTGTTCTACATATTTTCCCTATCTAATGAAATAAGCTGCAGAAAAGTGTAATAGTGTTTGCTGGAGAGAACTTTACCTTAATTTCCCAAATGGAGATATGAACTGTGTATATCTCTAGCCGAGCGTATTTCAATTTGTAATATAAAAGTGCATTACGTAAGATTTCCTTCATAATATAGAAAAATATTACGACAAGGATTTATAGCGGATATATTTTCTTTTAAATAAAGTGGCTTCAGATGCACCTATGTAGTGTAGAGCAGAGAGAAATGCCTCACAAAGAGAACGCCAAGAAAATTAATAAAACGAAATTCCATCTCTCCCTGCCACATATTTAGATGACATCAAAGGGTATATGGCGTCACTTTGCGGTGTCGAACATTGCTACATTCGGCATTACTTAGACACTCCCAGTCGCCATAAATAAGAATTTTCATTTTTCTTATCATTCTAACCTTAACCACACACACTTTAAAAAATCGGATGGGTAGTCTGACGCACAATTCTTATTAAAATTATTTAATTGTTCATAATATTTTTTTTATTATCATAAAGACCTCGGGGTTAACATTAAATTAGTATTGTAATTAAACTGAAAATAGAAACTTTATGGATTTTCTTAATGTACAGCCATTAACATTACATTAATTCATCATTGTGGGAGTATATTTTGTTCACTTTGCTTATAATTAATGTGACATAATAAAGATATTATCACAATATAGAGCTAATTTTGTAGACTCAACATAAATCTTAATTAATGTATGTTAAAACACACGTAATACAGTAAAATAAAATAATTTTAAATTATTAACCTAAATAGTTGTTGCTTGGTTGACAATTTGGATGTCAAAATGTGATTTGCAATTAATTTTGAATTTATATTAGCAAAGCAGTAACATAAACTTTAATTAATATATGACAAAAACGCTTGGTGTGGTGGTTGGGTAATTAAGCGTTTATTGCTTCAGTTAAAAAAATAAACTTAATTAACTTAATTAGTCGTCGCTTGGTTGAGAACTTAATTGATAAAATGTCAAAATGTAATTTGCAATCAATTTTGAATTTATATTAGCCAAATAGTAAAAATAAACTTAAATTACTTAATATATGAACTAAACGCTCGGTGTGGTGGTTGAGTAATTAAGCATTTATTGCTTTAGTTAGTTACTAAAATAAACTTAAATAACTAGGCGTAATAAAACAAAAAATATTTTTCTTAAATTATTTTCTTTAAAATGCTTTTGATTTAAACATTTTTTTAATTTTATTATTTTATTTTGGTTAATTTTCATATCCATCACATGTTTGCTTTAATTAATTAACATACAAACAATCAAAAATTCCTTTAAATTTAATTAAAATTCAAGTAAAAAGTCAACAATTAACTTTACAAAAATATTTTAGCTGTAATAAAAAATTAAAATAAATAAATTATAAATTCATCCTCTCATAATTTGTTAAATAAAAAATATGAATGAATAATCACTTCAAACCCTCTGTTTTGATAAGATTTAAATTATAAAATGTATTAATTACGTTTTCTTTGCATTAAATTTACTTTAAATCGAAAATAAGCAAGTAAATGGTTTATCAACAGCCCAGCGGCAACTAAACGATTACAGGAAAAATAATTAGAAAATGCAAAAGGTTTTTGTTAGGAGAACTATATTTACACAAGAAAGAAAATATATTTAAAATGTGTCTGTGTATACAATTTAAATACAATGCTGTAATTGGAATCGTGAACAGTTTTAAGAATTAAGTTTAATAATTAAAAGTTTTGTTTGGAATTTATAAAAAGATATTGGGTTCTATAACGTAACTAAAATAGTAATAATTAGTTTTCTATCATTTAAGATTTTAGATAATACAAGTTATTTTTAATAAGTGAAAAACTAGACGCAAAAAATTAGCTTAGTAAATAAAATCATGTTAAAATGATTTCTTGTGACTGTACAAATTGCAAATCATGTTGATCAGTCAAAGTTGATTGCTGAGAAGAGACTCGAGTCGCTCCTTGGCACCCTGAACTTGCTTGTTAGCAAGGGCATCCTCCCAGAAGAGTGAAAAATTGCAATGCTTAACCTCATCGGAAAGCCAACCAAGCTCGGAGAGGAAAAGGCTTACAGGCCTCTGTGCATTTCAAACTCGATGGGCAAACTATTTGTACAAATCCTGAATAAGCAGCTCCAAGACAAACTGGAGGAAAAGTTGGGCCTGACAGACTTTCAATTTGGATTCAAAAAGGGTTGGTCTACGCTTAACGCAGCCAGGAAAGTACAAGCGATCACAAAAGAATACAGGGCCAAATGGATGAACGTCGTACTGGCTACGTTTGAGGTTAAGAATGCCTTCAACACCGTGCTGCAAAACATAAGAGTGTCGGATTACTTAATTAAGACAAATGGAATTTGTCTCAAAAACCTAGAGAAGCATGCTATGGAAGTCACGGCGGGGGTCCCACAAAGCTCAGTGAAGGGTCCGACCTTATAAAATGTAAACTACAACGGCGTACTGCAGCTGAAAATGCCAAAAACACGTTTCCCTCATCGTTTACGCGGACAACGTAGGTATGTTTATTGCAAGAATGAATATCGAAGATATGGTCAACAATGCCAAATAGGCAGCAAGCAGGATAGTCGAGTGCTTAGGTAAAAGGAAGTTACAGGTTGCTGCACAAAAGACGGAGTTGGTGATCCTTGCGGACAGAAAACAGCTAAAAGAATTCACATTCATAATTGACATACAAATCAGAAACCAGAGAAGCTTGAGATACCTTGGCATCACTTTTTCTGACAACTGCAATATGGGCCCAACCATACATTTCAACTGGCCCAGAACATCTATTATTATAATATTATTCATTTCTTTTAAATTGCTCAAATTCCAAAAACATTCAAAATTTTTATATAAACTAATAAACTTAATAGTTTTCATATCTCTCCTTCATTCCATTTTAAAAATAAAATGTAAAAATAAAAATATAAATTGTTACATTACCTCCCAGCTAGAGGCATGCCATGTGCAAGTAGTTGGTATAAATTTGTTCAATTAACTGGCAATTTTATTCCTTTCTTTAACCGCTGAAAAGGCAGACCGTGTCACTGCCAAACTTGCAAAACTTATGCCAAATGTGGCAGGACCCAAAGATGGCAAAAAGAAAGTAACATGTAGCGTGGTATCTATTGTTCTATACGGGGCACCTGTCTGATGCCAGTAGGCAGCCGTCCGCAACTACAAGAACATCCTCTTGCGGACACAACAATAGGTTGCAATTAGAGTAACCTGCGCCTATAGAACAATCTCCTTCAAAGCAGTGCTTGCAATTGCAAGTACAATACCACTGCATTTACTGGCTATGAAAAAGAGCCACAAAACCCAAAGCAACGAGCAGAAAAAAAAAAGCGTAAAGCGAGAAAGATGGACAGGAAGAAAATCTGACTGGGGAATAGACTAGGAGACTCATCCCTAAAATAACTCCATAGATAAACAGAAAACACAGTAACGTGGACTACCACTTGACTCAGTTTCTCAGCGGCCATGATTGTTTCTGGACTTATCTTTACAGGTTTAAGCAGAAAGCTGAACCCGTACTGTGGGACAAAAAACACGTCTAAACATACGGTCCTAGCATGCGACAGATGGCTAGAACAAGTTAGGTTAGATTAGGTTAGGTTAGGTTAAGTTAGGTTAGGTTAGGTTAGGTTCCTGGACTCTAGATTTTGAGGGCAGGAGATGGTAAAACTAAGACTACTTTTTCTATTCTTCTCTTTCCTCTTTGAACTATCGTTTACCCTAGAACAACTCTTCGGTCTTCCTTGACCCACATTCTGGTTACCAATGTTATTAGGTTTCAAGAACTTGGTAATCAAAATAGCTTTCAAATCTTTCTCTTTACAGTGAAACTCAACACTCTAAACAACTATAAGAGTGCGCAACTGTTCAGAAGTCATATAATTGAACCACGGCTGCCATCAGCCTAAATGGAAAATGAACCAAAGTTTAGAGAAAAATAATACCCAGAGAGGAAATCCCTCCCCGTCTTTAAAGACGGGCTGCTCCAACGCAATGAAAACGGAATTGACATGGAAATGATAAAAGACCAGGAGATGAAAGAAGCATTTGGACAAAAGAGTACTCAGATCGCCTGTAAGAAGACACTCGATCCCGGAGTTCACTAAGCCAGATAGGGTGGCCGGAAGTATAGCAAAGGCTACACATGTTGTTTATCAGATGGGAATAGACAAGGAAGTTATTGAACAAAAAATTGATGCCCTTGAAAATATATGCGTAGAACAGAAAAAAAAGCCAGGGAAGAAAGCAAAACTCCAGAGAAAACAGACAGTAAAAAGAAAAATGTTTTTAAGATGTCAATAAAAAAAAACCTTATAGACCAACGAGTTGAGGATATAGTAAAATGCACGAAAGACATAGCCAGATAAATTGCACAAAACACTAAAGTTGAAATCAAAAAAGGAGTGGAAAGGTTAAAGACAGCAACAAAAAATCTGGAAAAATCAAGACTGGCACAAAAGACCAAAGAAACAGAAAAAAAGACAAGATAAAGAAAAACTGGTAGATGAGAGAAAAAATAACCCAGGAAATAAGGCTCTCCGCCAAACAGAGGATCTGAAAAAAATAAATAAACTGCACCAAGTAAACAAAATACTAAATGAAAAAATTAAAAAAATTGAAAACCAGATAGCAGAAAAAGAACTATATAATAGTATGCAAAAAAAGAAGCTAGAGCAACTACGAGACGTTAATAATAAACTCAAAGAAGAATTTGAGCGGAAGAAAACACAAGAAATAGAAGGAAAAGAGATGGACAAGCTTTGGACCGCAGAATGGAAAATAACTACTCTGGAAAACAAAGTTAGTGAGCTCAAAAAAGCGCTCAAAAACGCAAAGCAAGAGCAAGTTATACACACCCATAAAATAGCGAAAAATCAACAAAACTTGACGGAACTAATCAAGGAAACAGATTCTTATGAGACGTTCACAATAACAACTAAATAATTAAATGGCCAGATGATCTATTTAAAATAACTAAAATGAAAACCATCCAAACTTACGGGTGGAAACATAAGTCTGATCTAATAGTGTGGGTGAACAAAAAAGATAAAAACATGGATAAATGACTGCAAAAAAGAATAAGGAATAAATACTCAGAAATAACACAAATCAAAGAAGAAATAGGTGCAGTAAGCATATCTACTAACATTAAATCAGGTCAGATCGATACAAAACTGACCAAAAATATTATTAAAGTAAACACTGGGGAAACCAAAGAAGATCTTTTTGATCAAATTACGCCGACGACTTAGCGGTGATAATTACAAAACGCTTTAGGGAAGACTGGAGGAAACCGGAAACCGCGTTCTTGCCCTCATGAAGCGTAAAATTACCAAGCTGGGCCTTGAATTGGCGCCAAAAAAAACGGAACTAGTAGTGCTCTCCTGTTCAAGAAAAGTGCCACAAGTAGAGATGACCATTTCGGAAATTACCGTCAAGTTGCAACGTCAGTTAAATTACCTGGGTGTGACGCTAAGTACTAACCTAGCGTGGGGAATGCATGTGACAGAAGTGTGTGAGAAAGCGGAGAAGGCGGCTCGGTCCTTAGCAGGGCTAATGCCAAACCTGGGGAGAGCGAGATCTTCCACCAGGCGCCTGATGTGTTCGGTAGTCTCCTCCATAGTGCTTTATGGGGCCGAAATATGAGGGGATGCCTTGTGCAACAACGAAAGGCATAGGGAATTAGTTCTGCCGATTCAGAAAAGGTGTTGCCAAAGGGTCTGCAGCGCATACAAGACAGCGCCGACGGTGGGCCTTTTGGTTGTACCAGGCACAAAGCCGTTAGATCTTGTGATGCAAGTGAAGACGACGGTCTGGGTTGGCGCTTTACTAAGTGTGAAGCGGATGAATGGATGTGGGGGGAATGGCAGAAAAAGAAAAAATAAAAAAATCTGAGTAAACATGCAAAAAACCACAAAAAAAAAAAAAAAAAGTTAGCTCTAACCCGTAAAAAATAAAAAAAAAAACATAATAAAAGTGATGTTACATGGAAAATGTTGTGTTGTTACTAAACTGTGTGCGCACCTGAAGTCGGTCGCGCGGGACTCTCCACCTTGATGAAATACTTAAATTCAATCCCGAGGTGGAGAAAGATCGTCATTCCCGCAAGAAGAGGAAGAGGTGGTTTTAGTCAGTAAGAATCTGACACTACCCCGTAGGGTGTCTTATAAAAGATTTCCACCTCTTCAAAAAAAATAGCTTATGTTAGGTTAAGTTAGGTTAGGTTTCTGGACCCCAGACTTTAGGGGCAAAGGAAGATGAAACCCATTCTAGACGCGTCCCCGGGTGGCGGATACCATTGCATGGTGGCTTCGCTACGTCAATGAGACTACCACTTTCTACCCTTCTTTAATTCTTTGAACTATCGGCCTCTCTTGGTCAAGCTCTTCAATCTACTCTGCATTATTTTTGAGAACCGACGCTATTAGGTTGAAGGACTTTGAACTGAAGGAAGCTTTTGGCCAAAAGGGTAAAGTAGTCAGATTGCCCAAAAAGAGACATTTAATTTCGGATTTTACAAAATCTAAGGGTGTAGCAAACAGCATTGTAAAAGCTACAAAGGTAGCAATCAAACTGGGAATTGACAAAAAAATTCTTGGCATAAACCTTTGTGCCACAGGAAATACAAGCGTTAAACAAAAGAAAAGACCCAGAGAAAAAAGCAATACACCTGACAAAACCGAACACAAAAAAAAATGCCCAAGAGTTGACAAGCAAACAAAACAACACTAACAAACAAATTCAGGAAGTTTTAAAGCAGATATTGCAAAGGAGGTGGGACAGAACACAAGAGTAAATATTAAAAAAGGGGTAGAAAAGCTTCAAGAAGCAACAATAAAGCTAGAAACAGCAAGACAGCTTGAGAAAGTGGAACTAGAAAACAAAATAGCAGACAAATTACTGACAGATTCGAGTCAGAAAGGCAAACTAAAACGAATGGACGACAAGATACAACAATTAAAAGAGGAAGTTATTGTACTAAAACTAGAATTACTTAAAGCAAAACAACAAACGGACAACATTACAAAGAAGTAGGAATCAACAAAGGAGCTGTTGAAACAAAAAGACACAACCGAAAAGGAGAAGCAGACAACAAAAATTGTGTCTCAAGACCAAACTGAACTGCTGCTGAGAATTGAGCAGACGATAGAGGGGAAGCTGAATGCCAAACATAGTGCATCAATATACAACAAAAGATGGCCGGAAAAAGCCTATAAAAAATGTAGTTTGGTCAACGAAAATATACTGGACAATAAATTGGACGATCTACTCATAATGATGTCAAAAGAGGACCTTCCCGGAAATCTATCTGTGAGAAAGCAGATCAAGCAATACTCGCAACTAAAGGAAGCTTTGGAAAAAGGTAAACTTGTGCCTGGCGACATGATATGCAGCATCACAAAAAGCGGCTGCATATTAAGTAAAGAAAAAATCAGCGAAAGCGATAGATTTATCTTCTTAATTGCCACAGAGAAGATCAACAGGTACAGTTTACCAACAACCTGCGTTAATCACTGGGACAAGTAAGGGAGCATACACACCGACGCACTGGATGTACTAGAGGATATATTTAGGCAAGCAGAACTGCAGATAAGCTTACACTCGGCGTCAAAGAGGCTGGACCAGAAAGAGAGCGGCATAGGTAGCGACAATCCCAATACATTAAGAAGAAAGGTAGAAACTATCATCCTTAAGCCTAAGGACAAAGTTACACCAAGGTCATAATGAACATGAAAAGCCAAGTAGCCGCTGAAAAAGTTTTGGTGGACAGTCTCACCAAGACAGAAGATGGCAGCGTACAGCTAAAGATTAAGGGAAAAAGAGGCGAATCTACAAAGACCATTACAAAATCACTGCACTTGATCCTAGGCAGTTTTGCGAGCGTGGAGGATAGAAGGAAACAATCGACCGTCATGTTGATGGACATTGATAAACACACCACGAATGAGGAAGTAAAGAACGTCCTAATAGAAAAACTGGAAAAGGGGGCCAAAAGCCTCGGCAAAATAACTCTGGCGGACAAAACAAATAAAGTGGAAACTTGAAAAGCAAGGGGTGGAACAGGTGGAGGACAAGGGAGATGGTAAATCTTCCGGGGTGTTACAAATGCAGGCAGATTGGACACAAAGCAGTCGAGAGTAAGGAAAAAGAAGGCAACAAAGTCAGGACACCTCCGGAGACTTTGCCTAAATGAAGAGGAGTGCTACCTGTGCAAAAAGAAGCAACACAGGGCTAAAAGCATGAAATGTTCAAGGTACAAAGATATCTGCGCTAAGCTGAGGACAAAGAGCGTGCAGATAAATAAATAATAAAGGTGCTTCAGAGTAATCTGGGAAGGGGCAAGGCGGCGATGAACCTATTGTTCAGAATCCTGGTGAAGGAGAACATTAACCTGGCTATAATTAAGGAGCCAAACAAAACTGCGGTCCAAAACCCAAAGTGGATAACCGACATAGAATCTGATGTTGCCATGCTAGTCAAGAAAAATCAGGAGATAAGATAAAAGCCTTGGAAGAAGCTGCTAGATGAGGTGGAGAACGACATGTGGGGTCTGGGGTATAAAATTGTCACAGACAAGTTCAGCCGGGGAGTTGGTGTCCAGCTCGGAGATGAGAAGCAGATGTAAGTGGTCAAACAGCTGATTCCAACACACCCACTGGTAAAATAGCCAACAGTTGTGGAAGAGGAGAATACTGTACCCTTTACTCTGCAGGAAGTACAAGAAGCGTCAGCAAAGCTGAAGAACAAGAAAACGCCGGGACCAGACCGGATACCTCCCAAGATTGCTAAAGAAGTAGTAAAAGCCGTACCTGATATCATCCTAAGGGTGATGAATCAGGAAATTCAGAATGGCAGATTTCACAAGGTATGGAAGCAGTCAAAACTGGTTTTTCTTCAAAAACAACAGAAAGAGACAACCAAAACTCCAAAGTATAGGCCGATCTGCTTAATAAATACTTTGGAAAAAATATACAAACAGCTAATTGCAAGTAGATTGAGGGAGAAGGTGGAGAACCATATATCCGACAGCCTTATTGGGTTTTGAAAAGGAAGGTCTAACATCGATGCTATGAGAAAGCTGATGAACACGGTATAGAACATTAAAAAAAAGCCCACAAAAACAGGAAAATGTGTAGACATCAAAAACGCTTTTGGTACTGTTCCGTGGGAAGGAGTGGTACAAACACTGATCAAAATGGGAGTGAGCAAGAGGCTTATTAAAATAACTCAAAGCTACCTCCTTAGCAGAAAACAGCTTATAGGAAGAAGGGGGAACAAGATGTTAATTACGTGCGTCGTACTACAAGGCTCGATCTTAGGTCCTCTACTGTAGACCATATATTATAACAGCGTACTGGAACTAGTTATGCCAAAGGGAACTACGCTGTTGTGCTTTGCGGACAACACCGGCATTATAACAATGGCAAAAAGAGAAGAGGAACTGATCAAGGTAACTAACATGGCGGTGCAGAAGATTAAAACGGAAATCGAGGAGCTAGGGCTGGAGATTGCCGCCCAGAAAACGGAGGCCGTCATCCTGTACGGTGGTAGAAAATTAAAAAAAATGGTAATAAAAGTGGGCGATTCCGATATAATCACAAAGAACGCTGTCAAATATTTTGGTGTGTGGTTTGATAGGAACACCAAAATGACAGTCCTCATTAACAAGACGGTAGAAAAGGTCAAAAAAACGGTCAAAGCACTAAGTATACTAATGCCCAACATCAGAAGACCTTCAGAAGGGAAGAGGAGGATACTGGCAAGTGTGGCGCCAAATACAAGGACACAATGCTAAAGCAGCAAAGAAGACTGGCGCTGAGAATAGTTAGCGGATACAAATTCATATCTACGGAAGCCAATCTCGTAATTGTTTTGGTCATGCCAATCAATCTACAAGCCAAGCTGAGATAGGAGCGTTATAAAACAAATCAGCATACCAAGAGAGGGCTTAAAAAAAAGGCAATTATAAAATGGAAAAAAAATGGGATAAGGATACCGGAAAAGCGGCGTGGACAAAGAGAATGGTTAAAAATTTACCTGCGTGGACAACGAGGAAATTTGGATCTGTCGACTATTACTTGTGTTAACTTTTGAGCGGACACGGATAAAAAGATTCCACTGTACAGACAGCAACGAATGTGTGGAGGATAGCCCACAACACACTTTTTACGCCTGCCGCAGATGGGTCGCGGCCAGAGAAAAGATGAAAAATGAGACAGGTGCGGAATTGACTCCGAACAACACCGTTGAGTACATGCTGTCTAGTGAAGCGATGTGGCTCCGGGTAAAATAATTTGCTAAAAAAATGGTCTCTACAATGGAGAAAGAGGAGAGTAATAGCGAAGTTGAAATGACAAACTAGGGCGATAGAGATTCTTAAAGGTATGCTTTGCGATTTCAAAAATACAAAAACTACGCCAAGTGGATAGGGGGTTTAGTGGATAAGAGTTCCACACACAGACTGGTAGAGCTTTCCCATACCAAAATAAAATTTAAAAAAAAAGGTTAGGTTAGGTTAGGTTAGGTTAGATTGTACTAGGTGCAGAAGAGGTAACAGCAGATAATATTGTAGAGCACATGCTGGAAAGCAAGCTGGTAATGGTAATCACAATCTAAAGTAAACCACCCAAGTGTTTACCTCCGCTCAAGTGTTAGTTAACAAGAAATTGAAAATTACTCTTTTCTGCCGCGTTAAAAAAAAATTTATAATTGGAGTTGATGATTAAATCAATTATTTGTAGACAAACACTTAGGTAAGTTATTCTAAATCATAAGTACGAGCGGATAATTTAAACTAAGGTGCCCGCCCATCCGCCAAAATGTTAGTTATCAAAAAAAAAAAAAGTTATTCTTCTCTGTCAAGTTAAAAGTTTCTTAGTCACTTGAAATAATAAGGGTATCTAATGCTTGGATGGCAAACACTTGGATGGGTTGGCCACTCTACATTATGAATACAAACGGGTAGTTTAAACCGCCTATCAACCCAAATGTTAAATTATCAAGAAATGTAAAACTACTGTTCTTTGCCCCGTTAATAGTTTCTTTATAACTTATATCAATTATTTATGAACAAAAACTTGGATGGGTGGGTGGATTACTCTTGAAAACGAGTACCAACGGATAGTTTAATCTAGGGATTCCGCCTACCCGCTCAAGTGTTAGTTGTCAAGAAATTTAAAATTGCTCTTCTTTGCCGCGTTAAAAGTCTCTTGGTCACTAGAGGTAATGGTGGTATCTCATCCTTGGATGGCAAACACTTGAGTGGGTAGATGGGTTACTCCAAAACATAAGTACAAGCAAATAGTTTAAACTAAGGTTCCCGCCCTCCCGCTCAAGTGTTAATTATCAAGAAATAGAAATAGTCTTTTGAGGTGATGGTGGTACCTGATCATTGGTTAGCAAACACTTTAATGGGTGGGTGAGCCACTCCAGAACATAAATACCGGCAGATAGTTTAAACTAGGGTTTCCGCTCACCCACCCAAGTGTTAGTTATCAAGAAATTCAAAATTACTCTTCTCTGCTGCGTTAAATGTTTTTTTTTTATAACTAAAGGTAATAATTATATCATTTATTTGTAGACCAACACTTTGGTTTAAAGAAAAAAATTTCTAACGCTAACAAAGATAAATCTACTATTTTTTTGTTAACCAAACTTTAGGAGGTTTGGTATGCAATTTAATTCAAAAAGTTTCTGTTATCATTATTAAGCAGTTAATTAGTATCCTTTACATAAACAGTTCAAAATGGTGTACTTTAAAGCAAACAATTTAACTAAATTATTCAATACTAATATGCGTCACATAGTACTGAATTGAGATAAATATTATTTCAAACTCTACTGGGAAATTAACCAAATCAGTTATCTTTTATAGAGAGAAATAATAAATATCCATGATAGATTAATAATGCCTTTTCACATTTCATTTATATGCAAAAGTACAATATTCATTTAAAACTTTTAATAAAAACTTTATGCAACTTCATAACTTTATTCAACTAATTTATTCATAATTATTAATATAAAAATGTATGCAAATTTTAGCTTATTTATTATTTATATTTTAAAACTGATACAAGAACAAAATTTATTGTCATATTCCATAAAAACTCTAAATTATTTAGTAGGATAACGTAACCTATCTGTTAAAAATGTCACAGCTCAATTTATATGTAGGATCATATAAACAGGTGCAGATTTTCATTACATTTGCGCTTTGTTGTCCAGACACGTATTAATACGTGTTTCATTAATCCTTCACAGTGAACCAATTTTTTTTACACCTATTGTTTGATTGCAATTCTGATTGAAGCTGAATGAAGTACGGCGCACATATCGCCTTTTCAACAGAGTCAACAGAGTTTATTTATATCAAAAATTGTGAATAGTTTTTTTTAATATATATTAAATCAAAACTTAATCCGTTCTTGGGGTGTAGTGGTTAGCTGACTCGACTGCTTAAGCTTGAGTCAGTCTTTCGGATAAAAGAGAAACTGTAGTAAGTCACGTTTATACAATAATTGTTTATGATGACTAATAACAGCATTTTTTATATTAAATGCACAATGCGGAATGATATTATCATTGGTAAATGTGGAATAATAAATAATTCCCAAATAGAATCATATAATGTAAATGATTACTTTCTCCCTTGAACAATTTCACTTATCATGAAAGTTTATAGGCTGGAATCTGTAGAAATAACGTTTTATTCTTCTATGTTGTTCCCATTGTCTTCTCGTAGTAAATTTCCAGTGCATTGAGCATACATGGGAATACAGTATTGGTCAATTGAATTCGGTTAGTGCCGTTTTATAAGTTTTATTGGTAGAGTTTGAAGGGAGTTTGTCCAGAAAACTCGGAGTGAAACTATTTGGACCATCAATAAAAGGGGGAAAAAGACTAGACAATTATTTTACGTGCGTCGGACACTCTCTACAACTTACCGCAAAACTTCTCTTTATCCCATATTAGAAGTTTCCAATACCCGTTATTTATAGGAACAATATTAAAAGAAATTCCTTTTTTTATTATTATTAAATGGAATTGACTGTTTCGTATAATTTGATTACACAAAACATTAACCTGATTTATGGTAATTGCTGATTTGAATATTGTAGGTTCTCTTATTTTGCATCTTGAAGCCATTTGCATAATTTCCCACCTGACGTTAATGAGTGTGTGCGTGTGGACTTATTAGGATGAGACGAGTGTGATCTGGTAATGACAGGTATTGTAAAGTTGCTTTGAAGTGAATGGCAAGAGGAAATTAACAACCGTTTAAATTGAAATGTACCTCGCGCTTTTACTAATTCCACATGGAAATGTCGACTATTATATTTTAATATGAAATGCACTGTCGACGTGTTTGGTTAACTTTTTTTTAAATTCATATTTTGTTTCATTACTTTAATTGCTAACATGTGCAATACACTATAATCTAACAACAAACTACATAATAAAAGTTAACACAAATTCTATTTTTAATTTTTCTACATAATAATATCAATTTTGTTTAACCTTATTTATTTGCAATTTATTAGTTATTATTACTTGAATTTGTACAAATGTGTATTTTCTGATAGGAGTTTACGTAGTGAGTTGTTGACATAGTATCGTTTTTTAGGAAACAGCCATTAAGGTCATTTAGGAATGAGAGTTAACTGGTTTTTATTTAAAATGTATTGTGTAATGCCATTGAATGCTAAAAATTGCAAAACGTTTGAGAGCTAAAAGTTTTGTAATGATTGAATTGAATAATTTTTTTGATAATATTCAACCTTTGTTGTTCATAGTTTTGTATAAAAGTCTTTTTAAATATTTTTTTAGATTGTATTGCGATTTTTTGTAAGTTTTTTTGGGCCCCATCTAAAAGAGTTAAAGTAGTTTTGATCTTTTTAATAATGTTCTGTTTTTTGTCATAACTGTTTACGCCAATATTCAGAAGATAGCTATAACATAAAGATGAGTCAAAACTAGTCGATAAAAACAAAAATATCAGTATACTATAATAATGATTTAGTTTATAAAATATAATTTTATTAATGTATGTAATTATGTCTTTCTTAGAGAAACATAATTCACTAATCACAATTATACTATTGTATTGTTAGATAGTAATTATCTCATCATTAAACCGGAAAGATTACTATAACTCTCTTGTTTTGTTCTGTTTGAAATTCTGTACATTTGCAATTGAAAAAGAAATTTAATCGCAACATTATGTACACCAACAATTCATTCTTTCTTCTCAAAAAAATTAATTAACTTATTCATTAATTTCACCAAGGCCTCTGCCAACTTAATTACAATGTGAATATCATTAAAGGATCATAATTAAAAATAATTAATTAAGCAAAATTAAAAATGATAATGGCTTTTTAGAGGATTTACTCTATACTTTGCTGCAGATTTAATATGCATTTTTTTTATACATATTCCAGAATTTGTAATCCTGTTTTATGTTATTCATAATTTATTAAATTACGCCCATTAAAGGTGTTTAATTTTTGCTGCGCTTTCTTCGTGCTAATTAATTAGTATTATACTTAAAACACAATAAGCAATTTTAAATTAAAAACATTTTTATTTGCAAAGCTTTCTAGAATTTTAAATTAGTTAGAAAATAATGATTTATTTGTATCAAAATATAAAAATATTTTAATAATTATGTTCATAAATTTGCTGGTAACATAATTACATGTCATTTATAATAAAAATCCAAAGCACTAAATCCGGATTTATGCATGGCTATAATTTTATATGGGTCAGGAGGAGGTGGTGCCGCAGTTTACTAGATGGATGCATGCAGCAGCAGTGGAGAGAAATTTCTTGTACATCATTTGCAAAAGCCAAACGTTATCGAATGCTATGGAGATGTCAGTTGCTGACGTTTTCATTGGTTAAATTACTATGTACCGGAAAAATATCAATACTCACTGATAACACTGATAAAAATGTATGGACTTTTATATATCTATGAAAGTTGAGATATTTTAAATATATTACATTTTATATTAGATTTTCAGTTGCATGTCATATTGATTTGCTAGAGAAGTATTACATACGTTGTTGTATACAATAAATGTAATTTTTGCAATTTATCGTCTAATTGTACTGCAAAATACATTGATTGTATAGCACTTGTGTTTGTGTTGCAAAAAAATAATTTCACCAACAATTTTTTTTTTTTATTAAATTTAAAATAAGTATTGATTTTGATTCCAAGGTTTTGAACAGTTGAAAAATATGAATGGTTGAAAAATTGTTCAGTATTACTAATAAATTAATTACTAATAACTTTTCTAGCTATTGTAGCGCAATTTTAGAATTAGTTAGCCATAATGGTAGCCAAATTAAATTTTATTAAAAAAAAATATTATTTTGTGAATTGTAAGTTATTAAACCATTATTAAATTTGTAATAACTTAATAATTAGGTTATAGTTATGCAAATTTAAAATTTCATAATGATTGCTAAATTAAATCATAATAACATTTTTTAATATTTTGTAAAATTTGTTGTGTGTGTGTGGCGGTAAAAAATTACATTCATAGTTTTTTTAAATATTTTTGATTTGATATAAAATTTTTAAAACTTTTCAAGATTTGCAAAATATTTTTTTTTTTTAATTCACTTTCCTAACTAATAAGCTAGTTATGCACATTTAAATCATAATTTGTATGCCAAAATAAATTATGATAAAGTTTTGTAATAATCTGTAAATACATTTTTTTTTAAAGCACTTTGTGCAAGGTACAATTTTTTTCAATGCATTTTAGTGTAAAAATTACATCTATTAAGAGATTGTAAGCATTTTTTAACACTTTTGTTGCTTTTTATTATATTTCAAGCATGTCTTATACAATATTTAAGTTGTAAATGCGTCTTTAAAACGTTTTGTGCTAAAAACAATTTTCTGAGCGGTTTTTTACGTTTTTGTGTAGAATTAGCATTTAAAAAATCATTAATTTTTGATAATTTATAAACTTTGAATAAGCAATATCTAACCTGTCAATAAGTTTTTGTGCAAAAAACGTATTTTTCTAAACGGCTGTTCAAACTTTTATTAATTTTTGTTGCAAGTTATTGCAAGTACAAATGTGATTTAAAATAGTTTTGTGCAAAAATCTATAGGGGACAAAAAATAGCATATTCTTGGTTTTTTTTTCTTTAAACACAATTTTTTTC